>CM019180.2:18707921-20068830 GCA_009739505.2 Apolygus lucorum | reverse complement strand
GCGAAAAGCATGAAAGAGTCCACCGAAGCCGTAATCAGGTTCCTTAAAGAAATTCCTTCTCAATTCACATCGAAAGTTTTCGTCGAATTTTTAGAGAAAAGAAGTATAAAGTTGGTCCACAGCGCGCCGTACCATCCTGCAGGTAATGGTTTGGCCGAAAGAAAGATGAGAGACATAAAACAATTCTTGAATATGTATCCCCACTTCAGAGGAGGCTGGAAACCATGTCTGGATGCAGCAGTGAGACATCTTAACAGATCGCATTCTTCTGGAATTGGCTGTTCACCTAACTTCATGGCATTCGGAAAAATTTCTTTGCATCCTGCCGATGATTTGTATGGAGTGACTCAGGACATGCTGAAAGAAAAACCATTGTCTGAAGAGGCTAAGAAGAAATACCAGCAGCGGATGAAACAGAATTTTGACAAGAAGCACCCGTCTACTGTACCCAAACTACAAGAAGGAGATCTCATTCTAGTCCAGGCAGGATTTCACAATAAGTCACCAATTGTAAAGGGACCATACAGCATCAAAGAAATTTTGAGGATAAATGGCTACCCGAAAACATTGGTCTATGAAGACGATGCCAAAAAAGTCCAGAAAGCAGCGATCAAGAACGTTCTTCGATATCATTGTAGGAACAATGAAAATTCTTAGTGGGGGGAAGTGTTATGATCCTACTACAGTCGCGTTACTAGACAACCTCTTATATGTATGCTCGTTACCTAGAGAAGCGAAACAAAGATTATGATCCAAAGAATGTAATAAAGTCTTGTCTTGATTCTTACGTATACCTAATGACTTCTGCTTTCTAAGATTATTTTAATTTAAATAAGATCTAAGTGGATACCCACAGGGATATCACATTTATATCAAAATTTTTGAGTTAGGGCGTTTTCAAAATTTCAAAATTCATTTTGGAACCCTTGGAAGTGACCTACATCAACCAAAATCTTCGGGGCACAACTAGGCCCCAAATGGAGCCTACATACCAAATTTCATCAAAATTGGTCAATGCTAAGGGGCAAAAGTGCCGCGTACGGCGGACGGCGGACGGACGGCCAAATTTTTATTCGATTTTGGATTCTACGTACCTTGAAACGTAAACCATCAAATTTTGAGGGGGTGTTAAAAATTTTTTTTTCTTGGTCGATTCCAAAGGTTCATTATTGAAAATAATAAACCAAAATTGTATTGATTGGGATCAATAAATAAAATTCCCGATGTTTGATATTTTCAACAAAGTTACATAGAAATAATATTCGATAAGATAGATCTCAAACCTTGAAATGTCGAAGGAGTATTTTTATGTGACTGTGGTCCCAAGAAATCGTGTCACCAAGATGCCAGAAATTATCCGGTTCTTATTGATGGGTCAAACATTACTCAAAACTCCCTTCTATTTCGACGTTTAGTAAAAACATAATATGCTGCTTCCTCAGCACTTCTGTAGCAGAGAGGAGAGATAGCTTATAATTGACAAAAAACAACCAACTACGTAATGAAAACGAAAGTCTTGACTTTAGTTGAATTATTACGCGATTTGAATTTAATCATGTTTGTTTCTTGTTGAGAGAAAAAAATGTTCTTTACGTAACGTCTGTACATACAGAAGTTTTGAGTGATGTTCGGCCTACCCTTCTATCAATGTTACCGTAAATTATCACGAACTTGGCATTTTATATCAACTTCTAGTTGAAGGAAACCTGTAGATTGCCCTTCGAAAGAGTTTGTCCCTGTAATTATGCAAAAATAAGCAATTTTTATTCAATACCTTATTTATATACAACTTAGCAATGTCTCTCCAGGTGTTAATGTCTAGAAATAAAGGGAAGGAATATGCGGTTACCCCCTTCCTCTATATAAAACTCATAAGAACTGGAGGTACCTTTTTAAAAGAATTTCCCCGCTCTCTACCCTTCTCCATCTCATTACCGGTAAGTATTTAGTAATTTAGTAATAAGTTAGTGTTGTTCGGGTTAATATAAATTTAAAGGTGAAGAGGAAGAATTTCCCCCACTCTAGTTACTATCATGTTAGTTGGTTATCTGCCGTGTTCTCAACTCGCTCTTGTACCATTGTTCTATTCAAATAAATAGTTTTCCGCAAGCCTGTTTTCCCGTCATTAATATAAATCCTTCACTTAGTACTTGAACCTTGACTTTGAACTCTTGCAGAAGTTGAAAAATGTTCCTCTAGCTAACCTAGTTATAATTCAAAACCACACTGGTTCAGCATCAGCCTCCCAATTTCTTGTTTGGTACTTACATACCCAATCTGTTCTCAATGGTCCGAATGGTTAGAAATCAAGCCCCTGAATCAGAGTTAAATTTCAGGACGAGTTTTGATGCTTTGAATTTTCTGATTTCCTCCACTTAACATTTAGGTAGCATTCGCTGTGACTGCAAATGGTCAGATTGCACTTAGATTTATGTAAAATCTTCCAGGAGGAACACCATTCGATCCCTAAAAAGGTGATAAAATAGTTCCCATTTCTCTCATAACTAATTTCAATTATGCAATATCATCGGAACGGTTGAAAATTCTGCCTGGTGGCACATAGCTTCCTCATACTCATAACATGATTATCCGGAGTATGTGGGATAATCAAAACTTCATTCTTCAAGCTCCAAATTTGAGCAGCATTGGTTTCAGAGTCTACGATGATCCGATCACGATGAATTTCAAAGAAAACCGTTTAGAGTTCTCACGAATTCTGAAAATTCCTATAAAATTTGATCAAAACTATAGAAGACTTCTATAGTTCATTCATGATCATCAGTTGGTTAGCATTACTTCTATTAGAAGTATGTTTATTACAATGATTTCACGATTGCGCATGCATAAAAGCTGCTAACCAACTGATGATCATGAATTTCATAGGGGACCATCTACATCGTAACCCCCGCAATTCCTGGGAATTTCGTGAAAATACGACTGTAACTTAGTATAGTTTTGCAAGTTTCAACAGGCTGATAGACAGGCACTTAACCAAACCGTTTAGAATGATGTCTAGAGCGTGAAATACGACTGGGAATTTTAGTTTTGGAGGAAGTTTGCCTATGACGCAAAATTCCAAGTTTGGGCATATCAAGTGATTACTACAACAATAATTTATTGCAAAAATTATTAAGCAATATTGGCCACATAAAAGCGAGCGCTATTATTGTCGAAAAAATGCCACTTATTCTTTAAACCCTCATATCATTGTATGAAAATATGACACGAATAGCACACTCGATTTTTTGTGTGCTTTGTTTGCAAATTAATGCAATGCATGAAATGTGCTCAGTATATTGGGATTTCCGGATGTATTGTAAGTACGTTGTTATAATGTTTTTCACGATTAATCATTGTACGAAAATTCTTGGCATTCTTCTCTAAAAACTTAGAAACACGCAAAAAGTGCAGTTTTACGCATTTCAATAATTTGTACTTTCCTGACGATTTACTTGAACTTTGTGTTTTAGATAATGATTGAAGGCATAATCTCATTGAATGCTAGCAAATTGCGTTACCATCAATTCAGAATGACACAACCAGAACCAGGTGGTTCCAAATATCAGCGGTATACAGTGTTTAAAGTTACCTTGCCCACCGAGTATTCATCGTGGACAGAGTTCGTGTATTTGGACAAATTAACTCCATTAAAAGTAAGTGTATAATAGACATGCTAATTGTCAAAATTCGAAGTGATAAGTACGCCAAAATATATTATGTTCTCCAGAAAAGAATTTCCCTAGAAATCAACTATGTATCAATAGGGTATGCGCACGTATTTTTAGCGAATTTTCAAAGAAAATGAAGCTATTGCAATGGCCTCAAAATTTTTAGAATCGACTTTTTCGAAAAATTTTCACACTGAAATCCGTTTTGGAACATTCTGAAACAATCCCTGAAGTTTTTCCAAAAATCATATGTATATATATATATGTGTCATTCCGGACGATAACTTGAGTAATTGTTTAAAAATTTTTTTTTAGTTTTTGCCAAAATGTTTGTAACAACAAACCATAGGTCAAGTTCGTTAACCAGCGATTTTGGACAATCCAAAGTGGTCCAAAATTCAAAAAACTCCAAAAAAATGGGTTTTTCCCGTTTTTTGTGGTTTTTACATTGAAAATCATGGTAATATATGGTATATTCGGATTCAGCACAAAATTTCTGATATGAATGCATTTTTCAAAAATGAAAATTGTCCAAAATTAAGAAAAGTTTGTAGCTATATATATATATATAATGAATACGCGCGTATATTTGTTGTCCCAGAAATGGAGTAGCCGTGTGGGTACTCCATGAGTTCGTAGAGACGAGTAGAACATGAATATGGACTCCTAACGTCTTCAAAGCATACTCAGCAATAATCTGCAGCGTATTATTAGCGAATTTTCAAAGAAAATGAAGCTATTACAATGGCCTCAAAATTTTTAGAATCGACTTTTTCGAAAAATTTTCACACTGAAATCCGTTTTGGAACATTCTGAAACAATCCCTGAAGTTTTTCCAAAAATCATATGTATATATATATGTGTCATTCCGGACGATAACTTGAGTAATTGTTTAAAAATTTTTTTTTAGTTTTTGCCAAAATGTTTGTAACAACAAACCATAGGTCAAGTTCGTTAACCAGCAATTTTGGACAATCCAAAGTGGTCCAAAATTCAAAAAAACTCCAAAAAATGGGTTTTTCCCCGTTTTTTGTGGTTTTTACATTGAAAATCATGGTAATATACCATGATTCGTAGAGACGAGTAGAACATGAATATGGACTCCTAACATCTTCAAAGCATACCCAGCAATAATTTGCAGCGTATTATTAGCAAATTTTCATGCGAAAATCATGTGTCGGAGAAAAAAAAAAAAAAAAAAAAAAAAAAAAAAAAAAAAAAAAAAAAAAAAAAAAAAAAAAAAAAAAAAAAAAAAAAAAAGTCCTCGTTCAAATATTGTATCGACAACTGCCACCGATAGAAACGTTCAAAACCCAGTGTATTATTGAAAATTGCACGATTTTTTCGTACATATCGCGAATATAACTAAATGTTATCAAATTAATTACTTAGATGCGGTAACGCATGAAGGAGAAAAATGTGTGATAACAAAAGGTGGCTTGTTGTGACGAGGTTGGGAACATACGATCATGAACGCGATCTGTCGCACTCATCTTTAACTACGTCCTGGAGCTTCCACAATCAGAACGCTTCTCGGGCTCCCAGATTCAGCTTTAGCCCAGTGATTTCACGTCTTCCAGGACGTCGATTATTGGTGTAAAAGTATGTAAAAAAAAAACATATAAACATATATATAAACCAAGAATCGAAAAAAAAAAAACTTTCTACAACAAATTGCAACACCATTGGTCCTTTTCTTAACCACACCTTAAACTGAATGATTTCTTTGAAAATTCGCTCATTAATTCATGCTGCATGAATGGACTTTTTAATTTTTGGTTTATTATTTTCAATAATAAGCCTTTGGAATCGAGCAAGAAAAAAAATTGTAACCCCCCCCCCCCCTCAAAATTTGATATTTTACGTTTCAAGGTATGTACAATCCGAAAATCGAATAAAAAATTTTCCGTCCGTCTGCCGTACTCCTACGCGGCACTTTTCTTAGCAACACTGGACCGATTTGGTTCAAATTTGGTATATGGGTTTCCATTTGAAGTCTAGTTGTGCCGCGAAGCTTTTGGTTGATGTCAGTCACTTCTAAGGGGTGAAAATTGAGGGTTGAAATTTTCAAGAGTTAGCTCGAAAGTTATTAGAGTTATTAGCTCGAAAGCTCTCGAAATAAAGGTAGGTACAGTTTTTTCACCAATTTTAAATAGTATTGAATTTTCAAAAATTTTTGAGACCACCCAGAGCTCTGCACGACAATCCGTTCTATTCGCTCCAAACAAGTACCTATGGGTTTCCTTCGATAAAACAGAATCACGAGTGTGAATCACAAAAGAGATCTAATCTCCGTTCAAATTTTATCTGACTGAAATGCGATCGCTGTTCATTTCTTCGATTTGTATTCAGTTTTGCTTTCTGAGCTACCAGTAATCAAATTTCCATATGAAGCTTCCTATTTTTCGAATCGAGTGTGAAGCGTTTAGTTCTTTGTAGTAAACTTGATTGTGAAGGTGTGAAGGCAGGCAGTATGGTGTGGTAGGTAGTACCTATCAATAGTTGGTAGGTAAATAGAGTTGGTAGGTAAAAAAGTTGGTAAAAAAAAATCCTGCAAATCATTGCCCAAAGGTTTATTATTTTCTGTATAGATCACCCTTCTGTATAGATCCCTCCCTACCAACCATAAGTACCTACTACCTACTAGGGCATTTTTGAAAATTTCAACCCCAACCACAAACCAAATTTAAATGAAGGGTTGAATAATAAAAATAATAAATTCATAAAAAAATATCTTGTGTGTATTTTATTTCATCATTTTAATTTTCAAATTACACCTACAACAATGGACATGTCCATGATCTATTGCTTTTCCCTCTAAGAGAGAAATTTATGTTTCCAGCAGGTGACTATCAATTTCTCCCTTAGAGAGATTGTGAGACATTGAGAAATTGATAGTCAACTGTTGGAAACGTAAATTTCTGCCTTAGAGGGAAAAGCAATAGATCATGGATATGTCCATTATTGTAAGTGTAATTTGAAAATTAAAATGATGAAATAAAATACATACAAGATATTTTATGAATAGGTAGTTTATTAGCATGAAGTGATACATCTCAGTTAGAAAGAATTGTCAAAATTATGAAATATTAGCACTAGCGTTAGATTTCTCTGAAAAAAACGCCTTGAAAAGAAACAAAATTCGGCTCCCATACAAAAATAGAGCCCTCAAAAGATTACAGGTGGTAAGAAAAATTATCAGTTTATCAATCGAGCGAAACGCCACGAAAATGAATGAATTTGATTGGCTGGCTGTCGCGCGGTAACCAACATCGTAAAAATCCATCTCAACTAAAACTCTCATCTAGGGATGGGATATCGAAGGTATGATATCGATATCAGTACTGATATCGGTATCGGGCATCCCGGTATCGATACCAGTAAAATATCGGACCTGTGATATCGATATTCCCGATATCGATATCGGGAATATCGGTACCAGTTGAAGGAACTGCCAAAAAATACGACAATTTTCGAATAAGAATATTTTTTATTAGTTCAAGTCAGGATAACGATAATGAATCAAACATACAATGGAATGTAGAACATAGAAAATCAATAGGTATATACTCGTATATACAACGAATCAAAAAAAGTAATCCTCGTCCAAAAATAAAAGTTTGGAGAGAGTCTCACCTTTTTAATCTGTTGCGGTCAGGTGTCATTATATTCCCTGCTTTGGAAAAGAGTCTTTCTGACGGGACAGACGTTGAAACTGATGATAAATATCTCACAGCGACGGTGCTAAGCTCTGGAAAAACGTTCCTGTTCTCAATCCAATATTTCAGTGGGTTCATATTTACATACTACCTATACCGATACCGATATCCATATCGATTAAAGGATCGATATATAGATAATATCGGCTTTGATGGTATCGATACCGAGATATCGAGTATTGACAGCCCAATATCGATATTTTGATAATATCGGATATCGATATCCCATCCCTACTCTCATCATTGCCATAGGCCTACTCTTATCATTGCCTACGCCTACAAAAAATTCCCTAACTTCAATACTTCATTACCTCAAAAAATTACCTCGCTACACTTCAATACTTCATCTCGTATTCACTTCACCTCACTTGTCACTTCGAATGTTTTGCTTTGTGGTGTCACGTTCACATTTGCAATGAGTTATGAAAAGAAAAGTTACTGAATTACGAAAGGAAATAAACGTTTCATTCCGGGATGTAGTAGATAATTTGATGCGGGACAAGTTATTATCAGTGCTCAATAAAGAAGAGTTTTTAAATTTGACAGTTTGATCGTTTTATAACCCCCTCCCCCACACCCCAGATTTTCGTTTGATGCACACACCTTATCATGGTTTCTAGAATCTTACCAAGTACCAGCTATATTTAAACTCTTCATAGTACTCAGTTTTGAATCCTTTGCAACCAGTAATCAAATTTCCTAATGAAGGTACCTAAAACTCAACACCTAAAGTGTGAAGTGTTTATTTCTTCAAATTAAATTTGATTTTGGAGCAAAAATTTGGATGGTAGGTAGTGGCAATGGTTTTTTCTGTATCCGAATAGAGTTTCATATCGCATATTATGTGTGAGGCCATCCACAACTCTCAAAATAACGGTATTTCGCTGGTATTATAGTTCAAATTATAGCTGGTAGATACTGTTCTTCGCAGACTAGTGATCTATACAGAGAAATAATAAACCGATGTGAAATGGTTATCTTCAGTATCTACCAAACATATTTTCGCTAAAATACTTTCAATTTTCTTTTGGCAGATAGTACCTACTAGTAAAACATTGTTATTAGAGAGATCTGGGTGCCTTCATATTCATAACGAAATTTGATAAATGGTTGCTAAGGAAGCATAAATAAGTGACTTGGAACTCTACAAGAAGAAAGGTAAAAGGCTGCAAATTATTACACAAAGGTTTATAATTTTTCTGTCAGAGATTTGGCCTCTTTTGCGATTCACAATTTGTGAATCACAAACGTGTTTCTGATTTATCTACCTTATTTACCTTAAGCTCTCGTAGGGAGTGAACGGTTGGCCCTACAGAGCTCTGGGTAGTCTCGTTAGATTCTAAAAATGCAATACTATTTTAAATTGATGAAGAAACATAACCTTTTTAAACAAATGTTTTAAGCTAGGGCGTTTTTGAAAATTTTAGCCCTCATTTTTCGCCCCTTAGAAGTGACGGACATCAACCAAAAACTTCGGGGCACATTTAGACCCCAAATGGAGCCCATATACCAACTTCCACCAAAATTGGACCATGGAAACTATGGAAAGTGCCGCGTACGGAAGAATTTTTCATTTGATTTTTGGATTCTACGTAGGTACCTTGAAACCAGCCAATTTTCAAGTGGGGGGGGGGGTGGTTAAATTTTTTTATTCTTGGTCGATTCCACATTTGAACAGCTAAACATTCGTGTTTCTGCTTGATCATTCGTCCCAACTTTATCATTCACCCATAAGGAGTGAACGGATGGTCCTAAAGACCTGTGGGTGGTCTCATTCAATTTTAGGATTCAATATAGTAATTTAAGTTGGTGAAAAAACATTATCATTATTCCAAACGTTTTTGAATCTTCAACCCCTATTTTTCACCCTTTAGAAGTGATTGACAATAACTTAAAGCTTCGGGGGACAACTAGAACATCAGGATGACCATGAAAGACGTTACATGTGTTGTGCGAATCCAGTCTGATGTCTCAGAGCAATTCGAGACACATAAAGGTCTCAGGCAAGGAGATGGCTTAGCTTGTCTCCTCTTCAATATGGCACTGGAGACAGCAGTAAAAAGATCTCAGGTACAGGTGGGTGGCACTGTCTTCAACAGATCCGTTCAGCTGCTAACCTATGCAGACGACATTGATCTGGTGGGTCGGTCGATGGCCGCAGTTAAGGAAGCATACAATGATCTAATCAGGGAGGCAGCTGCCTTGAGGCTTGTGGTAAATACTGCCAAAACGAAGTATATGCGCACCAACCCTCCTGTGAATCATGAAAGGCACTTAACCATTGGCCAGAGCAGGTTTGAATGGGTGGACAGTTATATCTATCTAGGAACCCAGGTGGAAGCAGACAATCGGATAAGTCCTGAAATAAGAAGGCGAATCATGGCGGCAAACCGATGCTATTTTGGGCTGCAAAAGCAATTTAAAAGCAAACTCCTATCACGAGCCACTAAGGTCCGACTCTATAAAACCCTCATTAGGCCAATTTTAATATACGGGTCTGAAAGTTGGACACTGACGGTACACGATGAGTCGGCCTTGCAAAGATTTGAGCGTACCATCTTGAGAAGAATTTATGGCGCTGTGCGAGACGGCCAGATCTGGAGAAGACGTACGAACCATGAGATTATGCAGCTCTATGGGGAAAGAGACGTGGTTCGGGTAGTCAAAGTGGGGCGTCTTCGCTGGGCCGGACATGTCGCTCGAATGGAGGAAAGAGAGATTCCCAAGAAGTTCCTGAATGAGGTACTCTACCGGACACGAAGAGCGGGAAGACCGAGATTGCGCTGGCTTGATGGTGTGACCCAAGACGCCCGCACAATCTTGGGTGTCCGTGACTGGAGGACAGCCGCGCAGAACCGAGGCACCTGGCGAACGTTGTTGCAGGAGGCCATGATCCCTCGCGGATTGTAGAGCCAGAAAGAAGAAGAAGAAGAAGGGACAACTAGACCCCAAATGGAACTCATACACCAAATTTCATCGAAATCGATCCATGGTGGAAACTAAGGAATGTGCCGCGTACCATGGACGGAAATTTTTTTACTCGATTTTCGGATTCTACGTACCTTGAAACGTAAACCATCACATTTTTTCTTTCTCGATTCCAAAGGATTATTATTGCAATTATTAACCAAAATGCAATAAGATCAATACGTGGAGCTATTATCCTAAAATAAAAAATTCTGATTGGAGGTATCATAAACGGCTACAACCCAAGGCCAATAGCAAATCACAACCACACATATTTCCTCACCTATAGTTTGCTCATAGAGCATGCACAGAACACAATCGGTAAGGAAATGTACACCAGTAAAACCACTCAAATTGTGGAATCACTTAAAACTTTGAAAATGTTTCTTTACTTAGCGAAAGCAGACCTGAGATAAGTCGGCATCTTCGTTCTGATTCGTACAATTGTACTCCAGACCAATTTAGTCATTTCACTTTCTAGATGAAAATCAAGTTCGACTCTGTGCCAGAATACGAAGAAGTAGAATCGGAACCGTTGATTGATTTCACCTTCGATCCCGCTGCCAAATTGTATAGAGGAGTGAAGGTGGTCCAGGACGATACCAACAGAGCAGGCATAACCTTCACCCAATTCTACGTTGGAGTGACTCTTCCAAAAGAGGTATTACAAAAATAAATAAAATATTGAAAACTATCAGTTCTTACGTTTTTCGATCAGGTACTATGTAGTAGAATTGGAAAATCGAAGAACCCAGAATTTAAAAAAATCCTCGTAAATATTTGTGGAGCATCCCCTAGTGGCAACATTTGGTGGAGCGACAATGATAAGAATGCAGAATTGCCACCTAGTGCAATAAACTGATTAATCTAGTTATTGAACCGATTCCCAGAAGAAAGTGCTTGTTTCCACTAAGATAAAATCTTGGTGGAGTCACTGTAAAACCCAATTCTCTCGATTTCCAGGTCCCTCCAGGCACTGACGTGACTGTGAGTCAACGTGCTTTTGTAAATGTCTGTGTCTCTCAAAATATTGAAGGCGCTAACTTCATGAGTGAAACTTGTGTTGTAAGTACTTCTAATTTCCATTTTGTCTGAAAGAAAAGATGACTCGAGACGGTAATTTGCAAAACCATCAGAAGTAATTTTTACAGGATTGCCTAGTGGTTGAGGTTCCCTATAAGCAGTGGCGGATCTTAAAGGGAGGGAGAAGCTGCTACTCCATATTATGGTTACTTACACCATTCTGGTTTGTTAAAAATTTTTGTGCTCATGGAGAAAATTAAAATAAGGAATAATGATCATAAAGGCCATGGGGGACGACAAATGTGCGAGTGAGAGGGAAGATTCCAATAGTTTTCTACAATTATCTCAGCTGTCGGTTGAACGGTTTAAAATTTCAAATTGATTTGAGTTCTTCTCAATCAAACAAATGTACCTGAAATTGCCAATTGGCGAAAATTGGGTTTTAATTTAAATATGTACTGAATTAGGCAAGTGGCAAGGGGGTAATCAGTCAGGAGAGGACATGGAAGGAAGGATGGGTACCAAGCAGGTATGCAGGTAGAATTTCCAACTTCCAAGACGTATTCACCGAGGAACTTGAGGAAATCTACGTCCTGTAGGTCTGAGATGTTGTTCTGCCTTCAATGAATATCAATATTTTTGTTCAAGTTGACTGTTTAGGCGAAATCTGACCATTATACCTAGTCATAGTATAGCAAAATCCCCATCAAAAGTGGTATAATAAATCAAAACTTTTTTTTCAAGCCATAATTTAATTTTTGATAACTATTTCTACAAACAACCTTAATCTTCTCCAATTTTAATAGTTTTATTTCATACGCATAATTATTTGCAACAATGACCATGAACGTAGAGTGTTTTTCATGTCAATGGGGAACCAGACACTTTTTTAACTTGTTAAAACCACTAGCTACAGAGCAGTATCTGTAGCTACGAGGTGGAAAGACATGGACAGATCTGGATACCCCATTCCAGTGAAAAGAAAAGGAAAGAAACATCTATTTTTTGAGAATAACAATATGATTGGCCATCATATCCTTACGTTAACATCCATTTGCCTTTCATACTAGTGCATCGTGGTATCGTTGATAACTTGAGTGTGATCATAATGAAAAACCAGAAGAAAACTTCGTGCAAAATTATTGTCTTTATTTTGTTTCATTTTTCTTAGGTATATCTGGAAGAGCAGAGAATTTACTTCTTAGGATCCCAAATCAATTAAGGGTTACAGCCTTGTGAAGTTACTGGTGTCCGTTAGAAGGTTGAGCTTTCTGATTCTTTGGAAGATTCAGAAGATAACAAAGTTTCTGACGAACCAGAGTTTGTTTGTCATCAGTCTTACTAGATTTTTTGGCTTATTATTTTCAATAATTAACCTTTGGAATTGACCAAGGAACATTTTTTTCAACCCTCTCCCCCTCAAAATTTGTTGGTTTACGACGTAATTTACGTGGTACGCAACCGGGGTGCCACGGCACCCTGGGGTGCCGTGAGCCCCGTCCAGGGGTGCCGCACGATTTTGAGATCGGAATAACGGAATGGGTTTGCCCGTTTCGTTGGTGGAGATGAAATTGTCAGCCAGTTTTTTTTGTTTGAAGGAAATGAAAACGACAACCACGGGAAAATATATTTTAAACAGTGGTTTACGACGTATTACGTCAACACGTAAACGTAAAGACACGTAAACTTTACGTGTCAAGGTACGTAGGTAGAATCCGAAAATCGAATACTAAATTTTCCGTCCGTCCGCCGTAAAGGCACCTTCCTTAGTTCCCATTTGGTATATGGGCTCCATTTGGGGTCTAGTTGTGCCCCGAAGCTTTTGGTTGATGTCAGTCACTTCTAAGGGGTGAAAATTAAAGGTTGAAATTATCAAAAGTGCCTTAGCTCGAAAACTCTCGAAATGAAGGTATTATTTTTTCACCAATTTAAGATAGTATTGAATTTTTTGAGACCACACGGAGCTCTATAGGACGAACCGTTCGCTCCCTACGCGAATTTAAGGGTTGGACTTACGATAAATCGGAAACACAAGTGTGAATCGCAAGAGAGCCTCACTATCCGTTCAAATTTAAGCTAACCAAAATGCGATCGTTGTTTGTTTCTTCGAGTTGAACTCGGTTTTGCGTCCTTAGCAACCAGTAATCAAATTTCCTAATAATTAGGGCAACCTCAACTCCCTGTTTCTTCGAAATGAGTGTGAGGCGTTTATTTCTTCCAAATAAACTTGATTGTGAAGTAGTTATGTGGTAGGTAGATAGTGTCTATGATTGGTCTATGATGGACAATGGCAAAGCCGTGTTCTTTGCAGACGAGTGATCTATATAGAAAAAATAAACCTTTGTGCAATAATTTGCAGCGTTTTGACTCCTTAGCCGTTGTATTTACATGTATTGCTTTCTGATCCATATAAATAGCTTTCGAATGGTCATCTGGGTCTTATAAGGCTAGTGTATGGTAATCTTTTTTTATTTCGAGGGGTAAAGGAGGACGGGTTCCAAGTAACGGGTTCAGTTGATGAATTCGATGTCTGATACGTTTGGTGAGCCCGATTTTGTTTGTTTGGCATGTCATTTGTTCGTACTGCGTTGTTCTGTGGGATTTGATTGCTGTCGATGGTCAGTAGTTTCGTCTGGTTCTTCCGCGGTCGGTGAAGGCTGTTGCCCTTGATTAATAATTGATCTTTCTGATGGAAGATTTCTGGATTCGCCACTGCTTACAATAAGTTAGGACCCAACAAGCAAGCTGCAGAAAGCGCAGATCATGGATGATCGTCATAAACAAAGTGCTACTTAGTCCGTTACAAAGAAAATAAAAACTTATAACTGGAGTTTTGTGAATTTTCAGGGAATTCCCCATGAGAAACTTGGAACTGTCATGTGCAAATGCACCAAGTTTGGACAGATTTTTGCCAGAAGTCTGAGTGTTCGACGAACGAGACTCTTTTTGGAACCCATCGTATACGAAGCTCCGGAAGAGACGGCACATGACGAGATTGACTCCATACCAGTTATATTATTGGTCATCGTATTGTGTACGATGTTAGGAGCGTTCTTCTTAGATAGAAGACGGCACAAGGTGACTGACTTATCCATTTTTCGTTTAATACCTAAGTTTTTCCAAGCCTAAACCTGAAAAATAGGAGGAATGGGAATTTATTTAGTGAATTATTTTTATATCGTGTAGAGGTTTCCTAATCGAGATTTATAATGATATTTTTGCCTAACTTCGAATTATTTAGATTCTAAAAATATGATAGGTTAATGTTACTCATTGTGTGAAAGCTTTTCGATATTTCAAGATGAACATGATCTACCCTACTGCTTACCCTGGAGATAACAATCTTCTCATAATTGGAATATTTACCAGCGTACGATTTCTAGCTGGTACCAGATCCGCTGTAGCTATGAAAATTGTTGGTGTAGAATCGTCAAGCCGAGTAAGTTAAATAAGTATCATTGAGTGTTTTCCAAATAAACAAATTAAAGTCTTGCGTCAAAACATCTGTTACTGGCTCAAAGAGTTTTTAGGAAGGAGAATCGACAATTCAAAGTCAATTTTTAGCGAGGGGTTTCAATCAGTCGAAATAAGAGAGTACGCTTGGAGTAATCAGGGTTAAAGTATGGAGTACGAGTATATTGGAGTTACCTACAAACTAGGAGCTATGTTTCGGAAGTATTGAAATTACATATATGGTACTTAGCTTTTTTTTTCGAGGTCATTCTTCTTCAAACTCATAAGATACAGCGGTTACGGATGGGACAGGATGATTGGTTTGTGGTCACAACTAAACGGCCTTTGGGGAAACTTACGGACATCATTTTATGGCATGACCATTATTGGCTATCAGATTGGTAAGAGACATTGCCAGTTACAAGATCAGTATCGTTTATGGGACTTTCTCAAGAAAAAGCGACAAAATGGTCCAACTAAACAAGAGGTCGAGTAAACTGTTTCAGGCTTACAACAAGAATTTTTCTACATGATACGAAATGAATATGATATATGATGACATTTTATTACCGCATTTCAACGGTCCTACCCCATCTATAGAAAATCAACAGATCAATACACAAAAATATAACTGGAATAATCATGTTAAGTTGACATAATTGGCTACTATTTTGCTTCCGAGTCTACCAAGGTAGCGGAAGCTTTGTTTTCACTTTCCAAGGACGAAAAAAAAAGTTCTCCAAAATTAAAATTTTCACTCGCGTTTTGCGTTTTAGACCTTTCTGAACAATTTTGGTTCCGTGTCTGTGTGTCTGTCTGTCTGTCTGTCTGCCTGTCTGTCTGTCATGAATTCCTTGTAACGCGCATAACTATACGAAGTTATTGTCCGATTTCTATGAAATTTTCAGGGATTGTGCGGGTTGGTGTGTAGACGGTCCCCTATGAAAATCATGATTCTCGGACTGATAGAAGCGACTGCGCATGCGCAAACGTGAATTCTTTGTAACGGCCATAACTTCTACATTTTCAACCTGATTTCAATGAAATTTTCAGGGATGTTACAGATTAGTATTTAGATGGTCCCCTATGAAAACCATTACCTTCGGACTGATAGTAGCCGCTGCGCATGCGCAAACGTGAATTTCCTTGTAACGGCCATAACTTCCACATTTTCTACCCGATTTCGATGAAATTCTCAGGGATTATGCGGATTAGGTTGTAGATGGTCCCCAATGAAAATCAAGGCCTTAAAATTTACAGAAGCCTCTGCGCATGCGCATACTTAAAATCCTTGTAACAGCCATAACATTTACATTTTTCATCCGAATTTGATGACATTTTCTAGGATTGTCCAGATTAGCGTGTGGATGGTCCCCTATGAGAGTAGTGAGAGGTACCTACTTAGAGATTGGTGGTTTGAGATTAACTACTACCTATGCATCGGATCATCTATATAATCGGGTTATGGATACGAGGAAGCTATGTGCCACACCCACTTGGCTGACGTTTTTTCAATTTACCTTGAAGATTTTTCACTTTTCCTTGAGAATAACCCTCATTCACGTTTAGCTACTGAGTACAATCTCTTATATTCTAGATGGTAATTATTACCATCTTGATAATTTTTTGTTTGTCTCTCCAAGGCATTGCTCAGAAATTTACATTTATGACCCAATGAACATTAAATGGTACCACCTTAAAGTTGATCGCTGGTTTGGCATGGTCAACTGCTCTGAGGATGATTCGAAAAAGATGGTGCTCAAAGTGAGGGAAATCGATTCAGTTGAAGGAGTGTTCCTCTCTCTTCCGTACTCTTTTTCAGCGCATTTCATCAACGAACTTCGCAATAGCCACAACATCATTAGTTTGTTATATTTGTGAGTATACTATGTTTTGAGTTTGAGTTCAGTAGTTTGCTCATTCAATTGATCATGAACCAAAACCAAAATACTAAGCAGATTTAGAGCATTCAGCTGCGTAGGTTTTGGAGCATTTTTCATCACCAATGGTTGACTTTTGAACAAAAAGTAGCTTTAAAATGACACGGAGAAAAAATTCTAGTCTTCTTTAACATCTTGCTCTCAAAACAAATAAAATTAAATAAAGACTGTGGTGTCAATTTGAAAAATCTTGGTTTTACTGTTTACGGGTGCAGCGATCGATCAATAATTGATTATTCAATTAGTCAATAATTATTGATTAGTCAATAATTATTATTGACCCCGCCATCTTTTTCTAGGAGGAAGCGCAGTCTGACCACGATTGAACATAGAAGTTACGTCATACTTTTGAAAGTGCTTTCCTTAAGTTTTTCTGCGTGGATTGTGGAGAAATACGTAACTAAATTATTCTTCGGCAAAGGTAAAATAGAAGAAATAAATAAGGTGATATAAAACTTATTTGAACATTTGTGGGAAAGACCCGGGTGACATTGGTAGATTTTGCGATGTTATCTTTGCATTTGCACCAAGACAAGTATTGTGCTTTAAACTTTGTGAATATTTTTAAATTCGTCCAAATCGAATGTTCTTTTAGACAATGATCTAATATTTACACCACACGATAACCCACATCCAGTTCTTTCCGACGTCTTTTTACGTCAGTTCTGATATCTCATCTCTCGATTTTTAGAAGTATAGATTATGTTATAAGCACCTATTTGTTCCTCATTATTAGGCAGACTTTTATAATAATAAATATACTACAATAATCAATTAATAGTCAAATAATACTACAAATATCTCCTGAAATCAAAATGGGAGCGAATAAGGTAGCCACATACCTACCCATTCTAATCCCCGCTATTGAATTATATTGTACAATCGTAATATATCTTATTTTCATTAAATGTAAAACTGAATCTTATAACGGTTTTTTTTTCTTTTTAGAGCTTGACCCGGAAGCTGCTAGAGGGCTACTAGGTCTTGATATAGAAACGATTTTTTTGTCGTTGATTGTGTTATTGATTTCTATTCCATTCGTACTCCCATTTCAACTTGCATTCAGGTAAAACATTAAAGGAAGTAAAACATCATGGAAACGTAACTTTAGATTGGTTTAGAAATCGTAAACAATTATTCACAAGATTCCAATTTAAACTAAAAAACGCTGCAAGTTATTACACAAAGGTTTTATTATTTTTCTATATAGATCACTCGTCTGCAAAGAACACGGCTTTGCCATTGTTGCCAAAATGAAGAAAAACATCGATCGCATTTCGGTCAGCTAAAGTTTTAACGGAGATTAGGCCTCTTTTGCGACTCACACTCGTGTTTCTGATTTATCGTACGTCCAACCCTTAAATTCTCGTAGGGAGCGAACGGTTTGTCCTACAGGGCTCCGCGTGGTCTCAAAAAATTCTATACTATCTTAAATTGATGGAAAAACAATACCTTTATATCAAAATTTTTTGAGTTGGAGCGTTTTCAAAATTTCAATTTCAAAATAATTTTTTCAACCCTTAGAAGTGACCTACACCAACCAAAATCTTCGGGGCACAACTAGACCCCAAATGGAGCCTACACACTAAATTTCATCAAAATCGGTCAATGCTAAGTGGGGAAAGTGCCGCGTACGGTGGACGGACGCCAAATTTTTATTCGATTTTTGGATTCTACGTACCTTGAAACGTAAACCAACAAATTTTGAGGAGGTGTTAAACAATTTTTTTTCTTGGTCGATTCCAAAGGTTCATTAGTATTGAAAATAATAAACCAAAATTGGGAGCTGCCACCCGCAGCCAACCAAGCGGACTCACCCAAACCGAGGGGAACCCACCAAAGCAATAACAATAAATAAACAAAATAATACAGAATAACCAGTCACTCGATAAATTACAGACACACCAGGATACACACACAAGCACACAAACTACAACTAATTCACAACAAAAGAACGATCACAGAGAGAAACAACTCTTAATCACATAATACACTCTATTTCAACAGCTTGGTCAGAGTACTTGTTTTTAAAAAATATTCCTCTGCCAGCTTTCTATAACATGTACCGTTTCGTCAAAACTAAAGGTATAGCAAGAATAAATTTAAATAAATCAGGTACATGTAAATCACATGAAATTCTTAAAGCCTAAAAATTCATCTTTAGAGTAAAAAGCTCTCGTCTTCAGAAGCGCATTTATTTGTATTCCAAAACTATCGTAATTCAATTCCTTGAGTTTCTTAGGTAGCTTATTATAAAATTTAGGTGCCCAATAATTAATAGAGTTCTGACTTCTCTTGAGCCTACTATACTTAATGACTAGATCATTTTTTCCTCTGGTGATTGTTGACCTCATTTTTTCTAACCAACCATCCTGATTTCTATGCACCTGTCGTAGGCATTCTCGTATATAAATACTTTGCAGGGTCAGAAATCACAAAACAATCGCGGCAGTCATCCCTGTATCCCAGTCCAGACAATATTCTAACGGCTCTACGTTGAAGAGCAAACAGGGAATCTGCTGATGCACTGTCCCCATGACAGGATAGCGTATGTTAATTTCGAATGGAAACAGCCATTCGGAGTGGAATGGAAACACTGGTTTCCATAGTTACACTATCAAATAGACTACGCAGCAAGTCAAGTGTTGTGTTACCTGTACCTACTTTAGAGTATAGTCATTGGGCTGTTGACTCTACAAACAGTTTAATTACATTTTGAAAGTAAAGTAGCTAGATGGGCTCCTTATGTGCTCAGTTGTTATGTTATTGATATTTAATAAATAAATACATCAATGGAAAATAATCGGAGCCAGCCCCTACTGCCCCCAGATTTGAAACAAATAATTGCGAACCCAACTCTGCGGTTTATGTTTTTTGAAGAAATTGTACAGTTCACGAGAACACATAACTTTCATTAAGTATGCTTCTGCTCTCCAAGTTTTTGTCGTTTTCGAACGAAAAATAAATTTATGATTCACAATGAAAATACCAACTTTTTTATCTTCAGATCAAATTATAAATCCAGACTTCTACAAAAGAAAATCACCAATCCCATGTACTTACAAATGTCCAAGCCGGAGGATTTGGTTACAACTTCGGCCCATCCAACAAAAGCAGTACCTGAAGCAGAAGTTACCCCCACTGTGAAAAAAGTAGGATTCCGATTGGGAGGTTCTGAATCTCAATCGGCTGCGCGGGTGACTCGATTGCTTTCAAATGTGCTCCTAAAGAGAATAGCTTGGACGAAAACTAAGAGAGATAACATAGGAAGGAGTAAGTATAACCTTACGGGGTTGTTACGGGCGGAAGGCATCTTTTCTATTCGATTTTCGGATTTCAAGCCATACAATTTTGAGTGAGGGTTAAACTTTTTTCTTGCTCGATTAAAGAGAATATGAGGTTTTTTCTTTGGTCATTTAGAAAAAAAAACTTAACTAGGTAGCTCAGGTATCTTATGTATCTTGTCATTTGGCTAAATTAAGATACATTATTCATTTGGAATAATTTAACTTTTTTGATGAAAACTTGTACCCATTTCTACAGGTTGGAAAAAGACGTTCTTGACTTACTTCGGCCCAGCACAATTTCATTGCGTAAATATCACCTGGGCTATTTTTGAAATCAAGATACGTCGTCGAATGATGGTAATCAGGTGAGGGTCATTTTTCAATCCCAGGTTTTGTTGTAGTGCGATTGTACAGATGATCCGATGCATAGTGGACCGAAACTTTAATCTCCAAGTTAGTATCCTTCAAATCGGAAAATAGTGAGAAAATTGCCCATGTTCTAAGTCTTCATTTGACAAAATGTTGATAATGAATTTAGTTGAAACTATTTCACGATCACATAAATTTCATTAATTGGGTGGAAACAGTTAAAGTTTCAATAGTTAATTGTATTTAATAGTTATTTATTAATAAAAACAGTTTATCAAATGCATAACAAACTACTCATTGTACACAAAACAACAATTTCAGTGAACAGGTAAGAACAATTACGGTGTAATACATGCAACGAACAAGATTTCCTATTAGGAAATTAATGAATGTTATTAATTTTAAGTGCTATCAAATTCGGCCAGAGATATTAAAACGGCAACACTATTAAGAAAAAGTTGGAAAACAAAATGCAGCAGTTATTTTTAATAAAATATAAGAATAAACGTTTTCTTCAAGTACTTAAATATTGGTAAAATTTGCCTCACAGTGATAACAAAATGTTCGGTATCTTTTGAAATTTATAAATAATATGCTTATGAAACTCGAAAGACTTACTTTACTTACTTACTATTAAGAAAAAGTTGGAAAACAAAATGCAGCAGTTATTTTAATAAAATATAAGAATAAACGTTTTCTTCAAGTACTTAAATATTGGTAAAATTTGCCTAACAGTGATAACAAAATGTTCGGTATCTTTTGAAATGTATAAAAATTATGCTTATGAAACTCGAAAGACCGAAACAATTCAATGTTCCTTTTATTCATATTTTTTGTTGTGGATCTTGATTATCTTAATCTCCCAATCCTTATTCTTTCCAAATTATTCATCACACCACGCAAGTAGGTATCGCTGAAAAGAGTAGGCACTTTGGTTCAACAAGTACCTATTATTTACAGTGATAATTACACGTTATCAAACACGATCAAATATATGTTCGAAGACCTTGAAGATCAAGGTCATCAACTATAAAAGCTCGAGGTGGTATAAAAAATAGTATAAGTTTCAACTCGAATTCCATTGTTATGGTGTAAAAAGTAATTCAATGAGCTTAAAATATTAAATGGGAATTTCTCTTTTATTTCAGAATATGAATGAAGCCATATAGTAAATAGTGTCGATTAAGAAAATGCCTATGGGGTCTTGGTGGAACTCCAACATCTGCAACACAAAAGGCTAAAATAATTGGTAGCTCTACAATACTTTAGTCGAAATCTTTTAGCAGGAAAAAGAAGGGTGTGGAGTGGCAAAAATGATTTTGTTGTCCAAATTTGCTTCATTTCTTAATCAGCACACAAACGGAGATGAAATTCGAAACGAAACCTCCCCTAAAGAGTGACAAAAATAGAATAGACCAACTCAAAGTACGATGTAAACATAATAGACCAAAAACAAACAACGCTGCAAATTATTACACAATGGTGTATTATTTTTCTATATTGATCACTCGTCTGGAAAGCCACCAACCATCCAACATGAAGAAAAACATCGATCGCATTTCGGTCAGCTAAAATTTAAACGTAGATTAGGCCTCTTTTGCGATTAACACTCGTGTTTCTGATTTATCGTACGTCCAACCCTTAAATTATCGTAGGGAGCGAACGGTTTGTCCTACAGAGCTCCACGTGGTCTCAAAAAATTCTAAAAATTCTATAGAATCTTAAATTGAAGGAAAAACAATACCTTTATATCAAAATTTTTTGAGTTAGGGCGTTTTCAAAATTACAAAATTAATTTTTGAACCCTTAAGGTGCGTCTACACTATGTCGAATCAGGCCAGTCAACACGTTCGATTCGACAAGTCGGTTCGACATGTTCGATTCTACATGATGTCCACATTGCTCCGGTAGTGTGTACGTGTCGAATTGTCGATCAGTGTCGAATTGTCGATCAGTGTCGAATTATACGGCGTGAGGAAAAGATTGGTGATTTCGTTGATTTTCAGTGCCATTAAGTATGTTGAGTGATGATAATGATGTGGTTTTAGCAGCTTCTGCTGCAATTGTTATTGCAGTAGCAGCAGGGGAACAACGTGCTCGACGCCCTCGGAGGTTTTGGGTTCGCCCGAGCATCCTTCAGGGAAGAAAAAAGTACAGGGCTCGCGAATTCATGAGAGATTTGTTGCTGGACGAGGTTGACGAATTAAATCTTGAGTACCGGAAAACCAAAACAAAAATATCACAGAAAAATCCACTACATACGAGAGAAAAAACGCAACTAGTTGTGTAAACAGGCTTTGAATGTCGACTGAAAGTCGATCGACGCGTCCTCACTACGAACTTTGATTCGGGTCGGGTCGACTCCCTTTGATCTGGACCGCCTCGAGAGCGATCGGTTTCGACACGTTCGATTCCACATTCGACCTGTTGCTGAGGTCGAGCCCATACTTGTTCGACTTAGTCGATCGACTCAGGTCGAATCATGTCGACCGGCCTGATTCGACATAATGTGGACGCACCTTTAGAACTGACCTACATCAACCAAAATCTTCGGGGCACAACTAGACCCCAAATGGAGCCTACATCAAATACCATCAAATTTTGAGGGGGTGTTAAACTGTTTTTTTTTTCGTGGTCGATTCCAAAGGTTCATTGAAAATAATAAACCAAAATGGCATTTTATAGGACTTTTCCCTTTTTGGTGAAAAACCAAAAAATTTGGCGTAGGTATTTATTGTAACACACGACTCGTGTTTCATGCCGTTATTTTTTAACGCTGAATTATTTAGTGGAGTGTTTGTGTGCGCCATAACAGTATTTCTAATGAACTAAACACTATTACTCACCTCAATATCCTCCTCCTTGTGTTTCAAACACTGTTTTTTCTTGATCTCTTCTTCGCTTATCGTGGCTAATCCTGTAGGGTTCACATCAGCTTGAGTAATCACTTTCGTCGGGGTTGAATCCTTCTCGCCCTACAGCACATACATTGTACCGGTTGAAAAAGCATTCTAGATTAGATTGGAAGTTCTTTCTGTTCAAAAATTAGGTTTATGATATTTAAATCCCAATGATCTTCAAGAAGATCAGACGATAATTTTTTGATGGGGAACATGATATGTCGAATGTTGCAATTTCCATTCCAAATTGGGAATCAGCGCCCTTAATAACCTCAAATTAAAATCAGTTTTCCACAGACTCCGTGCAAAATTTGAAACAAATATAGAGAAAATACAGATTTCGGTGGACTCAATTTTGTTGACCCGTTTCACCAATGCTTGGTTGTATCGTGTGATGCATGATACTTATGTTGTACATATCATGTGACCATCAAATATCAGTCATCTACCATCCTCCAATTGGTAGCAAAATAGGTCGATTAGGTATGAAGTGGGACGTTTGGACACAATTTCGTTAATTTGCTTCGTAGGAGACCATCTAGCGCCCAACCAGCATGATCTGTCAACATTTCATCAGAATCTCTTGCCGTAGATTTGTCGGCTTTGTGGGTACATAGAAAGATACACGACCCCAAAATTATTCAGGACTGTTTTCAACGCGAAAATTAAACTTTAATGCAAATTGGCATTTTATTTTTGGAGGCCTACACCTGCCAAAACTGAAACAATCCTTAAGCTACTGTAGGCCTGCTACTTGTGGCGATTGTGTCGATGGACCACAGAGGTAGCGTCCCGGCTTACTCGTGGTGATTGTGACGATTGTGGCGACACACCAGTCGTAAGCGGGATTTGCGTTCGACAGGGTTAAGGTTTCGTTTCGCGGCGTAGTTGGTAGCAGCACGAGGTTGTGACGCCACGTGCCGATCCCAAGTTCACCGGATGACACAAAACCTTACGTGGCGAGCTCAGGTGGGAAGGGGAAGACAAACAAATATCGAAACAATAGTTAATTTTATAAGGGTAGCGTGTGGTATTTACCTGTGACAAGGCGGTGAAGCGGCCAGTCGAATTCCTCGGGATGATGCAATCTGAAATGTTAGCCTTAAGGGCGTCCTACTGAGAAAATGGCGTCCGCAAAATGCGACGCTGCCGAAGGGGCCTACGAAGGCGTCTGAGGGACGCTTCGGAAAAGATGGCGGAGTGTGACGCGTCACCAAGCTCCGGTTTTTCACACTGAGGAACCAGGTAAAATGAGAAAAGATATTCAAATGCAGAATTACAACAATAAAAGGTAATTTATTAAATATGCAATTGGTTTTCCGACTAGGCACACCGAAGGGTGTGTCGAAAAGAAGCCTGACGGGCGCAACAACACAAGTAAGTATGGCACAAGTTTCAATGTTCAATAGGATAGATTTTCAGATAATGTTTCAAATGTACAAAATAATAACTCCAATTTGACTTTATGTTTCAGGTTTCCAGAGTATATCAGTTCAACGTTCCAGGTTTTCAACAAAGGTGAGTATGGTAAGTATAGGTTAACTTTGTGTTTCAGGTACGAATTTAGCATTAAGTTACAACTCTCAAATTTACGACTTTTGTCCAATTGTTTCAGAATTACTTCTACGCACTGTCCTAACTGCATTGGCCAATGGTTAGAAGGTAAGTTATAGTTTTCACTCACACGTGTCAGGGCCCTGAGGTATCCTTCCAGGTGTGATGTGGCGGTTGTGGTGGTTGTGGCGACGGACGTCCAGGGAATCCAAGTTCTCTTCCTCCAGATCAATTCGGCGCGACACGGCAATTTCCGATGGTCAGGGATCTTACGAAAAAAGCGTGTGAAGGTATTTACGGGGGCGGTTGACTCTAGCAGTTTTAAGTTCACGGGCAGCAGGGCTCTCAATGACTTGTACTGAATATCAAGGGGGGTCTGCCTGTGGAGGGGGCTGCTCGTTGGTTTTGTTCCGGATGGTCCCCCTCCGCTCCCTCGACGGACGGGCGCCTGCCAGGTGGAGACTTCTGATTGGCTCCCCCCGCCGAGGGAGGGACGCTCTGGCTGGAGACGGCGTCTTCATGCTGAGGGGGGGGTGACGTCACCTTCCGAGCTGACCACGGACCCGAATCTGACAATCATCGCCGCGGGTGGCTATGACAAATTCGGATCGGAAGGGAGTTAACGGATTAACCCAGTCTCTTCACTGGAAATGTTCCCCAGTGAGTGGAGACTCACATCCCCCTTCCCTCCGGGAGCCAGCGTTGTCAAAGACGACGCTGGGTATTCCCAGAGGAGCCAAGGGACGCGCCTTCCTTATGGCCAGCTCGTAGGCGTGGCGACGACACCCGCGACAGTTGGCTGTGTCGCGTTGTGCCCGATGGTCCTCGGGGCACTCCGGCAGTGGTCGTCCCTGGCGATGGAAGTTCTTTAGACGTTGCCAGAACTCCTTACACCCTGGGCACCGGAAGACGAAGAGCTGTGGTACCTTCTTGGTGCAGACAGGGCATTGACGCTTTTTGCTGATCCGTAGCACGATCCTTGGATGGGCCGGAGGTGGTATTGTCTTGGCCGGTGCTGCCTCGTCTTCGCTGGAGGTGGTGGGAGAGCGCCCGGGTGTCGGTGGCACGTCCCGGGTGGGTGACTCTTCGTAGGAACTGACTCTCCCACGCGCGCGCCGGGGTGGTCGAGGCGTCGTTGGCGGCGAGTGGAGTGGTGTCAAGGCCACGTACGGGTTTGGTGCTGGGCTTCTGATCTCGATGACCTGAGGCACTGGTGACGGGGCAGGGGACGAAGCTGGAGGCGGAGCCGGGGAGCGAGCCAACTTCTCCTCAGCCTCCGCAGACCTCGCCGCAGGTGCCTCTGCAGATAGCTGGTTGATTGCCTCAGGTGTGGCGGTCTTCGCCGCAGGTGGCTCCACCACCACCTGTGCGTTGGCTGCCTTGGACTCCGCCACGGCTGCGTCCCGTTGCTGGATCAGTTGTTGTCGATCCAGCAGCCACTTGGCTTGGCGGTCCAGCAACGCATCCCGCTCCTGCACGATCCTCTGGTAGATGGGAATCCACCTGTGTATCTGGAGGATCGTGAGGAGCGCCGAATTCCCTGACGTGTGGCGGCTGGTCGGGGTGTCGCCACACATTGTGAATCGCACGAAGTTGGAGAGCGTTTCCAGTACGTCGTAAGGGTCGTCGGGTGGCGCGGGCGTGTTCACGTGTCCCGGCGACTGGTCTCGAAGGTTGGCGATAAATCTTTCGGTCCGCCTCCTCATGAGTTCCACCATGGGGTCCGGTGACTGGGGACCCCCGTCTACTATCCACTCATCTAGCGGTTCTTGTGCCATCCTACAACAAACAAATAAACGCCCTACTGTAACATCCTGCCTAGGAAAAGTGACTCAGGAATTGATCTCAGGGTACTTCACACAAATTATTCTGGCCTTGTTAGGAAGGTAGCAGAAGTAATGGTTCGGCTTGGTCTGAAGGACCTAAGTGAAGTTTGTCGGTCTGAAGGACCCAATTGAAATTGGTTGGTCTGAAGGACCCAAGCTGAATTTGTTGGTCTGAAGGACCATGTGTCGAGGTCGTGGTCAGTCTTTCCTAGTAGTCAGTCAGTTTGTCTTTCGGCCTAAGTGGAGTTGCTTATAATTTACGGAAGGGTCACGTTGGCGGAACGAATATGGCGTGGTTCCGGTTGGCGCCTCTCCTCTGAGTCGTTTCGGAGGTAGACCTTCAGGTGTCGACGGCTCTTCGGCTTTGCGAACTACTGGTTCCTGGTGAGGGCTGTTGCTGTGGCGATCGTGGTTGCTGTGGCGATCGTGTTCGCTGTGGCGATCGTGTTCGCTGTGGCGATCGTGGTCGCTGTGGCGATCGTGTTCGCTGTGGCGAGCGTCCTCGGAATGGTTGACCGGGCGTTGTGAGTTTCCCGCTGGATTTTCGGCTGAGTTCCCCGAAGGGTAGCTGACGCTTTTATCTTCTTCACTGGTCGAGGAGCGATCTGAGTGTCGATCCGCGTCCTCGAGGTGAGTCGGTTGTGGCGAAGCAGTCCCCTGGTTCGACTTTTCCGAAAACGGTGTAGTGGGAGCGTTCTCGTGAGTTTCGGTCGGCACATCGCCACATTCCATCATGGTCGGTCCTGAAGGCGGCCATCGTAGTTCCTCATCCGAGTCTTCCATCATCTCTTCCTGTATCCCCGTTTCCGTTTCGTAAATGTTCCTTATTGTGTCTATTTCCGGGGTTTGATGGGATTTGGTATGGTCCAGGAACGTATCGTCCGGTACACCCAGCACAAAGGCCGGTTTGAGGCGGTTAATGTGTACTACCTGACGTTTTATATCGGGTGAGTCCCTGATTTCGTGTGTTTCTTTAGCACCGTCCACGGTCCACTCCATGGACTCCAGAATTTTTTCACGACACCTGGGGGCGGCTGCATGTCTTTTAGGTACACCATATCCCCTGCCTCAAAAGAGCGTAGAGAGCGGCGGGCGTTGATGGCTTCCGTCCGTTTCTTCCAGGCTTCATGTAGGCACTGTGTCGTGGCGTCACGGGCCATTCGGAGATTCTTCAACAAGGAGGACTCAGGTAAGGGTGTTCGAAGTCCTTGAAAGGTGTCGTTCGGAAGGCGTATTTCCCTCCCAAAGGTAAGAAAATTTGGAGTAAATCCAGTACTCTTATGGGGGCTGGATCGATACGCTGCGAGTGCTACGGGCAACATGGTTTCCCAGTCCTTAGTTTTCTTGGTAATTTTCGCCAAAATGTTGGTCAAGGTTCGGTGGAAACGCTCGCACACCCCATTTCCTTCCGGGTGGTACGCAGTCGTGAAGATCTGCCGTATGCCCCATTGGGCACAAAGTTCGCGTGTCGATCCGGCGGTGAAGGCGGTTCCACGGTCTGAAACAAGTCTCTCGGGTACACCGTGTCTCGGTATAAATTCCTTTGCTAAAATTTGCGCGACAGTAGAGGCGGTACAATTGGTGGTAACGTATGCTTCAGCATACTTAGTAAAATGGTCGATTACGGTGAGGAGGTATTTGGATTTTCCATTCGTCACGATGGGCCCCACGAAGTCGATACCGACGATGTGTCCGGGTCTCTCGGGGAGGAGCGGCTTCTGAATCGGACTTTTCAGATTCGTCGGGGTGTTGCGACGTAAACACGTTTCACAACGTTGTACCTGCTCTTTGACGTCTCTCGATAGTCCGGGCCAGTTTCCTAGTCGTCTCACCACTTTTTCCGTTACGTCGGCTCCGGGGTGTCCCGCCCACTCATTCTTATGGCATCGGTCAATCAACCATTCACGAAGTGAACTAGGGATGAGGGGCACCCATTCGTGTCTACCATCGTGTCGCACTCTCATTTCCCACACTCCGTTAGCTTTTCGCAATCCTTCTTTACCGCGACTCAAAACCATTGATTGGACCCAATCATCGAGATCCTGTGCAGCGATCATCAGTTCGCGCGGGAAATCGAGATTTACAACGGCTATGTCCATTCGACTCAATCCGTCCGCATGTTTCATCTGAGTTCCGGGTCTGTATCGGGGAACGAAGTCGTATTCAGCAAGCCTGAGAACCCACCTCCCGATTCGCGATGTCGGGTCGCGGAGGTGCATCGCGGCCGTGAGTGCCATGTGGTCCGTTTGAAGTTCAAAGGTCTGACCTAAAAGATATTCTTGAAAATGGCGGACCGCCCACACAACGGCGAGTAACTCTCTCTCCGTGACGGAATATCTGGTTTCGGCCGGATTTAGTTTTCGACTTGCATACGCCACGGGCCTCTCTTCCCCTTCAAAGTTTTGCGAAAGGACAGCCCCCAAAGCGGAGCCGGAAGCGTCGGTGGCCAACACAAAGGGTTTATTCAGGTCAGGAAAGGCGAGTACGGGTTCCTCGGTCAACCTGACCTTGAGTTCGTCGAACGCTTGTTGTTGTTTACTTGTCCACTCGAAGGGTCGGTTCTTCTGGAGGAGGTCGGTCAAGGGTACCGAGAGCTCCGAGTATCGAGGTATGAACCTCCGGTAAAACCCAGTCAGCCCCAAAAACGACTGCAGTTTCAACGCCGAGGTAGGTACGGGAAATTCCTTAATGGCCTTGACCTTCTCGGGCTCGGTAAGGATTCCGTCGGGCGTGATGCGGTGACCTAGAAAGCGAACCTCGTTTTTCAAAAACTCGCACTTCGACAAGTTCACTTGCAGGCGGGCCTCGGTCAATCGATTGAAAACCTGAGTCAATTTCTGGAGGTGTTCCTCTCGAGTGGCGGAAAATACTATGATGTCATCCAGGTAAACGAGACAATGATCTCCGAGGATTCCATCGAGGGTATCATTCATGACTCGCTGAAATGTAGCGGGCGCATTCTTCAGTCCAAACGGCATCTTTTCGTAATGAAAATGACGTCCTAAAACTGAAAAGGCCGTTTTCTCCCTTGACTCGGGGTGAACTGGTATCTGGTGATAACCCGATATTAAGTCGATGGTTGTGAACCATTTACACTGACCTAACATCGCAAGGGTCTCCTGTAATCGGGGAAGAGGATAAGCGTCTCCTTTGGTGATTTTATTGAGCTGTCGGAAATCCGTGCAAAATCGCCAAAGCTGCTTTTCTCCCGGCGGCGTTTTCTTTTTGACGAGTAATACCGGCGCACACCACGGGCTAGTAGACGGGCTAATTACCCCGTTGGACAGCATGTCCTTGATTTGAGTTTCAACGACGTCGCGGAGGGCGTGGGGAACCGGGTAGGGTTTTTGTTGTGTAACGGTGGGTTGAGTAGTAACTATCTCATGGAATACGTTCAATCGACATCCCTCCCCCGTAGGTGGCTTAAATAAGTCCCGGAATTTACACAACAATTCCCTAGTTGGTTCCGCGTCCGAAGTTGTGAGATGTCGCAGTTTCTCTTGCAAGGTCACGTCGAACTCGGGTAACGGGGTTTCCCATTGGTCGGTCGGTAGCTCCCCCCACTCCTCTTCTTCCAGACCGTCTGGCGTGGCGCTGGGACATACTTCTTTTTCATAGTTTTGAATCGGGGGAATAATAGAACAAATCTCGGCGCAGGCCTTTTCTTCTCTAAGGGATACGTTAGAACTCGTTTCATCAGGGGTATCGACTATATCGGGATATGGTTCAACACATGGGTCGGTTGTGGCGAACTGGGTCGGGCTGTGCCGATCCGCTGTGTCGAACTGTGTCGCACTGTGCCGATCCACCATATCGAACTGTGTCGCACTGTGCCGATCCACCGTGTCGAACTGTGTCGCGTTGTGACGATCCTCTGTGACGAACTGTGTCGCACTGTGTCGATCCACCGTGTCGACATAAGTCCGATGGTAGTCGTGGAGCATCCGATCGAGGCATTTTTCGAGGGAGGTTTTCCCATCAAAGTCCGGCGCGGGATCAGTGCTGTCGCTTGCGTCGTCAACTTCCTGGAACTCGGTAGGCGTAGTGGGGGTTGCACAATGTCGTGAGATTGGTGTGCTGAAATGTACTTTCGGGGGAAGTGGAAGGTTTTGGGCCGGACCCTTCGTCAAGTTCTTGTAGTGGGGTGTATCGTCGTACCGCTCCACGGGTGTATCGATAGGGACAGAAACACCCTTGAACTGCCGATTCCAAAACTTCAGGCTTCCGGCGCCATCTTGATTTGTGGCGAAATTTGCCCGCACCTCCGAAGCGTCGTCCGGTTCTTGGTAATCCACGCACGATGGTTTTTGCGTGGCGGAGGCAGTTGTTGCCGCCGAAGGGGTGCTAGGGAGAGGAGCGTTGTGATCATGACTTTCATTTTGATCCACGAACGTCCCAAATTCCCGCCCCTCGGGCCGCAACACTACCCCCACGCTGTAGATTTCCTCGGGTGTGTCGACCGGCGTATATGGGCGGATGACGCCTTTAGGGGTGCGGAATTTCATTTCCGGTCCCGTTGTAAATGTGATGGGTACCCTTCGAAGTACGTCGAGCCCCAAAAGATCAAGCGTAGCGCTTCTCCTTGCGAATACTAAGAATGTGTGTTCAAATACACATTCGCCGATCCTTGTGACGACGCGCTGTTCCCCGGAGAAATGTAGGGGCATTCCATCAGCTCCCCACGCGATCGCTCGGGTTGGGAGAATTGGAATTCCCTTTACGGGTGTTGAAAGTACCGAAAGCGTAGCTCCGGTGTCCAGGGTCATCTCTCGTTCTTCCGGGCCCAGTCCCACGGTGATTTTCATCGTCCGCGACATTGGAGCTTCCACGGCCGGAACATGTGCCTCCTCGATTGGCTTTTTGTAACGGGCGACCTCCATTGAATGTGCCGGCGCCATGACAGGTTGCGACACGGGGAGGAGACGTTTCTTTTTGTAACAATCCTCCTCCAGATGTTCTCGGACGCCACAGAAGTCACAAAATATGGTCTTGTTCGGGCTGAATGGGCAACTTACGGGAAAATGTGTTTTGTCCGCGCAAAACATACACGGATATCGCGGGGTTGGTTTCTCGGCGCTTCGGCGCTCGCTGGGCTTATCTTGGCGGTGGTCCTCCTCCCTGTGTCGATTATGACGCTGTAGGGGTTCGTCTTTTCGCGGGCATCGAGCGGCGAAATGTTCAGGACTTCCGCAGTTGTAACATCGGCGGTCGTTGGTAATGGCCGCCAAGTCCCAACGTTCGTCTGTGTCGATTGTGTCGTCTAGGGTTTCCTCCAATTCCTCCGCCTTGCTCAGCGCGTCCTGGATCGATCTGGGGCGATTTGTGATGAGCAGTGCGCTCATGTTTTTGCTGACACCACGTATAAAAGCGCTCAGGGTTTTTCTTTCTACCCAGTCGTGGCGTTCGTGACGTCGGAGTTGTCCTCCTTCTTCCATGACGGCACACCGGGCGAGGCTGCGGACTCGGTCGGCAAATTGGCGGAGCGTTTCTGTGGCGTTCCGCTTGACTGTCCACAGGAGGGCGGCGGCGTGTTGTGGATTTTCCTTTTGGAACCACTTGATCATGTCGTCACGGACGATCTCGTAGACGTTGTCTACGTCGAGCGTATCATCCCGATCGATAAGGAATTGCTTAGCGGTTCCTCGCGCTTTCGTGCGGAGTAAACGGTATCGTTGTCGCGAGGTCAAACCCGTGGTCACCATATCAAAATTCGCAAAAAACGACACAACACTTAATGCACCGGTCGCGTCTGGGTCCCACGACTCTACTTCGAGGAATACCGAGCGCGGTATGTCCTCCCTATCGGCTTCGTGTGTTACGTTATTATATCGCTGAAGGAGAATGTTCATCTCCTTCATTGTCTGAGTCATTGTTTCTACAGCTTCCGTGCCGGAGGACGATTGGGTCTCGGTCCCCCTGTCGCTAGGTGTCGGATTATTGAGGAACATGGTAGCGATTGATACTAACTACCACCTAGGCACGAAGAAGTCTGTCGGCGTGAATCGGTCTAAGTCGAGAAAAATACAACTACGAGAAGAGACGTCTTCTCGCGTCGTTTCGTGCGGAAGGCTGCTTCTAATGTCACTTTTCCTGTATAATAAATGGATGTACAGCCTACCTATTTTTATTTTTACCTGTCTCAGTGTGTTTTATTTTTGAAGTTTGTTTCGATAGACTCTAAATTTAAAACTGAGCTCGTGTCGAACGGCCTACGAGTTTGAGTGGGCTCGTGTGAGGCTTACTCACACCGGGATCCACTCCGCTGCCACCAAATTTGTAGGCCTGCTACTTGTGGCGATTGTGTCGATGGACCACAGAGGTAGCGTCCCGGCTTACTCGTGGTGATTGTGACGATTGTGGCGACACACCAGTCGTAAGCGGGATTTGCGTTCGACAGGGTTAAGGTTTCGTTTCGCGGCGTAGTTGGTAGCAGCACGAGGTTGTGACGCCACGTGCCGATCCCAAGTTCACCGGATGACACAAAACCTTACGTGGCGAGCTCAGGTGGGAAGGGGAAGACAAACAAATATCGAAACAATAGTTAATTTTATAAGGGTAGCGTGTGGTATTTACCTGTGACAAGGCGGTGAAGCGGCCAGTCGAATTCCTCGGGATGATGCAATCTGAAATGTTAGCCTTAAGGGCGTCCTACTGAGAAAATGGCGTCCGCAAAATGCGACGCTGCCGAAGGGGCCCACGAAGGCGTCTGAGGGACGCTTCGGAAAAGATGGCGGAGTGTGACGCGTCACCAAGCTCCGGTTTTTCACACTGAGGAACCAGGTAAAATGAGAAAAGATATTCAAATGCAGAATTACAACAATAAAAGGTAATTTATTAAATATGCAATTGGTTTTCCGACTAGGCACACCGAAGGGTGTGTCGAAAAGAAGCCTGACGGGCGCAACAACACAAGTAAGTATGGCACAAGTTTCAATGTTCAATAGGATAGATTTTCAGATAATGTTTCAAATGTACAAAATAATAACTCCAATTTGACTTTATGTTTCAGGTTTCCAGAGTATATCAGTTCAACGTTCCAGGTTTTCAACAAAGGTGAGTATGGTAAGTATAGGTTAACTTTGTGTTTCAGGTACGAATTTAGCATTAAGTTACAACTCTCAAATTTACGACTTTTGTCCAATTGTTTCAGAATTACTTCTACGCACTGTCCTAACTGCATTGGCCAATGGTTAGAAGGTAAGTTATAGTTTTCACTCACACGTGTCAGGGCCCTGAGGTATCCTTCCAGGTGTGATGTGGCGGTTGTGGTGGTTGTGGCGACGGACGTCCAGGGAATCCAAGTTCTCTTCCTCCAGATCAATTCGGCGCGACACGGCAATTTCCGATGGTCAGGGATCTTACGAAAAAAGCGTGTGAAGGTATTTACGGGGGCGGTTGACTCTAGCAGTTTTAAGTTCACGGGCAGCAGGGCTCTCAATGACTTGTACTGAATATCAAGGGGGGTCTGCCTGTGGAGGGGGCTGCTCGTTGGTTTTGTTCCGGATGGTCCCCCTCCGCTCCCTCGACGGACGGGCGCCTGCCAGGTGGAGACTTCTGATTGGCTCCCCCCGCCGAGGGAGGGACGCTCTGGCTGGAGACGGCGTCTTCATGCTGAGGGGGGGGTGACGTCACCTTCCGAGCTGACCACGGACCCGAATCTGACAATCATCGCCGCGGGTGGCTATGACAAATTCGGATCGGAAGGGAGTTAACGGATTAACCCAGTCTCTTCACTGGAAATGTTCCCCAGTGAGTGGAGACTCACACTACCTTGGTTATATGAAAATAATAATCAAGAAAATAAATTGAAAAACTTTCCCGGAGAAAGTATAATAATGAAATTTGGCTTGCTTCATTAGTATACATCATGCACTACATGTAGTACAACATAGTTAACATCTGTAGTATGTACCTCATGTACTCGTACATCCACATTCTTGTTTGAAGTTGGGGTATTGTTTGATGAGCGGGATCCTTGACTGTTCCTCCCAGGAGAGCTCGACTTCTAAAAAAATAAATTAATAGATAAAATCCGAGAAAATTATTGTGTTATTTTAAAAAATATATGGCTTGACTCCAATCTACAACCTTGTAGCTCGCAAGGAAGATTATTATGTGCAAACATGAACAAAAGAAAACCGCAGTTGTGGTCAGCTCCACGGGTATCAGCAGGGTGTCTTGAGTTGTAAGTGATATGGAAATTTGTATCGAAGATTCGGCAGGACTAGAACATTATTATTTTCAATAACAATCCTTTGGAATCGACCAAGAAAAACAATTTTTAACCCCCACCCCTCCCCCTCAAAATGTATTGGTTTACGTTTCAAGGTACGTAGAATCCGAAAATCGGATGAAAATTTGGCCGTCCGTCCGCTGTCTGCGGCACTTTCCATAGTTCCCATGGACCGATTTTGACGAAATTTGGTATATGGGCTCCATTTTGGGTCTATTTGTACCCCGAAGCTTTTGGTTGATGTCAGTCACTTCTAAGGGGTGAATTTTAAGGGTTGAAATTTTCAAAAGTGCCCTAGCTCAAAAACTCTCAAAATAAAGGTATTGTTTTTACATCAATTTAAAATATTATTGAATTTTTAGAAACGATTGAGACCACTCGGAGCTCTGTAGGAAAAACCGTTCGCTCCCTAAAGATAAGAAACAAGAGTGTGAATCGCAAAAGAGGCCTAATCTCTGTTCAAATTTTAGCTGACCAAAATGCGATCGTTGTACGTTCCTTCAAGTTGTATTCAGTTTTGCGTTTTTAGCTATCAGTATTCAAATTTCCCTTATGAAACTCCCTATTTTTTTCGAATCGAGTGTGAAGCGTTTGTTTCTTCCAAATTAACTTGATTGCGAAGTAGGTAAGTAGTAGATAGTAGATAAGAGTGTTAGGTAAGTAGTATATAGGTAGTAACTATGGTACCGTTACTATGGTGAGCAGAGCTAAAAGGAGTGGCACCCAACAAAATCAGGGTGATGGCTGCAACCTTGTCATGGCGTGGAGTGTGGTGCAGGAAAAGTGCCATGGAGTTGCGCGAGTTTGGAATCTCAGTAGGTGTACTCCGCGGTGTCACCAGACGCGTACTGTTCGGCTCATATTTGAACTGGTGGTCTTTTTATAGAGGCACTTCCCTTCATCCATCTCTCCCACCCCCACCTCCTTCATCATTCCTCATCCCTAGGCCGGCGTCGGGTGAGTCCTGGGCGTCCTCTCCATTATATTAATTAAAGTTGGGAGTTAATTAAATAAATGAATAAAAGTGTTTTTTCCAGACGAGAGATCTATACAGAAAAATAATTAACCTTTGTGAAATAATTTGCAGCGTTTTTTCTTTAGGGTGGAAAGTACATTGAACTTACTCGTCTTTCTTCATTAATGAATCCAGAAACTCCTTTTGGTGTGTCGAACAACTCTTTGTCCTTTAGTTCGCGCTCCTGGAACTCTCTGAACAAGGATGTCTCTGAGTCTGAATTCCCACCAAGAGACGACCTGAAATTCGTAAAAATCGTCAGTGACGATCACCTTGCATGATTGGAACTTTATCTTATGGGGTCAACAAGAGGTGGGGGAGGGCGGATGATATTAAATATCAAATAGCAGCAAATTTTGCTGCTTAGGCATTAAACATAATAAGTGAATTGAGGTGAGAAGGTGTAGATTGATTGTGGTGATAGTAGTAACTACTATGTAGTGATTTGATTGGCAATATTTTTTTTGCCAACTTGTTTTACTGACATTCATCTTTTTTGCATACTTTTAAAGGGGTTTTCTTTCATTTTATCGTCTTAAATTACCCAAAAATTTAATATTTTGCCGAACCAACAAATTATCATTAACCTTAGGGGGCTAGGGAACATTTTGCACCACCTAATCATCATCTTATAATTTTCTTAATAGTGAGTGCGAGTCTTGAAACTTTCAAATTCGATTTTCTCAGTTTCGACAAAAGCTGACTCTCATCATTCTTGGAGTGGACTCTTCAGTTGGTACTTAGAGATTGATATTTTGAGATTAGCTACTATGCATCGGATCATCTATACAATCGGATTATGGATACGAGGGAGCTATGTGCCACACCCACTTGTTTTTGTTTCTGGTAGGTAGTTTCATTTTTGCTGCTCTTGTTTTCTATTTGTATTGGTGGGGGATTGTGCTGGAGGACTGATCTGTACACGTCCTTTTCAGCCTCCGTATGACATAAAATTCACGTTTCTGGCCTATACTTAGAAAGGACAAATAGGTACTTGTATTTTTATATGAATATGAGAAAAGTAGTCCCATTCACAGTTCTGCGACATTGTACACCTACGGCTCCCTTTGGATGACTGACTTAATAAAATTTGTGTGTAGTAATATTACCGTGAACGCCTTCTTTCCATTATGCTGACGGTCTGACTAATTTCTGAAACCAAAAGTATAATTAGGTATTATAAAATAGCAATTAAATTCTTATCTATTTTTACAAATATATCTTTAAATAAAATCTAATCCTCTATGGTCTTGAATTAATTATGATTTCTCCTAACGGAGAAAAACCGTCGAAGTGTCCAGTTAAATACCAGCGAAACAATCCAGTGATAATTTCATTCTTGAGGTTCTTCCTAAACCTACAGTGGTCTCCAAAAAGTTGTGTGTCAGATTTCAGGATTCCTGGATAAACAGGAGAGAACTTGGAATGATCATTCACCCAGCTGATCTGATCCCTTCCATCGAGGGACTGTGAATTTCAGTGCTCAAGGTTGGAAATGAGATAAGGTAGCTCTTTATTGGCTCTACAGCTCACCCAGCTGATCATAAGCCAACTCAACACATTTCATGTTTCATGAAATTTGGCTGAGAATGAAAGCGTAGAACTGGTTAGTCAAAAACGAATTAAAGTCCCAAAAGATGCATTTTGGGTATACTTTTGGTGGTATTCATCTTAAATTTTATGTACACACCGGCCTCTCAGGAAACGTTTCTAATCAAGAATAAACGAAAATTATTATTTTTGGAACAACAATGGAATGGGCCTGGAGAAGGGGGAATTTGGGGAATTCGTAGTCCCAATACTAAAAAGATCGTCATGTTGCTAGGCCAACGTCTCGCTTGATGTTGGTATCAAACCAATTTAATGAGTATGCGTACGAAATAACTTTAAAGAAACGGAGATTGTGGCTGAATCTCTCTTTCATAAGTACCTTGATAATATACAATAAGGGAACATAAACGTACCTTTCACAAAATATACAGGAAGGAATTCTGGGAACTAGGCCTGTGCTGGGAGCATTGCGTGATGATCACGTACTTCTGCCTGATCTACGGACTGACGTTCTCCAAGGCCAAAAACGACCTTTATAGTGTCATAAAAATAGTGTACCTGAATGAACACATCTACAGATAACACATACATGATCTTCGCGTATCGGAAAAATTTGTTCTTTGTTATTATTTCTCGCAAGCAAATATCAACGTCTCGTATATTGTTCGGTAGGTCTCAGTCGGTCGCCGTTCATACCTCGATCCGGGTTAGTATTTCCCTAAATTACCGGTGCTCAAACTTGTGTACCTAAATTTAAATTTTCAAGCATTTTCGAAATCCATTAGTGCATCAGCCTAGGGAATTGAAAATTGTATTTCCCTAAATTACCGGTGCTCAAACTTGGTACCTAAATTTAAATTTTCAAGCATTTTCGAAATTCATTAGTGCATCAGCCTAGGGAATTGAAAATTGTATTTCCCTAAATTACCGGTGCTCAAACTTGGTACCTAAATTTAAATTTTCAAGCATTTTCGAAATTCATTAGTGCATCAGCCTAGGAAATTGAAGATTGTATTTCCCTAAATTACCGGTGCTCAAACTTGGTACCTAAATTTAAATTTTCAAGCATTTTCCAAATTCATTAGTGCATCAGCCTAGGGAATTGAAAATTGTATTTCCCTAAATTACCGGTGCTCAAACTTGGTACCTAAATTTAAATTTTCAAGCATTTTCGAAATTCATTAGTGCATCAGCCTAGGGAATTGAAAATTGTATTTCCCTAAATTACCGGTGCTCAAACTTGGTACCTAAATTTAAATTTTCAAGCATTTTCGAAATTCATTAGTGCATCAGCCTAGGAAATTGAAAATTGTATTTCCCTAAATTACCGGTGCTCAAACTTGGTACCTAAATTTAAATTTTCAAGCATTTTCCAAATTCATTAGTGCATCAGCCTAGGGAATTGAAAAACTAAAATATTGTCGCTGGAATCATCAAAATCGAACAATAATAATTATTGTGGGCGAAAAATGGGGAAAACCGTTTATACAATCACTACGAAACGTCTTACTCGAGTAGTAAAGATTTATGGTCAGTTTTGGCTCTGAAATGACGTCTTGCATCACGGAACACTAGAATGAACTTTTGCTTCCGAGTCTACCAATGCATCGGAAGCTTTGTTTTCATTTTTCAAGGTTGAAAAAAAAGTTCTCCAAAATCGATATTTCCACTCGCGTTTCACGATTCAGACCTCCCTGAACAATTTTGGTTCCGTGTCTGTCTGTCATGAAATCCTTGCCACAGCCATAACTTCTACATTTATCATCCGATTTCGATGAAATTTTCAGGAATTATGCGAGTTGGGGTGGAGATGGTCCCTTATGAAAATCGTTGACCCCAGACAGATAGTAGCCGCTGCGCATGCTCAAACGTGAAATCCTTGTAGCCATAATTTCCACACTTTCCAGCAATATTCAGAGATTGTGCGGGTTAACGTGTAGAGTCTTAATAAGGGTAGTGGAAGAGAGTAAGTGCACTTAGAGATGGATGGTTTTGAGATAAGCAACGGATCATGTAATATATGATCCGTAGCTTATCTCAAAACCATTTGTATATTATACAATCGGGTTATGGATACGAGGAATCTATGTGCCACAGCTACTTGGCAGACTTTTTATTTCTGTACTCCGTTGTTAAAACTATCGTTGCTCACTTTTTAATAGGGCAGCAAATACATTTTATAAAAAAAAGAGTTAGAAATAGATATAGATATAAGTTAATCATTTTATCAATAATTTAGTTATGTAAGCTAGTTTATAATATATTCATAATTTAGAATAGAAGACCACGTGGTTACCATGTGGTTACCAGGTGGTGAAGGTACAATTAGCTAATAGGATTAGTTTTATCTCTCCCTTTCACTTGACATGACAGACAAACAACCTTTCACCACGTGGTCTCGTTACTATGTGGTCCCCTTTCCTTTCTAATCCTTTTACCTACCTCCCTTTCACCCAGACTATATAAACAGAACGACGGACTGACAAACTTTAGTACTCTCTCGACGGCCTGAAGATGATGTCTTTACATCGAAAGCGCTCGCCTCCTGTACTCGACTTGCTGGTTACGACGGATTCTCCAATACGGTACGTAGATAATAATTGTACATTTTATAAAATTTTTATACCTTGCTTGTTTGCTATATTTTGTTCCAGAATCCTTCTGATCTGTTTAATGGTTCTCTTGCTCATAGCCATTTTCCTCATTCTGTATTTAACGAAAATATATGACCTGCTGCAAGTAGTGGGATTTTTGGCAGTGCTGGCGTTTGTTCTGGACATCTTCATTTTCGACCCCGTGTACATTCTTCTTTTGTCGCTCTGGACGTACTACGTTCTCGAGGTAACGAGCAATCACATTTTTGTTTTCGGTGAAATACCGGAAGTATTGGCTTAAAGATGATCAAAACTCGGTTAAATTGTAAAATATTACCAAAAATAGTTAGTTTTTGCAAATTCGCTCCTCAGGTCATATAAAGTGTTTTAACATGCTGCTCATTCCAGAGTTCTAACAAAGAGAGTTACCTTTGGAACGAGGATGCGAAGGTAGCTCATCCTAAACCTGTTGATCTCATGCAGTACTCCATAATAGCCACACAAGCTGAGTACAAACCACTTACCACAGAGGCAATGGAGGTATATTTTGGCACCGTGATCAAGAATTTATTATTTACGATTAGTCGTAACTCCTCTTAAATTTTTACCTGGAATTCGGATATCTCCCTTCACGCACATTTGCTAAGCACTCATTTTCGCTTGCACACATTTGCGAAATGTTTACGCAGTTTGTGAACCTGAAAAATCATAGGTACCGAAAAAGATATTTGAAATTTCAAGTGTTGATACTGGCAGCAGTATTTTGTTGTTTTGACGTGTGTGACTAATATTAAGATTTATTTAGAGTGTGACAATGGAAATAAGACTGATATTCGGATGAGTCGTTCTACCTTCTGGGGGATACGTTCTTAAGTGCAATATGAGGAGATTCTTCTTAACTTTCACCACAGTTTTTGGACATATTTTCAATATTACAGAGCTACTAAATTACAGTAGAATCGTTTTTATTTTACAGATAAAAAAGAGGAGACAATACATTTTTTCGAGGCTGAGAGCAATAATTTTCACTAGCTGCAGTTTGCTGGCAATACTTTCAGCAACGGGAGCACTAGAGCACGACTACGGTCAACACATCTTCTATACCACTCAAGGTTTAACTAGGCAATTGGTAGAGCCGGAATATTATGCGAGAAGACCAAGTTATGAAATCGATAAAGTTAACTCCCCTCCAAAGTCAGTATTTGGTGAAGAAAGGTGTTAGTTTCAAACACTGACCCCTAGTTTATACCTAGTTGATTTGATCTGTCAAGGAAGTAGAGAAACTGGTACAGAGTTGGCTGCGACTTGAATTGAACAAGTTCCAAACAGGAACTGGTCCGAAAATTGGTTGTAGATTGAATTGAACCAGTTTCCGCATTTTTGTTTCTTTGGATTAAGTTGAAGTCTCAAAGTACCAACTGGTTCAGGAATTGGGGCTACTCAGATTGAACCTCTAGGGAGAAATGGGTCCAAAAAGGTTGTGGAATAACAGTATCCCAAAAACATTGTGTATAGTTTATTAAAAGTTCAAAAAGTTGGTGAGGATACTGGTTACCTTACAATTAATTTTTAATTTTTAATAGGTAGTTCATAATATTCTGGCTGAAACATTTTTTTCATCAACTAAAGGGGAATTGAGACCTTGATAATAGTTATTAATGCTGTTTATGCTAGTCTCTTACAGTAGGAATCATTCAAAATGAGCTTTCACATAATAAGATCACTTTATATAGAACAATAGTGGAAATGCTACTAATAGAGTACCTAAAGGTACCTAGAGTACATTGTAGGTAACCTAAATTATTTATATGTTGATTTTTCATTCTTTTCCATTGTTAAGGTTACCTAGTACTTGAATACTTTACATTTTTTGCAGAGTTGTGGATTTTATCTTGAACAATTTGGGAGCTTTCGTGAAGCATTGGTATAATGGGAAACACATCAGTAATTTTTATAAAGGTGAGCTAATTATGGCCGCCCATGAATTCAGCATTGATTGTTGCGAGAATCTCGGTGATTCTGTACGCTTGTTTCAGGACGATGGGCCCGGGACTTGATATCCAGGCCGATCGGAGCTTCCGAGATGATAATTTTATTGATACCTAAAGGCTCAGGTACGTTACTATCTTGCGACGAGAATCATATCAATTAGTTACCCGTTCATGGACCCACATGTGACACGACACCCATAATTTTCCGGCCGTCCGCCGTACGCGGCACTTTTCTTGGTTACCATGGGCCAATTTTGATGAAAATCGGTATACATAGATATACTGAAAATGGGTTTGGTGTATGGACTCCAATCGAGGTTTAGTTGTGCCCTAAAGCTTTTGGTCAGTGGCAGTCACTTCTAAAGATTGACATTTTCAAAACCCTTTAGCTCAAAATTTTTCGATATAAAGTTATTGTTTTTCCATCAATTTAAAATAGTACTGAATTTAAAAAGTCGCCATTGTATTCCCATTTCCATCAAACAAAGTACTCCTATTAAACTGTTCATGCATTTTGAATATTTATTATTTACAAGGCAGGTATATTACATACAGAAGAAGATAACTGCAGGTAGGTGCTCCTTAATGGAAAAACATCATTTTTCGTCCCAGTGATCAACGTAAAATGCTCATCTACATCGAAAATTAACGGTTGTGTAATAATGTGTAGATTTTTTAAACGTAAAGCTCAAATATTTTAATTTGTGTACATTGAAGGACATCAGCCTTACGACGGTCGTAATACAGACAAAGTATTATTACTGGTTTGATTATTTTCATCTAACTTTCGTCTTTGACCAAGTGTACTTTATTGGGGAGTGTAGCTACGTGTTATTTTTGCCTTCATTTCTATCCGGCGTAACTTTATTTTGTAGGGGGTGTGAGAGTTAAGAAGATATTGGCTGAATACTTCGACCACACAGCTGGGTACCTTACACAAAGTAATCAACGGCAAGGGGAATTACAGATTTTCAGCGTTAGTTTGTATTGTATGAACGAGAGTACGGCGTGGCTAACAGGTATGTACACCGTAGGCTGGTTAACTCTTATTGGTGTTTTTGTTTTGTCAAGCTGTTTTGATTACTGTTTTGATTATTGTAGGCCTGTGCTTACGCGTACCACCGATTTTTAGGTTGATCTTACGTTTTAATAACAAAGCCACCAATTTGTAAGCTTGAATTTAACCTAACCGCCCTATGTAGCGAAGACACAAAAAACGTGGTAAAAGTCTAAGTCTGAATGACGGAAAGGTTAAACGACTAAGCTCATGGGGGGATATCAATGCAAATATTGAAACAAATAAGTTAAAGTTGCAATAGGGTAGTGAAATGATAATTACCTTAGCTGGCGCTGTGGCAGTATGTCGAAGGCTTGTGGCAAAGATATCTGAAAGTGAAAGCCTAAAGGGTGGTCTTTGCAAAATGGATCTCAAGTGTGTCCGTGCCAAAGGGGCTCACTATTATTCCTGAAGGGAATTTCAACTCTGAATAAAATGAAGTTTGTCTGTGCACTACTTCGTGACTCTGTACTGAGAACCAGGTAAAACTCGAAAGAATAACTACAAGGCACAACTAATAGTACTTTTATTAAAAAGAGGTGATTTTAATACCACTCGAAAAATGTAGCAAAACAGCCTGAAGGGCGATTATGTTTGCTAGTATAGCACAATAGAAACAAATAAACGTTTGGTACAATATCCTGTATCTTTAATACATTTCCTTTATCCAAATTATATTCAATGTCCAAAGCCGTTTCGAAATATGGCGATATCAGTTCAGGTTTTAAAGTTATATAATGTCTACTTTCAATGTTTGTGGCGATTACGATTAGAAATGTGTCTTTACTTCTGCACTGGTGTGTCACTCCATCAATGGCCAATGTATTAAGTTTAGTTAGTGCACTCACGTTTCTCAGGGCCCTGAGGTATCCTTCGAAGGTGATGTGGCGAAGATATCCAACGTCAATGGCTCAGGGTCTTACGACGTACGACGGGGTGTGACGAAGATAGGGGGCAGTTCAAGTTCACGGGCAGCTGATCCCCATATTTCGCAGCTATACATTCAGATTGGTCGTATGAGGGAGATGTACAAAAGTTTCTTGGTGTGCAGAGATGTTGGGGAGGTGTGACAGAAGATATGTCGTAGTTGTCGGGTTCTCATTCTTACTTTCTGTGTCAGGTACTGTATATGCTCTGCCCAAGTTAGTATGTTAAGATGACTCAACACGAATGGCTGATTGAGTTGGGGATGACGCAGTGTGAAGAGTACTGTCTCTGATTTTTGTGGGTTCAGGAGTATCCTCCATTGTCCAGACGAGGCTGAGAGCGAGTCTGGAGAGTTTGGAGGGTTGTTCTGGCTTCATCTATACTATGTGCCGGGAGCAGAGTAGCTTTGTCATCAGCAAACTCTGCTGTTATTACATTTGTGGCATCAGGTGCAACATGTATGTACTTCAAGTATAGAAATGTTCCCCAGACACTTCCCTGTGGTACTCCAGATTTTATGCTTTTGGTGGCCGATATTCTGGTTCCTTATTTGACACTGTAGGCGCGGTTTAGCAGTTACGATTGTATTATTCTATAACATGTATCAGGTGGGTGGGGTTTGAGCTTGACTTGCAAACTATCATACAGTACTTTATTGAAGGCTTTTTCGGAGCCAAGAATACTCCTTAGCATATCATTTTATCCTCGTATGTATTGAGGATTGTGTTAACTACACGACGAAGTTGCGGCTGACACGAATGTGTGGGCGAATGCCGAACTGGGTGTCAGGGTACTGTTGTTTTGAACACCCTTTCAAAGGTGCTAAAAAAAATTCCTCGGATAAGAGTACCACCCCCTTCTCCTTTATTTTAGTAGAGTACCAGTTATCAACCTACGAGTGTTATCAGTTATCAAAAACAAAACCTGACACAATGGGCCCTGGATGAACGAGAAAAGCACGTGGTAGTTGTAGAGGAACTAAAAAACCCACCGAAAATAACTCATGAGCTCACTAAGTTGACCATGGGTTATTGAGCGGTCATTCTAATCCCGCCTTACGAAGGAACGTGTCAAATTTCATATTAGTGCAATTGGGCATCCATTCGATTTTACTCTCTTCAGGTTTCCGGTGGGACAAAAGCATGTAGCTTTGTAGAACCAAATGAAAAGGTCGAAATTAATTTAAGGTTTTCAATTCCATATTTCAACTATTTACCCCGATCTACAGTTAAAGTGAACGGCTCGACTCTAGGAAATCAAGCTGGTATCGTCAGTACCTCGTGAAGTTTCGAAGAATACCATCACAAGCGAATTGGTTGTAATAGATGATATTGATTTTTCACCTCCGGACCTTGGTTTCGCAACTTATGGATAGCCTGAAACCAGTCCAGAAACTTGTTGAATTTGTATACCTTCATGTCCGTAAATTTCACAACCCTTTTTTTCTCAAATAATATGATATTGTCAGTTGACAACAGGCATTTGGTAGGAGTAAACAGTTGAAACTGGATGAATTTTAATACCTTCATGTCCGGAAACTTCACAACCCTTTTTTTCTCAAATAATATGATATTGTCAGTTGTCAACAGGAATTATTTGGTAAGAATAAACAGGATGATACAATAGAGCTTTTTTTGTTATCAACACCTACTTCCCAACCCAAAAAAAGAACAATAAATTATTGAGCTCTTCATAAAATTTAGGCAATTACCTACCTAACTAAAAGGATCATAAATTAATATTTACCAAACGCATTGAATGCACGGTTCACGCTTCAAAGCTGCTTCACTGTTACTTAATAGAGTACCCGTCACCGTTCTTCAAATCGCAATTTTGAGTTTTATGGTTTGCAATTTTTGAAGAATTATAGAAGCAAAGTCTACAAGAGTTATGTAGGCATTTTTGATGACACTTTAAGGTGCTCTATTCAATTGGGAAGCGGGAATACCTACTTTCAAGGCTTCTCACCCCAATCAGTAAATAAACCAATCTATCACCTAAGCACCTTTTGTTGTATTTTTTTTTTTTTTTAGGAAAGTCAGGAGAAAATTACTATGTACGAGGACACAATGTCTCCCTGCCGGTAGTAAATTTCCAGCTGTTTTACAGCATCCTCATCGGCATACTTGGTGAGGTAATTGAAGGCATGGACAAAAACATTCCTCGCGCTATAATTTTCACTACCAATTACATCAACTCGTACTCTCGACGGATCATGACGATTGACGCTGTTCTCGAATTTTTACCATCGGGGGTATCCTCAGCAAAACTTCACGTGAGTCCCACACCCAAAGAGGGCGAATTTAAAGAAATTACAGTAGCTAAAGGGAATACAAATTAATGAAGACAGTATTTTATCACACATAACAATGTAAGTCAGTCTTCTAGACATTTCATTTTTTAGTTAATGATGTTTTATATCAATAATTGTTTGCATTTTCATCTAATCTAGTAATTTCAGTATTGGTGTATTGTTATTGAGTATTAGAATGAGCGCTGTATTATTGTTGCACCTTGACTGTAAATAATTAATTTGTTGTATTTTGAATAATTTACGGTAGTATGGCTGCGGGCTGGGGCGTCCTGGGACCTCGCTCGGGGGTGGCCTCCTTGGTGTTCAATGTCAGCAGGTCCACTATGCGTATCTTGGTGCAACAGACTGAGGTATCCAGCTCGTTTTGGGGATCGGGACGCCATGGTGGTGGGTGAACCCGGGCGGAGCTGGGCCAGCCCATCGCAACATCCGTGCCCCCACACTTTAATTATAAGTTAGAGCAGCACTTGAAGAATGTTCATGACATATTCATACCTACCTATTGTACCTATTTATGACTGACGCATTCTTACCTTGTAAAAAGGAAATAGGTAGAATAAAGATATTATTATCACTATAATATTCCAGTTGTGAAGATCTCACTAATCTGTTTGATTACTTTCTTGAGGAAGAATTTTCAATCTGTCTGGCTTAATTTATCAAATTTGAGAATGATCGCTTGATCAAGTAACTTGATATTTAACTTTTTTGGATTTTTTAAAGTACAAATTAATATAAATACAAGGTGAAAATATAATGTAGTTAAATCGCTTAATCTTGGGAAAGGTCAACTCTAAAATTAGTAAAAACTAGAAAGCAAATTGTAGTTAACCAAATGACTGCAGAGAGTGCAGTATTGAAGATATTGGAGTTGGCTGGAGTTCCTCAGAGACTCCCGCATTTTTTCAATATTTGTTCTGTTCTGACATGCCACTTCTATCACAACAAGACGAATTTAGGGGTTATAAGCCGACTTGTCTACGATGTATCATCCCGAGATTCAGAATTTGCTGCACAACGACTCTTGGACTCTCTTGGATTGCCTAGGACAATAGTCCACAAAATGGTGCCTCTAAATCAACCATAAGTCATGCACTTACGCCGTTAGTAGGTATACGGGGCACATGTTCAAGGCCACATTTCCGAAGAATCGAACAGCAACAAGAGGTATAAAGAGCTGCAGAACCATATCTTCCAAGGTCACACCATTTGTGCGAAATTATTGACACCTTGTACCACGACCTCCAGCTGGAATTGCCGTCCGAAATTTCGCTCAATGAAGATTAAACTCCAAGTTCATCAGCCGCTTCAATATACATCAAAATCCACTGGATCCTAAAAGCCTCCAACTTGCCAGTAATCGTCGGCTAACCCAGCCTAGACATCTCCTGGATGTGATCAATCCATAATTAATTGGCATTTCGTTTTTCATTTTTCACCAACAACTTTTTGAAATTCTCTATCAACAAACCGAGTTGACGCCAAGCCACAACCTATAACTATGTAATAATATTGTTACTGCTTGTTGGATGATTGGATGATACATATGCCAATGAGAAATATTCCCATAAACCAATGGTCTCAATAAAAAAAAGATACTTTATATTATAAAACCAAGCATCAATTTGTTACAACCATTTATTTATTTATTCAATACGGGCAAGCCCAATACACATTACAATAGAAAAACATACATATAAAGGAGAATACAGATTGATAGATTTAGAGAAGACAAGGTTAGAGGTTATTTGTCCATGTTGCTACTATTTTGTTTTTAATCACTTTCACTGATTGATGAAAAATGTCCAAGTCGGGGCACTCGTGGAGGTCCTGATTCATTTCTCGAAGCATCCTGCATGGTGGGCGGTTGTATAAGACTATAACCTATGTTATGACTCCAAGGGAACACAATTTTGACTCAGGACAATTGTTACTCCTCCCCCTACTGGACTACTTACTACCCTGCACTATTTTACTGACTAGATATTAATGCATCCAAATTGAATAGTTTTGATTGATCTTTAATGAATCAATGAATCTCTCTTTGTTTATTTGTCTAATTTCTCAAACTCTATTGGCTCCGTAGATGTTGTGCTTCGTACTTCCAAGCAAAGCGGTTCAATACCAAGCTGGTAAATTGTTTATTTGAATGAAATTATCTGTTAATTTGTTCAACTGATCATTCAATAAACGTTTTTCTTCTTCTTCATCTAATGGCATTTTGTCGTCCCCGTGGTCTTAATTTAAATATAACAGTCACGATTTTAAAGAATTTTGACTCACCTAGAGCTCGGTGGAACCAGCCTTTTACCTAATGACGATAATAAATTATTTAATTACAGAATAAATCATTTTATTATTCATCAATTTAGGGTAGTTTTTAAGTTTCAGCAATGAACAAGACCATCCACACTCAACAACTCTGAACGATGAACCATGATTTAATGAGAGTTGATTTTGAAATTAATCGGGATTAATAATAGCAAAATCAGTAGGTACCTAGTAGAAACGACTCCTGAAGTTGAGCAGACCTTAACAAGGGACACCCTTGTACAATCTAACTCTAAATAATCTACATTTCAATCATTGTATAATTTATTTTTTATAATGTTTTTCGTTTTTTCCAGGTAAGAACATTTCCTGTATATGAAATTGACCAGTGGGTCCATGAAACGTACGCACACTCGCTGACTATACTTATTGTCATCCATTTCATACTGACCCTCAACGAAATGATGAAATACGAACGCGGCATCGTATCGTACTTTCTGAGTCTTCACGGCTTCTTAAAGTTGATCATATATCCGTTGAGCATCGCTTTAGCGATATCCCAATTAAACAGAGATGAAGGAGAAGCTATCGACCAAATTGTGAACCTTCCGGATTTCCAATACGTTGATCTGCATCACATTTATCGCAAAGCGACGTTCGAAGCTTCCCTGATACTCATCATAATCAACGCTCTTGTTCTCGACACCCTTTTATCTGTATGGTGGATGTACGGCTCTGACCAATTGAAACAAACGATAACTGCAAAGTGCATTCACATATGCATCTGTCTATTCCTATTGCAACTTTACATTTTCACTGATTTTAGCACTTGCACAAATTGGATGGATTCGAGATTTCTTTCTCTGGAAGTGTCGCTTCTTCTCAAAGAGGGGAGCTCAGTCGAAAAGGATTACGACGAGGTATTGCTGGTCATAATTTATTCTTCTCTTTTCATTTTTCATAGAACAACCGCATCAATATTTTTGGCCAACTATTTTCTGGTTGAAAAGCAAACGCGTCAAGAAGTAACCCTCAAAGAAGCCCTGGAAAATATTACTCTAAATCCTCACAAAATAACATTGAGCAGGATTCGACAAAAATCGAAGTCGACATCAAAATCAAAATCGATAGACGCGTTATCTGGTGTTCCAAATGCCCGTACAGTCCGGACTGAGCATCAAAAAAATTACCTTTTCTTCTGGAGAAAATAATATTTATGAAGTTCAAGAGATCTTTCAATTTCATTTTACTGTTCAAATAAAACTATTTTTTGTAACTTTGAAAATAAGAAAATTTTATTGAACTTCATTTACGTCGGTACATATTTATTTATTTAATAATAGTAATTAAACTAGCAATGAGTATAGTGGTAACACTTTTCAAGAAACTGGACTAGTGAAGGTTCGAAAATATTTTTGTTGACTTGGTACACTGTCCCCTTTGCGTTACCCGACAGTTATTGTTTCGACTTAGAATAAGTAGATGCGGTGGATAGGTATGAAGTTATGGTGCAGTTTCTGATTCTAAGAATAAGTAGATGCGGGGGATAGGTATGAAGTTATGGTGCAGTTTCTGATTCTATACCTTCCCCTTATAGATAGGTTCCAATGCGATTCAAGATGAACCAAGTCAATAAAGAAAAGTCTGCCAAGTGGGTGTGGCGCATAGTTTCCTAGTATCCTTAACCCCTGGTGTGTATAAAGTGTCTGACAGACACGAGGGAAATTTCAATGAAGTATGTTGACAGCAGTGAGCATCTAGAATAGCCCAGGCGCTCCATTGTAGACAGTTCCATTTCAAACCTTCAGCTGTGGTCTAACTCCCACGAAAAGTACTTTGTTCCCTGGTTTCTGAAAACCACCGTGTCCCTCAAACACTTTTGAAATTCTGTTCATATTAGACACCTTGAGACCCCCATAGAGTACTTGAGATTAAGTATAATAACTTTGTTTTAAGTAATAAAATGTTATTTTGACGAAAAATATATTAATTAATCCATAATGAGACTCAAAAACAACTTAACGGTTGCTGCGTGTCTGTCAGATCCTTTATAAACTGGGAGTCCATTAAAAGGTTTATACACACCAGGGGTTAACCCGATCGTATAGATGATCCGAAGCATAGTACGTTATCTCAAAACATCAATCTCTAAGTGCACTTACCCTCTTGCACTAACCTAACAAAGGAACGTCTACACGTTAACCCGCACAATATCTGAAAATATCACCGAATTCGCAGAGAAAATGTAAAAAATTTGACTGTTAAGAAGAAGGAGGTAAGTAGTTTAACCTACCTAGGTATTCACAACGAAATCGGTTTTGATTATTCTACGGCAGTTATTTTCTGAATTGTCTACACAACAATCCTTACCCACTTGTAAACAAGTGTCTAATCAAAGATTATTTTATGCAAAAAACAACCACCAAAATGTGATTCTTTGTTTTAAGCTGTAATGAGGATACGTCATGTTTGTTATTTGCTCACAGTTATCTTTATTATTACTATAGCCAAGTCCTCCAGTGAAGATTCAAAGTAAGCTTTATTTTATTCTTTTTTCAACGAGAGAATTTCAAACCTCCCAATTCACATAAATATATATTGGCATTCCTATTTTAAAATGCTCTCCTTAACTACTAAATTGGAAATGGGGACTTCTGTTAACATTAGTTTTTCCAAGTTTGAGACTAGTAAGTTAGGTATTGTATCCTACTTATCAAACCAATAGTTTAGCATACGTCGCCCATCTTACAGATACCTGTTTTAGTTTGTTTTTGGTTTATCATTTTCAATAATGAACCTTTGGAATCCACCAAGAAAAAACTAACCCCCCTAAAATTTGTTGGTTTACGTTTTAAACTATTTAGAATCCGAAAATTGAATAAAAATTTTGCCGTCCGCTGTACGCCGCGTACAAGGGAACTAAGGAAAGTGCCGCACTTTCCTTAGTTCCCATGGACCGATTTTGATGAAATTTAGAACATGGGCTCCATTTGGGGTCCAGTTGTGCCCCGAAGCTTTTGTTTGATGTCAGTCACCTCTAAGGGTTGAAAAATAAGGGCAGAAATTTTGAAAACGCCTTAGCTCAAAAACTTTTGATATGAAAGTACTGTTTTTTATCAATTTTAAATAATATTGAATTTTTAGAGACCACCCGGTGCTCTGTAGGGCAAACCGTTCGCTCCCTACGAGAACTTGGGGGTCGGACTTACGATAAATCAGAAACACGAGCGTGAATCGCAAAATCTGTCAAATCTCCGTTCAAATTTTAGCTGACAAAAATGCGATTGAGTTGGACAGTTTTGCATCCTTAGCGACCAGTAATCAAATTTCCATATTCCACAACTCTTTATTTCTCCGAATTAAGTGTGAAACGCATTCATAATTTCCTTGATTGTGAAGCCTAAATATATGGTAGGTAGGTCGTGGCAAAGCTGTATTGAATACAGCTAAGGGTAAAGAATTTCTTTACAGGCCCCTTATCTATACAGAAATAATAACCTTTGTGTAGTAATTTGCAGCGTTTTTATTTTGCATAATTTGCAGCGTTGTTTTCAGTAATAAAACTTTGGAATCGATCAAGAAAAAAATTTCAACCCTCCCTCAAAATTTGTGTTCATAGTTATTTATCTAGCTCATGTAAAGATAAAGATTACAAATTTTACAAACCTAAGTCATTTCACCTTCCATTTTACTAAGGTACTTCGAGATTGAAAATCACGAGAGGAGACTCGAATATGACAACCGAGCCACACCAGCTTACCCTGAAGCGGAGTCTTACGTGATTGGAGTGAAAAGAGGTCAGTATAAAATACGTTTATATACAAAGGATTAACTTCATTCAATGATATGATCAACAATCTTGGCCGTGGGCGCTGCGGCGAGCGTTTTTTGGTGCCGATGTTCGGGCGGACTTCTGCGGGGGTCGTGGGTCCGAATCTAGCCGCCGGGGTCGTGGGTCCGGGGTTCATCTCTCCTCTCGTCACAACCCGTGAGGCAATGGGAAGCCATGAGTGAAATCATCAGAACAAATTCTGACCTTCCCTTTGGAAGACTGCTGATGACGTCCACGACGTCAAGAATGGTAGTCTGTAGGACCAACCATTCGTTCAATGAAAATAATTATTAATCTTCAATGAATGTTCATTGTCGTTTTTTGTCAACTTAGCACTCAATTTTTAGAAACGAATGATACCACTCAGACGATTAAAAGTTGTTAAATGTCCGTTTACTGTGAAATTTATCTGAACAAGTGGGCCCCTGGGAGTGAATAGTCCAAAAGGATCGACAGCTCCCTCCGTCACCTACCACTAAGTAAGTTACTGTGGTTACTCTGTTGGGTTGGACAAATAAAGAGTGGCGAATGTGAATCGCAAATGATCGTTCGCTTATAGATGTGAGCCAAATATGAAGCTTTTAGTTTTTATTTTCAATAATGAACAATTGGAATCGAGCAAAAAAAAAAAAAAAAAAAGTTAACCGCTCCCCCCCCCCCTTCAAAATTACATGGTTTACGTTTCAAAATATGTAGAATCCGAAAATCAAATTTAAAAAGAACTCTGCAAATGATTATACGAGGTTTTATTATTTTTCTGTGTAGATCACTCGCCATTTCCCCTACCGACCAACCATATTTTAGCTCCACAATCAAGTTTATTTTGACGAAATAAACGTTCTCACTCACTTTGAAGAAAAAGGGAGATCTAAGTGCTTTCATTAGGAAATTTGATTACTGGTTCCTAAGGACGTAAAACTGAGTACAACTCGAAAAAGCGAAAAACGATCGCATTTTGATCAGCTAAAATTTGAACGGAGCGTAGGCCTCTTTTGCGATTCACTTTCGTGTTTCTGATTCCTCGTAAGTCCAATCCTTAAATTCTCGTAGGAAGCGAACGGTTTGTCCTACAGGGCTCCGCGTGGTCTCAAAAAATTCTATACTATCTTAAATTGATGGAAAAACAACACCTTTATATCAAACTTTTTTGAGTTAGGGCGTTTTCAAAATTTCAAACCTCATTTTTCAACCCTTAGAAGTGATCTACATCAACCAAAATCTTCGGGGCACACTAGATCCCAAATGGAGCCTATAGACCAAATTTCATCAAAATCGGACAATGCTAAGTGGAGAAAGTGCCGCGTACGGCGGACGGCGGGCCACGTTTTGGTTTAATATTTTCAATAATCGACCAAGAAAAAAAAATTTTTAACACCCCCTCAAAATTTGATGGTTTACGTTTCAAGGTACGCAGAATCCAAAAATCGAATAAAAATTTGGCCGTCCGTCCGCCGTCCGCCGTACGCTGCACTTTTGCCACTTAGCGTTAACCGATTTTGATGAAATTTGGTATGTAGGCTCCATTTGGGGTCTAGTTGTGCCCCGAAGATTTTGGTTGATGTAGGTCACTTCTAAGGGTTCCAAAATCAATTTTGAAATTTCGAAAACGCCCTAACTCAAAAAATTTTGATATAAAGGTATTGTTTTTCCTTCAATTTAAGATTCCAAGGAATTTTTAGAATTTTTTGAGACCACCCGGAGCTCTGTAGAACAAACCGTTCGCTCACTACGAGAATTTAAAGTTTGGACGTACGATAAATCAGAAACACGAGTGTGAATCGCAAAAGAGGCCTAATCTCCGTTCAAATTAAAGCTGACCGAAATGCGATCGATGTTTTTCTTCATGTTGGATGGTTGGTGGCTTTGCAGACGAGTGATCTATGTAGAAAAATAAAAAATAATAAACAATTGTGTAATAATTTGCAGCGTTTTTAATCGATTTTTGGATTCTACGTTCCTTGAAACGTAAACCAACAAATTTTGAGGGGGGTTAAAAAAAATTGTTCTTGGTCATTTCCAAACGTTCATTATTGAAAATAATAAACCAATAAGAGTTGAAATTTTCTACAGTGCCCTAGCTCTAAAACCTTCGAAATAAAGGGACCTATTGTTTTTTACCGATTTGATAGTATTGAGTATTTAGAAAGATTGAGACCACCCTGAGCTATTTGTAGGACAAAAGCGTTCGCTCCTGAAGGGTTGGACGAGTGTGAATCGTGAAAGAGGCTTGCGTAATTAATCTCCCTTGAAATTTTAACTGACCAAAATGCGATCGCTGTCCGTTTTTGGTTTATTATTTTCAATAGTGAACCTTTGGAATCGACCAACAAAAAAATATTTTTAACACCCCCTCAAAATTTGTTGGTTCCCTACGTAGAATCCAAAAATCGAATAAAAACGCTGCAAATTATTGCACAATGGTTTATTAATTTTCATTTTTCTATATAGATCACTCGTCTGCAAAGCCACCAACCATCCAACATGAAGAAAAATATCGATCGCATTTCGGTCAGCTTTAATTTGAACGGAGATTAGGCCTCTTTTGCGATTCACACTCGTGTTTCTGATTTATCTTACGTCCAAACTTTAAATTCTCGTAGTGAGTGAACGATTTGTCCTACAGAGCTCCGGGTGTTCTCAAAAAATTCTAAAAATTCTATAGAATCTTGAATTGAAGGAAAAACAATATCTCGGCGGACGGACGGCCAAATTTTTATTCGATTTTTGGATTCTACGTACCTACCTTGAAACGTAAACCATCAAATTTTGAGGGGGTGTTGAAATTTTTTTTTTCTTGGTCGATTCCAAAGGTTCATTATTGAAAATAATAAACCAAAACGTCTGCCAAGTGGGTGTGACACATAGCTTCCTCGTATCCATAACCCGATTAAATAGATGATCCGATGCATAGTAGTTAATCTCAAAACACCAATCTCTAAGTACCTTTCACTACCCTCATAGGGGACCATCTACACGCTAATCTGGACAATCCTAAAAAATGTCATCAAATTCGGATGAAAAATGTAAATGTTATGGCTGTTACAAGGATTTCACGTATGCGCATGCACAGAGGCTTCTGTGAATTTTAAGGCCTTGATTTTCATTGGGGACCATCTACAACTTAATCTGCATAATCCCTGAAAATGTGATCGAAATCGGGTAGAAAATGTGGAAATTATGGCCGTTATAAGGAAATTGACGTTAGCGCATGCGCAGTGGCTACTATCAGTTCGAACGTAGTGATTTTCATAGGGGACCATCTAAACACTAATCTGTAACATTCCTGAAAATTTCATCGAAATCGGATGAAAAATGTAGTAGTTAAGGCCGTTACAAGGAATTCACGTTTGCGCATGCGCAGTCGCTTCTATCAGTCCGAGGATGATGATTTTCATAGGGGACCGTCTACACGCCAACCCGCACAATCCCTGAAAATTTCATAGAAATCGGACAATAACTTCGTATAGTTATGCGCGTTACAAGGAATTCATGACAGACAGACACAGACACGGAACCAAAATTGTTCAGGAAGGTCTAAAACGCAAAACGCGAGTAAAAATTTTGATTTTGGAGAACTTTTTTTTTTTGTCCTTGAAAAGTGAAAACAAAGCTTCCGCTACCTTGGTAGTCTCGGAAGCAAAATTTGGCCGGCCGTCCGCCGTACGCGGCACTTTCCCCACTAAGCATTGACCGTTTTTGATGAAATTTGGTATGTAGGCTCCATTTGGGGTCTAGTTGTGCCCCGAAGATTTTGGTTGATGTAGGTCACTTCTAAGGGTTGAAAAATGAATTTTGAAATTTTGAAAACACTAACTCAAAGAATGTTGATATAAATGTATTGTTTTTCCATCAATTTAAGATAGTATAGAATTTTTTGAGACCACGTGGAGCCCTGTAGGACAAACCGTTCGTTCCCTACGAGAATTTAAGGGCTGGACGTACGATAAATCAGAAACACGAGTGTGAATCGCAAAAGAGGCCTAATCTCCGTTCAAATTTTAGCTGACCGAAATGCGATCGATGTTTTTCTTCATGTTGGATGGATGGTGGCTTTGCAGACGAGTGATCTATACAAAAATAATAAACCATTGTGTAATAAATTGCAGCGTTTTTGAGTTGTACTCAGTTTTACGTCCTTAGCAACCAGTATTAAAATTTCCCAATGAAGGCACCCCAACTCCCTATTACTTCGAATTGAGTTTGAAGCATTTATTTCTTCCAAACAAACTTCAATTTGAAGTAAGTATGAGTAGTAGGTAGGTAGTGACAATGGCAAAGCTGATCTTTGCAGACGAGTGATCTGTACCGAAAAATAGTAAACCTTTGTGAAATAATTTGCAGCTTTTTCTATCTTTGATTGAGTTCCATGTCACTCAGCTGTGCTACTCCAACATCAAATTTGATTGTATGAGGGCACTCAATTCTCGGATAACGTTTTGCTGGTGGGTTCTCTTTCAAAATAGACTTGATAATGAACTTCGAGGGAAATTTTTTTTGGAAGGTACTAACAACAACAAAAAAGTTCTTTGCTGGCAAGTTACCTTTACCGTTAAATAATAAACCATTGTGTAATAACTTGCTGCGTTTTTTTTAATTTCTTACCACTCTACATCTCAGTTTTCTAAAAATAGAAAAACCCCGAGAACGCTCATATTGATATGATTCAATCGAAATCTACTTCTTTCCATTCCTTCACAGCTCTACTGCCGTTTCGACAACTGTCCAAGTACCTGAGAAGACCAGTCGCAGCGGATGCACGAAGTGCGACTGTCACAGAAGTGCCAGGGATCCAGTGGCGGTTACCGGTGCCACCTCCAAATGAACTCGTCATGGCAGCACCCGACACCGAGGACAGAGTGGCGAACCACAAGAGGGACAAAAGCGAATCCGAAGGCGACGACATGCTTTATCCTGAGATAATCCTTATAAGACCCATCAACATTTCCAAGTTGAGCGCCGCGAAAATCAACAACATCAACAAAGGACTGGAGGACGCTATAAAAGCTAGAAAGGCGCCGGAAGATGTCAAATTGACGGACGATTCGATTAAAACTGCAGTGACCAAACAACAAAAACTATCAGCATGCACGGAAAACCAAAAGAAAGTGAAAATAGATCATCAAATTTTTCAAGTACGATAATTTCACCTACATAGCACAGGGGAAAGGAGCCACATCCCTCCTGACTCTGCCCATATTGGCAGTGATTTGTTAGTACCGGTGCCATTTTTCCAAGAAAAAACATATTGTTAGGTATGTTAGGTAGTATCCTTAGGAATGCATGCATTCCTCGGGACGTCCCATTGGATAAGCATTAGGTCAATTTAAACCAGTTGGTAAGCGGAATCTGTCGCACCAAAGCGAAAATACGTCAAAATGTTGAACTTTTATCTATTAGTTTTATCTATTTATTATTTACATTTATTATTTTTATCTATTAGTTTTTGTAAGCAGTCCGTCAAAGTTCATTTCCTTATTCAAGGTGAACACACAAAAAATAAATAAATCAAAAAACGAAATATGCGGTTTATGGTGTCCTGGCACCACTATTAGTTCCATGGTGGTACAGAGAATAATTCATGAAAATCTGGAGGTATATTGAGAATTTTTCCTCAATTTTCAAAGCTTGGATACAATTAGTAGGTAAGCTATAAAGGAACCGAAATGCTAATTTTGATACTCTGGTGAAATAGAGTGCAATTTGGGAGATTTTTGAGTCGAACAAAAAAACGAAACACGCAAATTGGTTTTAAATTGAGGCCTGGGCGAAGTTTACAAGATTATCCTCGCAAACGCACGTTTTTGTCAGCATTAACCCTCCCTTTCCCACCCTTAAAAGGCAAAATTCGAAATTCCGGCGACGTAGTGCACAACTAGATAGTTTTTCGCGTCGAACAAAAATAAAACACGAAAATCAGTTGAAACTACTTAAGGCCTGTGCAGACGAAAAAAGATTTTGTCACACACACACACACTGACATTCACCTATGGTTTATTTCGCGAATTTGGATTCAGAATGATCTAAAACGGTTTAGTGTGTGGTTTTTTTTCTGTTGAGTGTTGTCCAACTTTACCCCAGATCGATTGCATAAGGACGCCCAAGTCTTACTGTGGGACATCCTAAAAACGCTCTAAATTACTACACAAACGTTCATTATTTTTAGATCCCTGTAGATCACTCGACAGCATTGAAAACAGCTTTTGAATTCTAAATACCCTACCAACCATATTTTCCCGCAAACTTTACTATCAAGTTTATTTTCATACAAAACGTACCAGCAAAGCATCATTATCTGGTTGTTGGTTGGTAGGGAACCACATTGCGTGATATGAAACTCAAATCGAAGAAATTAAATGATTGCTCAGCTGAAATTTGAACGAAGATTTATCTTATTTTCGTCAGTGAACAATCTTTTGCAATTCACACTAGTGTTTCTGATTAATGTTAAATTCAACTCTTAAGATCTTGAAGGGAGTGAGACGTGTCCTACAGAACTCTGGGTGGTCTCATTCGATTCCAAACATTCAATTCTATTCTAAATTGGTGGAAAAAAATACCTTTACAGCAGTACAGCACATCTACTGAGTATTGTCATTTCATCATAACACAACAGAGCAGTATGGTACATGTACCTTATATTGAGTTTTCGAGCCAGGGCGATTTGAAAATTACGATCACTATTTTTCATCTCTTATAAGTGACTGACAATAACCAACAGTTTCAAGGCACAACTAACCCTCAAACGGAGCCCTAACACTAAATTTCATCAAAATTGATCGATGGTAACTAAGGAAAGTGCCGCGTACAGCAGCGTTTTAGCAAATTATTGCAGAAAGGTTAATTATTTTTCTACATAAATCACTCGTCTGCAAAGAACTTGGCTTTGCCTCTGTTACTACCTACCTACAGCGATCGCATTTTGGACAGATAACATTTGAACGGAGATTAGGCCTCTTTTGCGATTCACACTCGTGTTTCTGATTTATCGTAAGTCCAACCCTTAAGTTCTCGTAGGGAGCGAACGGTTTGTTCTAGAGCTCCGCGTGGTCTCTAAAAATTCTAAAAATTCAATACTTTCTTAAATTGATGGAAAGTGACCGACATCAACCAAAACTTCGTGGTACTACCGGACCCCAATTCATTTCATCAAAATTGGTCCATGGGAACTAAGGGAAGTGCCGCGTACGGCCAAATTTGTATTCGATTTTTGGATTCTACGTACCTTGAAACGTATACCAACAAATTTTGAGGGGGTTTAACTTTTTTTCTTGGTCGATTCCAAAGGTTCATTATTGAAAATAATTAACCAAAAAGTGCCGAGTAGGCTGATGGACGGAACATTTTTTTTCGATTTTCGGATTTTACGTTACCAATTGTTTTTGCCTCGATTCCAAACGTTCATTATTGAAAATCATAAACCAAAATCCATCATCACCGTCACTTTGGATGGGAACTTGGTAAACTCCCTGGTAATGGGGTATTTCGGTGGGTCGGAAATTCAGGTTTTTGACCTCAAATTTGGATTCAGCCCAATGATACTATAACATGTGGTAGAAAAATTAATTAAAGAGATCAAACGTTTGAAAAAGGCGGGCCGCTATAAATGCACACACACTAGGCAAGGACTATGCCGCGCGAATGTGTGAGTAGTATTTTGTAGTATCCAGGAGGTCCTCCAAGGGTTTCTGTGCATGGATACTTTTTTCAAAGACAGTTGGCTAGCTACGTCACACCATTCAAATCTTCAACTTTCCTTAGCTTCGCTGATTTTTTAAAAACATTTTCTCGACGAACAGACCCGATTACCGTTATTCCTGAGCAATACTCTTTTGAAAAAAAAATAAATTAAAAAAATTGACTGAAATACCCCATTCCAATTTAGCCCTGAAAATCTAGCAGTTCAAAACTTGTCGAACTTGCTATTTCTATGGTATCCGTTATTCTCTTCGTTCATTTTAGTGGTGGAGGGATCCAAAAATATTGTAGTGTACGCTCCTATTTTGAGATAGGTAGTATTTTTTAGGTCGTCTCTTAGTAAGACTTAAGAATCCTTTTCGATTAATCTGGGGTGAATCAGGACAGCATTTAACAGAGAAAAAATTATCAAATCCGTTTCAGAACATTCTGAATTTTCAAATCTCAAAAATCAAGGTTGTACATGTTTATCATACAAAATATTTTGTAGGTACTCTCCCTAGGCCTTATTCTCCAACCGATTTGTCCGGATTTTTTCATACAATTAGTCCTTGCTTATTGACAATTTCCAATTTTCAAAATATCCCGAAAATAATATTTTTGCAGGGGAATGGTATAAACATCAAACTGACATTTTCCGTGGACGTGGGGAATCAGAGCAAGCCTTTGGAGAACAACAATACGGCAAATTCTTTTAGAGGCACTTCGTGTAGACCCACGCGGAAATCAGTTCACCATTGAATCCTCGCGAGGGTCGTAAAGAACGACCAAAGCCGTCCTTGTTTGCATTTATAGAATGAATGCGGTTTGAATAAAGAAAGATGAAAGTGAAAAGAAACGTCTATCATTTCCACAACTATATCTTGTTAGAATTCAATGTTTCTTCTGATCATTCTAATGATCGGGGGGGGGGGGGGGGGGGGGTTGACAGAAGCGCGAGAAGAGACCGCCGGGGAATTTCCGTAGAACGACACTAGCTGTGGCTCCATATTGTTGAAATCAAGTCCTGATACTGATAGGTCAGCTCAGGGGGAAAAATGGGTAATCATTTCAACATAAAATCCTTAGGTCGTCTAATCTCGCGTTTTGGTGCACCGTTCGCGAATTCTTCTTGCAGGGATACCTGAAATCTAAAATATTTGTCAACAAGCCAAGAACACTTGATGAATTGAAGGAAGAAATTAGGCGAGCGGTGACCCAGGGAGATGTTGACCAACACAATCAGGAATCTTGTATTATGCCTGATGGGCGTCTTATGAATGACAAACTCAAAACTTTTTTTTACGTACTTTGCGGTCTTTATCTTTTGGACCATCTTTGGGGTCATTTTGACACAATAAAATATTGCAATTACTAGTGATGTAGCGTAACTTTTAAATCCATGCGTTCTTTTTGACTGACTCTGTATTATGGGAATAAGGTAGCTACGTACAACTCTTATGTGTTAATAGCTTCATCACGTAGAGATAATCAAAAATAATATTAAACGGAGATTTTGGTTGTTTTTCTTTTTTTAAAGTTTTTGTACCTCTTTTCGGTGTACTAACAGTTTGTTAGTCAAATTTTTATAGTCTAAGTAAAAGCTTGCCCCGTCCCAAAAAATAAAAGTGGGTTTGGCACATAGCTTCCTCGTATCCATGAGCCGTTTGTAAAGATGATCCGAGCATAGTAGATATTCTTAAAACACCAATCTCTAAGTACCTGGCACTAGGGAACCCTCTACACCCTAATCCGCATGAACCTTGGAAATTTCGTTGAAATTTGATGAGAAATGTACCTAGAAGTTATGTTGCGTTTGCTCGTGCGCACTGGGTACTATCAGTCTGGTGACAATGATTTTCGTAGGGAATTAAAACAATCTACGCGCCAATTAAAACAATCCTACAAAATTTCATCAAATTTGGATGAACAATGTAGGTGTTATGGTTGTTACAAGGATTTTACGTTCGAGCATGTGCCGAGGCTTCAATCTGTTAGGAGGCGATGATTTTCATAGACGACCGTCTACACCCCATTCTGTTTGATGCTGAGAAATTTGAGTCTCTACGTCGAAAGTCTTCTCCCTGTTCCACTATTTTCACGTTCCCTTCGTAGTTTCACGTTTCGTGTTCCCTGTTCCACTATTTTTGTTTATGAAAACCAGTCAGCCACGCTCAAACTGAAGTACATTTTGTAATCACGAATAGGAATAAAATATTCTATTCAATTGAATCACGCGTCTAATGGGACCAAATAGAGCTGTCTAAGTTCCTATCCAGGAATAACAGAGTTCCATCACTATCTTATTATGACGATATAAAAGCCAATATCAACGTGTGAATTCAGTTTTTCAATATTCTGTTTTAATCCAAATTTCAAATCAAAAAATTCGTATAAGAAAAAATAATCAATAAATGAGACAAATTGGTCTTCAGTACTTACACCTACTTCCCGACGAAATGACCATCGAATCAAATCGAAAAGGAATTTCTTAGGTTAATTCTCAAAAATAAAACGAGAAGGTACTACTATTGCTCTAGACATTCGTAAATGAAAGAAGAAATTGGTAAATTAAAAAAAATGATCATTAAATGAGTCAAATGGGGTGCGCCTGTTTTCTTTTTAAATTTTTAATCGAAAGTAGACTTCATCCTGAGAATTTTGACACCAGCCGTTCTCTTTATGGATGAGTAGATCTTTTTCCATGATTTTTCAAAGTTTCGAATGTTTATGACGTCACGCGCCCCTCCCGCCTGGGCTGGACCCCCCCCCCCCCCGCCAACTGTGACGTCATAAACATTCGAAACTTTGAAAAAATCATAGAAAAAGGTCTTCTCACGCTAGAAGGTCGCGGTTGGTGTCAAAATTCAAAGAATGAGGTCTAGTTTAGATTAAAAATCGTCTGCCAAGTGGGTGTGGCACATAGCTTCCTCGTATCCATAACCCGATTACATATATGATCCGATGCATAGTAGTTAATCTCAAAACACCAATCTCTAAGTACCTTTCACTACCCTCATAGGGGACCATCTACACGCTAATCTGGACAATCCTAGAAAATTTCATCAAATTCGGATGAAAAATGTAAATGTTATGGCTGTTACAAGGATTTTACGTTTGCGCATGCGCAGAGGCTTCTGTAAATTTTAAGGCCTTGATTTTCATTGGGGACCATCTACAACCTAATCCGCATAATCCCTGAAAATTTCATCGAAATCGGGTAGAAAATGTGGGAGTTATGGCCGTTACAAGGAATTCACGTTTGCGCAGTCGCTTCTATCAGTCCGAGGATGATGATTTTCATGGGGGACCGTCTACACACCAACCCGCACAATCCCAGAAAATTTCATAGAAATTGGACAATAACTTCGTATAGTTATGCGCGTTACAAGGAATTCATAACAGACGGACAGACACGGAACCAAAATTGTTAAGAAAGGTCTAAAACGCAAAACGCGAGTGAAAATTTTGATTTTGGAGAACTTTTTTTCGTCCTTGAAAAGTGAAAACAAAGCTTCCGCTACCTTGGTAGACTCGGAAGCTATAACAATAAACAGTTTTTCCGACCCAAGCGCACACCCCATTGGTCTTCAGTACACCTACTTCCCGACGACCATCGAATCAACTCGAAATGGAATTACTTAGGTTACTTCTCAAAAATAAAACGAGAAGGTACTACTTTTGCTCTAGACATTTTATTGAATCATGGAAAGAAGCACAAAACTCCATAAGACCCTCAAGATCTCACTTTCTCACAAAAATCTATATACATATATAGGAAGAAGAAAGTGATGAAATCTGGTGCACAAATACATAACTACACATCACATTTTTCAACATAAAACGAAGGTTATACGTGGGAACTACGGTTTGTACCTATTTCAATTTGATAATTTCTTAATCGCATAAATTATCCCCTTTATGGGAAGTGATAAGACGAATAATTATAATACTTGCTAATTACTTACATATTTTTAAAGAATAATTCAAACAAACAAAACGCAAGGGTACGGTATTTCGTACTTACACCATGGTATATGCAATTCTATCGTTAAGTGCAATTGCACAATAAAGTGAACGACTACCACATAATCGAGTCTTTAAAACACTCACAAACCAAGGTATTTCATTATGCATTATTATAGAACTTTAATAACACTAATAAAGGTGATATCCGTGAGCTTGAGGACCGAAAATCTGTTGATTTTAAAGGGGAACTGAATAGAATCATTGCATTTCTAGCGTAGAAATTAAGAAATTCAATTGAGATCCCATTCTGAACCAACCTACGAACTAAATCAAGAAACCCTCCTCAGTATTGATTGAAAATCATGCAATGATTACAAATACAAAATGATGCCTACCATAAAAGGTTATTATAATAAGAGGAGAAAATTATGAGAAGGGAAACATTTCATTCCAAACCGTGAGGTTATGAAAAAGCTGTAAGGTAAATAACGAGGAATTTAACATTAAGTAGTAATATTTCTAGAGAACCTAGCAAGATTCTTACTACATAACACTATGGAACTGTCATTCAATATCAACCCTTGATACAATAAACATCAATTTTAATTAGGGAAACTACTAAAACATCAGTTTTTATCGCCAAGCATAAAAATAAGCGAAGTGAACTCGATATTTTCAAGTATTGTTCTGTAAACGTTCAAAATTGTTAATGAGATTTTTAGTATTTCATCAACATCTCCGTATTATTACTTCCATAACCAATTACGGGTACCTATTTCAGCATTTGTGATCGGAAACTACAACATGCTTATTTGTTTCTTTCATTTAAAATATCTCGGAAGGTTTTTTTGAAAAGCTGTACGAATACGAAGGGCATCCTCTGAATGAAACCCACCAAAAACTGGTCTACAAATATCTGTTGACGTGAGCAGCATATTGCCATGTTATTTTTGGTTTATTATTATAAAGATGTTTGTTTTGAGGTGGTTATGAGGTGAAATCGGAGGTTCATTCAAGACTGTTTGCACTGTAATAAGACTGTAGCGACGATTTCTTCAGGAATTTGAAGCAAAATTTGCTTCAAATTCCTACATTTAATGTAGGTTCGGTAGTCGGCCGATGTTCTGGGCACTGAATTTAAACATTAGCTTTGTCTGGTTGTCTGAAAATCGAATCGAATGGACCAAACAATTCCAACCTTCGCTTGGTAGGAGCCCTATAAGACTACAGTTCTAAGTAGCTTCCATTTCCTCTTATTAAATAAACTATTTAATTGATGTAAATCATTACGGGACATTATATTGTAACTAAAAGGAACAGAAATGAGCGAAAGGGGAAACGGTGCGTAGAAAAAACAGAAGATTCAAATCGTTACTTTTGTAATGACGTCAATCCCGTGAGACTCGCGTAAAATTACGTTGAAAGTTAGCTTCCACTTGATGCTCGCCCTAGCAGCTAGTCACGGAATGACGATTCCACATGTCGCTGTAACTCCCTAGTGACTAGCGATGCCGCAAATACCTACTCAGTGCAAAAAGACATATTATGTCACATTGTATCAGCGTGAAGCGTTGATACTTTGCCCAATATTTTTCTGATTTTGATAAAACTTTCGTCGATTTTCTTGGGCAACCATGCAAATCCTCTGAGAAATAATCAAATTCCCATTAAAATTGAATGTCTGAGGCGTTCAAGTTGATACTGAAAAAAACTATCAGGATTGATAACCAAAATAATAGAAAAATGACTCCTAAGGGACTTTTCAATGGTAAAACGGAAATTTAAAGAAGCACATTCAATACCTAATGAATTTTGGATTCTGCTCGGTTACGAATGTGAGAACTTTTGAAGCTGCAGTTCGACTATCTTTATTCCTCATAATTAAAAAATGAGATTAGTTGGTTGCTCTTTTCTCAATCAATCCAAGATTTAACGAAATTGAGATACTCTGAGGAAATTTTACGTTACCACGAGGCGACGGATACCCAGTGTTCAGACTCAATGGCGAATTCTGATCTAACTTGTGTATTTGTAGAACGGTACATTGTAGCTGGTGTGTTCTTCAAGCTTTTAACCCTTAATTTCCCACTCGTTTAAAAAAATGTTTTTTACAGAGTTTCGAATTCAATTTTAGAGAATATTTGAGCAGAAGGTACCTCAAAAGCCCTGTACAGTCACCTCAAGAATGATCTTTCCAAGGGCCACTCCGGCACTATCTGGAGTAAAATCAAATAATATAAAATAAAATAAAAAATAAAATAAAATAAAAAACAAAAAATAAATAAATAAAAAAGTAAAATAAAATAAATTTAAAAAATGGGATAAAAGAAGGAAACTTGGAAAGCCCTCGGTGGGATATTAGGATCTGGTATTTCCCATTAAGTACAGAACCAAGGAATAAGGTGGAGAAGATTCACTTCATAGAGGAATCTGTGCTGCCTTTTCTGAGAAAACCCAACTAATAGCCTACAAGGTGAAGAGGTAGAAGGTAATAGCCTAATGAGGGTAGAAGGTATCTCAAAGGCCCTATTACAGTTTGTCAGCTCTTTCAATTAATATGTTATTACCTATTACATTTTTTACACAAATTTTCTTACTCCATAGTTGGAGTATCAAGATAGCTAACGGCTATCAGTTTTGGTTCAAAAATTGATAAACTGTTGCAGGTAAATATCGGACTTCTAGAAAGATACCTCAGGATATTAAGGGTTAATGCGTTTTTGAAATGTCTTTTCTATATAATAATATAATAAATAAATAATGGCCAGTAAATATAATAATAAATAATGGCCAGTTGGCATTGATGGTTCCAACTCGTTACTCAATTTCTACCACATGTTGTGAGAAATTTGAAAAAAATGGTTTGTAGCCGAATTTAATTCCCAAGATAGATAAGACATCGGTATGTTGATGAGCAAAGGCGATAGAAAAGTATACTTATAAATTTAAAAAAATACAAATAGAAGTAAATAAAAATTACATAATTAATGAAACAAAAAAAATATATAGATAAAAAATATTGAAAATTCAATTTGAGAAAAAATTGATTTTTTAATAATGAGGTCAGTTTGGGTAGTTGGCTCAATGGTGTCCTCCTGTAGTAGGTATAATTTTATGTTCCAACATGTAACTCAGCAAAAGGGTAGGTATCTAAAAGCTTGTGAAAATTGACAAATTTGAGTCCTGAGGCAGATTTGAAAATTGATAATATTGGTCACGCAAGATTAATAAATTACATCTACCGTTCGATTAATCAAATACCAATCTTCAACTCTGCCGAAGGACACTCAAGAATCGATTCCACTGAGAAAGCCCTGTTCAACGCACGGATTATCATGCTGGTGAACGGCTTGTTCAATTTAAACAAGTTTTGTTCCAACAATCCATACAATAACCAACAATAATGAATAGGTTTGAAGAATCCACCAGCTCTTACCTACCGTTAAACAAACGACCACAAAACTACCCAGCTATTAGTCATACTCTACAACTAAACTTGATTATGAAGAAACAAAAACGAAAAGCTAGGTAGGTGCTACCAATACTATCTAAACTAGAAATGAAGTAAACAAACATATAATAATTAATTCCATTGGGTACAACCTCTATACTTTGCATTAAAATAATGCCCATTTTCCTACTCAACATACAAAAAGCTTCCAAGGGACGTTACAATAAAGTATAGCATAAATGAAAACCTTTGGAATAAAATTAAACTTCAGTTATAACGAAAGTAAAGTCCCCTTACAGATGGGGAAAATTCCACTAATTCTATGCAAAGTATAGCTTGTAAATGAGTAGTATACTATGAAACCTTGGTTTTACCAAGGGTTTCACAATTTCGTTTTCTCTTTAGCTAATTCAAGGGCCAAAATGTCCAGAAATATCAACCTCATCACAATAAAAATTAATTGACGGCAATACGCCACAATGGTTAATACAACGAGCAAAACTTAATAATAAGGTGCATATAAATTGGCGTAATAAATTCAAAATATTGATAATAGTAAGATCACCAGTCACGAAAACCCGAAAAAAATTAATGATTTCACGGCTAGTGAATTGATACAGATAGGATAATTAGTCATTGTCAATAAAAAAAGTAACAATTTTAATGGATTGATTCGCGGGATTCGTTCACAATTTTCAAGTTCGAAACTCAGCAATGTGCTTCGCATAAATATGTAAGTTGAAGTCTTTTCTCAAGTCGTTGAGACAATCATAACCTCAAGCGACGTTGGGTACTAAAAAAACGAAATTCATTGTTAAAACCGCATTATTTTCCACAAAATTTTGTGGAAACAATTTGATAAAGTTTTTTTTTTCAAACTTAGTAAAACAATAAAGTGAGATGTCTGAACAAATCGGCCCGGACTAAATCGAAACCTAATGGCCACCATGGAATACCATAAGGAACGTTGACCAGAAGTTCTAGGTAAGGTGACAAATAGGCTCGAATAATTGCTCCCGTTGGAGATAACCCTCAAATAATCCCCACCGTAAGATTGAAGGGGAGTATTAAGAAGTGTGCAACGGAATTCAAAAAGTTAAGTCCAACGGGCCAGGAGATAAAACAATAGCCTTTCTTTTGTATAGAAGGGAAAAAGCATCGACGAGGCGGTTTGTCATCTCTTACTTCTTGGTCATCAATTTGAGGTATTGAAGGGCGTTGAGGGCGGCCGATGTCTGAGCGTCTTTGGAAGAAGGACCGCTGCCGTGGACGACGGCGACCGGCAATGTGGACAATTGAACGAGACACTGGAACATTCCTGCAACGAGAGAACATCAAATCAGTGTGATTCCGAACAATAATGAGGAATTTCACAGAATTCTGTTTGCAATTTCCTGAATGGTTAATGGTGTGGGATAGATGGAAATCGGCTTGATTTTAGAAAATAAGTCTCCTGTTATTTTTGGGAGACTTTCATAATTTATGATTTCAATAAAATAACCGGGAAAACGGACCTCCTTAACGTGAAGCGGAAACGCTCCCTAATGAGGAATTTCACCGAATTCTGTTTGCATTTTTCCTGAATAGTTAATGGTGTGGGATAGATGAAAATCGGGCTGATTTCGGAAAATAAGTCTCCTGTTATTTTTGGGAGACAATCAAAATTTTTGATTTCAAAACTAACCGGGAAAACGGACGTGAAGCGGGAACGCTCGCTGGTTGGGCTGTTCGGATCGCCGTCTCCTCCCAGTGTTGCCCATTGGGACGACGAAATCGTGTTTTCTAAGAGAAAAGTTATCAAACAAAAACAGGGGAAACCTAATTTTCCCCATCTTGCTTTTTCTTTTTTTTTCTTCAGTTTTTCGATTTCGAACTTTACTGTTTCGTGAAATTTCGCATCTGGGGACTATAGATTTCTCGATCTCAGCGCTTCAAGCAGCCATAAATGAACTATTCCAGCATGACGTCATTTTCCCGGTTTTTTTTTAACGTTCGTATTTTCTACACTGTTTTGTTTATTCGTAAATTAGGAAGTTCGGGCTGAAAGTTTGCCTTAGGGGGTTTTTCGCGGTGCTGAATCCGATTTTGGGGTCAAAAATAGGAAATTCCGACATGGTGAAATTCCTCATTGGCTGTTCAGATCGCTGTCCCCTCCCCTTGCTGCCCGATGGAACGACGAAATCGTGTTACTTAAGAGGAAAGTTATCAAACAAAAACAGGGGAAACCTCATTTTCTCCATCTTGCTTTTTCTTTTGTTTCTGAGTCTACCAGGGGCGTCAGGTGATACTAGAGAGTTTTTGGCAACCACTAACGAGCCCGTGGAACTGCTTCACAGAGCTCGGAGTTCGCGGGTGACGATGAATTTGCTAGGTGGATGTGTGACGATCCTACTTTTTATAAGGGACAAACCGATTTGGTTTGTTCCCGATTTGTTGGAGCTACGCCTTTAGGGATATCCGATTCATAGAGATATGAATCGATATTCTCTTCAGGCCGGCTGATTAATCTAATCACTGGTTTGAAGGGGTAGGGTCGTCACACCCTCCTCTGTCTCATATATGGGCAACTAGGTTTATTTCTCATTTGTTGTACAGATGGAAATTCTACCTACATTGTTACAGATGCTACCTAGCTTCTAGCTAGATTTATTCATGACCTCAGTCAGGGGGTTTCCCCTTTTGGTTTATTATTTTCAATAATAAACCTTTGGAATCAACCAAGAAAAAAATTTTTTAACATACCCTCAAAAGTAACGTAAGTACCTTTTCAAGGTACGTAGAATCCAAAAATCGAATAAAAATTTGGCCGTCCGTCCGCCGTACCCGGCACTTTTGCCACTTAGCATTGACCGATTTTGATGAAATTAGTACGTAGGCTCCATTTGGGGTCTAGTTGTGCCCCGAAGATTTTGGTTGATGTAGGTCACTTCTAAGGGTTCCAAAATCAATTTTGAAAACGCCCTAACTCGAAAAATTTCGATATAAAGGTATTGTTTTTCCTTCAATTTATGATTCTATAGAATTTTTTGAGACCACCCGGAGCTCTGTAGGACAAACCGTTCGCTCCCTACGAGAATTTAAGGGTTTTACGTACGATAAGTCAGAAACACGAGTGTGAATCGCAAAAGAGGGCTAATCTCCGTTCAAGTTTTAGCTGACCAAAATGCAATCGATGTTTTTCTTCATGTTGGATGGTTGGTGGCTTTGCAGACGAGTGATCTATATAGACAAATAATAAACCATTGAGTAATAATTTGCAGCGTTTTTCTATAGCAATTATTCTGATGATTCCAGGGGCAATCTTTTAGTTTTTCAATTCCCTAGGTAGATGCACTAATAATCCTTGAATCAAAAATCCTTTAAATTTTCAAATTTAGATACAATTATGAAACTTCGAGCGTCGGTTCATAGTAGATTATACTAACCTAGAATGAGGAAAGAACGGCGACCGACTGAGACCTCCTTATAATCAGAATTTGCTTGCCCTTCCTCAACGACAACACTGAGAGAAGAAACACAGCCCTATTTATATTAATTAAAAAGTAGATGGAAAATACTGAAAATCAATGTACCTGAGATAGATTTCTCCTCAATATCGACATAAGTCACGTCAAAATTCTGCTCTGTAGCGATCTCTTGTAGGAACTGCACGAAGTTGATGTCCGAGTCTTTCAATGAGGCCCCCTACGAAGAAAAAATAATAAAATTGTATTAATACAAAATAATTGGTTGCCTGTAAAGTCGGTATACGGGCGAAAGTTTTATTACGTGACAACGACTTTGAGTGGTAAAATAATTTTAATGTTAATATTCATTCGTATAGTAGGAAGAAGGATAATATTATTATTATAATAAATTTTTTTATTATAATAAAAATTGTATGCAGGCGCCTAAATAGAAGCGCAAGACATGAACCGGTGTGTATGCCTATCTCTCTCGCTCTGTCTCTCTCGCTCTTAGGCAGAAGAGAGAAAGAGCGAGAGAAGTGAAAGGGACGCGTGCCTCTCACTCGCTCTCATTGTGAGCGCATAACGTGAGCGAAGGTCTCTTGAAGGTCACCCGGTTTCTTGAAGTGTCACCCGGCAAACCAATTTATAAGACGTTGTCACGTCAAAACAAGCTAGCAACAAACATTTGATTTGATAGATTTGCCAAAAACGTAATACTAAGTCAATATTATATCGATATTGGTCTACTGACATCCAATACCTAGGGATAGCAAAACGGCTGAGCAATAAGTATTGACAAAATTATAAAAATAACATCCACAAGCTCTATTAAAAGACTCATAGTCTGATGAAAACCAACGTTTATATGTTACATCTTTATGTATGTTCTTAGTATGATTTCACGGGTGTGCAATCGTTGGTAGTAAGGTGAATTATGATGTTGAGATAGAGCCGAAAAGTTCTCTTGGAGGCTGATAGACCCATGAAATAGGCAAGAAATAAAACTTTTTGTGGCGAAAAGCACTGCGAAAAGCTGGCCAAACTGCCTGAATGGACTCCAACTAAGTATCAATGTTCTTCTAGGGTCAAGAAGGCTGGGGTACATGTTCTCTCCTTTTGGAGAGAAAAATCTGAAGCTGGTTTCACTTCTGGATCAGCTTTACGAACGTTATTCCAGGCATTGTCATGGGGAGTTATGTTCACGAACTGATTGGATGTTCCCAAAAACATCAAGGGAATTGGAATCCCAAGAGAAACATAACTTTCTCTGCTCTGGGGATGGCCATATCTACGTGCGATTGAGGAATGAAATTATGTTCGTACTCGGATATATAGAAAATCACCAAGTTAGACAAAGTTAAAGAGATTCCAAGAGAAATAAAGGTTAAACACGAGCATTCAAACAAAAACACACAGACATGCCCATCAGCCAGAAGAACCTCAAATACTTCTCCTTCCACCAACGAGGATAGGCACAACAACATACAGAAAAATGTTGAAAACACAGTTAGTGATGAGAAAAATTTACCTTAAGGTCATTCAACTTGGGGCCTTCTGAAGTTTTGAGGTTCTTGTGGAACTGAGAAATAGTCTGCGTGTGCTCACGAGTAACGGTAGATATTTTAGCACGACGAAGTTCCTCCCACTCTGAAGATATTTTCAATCCGTCCGAGAAATGTCGGGTTAGCTAAACGCAAGGAAACAATAAAGATGAAGCTGTTCTCTATAGGTAAACTGGAGAAGTATAAAACATAATAGCAAAGTCTGTTGTATGAAGACGGTAAACTGTTAGTGTGTTCTCGGAAGTTATTCTGATTTCTAACAATGAATTCACACTAAACTGAGGCAGCCAGTAATTTCGGACAGGTTCATCTTCTCTTATATCTTACCACAAAATCATTGTCCTAGGGAAAGACTTTCCAAAGCCTCTAGGCCTGACTTAAGGGCATATTGTACCCCCCCAAAAATGGCGAATTTCGTGACCCATTATCTCAGCAACCCGCTGTCCGATTTTGATGATTTTTTAAAAATAATTTAGGCCTAGGTAAGATCTACAAATCTGCGGAAACAGATTTGGAAAATATGAATTAGGTGAACCACAATAAATTATCAAACTTTACGTTTTAGTGGCGGTTTGGCGTCACTTTGTTCACTCATGCCCGAACTATCTAACACATAATTTCAATAAACTGTTTCCGCATATTTTTGCATCTTGAATAGACAAATCTTTATAAAAAAAGAAAATGAAAATCGGTTCAGTGGTTCTCGAGATAATGGGTCAGATGCGTCAAAAAATGCAATTTTCAAGGAGAGCCGAAAAACAGAAACGTAACGAATCTAGCGTTTTCTCGTCGTTCTAATGAACTAAATTCTTGAAAAAAGTGGACGTTATTCCATGGTGTTAGCAGATAATCGTGTCTTCCATGCTGTTATCGGTTGATCGTGTCTTCCATAGTGTTATCAGTCTTTTCATCTGTATCGAGCTTGTTTTTTCCTTTATTATCGGCGGAAGCTGGAAGACGAGTTGGAAGAGAAAGGCGAGCCAGACTACAAGGCGGGCGGCTTCTAAGCCTAATTTCAATATGTTTCTTTGAACTTTTAATATTGTTTAATATACCATTCTTTTCAGAATTGAATCTAGTTTTTTTTAAGACCAAAAAAAAAAGTCAAAAATTTTTTTCTGAGGGTACTATATGCCCTTAAGGAGGTACAGCTATCTGATACTTCAGTTCTTTGTTAACCTTGGTTGCACCTGGTCAGAGCTCTATAGTAGGGGTATAATAATTGGGGTACTAAATACCTTCAGAGAAAACAAAATTACGAAGTTTTTTTTGATTTGCGTAGAAGATTATATTCAAGTTAGCATTCAAAACGTGCCCCGGCAACATGAGCCAACGTCACATCAAGTCACATTCAGAGTGCCAAATTCTTTACACTAATTTCAAAAAGTTTTTGAGGAATAATGGGCTGAAAATTGAATGGATTGACGTCTCATATCAGCTCACAAGTTTATAAACAATGTCTCGTGAACAACAAACGATTTTTAGTGACAAGATTTGGCAAAATTCTAACAATCGATTTTTATAATCAAACCAATTTAAAAAAACGAGTTGCTGCAACTTTACTAGAGATAAATTGAATTACCTGTAATAGAGGTAGATGAACGCTCTTTTAGTTCAATATAGCAATTGCTCCATTATTTTTTAAACAATCATTACTTTTCAAACTAACATTCATTACTTTTCAACTTGAGGCAAAATAACTCGACTACCTACAATGAATTTTTAGATTTCTGGCGAATTTTAAACAATTTTTTTACTTCAAAACAACCAAAAACCAGAAAGAGGTCTCTCACTTTCAGGTGTCATAGGACGTTACAAAAGCGGGAGTCCATCACGGTTGCAAAAAGCATTGTATTTAAAAATGGAAAACCCAAAATCAAAATTTCGACTCGCGGTTTACGTTTTGGACCTTCCTGAACAATTTTGGGTTCGTGTCTGTCTGTCTGTGTAACCGGCAAACCTATACTAAGTTATTGTCCGACTTCGAGGGAGATTTTCAGGGATTGTGTGGGTTTGTGTGTACGAGAAGGGTACTTATATACAGCGCGCTGCGGCGGTTAGGTTATCGTAATTATGTTCCCAGGACTTTCCTTGTTTCGTAACGAATCAAACGTATGTGGGGGAGTGCTAAATGGCGAAATAAGAAGCAAAGGGGAACTGCACGTCATCACCTAGACATGTATTTGGTGGAGTACATGTGGCGGTCGGGTGTGCGGCTAGCGGCGGTGACGCTTTCAACACCATCCTCGCAGACATCGGTGCCTTCTGGGAGGCTGAACGCCAAAACCGTTCCACTTGATTTTGTGTGATTTCGTACGTAAGTTTATTAAAGTGTGTTTTGTATAAATGTGTTTTTTTAATTGATTTCCGGTACCAAAAATCCTAAAAATGTAGTGGCGATGTAGTGGTGTATAATGCGAAAGTACCACGAGGAGTCCTATAAAAATCATCGCCCCCAGATAGATTGCCGAGCATGTGCAAACGTGAAAACCTTGTAACAGTCATAACTTCTCCCTTTTCCGTCAGAATTTGATGAATGTTTCAGAGATTGTGTGGGTTGGCGTTAAGATGGTCCCCTAAGAAAATCATTGGGCCCAGATGGTAGACTCTGCGCATGCGCAATCTTAAAACCCCGGTAACACCCATAACGCCTACATTTTTCATCCGAATTCGATGAAATTTTCAGGGATTGTGCGGGTTGGCGTGTTGATGGTCCCCTTTGAGGGTAGCGCGGATTGATGTTTTGAGATTGCCTACTATGTATCGGATCATGATATATATAATCCGGTGATGGATACGAGGAAGCTATGTGCCACACCCATTTGACAGACTTGGAAGAGGGAATAAATACGGCTGCCAGGTAGGTGATGAAAATAATCAGCAAAATAAAACGAAGGAAACCGGAATACTCGAAACAAACCACAGGAATCAGCACACAAAAAAACAAGGAATTCGAAAAACTGACACTGATAACGATACACAAGGCGGGAATCTACTGATAGCAAGCGCGGGAGTGGTTGTTATTCAACGTTTCTATTGCCCCAATACGTCATAATGTCCAACCTTCATTCGTTTCGCTCGACATTTCAAGTTTAGACAAACTCGATTAAGTATCTTAACCGACGTTTAACGATGATTTGGGTTGGTGAAAGACGCTTGTCATCTTGCCGGGTTTATTCCTCAAGATCAACTATAAAGGCGTTTAGTTAAACGCGATTTGAACAACTTTTGGTGAAAGTGGGTCTAATGCCCACTTTCACCAAAAGTTGTTCTAAACTTGCTTAGCTAAACGCGTTAATAGTTAATCTGAAGGAATAAACCCGGCAAGATGGCGAGCGTCTTTCACCAACCCAAATCATCGTTAAACGTCGTTTAAGACAATCGAGTTTGTCTAAACTTAAAATGTCGAGCGAAACGAATGAAAGTTGGACATTATGACGTTTTTGGGCAATAGAAACGTTGAACAACAACCACCCCCGCGCTTGCTATCAGTAGATTCGCGCGTTGTGTATCGTTATCAGTGTCAGTTTTCGAATTCCTTGTTTTGTTTATTTGCTGATTCCTGTGGTTTGTTTCGAGTTTTCCTGTTCCCTTCGTTTTATTTTGCTGAATATTTTCATCACCTACCTATTGAGATATTACACATCATCACTTTGAGCCGCAACGAGCGCAATAGCTCCAGTATTTCTCCAGACTCAAGTACCTTCCTTGATGTATCCTAGTGAAACACAGTGGCCGCCGCCTTGTTCTGAACGGTAGGAATGTACTTCGATAATTTGAATGATTACCGATGGATGTAAACTCGAAGATGAGGGCCCCCGATTTCACCTCAATAAAAATTTATTTTGATCGAACTGGTCTTTTATGATGGTCAATTTGTATAATTGGTTCGAATAGAAACAACCAAGGAATGTAGGTTGCACTATTATGTTATTGAAAAAACCATTATTCATTTTAAATTAACGCATTGAACTTATTTGTATGACGGGAACTCGAGGCGAGGGTCAATCTAGTCGAGCACTTGGACGACTCGGGGCTTGGAAAGGCGGAAATTCAGTAACGTACATAATCTCGGAATGTGGAATCCGATCCAGGATTCGACTCGGACGTCGTCGTCATCGTCAGACGAGTCAAAAATAATTCGAAATGCAAAAATAATTCGCAATTTCATTTCGAAAACAATCACAAATCAATGCGCGGCCATATTGAATTGGTAGTTGAACGAGGTTTCCTAGTTTATTCAGCCGATTTTCGACCGTTTAAACTCGAACCCCCCAAGATGGTGTTTAAACTCGTAAATCGCTCTGGTGAAAGACGATTTTTACTGAACGTCGTTTATCTCTCGCCTCGTTTGGTTTAAACTCGATTTGAATGTTTGGTGAAAGTTTACTTAAGTCTATGAAATGACGTGTTTGTTAACTACATTTATATTATGCTATTTCGGGGAGACTATTAACTATCCGAATGAGGTACTGAGATATTCAAAAGGTTTTTACCATGTCATCTTCATCCAAGCTGGCTGAGTTGTTATCAACGGGTAAATTAGTGAGGCTCTGCCACATGTTGTGAGCTGCCAAACGTTTAGCGATCTTCTTGGACTTCCCAGTACCTGTGGAACAAAAGTGCAAAACTGGTATCATCATCAGTGCCATTGATCAGAAAGATTATTGTAACGATACGTGAACATTCATGAACTCTGCTTCAACGGGCCATTCTACAGAGAACATGAAATTAACAATAGAACATCTAACAAGTCAAATAATTCAGTACCCCAACAACGGAAGAGCAGTCTTACCGGTTTCCTTATGACGGAAAACAATGCAGGAAATTGTGAATAGTCTCTCATGTGGAAGACCCTCCTCAAATTCGGTTTCATAGGCTGGAGGCGGCCATCTGCGAGACATGCAAAGTTCTTGAAGAACCCCAATGGGATTGGGTACCATGTTTCCTGACTGTCCCTGGCTACTGATGGATCTGACCCTGAAATGAGTGAGAACATTCAGATTCAACTGGTATGGAAAATCTAAGTATTAAAAGAATGAGAACAAAGCTATCTATAATTATGTAACAGAATGTGAGAAATATTCTAGGAAATTTTGGTTTACTGTCGGTAGAAATTTTTCAGATTACCACTCGGCAAATTCCTCTTATTTATGGAATCTAGTCAAATATAGCTTAGCTTTATAATAAGCTTCAATTTCAATTTGAATATTTCCATTTTTTAAAATCCACAGAAATTACGTAGAAATAAAAAGACTACTAAAAGGTAGTAGAATAGGAACCTCCAGGCTCAATACTTCGGGGTTTAGCCATCCCGCAGGCGTAATCTAACCTGTTCGTTACACCAGCTCACCCCCCGATTAAAAGCACATTCAACACCATCGGCAATCTGAACGTGATAAACTCCATCTTACAGATGAATTACTTACATTTCGTTAAGATTAGTATTGGAGTTGCTCAGACGGTTGTCTTCAACGTTTCCGGTCAGTTTGTCAAGTATGGCTTTGGCGGCAGCATGCTTCGCTTCTTTCTTTGATCGACCAGTCCCCATAGCTGTAAATATTAATGCACGATGAAATAGCATTAGGTAATAAACATTTGGTTGGATTTTTTGGGCCAATCAACAATAATCAATAGTTGATCGTAAGTGACGCCACTAGTAAGTGGATGGAGTGTTTCCCAGCAAAAACTACTTCATCAGTAGTAGTGATAGAGCACCTAAAGTCTCTCTTTGCTCGTTTTGGCCTGCCTAAGACCATAACAACAGACAACGCCACCTGCTTTAAAAGTGAAGAATTCCAGCGTTTCTTATCCAGACTGAAAATACTACATATTACAGGAGCGCCGTACCACCCAGAAACCTGCGGTCAGAGAGTGGTGTCAAAACGATTAAAAATTTCCATAAGAAGGAAAACTTGATAGACAAGGATGTTAAAACAGTAATGCTTCATATAGAAAAATTTTTGTTTATGTTCAGGAACACCCCTCATTCTACCACAAATGAAACACCAGCAAAACTTATGTTTGGGAGACCACTAAGGACTCATCTGAGCCTCCTGTTTCCATCTTCTGAAGAGAGCAAACAAAAACCTGCTTCTATCGCATCACCACAAATGAAACCAAGACTATCAAGTCTTAAACCTGGAGACTCAGTTTTAGCTCGAGACTACAGGACACACCATCCACCCTGGGTCCGGGGTCAGGTCACAAACCTGGGATTTGGAAAAGTAACCGTCAGCGTGGAAGGAGGGGGTGAAGTAGAGCGCCATCGAGATCAGCTGTTGCCAGTCGGCCAGAAGAGTGACCCTATGCAGCAACTCTAAAAAGTTGCCTGAGTCACCTCCCTTCCTTGGATTTGACGAAGAAGAAACTCAACAGGTTTCTTCACCAGCAGGCTCAGCCATGAGAGGAGCAGCTGAAACCGATTCAACTACCAACAAACGCCAGCTGCGCCCTCAAAACCTACTGAAGAATTATAAATCATAGGGGGGAATGTAAAGCCAAGGCTATAGATAGCAAAGGCGAAGAAGACTTTCTTTTTATTGTAAACAATTTGAAGTGCAACCTACCTACTTTTTTGTACGTGTGAAAAGCTAATTATTTTCAGAGAGAAGAGTAAAATAAAACCTACTTATGTTCTTACTGCTAAAGTGAAAATTGTTTATTACGGTAAATCCCAAATTACTAAAGACTGACACAGGGTGTCTAGCGATTCCCCGAGTTTTCCAGGGTTCTTAATGAATTAAAATATAAATAAATGAGATCATAATTCCTCAAAATTCAGGGTTTTAAGGACATTTTGGAATGAAAAAGCATTAGAAACATTGTAGCTTATCTCAAAACATCAATCTGTAAGTAGCCATCAGTCCGGGTCGATTATTTTCACATACACTCAAATCCGCATGATCCCTGGAAATTTTATCGATGGAAACTGTAGAAGTGGCTATCAGTCAGAGGGTGATTATTTTCATAGAGGACCATTTGCTGAATTCCTAGATATTTAACCAAAATTGAAGATTAACTTCGAATAATTTTGCCTTTACAAAGATTTCGTGACAAGACTTCAGGCTTACAGAGACTTCGATTCTTTGAAAAAGTGGAGAATGAACGTTAAAATTATCATTGTTGGTTTACTTGAGAGAAACGACCACTTCAAAGGCTTGTTTTCACCTTCGATCGTTCGAAAAAGTCGAGAATGAGCGGTGAAATCATCGAAATTCGTTGGCAAACTCGCGAGAAACAACCACTTCAAAGGATTATTTTCACCTTCAATTCTTCGAAAAAGTCGAGAATGAAAGTTGATCATTGAAATTCGTTGGTTTACTCGAGAGAAACAACCACTTCAAAGGCTTGTTTTCACCTTCGATTGTTCGAAAATTCGAGAATGAACGTTGAAATCATTGAAATTCGTTGGTTTACACGAGAGAAACGACCAATATGTAAAGCCTAGTATTTATTCCCATCGTTCAATAGAGGTAGGCCTAACGAACGTCAAAGAATTGAAGGCCTACATCCTTACTTCATGGTTAACATTAGGTATAATCAAAGAGAGGTTCAAGGTTCAGGCATCAGAGTACTTGATATTTGGGTGTTGTGAGCCCCTCCTAACCCATGCTTCCAGGCTCATTAGAAGAAAGAACCTAAGTGATCAACACCAGTGCGGGAAGATTACTTTTAAATACATAATAAAAGCATGGGAGTACAGTAGTAATGACTTATCAAGGGAAAGAAAGTGATCTTTCAAGGTGATAGTTGGAAGGTAAGTAAGAAATGTTCAACTAACTTACCTAAGACCTCACCAACCGTCACCCGGTAACGGAAGGTCGGCTCGTGAATAGCACCTTCCACTTGAACCAACTCGTATTTTGGTGTAGACCCTCGACGACTCAGAAGCTCTTGGAGCACAGATACAGGCGTCTTCGAGGGCATCGATTGGAGTTCCTTCATGAAACAAACAAAAAGTTCATACAATTAGAGAGATTTTTGAAAAGATGCAAAGCGATGGAATATGAGTAAGAATACAGAAAAAGTGACTCATGGACAAAATTGAGATAATAATACTAGAATACCATAAATTCGAGGTCGATTACTCTTCGTAATTGCTTATCTCGAGGCTAGGAATGGTACCGCACTGTTAGGTAATGCAAGGAAACCAGTAAACATTGAATTTACTTGGAATTAAAAGAACACCACCTTCCATTTTTCAATGCATATAACATGATAATATGTTGTGGTAGTGGACTTTTGGTTTATTATTTTCAATAAGTAATGACCCTTTGGAATCGACCAAGAAAAAAAAATTTTCAACACCCCCTCAAAATTTGATGGTTTACGTTTCAAGGTACGTAGAATCCAAAAATCTAATAAAAATTTGGCCGTCCGTCCGCCGTACGCGGCACTTTTGCCACTTAGCATTGACCGATTTTGATGAAATTTGGTATGTAGGCTCCATTTGGGGTCTAGTTGTGCCCCGAAGATTTTGGTTGATGTAGGTTACGTGTAAGGGTACCAAAATGAATTTTGAAATTTTGAAAACGCCCTAACTCAAAACATTTTGATATAAAGGTATTGTTTTTCCTTCAATTTAAGATTCTATAGAATTTTTAGAGACCACCCGGAGCTCTGTAGGACAAACCGTTCGCTCTCTACGAGAATTTAAGGTTTGGACGTACGATAAATCAGAAACACGAGTGTGAATCGCAAAAGAGACCTTATCTTCGTTCAAATTATAGCTGACCGAAATAAGATCGATGTTTTTCTTCATGTTGGATGGTTGGTGGCTTTGCAGACGAGTGATCTATATAGACAAATAATAAACCATTGTGTAATAATTTGCAGCGTTTTTATTTTAAAAAACGGGGGTTTTCTTGACAATAAAAATCCTTTGTTGTCCCCATCAATGGGATGTGCGCTTGGGTCGGAAAAACTGTTTATTGTTATTTTTAATCTAAACTAGACCTCATTCTGAGAATTTTGACACCAGCCGTTCTCTTTTTGGATGAGTAGATCTTTTTTATGATTTTTCAAAGTTTCAAATGTTTGTGACGTCACAGTGGGCTGGGGGGTCCGGCCCAGGCGGGAGTGACGCGTGACGTCATAAACATTCGAAACTTTGAAAAATCATGGAAAAAGATCTACTCATCCAAAAAGAGAACGGCTGGTGTCAAAATTCTCAGGATGAGGTCGTTTAGATTAATTTTTTTTTTTAGATCAGGCGCACCCCCTCTTGTATTTGTGGAGAATTTTAGCGCAACCCTATGGTTGTCATTGTAAATCCAACAGCAAGAGGACTGAATTCCTGTACTGGGACTGAATTCTAGTACTGGGCAGATGGAAGGGAAGCGCAGTGTAGTCTCCATAGGGTCCTAAAAATCCAGAAAAGTAATCAGCCTCGGTCAGTAAGAATAATTCAATAGGAGGCTAGGAAAAAAGAAAGTCAGTTCAGATAAAATTTATCCGTCATTCCACTTTTCTGAAGCAGAGATTCAGACCGTGACTTACGTTTATCTCGGATTCGCTGTGACATCAAAGTTTCGAAGTAAGATAAAAAATTAACGAATGAAGAGACTTCCTGTTTAAAGGCTGACATCGATAATCAAACATGACCGACGCCAAATTCCACGTTACCGTTTTTTAGATTTCAGAATTTCAAACTGATTAAACTTCGGAGGGTTAGGACCATCGCTTAGGAAGCTACCGACTATTTTATTTGAAACTAGTATTACACATACAATAAACCAGTGGAACGTCGATCATTTTTAAAAAACATTAAAAAATGCGTTTCTTGAATAGTTTGTAATATTTATTAATTGATGAATTGAAGGAGACTAACTACACATAATCAATTTGTGAGTGAAATTGATTTGAGTCTTGGTTGTTCAGAAAGCACAAGTGAGCGACATAAATTCTATTCAAAAAAATCAAAAAAGATCGAATAAGTTCCGTTGAAATTTGGCTAACTTCCGAACATTAACATTCAAGTGCAATTGACACTTATGTTTCTGACCCATTATTTGTCCAACACAGTTACAGTGACAACTTAACTAGCCACGTGAGATAATTGCCTTAACTTGTCAACGGCCTTCTAAGGATCAGGGGGCGGGGGATTTAGGGGCCTCCTACAAGCAAGCCTGGATAACAACCACGTGATCTGGTTCAAAATTAGAGGTAGAGATTCTAGTGTACAGTTTTTCATTACGGGCACCTGAGCGTAATGCCTCCTTCTTCTGTACCCCCTTAATGTAAGGGCTTTGGCATAATCAGAAGTAGAGCGGTTAGGGAACACGTGCAAATTCTCTGCTCTCGGGCCTGTTACCTGATCGGGCATCTGGGATAGTAGTATTACCTTTAAAAGGCTTACCTATTACTCATCCCAATCGGGTATTTAAGTGGGTCGGAAATTCTGGGTTTTTGACCTCTAATTAGGATTCAGCAAAATTGAAAACCTATACATTTACTCCAACTTTTTGCCTGTTACAATAACATGTGGCAGAAAATTAATTAAAGAGATCACACGTTTGAAAACATATTGTTTAGTAATGCATGCATTCCAGGGGACGTCCCATTGGATAAGTATTGGATCAGTTTAACCAGTTGTTAAGCGATAAGACTGTTTCTCACGATGTAATTTATTTATTACTTTAGGCAAGAAATACTGACCCCCCCCCCCACCATTATAAACCATAATACTTCTAGCAGCATGATAGCATCGAATCTGAAGAGCATTTTAAAATCCATGATCTACGACACCCAACATGCGAATTCGAGTTCACCCCCCCCCCACCCCCACCCCTCCTCTCCACTACCAATGGTGCCAGTCTGGCACCAAAGCTGAAATACGTGGTAACATTGAACTTTCATCTATTAGGTTTAGTAGGCAGTCCGTCGAATGTCACATCCGTTTTCAAGGTGAAACACCAAAAAACCCAAGAAATATGAGGTTTATGGTGCCCTGGCACCATGGTGGCACCACTTTTATTTCCATGGTGGTACAGAAAGTAATTCATGTAAATCCTAAGGTATAATGAGAATTTTTCCTCAATTTCAAAACTTGGGTACAATTAGTAAGCAGTAAAGGAACCGAAATATTGAAAAATCGGATATTTTGTGAATATTATCCCCCACTTGCCCCCTCCTCTTGCAAATTTTGGTACTCTGGTGAAATCATGTACAACTTGGAAGTTATTTTAGTCAAACAAAAACAGAAACACACAAATCGGTTGGAAATTGAGGCCTGGGCTTTATTTATAAGATTATGCCCGCAAACGTACGTTTTTTGAGCATTAACCCCCCCCTTTCCCCCCTTAAAAGGCGAAATTAGAAATTCCGGCGCCGTAGTGCACAACTAGATAGTTTTCCGCGTCGAAGAAAAAAAAACCACGAAAATCGGTTGGGAACTAAGGCCTGGGCAGACGACACAAGATTATGCCCAAAAACACAAGTTTTTTTTAGCATTAACCCCCCCTTTCCCCTCCTTAAAAGGCAAAATTCGAAATTCCGGCGACGTAGTGCACAACTAGATAGTTTTCCACGTCGAACAAAAAAGGAACCAGGAAAATCGGTTGAGAACTAAGGCCTGGGCAGAGTACACAATATTTTGTTACACACACACACACACACATACACACACAGACATACACCTATGGTTTTTTTCGCGGATTTGGATTCAGAATGGTCTAAAACGGATTACTGTGTGGTTATTTTTTTTTATTCTGTTGAGTGTTGTCCTCCTTCACCCCAGATCGATCGCATAAGGATGCCCAAGTCTTACTGTGGGACGTCCTAAAAAAGGCGGGCCTCCCTGAACGCATACACACTTACGCTATGGGCGTGGGTGCAGTATTTTGTAGTATCCAAGAGATTCTCAGGTAAGGGTTTTATCTCTTTTCTGTGCATAGATACGTTTTTCAAAGATAGTTTTTATCACAAATTGACTGAAATACCCCATTACCAATACCACGGGAGAGGGGATCCCCAGGCTATCGATGCACCGACTGTGGTCAAAGCAACACTTGCCTGCCCCTCAATGCCTCAATTGAGGTTGGAATCGTGGTGGTCGTGGTTGAGCATACCCTACTTCTTGGTCTTGGACCCTGAAGGCTTCAAGGAGAGAGCTGGCATCCTCAAGGGCTGGTCCCTTAAGAATGTCTCTTGGCATGAGAGTTCTGCTATGAACTCAGGTACCAACCTGCCTTGTTGGTAGAACTTTGGCTAGAAAGTTCGGCCTTCCAGTTGTGTGTGCCTCCATTAGGAAATTTGATTACTGGTTGCTGAAGACGCAAAATATCTCATGGGGACCGAACGGATGGTCTTACAGAGCTCTGGGTGGTCCCATTCGATTCTAAAAATTCAATACCATTTCAAATTGATGGAAGAACAATAGTTTATATAGAAAATTTTAGAATAGAATAAAATTCGCTGATATCAACCAAAAGCTTCGGAACACAACTAGACCCCAAATGGAGCCCATACACCTAAATCCCATATACAAAATCGGTCCATGTAACTAAAAAAAGTTTATGGCCGGCAAAATTATTATTCGATTTTCGGATTCTACATGGGTCGTAAACCGACAAATTTTGAAGGGGGATTAATTTTTTCTAGGTCAATTCCAAAGGTTGATTATTGAAAATAATAAACCAAAACACGCTGATCGGAGGAGTGGAGGATGGAAGCTGGTGGAAGATGTAGCTACCTACAGCAATGGCTGTTGTATTCAGCGTAGTTACAAATTAATGAGCCGGTTTGACATAAACATTTTTTGGACCGGGGTTCTTGGCCAGCCTGGGGGCGTCCCCCTTGGCGCTTTTATTGAGGTATGCGGTTTGCCTCTGCGGTAGACCGCACAGTTCGTAGGGCTACCTCTCCAGTAATGGATAGGTGGCCCCGGGAGCCGCCATGGTGGGTCGGTCCGGACCGGCCGGGACGCCCCGGCCGGCACAGTAGCGCCCCACACACACCTTATTCCTGGGAGTACCGATCACACTAGTTCCTATTACAATTAGTTCCTGTTCCTCAATATTTTTCATAGTTCGAGCTCTTCATTGTTAACTTTTTTGTATAATTATAATTGTTGTTGATGCCTACATGTTAGAATTAGATAATAAGTTAAGTAACAAGCTTTAATATTTGTATCGACTTATACTATGTACATATATAAACCTACAGTATGAAGAATAAAATATCAAATATCGAATAAACAATAAAAATGCACTGATCGTTTGGTAAATGGTGCTCTACACTTTATTCCGTAATATCATCCTGCGTAGATACTAGATGGACTACTACCGTGAAGAGTTGGCAAAGGCTCATTGCAACACTTGATTCCCCCGACAACTTAACTTCGAACAAAATGTGTTGAATCACCTACTTACGCTCATTATGTTGGTATAGGAGTCCTGTACACAAAAATGGCAATTCATGGTTTCCAATGGTTCTCTGTTATCAAGAAGTGTAAAAAGTCTATTCAAAACTGTTACCAGTTTGCTCCATACAAGGTAAGTTCCTATCAGGTCTAACGAAACTATTTCAAAAATGTTTATCAATAAAACACAAACACGGTGGAGATCTGATGACAGTTTATGATTGTGAATCGAAATCGAGTCGACGGTGTTTAGAATCAGATGTTATTGGTTTCGTAAGTTTTTTTCAGACGGTTTCGTCAGATGTTTGTGGTAAGACCGATAAATACCAACTTCACGATAGGTACTTACTTCATATAAATGGTGTAAAAAAAACTGGAACTGTAATTTTCAAAAATAATGATTTTCCTAAAAAAAAAAATTTAACCAGCTCTTTTGAAGAAGTTAGATGACACAGGGCGAGTTTACAAGCTACACGCCATTAGCTGCTTGTAAAGTCTACTTGACTCGCTAGCTACTTTGCTAGTAAACTATAGGTCTGCCACAGAAACTTTGCATCCCTTTGGCGCATTCTTCTGGAGAACATAGAACTAACTATCTCTTATCATCAAGCAGAATCCTGCGTGTACAATAATTTTTCGGGAATTTCTCCCTTCAAAAGTGACATGATTTACTGCAGCTTGAAATTTATGCATTTCCGAAATTGAAATTTCATGGCACTACACGAACATCAAATTTCTCATGGCTCCAATTTCCGTGTCAAGGTTTCACCATGGAAGGTTGACTCTATATTTATAGTTCGCAGATCCACCACCTGGGGGGCGTTTCTGTGGTAGACCTATAGCAGTGTGTCAAGGAGACGCAAAAGCGGCCAGTATTGCATGCGACTTAGCCCAGTCAATTTATACGAGGGACTTTCAAAAAAAAAAGGTTCCCGAACTGTTTGGCTCGCCTCAAGTCAATGGGGAAATTTGAAAATTTGAGGGATGTGTTGTGGTAACACTGAATTTTTGTTGTAAATAGAATTAAAGAAGAAGAAGAAGATGAAGCTATGTCCAAAATTGAAATCCGTTCTGTGATCCAATTTTCACACTAAAACAATGGGGTATTTCGGTGGGTCGGAAATTCAGGTATTTGACCTCAAATTTGGATTCAGCACCCTTGAAAACCTAGGTAGGTTTTAGAAAAGAAATTAGAAAAATTAATTAAAGAGATCACACGATTGAAAAAAAGGCGGGCCGCCATAAATGCGCACACACTACGCCACGCGCGTGTGTGAGTAGTATTTTGTAGTATCCAAGAGGTCCTCCAAGGGTTTCATCTCTTCTCTGTGCATGGATACTTCTTTCCAAGGCTAGCTACGTCACGATTGGCTAGCTAGATCAGATCTTCAATCTTCAGATCTTCTACTTTCCGTAGCTTCTCTGATTTTTTAAAAACATTTTCTCGATGAACAGACCCGATTAACGTTATTCATGAGCCATACTCTTTTGAAAAAAAATAGGAATTGCTTGCAAAATTCAAGTGGGAAAGTTTCCCCCAACCCCCATATTCTCCTTGGCCCATCAGATTACCACCTCTCCCCAAAATTAAAAGGGTTTTTGGGGAACAAAAAATTCGAAAATTACCAATTGAAGTTGGGCAAGAAGCACTTCGAAGAGGGGTAAAAGAACATTTTGCCCCGTTTTCAAAAGTGCACCGATGGTCAAGAAAACTGTAGAAAAAATAGTAAATTTCACGAGAATTCTGAATAACCTACCTATTAATAAAAATTGATTTTCAGCCTTTTGTTTCTGGATGCCCCTCGTACATTTAACATGCAATTTTTAAAATACCTGCAGCGATTATAGTTTCTCAAAATGAGGAAACTCCGTTCTTACTACACACCTTTAATAGTTACTATACCATTTCAAAAAAGTTTTAAAAATTCTTTTTGCTTCTATCTATTATAGAGAAAGCTATGAAGGCTACAGGTATAATTAAGGTTTCAAACTGAAGCTGATCACATCGCCTTCAAAATTTGAAGTTCAAATTCCTTTTTCGCCACTGCTTTTTAAAATGATGGTTTAGCGAGTAGAAAACTCAAAATACAGCCTTGACACGATAGTTTATCGATTTTGGAAAATTACCTATTACTTACCTCACCATTTCTGCCTAATAACTAATGAAAGTAGTTAAATTATCTTAGGAAGGAGATAAACCAATTCAAAATAGGTAATTTGTCAAAAAGCGAAATCATCTTAAGGTCGTGTTTTGAGCCTTTCACTCGTTAAACAATCATTTTAGAAAATAGTGAAGAGAGTGGAATTTGAAGGCAATGTAATCAGCTTCCATTTGAAACATTAATTATACTTTTTGCCTTCTCAAAACTAAATAAAAACAAGAAAATTTCTTAAAAGTTATTTTAGTTTACCTATTATTTTCAGTAGGTAACAAATAGAATCGAGAAAGAAAATAACAATTTACCCCCCCCCCCCTCTCAAAATTCGATGTTTTGCGTTTCAAAGTAAGTGAAATCGAATAAAAATGTTTCCGTCCGTACGCCGCACAGTGGGGCCAAATGGCCAAAAAGCGGAAAAAAGTCATTATCTATTGAACGAATTACTGTATCGTCTTGGGAATGGTCTCATTCGATTCCGAATACGAAAATACTTTAGAAAAATACGTTTTCTGACGTTTAAATTTATTGCTTTAGTACTAAATCTTGAATTTTGAAAAAAATAATGTTATTCAAAGTGGAAAAGCGTGTGAAAAAAACAGAAAAGCGGTTTTACAGGCGATGGGTGTGTGTTATTTTGTTTATTTCTTCGTTTTAGAGGTTATAGGATACGATAAAGATGATTGAATTGAGGTTTCTTTATATATGTATGTAAATATATATGTGTAAATATATATTTATATATTTAATTTTGACAAAATTTTGAGTGATAAAAACCTCTGAAAATTGGATAGTAAGCGATCGAATATTGGAACGAATCCAAATTTAACGTTTGCTAAATCCGAATAAGAGATTTTCAACGATGACATGTTCTCGATATGTCACGACAGTAGAACGACTACGAACTGACTACACTACTGCAAATGACAATCCGAAGATCCTGGTTTGTTCAAACAGGACCTTGTTGACTCTTAGCAGAAATATTTTACGAAAACGTCGCTATTTACATCATTCTGTTTTCCAACAAAAAATGTCTGCCAAATGGGTGTGGCACATAGCTTCCCAGTATCCATAACCCGATTGTATAGATGATCGACCAATGTAGCCTTAACTTGACTCCGTTACTCTGTGATTGTAGCTAACTGCCCACATAGGGGACATTCTACATGCCAACATTCATAATCCCTGGAAATTTTATCGATTTCGAGAGGGAAATGTAGAAGTTACAACCTTTAGAAGGTTTTTACTCTGAAGCTGCGGTGACGGCAGAGACGGCGTTCTTGGTGTACCTTTAATCACATTTTAACCCTATACATCTAAATTCGGTGAAATACGGCTATGAAATTTTTACAGCTTCTTGATAATGGTCAGATTTTCAAGAAAAAAAATGAGCCAAACCGAAGGAAGGCGAAGCTCGGTTTTTCCACTTCTGTAAAGTTGTATTTTGCTGTAAAAATCCAAATATGGAGCTAATGTTCAAGCTAAAATGTTATGAAAAAATAATTAGTATTTTTTAGAGATACTACATATATATATATATATATCCAACATTGTATAATTTTATTTCAATTTTTTGAAACACAGAACGTGTTAGGAAATTTTCAAATTCCACTCTCAAAGTGCTTAAAATCTCGAAATATCAGGTTTGAGCCCCCATAAGGCAGTGAAAACAATTTTTAAACATTGAAGGTCCTTCACACCCTGATTCTACAGGTAATAGACTTTGAGAAAACCACATTACATTTCTTTTTTAGTCACTTTGCAAAAATGGAGTTTTTTCCACTCCGGCCCCACTGTGCGCCGTCCCCCGTCCTTGTCAGTTTCCTTAGTTACCACGGTCCGATTTTGATGAAATTTGATATTTATGGGCTCCTTTTGGAGTCGCGTTGTCCCCGAAGCTTTTGGGTTACTTCTAAGAGTTGAAAAATAAGGGCTGGAATTAGCAAAACGCCCTAGCTCAAAAACTTTCAATATAAAGGTATTGAATAGAATCGAATAAGACCACCAAACTATCTGCTAGTAAAATCGCCTTGTGTAATCTACGCTTTAGGTCAGGAATTTGTTTGCAATTTGTGTTTTCTCTCACCACTTGCATTTTTCCAAGTGAAAAAAAACACGGTAAGTTCATAATTATTAGATGAAGTAGTTATTGCTCACCAGTTTGGCGGCTTCTTCCAAGGGAAGCGAGTCCGGGGGCGGAAGACGGTGCTGCCCCCCGCGGCCCCGTCTGTGGACGCCCCTGAACGAACCAGCCGGCGGTGCCCCGGTCGGCATCGAGCCGGGAGCTCCGCCAGATCCGATCATCCCGATGCCGGTCCCACCGACCTCTTCATTCAGCGGGATGCTCTGCATTCTTGATTCTTCACACTGCGACTTCACCACAAAATTAAACCCTGGAAAACGAATTAATCTTGTTAAAACTTCCTCGTTCCTAACAACCAGTTTACTCTTAAGTCAAACGACTGAATTGGCATTCGAAGGACATAGAATACGATCAACTTGAATGACCGATGTAAAAGCGTAGACACCCATAAACGACGCAACGTGGGGGAGCATAAAACTAACACAAAAGGCTATACTACAAACTTCTGCAATTGATAGATACCACAAAACACTGAAAAATCATTTGATGGACGTACTTACTTTGGTTTTACGAGGTTGTAATGAGATCGAAGAATGAAGAATCGAGAAATTCGTACGGAAAGATGGCGAGGACACGGAAAAATTGATTAATGCCGGAGGTAGCGATGGAGGGAGGACGCAAAGCGGGGAGAGAGCGATCACCTCGCAGTGTTGCCAATCCAAACGTCAGGGCGGCCCAAGCTAAAAACAGTAGGTGACGAAACGAAATAATCAAGTTGGTACATCAAGATTTTGCTAAAAGTAAAATAATATTTTACTTTTTTATGTAGGTATATTATACCTACATGGGCAACAATAATTTTACGAATCTAGAAACAAATCAATCATTTGAATTTATTATGCTGTATTAGAAAGTCGAACATGCTTAGGTAGGTATTGCTTACAATTTTCCATCCATTGCTGTCGTCAAAAAATGTCATTCCACTAAGTGGAATCACACCAGAGATGGCATATTCTTATTCATAAATACGATTATGAATTCAAATCATATCTGCGATTTTATGGTTATGAATACGAATACAATTGTATTCACACTTTGATACGATTTTCCCCCGTATTCGTATTTTGAATACAAATTTTATGATTTTTTCTATACCTAATTTCCCTAAAAATCGAATTTTTTTAACGATTTTCCCTGAAAATCATACTTTGTTTTATGATTTTCTCCCGAACTCTCGACATATTTATGACCTTGAAATATTTATGCAATTAATATTAAATCAATAAATTTTTTATTGATTTGATTATTAGGTATCATTTATCATTAGTAATAAAATAGGAATGGCTTCGCTTTCGGTACCCTTGAGGCCACAACTACAACTAGCGCGACGCACTGTTGCCAACTTGAAGAAATCTTTTTTCCGTAGACCGTTCCCAGGAATTCTGTTGAACTGAGGGAATTTTGAGGAATTGAGAAAAAAATCGGTAGACTTACGATCAAAAACTAGTGGAAAAATTAGCAATAAATTAAATTTCTCAAAGAGATAAGAATGTAATGATTTGACACGATATGTGTTTTAACGATGTATAAATGATTTTAATTTGTTTTTTCTTATTCATCATTTTTTCAATGTGTACCTACACTTTACTTCAGATAAAAACATTTTTAACAGACCCCAACGGAATATATAATAATATATTTCATCATCAGTCTATTATCTATGGCAAAAAACATTTTAGGTATTTTGTAATCATAATTTATTTTGCCAATATTGTGTATTAGAATCACGTACATTCCCCATTCTCAAAATTATTCTGATTAATAATAATCATTTTTTCTATAATTTTCCCTTTTAAATTCAATTCTTTTGAAAGAATTCGGTGGGAACTTTTTCCGCGGACATCTTTGTACTCTTGTTGGCAAAATAAGTTGGCAACCTTGGTCACTGATCACACCTGCTCATCTGTAGCTTTCCCCTTGTTTCTTGTTTTTGTTGTTTTCGTGATCGTGACGACTTGATCGAAGTAGATTAATTTTCTTGATTTGAAGAAATTAAATTGTTGTTAATCTGAGAAAGTAGAGAGGCCTCTATCAAATCGAAATGTTATAGAAAAACGTTCCGAGTTCGTTGTTGACATAGTATGTCCCTTATCGCAGTTTCCCGTTGATGATAAACTACGAGGTGAGGTGAAGGCGGACGTAACCTGGAGCTGGATATCTGGGCCACTTATCATTCGCTGGAAGAAAACCTCGCGTTTATTTAATTATTCTTTAAGTTAGGTAACCTAGGTCTTCTAAAATTGAATCTCAAGTTTTTCGAACGTGATTTCGTGTAGGTATTCGTGAAGAATAATGGTCGACGTGGACATATGGGAAGAGTGTGCTCTAAGAACCTTCGATGGTGAGGAATGTACAGGATTCCCGCAGTACGTGAACGAAGTGATCGACTTCAGTTCTCAGTATGGCAGCGACATTAGTATATCGTATACTGCATATAACATCACGGGGAAGCCTAGCAAGTACCCTGATTATGGTGACTTCCCTCAGGCATTTGTAATGGTAAGTTCTTATGATGGATAGTTTAAGTGTGCATAATGTACCTAGTGCTATAATAGTGCTTGCGTAGCTGGAAAAGTTAGGGATTCGTTAATATGAACTAGTATCATTCGTATTACAGGTTCGACCTCAAACTTTAAAAAAACAAAAAATTTTATATTCTCAACAAATTTAGCTTGAGCTCAAAAATTGATTTTTGACATTTTCATGTCTTTGCTTTGGCACATAAACTGAAAAATCGTCACGAAAACTAAGCAAGTCTAGCTCACGCGACTAATAAATAAAATAGACTCACTGTGTTACGTAGAGAACAATCAACTGTTTTCTTATTTTGATGCTTGGGTACATGAACTAACAACCTTACTTCACTACCTTGTTGTGTAGTGGTTGACATGAAAATGTCCCAATGTGTTGCAGACTCGTATGCAAGCATTGCAGTTCAAAAATAGATGTGGTTCATTCTATGGTTATGGTCCAATGGTGCAATACACACTTTTGATTAGCGTCCTCATCTCAACTCGTATAATGGGGAATTTGCCTCACATTGTTTTTTTCGAATGAGGGTTTATTTTTATGGAATAAAACCATAGTGAGCTGCTCGAAAACGCATCCAAAAATTTAGAGAATTTAAGGAAGATGGACATTTTAAATGTGGTGGCAATGTGTAAGAGGCAGCCATGTTTGAAACGTAAGGATATTCTACCAATCTGACTTCAAAGGAGGTTCTGTGGCGCTTACCACAGAAGCGGAACATACACGAACTTTTAGCTTACAAGGATTAACACAAGAGTGTGTGAACTAGGAAGGAGGGCAGAACGCAGATCTCAAGACACAACAGTGACCGAAAGAAACAATATTACTCACTTTTTTACAATACGATTCTACCTACTAGTTTATCAAGCATTATTAGTCTTCATCTTCTCTTATTTAGTTTCAAGATTTGAATCACATTATTCGAGTAGCCATTTCACTGGATCGTTTTGTGTGGCGGTGCTAGAACTCTGTCTGTTGTCGGAGTTGTTTTCGCGTCTTTTTTTTCGTATGACGTCAACAATATTCCTCGATTTTCGCGGTGTTTTGTAACAGAGGCTTCACTTGTTTAGGCATTTTCTCCTACGGTAATTTTTTCCCCTTGGTTATTCCTAGTGTTAAACGTTATTCTAGGGCCCGATTATAGGATTTGACTTGAAATTCCAGAATCTAAAATTGAGGCAAATTCCCCATTAGATAGTACCTTGGCCCTTCATAATAAAATGAAGCAAATAGTCTCTTAATAATCTCCTATTATCAAGTAATTTTTTTGTATATGTAGCCCATTATTAGTCGGTGGGAGGAATGCCTTCAAATCAACAAGCTTATTACAATAAAAAGGGTTTTGAAGGTCAGGTATACAGTAGGACTTCTAGTAACAGATACTCTGTGCTTCAAAATTTGAAGGTACATTTAATGTACCTACCTACCTAGTTACAGCATTCGCAAGTTGAATTGAATGTTGAACAACCTGAATTTAATTTACCGCTAATCACATTATGTTAGGCTAATACCATCAAAATATGGCAGTTCCTGACAGTTTATTCATACGTAGCTACCTAATTTACTGTTGTTTTTTATTTCAGAGAACTTATGGAAAATGGTGGTACGATGCACCTTCAAGACCTGAGCCAATCATGACGCAGAACTTTGGTATACAGAGTCAAGATTACATAGGTAAGTTTGATTATGTAGATTGATAATATTATTGTATTTGGTTAATCAAACGTTTTTGGGCAGGTTGATTATGCTTAGAAAGGAAGGGAATGGTACTGCCAGGGCCTTATGTTCTGAGTGGAACAAGAAAATCGTGAAAAGTGTCAAGATTTTCCACCATTTCATTCCGCTGATGGCACACTTCGTGTAGGAAAGTTAATTTTATGGCGTAACACACTTGTACGTCGGTGTGTTCGAAGTCCTCTATCACAACCTAATCATCCATTGCAAGAGAGGAGCTGGTGGATGCCAGGGATGATAATTGGGTGGACATTCCTTCTCTATGTGATCAGAGCTCAGACATTCAAGTGTAGGGGCTCATCTGTAATAATTTTCAATTTACCATTTATATTTCAGAAGGTCGAGATAGGGTCATTCAGTGGCATCTGTTTGTAGCAGGTATCCATCCACCAGCTCGAGATCATTGGGACCTTTCAACTATGAGTTCTCACAGTACAGGGTTGCCAGGAGAGTGATAGGATAGTGGTGAATGGAAATTTCAAGAAATCACATGTCGAAACCATCTCTGAATTCTGGCCCGACCACATCTGAGTTCTCTGATGGGCTATTCGGAGAGGCAGTCCTGAACAGTTCGGCGGGGTTTGGAGGAGTCCATTCGCCTCTATCCCCTCCCCTTTTCAGTTCCGGACTGCCTCTCCGAACAGACCCTGAACTTGGATTTTGTGTGACAGAACGTTGAAACGATTCACAACATGCACAAACTCGAAACTACTATTAACTACCTAATATATGGAAAGTGTCTAACTAAAAAAGGACTGAAAAGCCTTCTCTCAGTTAATTACCTTTTTGCGCGTAATGTTTTCAAATGTTTGTATTTAGTTGCTGTTTGTCAAATAAGGTCTGTTCAGAGAGGCAGTCTGGAACCAGTTGGGAATCAAACTGGAATTGAAAAGGGGAGGGGATAGAGGCGAATGGACACCTCCAAACCCCTCGGAACCGTTCAGGACTGCCTCTCCGAACAGACCAGTAGAGATTAGATAGCCAGAAATAACCTCATTAAGATCTTGTGAGTGAAGCTTAAACTTGCAGACCCCATGAAGCCATTGAGTTGTGTGAGATTTATGAGTGGGTGTATTTATGGATGATTTTATGCAAAGCTGCAGTTCAACTAGATGGAGTCGATGAATTCTCTGAACAGCGTGAGTCATAAATGGTCTTTTTATAAGGTTCAGACCGTGAATTCATCAACTGCTTGCCAGAAGGCTAAAATCAACTCCTTCCTGTAGAGAAGTCCCTGACTCCTTCCCGCGTTATCATATCGTTCCTGTTAGAAGCCATCAACTACTTCCCAATGTGAATGCAATAAAAATCTAGAATTGGGTCACATTCGGATTTACTATGAACATTACTCGTAAAAACATCGTCGTACGTACTTTCTTCGATCGCCTCTTGCACAATGTCAAGGGTGAAGAACCAACATAGCCTAAGTCACTTTTTTTCGGTTTTGATATAAGGTAATAACCTTATAGAAAAAAGTGTGCTGGATCCAATGGTCAGATGAACAGTTTAGCCAATGGAGACAGGAGAAAAATCGTTTAAGGCAACAGTGCTCAAGTCAAAGTGGAAGATCACAAGTGCCTAAGTCAGTATTTTCCCTGTCACCGGTAGAGATGGGCGAAACGGTTATATTTGCATATTAGGTTCCACCGTTATCGTTCCGGGTCGGTAATAGGTTCCAATAACCTGTTATTTATTAATAGGTTATCTCAGGGACCTTCCCAACTGGGTCATTCCAAGATATCGTTTCTACTTTTCGTTCCCTACGTGCATTCGTTTGTTTATCATGTTATTTCATTCCAAGGTATAATTTTGTTGATTTCTAGTTTTCGTTTCCTACCTAAGTTGGTTCTTCTATCACGCTATTCCTGACATAATTACGTTATTTTCACTCTTTTCACCAAGCTATTGTTCCAGCTCCGCACATTTTGGAGCCTTCCCTGGAACGTTATTTAATAACAGGGTTATTTTGGTAATAGGTTCCAAGCAGAATTAACAAAACCCAGTAATAGGTTATTTTTAACTGTTACGTTAAATACCGCCCATCTCTAGTCACCGGGTAATGTCGCCAAGCCTCCTCCATGAAATTGTGAGTTATTTATAGTAATTTTTGTGTTCTGAGCATGTGAAAATTATTATTAGTGGAGTCAGTAAACCCATTGCACAAATTAATATTGAAAAGGGGTAGATTGTGATCTGTGAAAATATTGCTTGACTTGGGTTATTATTTTTCTGCCCAATTCTGTGACTCAGGGTATTATTGCTCTTGGGGACTTGAGCGAAAATGGTTCTGTCTCGTTTGTTGACTCGGGCATTTTTGGGAGGGGTTGAGGGAGCAACACGGCAGCTTAAGTAAAAAAATCTGCCTCCAACATACCCCCTCTCATGTAATTGCACTTAGCCAATAATTTCTCCAAAAAAAGCTATCAGTTACTTGTTGGAGTCATATGGGAACACAATGGTGTCAAAAAAATTACCAAGAGAGACGTGGTTAAGCTGTGAAGCAGTTTTTTGTGCCTCCTAAAAAGTTGACAAAAGTGAGTTAGGTTAACCAACATAGGTTCTTCACCCTCGATGTATTGTTATATTCATTCACTCGTCGAATTTTTATGTTGGTTTGGGAGGATTCACAGTACCTTTACGACCAAGATGTGGAGATGGGCGGTATTTAACGTAACAGTTAAAAATAACCTATTACCGGGTTTCGTTAATTCCGCTTGGAACCTATTACCAAAATAACCCCGTTATTAAATAATGTTTCAGGGAAGGCTCCAAACTGTGTGGAGCCAGAACAATAGCTTGCGTTTTATTATCGAAAAAGAGGGAAAATACGCTAACACGTAAATATGTCGTGAATAACTTGATAGAAAACCCAACTTAGGTAGGAAACGAAAACTAGAGATCAACGGAATGATACTTTGGAATGGAATAACAATATAACATGATAAACAAACGAACGTAGGTTGGGAACGAAAAGAAACGATACCTTGGAATGGTATTTTGGAATGAGCTGAGAAGTGTGAGAAGGTCCCTGGGATAACCTATTATTAAATAACAGGTTATTGGAACCTATTACCAACCCAGAGCAGTAACGGTGGAACCTAATACGCAAATGTAACCGTTTCACCCATCTCTACCAAGTTGAGTAAGTCTACAAAACATGGATGCTAGGATGTGGTGACGTTCGGGAGTTTTTGAAGTGCGCATGTAAGCTTTTACAGGCGTTGGTGAAAACTCGGTGACACTCGTTTTCGATTCCCACTAAGAAGGAAGGAATTTAGCTTTGTCTCATAGGTACGTAAGTGTCCTGCACTGGATTTGTTGATGCTGGATTTTTCTTCCATTGGTGGGTATATGGAGTGACCATATTGATGAATTACGGGTGGAGTCTCTTTTTTTCAAGGGTTTATTTCCTCAAAGGTACATGTTTCGGCGAAACATCGTCGCCTTCATCAGCCTAAAATACAATATATAAGTTACATATAGTTAAGATGAAATAAAATTAAACGAATATAATATAAATATAAATAAAATTATATACCTACATAATATATAATAATAATAACACATATATAATCTAATTCTAAACTGCATAGCAGTTTTTGTCAATGTTTAATTATTTATTTATTTTAACTGACCTTTTAACATCTTTCTGGGGATATGACTTGTTGCATTTATGATTTCTCGTCCATTGTTATTCATGGAGGGCGCCCTCACCGGTTCTTCAACCCTAAAGTCATGTTTTTATTTTATTCTACCAATTTTTAAAAACATGACTTTAGGGTTGAAGAACCGGTGAGGGCGCCCTCCATGAATAACAATGGACGAAAAATCATAAATGCAACAAGTCATATCCCCAGAAAGATGTTAAAAGGTCAGTTAAAATAAATAAATAATTAAACATTGTCAAAAATTGCTATGCAGTTTAGAATTAGATTATATATGTGTTATTATTATTATATATTATGTATATAATTTTATTTATATTTATATTATATTAGTTTAATTTTATTTCATCTTAACTATGTGTAACTTATATATTGTATTTTAGGCTGATAAAGGCGACGATGTTTCGCCGAAACATGTACCTTTGAGGAAATAAACCCTTGAAAAAAAGAGACTCCACCCTTAATTGATTTTTCTTCTTTGTCTGGTCGTCGTAAAATCTATTCGTAGAACATCTCTGGTACTTCCTACGAAGTGCAGACTCCCTTTCTCCTGCAAAAGAAAGGAGTTGATGGTCGCCCGCTGCTCAATCCCGAATGATTTAGGATAGCCAATTGGCAGGGCGACTACAGTTATCTCATAAAACCGTTTCAGATGTTTCGTTCGAGCAAAAGGTCTATCCCGAACAAGTGACGCTGTATGAAACCTACAATCCTGGATCGGTTGTGCGCATCTGGGCGGGGGATGGATCCGGGAAATGGAAACTCCTTTGGGAAGGAGAACCCCAACTGGTTGGCCACGGATCTAGGAAATTTTCTCCAGTTATAAATCAAATTGATTTCATGACCAAGTGAGTATGAATATCTTTACTTTCGATGTTCTGGGTGAGTTTTGCTCAGAAAGGTTTGATGGTGAGGGAAGGTTAATTGTGAGAAGAATCATCAAATTGCTCTGTACTTGTGGCGTAATCTGCAACTACTCTTTTTTTCTTTTTAAATCTACTTCATTTCTTATTGTGTGTGTGTTTTGTTTACATAACCTTCACCTTACCTTAACTTTACCTGTTTCAATCTATAATTGAGGTGCAGGTTGGCGACTTTCGCTGATTTCTTGTTCACTTTGCCCTCAGTTATGGCGTCATCTGCGTCATGAACTGGTCACCCATTTTCTCCTTACCTTCTGAAAAGGAAAACATCCAAACCAATAACCCATCCAATCCATTCATAGTAGGGAGTAACTCATTGCTCTGCAAACTACGAATACCTGCCACAAGCCTTTTACTTTTAAACTCCTAGTTTCTCTTTGCTCCCCCAATGTACCTAACGTTGATATCTTCTCAATAGACAGAACCGCCGTTCAATTAACACCCTCGATTGTCTTTCACTAAACATACAGCCAACTTGGGAAACATCCCTCCATTGATACCCTGCCGATCCTTCATTGGTGGTCTGTTAAGAATAAGGATATGGATTGGCGGGATAAGCGTTATCAGATAAGATAAGGATTTATGTGTTTCACATGGTTTATTCATTATACTTCTTTTATCAACCAAGTTGTAGAATCTTCTTCTCAAGCCTTCAAATTCAACGACTTTACAACATGGTCTTATACTGAACATTATTTTGATACGTATACATTAAATACTTGAATGTTTTCTAACTGCTTTCTTGCATATTACCTTCCTAGTTTGTTGCGGGTGGAGTTCAATCATTCCAAACTGGATTATTACACAGAGTTGGATGCCATATTGCTCGTTGGATCCCATTGTAACAACGCTGCAAAAGCATCGAACAACATACAGAAAGATTTATGCAAAATTGCCTCCCAAATTAAAGCTCTGAACATAGACGTCGTTTCTGATTACGTAAGTAACCCTTACAATCTTCTAAATAGGGGATTTTACTAGTTCGTGTTATATTTCATTTGAGATATTCATTAGGTACCGTGAACTGGGGTGATACTGATATGCTGGGGTGATACTGATCAACACGCCTTTTTTCATATGCATGCGATTGCAGAACTCCACACAGTCCTAAATTGGAAAGTTAGGTCGTGTTATGTGTTCGTAACAATGTCTTCTCTGGGGAGATATCGTTCCCGCCCGATAGTCTAGGTTACCATGGTAGCTGATAAGGAAATAAACAAATCTCAAAATCGGGCCCAGCTGACATTGTGATTGTAACTTCTGTTGTGCCAGTGTCGGGTGTTGTGAGGTGAAGTTCTAGCGAAAAGATTTAGTTTCTACTAGAGGTAAGCATGAAATATCTGCAATTAGTTTCTTCTTTCCGTGTTACTACAGTTGGTTATCTGTTAAAAACAAAAACAACTCATTTCCAGGGGGTGATAGTGATCACGGCCGAAATGCCCCGAAACTATCAAAACGTGATTGGTCCATCATTATTTTTGGCAACAAGTGCTTTAAAATTAGTTGTTTCTTGTCAGTTACCAAACATGTGCCACAAATTGTCTTATTATAATAAAAAATACTGAAGAGGATATTACGAGTCTTAAATTTCGGCTTGATTCTGATTTTTATAAGTAAAGAGTTGGTTTTCATTAGTTTTTCAACAAAAATTGTTCTGAAATGAGTTGCTAGTGGTTTTTTTTTACCTCAGGGTACTAAAAAACAATTTTTAATAGTTTAAAATCGATTTTTAATTGTTTTTAATACCTACGTTTAAGTTCGATTTTAAATTAGTGATCACTATCACCCCCTATGTGGGGGGTGATACTGATCAATTTAATTTTTTTTTAAATGAGCTTAATTGAACAAAATTTCAAAGTTTTATATAGGATACTGTTCGTAAGATGTGGGAGAATATAAACTATTTTTTTCAGATTTTTTTGAATTATTACACTGGTAGTTTTCAAGGAAAAACTGTAGAAATTGATCACTATCACCCCAGTCTACGGTACTATATTTCCATTAAATTTTCATCAAAATATCCAATGAATCAAAATATCCAACATTTCAAAATGTCCAACTTTTCAAAATATCCAACGTATCAAAATGTATATATTTTTGGCTAACTTTCCATTAATCTTTTTAATTTTCATCAGATGGATATGACCACTACATTGTACAGCCTAACGTCGTTGGCCCAGCAGTACAGTTCCATGTTGGATGACATTAACCAAGAAATTGAGCTGAGCTCCAGAACAACGAGTGGTCCTTTCGACAGCCTTCCGGTATGCTGTGTTTTCATGAACAAACAAAAAACCAAACACCACCTGTTTTTTTTCCATTATTATAATAGATATTTCCGCTTTTAAGATTTGGAAAACTAATTGCAATAATTTTGGTTTTTCAATTATTTACCTATACAGGGTGTCTACAATTAAGATGAGCATAACTTCAGGGATCGATTCTACAAGGTATTTCCAACAAAAAATGTTTCTTAGCAATTTTTTCTTAACCCACTCAAAATGCCTTTTTTCTCACTTCACAGTTTTTTTCACGTTTTCTACCTTACTTCATAAAAAACTGTCGTAACTCCTGATATTTACCAAGTACATTCAAATTCAAGGATATCGTTGGAAAGAGCGTTAAATTTCCAAGCTACCCAATGTAAAACCAAAATGTTTTATGAATAAACCATTTCTAAAAAATTAAGGCAAATAGCAAATTCAAACTTTTTTCGAAATATGACTCTTTTTACATCGAATTTTTTACTATGAATCCCGGGCTATTTCGATGGGCGCTCTTCGGGGAAAACATGCTCAGATTATCAGCTTTCCAACGGTATATCGATGTTTCTTTTTAAAATCCATATTTTTTATTTAAGAGTAGGAGGTCTTAATTGAGTTGATATACAAACTCCTTCCACTGCGACCAACAAGATCTATTGTGGAGTGCCTCCAGGCTGTATTAGCCTACTAAGAAGGGTTTACTGAAAACCCCTTCTCCCCACTTTTTGGCAAAGCAGAGAAGATCGGTGTATGCCACCTTAGAGATGGTGTCAGGAGCTAAGACATCACTTCCGAGGATTGTGTATCTAGCTCGACCCAGTGCTTCACAGTGGCACAAGATGTGTTCGACATCTTCCGTTTCCATGTCGCAGAAGCGGCAAATGTCCGTTGTTAGTTTGCCTATCTTCTTTAGGTGATAGCGAAGTGGGCAGTGACCTGTTAGCATAAAATCCATATTGGAGGAGTAAATCAAGTTCGAATGCAAGAAAACGTGTGTTTTACAAGAAAATCCAGTGTTTTAGGCGGTGTTCAATGTCAAGAAGACTTGACGAGTTTGGTGTCATTTCCTACGTAATTTTTTACGCTGAATCAAATAGTGATACTTACGAATAATTCTGACTGCTAGAAAGTGGATTTTTCGAGGAAAACCTTCATATTTTGACAATAACAAACGCATTATTCATAAATATGGAAGTGAGCATAAAATAACGCATTTCTACTCAATAAATACATCAACTTTTAAGCTGATTGATGTTTTTATTGAGTAAAAAGGTTACTTTATGCTCACTACCATATCTAGAAATGATGCGTATTTTATGTACGAAAATCGAAAATTTTCTTCGACAAATCCACTTTTTAGCTGTCAGAATCAATCGAAAATATCACCATTGGATTCAGCGTGAAAAATTACACAGGAAATGATACCAAACTCGTCAAGCCATCATGAGATAAACCGCTCAAAACACTGGATTTTCTTGTAAAACTCACGTTTTTTGGCATTGAAACTTAATTTACTCTTCTAATTTGAATTTTGAAGCCCTTGGAAAGCTGACAGTTTGAACATGTTTTATCCGAAGAGCGCCCATCAAAATAGCCAGAGATTTAAAGTGAAAACTTCGATTTAAAAAGAGTCATATTTCGAAAAAGATTTGAAGTTTGCTATTTGCCTTGATTTTTTAGAAATGGTTTATTGCTAAAAGATTGTGGTTTTACACTGGGTAGCTTAGAAATTTAACGCTCTTTCCAACGATATCCTCGAATTTGAATTTACTTGGTAAATAACAGGAGTTGTGAAAGTTTTAATGAAGTAAGGTAGAAAACGAGAAAAAAAAACTTTTAAGTGAGAAAAAAGGCATTTTGAGAGGGTTAAGAAAAAATTGCTAAGAGACATTTTTTGTTGGAAATACCTTGTAGAATCGAACTCTGAAGTTATGCCCATCTTAAGTGTATACACCCTGTGTACTTGTTCTTAATGACTTCACAATTCCAAGTCTAACTCCCTGTTATCATTTGGCAAGAACAGTTGAGCTGAATTGTTGTGATTGAGATGTTTTACTAAAATATAGATGAGTTCTCATTAAGTTCCGATCTACATACTGTTCCATCATAATTTTCGTAATGGACTGTCTCAGAATAACTGCTGAAGAATGTAACCTTTTCATTTGTGAATGGGCTTCTAACGTTTCGATTTTTTCCCAGTAGATTCGTTTGTACGAGTAAAATACTTAGTTTTGAAACATAATTTTTGGTTTTTGATTCTTCACTATCGAAGTCAAAGATAGGTAAGCTTTGTATCTGTGCAGCAGGTCAAAAAATGTGGGTCCTCCAAAATCAACATTTTAAAAATTCGTTTTAAAATCTGCTATGGGCATTGAAGACTGAACATGGTCTATCTAATGAAACACTGGAATCTACCTAACAGAATTTTAATTTTCCAGGATGAAACTGTGCTGAGGATTTTGAGCAATTTGGATCTCGTTTCCTTATGCAGATGTACTAAAGTGAATAAGCATTTTTATCGGCTTGCCAGTGATGCGATGTTGCATACTGCCATCAATTTGAAGGTGCGTACACCCAGTAACCTGCTTTGAATGGAGGCTTCTTGGCTCGTCGATCAAATAATTCCTTTTGTGCTTTCATCTTTAGTTCAACATTATTTTGAGCAAAATCTCGTTCCTTTGCAAGATTGGTTCTTCAAGATGTGGTTAGGATCGCAGGCTTTGTCGCTGGAGGTCTCACAAGAGAATCTGGCAGGTGTAGGTCCCTTCCAAAGAGAAGTTGTGCTGGCGAGTAACCAGTTGTAGCGTGGGGAGCGGACCGATTCGCCAGGAGAAAAGCGGGACTTCATAAAAAAATCGTATTTTACTACATTATCATCACAAATTTTGTGTTTTCCATTGTTGTCGGCATTGGTTCCTTATGCAGCATTCTTTGTTTCTAGCCTTATTGGCACAGTGTTAACTATAAAACATTGGAGTACCTCTCTCCTCGTTGCAAGTACTTACAGAAAATAGATCTCTCTTGGTGTGGAAACTACGGCCAGATCTCACCTATGCAATTTATATCGTGAGTACTATTATTTATTCATATTCATGAAAAATATTTTTAAAACACTCGAGTGTGATTTTGACACACATTATCGCTGTTTCAGATTCATTGAAAAGTGCGGAAAACAAATCAACAATTTACGTCTCGATTGCTGCAAATTTATTAACGATGACTGCGTCAAGCAAATAGCTGTATCCTGCAGGAATTTGAAAGGTACCTACTTATTCCCCAAATTAGTTTTCAACTAGGAAAACCTTCCCTTGTGTGTGTTCCAGGTCAGAAAGGTAACACTAATCAAGAGAAAAAAACTACGATCATTTCAGGTGTATGGAACTTTTCATAGTTCCTGATTGCAGAGGGAATATGTTGCTCTCTACCGTACTGTACCGCTTTGTAAAGTGAAAATTTCCCAGCTGGGGCCCTTGTTGGTTGCTACAAGGTATCCATTTATCGGTTGGTTCAGACAAGTTTGGGTTTGGGATGGCTCTTCTATTTTGAAGGGAAAAGTGGCTAAAGACGTGTTTTCCTGCCGACGGGTTATATCCCGTCGCGTCGAGCGGAGTACGCTGGCGGGGTCACGTCGACCACTCCTTCAATGGGAAAAGAAGGCAACCGTTTTCCTGTCGAGCGGAGTACGTCTTCCGCTGGCGTGTTCCGTCGACGTAAGACGCTCGAGTGCTTCAGGAGGTGTCTATGACGCTCGACGCTGCGGGATTCGCATGCGCATCTGACACTTCTTATTTGTTTACTGTCAAAAAATTTGAGTTTATTCGCAAAAAGATTAATTTCAATTGAAAAAGGTCTGAATATGTGTAAAAAAATAAATTTACTTGTAAGAAGTTGAATTTTATTTTCAAAAAGATTAATTTTATTTGTAAAATAAAATACTATATATTATATAGTATTTCCAAATAGAGTTAATCTGTTTACAAATAAAATTAATCTTTATATATTAAAATTTACAATATTTAATCTTTATTATATTATTATCTAGCATATGTACCATATGCACGCATATGTACCAACCAATGAACTTTATTACCACCAAATTATATTTTTTGATTTAATGAACATACCCCAGGGTGGTATTGGTTTTGCTACTCTATCGAAAGGGACTCAATTTTCTCGTACCAGGGAAATCGAGGAGAATTGAACATGCGTGAACCGACAATATTCTTTGAATCTAACTCCATTGTCTAGTAGGTGTTGAGAGATGAGAGTGTTGTATGCTCATTCTTCTCCTCTTTCTAGGAACATTTGATCCGTAGACTTCCGTCGGAGGAGTTCATTAACAATTATTATATCTTCTCCATCATGAACACAATTTAATTGGTCTATGATGGCCAACAAAATCATTTTTTACCGCGGAAAGACATGGTTGACTTTTTGACTTCTAGACAGCTCAAGTGAAAACGGTTGTCCCGCCGCGTGACATCGGTTGTAACACGCTCACAGGAAAACATTATCACGCTGTGTGGTACGTCACCCTCCGCCCGACGGGATCCCACCGGCGTACTCCGTTCAACGCGACGGAATATAACCCGTCGACAGGAAAACACGGCTTAACTGAGCTAATGGTTTCAGACTACACATTTTTAGTCAATGTTTGATTTAAAAAAACAAAACCCTCCCACACCACTACATGTGTGTCTAGCAATGTAGTGGGAAGAGATGGCGGAGCGAGCAATTAGATGTTCTGTTTTCCCGCAGTTTAGTGTAATCATCTTTTGACTTGGATCGAAGACATAAGGACATACCAATCAGCTCATTTATTTAGCTAGATCAAAATAATATCTCTTGATTAATTGCGATTTTCAGAACTGTCTATTAGAAATTGTCTGAAAATATCTCGCGAAGGATTTGAGAGCCTCGCCTCTATCTCCACTTTCCAAAGGCTGGATTTCTACCGCACTGGCATCGAAGCCGACCCGCTCGTCAAGTTGTTGGAACAAAACCCGAATCTTCAACACATCAATTTAGGTAAGTTGTCGAGGAAGTTTTGTTTCGCGTTATCCTCGCATCAATTCCGCTTTCGATTTCGCCAGCATCGCCTAATGCCTAGTCACAATTACAATTACAACGCGAATTGTTATGAAAAACGTCAAATTTCACCCCACAACCACACGAATAAAATCACTCCTGATGAGATTGTGGAAAACCATTTTAATAAAAAACGGAGTTGAGAAGAACGTTGTTTATTTCCATGAAAATAACGAGTTACAAGTCAAACCGATTTCTATGGTTAGGTCACCCGAGTTACTAGAGTATTTTTGCACTTGCCGTTTCGTTTCCCACTTATCTACTCCCACTCGCAAAAAGTTCTGAAAAAGTTGAAAAAATCTGTTGTCTACGCGAGGGTGCGCTACGTGAGGATAACCTCAGAGTAGATGGAGTTGTTTTTCTTCTTTCATGGACTACCCAAGGCTGAAAACAGCAAGTTTAAGGTTGAACAGAAAAGATTATTCGTTTGTACCTACTCACCACAACCTATCCTCTTTGTCATTAATTTTGAAGTTATTTTAATTCAATTCTCATCATTGTTTCATTACTACGGGTTTCAATTTTTCTCCAATAGTTGCTACTATCAGCTGGTAGGTACTATTATCAGTTTTTGGTATAACCTGGGGTTTGACAAGAACTTCCTCTTCTACCATGGATGAAAACGCCCAAACTTGGTAATTTCTGAAATGGGGTGCTTTTTCTCTAGCAGAGGCCTAAAATAATCATCGAATACTTGCTCAAGTTCCTCCTCAGTGGAGGAACTCTACCATATGGAATGGACTCTGTCATAAGCTCCATCCATTCTTCCATAAACTTTATCATGATACTAGGAACATGAAAAAGAAAAGATATCCTATCTAAAGGGGGAACAGAATTTGAAATAGACAAGGAGTAAAAACCCTCCAAAGTCACCTTGCCAGCTTAACATATAAGCGTCACGTTAACGTCACTACAACAAGAGTTCACTTTTCATGGATGAAATCTGAAAAGAATGACAAGGAAAGTTAGCATCAACGAGTGCTCGCGCTAGCTGTTCTTTTTAGCAACACGGGAAGTACAAAAATACTCTACTGATGATTACCTAACCGTCGAAATCGATTTAACTTGTAACTCATTATTTTCGTGGAAATAGACAATGTTCTTCTCAACTCGCGTTTTTTATCACAACTACACCTGGTTACCACACTAGATACTAGCAAACAAACATTTCTATAACTAAAAAATTTTAAAATGTTCAAAGGAAAATTGATGTTACTATAAAAATGTTACTCAGTCGGTTTTTTACCTACAAAAATTGCTATCTACTTGTTGGAAAGCTCTCGATTTCATGTTGAATACTATGCCGTAAAATCAAAGAAATCATGTCAAACATGGTAACGCTTTTTTTGGACACAATTTTGGATTGAGCACTTATTAATTACTTATTGAATCCTTTTATAGAGTGAGCGGGTGTATCATAACATACTATATAAATATATACACACTATAAATATAAATGGGACCATTTATAAATTGCCCCCTCTCTTACCATTTGGTAGTAGGTTCCTGTCATAAATTTTGATTACTTATTTCCTGCACGCATGTTGGCAAGACTGTTAGGCCCCGCTAGTATCCCTTTTCTAGGAAATACACCAGTTGTTCTAGTTATCAAAACCCTGTGTCTCGTGCCTCTATTCTTCCTACTCTCCCTCTTCTACAATCACTTTAGTTCCTCTCAACTAATTCGCTTTCTCAATCAGGAGATGGGCAAAACGGCTCACCTTGAAGAGCTGCTCTGAGAGCTCCGCTCATTCAAAAGAAAACTTGCGCGTTCTTTACTCTCAGCACAGGCGTTGCCATATGGCATCACGCTCTTGCCTCTAACAGCCATATCCTTATAGCAAAACAGTGATAGGAAGCTCTCCCCAAGTTATTTTTGACCTTGGTGAAATTCGGTAGCCCTAAAAGGGTCCCATTAGGGTTCACTAGCTTTAGTATGAGTTGACCAACCAAAGGGTGTGCCACTCGTTAAATAGGTATTATTTCTTTCAAAAAGTTAGAACATAGAAATTTAATCAAAAATGACGTACATAATAATTTATGCACAATACACTAAGTTCATATAGCAACATTCTTGGTAATTATGGTAACTAGTCCATATAGCAACATTCTTGGTAATTATGGTAACTAGTCCATATAGGAACATTCTTGGTAATTATGGTAACTAGTCCAAATAGCAACATTCTTGGTAACATGGTAACTAGTTCATATAGCAACACTCTTGGTAATTATGGTGACTAGTCCATATAGCAACATTCTTGGTAATTATGGTAACTAGTCCATATAGCAACATTCTTGGTAATTATGGTAACTAGTAACATTCTTGGATATAGCAACATTCTTGGTAACTATTTGTTGTGTTTTGTTGCGTTTTATACCCCTGGCGGGCATTGCCATATAGCAACATTCTTGGTGATTATGGTAACTAGTAACATACTTGGTTGTAGCAACATTCTTGGTAACTAGTAAAAATCTATAGAAATTCCGGAACAGGTCAACAGAAAAAAAAGGTTTTGTTGCGGGTTCTATTGTGTTTTGTTGCGTTTTATACCCCTGGCGGGCGTTGCCATATAGCACCATTCTTGGTAATTGATCAACTTTAGTTTTTTCTTGTCTAGATGCATCTAAATACCTATCTCGTTGACAATTAGGAGACTGATGTTTAATTTCAAGTTATTTAAAATAATGTCAGAGGCGGTATTCTATGAGTGAGTTGCCACACTGAAAGTGAGACGTTTTAGCTGCTCTTTTTGACTCTTTTGCACTCATATGTATTGTAGGGGTGAACAATGCTGTTGTCAACCCTTCGATCCTCCCTCAGAAAAATACGATAAATGTTACGATAATTCTTGAGTGGTTGTAGGATAATATTGGCTATTGAGCCAATTCTCATGTACCACTCAAAAATTGTTGTATTTGATAGATTTTTATCATATTTTCCCTCAGAATTGAAAAGGGTGTATTTTTCCCATGAGAAGGGTGAGTGGTGAGTAGGGGAGGGGAGCCAGATTGGTCCAGTCTTTACCGAATATAACCAATCTCGAAAGAACCGCAAATTGAAGAACAACCGTTCATTTTTACTTAGCTTCGGTTCACTCGTTCTTTTGAAAGAACCGGCTCAGTAGTGAGCGACCCATCTCTACCTCAATCTTTGTTCTATCACAACTTCCCTAAGCGCTAATGTTTTAACAGTCGGGGGAAGATGAAAACTCAACAAACCCATCCAACGCTGAACTTACAAGGTACTGGAAAATGTGAGGGGTACTGTCTTATCTTTCCTGTAAATGACTTCTTTGACAGTTCCTTCATAAATACCTTTCATCTTCACCTAACCGAATCTCTGTGGTTGATTTTTATCCTACCATAAATACAATAAAAATGTGTATTTTCCAGGGTCCTGTGTTTCATTATCAAGCATGGATACGGTTGCTCAATGTTTGGGCGCTCATAATCACGAGTTAGTGTCCGTTGATTTCTGGAAAACTTACAGTTTGACGCCGCTTGGTGTAAAAGCTTTGGCGAACTGTTCCAAACTCGAAGAAGTCGATTTGGGTTGGTGGTGAGTGTCTCAGCTGCAATACTTTTTCTGACCTTTTAATCACCACACATTTTTTGAAGAAAAATTCGCATTACAGAAATAGTCATACCTATGTTAGAATTGTAAAAACTGTCCATATCCTACGTCTCCTATGTTCTCCTGTCTCCAAGTCCAACTTGTTGAAGACGAATCTCTGTTTCACAGCTTGGGAGTCTCAATTCCGGGTGAATGCATGATGGCGTTGGCCACTGGATGTCGTAAACTACGAAAGTTGTTCCTTGCCGCTCTTCGAGGGATTACTGATAGAGACTTGGCTCCTTTCATGGAAAACTGCCCTCATCTTCAACAAGTCGACCTACTTGGCGTCCGGAGTATTACTCCTTTCTTGTGTCTCAGGTGAGAGAATTTGAGGCTTTCTGGAAACTTGTCTGTAAGCCGGGAGATATGAACGTGTTTAGGGAGGTGTTAAGAATGAAATTTGAATGTACTAAACCTCAACAACGTTTGATGTTTGGAGAGAGAGCCAATTGAAGTGCAATGAAGCCAAGTTCGAGCGTTCACATGGAGTGGGGGGCTCGGTTGGTTAACACAGGCGGAATGTGTGGTGCGTGAAACACAGGGCTCTAAAAAGTGTAGAATCGTATTCCAGGTGAAAACTATTTGTGCATACAGAGGGGGGCCCTTTATGACGTGGTCTCGAACTCTTACCCTCTGTATGGCTTGAAAATGATTGAAACTTTAATGAGATGAGTTTATGTTTAAATGATGCTGAAATACTCAAAGGACCACTGGAATACCAGAATGTTGTAGGTATAGGTATATTGAATAGAGCTGTGAAAACGATGATGATTCGATTATTAAATGATTTATTAACCAATTTATAGTGATCGTGAAATTGTTGAGTTTATAGTAGACCATGCAGAGGCCACTGTTCCTAACAAAGAGCTAGAGTTAAATTGCGTGTGATTTGTATATGATTTCTTTGTTGCATAAATGTTCCGTTGTTGTTCCAGAAGAGAAGAAATGCAAGGTAGATAGGTAGAAGTAGCTTACCAGGTTCCTGGTTAAATTTAAGAGTCCGCCGAAAGAGATCCCGGGAACGGAAATAATCGGAACGGAAGTAAAAATGATATTTATGAACAAAAATAATCTTTATCTTCATCATAGTACGTTATTGACTAAGTAATCATAAATGAGCTGACAAACGAAGTCAAAGACGGAGTAGAGGATAATTTATTAGCTCATTTATGATTAGTCAATAACGTACTTCGATGAAGATAAAGATTATTTTTGTTCATAAATATAATTTTTGCTTTCCCTAAAATATCATTATTTATCTTTATTTTTTATTCCACATCTACACGCTATTTTTATGAAATATCTCCTTTTTCATACAATCGAGAAAGTTGCAAGAATTGAACATTCAATTAGTGCATGAATACCAAGTATTCATCAGTCTAATAGCGTTGAAAATGACGTAGAATTCCACCCCTAATTCGTCGAACCTGCCCGAGGCCCAACGAACCAGAAACCTTGATTTCCATGAGCGCAACCACGTTTTTTAGCATTCAAACGTATTTTTCACCCCTAATTAGCAGAGTAAAATTAAAGCAAATTATACCATTAGAAAGCTGACATCTCTGCGCAGTTTTTGATGTAGAGGTACGTGAAAAATCATGTGGAAGTAAAATCTTAACAATCAAAAGAAAAAGTAGGAAATTTTGACAATTTTACAAAAATGACTTTAGGAGTTGATTTTTCACCCCTCACGACCTTACAAAAATTTTTGTATAACCAATAGAAAGATGGAGAATTTAACGCCCTATCCAACGGTGTAATTAGATTTTGAATTGCTTGTAAATTAAGCGATTTGTGGTCATTTTTATGGCTTAAGGTCGAAAACACTAAAAAAATCTTAAAATTAAAATAACTCGGAAATTAAGCGTCTAACGAAAAATTTCTAATAGACACTTTCTTACTAAAATTAGTTGTAGAATCGACTCCGAAGTTTTTCGGTCCTTAACATGGGACACCCTGTATAAACAAGGTGTAGTATCGTCAAAAACAAAGAGACGTATCATGCCTGAAATTTAGGAGAAATAATTGTGATCGAGAAAATCAAATTAGTGCAGTGGCGAATGTGTCTCAAGTTATTTGTATGGACGCTCCGAGATATCACAGTGTGCAGATGCTCCTTAGCAGCTGTCAATCGAACCTAAGTAAAAGAGAATTTTCAAAAATAGCGGGGAAACCCCCTCACCGCCTTTCCACCATTAATAAATCCATCCTATTAGTCCCAATTTGCTTTCCCGAGGCCCCACTTGTTCTAGTGAGGTTAGATTAGTACTGTACTGTTCACAAAGAGGTTCAATTGCAAAATGTTAAACTTGAATTATAACAACTGCCTTTCCGAAGATTCGTCAGAGAAAGGAAATGGCAGTTATATCTTTACAATTCCGTCAACATTGGTCCCTTAAGCTGGGTCCACACTTGCAACATTCGGCCACTCCGAACCTTCTCTGCTCTTTGTCCCAAACATTGCAGCAGCCCGAACCTCGCTCTGCCCATACAAAGCTCACTCCACCCTGAGCATTTCTTTGATGCAAGATGAAAAACCGCCAATGGAGCAATCAGACTGCGCTCCGCTCCTCCAATCCTCATTCCTGTGAAGTTTTGCCGCCCCAAACACGCTAGAGGATCGGAGCGGCTGAATGTTGCAAGTTAGGACGCAGCTTTAGGGGATTTAGACGCAAGTACACACATAAGGATTAAATTTTTTATAATTTTGTACAGGTTCCTAGAAACTATGAAAGAGCTCCAATTATTCGACATAAGCTTCTGTGATCAAATTCAAGACGAAGTCGTGCAGGAATGGAGAAGATGCTTTCCCAAAGTAAGCATCAAAAGAAGCTCTCAGAGTGACGGTATCCCCTCACCTTTCCAGCACTATTGATAAGGAAGATAGAATCTTCCCATATCCTTGGTAAATTCCATTCTAGTTACTATATTTTCTTTGATAGTGTATTATATTTTATTGCAATGGTATATTTTTTTCGTTTTAGAACGTAAATACGAAAATCTATCCTAGCGTACTTTGTTCGTAAGCTCTACTTAAGAGATACATTACTCCCGATAATTCGAACCAACTTCTCAGTTCTTTGAGAACTTTAAATTTAAAATTAATTTAGGTCTTTCAAGCGTAGACACTCAAGACTTAATGGGGAATTGCCCATCTTTAAAATTAATTCTCAAAATTTTTCTTGAAAGTATCCATTGGCGTAGATCAGAGCTGTGTTAAGGAGTCACAACCGTTAGAAACTATTATCAAAGCAAACGAATGCCGTTTGGTTTGTCGAATGGGAATTTTCTTAAGTTCTGAAGTCTCTTCTGTTTTTGTTGGATTGATGAAGTGCGGGAACATAAGGTGAATGGGGGAGAGTAAAGTTAGGTTGCCTCACAGTCATCAGCCTTTCTGTGAAATTACGAACCTCGTGTAGATAATGGATACTCTAATACTCTTATAGTGTTAACATATATATAATTTACGAAAGAAAAAAAACTTGTTTTGAACTCAAGGAAAATCCACGGAATTTCTTTTAAAGAACAGGTAGGCACGTTCTTAATTAAACTATCCTATTGGTTCGAATTATCCAAAGTCTATTGTAATTATCAAACTGAAGAGAAACAATTTCTGTGATTGGATATTTTACAAAAAGTTGTGAAATCGCTTATATGCCTAGAATGAAAATTATATAGGCAAAATACTGTGCGTAGTAAAATTGTAATTTTAAATTTGCCTAAAAATATTGTGAAAATGGGAAAATCTAGGTACTGTGTTCACCTGAATCTTCTTGTTATTGAGTGATCTTAACCAATCTCTAGCTGGTAATATTGACGCCATGTTTCAAACTCTGTGTGGCTCATGCTACCTTCAATGCAACTTTTCGAAGCCGTGGCTATACGATCTGAGGGTTCTTGTAGGAATTGTGCATTAAAAAAAGTGTTTAGGTACTTATATTTTTCCAATTTTTAAAGGGAAAAGGGAAGACCAGCTGACGTTACCGTTGAGTTGGCTATATTTTTCTTTTTACATAATCTAATTACTTTCATCAAATGGAAATTAAGGGTGATAGACACTTGTACACCTAGTGGTATCATGATTGTACCAACATAGATACTCTTTGGGACTGAACGGTATTGTGACAGATATTAAGAGTTCCTAGTAGGTTTGGTTCGGCTTAGATACAGTGTGACGTATTCTCAATCCGGCGCTGTATTGTGATAAGGACGTGCCATATCCGATAGAGCGTTGTAATATTGGAGTAAAAACACGCAGTATCCAATCCGGCGCCGTAATAATGCGGTAGAATCCGGCGCCAGATCGGATACGGCGCCTCCTTACTAGAGAGTACCTAGTGGGTTTGGCGCGCCATATTGAAAACATGGCGGACGATCTGGCTACGGCGTGCCGTATCTTGGCTGAAACAAAACCCACTAGGAACTCTCTAGTGACAATACTGCGTCGGATTGAGGATCCGTCACGCCATATCTAAGCCGAACAGAACCTACAGGAACTCTCTACTATGTAATAACGTGTCTCCATCTTGGGCGCACGTTAAACCAATGAGTTTGTTTTGGAACCAAACACATCTTTCTAGGAAGCACAATGGTTTCACCAAAATATTTATTGCTCTTTTATCATGGCTTGTTTTTCCCTAGAACTTTCTTCTCAGTGGGCAGACCAATCGAAAAAAACTTGGCCAGAGGTGTTAATATATAGTGTACATCTTTTGCAATATATCTCCGTTCCCAGACTTATAAGTGGCGTTATTCGTTCTAGATAAAACTTTTTAGATTTCTGTGAAGTGAAATCATTCAATGTACAGGCTCCAATAGAGAATTGGCACAATTGCAAAATTCAAAACACCATTGTAAAAGCTGTAATCGATATATTTTCAATTTAGAAGAGAAAGTACTTGAGTGGGAAATGACGAGACAAAAAAATCGTGTTTAGAAAAATGTTTCTAAAGTTATTTGTCGGGACACTCCGAGAGATACCACAGTGTGTAGATGCTCGTTAGCAGCTGTCAATCTGAACCTAAGTCAAAGAGAGTTTTCAAAAATAGCGGGGAAAACCCTGCTCCTGCTTCGTCCACCAATAAATCCATCCTTTTGCCCCCCCACCCTCCACTCTTGAGACCCAACTTCAGTCCATCCTGAAACAACCAATAGAGAGTTTTTGGCAACCACTAATGGGCCCGTGGAACCTCTTCACAAAGCTCGGAGTTCGCGGGTGACGATGAATTTGCCTTCCGACAACAGTGGGCAACGATGAAAGGGTTCCCCAGACAGTCACACGTTCCTAGAGGCCCACTGTCTCGAGAGCCTCCCTCCCCCCCTGCTCATAGTTAACAGGCTTCCTCCTTCTACTGGGTAGCATCCTCTGTTGCTCGCGCTAGTGTCCTCCTAACGGGGCCCATCAGATTTCGGCACCAAAAACTCTATTTGCTAGCATTGTTTGTGCGTATCCTTCCATTTTTGAGAGATATTTGTTCAAAGTTTTCGAGTTTTATCTAATTTTCTTCAATGAATCTGTGGTAATTTTGCACAATCGTGTATCGTTACTATTTCGTCCAAGTTTTTCTGGTTCGCCAAATCGTCTTTTCGCGTATTTTCCCTACAATTTTGAGTCAAATTGTGATTTCAATGGCAAGACGCCGCCCTCAAGTTATAAATCAATTCAAAATCTCAAACAATTACTCAAGTTATTGTCTGGAGTGACACATAAACACATATTTTTAGATATACAGGGTGTCCCCGAAAACGTACCCCCCCCCCCCCCCCCCCCGCTAAAATCATCCAGATAGTTGTAAAAAATTTTTTTTTTTGTGAATCTCCATGTTTTGTCCAAGGATCTCAAATACGACCATGGTGCGCAACGCACACCAACTTCGTTTTGTCAGATGAGACCCCCGATTTTTTATTGCAGATTCGGATTCTACGTAAAATTTCATAAACATTTCACCCTCAACCGATTTTTTTTTGTCGCGCAACCCGATCAGCGCGCGTTCAAAGATGCGCAACCACGAGGCTGCATCAAAATGTGCATGTACAAAGTACCCTAGTGTGACGCATGATATTTTAGTATTTTTTTATCCTGAATCACGTGGTGATGTTAGTTTCTTAATTTGACTGCATTTTGATCAAATTGTAAACGAACAATAAACTTTTTAAAAAAGAAAATGGCCTTTTTTAAGGGCAAAACCATCCTGTCTACTTAAAAACCCGATCACGAAAAGATCAATTTTTTGTAGTTGGTACCGACTTTTCACATGTAAACATTCAGAAGTTAACTGAAGAGGTCTTCAAGTAGTGAGTAAAAAGACCATTTTCTTTTTTTTAAGTTTATTTTTCGTCGATAATTTGATCAAAATGCAGTCAAATTAAGAAACTAACATCATCACGTGATTCAGCGTAAAAAAAAATACTAAAATATCATGTGTCACACTTGAATACTTTGTAGATGCACATTTTGACGCAACCTGTTGCGCATGTTGCGCATCTTTGAGCGCGCGCGATAGAAACAATCGAGGGGTGAAATGTTCATGAAACTCTACGTAGAATCCGTATCTGCAATAAAAACGCTGCAAATTATTACACATTGGTTTATTATTTTTCTATATAGATCACTCGTCCGCAAAGCCACCAACCATCCAACATGAAGAAAAACGTCGATCGCATTTCGGTCAGCTTTAATTTGAACGGAGTTAGGCCTCTTTTGCGATTCACACTCGTGTTTCTGATTTATCGTACGTAAAACCCTCAAATTCTCGTAGGGAGCGAACGGTTTGTCCTACAGGGCTCCGCGTGGTCTCAAAAAATTCTATAGAATCTTAAATTGAAGGAAAAAATACCTTTATATCAAAATTTTTCGAGTTAGGGCGTTTTCAAAATTCATTTTTGAACCCTTAGAAGTGACCTACATCAACCAAAATCTTCGGGGCACAACTAGACCCCAAATGGAGCCTACATACCAAATTTCATCAAAATCGGTCAATGTTAAGTGTAATTTTGAGGGGGTGTTAAACATTTTTTTTTCTTGGTCGATTCCAAAGGTTCATTATTGAAAATAATAAACCAAAAAAGGGGAGTCTCATTTGAAAAATCGAAGTTGGTGTGCACAATGCGCACCGTGGTCATATTTGAGATCTTTGGAAAACGTCTGTAAAAAAAAAAGATTCAAGAAATTTTTTTTTAAACCACTATGTGGACGATTTTAGCCACGGGGGGGGGGGACGTTTTTGGGGACACCCTGCATATAGTTTTTGGAAAATTCCTGTAGTCGTTTTAGAATGTTTTATTTTCCCTGAAAATTCGCTATAATGAACTGGAAAGATAAAGCTTTGTGAGAGCTCATGCTCGCTCTAGTGGCTACTTTCTAAACATGAATAGATCTAAAATTTTCTGGTATGATCTTGGGGAGGGAAGTAAACTAGGGAAATCAGTTTTAGAAAATTCTGCTCAACCACTAACTGCTTAGGATTGCCATTTGAAAAGAGTTGTATGGTGATAAGATCGCCCTTTTACTATGTACGAGTACGTAAAATCAGGCATCATAGTTGAAACCCACGGGTGTTTGTTGTGGTATAGTCAATTTCTGGTGCAGTGATTCGGTTAATGAGTATCACTCAGTCAAACGTGCGTTGAATCGGTGCCAACTAGGTTGATTCTTTTTATTATTTAGACTTAGTCATTAGATTTAATCTATTGTAAATATCGTGGTATATTTTTATTATTTTGAAACATCAAAACCGGTTTGCAATGTTTCTGAAAATCCGAGGTAACGTGAATTATTTTATTACTGATATTTTGATCTCAAACAAAAATGATATTAGCCAATCAATAACAATTTTACTATTAACTTTCTATGTTTTTGAGCTGAAACGAAATTGGCAAACATTTATTTAAACTGTTGATGCTAGTTAATTTACACCTAAGTTGGAACCCAAGTGCAATGTCCCTATATAAGTTATCCTGTTGATGCTACGTTTTTGTCGAGTCAATTGAAGTGATTTTCTCCCAGGATATTTTGTATGTAGTTACTGAATTATGAGATTAATTATGTGGATGACTACAGTCTTTTTCTTGTTTGTTGTATGAACTCAGAGGTTGATGAGTGTTTACTATTTGAAATGTACGTAACGTAAACAGTTGGGATGGGTATCGATTAATTTGGATAATCGATCGTTTTGTCGAATCATCTATGGCTTTTCAATCGACGTTTAGAGGGTTGAATAATCGATTTTTCTAACGATTGTTTTATTTTCACAGAGATTTTAGATTTCAAGATTGGTGTACTTTTGTTTCATGAGGCAAATCACTTGAAATTATAGATGATACAAATATTCTGTAACGTAACTTTTAAATAATGAATCAGATTGCTCGATGTGTGGGATTGAATGGGAGGGTTGATGATATTGTGGGATTTTCCCCAGGTTAAGAAAGAGCTCATTTTACCTGATGTTATCACTACCTTCTTTATTATCAACAGAAATAATTTTCGTCTTGTCTTCTTACTTTTGGAAGAATTTCTCGCCTGTTGTGGACAATGTTTCCAACCTACACAATTTTTTACCTACCTTTTTTGAAATAATCGATCTTTAAGAATCTAATTGATTAGTGAATCGATTAGTCCACATGAAATAGTCGATGCTTCGATCAATCAATTATTTGTTGCTCGATACCCATCCCAAGTAAGCATGGAATAATGTTGCAGAATTGCTTTACAGAAAACTTAATTTGTATCTCACATGGAGGTTTCCTATTTGCACTGTAACGTCGACCAACCTGCTCTCTGTTAGTCTCTTCTTCTTTTTCGTTTGTTCCATGGATAAGATATTCCGATTTACATCCACTCTTCTCCCAACGGATTGGGAACTTCGAAGTCAAAAAGAATCTGGGAAAATTCAGTTGGAGTAAATATTTCAACCAATTGAAGGGTTTCTTTTGGGAGGTATTTATGCTGCGGGATCTCTTGTCACTCATTAAACAACCAAAATTAGGAACTGATAATAAAACAAGTAGATTAACGTGAAAGCCTCTAAAAAGCACTTACTAGTCACTGTTTATCCGATAGAGTGCAGAGGATAGGAACCTCTTTGGAGCATATTCTAAAGGGTGTACACGATAAGGTGCACAGCACTCCATCCTCTTATTTAAAACTAATTTGCAACCAAACGTGCTTAGAGGTTTCTTTACTCAACTAAAAAGATTTTTGTGTTTTTTTTTTCGACTTTGTATCGGTAAAACGTCTCTAACTCCCACAATTAAAGAATTAACTTCAAATTTTATTATTCCATTGGAAAGAGCGTTAAATTTCCTATCCGTTTTATACCAAACCAAATTTTGTTGATGAAAAATAACTCTACAAAGCAAATTTTATGAACTTTTCCTGTGTAATTCAAGGTGTGATTACATGCGCGTAGCCTAAAAAATACGCCAGATTGTCAGCTTTCGAATGGTCTATCAAACCTTATCGTATATTTACAATAGAATTGAAAGCAGAAAAACTTTAATTTTTCAAATGATACCAGCAATCTCTATCGGCAAGAGACTCCGTAGTTGAATGAAGGGGTGCTGACTACTGGGGAGCGCTACCTACTGGGCCTCCACTCCTCTCCCCTTCCAACCCCAGAGTCTTGGTTTCGTTTAAAAAAAATCGTGTTTTCCTGCTTTCAATTCGATTGTAAACAATTGTTTGATAAACCATTCGAAAGCTGATATTCTGACGCATTTTTTAGGCATGTAACCTCACGCTGGATCACAGAGGCTTTGAATATTTGGAAAAACAATCTTTTTTCAAACGTTCATAAAGTTTGCTTTGTAGAATGATTTTTGCCAATTTTAAGTGAGCAACAAAATTTGTTTTAGCTCTTGAAAACTTTTTGTCGCAAATTAGTAGGAGATTACGTGGGTGGAGTACTGCGCACCTTATCGTGTACACCCTGCAGAACCAATTGTTCCTGGATTTTACACAAATGTTTACCTTGAAAATGCGGAACAACGAATGAATCACGTTTTATGGAGGAGTTAAGAAAATTGGAATGATGTTGGGGACAGCACACAGTGCTTCACAATATCCATTATCCAAGTTTTGTTAGACATTGCGGAGAGTTGGTTAGGTCAGAAAACAATAGAGTTCCTAGTAGGGTCGATCCTGCGCGCCAGTACCGGATCATCCGCCATGTTTTCATTACGGCGCGCCGGATTACCTCCTAGTGACGTATTCAACCGTAACAATACGGCGCTGTATCAGATACGGCGTGTTCTTATCACAATCCGGCGCTGGATTGAGAGCATGGAAGAAGTATATCTTCCATGTTGAGAGTGTGTGTGTAATACGTCACGCCGTATCAAAAACCACTAGGAACTCTCTAATCTCTTCTAACAATTTATCCATGATTATACATTATCGATTTTCAATATGACGGAAATAGTAAGTGATTGGAGAAAGTTTGATAGACGTGAGTCTCTTCAACCCAGACTTGAAAAAATATTGCACATACTTAAATAAAGAGAGGAATAGTGAGAAAAGAAAACAGTAGATTTCAAGTTGTAATTTTTATGTGAATCTGACATCAAATAATAAAGACATTGTTTTCAACGTAATACCTACTTAACTCTGTGAGTTTGTCACACCCCTCATAAATTCACAAGAAAATAATTTCATTCTTCGTAATTACCTGAGCACACTCTTTATAAATTCAGTGATAAGTTATTACTGGATTGTAAAACAACCATGATCAAGGAATCCAGAAAATCTAGGAGAAAAGTTATTGTAACAATAGGGGAAGTTGAATTATTGGTTGTACCTACAATAAATAATAGTAATAAATACCAATCTATAAAAAGATGTTCGAAAAAATATAAGTTTACATTTTGAAAGTACATGGAGAAAACTACTTCAATGTTGTTTCAATGTTGATGTTGATTCAATGTTGTTTGCCATGTTCTTCGATACCAGTAATCAACGATGAGGTTGCTATGTATTTTGAATGTTTTTTGTTAGGTGCTGATCCTGAAAAAATGAGAAAGAACTTTAATTGTTGAGGTAATTGTAGTGTTAGGGTAATATTAGGCGGGAGGGCAAATGCTCGCGTAATAACCCAATTTTGAGGAAAGTGCGTCAGGGCCATATCGACACCTGAGCGCCCAAAGGGCCAAACTGCTTTTTCTTGTTCAAAGGGCCAAACTGAAATCGGTTTCAATGTCAGAAGTCCGAAGGGCCGAACTGGAATTTAAATGAAAAGTTATTAGGGCCAAACTGCATCCATCTACGTAATTCATAGGGCCAAACTGCTGATCTTACCAACTAAAACGCAGCCAAAAACTACTCGCTATTTGCGTGTCAGAGACAAATATAATGGCACAGAAACACAACAACTGACTAGAAAATCGATCTCTGACCCTTTATTATGTTCACGTCCACTACCTACCTACTTGTTGCATCCTGTGTTTTTGGTATATTATATTCAATAATGAACCTTTGGAATCGACCAAGAAACACATTTTTTTAACCCCTTCCCCCCCTCAAAATGTGTTGGTTTACGTTTCATGGGAGGTAAAATCCGAAAATCGAATAAAAATTTGGCCGTCCGTCCGATGTACACATCACTTTGCTCAGCATTAACCGATTTTGATGAAATTTGTTATATGGGCCCATTTGGGGTCTAGTTGTGCCCCAAAGCTTTTGGTTGATGTCGGTCACTTCTAAGGGTTCAAAAATAAGGGTTAAGATTTTGAAAACGCCGTAACTCAAAATATTCTGATGTAAAGGTATTGTTTTTCCATCAGTTTTTGCGTTCGAGTCCACCAAGGTAGGGGAAGCTTGGTTTTCACTTTTCAAGTTTGAAAAAAAAAAAAATGTTCTCCAGAAACAAAGTTTTCACTTGTTTCAGACCTTTCTGAACATTTTTGGTTCCGTGTCTGTCTGTCCGTGTGTCTGTCATGAAATCCTTGTCGCACCCATAACTTCTACATTTTTCATCCGATTTCAATGAAAATTTCAGGGATTGTATGGGTTAGCGTGTAGATGGGCCCCCTATAAAAATCATCGCCCACAGACTGATAGTTGCTATTGTGCATGCGCAAACGTGTATTTCGTTGTAGCAGCCATAACTTCCACATTTTCAAAGCAAACGTGAAATCTTTGTAACTGTCATAACTTCTACTTTTTCATCCGATTTCGACGAAATTTCTCAGGATTGTTCAAAATGGAGTGTAGATAGTCCTCTAGGAAGGTAGTGCAAGGTACATAGAGATCGATGTTTTTTGAGACTACTACTATGTATCGGATCAACTATACCTACAATCAGGTTATGGATACGAGGAAACTATGTGCCACACCCACTTGGCAGGCGTTTCTTTTGATTGTCTTTAGTACAATCTTTTCTCCATCCACTCGTTCTTTTTCGAATGTGGTTTTGGAAAAGGTGATTTCAAACGATGGCCAGAACTCGAAGGGGAAAGCAAGGGAAAGTGTTCTCAACCAGATCTCAGCTCATGGTTTTTCGGGCCTTACAACAACTGAGAGAGGTATATAATGATGATTCGAATAGTTTCGATTAAATTGACTAGAATATTTTTTATGACTTATGGCTCTAGAGTCAGTAAGATTTGGCAGAATCGAGTTCGTTCTTTCAAGTCCTGATGTTTGCTTAGGTACAGACGATTCAGTTAATCAACTAAATCAATCAAATTGCATTGAATCAATTGAGTTGAAGTCTGAACACCAGAAAGATAGGTAACTTGTCAAGTGTAATGATAATTTTCTTGCCGTCCAATTGTGTCACTGTGACCACTCCTGCTTTTTCCTTCAGTTTGTGTACCAAAGGGGGGATTCCTCACCAGTACCACGCAGAATACTTCCAGATGAAGAATAAGCTCAACATAAGTGATGAGCTCATTGAGACAAATGAAGAGGACACTGCTGAATAGATGACGATATCTTACTATTCATCAATGATTATTAGATTTCTTTCAAATGCTATGGTGTTCATTTACTATTGGAATAATTGAAATTTCGTTATCCGTGTTTCAGAAATTACTTAATTGCTATTTTTTGGTAATAGTATTCAACCATACCTACGTGAGTTAAAATCGGGGTTTCAAAGAAAGACGAAAACATAAGTGATTGGACAGGTACCAAATACCCAGAGAGTTGTAAAAATGGGTATTTAATTATAATAATTTATCAACGTTTAATTTCAACTGATGTATTGATTGAAGAAGAAATTGTAGATTGACCAGAGCAATTTCCAGGTGAAGGGAAGTCGCAAACCTTAGGGCCAAACTGGCCCGCAATCTCGCAAATCTCAAGGTCAAATTATGCCCATAGGGGCAAACTGGACCTCTTCCCAGTTTATCTTTTTTTCTTAATATTACAAATTGCGGATGATTCAAAAAACGGTTTGGAATTCAATCCTACGTAGATTTTGGACCAATTACAAAAAAAACCTAGTTGACTTCATGAACGAGTACACTGGCCACGTTACAAACGCTTGCGTTTTAGAAATAGTAGTTCCGGAAACAGTTTGGCCCTTTGGGCGCTCAGGTGTCGATATATTGTCCCCGTTGCTTTTGGTTTATTATTTTCAATAATAAACCTTTGGAATCGACCAAGAAAAAAATTGTTTCAACACCCCCTCAAAATTTGTTGGTTTACGTTTCAAGGTACGTAGAATCCAAAAATCAAATAAAAATTTGGCCGTCCGTCCGCCGCTCGTGGCACTTTCCCACTTAGCATTGACCGATTTTGATGAAATTTGGTATGTAGGCTCCATTTGGGGTCTAGTTGTGCCCCGAAGATTTTTGTTGATGTAGGTCACTTCTAAGGGTTGAAGAATGAATTTTGAAAACGCCCTAATTCAAAAAATGTTGATATAAAGGTATTGTTTTTCTATCAATTTAATTTTTCAATGAATCTTTAGAATTTTTTGAGACCACGCGGAGCCCAGTAGGACAAACCTGACAATTAACCTAACCTGGCAACACTACTGACAATTATCAGAAGCTTTGGGCCACAACTAGACCTCAGATGGAGCCCATATACTGAAAAATGTCATCATAATCGATCCATTGGAACTGAATAAAGTGCAAAACCATTGAATTTTGAGGAGGGGTTAACCTTTTTTCTCTTGCTCGATTCCAGTGTTTCATTATTGAAAATGATAAACCAAAAAGTTCACTAAATTCCGTAAAGTTGACGAATCGTTGCTCCTGGGGAGTGAATTAATTTTCGAGAATTTCAAGAAAAAAATCCTGATCGGTAGGTACTACTAGAAGACAAAGTTTATAAATTACTTATTACGGTACCTGCTGGATATAAGTGCAAGTTAAGGGAATTTTTGTTTCATGTGCACTAACTATCTTACCACTGGCAGTCCACGGACCCAACTTCACAGTTGTAACGAAGATCACATCTTTATATTCAACCGAAAGCGTGGGTAATTCGCAATGCACCTTTCTACAGAGCATCTCCAAGTATCCGTATGGATTTTGTTCCCTTCCAATCATGTGTTTAGTTTTTATGTCCCTAAAAAAGTCGATTATATAAAAAAAAAATACGAATAATCCAGTTTCAATTTCAGGTTTTGGATAAATTAGCAAATTTTATAAATATGTATGAAGTGATGAGTAACTCACTCAGATATGGCAGCCAAATACAACCGAAAGAATTGCGGTTCCAATTCACCATTGGGATCAGATCTTCAACAAAACAATAGACGTAATATGAGCATTAAGGGCTCACCCTGAAGTAATACTGTACAAGTGGTTCCGGGGTGAGTCCTAAGCAGAGGGAGTGGGGTTTTAGTTGGTAGGCCCAATGTTTGTTTGGTAGGTCCAACACTGTTGGGGTGAACTTCCCCTTCGCTCTTAAAGAGTTTCCTCACTTCTGGGATAAAAAAAAAGCATTGAAATCTAACTATGTGAAGCGAAAACAGCTCATTTAAGGCGAATAATAATAGGAGATTACAAGACCCGACACACATAAGAGGGTCTCAGTCGGTCGCCGTTTGTTCCTCGTTCCGGATTAGTATTTCACCAAATTACAGGCGCTTTAACCATTAAAAGTTGTACTTAAATTTGAAATTTTCAAGGATTTTCGAAATTCATTAGAGCAGCAGCCTGGGGAATCGATAAACTAAAAGATTGTCGCTGGAATCATCAATATCGAACAATAATTGCCAGAGAAAAATGGGAAAAACTAATTATTCAGTTAGGTTTTCCCCATTTTTTGCTGGCAACTATTGTTCGATTTTGATTATTCCAGTGGCAATCTTTTAGTTTTCCAATTACCTAGGCTACTGCGCTGACTTTCAAAAATCCTTGAAAAATTCAAATTAGGGTTCAATTTTAAAAGTGTGAGCGCCAGTAATTTAGGGAAATACTAACCCGGAACGAAGAACGAACGGCGACCGACTGAGACCCCCTTAAAGTATGATCAAGTAACTTATTGTTTGGGATAAAACAAAAGATTGGTAACGATTCATTCAGGAGCAAAATGTCTTTGAAGTAGTTCAAGAGTCCTCCCTCTTTCTATTGTGATAGAAGAGAGTTACAGCAACATTTGGAACCGTCACTACGTGAGAAGCTGCTAGGGCGAGCATCGAGTGGATGCTAACTTTCTGACATGAGTCTCTCGTCAATCCCATGAGGCTCATGTGATTGACGTTGCTTTAGATTTTTCAACACTCCATAGGTAACATCAACTCAATCCATGGTTTTTTGTTTTCCTTGAAGCAATCAAGGAAAATATAAGGAAGTCAATGAAGTACGCTCGTTTATTACCCAAAATAATCGTAAAAGTATAAATAAGTAAATGCAAAATGGATGTGAGTACCTAATCGTGCATTTCAGTCCACCCCCTTGTCTGAGGAGTAGATGACAGACAACCGAATTCAACGAGATTGGTAGTTTATGATTGACCTCGGACTAATCAATCTCTTCGTATTATATTACCTTTTCGAAGTAAAATAAATACGAAGTCGGTCAAAAAAGTAGAGGAAACTTGCCTTCAACGGGAAAGAAATTGAGATTGATCGTCCAACTGATCTCATCGAGATCGAACATCCACCATCCACACTTTGGCCATCACATTAGACTGAAATGTATAAGGGAGCAATATTCACTTCGAGCCAAATGTATGAGGGACCAATTCTTCAATCTTCACTTCAATCTTATTCACACAATCCCAAAGATAAAGAACTCGCAAAAGATTCACCGAAACTCTTCAAAACGAAAGAAACAGACTGATCAGCTGATTGATGGCGGCCATTAGCTCAACCACAAAAACAAGGAGTTGAGTAGTAGGTTATCTCACGGGGTTTTTGAGACTCCCACGAAATTACGCGAGAGGGCTGAGTCAACTGTGTTCCGTGAGCCTCACGTCATACGCGAGGCTCTCGTTTTCGATGTGAGTCTCGCGTTTTTTTTTACGTATCTTGGCCCGCTGTAACTCTCTGGTGTAAGTAGAGTAGGCTTGGAGGAAGTTGTATCTCCTCCTAACCAATAGCAAATGAGAAAAGTAGGCATCTCAGGGGCTCAGGGAAAGCTCTGAGCATACAGAAGTGGCAGCTTATAACATCCAGCTTGAGGAGTGGGCCACGAAGCTACCTACGCTATTCAAGAAACTCAGAGGGAGTACTACGTGGCGTCACCACCCACAACTAGCGTGGTACTTTCCCACCTCCCCCTATAACCGGCGACGACAGGTAGCAGTGCGTCCCCTACTATTTACCATTTCAATTAACCTTATTTTTTTCAGCGAGCCTACTCCGATTTTAATAGTCTTCAAGGGGAAATACATTATTTAATCTAAGACTCCGTTAATTCGTCCACTATTCCCCAGGAAAGTGTAATCTTCTAGAGTCCTCTCATAGAAATACGAGCCGCCCTTATGCTCCTTCCTATGTATGAGATAGGTACTAGGTAATTCTCCTCTCGCCTATTTAAAACTACCAATCATGTTTATTTTTCAGGCAAAAGTTGACACAATGTTAGAATGAAGTAAATGTAGTAGAATCGCCCATTACTAATAAATAATTGGAATTCGCCTCACTTCACTTTCAATATGCAGCATGCGTTGAAGCAATTTCGTGTTTTGCATTTGGCATCAACATTTTTTTCTTCTACATTGGTGGTGTAATTTTTCACTGCTCCAAGCTGAAATATCAAAAATGAATTGATCGGCAAGCAGGTAATTGAATGATTATTGATTCTATCGAGAGAATGAAATTATTCAAAAAATTAGGTATGTGGCTCGGCTGTTTCTCATTTTGAACCATTTGAAGCTCCTTGAAACAGGGTAATAGTGAATGATAAAGCAGAACAATTTGCCCCGACTGTGGTGAGAGCCGACTCGACAATGCATTTTAGTTATGCCACAGTGAATCTGCTAAGGTATCCATCCTGGAGGTCTGAGAGTCGAGGACGATGGACTGCAAGGCTGATTCATGGCGTCAAGGAATGGACAGAGAGAGTGCACGGCGAAGTGAATTAAAATCTTACAAAAAAAAAAAATTAAATCAAAAATTAAATCTTACACAATTCCTTACCGGGCACGGTTATTTTCGGTCCTTCCTGAAAAAGATTGGGCGGACCACGAATTCGCGGTGTCTTTACTGCCAGCAGCAGCGTGACCGCATCACAGATGACGAGCAACAGGATCAAGATGGAGTCGCAGAAGGCCTGGAGATCGACGAAGACGATGTGTACCACACATTCTTCCAGTGTCCTAGATGGGAGAGAATGCGGAGTAGCCTGATTGACGAAGTCGGTGAACTTCAGCCGGAGACCATCGTTAATAAGATGATGGAGACAAAGGAAAACCGGGATGCCATCAAGACCTACGTCATCGCAGTTCTCAAAGAGAAGGAAAGAAATAGGGATTGGGAAGGCTTAACATCATAAACGCCCCATCCCCTATCGAAGCCAAGGAGGAGCCTAAAGACATTAGGCCTCACGAAGAGGAAGCCCAGCAACAGCCGAGCTGAAAAAGGGGCTGTTCCGAAGTAATGCATCAACTGTAGTCCCGGGGCAGTCCAGACGAACAGAGGAGGTTTTAGTGGGTAACCAGTTGCTTATAGCGGCCGGACCCCCACATAAAGGGCGGTGAGACAAACATCCCTCTCCCGCTGTCAACCAATTCCTTATAGAGGTTTCCTCCTCTATAAAAAAAAAAGAAAAAAGTATCCATCCTGGCTCACAGGACTCTTCCCCGTCATAGGAAGTCTTTGAGATACAGGAAGATGCGCCAGCCTGCGTAATACTTACGTAGTGTACCGTTCCAGGGTTAATAGGGTAAATGCGCCAGTAGTCGGACACCTAACTACATCGATGACTTTGACAGTTCATAAAAATTTAACCGTACTGAAAACCTACTTTCTTTTTGCTCTACAACCTCGTGACAGGGCTAAAGAATAAGAGCCATAAGTTAGAATCGTTAAAAATAAATTCAAAAAATGGTTTCAGTGAATTTTAGAAAAAAACCCCAAACCCCAGTCGGCGGACACGTTTTTCCTGATGCTGGACATTTGGGAGCCAGTAGACGGACGAGGAATTCAGGTTTTGTGAAAAACAGAGTGGTCATTCAAAAGAAATAGGTGTAGTAATTTTTTTAGTTCGGAAACCCCGAAAATTAAATCACAACCAACCTACAGAGGTGGGTATAACATCACAACAATATTCAGTTGGTGAGTAACTACCAAATGGATAACCAGTTAGTATCTGGAACCACCGAACATAAGTTTCTTAAATCTAAAATCAATCTTTTTCAGACTTTCTCTTTTGTTCTCATCTTTTCTATACTTATTTATCAATAGATATCTTCAATGGACACTGTAATTATCACCAATTTTTCTCTTCTTTTGCACTGGTTTTGGTTTATCAGTTTCAATGATGAACCTTTGAAATTGACCAAGCGAAAAAATTGTTTAAGACCCCCTCAAAATTTGTTGGTTTACGTTTCAAGGTAGGTAGAATCTAAAAATCGAATAAAAATTTGGCCGTCCTTCCGCCGTCCGCGGCACTTTCCCGACTTAGCATTGACCGATTTTGATGAAATTTGGTATGAAGGCTCCATTCGGGGTCTAGTTGTGCAACAAAGATTTTGGTTGATGTAGGTTACTTCCAAGGGTCGAAAAATTAATTTTGAAATTTTGAAAACGCCAGTGGGTGATGGTGGTCTTGGAGTAATAGAACTACTCAGTCAAATACCAGCCATAAGAGCTAATAGGGTAGGGGCGGCAAACACACAACTCTTTGAAGGAGGAACGAGTCTCCAACAACAAAATGGGACATCAAGAATCGACCGTCGAATTGCCAGGGCACAAAGTCTCCATCAAACTACAGATGAGCTGAACTGGTAAAATCACGCGATAATGGAGCTAGCACGGCATGGATCAGGAACCCTTCAGCGAAACTATGGGGATGGAGGTCGTTGGGTATGGTGAAAGTCCATTCTGGTTCTCTACCAACAGGAGTGAGGAGGACAAGAGGCAGGCGTACCGGCAGCAGCCATCTATGCCGAATGGGATGTCAAACACCCGAAACAGCCTCGCATGTGCTCCAGATTTGCCCGGCCGTGGTAAGACCCAGGTGTGCCCGTCACAATTCTGCCCTGAACCTACTGGAGGCCTACGCTCGCCGTAAAGGATGGCCAGTATGGCTAGAGCCACACTTTAACCTGGAACAGCGAGGTTATCGTCCAGACCTCTTGGTGGTAACACCAAGAGGAGCCTTCATTATTGATGTCTCAGTGGTCTCTGGCTCCGGCCAGTGATCACTCGCAGACATCAATGCTTCCAAAATTCGAAAATATGAAGTTGACGCATTACTAGATGCTGCAGCAGCACTTACAAACATTCAGCGAAACCAACTAAAGGTGATTGGAGCAACGATCACCTGGAGAGGGATATGGCATGGCAAGTCAGCCAAGGATCTGATTCGGGCTGGTTACCCACTGTTTATCCTGGAGTGGATGACCACCCGAGTCCTAACAGGAGGATCATTCATCTGGTCTAAATTCAGGGCTACGGCCACACGACGGCGTGCCATGGCTCGAGCAAGTGGGCCCCGTGGGACTTGTAGCTGAACTCGAACCCCATGGGGAGGAGAAGCGTCGACTGATGGCATAGCCAGAAGAGGCACAATCCTCCCTCCATCATTTGTGGGATAAGGTGTTTCAAACTTGTCTCGGACCATGATACCAAGCAGCCAGATGGACATGACTGCTGAAAGTGTTGATACAATGCTGTGATGTAAATATTTATGTACAATACCATCAATTGTAGCGGTGAAGTATTTTTTCCAAATGTAAATTGTGCTAGTTGTGCCCCGAAGATATTGGTTGATGTAGGTCACTTCCAAGGGTCAAAAAATTAATTTTGAAATCGCCCTAACTCAAAAAGTTTTGATATAAAGGTATTGTTTTTCCTTCAATTTAAGATTCTAAAGAATTTTTATAATTTTTTGAGACCACGTGCTCTGTAGAACAAACCATTCGCTCCCTACGATAATTTAAGGGTTGGACGTACGATAAATCAGAAACACGTTTAATTCAGAAAAAGACTGAACTTTACTAGGTCCATTACATAGGTAAATGAGGGTGTCCGTTTACTGGATTTTTCAAGTTTTTAGTCCATACCCAGTAGACTGACAAGGCTACTTTCAAGTGATTATTTAAGAAATCGCCTGTTACACCAATTCCACGTCTTCAGGTGAATAACAACACACTAATGAAATGAGATTCATTGAATTGAAACGAAAAATGTGATTTCCATGCCTTATTTCCTCAGAGCACCTCCACAACCAAACAGATAACTCCATCAAGGGTTTTCAGTACAAGCATTGTTGCACCACTTTTGTCAATTTCTCAACATTAACAGCCACGCTTTTTGGAGGTTGGTAGACTTGTTCCTAGCAAAGAGAAGGTTTGTGAAGGAAAAGGCCATAGGCACAATCGCCCCAACAAACTCTGGACTTATTTACGAGGGGAAAACTGCACTAGTGTCCGTCTACTGGGCCTGTCCGTTAAGTCAGAGATTGTGGTGATTGTGTCAAAGTCAATTTGTTCTTGTTCAGTCATTGATAATTTTAATCTTGTACATATTATTTTCTGTAGTTCCTTTGATTTCATAACAGAGAGAAATATCTATGTTCATTTTTCTAGACATCCTGTCTTGTCTGACACAATTTATTGTCAATACAACTGCCTTTGAAACGTTTCTGGTGTTTTCGCTCGGTATAATTCAATTCTCAACTTAGAGGCTTTGAGCTGACATGCAATATTAGGTTCTAATTACAATTTAGTTGAGTCAAAACTTTATTAAATTTCAACTCAGCCACTCTTATTATCGAGATTTTTGTGACATGCCTTCAGCTACCAACAACAATCTAACCATAAAGCTTACACTGGGTATGCAAGGCTGGAAGCGGAAAGAATGTGTAAATTTTCCTCCTCGCAAAAATCTTCACTTTTGTCGTCGTCTCCCAGTCGATTTCAACTGTTCAATGTTGCTCCAAGAAACTGGACATTTGTGAACAAAATGGTAAGCAATATTCATTCCTACATTAACCTTCAATATAAAAGTTCCCTAGAAGGGACTTAATAGGAACACTGATCAGCAGTAATTGATAATAAAGGAGGTACCAACCACATTATTATTGAAGTGATCCGAAACATCGAACCTCGAAACATCATAACCTAGTTTGTCAAGAACATCAACGCACGCCTTGGATTTAGCATTTTGCTTTGAAGAAGATACACCGTTCCCTGTAAATTAGGAGTCAACATTATGAAGAACATGAAAACAAAAAGAAATAGATTGCAAATGTTCAAGGACACTAGAAATTAAACTAAAGGTAAGAAGTACTCTTAGGTACCACATATTTTCTTAAATAATTGTAATAAATTTATTAATAAATGGAAGTCCTAAGTAGGACCACCTACCAGTTCCATGAGAGGGAACCTCCACAGTGCACAGCCAAAGTAATGAGGGATAGTTTTGTTGAACTGTGAAAGTAAAAAACGGACGGTGCGTTTTTCCTGGGAACATCTCGTGCAAAATTGAAATAGGAGACAGAGACGACTCGTAGACCTTGACAGAATAAACACATGTACTTAGGTATGAACAAACCCTTGCACGATTAAGGAATAAATCAGTAGCGGGACACTGCGAAAAAAATCAGGTGTTATTATACTAGGAAGCTAAGTATGTAATTGGTTACACATGGAACCAGTGGAGAAGGTTTTGAGCTGAACTCCAATGGATTTTCGGTTATGATGATCCCAGAAGGGGAGTAGCTGGGTCTACACCAAAATATTAGGTAGATACTTTCCTCAGGGACCTACCGGTCCCTAGGGGTTATTCTGTAATGATTTTGCTTCCGAGTCTACCAAGGTAGCGGAAGCTTTGTTTTCACTTTTCAAGGACGAAAAAAAAAGTTCTCTAAAATCAAAATTTTCACTCGCGTTTTGCGTTTTAGACCTTCCTGAACAATTTTGGTTCAGTGTCTGTGTGTCTGTCTGTCATGAATTCCTTGTAACGCGCATAACTATACGAAGTTATTGTCCGATTTCAATGAAATTTTCAGAGATTGTGCGGGTTGGTGTGTAGACGGTCCCCTATGAAAATCATCATCCCCGGACTGATAGAAGCGACTGCGCATGCGCAAACGTGAATTCCTTGTAACGGCCATAACTTCTACATTTTCCATCCGATTTCAATGAAATTTTCAGGGATTGTGCGGGTTGGTGTGTAGACGGTCCCCTATGAAAATCATCACCTTCTGACTGATAGTAGCCACTGCGCATGCGCAAACGTGAATTTCCTTGTAACGGCTATAACTTCCACTTTTTCTACCCGATTTCGATGAAATTTTCAGGGATTATGCGGATTAGGTTGTAGATGGTCCCCAATGAAGATCACCACCTTTGGACTGATAGTAACCACTGCGCATGCGCAAACGTGAATTTCCTTGTAACGCCCATAATTTCTACATTTTCTGTCCGATTTCAATGAAATTTTCAGGGATTGTGCGGGTTGGTGTGTAGACGGTCCCCTATGAAAATCATCATCCCCGGATTGATAGAAGCGACTGCGCATGCGCAAACGTGAATTCCTTGTAACAGCCATAACTTCCACATTTTCCATCCGATTTAAATGAAATTTCCAGGAATGTTACAGATTAGTATTTAGATGGTCCCCTATGAAAATCATCACCTTCGGATTGATAGTAGCCACTGCGCATGCGCAAACGTGAATTTCCTTGTAACGGCCATAACTTCCACTTTTTCTACCCGATTTCGATGAAATTTTCAGGGATTATGCGGATTAGGTTGTAGATGGTCCCCAATGAAGATCACCACCTTCGGACTGATAGTAGTCACTGCGCATGCGCAAACGTGAATTTCCTTGTAACGGCCATAACTTCCACCTTTTCTACCCGATTTCGATGAAATTTTCAGGGATTATGCGGATTAGGTTGTAGATGGTCCCCAATGAAGATCACCACCTTCGGACTGATAGTAGTCACTGCGCATGCGCAAACGTGAATTTCCTTGTAACGGCCATAACTTCCACCTTTTCTACCCAATTTCGATGAAATTTTCAGGGATTATGCGGATTAGGTTGTAGATGGTCCCCAATGAAGATCACCACCTTCGGACTGATAGTAGCCACTGCGCATGCGCAAACGTGAATTCCTTGTAACGGCCATAACTTCCACCTTTTCTACCCAATTTCGATGAAATTTTCAGGGATTATGCGGATTAGGTTGTAGATGGTCCCCAATGAAGATCACCACCTTCGGACTGATAGTAGCCACTGCGCATGCGCAAACGTGAATTCCTTGTAACAGCCATAACTTCTACATTTTCTGTATGATTTCAATGAAATTTTCAGGGATGTTACAGATTAACTTGTTTTGATGTTTTGAGATTAACTACTATGCATCGATCATCTATACAATCGGGTTATGGATACGAGGAAGCTATGTGCCACACCCACTTGGCAGACGTTTTTGATTTTGTATTCTATTTACCTCAATTTTTGTTAATTTTAAGGGCTGTTGGCCATCTTGGACTACGCAACAGCTGTGATCTCATTCTGTGATATTTTGTGTCTAGATAGCTAAGTTATTACAGAGACCAGGTCTTTTGAATCCATTCACCCGATCACTCACAAGACAAACAACCAACCGGTCAGAAGTCACAAAAACGAGCGAGTCTGTAAACCGAACGAGTCGAAACATTGGGATCCAGTTCATGACTCGAAAAAACGCTGAGTCGAAAAACCGAACGAGTCGGAATAGGTTTGTCGGAGTAGGCAATTTGAATGAATCGAATGAGCTAAAAGACAAAAACAAATGAAAGATCGATTCGAATCGTATGAATCAGTCTTTGAGTGCGTTTTGTCTTTTTAGTCCTCTGTTCATTCACTTGTCTCCAGTACTCTGTGGTTCATTCGAACGTAATTCTTCACTTGGATGATGGAAGGTTTTGCTTAGAAAACCAATTCCATCTACTTCTTTCTGTTGATACTTCCTTGTCATTTTCACACATTAATGATCCATGTACAAACATGCATGTATATACCTAAATATATATTGTATTATATAATTTATTTTGTTGGCCTTCTGCCTTTGTTCTCGTAATTTAACCGGAAAACTCGACTGGTGGGTTGATGAACGAATGACCGTGTTCATTTTGACAACCCGTTCAATTCTTACAAGGTCATTTTGAAGATAAGGTCTTTTCAATACGTTCACTCCTGACCGACACATCTCTATTATTTACAGTATTCTACCTGCTTCCACAGCACACCTATTCCTGCGACAACCAATAATGGGTAAACCCCAAGATATAAGAAGAGGACCTAGGTGCTGCAGACTCCTGTCCCTTGAATTAAATCCCAAGAAAACCTCTGGCACCTCCACGTGGGCCATCCCATCCAATGTGGCAAACGACAGAGCGGACAGGAGGGCCTGCTGAATCATGAAAAGAGAGTGAAGAACAGGAAACAACTACCTATTGGAGCTCAAAATGACCGCAGTGATTGTATTGGGCCAATAGGCTCCAGAAACAATCAATACCACTCTGATACAAATACTTGGGGCCCCTACGGCCACTTTAGGCTTATAACAAAGTGGTCCAAACCGAGCCATGCTTTGGACCAGTTTTTGAAGGGCTCAAGGCCACTAGTTTCGAACCAGTTTCCTCGTAATCATCTTGAGACGCAAACCATATGAAACATGTACTTACTTCCCTATCTTGTTTACACGTTGTTTACGAACTTCCACTTACTTGAGTGTTGTCCGACAGCGCAGACATGAATTATTTTGATTTGAAACCAATTCCACGATGAACCTCTGTGAGTCTTGATACAATTTTGTTGCTATCAACACCTCTCTCCAGTCGTCTCTCCAGCACCTACGATAACTTCATAAACCGCACGATAAAATGAGCCGCTATATCAACCTACTAACTCACTGATGGTAGTAAAAGAATAGGAAATAAGTAATACGTAATGATAAATAATAATACGAGATTGTAATTAGAGCAATTTAGCACTATTCGCACAAGCCATGACAAAGTCCAGCTAACAGTCTTCTTCTTCTTCCACTTTTGCTGTCTCTGGCGCAGTTATGCCAGATAACAGCCATCCATTTACCCACCCACCACACCATACTGGTTGTGGTTGATGATGTTGGCTTGTGCGAGAGACCACTTGAATCGCAGGCCAAAAAAATCACTTGAACACTCATAGAAAAGAGACCAATTTGTTCAAGTAAAGATGAATGGTAGGTAAGCTCCATACCGTCTATAATGGTGTAAAAGTTGGGAGGTAGGTAGGGGAAAGGCTCCTAATTTGAGGATAGCTCCTAATTTGGGATAGCTGCGTTTTTACCGTACTGTACGCGCTTTCTGATGTCGAATGAGAGAAATAGTTTCGTTTTGGAGCCTTGTGGGATAGCAAACAGGTTTCGCCACCATCGGCCATGTATTATTGTTACCACTGCGTTTTTATCAACACTGTTATCCGAGTGACTCAAGGTGCACCCTGTTCAAACTCTCTGACACTTTGAGGTAAGACTTTTTCAAATTTTTTAATTTGCCATTTAAAAGTGCAGATACTGAGGATCATTTGCATGGTGTTGGATTTTTAATTCAGTCCACTGCATGGTGGTCATGTTGACAAGTTTGTTTGGCAGCTGGTTCCCCTAATTTGGGATACCGAGAGGGTTCCCAAGTTGGGATATCCCAAATTTGCTTCCACCTGAAAATTTGACTAGTTTGATGAGTTTTCAAGTTCATTTCCCGTTTCTTGCAGATGTCTCGAGGAAAACGAAAGTTACGGAAGGAGGCAAGCATGATGAAGGTTATGAGGGCAGTGCTGGCTGGACAGATGGGCTACCTCAAAGCCAGCAAAGCATTTTCAGTTCCCAAAGGTACGTTAGAGTGCTAACAGCTTCACCATACAAGAATGAGCTCAACGCAAAAACTAAAGAGAGAGAGGTTAAAGCAAAGAAGAAATTGGCCTTGGGAACTTAGAAGAAGCCCGACAAAGGAAAAAACCTGTGCCAGCACTTCCAAGGGACCCTGATTGAATTACCTATAATAATTATTATACCTATGTTTTTTTACTACCTATTTATTAAGTGTAACGTCCTGTGATATGACCTAGTTCATGCTGCCTCAGTTTACGCTAGGAAGGAATAAAACATTTTTTCTAGAAATGCATCTTGTGTCATTGCAATCCACTTGTGTCATGGATTGTTGCTGTCTTGAAGGAATATAAACCTGCTGTAAATTTCATTTTGCCATTTCCAGACCGCTAGGGATTTTATTTTCGAATTTTGGCGACTGGTTCAGCTTTAGTTAATCTAGAAAACAAGAACTTTCCTAATTTGGGATATCCCAAATTAGGTTAACCAACCCCTAATTTGGGATATCCCAAATTGGGACCCCGAGTGTCTCAAATTAGGCGACCCTTTTTCAAGGCACCGAAAAACAAACTTTTTAGAAAATTAAGCGCCACGTCCCCTGGGTGTCGCAATCACTCCCTTCTCTTTGGGATAGTTACCTAGATACTTCAGCTTTGTCACCGATCAATTGTGAACTTTCTAACAATGCACAGGTCTGGAAAATATTAGTTTGAAGAGTTGGTATCCCAAATATGGAGCCTTTCCCCTACCTAGTGACTTACTTGTGTCGTCAGTTACTACATTTTGAATGGTTTAATTTAGATGTTCTACATTCTATTGTACTAAATTAGTAGTTTTTACATTATGAATGTTATAGGAGCGTGGATTGGGCGATTCCTCATTACCATCTTCTTCTCAACTTTACTCTGGTACGAACCTCGCCTCTCGCTGTGGAAGAAACGCCGCCGCTCACCAAGAAACCTAGCAGATTCCTGGACTTGGAATATTTCCATCTTGAGGGGAATGAGTCTTGTCCGCCACGTATGACGAGGATTCTTGGTTGAGTAGTTTTCCATGTGATGAATCGCCATTTGAGTGAGTCTCGCCCCCTCGAGCGTGTTTGCTAAAGTAGTTCAATATTAATGTTTCCGAAAATTATTATCGAGGCCTTTGTATTTATTCCTTTTTCAACTTTGATAATATTTATACTGTCACGAAGGGGGGGGGGGGGATCTTCTAACACCAGCATATTCCGCGCTCCCGCTGTACCTACCCCAATCCCCTTTTCAACAGCCGCTTCAAGGACCTATTGCCCTTCAGGCCCTTAAACCCCTCATAAGCTGACTCAAGTTCCCAACTTTTAACTACAATATCAGCGTCGTAAAGTACAGACAAATCGTATTAATTTCACTAACCACCGAGTCAAGCGCAAAAATACCTACTAATTAATAAAGAAGTAGGTACCATCACCTACAAAAAATGTTCTTTTTACTTTTGTAATTTTAGATAATACATAAGTTTGAAAACATAAATAGAACAATAATTTATTTATCAATTTTAATAGGTGTTTTTTAACCGATATATTCAGTTTCTACTTATTTTTATTTTGTAGACACCAAAACCTACCAGGTTTCGTTTTGATTCTTCAAAACGAAACCAATCGAAAACCATTTTCTTAGTTCACTAAGAATGGAGTCCCATACATGAGGAAAAAAAAAAAAAAAAAAAAAAAAAAAAAAAAATAGTTTCTTCTATTACGGAAGAAAGAGTGATAATGCATCATTACAATGTAGATTTAGAAATGAGCTAGGTACCTACATCTTAGTACCAATTAAGACGCAGGATCGTGGGAAATAATCAAGTTGCGGAGTTATAGTAACAGTCTTTATTGTAGTTTGTACACAATAAAATACCATGGGATATTCAGCCCACAAATGAACAAGGATATAACAAAACGTAGGTTGATAACTAAAGCATGGTCAATTCTACTACCAACCAGATAACTGGTGGATAGTTGAAGTATCATATCACCAACAATTTACTCTGGTTTAAAAATAATTTACCCTTTCTCATAATATAATTGCATTTTCTTAATTATCTAGGTATAATTTTTCAATCTAGTAACGTTAATATTGTGTCCTGTGTTAAGAATAGTACATTGGCACATCAAAAAACAGAATCGCACTCAATGACACTAATAGATTCTGGCTAATTAAGAGGTAATTCTTTGAATGAGCAAAATCGAAGTTGTCCACATCATCAGATTTCGATCAACCGGGGTTATACAGTCTAAGTTAAATGGTGTTTAAACTTATTCAACTTTAAATGCCCAACAAACGTCGAGTAGGTACCTAACTTTTGAAATAATTCACCTTTATTCTTTCTTAGAAAACAGCGTCAAAGATGAAATAAATAAATAAAAATAAAACACCACTAGAACAGGACAAAGTACATAATCGTAGATCATTCAAATATAAAAGAAGGGGTCTGAATCACAACGGGGACTTTCAAAAATACGAGGTGAAGTCGAAGTCATCAGATGCTAAGTAGTGTTGTAAACCAATCAGAAGTTTTTAAAGTAAAGAAAGGTAGTAACCGTCTGAGGTTGAATTTTCAACCGACTGCCATTCCTGAAGTCGCAAAACTCATGGCTACTTATTACCTCACTCCTATAATTGGAGAGGGGTTCACCAACGACAACTCGAAAAATTATTAGAACCTGTGATCCCCCCACGATCAAACAACAATCCAAATAATCTCCCGAATGGCCTTAATTCTGTGATCCCAAAAGAATCGGTTGATTCAACCAACTAACGGTTGTTATTAGGTGCAAAGTAGGTAGTCCAGTAGGTTCTCCTACTGATTGTTCTTGACTGTCGACTCTACCGATAGTTTTGTAAACTAACCAGCCAGTTACCCACGTGCGCTATCTATTGGAACCAACCAACTAACTCAGAAACGTTCACAGGGATTTGTCCAACCTTTCACTGAAGTTTCATCACAATCAGATGAACCATCAAATTTTGGAGGGGGTTTAATTTTCTTTTCTTCCTTTTTCCTTTTCTCTAAATAGTGGCCAGAAAAAGAGTAAATTAGTGAACTGTTTATTGGACGCGTTTATCTTTGAAACGATGAATGATTTATAAAAGAACACCCTCGAAATGAAAGTTGCAGAACCATGCCATTTTCCTCATGTGTTTCAGACCCCTCAGTAACATCAATCACTGTCAACATTAAGTTCTTTGGGCTGAAGTAGGTATCTACAATACAATTTGGTCTGTGCGTCTTGAAAGAAATTCATACGGATGGTTCTTCAAGATGGGCAAAATTAAGCTGGATTCACATGAGCGCGGCTAGCCACGTACAAATATCTGAATTTATAGATCGCGACAGTCCACTCCAAAAGTACTCAAGCAGCTGAACGCGACCAATCAAACGCCCCAGCGCGTAACCGCGCTAATGTGAACCCAGCTTCAATGTTATAGATTGAGAATAATTGTGTACCTGTCTAGTTTGTTCAGTCTGACCAGAGGCAAGAGGTTACAAGAGGCGAGCGCTTTCAATGTAAGGACATCATCGGACCGTTGAGAGAGTATCCAAGTCAATCAGTGATCCTATTGTTATAATGAAATACCTACTTAAAACAGGAATAATGACTTAAAATAAATAACATAAAATAGTTTCACTGATTGACTTGAGTACTTTCTCTTTCACGACTCGCTACTTACTTATCCAATTATTATTATTATCCAATAAGGTACTTGAACTTAAGTACCTTAATGTACTCAACACATTCAAGTCATTGGCCGAAAAAGTTGCCAGAAAAACGGAGTTGATTTTCCCCCCATGTTGAGTATGAGCGGGAAGTGGGATGGTATCCATGATGAGAATATATAAATGAAACCCTTTAGAACTTGGCCCTCTGGAATTCCATCATCCTACGGAGGTTCTTGGAAATTTACAGGACTATCTAACCACTCTGTTTATCAAAATGCAATATTGAAAGAAAAACGACGATGACGCGGATCCATGTCATGCCATGTTGAATGTGTTAAGGATTGAATTATTATGAAAAGAGGAACCAACCCCGTATATTAAATATTATGGTAACGTTTCTGCCTGAAAATGCAATGGGGGGTGCACCTAGATTTTTTAAAGATTTTTAATCGAAAGTAGACTGCATCCTGAGAATTTTGGCACCAACTGCGACCTTCTAGCGTGAGTAGATCTGTTTCTATGATTTTTCAAAGTTTCGACCGTTTATGACTTCACGCGCCCCTCTCGCCTGGGCGGGACCCCCCAGCCCACTGTGACGTCATACACGGTCGAAACTTTAAAAATTCACAGGAAAAGATTTACACACGATAGAAGGTCGCGGTTGGTACCAAAATTCTCAGAATGAGGACTACCTTAGATTAAAAATAACAATAAACGGTTTTTCCGACCTAGGCGCACACCCAATTCACCTTAAACCGAATGTTGTACAGTTTTATTTGGTCTGCATCTGAGGTGGCGCAGTGGAAGTGTTGTGATCAGCGAACTCTTCGCATTTCTGTCCATTCACTTCCTTAGCTCATGTGGTAGGAGCTCCGATTCAGAATCGGAATGATAGGAGATCGATCCCTGGTCGAGGGAAGTTAATTTTTGATGATTCAACAATGTGGCGCAGTCAGTAGGAACAACTCCCTCTCAAGACACTAGTCGAGCCACTGCCTATTTGGACAAACGTTGAGGTCAGCAGATCCCCCGCCCCTTCAATAAGGAAGAATAACAAAAACTCTGAAGCCAGTCAAAAATAGCGCGTTCTCACTGGGTTGGAAAATGCCGGCCAAAGCTGCCTCTCACCTCCCTGACTAGGTAACGGAGTACCTAAGATTTCCTAACGGGGGGGGGGGGGGGGGGGAGATGTTGTGATCAGCGACCTCTTCGCATTTCTGTCCATTCACTTCCTTAGCTCATGTGGTAGGAGCTCCGATTCAGAATCGGAACGATAGGAGATTGATCCCCGGTCGAGGGAAGTTAATTTTTGATGATTCAACAGAAGCGTGCTGGGCCCATAACCAGAGGTCCGTGGATCGAAACCACGCTCTGCTACCATGAAATAGAGTTGGAAATATTCTGATGGAATAGCCAGTTCGTATTTCTACCCAATGATTCAAATACAATTTAGTTATTAATTAACTAAATATATACCTATATGTAGATATGAATTGGGTTTGATTCAATAACAAATCGGAGTGTGGTTTATATAGGTTGACTATTTAATCGTATGTAGGTCCGAAATGAAATGAAAATGGATTTTGGGTATCAAGGGAAACCACTAAATATTAAATCACTTACCAGGAGCAAGGCAGGAAAGTGACTGCCTGCCGAGCTCGTTCCCAGTGTAGGAGCGCAGCGACGCCTCCAATGGCATAGTTCGCGGAACTGCTACATTTTCAGGCAAAAACGCCACCATAAAAACTGTTTTGGACTAGATAAACTCGGCACACAACTTATTTCCAATCCTTGAAGATTTCGGAACTTAACCAAAATCAGCTCCCCAAACAGGAAGAACTCTTCACTTTACTTAATGATGAAGCAACGATTTATATGAATTTCAACTTCGTGATGTTTTCTTAAAGTTTTATTATAGACATTGAATTCAAAGTTTCGCTCTTATAAGTAGGTACACTCGTGGAAATAATAGAGACATTTTTCTCTCTATTTGCGAGTGTTGTACAACTCTATTCTTACTGTACGCAGGCAGCTGAATTCAATGCTTGAAAATCCGAGTATCAGACAACTACACTAGCTGACTGCGATAAACTAAGATCCACTGTTAAGTCCTCTGCATCGAAACAATTTCAATACTCCGTGTGAAATAGTAATATACCTACGCGTCAATAAAAGTAATTCAATTCTGTTTAGACAAACCCTGTGGTAATCCCAAGGATCAGTGATTCCCCAGTCCTACTAAAAATATTTAAACTTAATGTTTTCTAACCTTTCATCAAAATTATATCGAATGTTAAAGAATATGAAGGCTAAACAATATTTGGGCCACTTTTTGTTTCTCGTTGTTGTAGGTACCTCTGTTATCAATTCCCGAAATGGAGTTTAACCCTTTTCTACACGCGGGGCCCCTGGTTTTAACCCTGGTTCAATTTTTGGAATAACTCGCAGTTCTCCCTTCTCAGGGAGATAGGGTTCCGCATATTCTCCTTTTTCAATTACCTTTACGCGGAAATCACGCCAAATCTATTTTTTGCGGGCTTCAACAGTCAGTTATCAACCGTCGAAGTCGGGATGTCTCCTCTTTAAGCACTTCGTACCGCCCGCGTGTAGAAACGTAAGTATTTTACTACTAATCTAGGATTCGTTAAAACCGTCCATATTACGCGTTTTTTTAAAGATAATTTTCAATGTTTAGGTTTTCGCCAAAATTTTAGGTCACAGCGATGACAAACTTAAGAATTTTTTTGGGTTCTTCAAGAACTTCCCGAGGCAAATGATTACTCAGACATACTACTGAACAAATTTGTGGTCAATATTTATGAAAACTCCAATTCCAACATTTTCGTGTAAACATAAAAAAGGGATATTAGTGCTGGTTTGAGGGAATTTTGGATGATTAAGAATTTTCTGTTGTTCGTTAAGGTGCTAAATGAGGAGAATTTCTGGAAAAATAACAAAAAATGATGAGGCTGGTATTGTGTGATAGTGTTTCAGACTTCCATGGAACAAGTATCTGGTCGATTTATAAATTATGAAATGCTCTTTCTAGTGAATTAAAACAAAATAATTTCGTTATAGTCACAGTGCACTCTTGTTATTTGATCCCTTTGTCAGAGACTAAAAGCTCTTTTTTCTGTACCTCTTATGCTTCAATTCAATGTCAATTATTAATTTTCCCGTAGTCCTTCGGGATCTGAGAGCCACTGATTTTTTCCGGGTTGCACTAGAATTGTACTGGAGGCTTCCAGAATTATATTTAAGTAAAAAAAACACCAGGGCGGGACTGAATCCCACCCGCGTGTAGAATTGTTCCAGCGGAGGCTGCGTGTAGTTAAGGGTTAATCCCAACTAGACATTTTCGATCTAATTTTAGTTATACAGGGTGTTACGGTTAAGGTCGAACCACCGGCCAAGGTTCGATTCTACAACTAATTTGCGATTTTTTTTTGTCTCTTGAACTTTTTTCCCCAAACCCCTAAAAATTCGACTTTTTTCACTTATAAGATGTTTTTTATACTTTCGACCTTACACCATTAAAACAGACATAACTCGCTTGTTTTTCAGTAAAAATTAAAATGTAATTGTACCGTTGGAAAGAGCGTTAAATTCTTTATCTCCCTAGTCCTAAATAAAACTTTTAAAAGAAGACTCAAATGTTGAAAAACGAGCCCGAATAGTAAAATCTCGAAAAACTCGGAAATGTACAGTTTTTTCACGCGTTTGTAAGCCTAACTGAAACTGCCGGTTAATTTCCCACTGTAAACCCAAAAGTTTACCCAAAAGCTCAGCTTTCCAACGGTATGGTCAGAATTGTTTCCAATATTTTTATTAGTGGAGAAAACCGCGCTTGAATGCGAAAAAACGTGAATTTTTCTCAACGAAATCGACGCTTTGACGGGAGGATTCGGGGGGTCTCCTCCGCCGACGCTCCCTCCCACCCTCCATCTAACCCCGGATCCACCAGTCAAAGCGTCGATTTTGTTGAAAAAAATTCACGTTTTTCCACGTTTAAACACAAATTTCTCCCTCAAATTTGATTGTAAAATATTTTATGATCATACCGGTGGAAAGCTGAGCTTTTGGATCAACTTTTGGGGTTACAGTGGGAAATTAACCGGCAGTTTCAGTTAGGCTTACAAACGCGTGAAAAAACTGTACATTTACGAGTTTTTACTATTCGGGCGCATTTTTCAACATTGGAGTCTTCTTTTAAAAGTTTTATTTAGTACTAGGGAGATAGAGAATTTAAAGCTCTTTCCAACGGTACAATTACAAACTGCAGAGGCAATTATGCTGTATGGAGCAGAAGTGTGGGCAGACTCCCTTAGGTACCAAAAGTACAGGGCAAGTATGGAAGCTGTACAGAGAGGAGCTCTGAGAATCTGTAGCGCATTTAAACTGTCTCAGGTCCAGCATCACAAGTGATAGCGGGAACTATTCCAATATACAAACCAGGCACTGGAGCGTAAAAGGATAAGAATGAGGAAGGCAGAGGCAATATCCATAGTAAAGAAGGAAGAGCAGGAGGAGACCATCCGTAGGTGGCAAGCAGACCTTGTCTGTGAAACCCGTGGAAGGTGGACAGCCCTCATAATTGACGATCTAAAGGCTTGGTTGGAGAGAAAACACGGCGAGGTGAACTATTACCTGACTCAATTCCTCTCAGGGCATGGATACTTCCGCTCCTTCTTAGTAAAGATAAGGAAAGCCACTGACCCAGAGAGCAGATACTGTGGGATAGAGGAGGATGATGTCAGCCACACCTTCTTCACATGCCCACAATGGGAGGGTATGAGGAGGAGTGCGGAAGGGGTCATCAGAATGTTGCGTCCACAGACAAGAGCAGAGATGATTAAGAACAAATCGAGCTGGGACGCAATGGCAGTATTTGTCACAGCAGTCCTCAAAGCAAAAAAGCTGGATGGAAGATGGGAGGAAGATGAGGAATAGAATTGTAGGAGAGACCAGAAGTAGGAGCACCCTTTTGGCACAAAAAAGGCTCACCCTGAAGTAATACTGTACAAGTGGTTCCGAGGTGAGTCCTAAGCAGAGGGAGTGAGGTTTTAGTTGGTAGGCCCGATGCATGGGGAGTCCAACACTGTTGGGGTGAACTTCCCCTTCGCTCTTGAAGAGTTTCCCTACTTCCAAAAAAAAAAAAAAAAAAAAAAAAAATAAGCGAGTTATGTCTGTTTTAATGGCGTAAGGTCGAAAATATGAAAACATCTTAAAAGTGAAAAGTCGGATTATGAGGGGGTTGGGAAAAAAGTCAAGAGACAAACAAAATCGCAAATTAGTTGTAGAATCGAACCCTGGCCGGTGGTTCGACATTAACCGTAACACCCTGTATATGCACGTTTTCAGTGTCCATGCTAGGTTTATGCTTATCAGGTTATACAGAAACAGGAGTTGAGTGACATTTGTTTTTTTTGGCGGTTTTACCTCCGAGTCTACCAGGGTAGCGGAAGCTTTGTTTTCACTTTTCAAGGCTGAAAAAAATTTTCTCCAAAATCAAAATTTCCACTCGCGTTTTACGTTTCAGTCCACTTTCAGTCCATGAGTGTTTGAACCCTCCTTGATTTTTTAGATTGCGCGCAACCCTCCTAGAATGCTCAAAATTGCCCGACCCCAAAAATGCACCAACAGATATCCAGAGTAATAAACAAAAAACACCCTTATCAAAATTGATTACAACCGAAGTAATTACATTTACCCTGTTAGCACTTTGAGGGATATCAACTGCCTTGGGATGGCACTGTAGCTTAGTGGGGTCACCTCACGAGAGATGATCACCCGACCCGTATTCTCCCGCAGTCAATCAGACCGCAATCGCTTTGGAACCGCTTTTGTAGTACTTGGCTCTCCTCCTCTGATTTGCAGCCTGCTATTGCTCTTCGTCGGCAGCATCTTTTTCGTTAATCTCGTCCTCCGTTTGAGTCTGCCTGTTCTCCAGTTTAGGGCACTCTTTGCTCTCTGGCTTGAAGGAGTCTGAAAATGAATAAATAAAAACTATGGATGAGAATCAGATGGAACATTATTTAACAAAGTTGATCTATGAATCACATTTTGACTGACTTAATTTCGTACTGTTCATCCTCTGGAATCAAAATTATGAACCAAAAATATTTTAAGTGTATGGGAAGAAATTGTGATATATTTATCACATGATCTGGATATTTTGGGCTCAAAAACCACCAGTAAAAGTGTGGTAGAAAATCTCAATCTTCTCGCAGAAGCACCCCCCTTGTTAGTATCAATACCAATATTGCTGAAATAAAAAATATTCAGCACAGAAGGGCGCGTAATTGATAATAATCGCCTTCGAGGGCTACGAAACGCATGAAAACGAGCGAGAGGGCGTCTCACACGTCGTTATATCCCGTAGCTGACTCAAACTCCCTGACTGCTTTGTTAGGGTAGACGTTGTGTTGCTTGAAAAGGGTAGTCTCCCCTTTCCAACGACGAAGAATAGTCCGCTAATGGGCACGTCAAAACAGAAAGAAGCTCGGTTGAATGACGTCGTTGGCTTAGACAGATAACGGGACCATTTTTGGGAGCTACCTCTCTATTATCTCGGTTATATAATGTACGAGTATATATTTTCCAGTTGCCTATTCAGTCTTTTTCATTGGAAATCACCCACGGTTTTTGAGGTGGGAAGTGACCGAAAATATAAAACTTCCGGACAAAAATGGACGATTCCTTCGATTTCTGTGGAAAATTTCACGTTGAGTACGGATATATCCCGGGTACATCACATTCTTATAAGGTACCAATACTAATGAGATAGTTGATACTTATATTCATGAGCATTACCGAACATGGTTTTCACGATCATCATGGTGGTTTCCTGAGTTAACGAAAACGATTAGAAGTTCCCGATTAAATTGATCTGTCGTGATGAAATTAATTAGGCATTCATTGAGTCTTTAATTACTCTCCAAATTTGAGCGAAAGAAATGATGAGAAATTGGTATTTACAGAAAATCAAGTTTGAACTGATGTTAGTCCGAAGGTGATGAAACTCAGAGATGATACCCGCTGGAGGGTAACCCCCACCAATTCTGAAAATTTCATCAAAATCGGAATTCGTGAAGTTATGCCCTGGACAAGGAACTGACCACAGACAGACGAGGAACCAAAGTTCGTCAGAAAGCTCTGAAAAATAAGAAATTATGATTTTGGAGGACCAAAATTGAACTGCAGTATGAAAACAAATTTACTTATCTCCAATAGAGAAAGCAAAAACGCAGAAATTTAATCTATTTTGGTTGTTGGAACTATAATTTACTGGCTAATCACTCTAATTTCAAGTTATGAAATTTAGGTAGGAACTTCCCTAACTCCAGAGACAATATCCGACGACCTGACCTAAAGAACGGTCAACATCATCTAAAAAGGTGCCAAAATATCAATGGTAGGTAACCAAAAATCTCTTCCCGGTTCTTTGAAAGTTCTCTCATTAACTATCACTTAATACCTTGAACTTTTCTAATATTTTACCTCACTATAATTATATGTTAACTTTGAAAGCAGTAATACGAACAGAAGCCCTGAATAATAATGAATTCGAACTACTACTCACTCATAACTTCATTGGCACTCGTCGGATTGGTTGACTTAGCAGTCACTGTAGAGTTCGATTTGTTGCCACATTGGCGGTAATTTGGCATCATACTCTGCCGTACATTTCTCTCGGGTCGAATTAGGATGATGTACAGCTGAAAAAAGGAGTAAAAACAAGATTAGCCAGTTAAAAAAAAAAAAAAAAACGGTAAGTACTCCGCAAGGTTACATGCAAACTAGACGGAAAAATGTGGAGTATTGAGGAATATGGGTCTCGGGAGTTGAAAATTTGATGAAAACCAATCAAAATTTCGCCTCTAACAGGCCGAAGTAATAAATTCAATTTGGTTCTGAACGCTCTCTAGCGGAGTCTAGACTACGTAATGATCATATTGTGCAAAATTTCAAGGGGAATCGATGATGCGGGGGTGGTTTCTGTGACCATCCAAAAACGCGATCCAGTTACGCGCCTGGGACAACCTAGGATCCGTGGATACAATGCACTTTCATTTATCTGGAGCAGGCCAGTACCAGCTACCGAAGTTGATAATACGACCGATTTCTAAAATTTGCATTTTTGGTAGGTCTAACGCTTTTCAGGTTAGAAAAGGCACCCCTTTTCAAATTAGGTGCTGGCACCCCCGCGAGTTGTTATACAGAGAATAGTTAAGGAAATCAGGTTCGTCAGGTACCTAACCATGTGCTTTGGAACTAAATACATTATGATAACAAAAACTTTGCAAAAACGCTGCAAATTATTACACAATGGTTTATTATTTCTAAATAGATAACTCGTCTGCAAAGCCACCAACCATCCAACATGAAGAAAAACATCGATCGCATTTCGGTCAGCTTTAATTTGAACGGAGATTAGGCCTCTTCTGCGATTCACACTCGTGTTTCTGATTTATCGTACGTCCAAACTTTAAATTCTCGTAGTGAGCGAACGGTTCGTCCTAGAGCTCCGGGTGGTCTCAAAGATTTTTTAAAATTCTATAGAATCTTAAATATAAGGAAAAACAACACCTTTATATCAAAATTTTTTGAGTTAGGGCGTTTTCAAAATTTCAAAATTGATTTTGGAACCCTTAGAAGTGACCTACATGAACCAAAATCTTCGGGGCACAACTAGACCCCAAATGGAGCCTACATACCACATTTCATCAAAATCGGTCAATGCTAAGTGGCAAAAGTGCCGCGTAAGGCGTACGGACGGCCGTATTTTTATTCGATTTTTGGATTCTACGTACCTTGAAACGTAAACCATCAAATTTTGAGGGGGTGTTAAAAAAAAATTTTCTTGGTCGATTCCAAAGGTTCCTTATTGAAAATAATAAACCAAAATGAGTTGATGTAAAAATCAAGAAAAAATATCTCATTTTGAATAAAAAACATTGCTTCCACATGAAGACATAGGAGAAGAAAAAATTATAATAAATAAGCTTGGTTCTGTTAAATTCATAGTGCGGGAGGAAATTGGAAATGGAGGAGAGGGGTAAAGAGCTGAAGCTGCCAGGACCGGGACCTCAACAGGCTCTCACTGTCTGAGAAGACTCGAAATTTATTGTATTATCTACTATTACCTCGATATTATTTATTTAATAAACCAACGAGTAATTATAGAAACGTTCCCGAGGCAGACTGAAGAGAATTAGACGGAAAAACGCGTTATACTAGCGCTATCCTATGTAATGTAATTAGGTACGTTATAGTGGAAGAAATTGAAGTAGAGTCTGTTTTACTTGTGAGAGACAATTTAAGGCAATCAATTTCTCAACTTGAGAGGCGAAGCAATTTTCGTAAAATGGCACATCGATATCAGAGAAGTTGCAGAAGCGTTCATACAACCCATTTATACTTGGACCGTGTTATGCAACAACTATCTAAGTTGAATTTTGGTCAAATTGAGATAACTTCAGATTTCTCTTCTCTGGAGGTATTTTTATAACCTCCAGTTATTATTACTGAAAAATTTCAGCTCATGGCCCAAGAATTATCGACAATTTGTTATTTCATAACAGTTTCATCACTCACATCCCTGTTTCGCAATAACCATCTAACTTTGGGTGGGACTTACAAGCTAAGATTCCAGCTATGCAACAACCGTCCAAGTCGACTTGGATTGGTTTTCTCTGAGTTAGATTTTCGCTCAAAGCGTCGGAGTCGTAATAGGTGGCTGTTTCGTTGTTAGTCACAGTAAAAATTCGCAGTAGACGTTCATCATCTTTTGGCTGCTTATTTCATTTGTTTGATCTGGTGTACCATGTTTTGCAATAAACGCAAATCTCCCAGGAAGTGGGATGGGATTCACTTAACTTCATGCGTGGACGATCTAATTTTATTAGATCATGTGGGGGGCAAAATCGGAGCATTAGGATGGTCGATATTTTGCTTCACATTCTTCACTCGGAGGAGTTTAGTTTAAATACCATTACATTAAAATATTTACTCTCAGGTCATAGTTTCCTGCCGAATGACTCCGAATTCGGAGATGTGGAGTGCTTATTAAAATACCAAGTCAGACTATACACTCTTGGCGATTACGTTAATGTAATGAAAGCTTGCAGAAAGAAAAACAAAGTAAACAAGATCAAGAAGAAAGACTGTCGTCATCGAAGGATAGGTACGGTTCAGAAGACATGGAAGAGCCGGAGGAGCAAAATGTTCCCTATCTGAGTTCCAGAAAGTTGTACGATTATTACTTTCTCAAATTACAATTTTATGATTTTCAATAAAAAAAAAAACATTAAAGAAATTATGATGTCATTAATTCGGCAATCATAATCTCCAGGCAGTAGGGGAAAGAAGAGCCTCTTTTATCGCTTAAATGGTTATTGCACAAATGAACCACTCTATAAAATCAGTTATGCAATAACCAATTTATCAATGTTAAGGACTCAAAATTTCATTAGAGAGGATTTAATTTGGATTTATCAAGGAAAACAGACCGTACTGGTTCTATACAAATAAAAAAACGTCTGCCAAGTTGGGTGGGCAGTATAGCTTCCTCACTCATTGTAACATGGACGTAAAGAATCAGTTGGCGAAAACTCGGCGCTGCTCGCCTCGGCGGGGGCTTCGCCCCCTGCACCCCCGGATGATTTCCGCTTAGAGCCTAATGGCTAAAATGTGACATACCTTGAAAAGGTTTTTGCTCACTCTCCCTCTTTATCTTTCTTCCACTGTAATATTTAAGCTCACTCAGCTGATCAGTGACCACTCAGGCACCTTCAGCATTCTCCATTGACCCTGCCTCTCAAATTTCAGCTTCCTGCGTTCAACAGGAGAGAAAATGGCCTTGGAGCTCACTCAGCTGTTCAGTGACCACTCAGGCACCTTCAGCATTCTCCATCGACCCTGCCTCTCAAATTTCAGCTTCCTGCGTTCAACAGGAGAGAAAATGGCCTTGGAGCTCACTCAGCTGATCAGTGATCACTCAGGCGCCTTCAGCATTCTCCATTGCATGCGCAGCGGCTATTGCTTGACCAATTTGATTGAAACTTATAGGGTGTCTCTTAGAAGTTAGTCCCTAACTAACCTTCAAATTTGAGCAAAATCGGTTCATTAGAAACCGAGAAACCGAGGTTCCAGGAAATTCACGTTTGCGCATGCGCACTCGCTCCTATTGGTCCGAAGGTGCTGAAATTTATAGGGGACCGTCTAGGACCTAACCCGCACAATCCCTGAAAATTTCATCAAAATCGGACCACAGGTTAGTATAGTTTTGCCCGGGACAAGGATTGACCACAGACAGACCGACAGACAGACAGACACGGAACCAAAATTGTTCGGGAAGCTCTAAAACGCAAAAAGCAAGTGGAAATTTTGATTTTGGAGGACATTTTTTTTTTTTCACTTCTTTCACGAATACAAAGCTTCCCTACCTTCGGTAGTGAGGAAGCAAAAGTGCAGTAAAATAGCACTATGTAAAGTGGAGGCAGCATTTTAGGAAAATGTGCGTTTCCCAAAATCAGCTTTTTTGAACTTGGATGGTTATTGCTTAACACGGTCCACTTGGAGTGCGTTTCAACGTGACCACTAACCATATTTTTAATAATAGAATTATCGGGGACTAATAATAACACATATAAGTGATGATATAGTCTAGTATTTGAATGAAGGGAAGTATATTGCAACATACCTTGGGAGAAAATAAGCAGAATATTGTGACGCACGCCGACAAACTGATGGCAACGCACATACTCGTTATTCTCATAGGGATGTGGTTAACGGTGGAAAAATACAGCGGGACGAAGGCCAACCAAATAACGCATGTCGTGTACATTGTAAATCCTGTCGAATCAAATACATATTGTTTAGCAATCCGTGCATTCCAGAGGACTTCCTTTTGGACGAGGAGCAGTACGTTTAATTTCAAACAATAAACGATAAAACAAGAATTATTAATTAGGTAGGTACTTTTTTACTACAACCTAAAAAATACTCCAATGCATTGAGAGCTTTAGGGGAGCGCCATAACATTCATGCCCACCATCATGAGAGCCCAGAGACTCAAGATAACTTTATCCAAGATCAACGTCACCGAACACGTATATTCTATGAATTTAGAGGCTTAGGTTCGATTAGTAATTCATAATAGGCACTGGAATATTGAAAAACACGCATATTTCACGATTTGACCTGATTATGTTGTATTCAAAATTGTACAGGCGCCGGAAATTTACGTAGATAGGTATCTGAATTACATGAATACCCAAGTTGAATTGAATGTTGACAGGAACCCCGATAGATCAACAAGTGATCTCTCAACAAAAATATTCCAGACGTAATTTTATTAACGTGTGTGACGAATATCCCAAAAATCGGAGATTCAAACATAGCAAGTACCGGAGGAGATAGGAAGTAAAACTAAAGATAATGCACATCATTTTGAGTTATTTCGTGGAGCCTAGATTTAGCCACATCAGCCATTTTTAAAAATAATTTATACATAATAACTTATGAATCAGGAACAAACCTATATGTTTGGATTCGTTGAAGGCCTCAGGAATATTCCGCGTGAGAACAGCGTAAACTGTGCAAACTAGAATGAGAAGGATCGGATACCCGAAAGCTATCATGTAGGAAGCGTCAACGTAACTTGAGCAGACCAAAAGATTGTCGTCTCGAGTGGGATAGTGATGAATGGCTTTGGGAGGAGACACCAACATCCAGATTAAAGTCACCAAAACCTGTGAATCAAATAACCAAATTCAAATCAAATTAATATCCATATTTTAAAAATAAGTAAAAAAAGAACCAATACGATAGCCATTTTTGGCCTATACAAACAAGAACAAATATTCCCAAATTTGAGGGTTTGAATGATACAACAGAAATTGATTCCAGTCTCTACGTCAGTAGAATTGTAGGGAAACAAATCAAAAACTTAATAGAGAAAAAACTGACAATTATTGCACAGGGATTTTTTATCAGAAATTAGTAGTAGAAACTCTACTGAAAAAGTATGTCATTTTAGTTTGTTCCTCTTAGACCTCTTTAGAGCAGCTCTTCCGGCATACATAGCAATAGGAGCTTGCAACTCTTGATTTGTTATTCAAAGTGGTTCTTAAACTAACCTGAATGAAGATGAGACCACTGCATATGATGAGTTGTGATCGCGGGGTGATGAAACTAGGTCGCTTCGCCGTACGCTTACTAGCGTTGAATATTCTTGAAATCCTATTGGTTTTCGTCAGGAGGGCCGCATAGACAACGGTGAAACAAAACCCAGCGCCAAATCTGAACATAATGAGAGCAAAATGTCAACATAATGATATACTCGTACACATGTCTTTTGAAATTCAACACCTTAGTCATCATTTAACACCAATCTACGTAGTATTACGAGTAATATTGTATCTGGTCGTCATTTGGATAAATTTCAGTCAAAATAAAAAAATTGATACCTCTGCGTGATTCAGTGACAACGAAAATAATTTGCAAAACGCTGCAAATCATTGCTCAAAGGTTTATTATTTTCTGTATAGATCACCCTTCTGTATAGATCCCTCCCTACCAACTATAAGTACTCACTAGGGTATTTTTGAAAATTTCAACCCCAACCACCAACCAAATGGAAATAAAGGGTTGAAATTTTCAAAAATGTCCTAGTAGGTACTTATAGTTGGTAGGGAGGGATCTATACAGAAGGGTGATCTATACAGAAAATAATAAACCTTTGGACAATGATTTGCAGCCTTTTTACCAACTTTTTTTACCTTTTTTTTTACCTACCAACGATTGGTAGGTACTACCTGCCACACCATACTGCCTTCACACCTTCACAATCAAGTTTATTAGAAAGAACTAAACGCTTCACACTCGATTCGAAAAATATAGAGCTTCATATGGTTGCTTACTAGTTGCTCAGAAAGATAAACTGAATACAAATCGAAGAAATTAACAGCGATCGCATTTTAGTCAGATAAAATTTGAACGGCGATTAGACCTCTTTTGTGATTCACACTCTTGATTCTGTTTTACCGAAGGAAAACCCCTAAGTACTCGTGGGGAGCGAACGGATTCTCCTACCGAGCTACGGGTGGTCTCAACAACTTTTAAAAATTCAATACTATCTAAAACTGTTGAAAAAAAACGATCCCTTTATTTCGAGAGTTTTCGAGCTAGGGCACTCTTGAAAATTTCAACCCTCAATTTTCACCCCTTAGAAGTGACTGACATCAACTAAAAGCTTCGCGGCACAACTAGACCCCCAAATGGAGCCCATATACCAAATTTGAACCAAATCGGTCCAGTGTTGCTAAGAAAAGTGCGAAAGTGAATTTTTATTCGATTTTCGGATTCTACGTACCTTGAAACGTAAAACATATAATTTTGAGGGGTGTTGAAAATTTTTATTTTCTTATTTGATTCCAAAGGCTTATTATTGACAATAATAAACCTACAGATGCTATTTCAAAAACCTAAGTTTGGCGCAATCGAGGGGTTGCGCAAGGAGCCGGGTTCAGCGCAATAAAAAACAAGTGGGTGTGGCACATAGCTTCCTCGTATCCATAACCCGATTGTATAGATGATCCGATGCATAGTAGTTATCTCAAAACATCAAAACAAGTTAATCTGTAACATCCCTGAAAATTTCATTGAAATCGGATGGAAAATGTAGAAGTTATGGCCGTTACAAGGAATTCACGTTTGCGCATGCGCAGTGGCTACTATCAGTCCGAAGGTGGTGATTTTCATAGGGGACCATCTAAATACTAATCTGTAACATCCCTGAAAATTTCTTTGAAATCGGATAGCAAATGTAGAAATTATGGACGTTACCAGGAAATTCAAGTTTGCGCATGCGCAGTGACTACTATCAGTCCGAATGTGGTAATCTTCATTGGGGACCATCTACAACCTAATTCGCATAATCCCTGAAAATTTCATCGAAATCGGGTAGAAAAAGTGGAAGTTATGGCCGTTACAAGGAAATTCACGTTTGCGCATGCGCAGTGGCTACTATCAATCCGAAGGTGATGTATTTCATAGGGGACCATCTAAATACTAATCTGTAACATTCTTGAAAATTTCACTGAAATCGGATGGAAAATGTGGAAGTTATGGCCGTTACAAGGAATTCACGTTTGCGCATGCGCAGTCGCTTCTATCAGTCCGGGGATGATGATTTTCATAGGGGACCGTCTACACACCAACCCGCACAATCCCTGAGAATTTCATTGAGATCGGACAATAACTTCGAATAGTTATGCGCGTTACAAGGAATTCATGACAGACAGACACACAGACACTGAACCAAAATTGTTCAGAAAGGTCTAAAACGCAAAACGCGAGTGAAAATTTTGATTTTGGAGAACTTTTTTTTTTCGTCCTTGAAAAGTGAAAACAAAGCTTCCGCTACCTTGGTAGAATCGGAAGCAAAAATCAAGTGAGGAAACAAACACTCATGAAATTTCACGTAGAATCCATATTTCCGATAAAAAAAATTTGGGGTTCCAATTCGAAAAAACAAAATTGGTGTCAATTGCTCACGGTTGAGCAATTGCGCAGTGCTCAAAAATATCTGGTTCAACTCCTCGTAAAAAATTATGGAGATCACCGTTGTTCTCGTTTTTTTATGTTGCAAAGAAAGGAATTTAATGAGGGGGGGGGGGGATCCATCCTACCTGAGATACCATGTATACTCGTAGCTTGGGTAAAAAGAATACCTTCCAAAATTCTTCCAACCAACCTTGCCAGCAAGGCTTCTACTAGTCCATTCAGCCAACAATCTGATGACCTCAATTGGATTACGATCAACTAGAAAATCAAAGTTTTATGGCCGGTTTCACGAACGTGGATTAACTAGAGTTGATTCTCGACAGAGAATAACGGTTATCTTAAACCACCCTCCCAGGTGGTTCCTCTGCTTCGTTGATTATCTTCGAATCGAAAGCTGTCGAAGTACTGAAATAGCTATACCTTCGGTTAATCCACGGATGAAGATCTTTCTGTGAACTGGTCAGGATTCTGATCCTCGGATTTAATTTTAATCCTGGCCCAGAAATTCCTCCACGCTGGTGAAACCGGCCCCCAAATTTTAATATCTGTCCATGCGAAGGGTCCAAACTACTCATAGAAATCGTTCTGGTACCATTGAATTCGCCACAAAAAGGAATTTGAAATATTGTACTAACCTCGAATTGCATGAACTTTCCCAGTTTACTCAACGTAGTAACTCACGAAGTCATGAAAGTTTGTATGTCATATATTGTAAAATACAGTATATTGACCTATTTCGTTCATGATTATCTACGTGGTCGTGAAAAGCGGACGAAAAGACAGAATGGGAACTTAGATTTACCTCAAATTCGGATGGATAATGCGCTTGAAATTTTCGGCTACTAATTTTCGGTTAAAAATACCTTTTGTGGGAGCCGTGAAATGAGTTGTAAAACAGATGAAATTATAGCTTTAAGAAATATAGCTTTTTTCGTTACATTATATTGGTAAACTAAATTATCGTGGTGTGTGAACATTTAATGAAAATAAGTGGAAAAAATTGTGTAAAAAGTACCTAAAACGACAACGGGTTTGCTATCATTTTGCTTCTACGCTATCGAAGGTTTGTATTCGTTCAAAAGGTTTCTGAGCTCAGTTTAAATCATTGTCCAATTTGGTTGCTATTTCCAGAGTTGGTGTAAGTTTATCTCGAAACGGCCTCGATGAATTCCATCAACACCACACAAACGAATTTTTACCTATCTCTCACAATAAAAAATCTAGAATTTTCTCAAATTTAGGGAACCGTTAGGAGCTGGACCCCAGAAAGGTGCACATGTTTCATTACAATCAGATCCATCGGAGCTACAATAGGAGGGTACGTGAAAAGAAAAAAAAAAGAAAAATCGTCAACATACGAGTGACAATCGTGAAAATCCAGATTCATATTGGAAAATTTATCAGTGTTACTTCTCAATAATACAATAAAGTATTTATACACCGACTATTCGTTATTTGAGGAAGATAAACTGCTCACCATATTTTAAACAGGCTTTTGAAAATAATAGAGTTAAATCTGTTCAATTTCTCCCTTGCGAGGGAAAAACATTAAATCATGTTTAATGTTTTTCCCTCGCAAGGGAGAAATTAGATTGCCGATCACTCAGCTGATCAGTGACCACTCAGGCGCCTTCAGCATTCTCCATTGACCCTGCTTCTCAAATTTCAGCTTCCTGCGTTCAACAGGAGAGAAAATGGCCTTGGAGCTCACTCAGCTGATCAGTGACCATCTTGGTACAACTAGACCCCAAATGGAGCCGATATAACGTGGTAACTAAGAAATCGGTCCGTGGTAACTAAGAAAAAAAAAAACGTTGCAGATTTACGTGTCGGAATTCACAGAACGACCCCCAGCCCTAAAACATTAAACATGTTAATATCAATTTTCCCACTACGCTTCAGTCTTGTCTCGAATAATAAAAGACTTAATCATTTAAAACACACAGTCAATTAAGTAATTTTCCGAGATACTTGTAGCAGATCTTACTATTCTGCGCAACTCTCTAGTCAAACAGCTAGTCAACGATATTTTCGATCAATAAGCTATCCTAGTTGAAAATGTAAAAAGAAAGAAAAAGTCGATTTGGGGGAAATAAGGAGCCGTAGTTCGAAAAATATCTCACCTCTACTACAATGGGAAGGCTGAATGACACCACTTTGGCCCTCCAAAGAGCCTCAACTTTCGATACCTACCTGTCTTCCTTTGTATATTATTTCGACAGCAATATGTGGGAAGGAGGTACCTCGAGAATCATCCGTAGAACGTAAGGAATTTCAGGTGACCTTTAGATCACAATAGAATTGACCGAATAGACTCGGGCTTTTGTGTGTTTAATGAGTAATTTTTGGTTCATTTTCAATATTGAACCTTTGGAATCGACCAAGAATTTTTTCTTTAACCCCCCCCCCCCCACAAAATTTGTTGGTTTACGTTCCAAGGTACGTAGAACCCTAAAATCGAATACGTTTGGCCGTCCGTTACAATGGGCCGATTTTGATGAAATTTGGTACAAGGTCTCCATTTGGGGTCTAGTTGTGCCCCGAAACTTTTGGTTGATGTCAGTCAATTCTAAAAAAAAGAGGGCTGAAAGTTTCAAACGCCCTAGCTGAAAAACTTTCGAAATAAAGGTATTGTTTTTTTATCAATTTAAAGTAGCATTGCATATTAGAATCGGATGAGACCACCCAGAGCTCTGTAGGACCAACCGTTTGATCCTTATGAGAAATAAAGGGTTGAACTTATGATAAATCAGAAACACGAGTGTGAATCGCAAAAGAAGCCTAATCTCCTATCAAATTTTAGCTAACCAAAATGAAATAGCTGTTCGTTTCTTCGAGTTGTACCTACTCATTTTTAAGTCCTTAGCTATACCAGAAATTAGATTTCCTAATGAAGCCACCAACAACCCCCTATTTTTTCGAATTTAGTGTGAAGCGTTTATATCTTCAAACTAAACTTGATTGAGAAGCGAAAATATGGGTGATAGGTACTGATAATGGCAAACATGTGTTCTTTGCAGAAGAGTAATCTACAGGGTGTATACGTAACGTGCGCACCATCGGCTAGGGATCAATTCTACAACTAATTTCCAACAAAAAATGTCTCTTAGCAATTTTTAAGCAAATGGGGGACACATTGAAAATATTTTATAAAATAAAGTCGTTAGAATACTTGACCGTACATAATTATTATACAACAATCCGAACTATAAGAACTATCCAAACTTCACCACAGGAACCCGAATTAAGAGAACTAGGGTATCTACATTCTTTTTACTTCCACGTCGTTATCACCCACCCTACCTAGATCTTTTGTTTTAGATACTCTCACAGCCTTGTGAGTGGACTATTCGATTCAGCGAGAAAAATCAGTTGGAAAACCGCCCAAAACTTCATTCACCCGCAAGTGATGAAACAGTCACTACGTCATGCTGAACCCACGAATTCGATCAAAATTTCACGCTTTTTCTCCCGGAAACACAAAGTTTTCTAAAAATGAAAGTTTTAAAAAAATATCTGAATACACCGTTGGAAAGGTGAGCTTTTGGACCAACTTTTACAACTAATTTCCAACAAAAAATGTCTCTTAGCAATTTTTAAGCAAATGGGGGACACATTGAAAATATTTTATAAAATAAAGTCGTTAGAATACTTGACCGTAGATAATTATTATACAACAATCCGAACCATAAGAACTACTGAAACTTCACCACAGGAACCCGAATTAAGAGAACTAGGGTATCTACATTCTTTTTACTTCCACGTCGTTATCATCCTACCTAGATCTTTTGTTTCAGATACTCACACAGCCTTGTGAGTGGCACTATTCGATTCAGCGAGAAAAATCACTTGGAAAACCGCCCCAAACTTCATTCACCCGCAAGTGATGAAACAGTCACTACGTCATGCTGAACCCACGAATTCGATAAAAATTTCACGCTTTTTCTCCCGGAAACACAAAGTTTTCTAAAAATGAAAGTTTTAAAAAAATATCTGAATACAACGTTGGAAAGGTGAGCTTTTGGACCAACTTTTAAGACTACTGCAGGAAAAAAATCCTACATTCAGTTGGGCTAGGAAACGATTGAAAAAACTGAAAATGTTCAATAATTTACAAATTTTTGTCTTTGGGCTCATTTTTTTACGTTTAAATCTCTTTAAACAAAATTGAACTTGCACTATTGTGACAGGAAATTTAATGCTCCTTCCAATCGTATAATCAAATTTGAATTTACTTCATCGATTAACGGAGCTATGACAGTTTTAGTGAACAAGGTCGAAAATACGAAAAAAATCTTTAAAATGAAATAACTCGAAAACGAAGCCTCTAAAAAAAATTGCTAAGAGACATTTTTTGTTGGAAATTAGTTGAGGAATTGATCCCTAGCCCGATTGATTGTGCCCGTAACGTTTACACCCTGTGTACAGAAAAATAATTAACCTTCGTGTAATAATTTGCGGCGATTTCTCAAAGCATAATCGTATTCATTCAAAAGTTTTTACAATTGGGTATGTACCTATCTACTCGAAGTTTATTAAAGAGCTTATAGGGAAACTCCTGCTAAATGCAATCGATTTTGATCCCACCTTCCCATCCTCAAATTCATTTGTATACCGTACGATGTACAAGGGAGATCAAATGTGAGCCAATTATGAGGATTTATACAACTCAAAATATCTATGGGTCCAGTAAGTTCCTTCTTTTAGTTCCGCTAATTTGTAGGAATTCTCTGTTTATCAACGATATAATTATTCATAGGTAGGCGGTCTCAACTGAAGACGGTGAGGGCAGTGAATAGGGAGAGGGCGAATCGGATACTACGGGAGTGTAACTCCATCCAACTCTGAGTCTTGCAAATAGGTGTGTCGAGCCCGACTTGAATTATATCCATGAATGGTCAGCGAGCACGTAATCCAGACCAGCGAGGGTGACGAGGGTCTGTCCGCTCCGAATAACAGGGGATGGAAGAGAAGTCACAGCAAGTCGGCGAGAACGTAACAGCCTCGGTTGGATTCGAGCACGTTGCCTTTACAACGCTCAATCAAACAGAACATGTGCCACACTTCCCTAACCATACATCCCCCACAACCACACGCAGCCGACCCATCCAGCCACACAACTTCCTATAGGCTACGTGATTCTCGCATGCTGATACCTTCTGCTTCTCCTCTCTCTGAGGATATTACTGTTAATATTGCATACCTACTCCTACTACCCGACCCTGTCATCACCACATATTGAAGATGGAGGAACCCAGTTCGATCAAGTTTGATCATTTAATACTCTGATTCGAAAGAGCAAGAAGGAGGGTGAGGAGGGCATACCCTGGCATTATTTTGAAATCAATAGCGCTGATCGAAATACCAACGCAACCAGTACCAGCAAGGCTCAGATACTCTGTGAGGTTGAAGGGGAAACAAATTACCAATTAAAAGAAAAATCCCACTCCAATGAGAATGGAAAATTTGCGTGCCTTTCTGACTGTTATACATATGATTATACCTTCAAAATTGTAGACTTAACGAAGAGCTTTCCAAAAAAAAAAAAGAAAAAAAGTGCATCATGGGTCAGAAATGAAGTAAACTGGGAGTAAAAGGGAATTGATTGAGATATTGCCTTCTCACGCCCGTACACGGGATCTAAGAATGGGGGAGATTCTTTAGTTTTAAAATAGTAATATAAAAATAATTATTAATCAAAAATCTGGTTAAAAAAATGTAGATTTTTGAAAATTTAGTATTTTCTCTTAAGGTCATCTTTAAAATAGTTTTGGAGCTATAAAATTGAGATAGAAGGGCTTCTCCGGGGAAAAAATGTTTTCCTAAAAATCAAATTGAATTCATAAGGCATATGGCTGAATCATCTTCTTATCATGGATATGTTTTTGGAATAATTTATATGATGAATGTCTTGATTGAAAAAAACTAGGGGTTGAAACAAAATTGCGAGAAAATCACGAGAAATCGAAATTTTTGAATTCTCACGCGCACAAATATATTATGCCTCCTGACAGAAATAAACGAAATTGGGTAGTACCTTTATAGTAGATTGGACTCATTAAGTGTTTTGTTGTACGGGTACAATACTTGGTTGTTGATAGATATCCCGAAGCATATTGTTTCTTTGTTGAATTGTTTTTCCCATACTAAAGATTCATTCGACATGATATTCATGAAGTGGTCATTTTTCAAGGGAAACCCATCAAACAGGGCTGTTTGAAACCTAAGAGCTCCTTCATCAGTCCAATGGATTGATTAAATTGACATGAATGTCGGGTAGTCATGCATTAAACCTTTAGGTAGAAAGGGCAGGGCTGAAATATCTTTTGGCTTCACCGCCAAAGTCACTTCCATCAGTGATGAAACCAGACGAAAGCCCCTACACAAGTCCTGAACTCAGATTAAACCTGTATTCTACACTTCCGTTGATTCGTTCCACAGAAACCCTATTCGTTTTCGCTCATTCGAGTTAAGGTTTGGTAGGTAGGTACCTATTAATTAAAAAGTACCTGAATGTGGAAACTTGGTTGAGTGGCTCAGTTCGAGTAGCGGTTAGGCATTCACTCACTACTTCCATCCAAACAGCTTTTTCTTCCGTTTTGAAAGGAGTTCAACTCCCTCTTTCGTCATTACTGCCTTTTCGTACTGCGTTAAATAGCCCTCGACTGTAGAGGCCTACTTCAGCTTTAACACTGTTTACTAGTTATTTACCATAAACGCAAGGGAGGAAAAGGAAAATTTCTTCGTAACTCATCCAAAACGTAGTCTTTGAAAATCCTGGGGTAACATAATAAAGATTTAAGCAAAGATTTTCCTAAATGGACAAAATAATACATCACGTTTTAGAACGTTCTCTTCACATGGCTGTTTGTATCAAAACAACCAAAAGTAATACCAGTAGTATTCGTGCAGCAGGTGAAAAAAAAGTATCCTACTCGTGCAACATGAGTGAATGAGCGAACTTTCAAAGAAACATTTTATCCGACTTTTAGCCGTTTTTTAACATAATTTTTCACAACTTCTTAACATCTCGTTAGGCAATTATAGTAACATATTCGTACTTTTCCACAAAAACATTTCAAACAACGCTTTGGGCCCTATTTTGGTTTATTATTTTCAATAATGAATCATTGGAATTGAACAGAAATTATTTTTCTAACCCCTCTCAAAATTTTATGGAACTTATACATTTCCAAAAGTAAGTAGATTCCAAAAATCGAATAAAAATTTTTCCTTAGTTAAGATTTTGATGCAATTTGGTGTAAAGAAAGATCGTGAGTTCGAGTCTCGGTCACCGGGCGTGTGACGCCAGGAATGGCAGTTCGGACGAAAATTCAACCTGAAATGGTTGTTTACTTTACTTACTTGGTATATGGGCTTTATCTAGGGTCACTTGTGTCCCGATGTTTTTGGTGTCAGTCACTTCTAAGGGTTGAAAAATAGGGGTTGTAATTTTCAATACCCTCGAGCTAGAAAACTCTAGATGGAAATGTATTGTTTTCTCATCGATTTAAAATAGAATTGAATTTTTGGAATCGAATGAGACCACCCTGAGTTCTGTAAGACAAACCTTAAGCACCCCATGAAGACTTTAGGGTTGGACTTATAATAAATCAGAAACATGAGAGCGAATCGCAAAAGAATGTTCGCTGACGGAAACAGGCCTAATATTCGTTCAAATTTCAACTGATCAAATTCATTGAATACAGTTAGGGGGCCAGAGGCAGCTTATTTCTTCGAATAGAGTTTAAAGTCATTCAGTTGGGATTCCTAAGCGACCAAAAACCAACTTTCGAAATGAAGACACCTGCAACTCTCGGATAGCGATGCTATCGCTAGTAGTTAGTATAAATAGAAAAACAGAGTTCTGAGCAGGCGAGTGATCTTTACAGTAAAATAATAAGCCATTGTGTACTAATTAGCAGAGTTTTTTAAAACTAGGTATGACAGTTATCAGGAAGTCTTATTGCAAAAAAGAAAAGAAAAAAAAATCGTAGATCATCGATATTTTTGTTCACCATTACAAACGAACCAGTAGGTCCTAGCTCCAAGAAAATGCACTACGTCAAGTGAAGATTTGAAAAAAAAAAATGATTCTGTTTATGTTTTCTGATTCGGGTTCGCAACATAGGTACAACAAAGAAAACAGCATGCTCTGAAGATGAAAGTGCCTAGTTCAGGTAAAGGACCTGTATAAAAAGCTGCAATTTATTAAACAGTGAATAATGAATAGATCACCCGTCAGCATAGAACGCGGCTTTTCCATTAATACTAGCAATAACATAATAGTAATAACATCGCCATTAGAGATTTTTAGGTGCCTTCATCACGGCATTAATTCGATTCTTGGTTGCTAAGGACACACAACTGAGTGCAACACAGAACTCATATAAATGAAACGAACAATGATCGCATTTGATCAGCGAAAATTTGAACGGAGATTCGTTCAGTGAGACCTCATAGGGAGCGAACGGCGGTCAGAGCTCTGGGCTGTCTCACTCGATTCTAAAACGCTGCGAATTATTACACAATGGTTCATTACACTAGATTACAAAATTTAGGGGTGGTCTGGCTGCCTCGTTCTTTCACCACTTTTCTTATGGTATTTGGTGCGCTGAACCCGAATCTGACGTCAGTTTTTTTGTTTATGTCGGATTTTCAAGATATAGCTAGTTTTAAGATTTTTCTAGTTCTCACTTTTCTTCATTTTTTAGTGAAAACTCATCTTGCTCAAATCTCCTCAAAAAGTACTCAGACTTATAGGAAATTTCATGTAGAATCCAAATATGTACTTAGTTTTTAAGTAAAACTGTGTTAAACCCCCTATTTTCCACAAAACGTATCAAAAAACACCGGTTCTCAACGTTTTTTCTTCGGGTTTTCCCTTACATTTTGCCACTTGAAAAAAAAATTAAGGCTACAAAAAAATTTCTTGGGCTTTTAATTTGTAGGGGGGACACCCCAGAGGAGAATGAGACCAATCGCAGCTTCCTAAACCCATTAATATCGAAGGAATGAGCTTTTTCATGGCACTGAGATGAAAATTCACAAAAACTGTCAGTTAATTTTTCGAGATTATGTGCGTTCCTAAATCTGTTTTCCCCAAATGGATTTTCCTTTCTTCTACATTTTTTATGCTTGTCACCTACTAAGAGTAAGATCGAAAATAGGCACTCAAAGGGGGAGTAAATCATAATTGGAAAACACTTGTTTTGTTAAGTGATTTTAATTCAGTTTTACAAACGAAACACAATAAACTGCGGAAAAGTTAACGGTGTAAATCTGTTTCATGAAGGCTCAGATGAATCAAAAGTTGGTAAATTGTTTGGTTATTCCTCCACCTCAGAGGTTCCACCAAGATATGAAAACCATTGAAGAACGGTACACAGGGTATTGGGAAGTTCACATGATGGCGGACTATTGTTGGACCTTGAAAAGAGATTTACCTCAGGCGGCGAAGTTTTCTCTACATAGATGCCGGCGATGAAACCTCTGAGGTGGAGGAATAACCAACCATTATACCAACTTTTGATTCATCTGAGCCTTCATGAAACAGATTTACACCGTAAACTTTTCTGCAGTTTATTGTGTTTTGTTTGTAAAACTGAATTAAAAACACTTAACAAAACAAGTGTTTCCCAATTATGATTTACTCCCCCTTTGAGTGCCTATTTTCGATCTTACTCTTAATAGGTGACAAGCATAAAAAATGTAGAAGAAAGGAAAATCCATTTGAGGAAAACAGATTTAGGAACGCACATACTTATCTCGAAAAATTAACTGACAGTTTTTGTGAATTTTCATCTCAGTGCCATGAAAAAGCTCATTCCTTCGATATTAATGGGTTTAGGAGGCTGCGATTGGTCTCATTCTCCTCTGGGGTGTCCCCCCTACAAATTAAAAGCCCAAGAAATTTTTTTGTAGCCTTAATCTTTTTTTCAAGTGGCAAAATGTAAGGGAAAACCCGAAGAAAAAACGTTGAGAACCGGTGTTTTTTGATACGTTTTGTGGAAAATAGGGGGTTTAACACAGTTTTACTTAAAAACTAAGTACATATTTGGATTCTACATGAAATTTCCTACAAGTCTGAGTACTTTTTGAAGAGATTTAAGCAAGATGAGTTTTCACTAAAAAATGAAGAAAAGTGAGAACTAGAAAAATCTTAAAACTAGCAATATCTTGAAAATCCGACATAAACAAAAAAAACTGACGTCAGATTCGGATTCAGCGCACCAAATACCATAAGAAAAGTGGTGAAAGAACGAGGCAGCCAGACCACCCCTAAATTTTGTAATCTAGTGTTATTTTTCTATATTGATCACTCGTCTGCAAAGCCACCAACCATCCAACATGAAGAAAAACATCGATCGCATTTCGGTCAATTAAAATTTGAACGGAAATTAGGCCTCTTTTGCGATTCACACTCGTGTTTCTGATTTATCGTACGTCCAACCCTTAAATTCTCGTAGGGAGCGAACGGTTTGTCCTACAGAGCTCCGCGTGGTCTCAAAAAATTCTAAAAATTCTATAGAATCTTAAATTGAAGGAAAAACAAAACCTTTATATCGTAATTTTTTGAGTTAGGGCGTATTCAAAATTTCAAAATTCATTTTTGAACCCTTAGAAGTGATCTACATCAACCAAAACCTTCGGGGCACAACTAGACCCCAAATGGAGCCTACATACCAAATTTCATCAAAATCGGTCAATGCTAAGTGGCAAAAGTGCCGCGTATTTTCGAATTCTACGTACCTTTAAACGTAAACCATCAAATTTTGAGGGGGTGTTAAAAAATATTTTTTCTTGGTCGATTCCAAAGGTTCATTATTGAAAATAATAAACCAAAATTCTCTTCTCTTTCAAATAATGAAAAAACAATACCTTTACATCATGAGTTTTCGAGCTAGGGCGATTTGAAAATTACAACCCCTATTTTTCACCTCTTAGTAGTGACTGACACTAACAAAAACTTCTGGCGTAACTACACTGCAAAAGAAGGCCATATACCACCAAATTTCATCAAAATCAATCCATGGTAACTAAGGAAAGTGCCGCGTCTGGTGAATGAACGGTTTAAAAAAATTATACGGTTTTCGCTCGATTCCAAAGGTTCATTATCGAAAATAAAAAATCAAAATGGCTGATTTTGACAATCAACTTTGGGGCCCTCTCTGCGCATTTTGGTAAATTTTTGACATTAATCTTCAAAGGAGTTTTACCACTTCTATACATGTAAGTAGGTATTTGTGCTGAATAATACGCGTAATGTATGCAACATCTCTATCCTAGGTGTAATTTTTCAAAAATCCAATTGGTGCCAAAATGTTTATCAATATCGAAAGAATGAGTCCGTTGGGCAACATTTATGGAGAGCGTAGGTAGGTAGTTTTAAAATTCAAATTGGACAATTATGGCTCAAAGATCCCGTGTTATGAGTTTTTTATAGAAAACTTTCATATAAATCCATCCCATATAATAAACAATTGTAGAGTCGGTCAGCACAATATTCTACAATAGTAAACTACTCGTGATATAAAAATAATTATTAATCAAAAATCTGGTAAAAAAGGGTAGATTTTTGAAAATTTAATAATGTCGCAAGACTGGAACTTTTTCATTCAAACTGTTTCTCGGCGAATCTATCGTCAACCAAAGTGCTTCGACTTCGACGAACGGGAATAACTATCATAAAAAAAGAAACGTTTCAACAGCGAGTGATAAATTCTTGAATCCGGATAGCCATGGAGACGCCAAACGGATGATTGAGGCGTGAACAGCGAGGCGTGAATGCGGAAAAGAGTCTTCAGACTGAAACGGAGATGGCAGAGAAGGAAATGCTCATTTAGAAGGAAAGACTTTCTTCCCGGGAGAGGATGGAATGGAGGAGGAACACAAGTTTGGGAGACACCGTCGAACATTTTCAAAGTTGAGTAGAACGCCCTCAGATCCCTTTTGAAATAAGTTTTAAGGGAAGGGAAATCACTTTAACCCGCGCCATCCCTTTTTATCACTTAGTTTTTCATCCGTTTTATCGTACTTCCTCCTTTAAAATTCTGTCTTGAATACTAATTACGTATCAAAATTTGGCACAGACAAACCTTCGTTTGTGTTACAGTATAATTATCACAGCAGCACTAGGCAAGATCACATAGTTATTAGATACCTGTAACATTCATTGAGCATGGTTGAGATTCAGTCTGAATAACCGACTGAACAGACGCAACTTCATCGACCAGAGCCAGATTATTTTCTTATTGATTATTTTATCCATATCTGAGTGAAGTGAAGTCGGAAGCATTATTTTCACTTTCGGAGTACCGTAAAACCGTCAAACTTTACCCCAAAAAGTGAGAATCTTCAATTGTGACGTAAACGTGGTAGTAAAAAGATAAAAGTTAGCTATTGTGTTTTCGTTATTCTCCACATCCCAGAGAATCGATGTGGCTTGTGATGGCGCGTTTATCCATGTTATCAGTCATAGTTTCCTGTTCAGCTGTTTTTGACCTGTTTCTCGTGCTCCAAAATTTCTTCCATGTCAGGTGTTTGGAGTGGATTTACCAGGCAAGCCCTGATCATATCACTTTCAATATCTTATTCTGACCAAATACACTAATCAAATTCTCAAAAAAGTGTTTTCTTAGTAACTAAGAATAACTGTTATGCCTTTGTTTACCAAAAATTTGATGGTAACTTTACTCCAAAAACCGGGTATCTTTACTCCACTATAAAGGTTGGGGTAAAGGTAGCCTCACTCATCTTTTTCTTATTTAATCTCGAAAAATATTTGAGTTTTATAATTTTTGCAGTGTTGAATGTAAAGGTCTGAATGAGGTGTATCTCATGTCAGAAGTTAGAGATGGGGAGAAGAAATGAGAAAAAGTACGCGCCCCTACCGAAACTTTACAACTGAACACCTGCATTATGATATGAACATAAACGTGCTTTGGTCTCATAAGTTGTGATTTACAATATTATTTGCTCGTGGGTTAACTTTGAAATTTACCATTGCAATTCATTCGAAAGTTATCGAATGTGAAACAGACTTTTTCTGTGATTTTGTTAAGTCATTCGTTTATCGTTAATTGTCCTTCAATATTTCTTTACTTGTAGAAAGTTTTGCTCGATTACCTACATAAGTCTGTCTATACTGGAAAACTGAAATTGTGATCTCTAAACCAGAAATATTGCATTTCAAGCAAATTCGTTGAAATAAATGATGAATAAATTATCATTGGAATTTATATTTTTCTTAGGTACAACTTGTATTTTTCAAGCTAAAAAGTTCAATTTTTCAATATATTTATAATAATATTATAAATACTTGATATTATCAAGTATTTCTGGGGTAATGAATTCAATCCCAACTAGTAACATTGCACCACTGCCCGTTTCTGTAGCGATAACCGTGAGTTTTTCAGAGTGGAGTAAAGATAGACGCACTCGTAGGTAACTGCACTCCAACATTTAAACAATTAATTTTAGACCCAGTACTTGACAGAGAGTTCTCTTTGGATGAGCTTAAGGCTGCTCTAGGAGCATGCAAGGATGGCAAGGCTGCTGGCTTTGACCGAGTTCCATATGAATTTTATAAGTATGCGCCGGACTCGTTTTTGGAGAATCTATTATGTATGTTTAATCACATTTTCAAAATTGGACTGGTCCCGGACTCCTTTTCAAAGTCAATCATCTTTCCTCTTCTCAAAAAAGGCGATCCCATGTCCGTAGAGAACTACCGTAGTCTTTCTTTTATTGACACTAATTCCAAAATATATTCAATCTTGATTATGAACCGCATGCAAAATCATGTTGTGAGGAATGATATCCTATGCGAAAATCAGGCAGGTTTCCGTAAAGGATATTCTACGGTTGATTGTGTTTACGTATTGACCGAAATAGCCAAAATCACCATGGATGCTCGGAAAAAGAAACTGTATGTGTTCTTCGCAGATTTTAAGGCTGTTTTTGATACGATTGTAAGAGATGCACTATATCAGAAATTATTTTCAATGGGATTTTCGAGCAAACTGATAAATGCGATCCGTGGGCTGTATGTCGGTGCTTCTTCAGGCGTCTGGGCAGGCAAAGGCGTGTCCGAGTTTTTCAACGTTGAAAATGGTTTGAAACATGGTTGTGTGTTGTCTCCTTTACTTTTTGCACTTTTCCTTAATGATTTTGTTGATGGCCTTGAGGTAGGTGTAAAGATTGGAGACCAGAAGATCGGTGTACTGAAGTACGCTGACGATTTGGCACTGTTTTCTGACTCTCCTGAAGGGCTGCAATCGCAGATTGATTGGCTTGAGCAGTATAGTGATAGATGGAACCTAACCATAAATCTGCAGAAGTCAAAGATCTTGGTGTTCCGAAAGGGCGGAAGATTGGGATCCAACGAAATGTGGTCTTATAAGGAACAACCGATTGAAGTGGTCAACCGTTTCACGTACCTTGGAATTTTGCTGACACCTCGTTTGACATACACCCCCCACATACGAAATAAAGTTGCCGCGGCAAAATACAGCTTAAACTGTGTCTGGACCAATTTGTTGGCTAATAATGCAGTGTCACTCTCCTCCAAATGGACTGTGTTTCTTGCAGCAACGAGAGCTATTCCAACGTATTGCGCTCAGGTATGGGGAATTAATGAGAATGAAGATTTGGAGAAGTTCTTGAGGTATTACCTCAAAAAGTTGTTTTGGTTACCAGCTGCAACCCCAAATTATTTCGTGTATTTGTCGACAGGTGTATTCCCTCTCTTTCTTCACTGCCTGGAGCTACATTTTTGTTATATTGACAAGATATTCAAGCTGCCTGCTCATAGATTTCCGAGGTTGGTGGCTGAGGAGATACTTGCTCTGGGGATCTCATGGTGTAGTGATTGGCGAAGGCTGGAGCTGAAGTTCGACTGTCCTCTTTTTAGGGGTGATGGGACCATCTCTAAGGAGCTGAGCCAGATTCTCCTAGAGAAAATTAAAGATAAAACCAGAGGTGACTGGTTATCAAGGGCCGCGTCCTCTTCCTCCCGTCTGTGGGGGTCACGATTGGACCATAAAATCCCTGTAGTCGATCTGTTCAATGGACCAGGAGTCTCTGATCTGACTCTGCCCCATCTGAGATGGATCTTAAAGATTAGATGCGAGATGCTCGCATTGAACTATCGCCCTGGTTGGAATCGTGAGCGTATAGATTGCTCTCTCTGTAATCATGGTGCCAAGGAAGATATTTTTCATTTTGTTTCAGTTTGCCCTATTTTAACAGAATACAGGATCAGGTATTTAGGAACTTGTGCTATCTCGGAGGATGAATTTTTGCAAATTATAGAAGATAGAACCAACTGGCATAAGCTGGCTAATTATGTACGCGATGCGTGGACATATCGCAAGGTGCTTACAGATGAATTTAATTGGTAGTTAGACATGATACATTAGTAAATTAGATAGAATTAGATTGTAGTTAAATTTAAAAAATAATATAAAATAAAAATAAAATTAAAAAAGAAAAGTGTAAATAGAATTAGAGTTTTTCACCTCGTTGTTCCCCTATTGGGCCAACTCCGGCAGACAGCCTATGGCTAAGCCTATATTACTTTCGAAGTGTACTTTTCCGTAAATTTTAATTTCAAAATAAAGTAATTTTTCTTCTTCTTCTTCTTCTTCTTCAATTATCTGATCAATGAGCTCGACCACTCAAAATGTTCAGGAAGCCCTGAAGATCAATTCACTTATTCAAAAAAATCAATTTAACCCATTTCGAGTGGGGAGAAATTGTATTTGGAAATGTTTTGGAGTAAATCTTGGGGTAAAGTTTGACGGTTTAACGGTACGATTTTTTAAAAAGTCTGCCAAGTTGGTGTGGGACGTAGTTTTTTCGAATCCGTAAAACGATTAAACAGATGATCCGATGCACAGAGAATGATCAAAACTTTGAATCTCCAAGTACCACTACTATTACCATAAAAGTCTACGAGTTGTTGTCCACAATTTACAAGTGGGATAAAACTAGTCTCTCGGGTGGGCAAGAAAGACTGGGGGTAGAAGCAGCGTTCTATTGTGTATCCCACACTGGATTCCACATGGTCCGGACTCAAAGTTGACAAGTTGATTAAAACACACTCTAACTCCACATTTAATGAAGATAGAGGGAAGCCTCGGGTCAGGAAGGCTTTAGGAAACAAAGGATTAAGAAAGAAATGACTGTTAGGCCAGCGACTACATCTACAGACCTCGTCCAGTCCAGCGGCGGGGGTAGTAGTTCATCCAAGAACGGCCAATAAGGACGAGAAAGTGATGGAACGTCGAGTAAATTAATGAGACAGAGGAGTAGTGGGGTGGAAAAGGAAACTACAGCAACTGGGAAAACAAGACGTAAAAGGCAACATATTGGCGAGCGTTAGGTCGAGTCGACTGAACCCGACTCCTGCAACGAGCAAACCTACTAAATCCTCAGTCCCCATCGTGATGTCAAAAACAAATGATTGCAGCAGGTCCATTACGGTTTTAGCTGATTTAGAGGATAGAGGACCGTAGAACATCTAATTCAGGCTCAATGAAAAATGTCTACGAAGTTGTGTGAGCAGTTTAGTTTTCTTACATACTCCCTAACATGAACGTATAGAATAAGTTGGTGCGAAAATTAAATTACCATTTGTACTCGTTCTACCATGAATACGTCACCTAATATAAAACATAATCGTCATAATACAGTAGTTTTGTAAAATTTAAAGAAAAATGTGATCAGTTGGTGATTCTGGGGTGCGACGGCAGTGAAGTCGTAGGAGACTGAAAATATTATCGAAATCGGACCAGTAGGTATTTCGGACAGTTTCGCTGAGAACGAGGAATCGAACGATTTTTAACATTCCCTAAGCGTTGTGGCTAAAGCTAATTTGAATACAATGAAATACATAGGAAATTGACTTTGAGCCTGCACACAAATATGCTCAGAATTTAATAGACTTCAGGACAACTAGCACCAGAGAAACCTATACCCTATATCAAATACCAAAATACAAATGGCACACACATGCATAGGTATGTTGTGAAGATGATAGGAGTCCATATTCATGTTCTGAAATTCGGACCCATCAAACTTGTCCAACATTCTTGGCTAAAGAACTCGTCTTTTTGTTTGTTATTATGAACATTTTGGTAAACATTTGATAGTGTTGCGAAACTATTACCCAAGTTATCGTCCGAAGTGACACACAGACACCTACACACACAAATATATGTATATATTATTCCTGAAAAACCTTCAGGATTCGTTTTAAGCTGGCCATACACGTACCGGCAAGCCTGACAGTTCGCCTGGACAGTCCGCAGGCAGGCCTGTATATCGACCATACACGTTCAGTTGAATCTCGGCCGGCAGACATTCGACGCGGACGCAGACCTACTCGTGTATTTGAGTAGTTACTTAATTTTTTGGAAATAATAATGTTTCCTAGTGAAGATGTTTTGAAGGTAAATAAAAAAGAGAAAAAAACTTGAAGTGTGGTGTAAAAAGTGGTTGCTGAAAAGAAAAACATACTCTCACATCCATTTATTCAACGCATTGAAGGTGGCTCCAAAGGATTGGCACAACTATGTAATAATGGACGAAAGTGTATATTTGCTACTCTTATCGTTGGTTACTCCATTGATAGAGAAGAAAAATACAGTTATAAGAACTGCGATACCCCCCACGAGTGACTTACTGCAACACTGAGGTTCCTCGCTCCTGGGAGAAGTTTTGAAGACCTCAAGTCCGATATTCAGGCGGCCAGCCGCCTGGAGCCTTACCCTAATCACGTACCGGCTTGCCTGAACTCTTTCCAGGTCATCCGGTAAGATTATTGAAATTTCGTTCGATGACAGGCCGCCTGTACAATTATAACTGACAGGCCAGCAGGATGCCATACACCATCCGGTTGCCCGTCGCTTGCGGACTGTTCAGGCGCAACTGTCAGGCTTGCCGGTACGTGTATGGCCAGCTTTAGAATGTTCTAAAGCGGATGTCAGTGGGGAAAAACAAATCCAAGCTAAAAATGTTGAGTACATTGCAATACCTTCATTTTACTTGAAAATCCGCCAAAAGGTGGTGAGAGAACCGAGAGCGAAACTGAGGGTACAAGTAAATTAGGGAACACTTCAGCTCAGAAAACTACCAAGTTTTGTATATTCCCTGACAAGTTCTATAAATTGTAAGCTACGCCACATTAAATAAATTAATTCACACTCAATGAAACTTGGCAAATTACCTTTGGAAAGCGCAGACTACGTCAGTGGGTTTGAGAACTAGGATGAAGGTCATCAGGAAACACAGAAGAATGCCAATCAGAAGAACGTAAGTCAGTTCTCGTCCAGCTGCTTTGACCACGGGAGTATCATTGTTTCTGAAATGTTTGTTAAAAACAAACAAAATTAATAACAATAATTTATAATAATTATTAATATGTATAATTATAATTGATAGTAATAATTGTAGTTAAGTCATTGTTATAAAATTAATAAAAACAATAATTGGTTATACTAAAAATAAGATTATTCATATTATGAATCATCAAATTAATATGGACGGTATAGAATAAGAACTTTTTCAAACCCATATAACAATAATTGTGCATTCAATTGACCTACTAAAAAAATTATGACCCCATATTAGCCTTAAATCGCCCTGATTATATTGCACATAACTATACAAGACAACGTGAGCAACTGAACATTGAAATTGGACAAATGAGAATACCTAAACCATCTTCAAAGAATTTTTAAGAAAGAACTCAAATTTCACGGTTACGAAATTCATCCAAAGCAGAGGATGGAACCAGACTATAAAAAATTAATTTTCTTCAAACAGTAGGTATTTGACTTTGAAAAATAAATTCTGGCGGAAGTCATAAATTATTAAACGATTTTTTTCTTACCTAAGGAAGACAGCGAATATTAGAAGTGTAATGAAAATGCCGGTAGAAGAGAAGGACATGGCACCTATTGCCCAGAGAGAGTTTGGCTCTAGGTAAACTTCCGGAATATCGAAGCACACTTCATGGTTGGGGTCAGGAATGGTACCAAGAGGACAAATTATACACTGTGTTTCATCCTTCGGGTTTCTAATCTGGAAACATTAAACAAGTCAAAGTGTCTGGAAAACCTCATTTGAAACTAATTAAGCTGGACACACTGTTAAGTAGCAAAGATATTTAATCCTATTATACAGGGTGTAAGCCTAATTGGTGTGCCACACTGCACGAGTCACTTCTACAACTAATTTGCAACAAAAAATATCTCCTAGCAATTTTTTTAGAGGCTTCGTTTCCGAGTTATTTCAATTTTAAGTGTTTTCCGTAATTTTGACATTACGTCATTAAATTGGCCATGACTCCTTTAATTTGCTGTGGTAGTTACAATTTGAGGATACCGTTGGAAAGAGCATAAAATTTCCTATCGGATAGACGCCTTAACTTTTCTTGAGTCAAGGTTTAGGTCATTAAAAAAAAACTCCCTGAAAAGAGAATTTCACGTAATTTGGGAAACCTCGATTTTTTCCAATCGGGAATTGAACTACGAGAACCAGTATTTTTTTAAGATACAAGAACGGCAAAAACTGCGCCAAAATCTCAGCTTTCCAACGGTTTAGTCATTTTAAATTTTAAAGTGGGCCTTCTTACAGGAATTTGTGTTTGAACGCGGAAAAACGTGCATTTTTTCAACGAAATCAGCGCTCCGGCTAGACGATTTGAGGGGTCCATCGATGGGAGTGGGTGGGTGTTCGCCGCGAGACCTCCGGAAACAAGAGGCCGGTGCACTGATTTTGTTGACAAAATCCAAGTTTTTCCCGCCTTCAAACACAAATTTCTCCGCTATATTCGATTGTAAAATATTTTTTTTATTATACCATTGGAAAGCTGAAATTTTGGCGCGTTTTTGCGTTCTTGCATCTTGAAAAAATATTGGTTCTCGTAGTTTGATTTGCGATTGTGAAAATTCGAGGTTTCCCAAATTACGTAAAATTTTATTTTCAGAGGGCTTTTTTTTGTCTCAAACCTTGACTCCAAAAAAGGTAAGGCATCTATCTCCAATAGGAAATTTTATGCTCTTTCCAACCGTATCTCTAAATTGTACTTATCACAGCAAATTAAAGAAGTTATGGCCAATTTGATGACGTAAGGTCAATGTCACGAGAAACAAATTTAAAATTGAAATAACTCGGAAACGAAGCCGCAAAACAAAATTTGCTCAGAGGAACTTTTTGTTGCAAATTAGTTGTAGAAATGACTCGTGCAGTATGGCAGACCAGTTAGGCTTACACCCTGCATAATTTCAAGCCCGTGTCAAACCTCACCCTTGTTTGATGCACCAGGAAAATTTAGGCACTTTTTTTCAGGCACATATTACATTTTAGCTTAAAGTAATTACTATACCTAGTATCATGTAGAAGACAAAATTCCCTACATTATTGAGTCCATACGTTTTTTTGAAGGACAACTTGCATCTTAGTAGCAATAAGAATATAGGTAATTTACTACTTTTTTTACTATTCTCCCCTTTTCCAAAATATATTAAAAAGGTGAAAAAAACAGATGCAATAGAAATTGTAGGGAGTTATTCCTCTACAAAAGTTGTAGGGCAAACTAAAACCAGAACAAGGGCTCAAAAAGCTCTAAAATTGAAATTTTGAAGTGAGATTTTGATTTTGGAGAACAAATATTTGACCTCCTCCCGGAATATACGGCTTTTCTACCTTCTCCCCACATATTATTGAGCAAGCAATTCACCATAAATATAAAAACGTATGAACATAAAAATAGTTGTTAGCTACGAAGTACTCCGATAAATGGGCGGTAAACACGAACCTGATATTGGGTGCAGTTGAAGCAATGCCAGCAGCAACTTTCTCCTTCCACGTAGGTTTTAGCTTGGCCCCGCTCACACGGTAACGAGCACATCGATTCGGGCAGAACTGATGTGCCCAACTTGAACTGTATTTCTGAAAGGAGGGCGAGCAAACTGAGTATTTATACCTTCAGAACTTGAATCGACAACATGGTCAGCACAATGAATGAGCAAATGTGTCAGTAAAATTGCTATTAAAAAAAAAATATAACTGTTGAAAAATCCTAGGGGTGAATAAAACTGCTTTTCCACAAAATGTCGGCTATTTCTGTCCTGATTTTTTTCGTCTGGCCAAAAGAAACGACCCTTGTAAGGACTAATATCGCGGTACAGTACATAATATGATGCGATTATGTGACCTACCTACGTTACTAATTAAACGGTCGATAGAAGTTGAACATTGTTCAAAACACTGCATTGAAAGGAAAATAAGGAAAGTACTGTTGAACATTGACCTGTTCCACCCAAGATCAATCGCATAGGAACTTCCTGACCTAATGAGGGAATCAAGATACCCTTCTCCAACCTGGAGAAGACACGCTCATTAATTTTCAATATTTATATTTACGTACATAAAAATATATCTACTTCAAGGTAGGTAGGTGTGATGCTCCACCTTTTTTTCAGCTAAACAGAGTGGTTATACCTTTTTTTGCAATATTAATATCAGTCTATTACCAAGTAATTATATTTTAGAAGAAAGGGAAATATAGGAAAGTGAAGAGATTTAAAGCAATTTACTGTCATGTTTCAATCACTCTCCGGGAAGTGATCAGAAACACAATAGAGAAGCTCTCCATCTCCATAAATTTTGGTAGTGCTCGAAAGTGTTCAACAATACGGCCCTCAAAGCAATGGGCGCATGATTTAAAAAAAAATAAACATTCGAACCTGGAGAAGACACGCCCATTAATTTTCAATATTTATACTTACGTATATAAAAATATATCTACTCCTTCAAGGTAGGTAGGTGTGATGCTCCACCTTTTTTTTCAGCTAAACAGAGTGGTTATACCTTTTTTTTGCAATATTAACATCAGTCAATTACCAAGTAATCATCATTTAGAAGAAAGGGAAATATAGGAAAGTGAAGAGATTTAAAGCAATTTACCATCATGTTTCAATCACTCTCCGGGAAGTGATCAGAAACACAATAGAGAAGCTTTCCATCCCTATAAATTTTGGTAGTGCTTGAAAGTGTTCAACAATAAGGCCCTCAAAGCAATGGGCGCATGATTTAAAAAAAATAAACATTCGAACCTGGAGAAGACACGCTCATTAATTTTCAATATTTATACTTACGTATATAAAAATATATCTACTCCTTCAAGGTAGGTAGGTGTGATGCTCCACCTTTTTTTCAGCTAAACAGAGTGGTTATACCTTTTCTTTGCAATATTAATATCAGTCTATTACCAAGTAATTATCATTTAGAAGAAAGGGAAATATAGGAAAGTGAAGAGATTTAAAGCAATTTACTGTCATGTTTTAATCACTCTCCGGGAAGTGATCAGAAACACAATAGAGAAGCTCTCCATCTCCATAAATTTTGATAGTGCTTGAAAGTGTTCAACAATAAGGCCCTCAAAGCAATAGGCGCATGATTTAAAAAAAAAATTAAACATTCAAAACTTTGATAAATTATAGAAAAAGTTCTTCTCACGCTAGAAGGTTGGTTCCAAGTTTCTCAGAATGAGGTCTAGTTTAGATTAAAAATAACAATAAACAATTTTTCCGACCCATGTGCACACACCATTACTGGCTGATGAGTGGTCAGAAACACTACGCCCGTACAAGGCGGAACAACATAAACACCTTTTCAAGATACACCGATACTTTCCTCCATCTTTTAAAACGATAGAAAATTAATCACTCGCATGCCAATCAAAATGCACAGTTACTCTCTTGATAAACGATAATAATTGAAGTACAATAAGATAGGTATCACAAGGGATAGCGTACTCTTTGTACAATCAAAGATCCAAGTGTTGGGTTATAGGTAGAATTTACGCATAATTTCAAATTTCGATCAATGTGCAATAACTAATGAACTTGTCTTGAACCCTCATGTGGAAAAAAACCTCGGTTGAATACAGCCCTTTCTTTGTTAAAACGAGGAAAAAGTATTTGATCAGACCCATTATAAAGTAGCGTTTGAAAAAAAAAAAAAAAAAAAAAAAAAAAAAAAAAAAAAAAAAAAAAAAAAACAGATTTATAGAGATTGCAATACTTTTCTCCTCACATTTTGATGGGTTGAGAAAAGTAAAACTAAATTCGCTAGCTCTACCATCAGTCCGAGATACAACGTCCAAGGACGATTGATTACCATAGTAGAAGGCAGTAGGCCGTAGTACTAGGCTGGCAATACATTCCCATTCCTTGTCTTTTAGATAATCGTTATTCTTGTTTTTTTTTTCAGATTTCCGAGTTTCTCTACCCAAGTCATCAATGCCAAATTAGCCAAGATAATAAAGCCAACCATAAAGATAATGACACGTCAAACAAGTATGACATACTTGTTTGTACATTGGTACATATGACATTGGTACATATGACATTGGTACAGTATGACATACTGGTTTGTACATTGTTGTACATTGGTGTTGGAATGTTTTTTGAAAGAATGAACAGTTCTCATGTCATTATAAAATCGCCAAGCATCAGTTGAAGGGGTTATAAAATTAGCTTACCAACTCATGATGAGAGAATGGAAATGTTCAAAGTTAATCGAGAAGTTCAAAGATACTAATTAGGTACCTATTTCACTATGTTATGATTTTTTGTATTCTGGAATTTGAAATATCTCAACAACTGTTCTAGTTTGCGAATAAAATGAGTCATTTCTGTAAATCATAATTGACTCAAAACTACTTTAGAGGGTTATTTAGTTTCCAGAATGCCTTCTTCATTATTACCATAAAGGTATTACTTCAATAACTTTCTAGTTTTTAAAAATGTATGTAACTTTACATTAATTACGTACTATAAGTAGGTATCAAATAATGATTCAGAAAACAACAGAGAGCTCGAGAGATCATTGCTCTAGAAGATGCGTCTGGCCTGAAGGGCGAAGCAAGTGCAGCTTAGCCAAAACTTGTGCCTCGGGCTTCAACTGGAGCCGTGTGTGTCCCATACAAGGCAAAAATGTATTTATAAATGTATAATGTTACTGTTCGGAATTATGTATGGGTGAGATAGGTCAGCCATTTCTGTAGAGCATTCCTAATGCATTTAATCCTCCAACAAACCAATAGGTTCTCATGACTGCCATGTGTTTCTCTCCGAGGTTGAGATAACTTGGAACTATCATATCAAGAAGATAGAAAGATTCGTAAAGAGACAGAAAAATGGAAAAAAAATCACGCATCTCTCTATTGAACGTAAAGTACGGGAAATGGGGAAAATAAGCTTGTGGAGGACCTCCGCTAAGAAATGAGGCGGAATAAAGTATCACCCTCATAAAACCACCATCTTTATGTCCTTTCTAGGATGCCAACCTCACCCCTCGCCTCCAAGTTCTCGCTGAAAACTTTTCTTCGGAATAATTCATTTGGATTCTGAAAGAGAGTTTGCCATTCACGCTTACGGAGTTTTTTTAATGTGTATTGATAGTTCCAATAAGATTGTAGATGAGGAGAAATGGAGCTTGAGTCATTGTGGACGAACACTATAGTTGAGAATTTAAATGCTTTTCCTTAGGCCGTATTTTGATTGAACGTTACACAGAGGCCTGAGAGAGGCAAAAACCTTGTTTTTCCAGAAAAAAATCAAATTGATAAAAATGTCATCTGTACACACCCCAATCTTTAATAGCTACCCCAATCTGTTACAGCTTATTATAGCTACCTACAAATTCACAATTGATGATGAAATTCACCTACCCAGCAACAGAATACAGGAAAAGATCTTCAACATTCTCAAGGTTGTAAGGCGAAGTAGGAAAAATGTAGAAGGAAAAATGATAAATCTTCCCTCTTTAGGATTCCAAAGTATTATCTTTTATAAATATTTGCCAGGCTTTAATAACTTCTCTCCCTCCAACATTTTTTTCCTCTCCCGCACACTTTTCGGGGATGAATAAAGAGAATATTAACCCGAGCTTGATAAGTTTTAACTGCAAACAGTAATTTCAAGCTTAAATGCTCCCAAAATCCAGTGACCTTGGCCGGGTGCCTCTCTATCTAGTCGACACGTGAACAAATTTATTCTGCTGGTGTGCATGTGGTTCTAAGGTATTTTGGGATGTTGTTCCGTCTGATTTCCCTTGATTGCCCCAGTTCGTAAACCATGGTGAAACTTACCGCTCATGTTCATCCAAAGCACTCCTTCCACGTACTCTCCAACCCAGACCCAAGAGAAGTTCTTAGGAGCGACTTGTTTGAAATGAATGACGTTGTAACGAGCTGGACCATCGCCGTTGTTGTCGAAATGGAATTTATCTCCTGACAACCCTGGAATGGTTAGGAAGGTACAGGTAAATTTTAGGCCGAACACACAAGGGCCGACTTTTATGCAACTTTTATCAACACATTAAATTGATAATACCTACACTCGGTTGTTGACTTCATCCACAAAATTCGATTTTGAGTTTGGAACACATCTTAAGGACTTGAAAATGCAAGTGAAGAGTAATTTTTAAATATGGAAGTTCCACGTTTTCATCATTTTTGCAAGCTAGCTACACAACATAAGGGAGAGTTTTTCCGAAATCGGATATAGAACTGGGAACTCAAGTCAATACTAATGACATGGGCAGAACTGAGAAGGAAAATCAACAGGAATTACAAGGATTAGACTGAACGGCGTTGGAACTCATCGCATTGTCATTCGGTCAAATGCGGAGGATGAAGAGGTTGACTTTGACTGAGCCAGCGTCCATATTCATGAGGAATTTACATAGGTAAAGTGATCTCTCCAATAACAACATCGGAAGGAGGGATTGGCGTTGGAAGAGTAGAATTCGATAAGGCTTTGTTGCCTCAATATGTTGTGGAATTAAAAATCAAGATCCTCGCCAACAGAGGTAGTACTTTTTCCCTTCAAGTCTAAGGAGTCATTGTCAGGTATTAGGACCCATAAGTATTTTTTTCAAAATGATATCATAAATGTATTATTACTATACAGGGGGATACAGGAACTCTTGTGAACACAGAAACATTCAATACTTTGGAAATGTATAAATGTTAAAATATTTGTCTAGGAGCAAACAACTTATTTTCCCACCCTACACTGTGCGAATTTCACAAAAGCTGCCTTTTTCAATAAACAAAAAATTGATTTCAATTGAATTTAAGGGGAAAATTTTTCTGAACGCGGAAAAACGAGGATTTTCTAAAACAAAATCAACGTTCTGGCGGGGAGACTCGGGGGTTGTACGAAGGGTGAGACGAGCGGCAGCGCAATAGACCACGTTTTTCCACTTTCAAACATTAATTTCTCCCCTAAATTCGATTGTAAAAAAATGTTTTCATTACAGTAGAACTCCAATTATCCGAATTAATGGGGACCGGGACCCATTCGGATAATCAAATATTCGGATAATCGGAGTTTTTAAAAAAAAAATTGCCATTGGAGAGAAAAAAAGCAACGTTTTGATATTGCACTATTTTTTTTATTGAATTAAATGAAAGAAACATGATGTTTTCACATGTTTTAAATATAAATAAAATGTACTTATGTACAAGTTTAGAAATAAAAATCATTGTTTTTCAAACATCTCCGTCAATGTAAGCGAACGCGCAAACACTGGCTTCGCGGGGGGGAAGAATAAAAGCGCACTTAGACTTTTTTTGGACAAATTTTTTTCTGAAAGTGATTCGGATAATCGGCGATTCGGATAGTCGGAGTTCGGATAATTGGAGTTCTACTGTATATCGTTGGAAAGATTATTAGAAAAAAGGAAGGTTTTGTGAAATAAATTTGTTTGCTCAAAGACAAATTTTCTAAAATTTAGAATTGTTTTGTGCTTACATGAACTGAATGGGAATATGTTTCCTGTGGAGGAAATTTAATGAGCTTATTAATGTTGTTTGTTTGTCCCTGAAACCTGAAATTATCTTGGAAAATTATTATGTTTCCTTAGAATGGAATTTAATGAGCATTTTAATGCTGCTTTTGAATTTTTGATGTAGGACCAATGGCTGAGGTGAGATGGTTAGTCTCGGGCTGAAACTCGTTTTTAACCCAAAAAAAAAGAAAAAATCAATCTTCTGCAATTCTTCCCTAACACTTGAGAATCGTACATGATTCAAGAGAAACTTTTTTGTTGCATTTGAGGTGCACAAACAATTTTTTTGGACATCTCATCACCGGTCAGCCTGTACATGGCGTATTCGGAATCATCGTAAATCTCAAATAAGAATATCTTTTGAAATAGAAACAATGTTACGATGGTTCAAAAATGACTCTAAAAATTCGCTCATTCACTCATGTTGAACGAATGGACTTTTTGATCATTTATGTTACAAAAAAACATTACGATTTTGTCTGTTTTGATAGACATCATGATTGAAAATAGTTAATTGTGAATATGACAAATGGCCACACATCTCAAAATCTATAATCCTTATCATAAACATATTGTTTAGTAATGCATGCATTCCAGGGGAAGTCCATTGGATAAGCATTAGATCAGTTTAACCAGTTGGTAAGCAATAAAACTGTTTCACTCGATGTAATTTATCTATACTTTAGGCAAGAAATACTGACCCCCCCCCCCCCCCCCCCCCCTCACAATTATCCACCTTAACATTTCTAGCGGCATGCGAGCCTCGAATCTGAAGAGCAATTTAAAATCCATGATCAACGATACCCAACATGCGAATTCGAGTTCACCCCCCCCCCCCCCATCACCACCACCACCAATGGTACCAGTCTGGCACCAAAGCGGAAATACGTCGTAACATTGAACTTTCTTCTGTTAGTTTTAGTAGGCAGTCCGACGAAGTTCACATCCGTATTCAAGGTGAAACAAAAAAAAAAAAAAAAAAAAAAACACGAAATATGCGGTTTATGGTGTCCTGGCACCATGGTGGCACCACTATTAGTTCCATGGCGGTACAGAGAATAAGTCATGAAAATCCGGAGGTATAATGAGAATTTTTCTTCAATTTCAAAGCTTGGGTACAATTAGTAAGCTATAAAGGAACCAAAACATGGGAAAATCTGATATTTTGTGAATATTAATCCCCCACTCACCCCCTCCCCTTGCGAATTTTGGTATTCTGGTAAAATCAAGTACAACTCGGAAGTTATTTGAGTCAAACAAAAAAAGAAACACGCAAATCGGTTGGAAATTGAGGCCTGGGCAGTGTTTACAAGATTATACCCACAAACGTACGTTTTTTAAGCATTAACCCCCCCTTTTCCTCCTTAAAAAGCAAAATTCAAAATTCCGACGCCGTAGTGCACAACTAGATAGTATTCCGCAACGAACAAAAAAAGAACCACGAAAATCGGTTGAGAACTAAGGCCTGGGCAGACGACACAAGATTATGCCCAAAAACACACGTTTTTCGAGCATTAACCCCCCTTTCCCCCCCCCCATTAAAAGGCAAAATTCGAAATTCCGGCGACGTAGTGCACAACTAGATTGTTTTCCGTGACGAACAAAAAAAAGAACCACGAAAATCGGTTGAGAACTAAGGCCTGGGCAGAGTACACAAGATTTTGTTACACACACACACAGACATACACCTATGGTTTTTTTCACGGATTTGGATTCAGAATGGTCTAAAACGAATTACTGTGTGGTTATTTTTTTTCTGTTGATTGTTGTCCTCCTTCACCCCATAAGGACGCACAAGTCTTACTGTGGGACGTCCTAAAAACAAGGAGATACTGCGTTTCCCTCCAAACGCTATTACCTACACAATTTAGTGAATAATTTTTTACAATTTCATGGACCATTTGGATACCTTGCAGGTACTTGTACAATAATTACGTACTTGTTGGCAGTAAAATAATAAATAATTTCAAACAAAATTTAGTAAGATAGGTACCTTACCAGTGAAGGTGACAGTTTTCAGATAGCGAAGTAAATCTGAACCTTTAGTTGGCTTCAAGTCGTCACATAGCCCATCTACCGGCCCGCAGTAAATTCTGCAATCAGAAAGGATACCTTAATACGACAACACACGGGGTGTAGTTCGTTATCCGCCCCCATTTTGTTCTCTCTTTTGCAAGCACACCCGACCACATTTTTCATTTTTTGAGGAGTGTTCCGTAAACTAGATTTCATCTTCTTGAGCACAATCGTGACGAATTATAATTTTTGATTGGTTAATTTTGGGAAATTAGGTGTTGAAAAAAGTGGGGGCGAATACCGAACTATTTCTCTAGTGAAAAAGTTCGGTATGCGCCCCCACATAGTTAATAATGGAAAACACAACATTTTTGTTTTAAATAATTCATTTATTAATATGATTATTACTTCTGACACATATTGTGGTGTTGTATTATTCTATGGTTGGGTCATACAAATTCTTGATGCAGTCCAAAAAATGCTCAAAAAATGCCCATTGACTTCACACATCTCCTCCACAAAAATTCGCACAAGTGTGAATGAAGACTGGTGATGTTTCCTCCAGCATTGATATTTCGTTTAACCGCACGCCACGTCGACTCGATGTTTTGCGTGTGAGCCAGCGTTGATGGGTCCACGAAATGAAGGGAGTGATTCACCGTTTGATGTGAAAACTGCAAAGTTGAGAGACGACTATATGCTCGCCACTCATCGCTCATTATTGTTGTGCCTGTTTTTATTTTATTTATGAGCATCGCATCTCAACATCTTAACTTTCGATCAAAGTTATTCTCTGCCTCACCAGTTATCTCTCCCAAGAAAACGTCCCAGGCCAGGAATCAATGCAATTCGGTCGTGGGGGCGGTTATCGAACTTTTTCTCTAGGGAAATAGTTCGGTATACGCCCCCACTTTTTTCAATGTCTAGTTTCATTGCTTGGAGTATTTGAAAACATAAGTGCGGTATATTATTCATACAGTACATGAAATCTAGTTTACGGAACACTCCTCAAAAATTGAAAAAGGAAGTCGGGTGTGCTTGCAAAAGAGAGAACAAAATGGGGGCGGATAACGAACTACACCCCAACACACGACTTAAGTACGACAACACTAAGTATTTATAAGTACTCCAAATTAGATACCTAACTGAATAGATCGGATCCCTACTAGTTTACCCTGAAATTTCCCAACGTGATTAGGTAGTCATCGTAAACCGCAATAGGGTGTGTGAATTATTTTTATAATTTTTATAAGTACCTATATCTGTATAAAACTCAGGAACTTTTTTAGTAGATAGGTAAGGGAAAGTACCAACCTATGCATTTCTTCCAGGGCCTTAGCTAGAGCCATTACTGCGTCCGAAACGAACTGCAATTGATTTTCAAAAGCAGTATTTTCAGCTGTCAGTTTTTCCATCTTGTTGCATATGGTGTCGAATTTGTTGTACGGGGTTGTAGCACTGTTAGGATACTTGCACTGAAATTGGTCCTCCCAGAATTCTGCAACAGGAAAACGGTACAATCAGAACACTGGGTTGAGTTTTTATGCTCGTTATGGTCCAAAGACAACAAAGAACTAACCACTTCAAAATAGATACACACTAACTTGTGCATCAATTGAGTATCTATACATATTTTTTTAGTAGGTACATAGTAAGTACATTACCAACTAATGTTTAATAAAGTGGTGTGTCAACATTTCAGATTGATTATTTCATCTTCAGATAAAAAATGCTGCATACCTAATTACCAAATAGGGTGTGCGCCTGGGTAGGAAAAACTGTTTATTGTTATTTTTAATCTAAGGTAGACCTCATTCTGAGAATTTTGGTACCAACCGCGACCTTCTAGCGTGCGTAAAATCTTTTCCTATGAATTTTTAAAATTTCGACCGTTTATGACGTCACAGGCGCCCCGGCGAGAGGGGCGCGTCACGTCATAAACGGTCGAAACTTTGAAAAATCATAGAAACAGATCTACTCACGCTAGAAGGTGGCTGTTGGTGCCAAAATTCTCAGGATGTAGTCTACTTTCGATTAAAAATCTGAAAAAACCAAGGCCCCCCCCCCATTGTTTTCCGAAGGTAGATAAGACGGTACCTGCATAGAGGGCAACGGAGATGACAAATGAAGTCGGATTCGGATGATTTATAACTAGGTATTCTATTCGATAAACTTGTTAACTAACTAAAGTACTTGTGCACTAAAGTAGTAGGACGGATCCCTTGTCCCTTCATGGTTTCTTCTTTCTTCTTGTAGGACTAATAAAATAACAAACAACAAAGTTCAAGACAACAGAAAAGTTGATTGGGATCAACATTTTACCATGACCATGACTGAGGACGAGTTTTGTATTGGCATGGAGGAAGTATAAGACAACGAATGAGTTTGCTGTTCAGTATTGGCATGGAGGAAGTTTGTGAGAAAAAACACAGATTTGTTCGTCAAAGCCTAGATCTCAACAAGTTAACGAAAAAAATCAATTTGATTAAGTACTTTTGATCTCGATGATCGATCTACATACAAGCTTTCTAGTATGCCTCATGAAGGGCCAGAAAAAAAGGACGACGTATTTTGAATTGACCGGGATCTATTTCATGGAACTTACCAAAACAGTATCCATGATATGAAAACTTTGTCATTTTCCGAATTTTCTGATAGGAAGGAGTTAATTTCTCAATTGCTAAATTATTTTTAATAACTAATAAATTGATGAATAAATTTTGGGACCGAAATGTTGATGAACACTTTAAAGTTTTAAGAGTCATCACTGGTCATCGGACATCGGGCGTCAGCCATCTTTTTCCGTTTTGAGCGGCAACCGTTACACAAGAGCACAAGGAGTGGGAGTGGGAAGTGGCAAGTGGGGTCTCGGTGTAACGGATTCGTAGTGTTTGTCCGATCTCCTTCCTATATCTTGGGAAAAGTCGAATATTGGTGAATGTGGTCAGTTTCAGTAGAACATTATACTTTTGTAACGTATGTTTTACCAGTGAAACTAATTTTCATGTGTTATTATCCATGACCGATAGGTGATAACCTTCGTTAACGTTCACAACCGGAGGCCCTCAGTAAGTGGAATCTCCAGCTCTTTTTATCATTTGAAATACCGTCATCTCCCTATGTGTTCCCTCTCGAATAGCATGGCTTCTTTCAAAATTCACGAAGATGACGAAAATAGTTACCCGAATCTCTCAGCCAAACTGAAGGACTTGGGTCCGATTCAACAAAAACGATCGGCGTTGGGGGAAGTCGACAAAAACGTTTTCGACCCACGAAATCTGAAAGACAAGGTAGGAGGTTCGAAAGACCAAGCCAAGGCCCCTATCGCCAAACCGCGCGCCGTTTTGGGGGATATCAAGTCTCAGGAAAATGCGGTTTCTCAAATTACAAAAAGTGACTTCCCTCGTAAAGAAAATTCCGGAGAAAATGCGTCCTGTTCGAACGAGGTATTGAAGTCCAGCGAGAACTCTGTTAATATTGGCGTGAAGGTCGCCTCTGTTGATATTGACGTGAAAGTCTCTTCTGTTGTTGAAAAAGTTCAACTCAAATCATCCGTAATCGACAAACACCGTTCTCCTTTGAAAGAGATAAAAACCTTTGACAATGACTCTTCTCCGAGCAAAGTGTCGTCACCTATGGTGGTGGATTCTCCAATCAAAGCCGTTGCTTTGCCCGTATCCATCAAAGTTCAGTTGGAAGATTTATACGCTTGCGTGACTTATAAAGACGAGATTTTCAAGTATTTGAAGCATCGGGAGACGTTATTCAGGCCGAAACCGCAATATATGAGGAGACAGCCTGATGTGACGTATGCTATGCGAACGATTTTGGTCGATTGGTTGGTTGAAGTCGGAGAGGAGTACAAACTGAATCATCCCTCTCTCTTTTTGACTGTCAGTTTCGTAGACAGATTCTTGAGCAGCATGGCGGTTGTAAGGAATAAACTGCAATTGTTGGGCACCGCTGCCATGTTCCTTGCTTCCAAATTCGAAGAAGTCTACCCACCCGATGTCGGTGAGTTCACGTACATCACTGACGACAGCTACACGAAGAAACAGGTGCTCAGGATGGAAAATCTGATCGCCAAAGTTTTGGATTTCAATTTGTCCACCCCGACATCATTCACTTTCATCATGCACATCGTCGCATCTGTCAGGCTCCCGGATAAAGTCATGTTCTTAGCCATGTACATTTGCGAGCTCAGCCTCCTAGAAGCCGACCCTTATTTGGAACATTTGCCCTCCCTGATCGCTTGTGGTGCTATCGCGCTCGCCCGCCATTGCCTTGGATACGTTGACGTTTGGCCAGTTTGCCTCAGTGAATCGACTGGCTACTCCCTCAAGCAGCTCGCCCCTGTGGTCAATTGCCTCAACGACACTCATGCCAAGTCTTTCACGGTAACGCAGCAACAAGCTATGAAAGATAAATATAAGTCAAAAAAATATCAAATGGTTTCCATTATCCCGCACAAAAGACTATCACTTCGTATGGATGTCTAGCGGTCTTGAATGTAACTTCAAATTTGGATTGATTTCGGGATGTTGAAGACACACCATTTTGAGTGCCATGAAGACCTAAACGTGATCAAACTCAACGCTGTGTCGCGAACTCAACCTGTACATTATGAGCTTACGATTAGGTTGTACATAATGAACAATTGACATTTTAAATCAACATTTTGATACTATACCATTTTTTGTGTGTTCATTATTTATTTTAACATATATATGATTTGACAGTGACCTCTAGGCAAGTAACATTTTTATCATATTACTCGTTTCATTCCTTTCCAATTATTTTTTAATGAGTTCTTTTACTCTCCAGCCTATAAATGCCGAAGCTGGTAATATGTAATTGTCTTAAATTCTTCTTTTCTCTTAACATCACGTTTTGGGAGTAACTAAGCTTAGTATTGTTTGCCAGGTGAATTTTTTTCTAGATATTTTCTTAACAGAATCATGGTTAACGCCTACCTACAGGTTGGCATTGTTGTCTAATTGTTATCGACTCTTGACGTAAATTACTAGTTTTGTAGCCTTGTTTTAGGCGTCGTTCTATATTTTTATACAATTTTGTGTGTTAACGTTTAAGTTGGTCATGTCCACAGTAGTAATTATTTTGATCAGTCAACATTGAATAAACATTTGTTGTTGGAAGTGAATTGGGTTCATTTTTGTTTCCCCTCCAAGGACTTTATTGGGTATCTGGGTCTGGTGTTAGCAATTACCTTGTAATGCCCATTAAGGTGAGCATTACAAAAACAAAAAAAAATTAGAAACTTTCAGTTTACATTTTTTTTGACAATTGTCAAAATTATTATTATTTAATTCAAAATTGTCATAATTATTATAAAAAAAAAAGATTTTTTGGAAAAAGTTGACAATAATTGTCAAAATTATTATTATTCAATTCAAAATTGTCATAATTATGAAAAAAAAGAAAACATTTTTTTTTGCAAAAATTAACTGATTTTATGAAGAAAGTCCTTACTTGAGTAATTAGTTGAGTGTGGAAGAAAAAGCAAAGTTTGGTCCGAGTTTGATGGTAGGGTTCAAAACTTTGAAGTTTCCTCAAAAATGAATGACATTTGAAAGGATAATTTAAAATATGCAGCATGAAACCAAATGATGTGGAAATGTCCTTTATATGAAGAAGTGAAAATTAGTATTTACGCTGTTTCTATGTGTAGCACGAAATGATAGTTTGATCGTTAAAAATGGCTACACTTTGGATATACATCATGTCTAATAGTTAAATTCGAATCATTATTTATTCATAAATTTGTGAATTTCAACCATTTAGTGCGGATAGTGGTATTTTAATTAAATTTCAGGTCACTTCGGATGCATCCCTGTTCGGTGTGGACCTGATAGTGTTGGGTACTCATTTTTGAATTGTTTTCCAGGTTCTAATTGTACATGTAATTGTTTTAAGGTACTTGAACATCCATATATTGGTAAGTTCAGCAAGGGATAGATCATTCAGCAGTGCACTCTATCCATGTCGCTATCTTTGGTTTGTGAACTTCAAGTTCTGAGTGACTTTCAGCTGGATGTATTGTTAATGATGTGAACCAATTCTGGTTCTGCTCATTATCAAGAAGGGGGTAGGTTCAGTAGTAGCTTCAGTTTTGAACTTATAAGATGTAGGACCATGTATGAAGAATAATGTGTAGGGTAACTTGCATTCAATTAAAATGTATCTGCTCAATTCTTGTAAATATCTCAAGTTGGTCAACGTGAGGGTAATAAAGCAATACCTTTTAACGAGGAATTGAGCTTCTTTTTATTTTTCCAAATCATTGTTCATTCGATGTGCTTTCCAAAAAGGTACAGTATGATGGGTCAGAATTACAACAACAACCAGAAAATACAGGAATAGGATGAAGCAGGAAAAGGAAAAAGCGGGTAAAATCGAGAGGTATAAACTCATTCATATTAGGTATCAACTCATTAATATTAGGTATAAACTTAATTGCTTATTAAGTTAATACAAAAATCCGGCAAGGGAGGGCATGTACTGTTCGCAGATAGAAAGAATACGATTGGCCAATGAGGAATTTCACCGATTTCTGTTTGCATTTTTCCTGAATTGTTAATGGAAAAACAACTGATTGTTGATTTCGGAAAATAAGTCTCCTGTTATTTTTGGGAGACAGTCAAAATTTTTAATTTCAAAACTAACCGGGAAAACAGACGTGCAGCGGGAACGCTCGCTGATTGGGCTGTTCAGATAGCCGTCTCCTCCCAGTGTTGCCCATTGGGACGACGAAATCGTGTTTTCTAAGAGAAAAGTTATCAAACAAAAACAGGGGAAACCTAATTTTCCCTATCTCGCTTTTTCTATTTTTTTCTTCAGTTTTTCGATTTCGAACTTAACTGTTTCATGAAATTTTGCATCTGGGGACTATGGATTTCTCGATCTCAGCGCTTCAAGCGGCCATAAATGAACTATTCCAGGATGACGTCATTTTCCCGGGTTTTTTAAACATTCGTATTTTCTACACTGTTTTGTTTATTCGTAAATTAGGAAGTTCGGGCTGAAAGTTTGCCTTAGGGGTTTTTTAGAGGTGCTGAATCCGATTTTAGGGTCAAAAATAGGAAATTCCGACATGGTGAAATTCCTCATTTCTCGAAGGGTATACCTGCTGACATAGACGACTACCTGTTCCAAAATCTTAGGTAGCCTGTTGGGTCAGGCTTGGGAAGGCCGATCCTCAGTAAGCAATCTGCAGTAAGTAATCCAGAGATCAAGCAACTCGAGTCATAATAAGGTAGAGAGCCCCTCCACTTAGCCAATTGTTAGGAAGGATTATTTTTATCTGGAATGTAAGTTTACTTGCCCTTCTGTTTACCCTTCAGTCGCCTTTAAAATTTGAAAGAAGCATCATCCTTTAGGTACTGGAAGTGTCATTTTATTTTTGAATGAATGAATGTACATTCTCCTTATTGATAAGACTTTCCCAAGGGTAAGGAACCTATTTTATTTTTTATTAGTGTTATGTATTTGTTTTGTTTTGTCTGTAATAAATCAATCCGTTCACTTCATCATTGGTCGGTAGTCAACAACCCTCGGTCTCATTTTCCCTGGCTTGAGTGGCAGGTAAAAGAAGGACGATGTTTTTGGGATTGTAATACACATGGACACCTCACCAAACCATCCCCATTCTTTCAATCTGCAAACAGTAGGTACCAGATTCCTACTGTTTGGCAACAGTTTCGTGATTGTTGAGGATAGCAAAAAGGTATTTCGCTTTGTGGGTTAAACAGTACCATTATTTGAATCTTGTATGTCCAGACAGGTTAGTTTTTAGCCTTACTACATTTCTAATGATGAACTGTTTGGTATTTTAGGAAATTTTCAACACTGTCTACAAATTTCATAAGCAGTTCTGGAGATCATTTCTTCGTGAAAGACGACAAGGAGACCTTTGTGTGCAAGCAGTAAGGAGAGGTTCCAGTTGGAAACTCGACAGTAAACTCATTGCCAGGCGCTTAGGATTTTCACATTCGCCAGCAAATGTACGTCAGCTATGTGCGTCATATACATCTCATTCTCACACGTCTACTTACAGGTATGTCCCTAAACAGAAAAGAGCAGGGCGAAGCTCAGGACTTGCCTTTCAGTGCTGCCATACAATATTAGAAGTTATGAACGTACAATAACATTTAAAATAAAACTCATAAGTATTTAATAGCTATAAAATTGTTGAACAAAGACGAGGCATTTTTGGTAGAATATTTGAACTTCAAAGAATGAGAAGGTCCTTCTGATTGTGTGTGTCATAGAGTGATTTTTATTTAATGGTGTTAGGTACTAACATCTAAACCAAACTGGCACCATTAGTTCATCTATCGTTCGCATGGGATTGTAAAGCGTTTTTCCCTTGATACTGCTTCAAGCTTTATCAAAATAGGTACCTAAGCTCATTTGATTCTAGGAAAAAACGCTTTAATATCCCTAGCGGAGGAAATATGAACTGCCAGTGTGGTTTAGACGTTTGTTCACTATACCTAACACCATTAAAAACCTTGAAATGAGCTTTCAATATTTCAGCTGGTAAAAAAATTTCTTGACCTAAGCATCAGAGTTTTGGAAAATGATGAGGTTGACGTGTCTTGACATATTTTTGTTCCTATTTGTACCTAAAAAAGTTTTCGAGTTCGAAGAAGTGTAGAGTCAGCTTATCAGAGTTCAAGACGCCCTAATGCTATTGATAGTAAAGGGAGAAATTCAACAGGGAAGTTAAAAATCACCATTGCTGTAGAGCACCTGCCTGAATGAGGTGTTTGAAATCGAGAATATCAGGGAGGGGTAAATGATTTACTCGTTTCATACAACAGGAATCCCGTGGCGCATGTTACTCAAAACAAAAAAAGTCCGCTGATTACTGACTAACTGGTATGTGTACGTTAGGTTATGCATGTGGCAAAATCTTGTGCACTGATTTGTACTTGCTGGTACGAGTTCAAAAGGAGTCTAAAGGTGCCCATCCACTAGGTCGACAGCGCGGCGCGACGCCAAAAAAATTTCTAGAAATATAATGGGAAATGAATGGCAGCCCGTCCACTAGGTTGACAGTGCGTCCACTAGGTTGACAGCGCGGCGCGGCGCGGGTCGAAAATTTTTCGCAATCAGCCGCGCTCCAGAAGTCTGGAAAGTCGCGCCACGCCGCGCCGCGCTGTCGACCTAGTGGACGGAGGGCGAATCGAAAAATTGTCGACCTCGGTCATTTTTGTCAGTGTTCTGCTTATCTATACGAGGCTTAATCAATGTGTGAAGCTCGAAAAACTTCCCCCTCGACATTCTAAAATACTTTATAAACTTTTGCTCGTCGCTTAGCAAATCTTTTAACAGGTGATTGTGCTCCCCCAGGTCCATCCTCTTTATTGGATGGCCCCAAAATCTTCTCCTTTTCCCACCGATTTGGTCCTCTTCTTCTGCTTCCAAAGCTGCAACTAAAAGGAACATTTCTTCGTCGTCTGATGAAAACATAATACCTATGCCCGACATTTTCCGGAGAAGGCACCGTGGCAAAACGGCGGGTCGAAAAATTTTATCCGCTCCAGTGGACGGAGCTCAGGAATTTCGCGTCGCGCTGTCGACCTAGTGGACGGCCAGCTTAACTCGCTTTCTCACAAGGAAATGAGAGAGGGAGATAGTCAAGCTATGTCGTCATTTCGTATTCTTATGATTTTTGGTACCTACCTATGCTCGTTTCATCTGTACTATTCAGATTTGTGCATTACAACGCAGGTGATAAGAAATTTCCATGGAAACAGGGGAGTGGGAGTAAACTAGACTAGGGATGAGACATCGATATCAATAATATCGAAACATTGTTGTTTTGCTCGTAACATCGATATTTTGATGTATCGATGTATTGGTCCAATGTTATCGATATGTTGATATGGTCTGATAACATCGTTTGAAAAATTTGACCTACTAGGTCCCGCAAGGAAACTAGAAAAAATCCAAACTCCAGACCGGATAGCTACAGTGAATTTACTTGGAATTAGAAGAACACCTCCTACCTTTCATTCATCATTCTATATAACAAGATAATGGGGGGGGGGGGGGGGGTGAACCTGATTTAAAAAAAAAATTTAATCGAAAGTAGACTTCATCCTGAGAATTTTGACACCAGCCATTCTATTTTTGGATGAAGAGATCTTTTTCTATGATTTTTCAAAGTTTCGAATGTTTATGACGTCACGCCTGGGCAGGACCCCCAGCCCAGTGTGACGTTATAAACATTCGAAACTTTGAAAAATCATAGAAAAAGGTCTTCTCACGTTAGAAGGTGAGTGTAAAAATTCTCAGAATGAGGTCTAGTTTAGATTTAAAATAACAATAAAAAGGTTTTCCAACCCATGCGCACACCCCCTTTAGGGGGAAAACAATAGGAAAAAATCTTTTCATGTTTGAAACAATAATTGAAATGGTAAAGGTATGGGACATCGAAATGAAAAATTAAATGCATGAAAAAGCGGAAAAATATGTCACGAATGAAAAAAATTATAATGGAGTAGGTTATCCAATAAAAATAAATCGTGTTAGAAGATAACATCCTCTTCTTATGAATGGAGGGAAAGCAGCCTCTTCAGGTTTTCTCCCTTCATTCTATTTAGTTGACTAGAGAATTAAATTTCTGGCTTGCAAAAACTTCAATGTATTACCTTACGATGTTATCGATATCGATGTTTCAGCGATGTCAATATTTTCCATTCGATGTCCCATCCCTAATGTAAACCATGTAGTGCCTGAGAATTATAGTGTGGACTCGAATTCACTAGTTCGGTATTTTTGATTGTGGATTTTTAAATGATATCTAGCGTTAGGGCTGTCATTATGCAAGAAATGTTGTGAAGGTCCCCCAAACAGGGGTGGCTACTGATAGGAGCATAGGCGCATGTGCACCCCGAGCCAATTAAATTTAAAAAAATCAAAGTTAGTTCCTCTGGGTTTGAAGAGTAAGTTGGCTAGTGACAGAAGACTCGATCATAGGTACTGTGCTAGTTGAATCTATGTGCGAAAACAGTGGCAGGGAGCTCTCTCTTTTCTGACCAATCAGTGGCAGTTGGAGCAACTCCTTTTCCATGCTCCGTTTTTGGGGAGGGTGACGTGTTTTGAGGGAGGTGGGCACGTGAGATTGACCAACCAGAGAGCACAAAATGTGACCTTGGGGAGCAACATTGAAGTTGTGCTCCTGGCTCTCTGGTTTCCCGGTTTCCTTATCGAGTAATAAGTAAACAAACAAAGTAATAAGGGATTTTCGTTTTCGGTCCACCATTTTGTTCAAAGTATTGTGATTATTTAGGAGTGTTGTAGGTACCATGAATAATTCAGTGCATTACATTAAAGTAAACTATTCGTGTTTGTCAGTCGTGGAACTGTGCGACATTCAAGAAACTGGCCGCCCCTTGCCATCTACCTGGACTCCAACAGACGTTAAAATATAAAAATTGTGCAGATTCGTACCGTAAAATCAACGTCGAATATTATAAGAAGGTAGATTGGCTTTGTGGGTGTGAAGTGACTAACAAATTATTTTGCTTTGTTTTCCTACTCCATTCCACTTACTGAAATGAGGCATTTCCTGTCTCCCATAAGAACAATCTGGTAGAGTTGCGTATATTGGGCCATCAAAATATAATGCAACAACTCGACATTGCATATCGTCTTAATCTGATGCAAAAAAACCGAAACGGTTGAGAAAAATAGACCTATTTTTGAATGCACCTGTGCATTCTATCTCGAATCATTCATTGATTGTATCAAGTTCTGTGGTGTTTTCGAGCCAGCCATGCGTTGACATGATGAGAGGGAAGATCCTCGAATCCCGGAGTCTTCAAGGGGCTCGTAATTTTTCTTCCGAGTTGGACGATGTTTTGAATCATCACTGGCAAATATACATTTCAGCTATTGCAATGAGGAATTTCACCGAATTCTGTTTGCATTTTTCCTGAATAGTTAATGGTGTGGGATTGATGAAAATCGGGCTGATTTCGGAAAACAAGTCTCCTGTTGTTTTTGGGAGACAATCAAAATTTTTGATTTCAAAACTAACCGGGAAAACGGACGTGAAGCGGGAACGCTCCCTGATTGGGCTGTTTGGATCGCCGTCTCCTCCCAGAGTTGCCCATTGGGACATCAAAATCGTGTTTTCTAAGAGAAAAGTTATCAAACAAAAACAGGGGAAACCTAATTTTCCCCATCTTGCTTTTTCTATTTTTTTCTTCAGTTTTTCGATTTCGAACTTTACTGTTTCGTGAAATTTTGCATCTGGGGACTATGGATTTCTCGATCTCAGCGCTTCAAGCGGCCACAAATGAAGTATTCCAGGATGACGTCATTTTCCCAGTTTTTTTAAACATTCGTATTTTCTACACTGTTTTGTTTATTCGTAAATTAGGAAGTTTGGGCTGAAAGTTTGTCTTAGGGGGTTTTTCGAGGTGCTGAATCCGATTTTGGGGTCAAAAATAGGAAATTCCGACATGGTGAAATTCCTCATTAGATGGATGCATTTCTTGGGTGATGATTAAGTATTTCAGAATTTCTGTTAACCACTAGAGAACATTTTGCGTGTCTATTGTACCTACGTATTTAGTAACATTTGCAATTTTAAGATGAAAAAGTTACCAAGATTTATCCTATTTGCATATCGTTGAAATTTCTATTTGGCAGAGAAAAGCACCTATTCTGTCCCTTCTCCATAGCCTCTCCTCTTCTCGGAAGCCGCCACTGCCCCCAAAGGAATGTGCTCAGCATAATAACACCAGGGTTGCAGTTGGATTAATGTTCTAGGTATACGTGAATTGAACGTTCTATTCCTCATCTGGAAGGACGTTTTCCTAATCCTTGGTTAGGGCTAAAGGGAACGACAGGTGAGGGAGAGTCAGATCTTCCATGGAAAGAGACAGAAACATAATCAGTCTCCCAAATTTTCTCAGGCAAATTTCTTTTATATCCATTGGTACTAAGTAGCACGAACATAGTTATTTATTTTGAATTAGATATCAGAATTTGAAGTACAGTACAACGGATGTGGTTATTAATGCACAAGATAGAGGAAGCAATGCTGCCCCATATCTTAGTAGAGATGGGAAATTGATATCGAAACCGATGTTTTGCTCGTAACATTCGATTCGTTACACTCGATGTTTTGGTCCGATGATATCGTCATGTCGAGGAGATGGTCTGATAACGTCGTTTGATAAATTTGACCGACTAGGTCCTGCAAGGAAACCAGACAAAATCCAGTGGGGTATTTCGGTGGGTCGGAAATTCAGGTTTTTGACCTCAAATTTGGATTCAGCACCCTTGAAAACCTATATACCTACTACAACTTTAAGCCCAATGATACTATAACATGTGGTAGAAAAATTAAGTAAAGAGATCACACGTTTGAAAAAGGCGGGCCGCCATGAATGCACACACACTAGGCAAGGTCTACGCCGCGGACTACGCAGCGCGCGTGTGTGAGTAGTATTTTGTAGTATCCAAGAGGTCCTCCAAGGGTTTCTGTGCATGGATACTTTTCTCAAAGACAGTTGGCTAGCTAACTTCATTTACTTATTGGTAAATCCCCGTTTTCCAATTGAAAAAAGCCTCTGTATAAGGTGGGAAAACTTCTGGTATGACGACTCTCTCATCTGAGGATCTCACTAGAGGACCGTCCCCTTTAGCCCCTTCTAGGTAATGATACTACGACTATTGTACCTCTTTGATACCTAATGGATTGATAGTCTAGGAATTTTCAATTTGTATTAGAAGGTGAAAATCCTAATTGATAGTTACTAAAACTTTTATGTTGAAGTTTTCAAGTAGGTAGAGCATTTTTGGACAAGGGTACAATACATAGCTACTACAAAATACGGATTTCTATAAAAATTTGCTCATTAACTCATGCTGCATTAAAATAGACAATACATTTTCGGAAAAATAACCGCTTGCTTACGAGTCTGCAACACAGTGAGACATTTTATGCCTTTTATATAATTTATGCATAAATTTAGGGCTTTCTAACGAATGGTGAACGATTTTTCTACGAACACGAATGACGAAGATAAAGTTCAGTACAACGACTTGGTAGTAAGTGGAAATCATTAAAAAACTAACTGTAACGCTTTTTTGTGGCCGATTTTGTGGCGGAATAAACGGAAAAATGTCACGAAAAGCTTCACAAAATCGGTCACGAAAAAGAGTGATTTCCACTTACAACCAAGTCGTTTTCGTGACGTTTTTTAGGACGTCCCACAGTAAGACTTGGGCGTCCTTATGCGATCGATCTGGGTTAAAGTTGGACAACACTCAACAGAAAAAAATAACCACACACTAATCCGTTTTAGACCATTCTGAATCCAAATCCGCGAAAAAAACATATGTGTATGTCTGTGTGTGTGACAAAATCTTGTGTCGTCTGCACAGGCCTTAGTTCTCAACCGATTTTCGTGGTTCTTTTTTTGTTCGACGCGGAAAACTATCTAGTTGTGCACTACGTCGCCGGAATTTCGAATTTCGCCTTTTAAGGGGGTGGTGGGTGGAAGGGGGGTTAGTGCTTAAACATATTGTTTAGTAATGCATGCATTCCAGGGGACGTCCCATAATAAGCATTATATCAGTTTAACCAGATGGTAAGCGATAAAACTGTTTCACTCGATGTAATTCATTTATTACTTTAGGCAAGAAATAGTGATCCCCCCTTCACCATTATCCACCAAAACATTTTTAGCGGCATGGAAGCCTCGAATCTGAAGAGTATTTTAAAATCCATGACCTACGATACCCAACATGCGAATTCGAGTTCACCCCCCCCCCCCCCCACCAATGGTGCCGAGCTGGCACCAAAGCGGAAATACGTCGTAACATTGAACTTTAAATTAATAGTTTTAGTAGGCAGTCCGTCGAAGTTCACATCCGTATTCAAGGTGAAACACAAAAAAAAACCACAAAATATGAGGTTTATGGTGTTCTGGCACCATGGTGGCACCACCATGAGTTCCGTGGTGGTACAGAGAATAATTCATGTAAATCCGGAGGTATAGTGAGAATTTTTCTCAATTTCAAGGCTTGGGGACAATTAGTAAGCATTTAAGGAACCGAAATATTGTAAACTAGCTGAAAAGCCTGCTAGAAGCAGGCAAAAACAAGTGGGTGTGGCACATAGCTTCCTCGTATCGATAACCTGATTGTATAGATGATCCGATACACTGTAGTTAATCTCTAAACATCAAAACAAGTTAATCTGTAACATCCTTGAAAATTTCATTGAAATCGGATGGAAAATGTAGAAGTTATGGCCGTTACAAGGAAATTCACGTTTTGCGCATGCGCAGTGGCTACTATCAGTCCGAAGGTGGTGATTTTCATAGGTGCCTATCTAAATACTAATCTGTAACATCCCTGAAAATTTCATTGAAATCGGATGGAAAATGTAGAAGTTATGGCCGTTACAAGGAATTCACGTTTGCGCATGCGCAGTCGCTTCTATCAGTCCGAGGATGATGATTTTCATAGGGGACCGTCTACACACCAACCCGCACAATCCCTGAAAATTTCATCGAAATCGGACAATAACTTCGTATAGTTATGCGCGTTACAAGGAATTCATGACAGACAGACAGACACACAGACAGACAGACACACAGACAGACAGACACATAGACACGGAACCAAAATTGTTCAGAAAGGTCTAAAACGCAAAACGCGAGTGAAAATTTTGATTTTGGAGAACTTTTTTTTTCGTCCTTGAAAAGTGAAAACAAAGCTTCCGCTACCTTGGTAGACTCGGAAGCAAAATTGTAGATACCTATGTAAAAAAAATTTGATGTCGCGGCCTGGAATCGAACCCGGGACCCCCACGTTCGTACGACATACGTACGTACGCACGTACGGTTGGTGTTTTATGTAATTAGATTCGGATATTTTGTGAATATTATCCCCCCAACTCACCCCCTCCCCTTGCGAATTTTGATACTCTGGTGAAATCATGTACAACTCGGAAGTCATTTGAGTCAATCAAAAAAAGAAACACGCAAATCGGTTGGAAATTGAGGCCTGGGCAGAGTTTACAAGATTGTGCCCGCAAAGGCACGTTTTTTGAGCATTAACCCCCCTTCCCGCCCCTTAAAAGGCAAAATTCGAAATTCCGGCGATGTAGTGCACAACTAGATAGTTTCCCGCGTCGAACAAAAAAAGAACCACGAAAATCGGTTGAGAACTAAGGCCTGGGCAGACGACACAAGATTATGCCCAAAAACGCACGTTTTTCGAGCATCAACCCCCCCTTTCCTCCCCTTAAAAAGCAAAATTCGAAATTCCGGTGACGTAGTGCACAAGTAGATAGTTTCCCGCGTCGAACAAAAAAAGAACCAGGAAAATCGGTTGAGAACTAAGGCCTGTGCAGATGACACAAGATTTTATCACACATACACAAACACACACACACACACACACACACACACAGAGAGACATACACCTATGGTTTTTTTTCGCGGATTTGGATTTAGAACGGTCTAAAATGGATTACTGTGTGGTTATTTTTTTTTTCTGTTGTGTGTTGTCCTCCTTTACCCCAGATCGATCGCATAAGGACGCCCAAGTCTTACTGTGGGACGTCCTAAAAAATGTGTGTTTGCGGGCATATTCTTGTAAACTCTGAGGAGGCCTCAATTTCCAACCGATTTGCGTGTTTCTTTTTTGTTCGATTCAGAAATCTTCCAAATTGCTCATTATTTCACCAGAGTATCAAAATTCCCAAGGGGAGGGGGAGAGTGAGAGGATAATATTCACAAAATATCAGATTTCCCCATGTTTTGGTTCCTTTATAGTGTACTAATTGTAGCCAAGCTTTGAAATTGAGGAAAAATTCTCAGTGTACCTCCGGATTTTCAAGAATTATTCTCTGTACCACGTGGAACTAATAGTGGTGCCACCATGGTGCCGGGGCACCATAAACCGCGTATGTCCTGGGTTTTTTTGTGTTTCACCTTGAATTCTTATGTGAACTTCGACTGACTGCCTACCAAAACTAACAGATGAAAGTTCAACGTTAAGACGTATTTCCGCTTTTGTGCCAGACTGGTGGGAAAGGGGGGGAGGAGTTAACTTCCATTCTTCCATTTCTTGCCTGAAATACTAAATAAATTACATCGAGTAAAACAGTTTTATCGCTTAGGTACCAACTGGTTTGAATTGATCTACCAATGGGTTGATCAATGGGGGGGTCCCAATTGATCAATGGGACATCCCCTGGAATGAATGCATTACTTAACAATATGTTTCGTTTATGTGCCAAAGTAAAGACACAAAATGTCAAAAACATCCGTCCCATTCTAAATAACGTGAATGTTAATTTTCTTCGAATGGATAAGCTTTCAACCAAATATACATGGGAGTTATTATTTTACCAACACAATTGCTGAGAACTGGGTATGCATTTGGTTGGGTGAAGGGTGACAGGTGGTTGTCTCCATAATAGAGGTCGGTTACGGCGTGAGGTAAATCCGCTAGGTTGGTACCCTCTAGTCTCAAAAGGAAAATGAAACCCCTTCCTGTTGAACCAGTATTGAGGTGAATGGCTTGACACCTAATCAGGCCCTCATTAACACCTCCGGTTCCCTTTTACCCCCAGTCTTGTCAGGCACCTAAGTTTTAAATCCTTCATTCTAGACTCTAAATTAGAAATGAAGATACTTTGTACAAGCAGGAAAGCTGGTAAGTCTAAATACTGGAGTTTGGGAAGTTAGAGGTAGTATATTTTTAAAATTTAAATTATTACAAATTCACAAACTTGTTAATTCCTCCATAAACTACCTCGTAGTTGGTACTTAGGTTCCTAACTTCCAATGACATAATTTATGCAAAACAGTTTATTGATTTTCACATAATCAGCCCTTCTGAGTATGTCATTGTTCTGGCGATATGCGAATTTCAACCTCCAAGTAGTTGATTCCTTCGAAGGTTTGGACTAAGTAACTATTAGGTACGTAATATATAATACATATTACGTACATAATAATATTATTATATAATGTTATATTATATAATATTGTATTATATTACATAATATAATAATAATATTATTATTATTATTAACCTAAGAACTAACCCGCCCACATCCTTAGCGTTTCGCCAAATCGGATCTTCATTTTGTACAAATGTTTGGTAAGTACAAGAAATGTATTTAAATTTAGAGACAGATGAAATTTCAGTTTTGAATGACAAACTTTTTTTGACATTATGACATTATTTGAAAGTGTTCTCTCATGAGTTTCCACACAAGTTTCCATCCACTCAATTGCGAAGATCATGACATTGACCCCATATATTACATAATTTTTGAACCATTACATTCTCCAGTATGTTTTAAGTGTGGAAGCTGTATACTACACTTACTACTCAATTTGACAGCCGACTTTATACCGGTAGTGAGTAAAATCCAGTTAGAAGTTCCACCACTGATTCAACCCCTTACAGCTGATATTGCCCCAATCCATAAACGCCCACCCAGGTAACTACCTAACTTTATTTATAGTGATATTTAACTCTTGGTAATGAGGTATGAAATCATTCACGAAAGATTTATATAGCCTCCCACCGACTCGGGGAGGCGTTAAGTGAATGTTATGAACTTCCCAAGCGGTAATAGCTAAGAAAATGGAGACGTGAAACCGAGAACCAAAACATTAAGTTTTCCTTGTCGTTTCACAACTGCAAACTGCTGAAGCAAGGATGAGAAAGAAAAAGTGTTGAGAGTATGTTTGTGTTCTGTATGATTATCAAGATGATGGGGGTTGATGTGGGTTTGTGATATGGGTATGTACATTTGCGAAGAGAAAGGTATGTTGAAGATTCTCAAGTATGTCTGTGTCTGCAGATGGGCACTGCGGCGACTTCAACGCGTAGGTACCTACCAACCTATCTGAATTAGTTATAATAATTATAACCTTCCTCCTCCTTCTCCTTTTGGTTTATTATTTTCAATAATGAACCTTTGGAATCGACCAAGAAAAAAATTTTTTAACACCCCCTCAAAATTTGATGGTTTACGTTTCAAGGTACGTAGAATCCAAAAATCGGATACAAATTTGGCCGTCCGTCCGCCGTACGCCGTACGCGCCACTTTTGCCACTTAGCATTGACCGATTTTGATGAAATTTGGTATGTAGGCTCCATTTGGGGTCTAGTTGTGCCCCGAAGATTTTGGTTGATGTAGGTCACTTCTAAGGGTTCCAAAATCAATTTTGAAATTTTGAAAACGCCCTATCTCAAAAAATGTTGATACAAAGGCATTGTTTTTCCTTCAATTTAAGATTATCTAGAATTTTTAGAATTTTTTGAGACCACCCGGAGCTCTGTAGGACAAACCGTTCGCTCACTACGAGAATTTAAAGTTTGGACGTACGATAAATCAGAAACACGAGTGTGAATCGGAAAAGAGGCCTAATCTGGTCAAATTGAAGCTGACCGAAATGCGATCGATGTTTTTCTTCATGTTGGATGGTTGGTGGCTTTGCAGACGCGTGATCTGTATAGAAAAAACGTCTACCAAGTGGGTGTGGCACATAGCTTCCTCGTATCCATAACCCGATTATATAGATGATCCGATGCATAGTAGTTAATCTGAAAACACCAATCTCTAAGTACCTTTCACTACCCCCATAGAGGACCATCTACACGCTAATCTGGACAATCCTAGAAAATTTCATCGAATTCGGACGAAAAATGTAAGTACGGTGTGATTGGATCAAAAAATTTCCTAGCTTGACTGGGATTCAAACCTGGGACTCCGGGGTGGGAATCCAGAGCATTGCTCACTGATCCATAAAGGGGATGGATGAATGGGTTTGAGATCCTCACGTCACACTCGACTGTTACGGCTGTTACAAGGATTTTACGTTTGCGCATGCGCAGAGGCTACTGTAAATTTTAAGGCCTTGATTTTCATTGGGACTATCTACAACCTAATCCGCGTAATCCCTGAAAATGTCATCGAAATCGGGCAGAAATTGTGGAATTTATGGCTGTTAGAAGCAATTCACGTTCGCGCATGCGCATCGGCTACTATCAATCCGGGGGTGATGATTTTCATAGGGGACCATCTTAACTCTAATCTGTAACATCTCTGAAAATTTCATTGAAATCGGATGGAAAATGTAGAAGTTATGGCCGTTACAAGGAATTCACGTTTGCGCATGCGCAGTGGCTACTATCAGTCCGAAGTAGGTGATTTTCATCGGGGACCATCTAAATACTAATCTGTAACATCCCTGAAAATTTCATTGAAATCGGATAGAAAATGTAGAAATTATTGACGTTAAAAGGAAATTCACGTTTGCGCATGCGCAGTGGCTACTATCAGTCCGAAGGTGGTGATCTTCATTGGGGACCATCTACAACCTAATCCGCATAATCCCTGAAAATTTCATCGAAATCGGGTAGAAAAAGTGGAAGTTATGGCCGTTACAAGGAAATTCACGTTTGCGCATGCGCAGTGGCTACTATCAGTCTGAAGGTGATGATTTTCATAGGGGACCATCTAAATACTAATCTGTAATATCCCCGAGAATTTCATTGGAATCGAATGGAAAATGTAGAAGTTATGGCCGTTACAAGGAAATCACGTTTGCGCATGCGCAGTCGCTTCTATCAGTTCGGGGATGATGATTTTCATAGGGGACCGTCTACACACCAACCCGCACAATTCCTGAAAATTTCATTGAAATCGGACAATAACTTCGTATAGTTATGCGCGTTACAAGGAAATCATGACAGACACACAGACACACAGACACTGAACCAAAATTGTTCAGAAAGGTCTAAAACGCAAAACGCGAGTGAAAATTTTTATTTTGGAGAACTTTTTTTTTTCGTCCTTGAAAAGTGAAAACAAAGCTTCCGCTACCTTGGTAGACTTGGAAGCAATAATAAACCATTGTGTAATAATTTGCAGCGTTTTTAGTGGGTTGCCATCACCAGTTTTGAGGGAGGTCCGTTTTTTTTTGTTAAAAAAGTTTTTATTTTAATTCACCCCTAGAAGTAAAACGCTGCAAATTATTTCACAAAGGTTGATTTTTTTCCTGTATAGATCCTCCCTACCAACCGTAGGTACCTACTAGGGCAATTTGTAAATTTCAACCCCAACCACCAACCAAATGGAAATGAAGGGTTGAAATTTTTCCTGTATAGATCACTCTTCTGCAAAGATCACAGCTTTGCCACTGTCACTATTATTTATTTTTTACCCACCAACCATAAGTACCTACCTACTGCCTACCTACTAGGACATTTTCGAAAATTTCAACCCTTCATTTCCATTTGGTTGGTGGTTGGGGTTGAAATTTTCTAAAATGCCCTATTAGGTACCTAGTAGGTACCTACGGTTGGTAGGGAGGGATCTAAACAGGAAAATAATAAAACTTAGTGAAATAATTTGCAGCGTTTTCTTTTTTTACCTACCAACTTTTTTTACTTACCAATCATTGGTAGGCACTACCTCGTACCACACCATACTGCCTTCACACCTTCACAATCTAGTTTATTTATTAGAAAGAACTAAACGCTTCAAGCAAAACTTAATACAACTCGAAGAAACGAACAGCGATCGCGTTTTGGTTAGCAAAGAATTCAACGTGATTCACTCTCGTGATTTTGTTTTATCGAAGGAAAACCATTAAATACTCGTAGGGAGCGAAGGGATCGTCCTTCAGAGCTCCGCGTGGTCTCTAAAAATTCAATACTATCTTAAGTTGGTGAGAAAACGATACCTTTATTTCGAGAGTTTTCAAGCTAGGGCACTTTTGAAAATTTCAACCCTTAATTTTCACCCCTTAGAAGTGACTGACATCAACCAAAAGCTTCGCGGCACAACTAGACCCCAAATGGAGTCCACATGCCACGTACGGACGGAAATGTTTCTATTCGATTTTCGGATTCTACGTACCTTGAAACGTAAAACATCAAATTTTGAGGGAGGTTAAATTTTTTTTTTCTTGGTCGATTCCAAAGGTTCATTATTGAAAATAATAAACCAAAATGCATCTGATACATCGGTGTGGTCGGTCGGATGCTGTTCACTTGTCAACTTTTCAAAATTTTGAATCTACCCCTCCAAACTCCTCCCTTTTTCCAAACACGACTCCATACTTCAAAGAATATTCTAACTAGTCTTCTTCCCAAATTTTTCTAGGTAGACTAGATAGCTTAACCTTCCAAATGAAAGCTTTTGGTAACCGTGAGGCTAACCTTATTAAGAGACCGCAATTATACCTACTTCACTGTAAATGGGCTATCAATATGTAGACTTCATCTACATAATGATAGTTAATTACCAACTCATAGTCCATACATATGCCAACTATTAAAAGACAAAATACAAAGTTAGAACCTCCACTGAACTGGCTCCTCGCAGTAGGTACCATTGTGACCATAGTGGATAAGTTTTACCATAATATACAGGATTGGGAGAACAGGAGATTAACCACGTGATCTCGATTTATTGACGTGTTTTTGATAGTATTACACCGAAAAAGAAGATTATAATGATGTGGGCTGACATTTTTATGAAGAAGCTCCATTTTGTGGAAGATGAACAATTTCCGGGAGATACAGGGAGATTTCAATCCCCTCATGTTGCTTCCTCCCTCGCTGCAATGAGGCATAAACTTTGATAAACTCGCCGCTCAGAAGTAAGTAGGCATGTCTTTTGAAAGTTTTGGAAACTTCGTTAATGAAGGTCGGAATCAGGGTTCCTCGTTCTTCCGTATCTCCCTACTAAACATTTTGTAGCCGGAAATGGTTTCTTTTGCAAGAACAAGTTTTACATTTTCGGTGATCTCATTTCCTTTCGCGTTCACAAGATTTCAAGCAAAGTTTCAGCTGAACGATTTTTTTTACAGTTGAACGAATTCTTTGGACGCAAAAATATAATTTAGTTCGGTAGGTACTTTTTAAGTTGGTACCTATTTTTTCTTCTTTTCGGTAAAAAAACAAGTCTTTAATTATTTATTTATTGACCACTCATTCCTTTCGGTAGGTACCTACTCTTTTAGATAAATGCATTTAAGCATTTAAATGTATTAACATTTAAGCTTTTCTTCTAAACTATACATTATTATTTCCAAATCCAATTTACATCAGTCATGAATTCTAAATTGTATTAGTTATTTACGTACGAGCGTATGAGCGTTTTCATCTAAATCCCGGAATGTACCCTGTCATGAATGGTCCTGTTGAATGTTGGGCGAGAAGTCCTCCTGATACGTTTTTAGGAATATTGCTGCTAAACATTTGATATTTTTTGCTGATGTCGTAGACATAATTCATGATTTTTGGCTGAATGGTTTCCCTTGCAACGTAAGCATTTTAGACTGGCAATGACACATTCCTGTGACCTGTGAGTAGCCTCAAATTTTTCGCAACTTTGGGTACCTTTACAATGTTTCGTTATGTGGCCATATAATCGTTGTTGGCTGCAGCTGCATATATATAAAGTTTGCTTATGGTCATAGGATGTAAGCGTGAAATACCCTCTTTCTTAACATTCAAACTCTCTAATATGACTTGAAAAGGCCCATAATCGCAATTTCGATATTTTACGCCATTACTCGTCGTTGAATTAGGAGTGGGTGAGGTATTCTGGTATTAGGTATGAGGTATTAGTAAGCTCATATTAATTGTCTCTGTTTCTATATCTATACCTGGTGGATCACCATCGTCCGAGACCATGCCCATCTTGGGCGGCTAATTATAAAATAGACTACTATTTTATGTTAACAGGTGTGAGTAGCGGTACGAAAAAGACTTATCTACTCGATGGCTGGTACAGATGTAATCGGATTACCGAGATAAGAGAGCGGTACGAAAGTAGCACGAACTATGTTTACTGTTCTAGCGCTCAGCTGATACTTTGTTATGAGTTACTAGTGACGAAACAAGTACCTATTTTTTGGCCGACTTCAAAACCGCCGTTGGCGTGAAGGAGGAGGTCTTCTATTCGGTGTGTCATAGGGCGACGATTTTTGAGGTTTTATTTTTATTTTTTTATTTTTTTTCACCAAGGGGTAGATAGTATAATTTTAACCCACAAGGCTGACTACTCTCTCAAATAGCTAATACTTCTATTTTATTAACCATAGTTTCAAAAAATGTCTCCAAAAATTGGCTCATTAACTAATGCTTCATGAATGGACTTTTTACTGTTTCTAAATTGCTATATCAAAACCCATTAGGGGCACGGAGCCAAGCCTTTCGGAAATTGGTAAATTGATGAGTCCGCATTTCTAACTAATTCACTATTCAAGGTTTATTTATGTAATCACATACTGATCTACTCTAATATTACTAATTTATAATTCGAAGTTTAATAATCTGATCTTTTATTGACCAAATCAAATCGGTTAATACCAAGACCTCATTTTGATAATTCAAGTTCGTGTTTCTGGCGTAGGAGATACGTAAAAATGCATAGCCTACCCAATATTTGTTGTAGACGGGATTCATCAGTGATCTTTGTTGTGTTCTCATGTAAACCTTCCTATAAAAGGTAACTTCCTGTAAAAGGATGAGTCGGAAATGGGAGCCGTAAATGGCTAAAGGGTCCAGAGAGAGAGAGAGAGAGAGAGACAGAGAGAGAGATTTCCTATGATAGAATATTACTTGCGTCTGTTCTCACTTCAAAGGCTTCTCATTCTCTAGAGACATCCGGTTATTGTAGGAAAGCAAAAGGAAAGATTATGATGGGCGATCTGGGAGCGCAATATCCCTAGCTTGAAGCTTCCTCTTTTCGCTTGGTAGGGAAAGGCTAATTAGTTACAGCAAAAGGGAGCTCATGTGTCCCATACTTCGAGTGAGGTCATATTTTCTGAGGGGAAAGTATTAGTATCAGTAGACCAAACATGATGACTAGAGAAAGGATTTCTATGTAATTACATTTTCTTATTCGAACTAGCTATAATATTTTTTCCTTATCTACCCGTTTTGACGAATGTAGATTGCATTATACTTTTTTCATAAATCGCACCATTAGAGTAGTAGCGTGGCAAGTCCGAAAAATAGGTTTTTGAGTTATTTATTCAATCAGATAGATCTTAACTCGCTCCGCAGGAGTACCCCACCTATGGGTAGCCTCGTTAGAATCCTAGTGTCAAGAGGTCTGAGAACGGTAGTTGAAGGTCGTAACATCACATTTCAAAGTACTATTTCAATGGATTTATTATTCAATTCATGAATCTAGTCCCCTAAATTGTTCAAATTTCCTGAAAAGCCTTTTTTTCTTGCGGATTTTTGGCAAAAATTGATTTAAAAAAATGAAAGTAGACACAACTTGAGGCAGATATTCAATTTTGCAAAGATAACATCGTGACGACTCAATGTTTTTCAAAAATCAAGCCAGAACTCGGCTCAGAACTCTTCAGCGTTTAATGTTGGTGGAAAGAATGACTAAGTACCTACCATAAAATTGACGATTTTTCAAACAATTTAGGAGCTTAGAACTTAAGAATTCGAAATTCCGTTTTCCTGATGGTTGTGGTTTTTTACTTGTCACAGTTCTATCTGTAGGTGCGATATTATTGCTTCTGAGTCTACCATGGTAGCGGAAGAATTATTTTCACAGAAGGTGAACATAAAGCGTAAAACTATACGAAGTAACAGTCCGATTTATCAATATTTCTGAGATGGTCCTTTATCCATTTTGTGACCCCAGGTGGGTAAAAGCTTCTGCGCAAGCACAGACGTGAAATCCTTACAACTTTACAGTTTCCATCCAATATGAACGAAATATTCAGGGATTACACGGGTAGGACCTTGAATGGTCGGTACCTTATGAATTTCATTGTGATTAAATCATTGGTCAAACGTCTAAGTCTTATAGTACAGTAAAAATAGCACTTTTGATCGGAACTAATTCGTCTAAAGTTGAAACTTGGTGGAGATGTTCCTTTTGGCATCATATTGTACTAAAAAAAGTCTCTAGCGATTGGAGGGGTGGAAGGGGGTGGAATTTCGGAAAAACCACGAAATGTTGGCCCTTTTTTCCCTTTTTGGCTTACAGCTCCATAACGGTGCATCTGACAGAAAAATTTATCAATTCACAAATTAAAGATCATTAAATTGTGCGTCCAATGAGATATTTAAACGCTAAAATTGGTTCAGCGGTTTAGCCGCAATCGCTCGTCAAAGATCGGCGATTTTTAGGAACTTGGCTGAAAAGTGGTGTGTGCTCACGTTCAAACGCTTCTAACTCAAAAACTGCTGCTCCAAATTAAAATTGTCACTGAATCAAAGTGGTACAACATCAAATTCTGCGATAGATGGGCTCCTATTATTTTTATTTCCCCGTTCCTGAGAAGAGATACAAGCGAAAACCCCAAAGTAGTCATAGCGTCAAGTTCCGCTGATAGCTGATTTTGGAGGTATACCTACGAATTTCAAACTCCTAGTCTTCCATCAGTTGGAAAACAAAATATAATACTCAACTTTTTTCTTGCGGAATCGACTGAAACCATTATAAAATCGGTAAAATACTCGCCAAACGAGACTTCAGTTGTTAAATCTTACGAAACGTAATACTTCGCCCTCAGAGTATAGGTAAATAGTGTAATCTAAAAAAATGCTGTGAACTTGTTTATTTAAATGACACAAAAATCGATATTACAAAATTATTATATTACAACCCAATTTATCACTCTTCGCCATCAGCAACATCATCGATGAAAGTGACGTACCCATTGCACACTTCAGAATAAGTTCTGTTGGTTTTCACATTCCATTTAACTGCGTGAAGCAGATGACCACCATCAATAACGTAGGTTGTACATCGTTCAATTTTTCTCCAATGAGTTTGAATTCATCATACATACCTAGCAGATTTGACGTTCTTCCTCCTCATAACAAACATAAAGTCTATTAGTTTCCATTTAATTTAAAGGGTATACGTTGAGGATTGGAGTTTTGATGGTATCTAGGTATTCATAAGATGACCTGTTTGGTACAATCGAGTTTGCGGTAAAAGAACCCAACCAAATCGCTTTAACATTATTCAACTTTATTTACATACTTTTACAAATTTTCCCTTTGTGAAGCCCTTATAGATATTTATTACAAGCTGGTAGCTACAATGGGAAGATATAGGTACTGTGATAATTCCGTAATGTACCCACCAATGTAACATTGACTGTTGAGACATCTAGTCATATTTTCACCTCTCGAGTATGAAATGCCGTTGATTTATGTAGCCGGATGATGCTTCTTGAGCGGCTAAGCACGTACCTCCATTATTCTTACCTGCTTGTCGGATTACCCTGGAAGCTTCCTTCTATTCTCATAAATGTACACGCAGACTACAGAAAATTCGGAAACGGGATTATTATTTCCAACGAATTTTCCAGGAAAATGAAGAAACTTGAACCATGAAGTTTGAAATGTGTATAAAATTTTGCTTCCTCACTATAGAAGCAACGAAATGTTATATTCGTGAAAATGTATTGTATTTTATTAACTCCGAAATCTAGTGGTTAAAACAATAATTCCAAAATGAGTTCACACCTTCAATTTTTGTCATACTCTTAGTGTCAAACTGTCCACTTGTTGTGTAGCAATACATACAGATATACAGACTAATATACAATATATGCAGACTAATATACAGATATAAATGGCTTTAAGTTATATGTTCCATACATAATTGCCACTCTCGATGTGTTAAGGGCAGATGTTTTACGTAGGTACGCATGCCTTCCATGAGTGAAGCATAAATTCTTCAATGAGAAAAGGCTTTTGGCAAACCTGCTCTCGTATACATGGCACATTTTGAACTAACGACTTCCATAAATTCTATAACAAGGAGTTGCGCTTCGAGGCTCTCAGCGAGCAGTTCGAGGAGGATATCAGCCATGTGCCGTCGCACCTAATGTTTTATTCGGTGGTTCTGGTGGCGGCTGTAGAGTGATTGATACTTTTACGCTCGGGCTATTGTCCACAAGGTACAACCTACTACACCCACATTAGTCTGTTCGCTGTTCGTACTCGTCAAGACCCTATTATGAGGCAATGAGCCATTTTTCAGATTATTTTTCAAATGAACTCGAAGTTCGTGAGCAAAACCAAGTTTTCAGACTTTCATGATAATAGTCTAACAGAAATTTCCTGGGTTAATTTTGGTTTTCTCGTGTTTAATGTTAGTTTGTTAATGTTTAATGTTAGTTGATGTTTGGCCCTTATTCCCGGGCCCCGGCGTCAGGATGGATGCTGACGAGCAATAAATGAGTCTAAGTTAAAAAAAACTGGATATCAGAATGAACAAAAAACTGAAAAACTTTAATATAAAATGTACCTACTTGTGTTGTAAATCCATAAAGATAACGATGCTAGAAAATAGGCCTATTTCTACATCACTGGTCAGCTACCTCTAAATAATACTTGTGGCACCTAAGGCAAACCGAAATTTTCTGTTTACTGGACTTGTAGTCTTCCAAGACGAAAAATGTGATTTGTTTCGTTCTAACTATGTGAGTTTGCATCATAATTATTTTTAACGTAGCTTATCGAAGAATTTGTCGTAACCAGCGAGTCGAGTGCCTTTCATGTGAAGACATCAACAGGCCGTCGAGAGGGTTAATCATTGGTCCAATTTATGACGTCTGGGTGAAGAGATTATGAACGGAAATCATAAGGCTAGTATTGTATCGTAAGTCTTTCCGCGTGAAGAGTAATTTTGGTTTATTATTTTCAATGATAAACCTTTGGAATCGACCAAGAAAAAAAATTTAACCCCCCCCCTTCCTCAAAATTTGTAATTTTTGAATAAAAATTTGGCCGTTCGCGGCACTTTCATTACTACCAAGGACCGATTTTGATGAAGTTTGGTATATAGGCTTTATTTGGGGTCTAGTTGTGCTCCGAAGCTTTTGGTTGATATCGATCACTTCTAAGGGTTGAAATCTTGAAAACGCTCTAGCTCAAAAAATTTCGATTTAAAGGTATTATTTTTCCATCAATTTAAGATAGTATTGAATTTTTTGAATTTTTAGAGACTACCGGAGCTCTTTAGGACAAACCGCTCGCTCCCGGATCGCAGACCAGCCGCACGGTCCGATCAGTGGAGGGAAAGCACGTCCGGATATGGCGGTGATTACCTCACAAGAATTTCAATGGCATACATTGATAAATTCTAAAAATTCAAACCAAACCCCTTCAAACCAAACCTTTTTTTTTATTTCGAGAGTTTTCGAGCTAGGGCACTTGAAAATTTCAACCCTTATTTTTCACCCCTTAGAAGTGTTTGACATCAAACAAAACCTTCGCGGCTCAACTAGACCCCAAATGGAGCCCTTAAACCAACTTTGAACCAAATCGGTCCAGGGTTGCTAAGAAAAGTGCCGCATACGGCGGACGTACGGAAAATTTGGTATTCGGTTTTCGGATTCTACGTACCTTGAAAACGTTAAACATCAAATTTTGAGGGGTGGTTAAAATTTTTTTTCTTGTTCGAGTCCAATGGTTCATTATTGAAAATAATAAACCAAAATTACTCTTCAATCGTAAAGCCTTACGACACAATACTAGCCTTATGATTTGCGTTCTAACCTCTCCACCCAGACGTTATAAATAGGACCAATGATTAACTCTCTCGACGGCCTTGTTGATATCTCGGAGGACCAAAAATATGCGTAAGGCGTGATTTCGGAATTTTATATTAGTGAAACGTGACTCAGACAACAAATTTGATTTGGTTTAAATGGTCGACGACGAGTGGAGAGGGGGCCACTATTGGATCAGGCTGCGAAGATCTGCGTGGGATCCAATTCGCGTAGATTGAGCCTACGTATGTTACGGCAATTTTAATTTGAATTTACCCAAAAAAAGACGCGTGAAAAAGTCTCTATGGCGAGGTGCGTAGTAGCTTGGGCGAGCGTCGCAGGCAAAGTGGGTAGAATGACGGGAAGCAACCCGTCAAGAGAAAGCATTGTGCACCAAAACATTAAACGCCATTTGAACCCGTAAACAACTAGTTGAAGAGAATGTGTTAAGAACGCAACAGTATTTACTATAATTTCTTAATTTTACCCCTTTCCCTTCGGTATCGTCGTTTAATATGGATGTTTTAAGGAAATTTTTCACGTGATTCATATATCCTTTGTGAGGAAGCTTCAAAGGCCCATCCAACTGTGTGTATTATACAATAATTATTGTTAATTCAAGTCTTCAGCCCTATCTCCATTGTTCGTGATTGGAAGCCGTAAGGGAAATGATCAATAATAATACACGTATACCAATAGATTGAGCACCTCGCGTCTCAGTTCCCGATTCGGCTTGAAATTTAATTAGAGGCGGGACACTAGAATAAGATGGAAATTCCATCAAACCGTTAAACCTCGGCTCGAACCAACATGGATATCCTGTGGAGCAGGTTGTGCATTGTTAATTTGGACGTTGTCAAGCATCCAATCGGCCAAGAGCTTTTAATCAACTGCCTCAATTGCGGAGAGAGCTCCCACACCTCACCGAGAGGGAGATCATCAGTCCTGCCTTATTGCCAACAGGGATTAAATCGGCCCTAGGCTATTCCACCAAAACAGTAGTGGGAAGCGTTGTTTTAAATAGCGAGAAACACATTCTTTGAACGTAGTAGAACACGTTTTAATGTAGGGGATGTCACTATGAATGATATTGTTTGGTTATGCTTGCATTCCAGGGGGTATGCATAATGCATGGGTGATAATATATAAATTTCACATTCTACCAGTAAACTATTTGTGGACGAATCCGGTGAAAAATACCGATATTACCAGATAAAAACAAGTTTTGGACCTATTTCGTATGGAAAGTGGATAAAAAATGTAAAACGTTATGGCTGTAACGAGGGTAATACGTTTGCGTATGCCCACTTGCTCAGAGGCTACTGTCTATCCGGAGACGATGATTTTGACAGCAGACCATTTACACTTCAACTCGCACAATTCCTTAACAATCCATAGAAATTGGACCATAACTTCATGTAACTACCTAGTTGTGCAAGTTACTCGGATTTGCGGACACATACCTATATGAGAGACATACACGGAACCAAAACTGTCCAGGAAGGATCAAATACTGGACCAAAAGTTGGTACCTGGCCAATGTGTGATTTATAGATTTCTCCTTATAAAGCGCAATAGAAACCGGTTGAATATTTAAAGAAAATATTGAAATTTGGTAGCCATATGTCTTTCTAACATAGAGTAACAAGTACACAATCCCTTATTTTTACAATCTCCACCCTATTTCGAAAAAAACAGCATTGAAGTCGCTCGCTTTGATAACCAAAAGCTAGATTGTACACAATCCTTGGTTTTTACAATCTCCACTCTGTGTCGATAAACAGCAGTGAAGCAGTTCGCGATTATGTTGACGGGTTTTCACTCATTAACAAGTGCCGTGTCTTATACTGTAAAATTGTTATTTCGTGTGCATGCACACGGAACAAGGAATTGACTTCTGAATGAGACGAAACCGAAGTTGTTCTAAAACCTCTTAACCCATTTCAAGCCGAGTGTAGAAATAACAGAGTATAAAGGAGGAGGAGGATGAATTATTTTACAGAATTCCGGCCGAAATAAGGCATCATTTGCTCACCAATCGAGAGCAAAAATGCTCCAAATTTTATGAATTTACCATTTTATAGGATTTGAGAGGTCTCAGTTTTCTAAATCGGTATGATTTATCCATTTCATTGTTAAAAATCTAAAAAAAATAAAAAAAATCGAGGTAAAATGTAAAAATCTATTACGGACCAGAATCTGTTTCGACTCGTGGCCCAGGACCGTCACTCGTTCAGGATCGAATTTGAGCCACCATAATCACGCTTTCGGCCAAAAGGCCTCTTTTTCAACATTTTCCAAATCTTATTGAGCTCCCGAATGTTGAAGAAAATTTTTTTGAAAAGAACAGCATGATTGAGAAAAAATTCTTCTACAAAGATTTTCCACGAATTCCATATTCAAAAAATCATTATTATAAGGAGGCAAAAATGCATCAGTGGCCGGAAATGGGTTAAACGCTGAATGAAGTAAGACATTTAGATTTTGAAGGACCGACATTGATGCTTTCGGGTCTACCTAGGTAACGGAAGGATTATTTTCACTTTGAAAGATTTTTAAAAAATCTCAAAATCAAATTTTTATTAAGTACGTTTTACGTTTTAGATCTTCCTGAACAATTTTGGTTCCGTCTATGTCTGTGTGTGTGTGTGTGACCGTCATGAAATCCTTGTAAAGCGCGAAACTATACGAAATTATTGTCCGATTTCACTGGAATGTTTAGGGATTGTGTGGATTGTCGTGTAGATGGTCCCCTATGAAAATCTTTACCCCCGGATCAATAGTAACGTCTGCGGATGCGCAAACGTAAAATCCTTCCAACAGCGATAAGTTCTACATTCTTCAACCGATTTAGAAGAAATTTTCAGGGTTTGTGCGGGATGGCGCAGTAGCTTGTCCCCTACGAAAATCATCTCACCAGATTGACAGCGCACAAAACAAAAATAAAAAATACTCCTAAGAGCGGTAACTTCTACATTTTCCTCCCGAATTCGATGAAATTTTCAGAGATTGTGTGGTTTGACGGGTAGATGGTCTCCATGAGGGTAGTGCAAGGTACGTAGAGATTGATTTTTTGAGATTAGCTACAATGCATCGGATCATCTATACAATCGGGTTATTGATACGAGGATCTACGTGCCACACCCTCTTGGCAGGCTTTTTTGACCTGCTGCAAGAATACAATGTTTCCTTATCTTCAAAAGTGAAGAGGAAAAAAAAAGCTCTGAAAGCAAGCCTCTCAATCACCCTAGCACATAGATCTAGATGTGAATATGAGGAAGCCATGTGCTACAGCCACTTCTTCTTTAATTGGTAAAATGTTACATTTCTCAAGTTCGTGTAAACTCAACCACACATACCTTCCCTTATCTCCACTCTTGCTGTTAACTCTAATTGGAAGAATCTTCTCTTCCAACTTCAACCTCTCCAGCTCTGTAAACTTCTTACCCTTGTGAAATAACCTATCTCCAGTTACCTCTTGGGGTTTCCAGATTATAAAACTGACTCACTCCACTCAGATTCGTTCCACAAAGACTACTCGCACGTTTAAACATATACCTACCTACCTTCTTCACTGAAGAACAATCTCTAAAAACTTCTCCCCACAGTCTTTAGTTGCTGTAGGTATATGGAAACAATAACCCCTCCCCCCACACGTTTCAACAGGGTAATCATGCCGAAAGAGGATTTAGACATATCGGTTTCTGAAAAGTTTCTTGACTTTGTGAGAATGAAATTATGCCTGCATTCATCGGCTTTTAGAAGGCATCTGAAAATTTTCGGATTATTATTTTGGTACATTATTTCAAATTGAGAAAAAAATGAACCCCCTAAAATTTTTTGTTTTATGTTCCGAGGGATGTAGAATCTGAAGCTCGTAGGAGACTCCGTTTGCTCCAAATAAGAATTTAAGAGTGTTATAAATAATGAATCAGGAATATCAGTGTGAAACGCAAGTGAAATTCTACTCATTTTAGAGGTACTCCTTGTCAAAATAAATTTATCAGTGTCAAAATCAGAAATATCAGTGTGAAATGCAAGTAAAATTCTACTCATTTTAGAGGTGCTCCTTGTCAAAATAAATTTATCAGTGTCAAAATCGGAAATATCAGTGTGAAACGCAAGTGAAATTTTACTCATTTTAGAGGTATTCCTTGTCAAAATAAATTTATCAGTGTCAAAATCAGAAATATCAGTGTGAAACGCAAGTGAAATTCTACTAATTTTACAGGTACTCCTTGTCAAAATAAATTTATCAGTGTCAAAATCAGAAATATCAGTGTGAAACGCAAGTGAAATTCTACTAATTTTAGAGGTGCTCCTTGTCAAAATAAATTTATCAGTGTCAAAATCAGAAATATCAGTGTGAAACGCATGTGAAATTTTACTCATTTTAGAGGTATTCCTTGACAAAATAAATTTATCAGTGTCAAAATCAGAAATATCAGTGTGAAACGCAGGTGAAATTCTACTAATTTCAGAGGTACTCCTTGTCAAAATAAATTTATCAGTGTCAAAATCAGAAATATCAGTGTTAAACGCAAGTGAAATTCTACTAATTTTAGAGGTACTCCTTGTCAAAATAAATTTATCAGTGTCAAAATCAGAAATATCAGTGTGAAACGCAAGTGAAATTTTACTCATTTTAGAGGTATTCCTTGTCAAAATAAATTTATCAGTGTCAAAATCAGTAATATCAGTGTGAAACGCAAGTGAAATTCTACTCATTTCAGAGGTATATCTTGTCAAAATTAATTTATCAGTGTCAAAATCAGGAATATCAGTGTGAAACGCAAGTGAAATTCTCCTCATTTTAGAGGTACTCCTTGTCAAAATAAATTTATCTGTGTCAAAATCAGAAATATCAGTGTGAAACGCAAGTGAAATTTTACTCATTTTAGAGGTATTCCTTGTCAAAATTAATTTATCAGTGTCAAAATCAGAAATATCAGTGTGAAACGCAAGTGAAATTCTCCTCATTTTAGAGGTACTCCTTGTCAAAATGAATTTATTGTTAATGAAGTCTCCGTCGGTCGCCGTTTGTTCCTCGCTCCGGGTTAGTATTTCTCTCAAGAACCGGGGCTCAAAGTTTAAAAGTTGTACCTAAATTTGAAATTTTCAAGGATTTTTGAAATTCATTGGTGTATTTACCTAGAGAATTGAAAAACTAAAGATTGCTGATGGACTCATAAAAATCGGTTGTAATCATTTCAGGTTGGATTTTCGTCCGACTGCCATTCCTGGCGTCGCGGACGTCATCAGCTGTCTTCCTAAGGGAAGATCAGAATTTGTTCTGATGATTTCGCTCATGGCTTCTCATTGCCTCGCCGCCCTGGGTTGGGACGAGGGGGAACTGCTACCGACTTGCCCGGAAATATGCCCCCGAGGCGAGCCCCGAACTCACGGCCCCTGCAACCGGTCCGTGTCTCGTCTCCAGAGACACATGCCTTAGCTCGCTCGGCCACAGCTGACCTCTCAAAATCGAACAATAATAGCAGGTGAAAAGTGGGAAATTCAGTTAGTAAATAAACGAGGTTTCCCACTTTTCGCCGGAAATTATTGTTCGAATTTGATGATTCCAGCGACAATCTCTTAGTTTTTCAATTCTCTGGGTAGATGCACAAATGAATTTAAAAATTTTCAAATTTAGGTACAACTTTTAAGTTTTCAGCGCCGGTTCTTGAGATAAATACTAACCCGGATCGAGGAACGAACAGCGACCGACTGAGACCTTGTGAGACAATACGGTTGAAAGGTTCGTTAAAAAAAATTATAAGCATGTTTCAGGTTGCTCCAATGGTAGTCGTTAGACTCAAAGTGGTAGCGAAGGAGGATTTGGAGTTTTTTCCACTTATTTTGTCCCACTCGAATTTATTATGTCTTTATGGTGATGATTGCTAGAATCTGTAAACTGAACGTGACGTACTTGGAAATGTTTCATTCACATTCCCCCTTGAAATGTGAGAGGTTTCATTCCAGCACCCCATACCTACTTTCAATCTACTGAGATCTCTAGTCGTTAGCTGGAGACCCAATACGATTCGCCAGCTCAGCTCTCTTTCTGGAAAAGACCCCCGGAGGTCTCCATAGTAACTGTCTAACCGTAATAGCGGCGGCTTTTGCTGCATAAAACCTTTTCGTAAGTCGAGGGAGTTATTGTACAATAGACGGCTGAGCTATAAGAAAAATTGACCTCCCTCTTTCGTCTCGGGGTCTCTGAAACTGCCCCTATCTTGCTCTCGGTGCCTGGAGAGGAAACGTTAAAAATCCCTAGGGAGAAAGTAGGAGGGAAAAGCTAAAAGCTGACCAGAACAACGCATTTTTCCTGCTGGCTGTACAAGGACCAACCATGTTGCTCTTCGCCCGGAAAAAAACTTCCTAGCCATCCAAATAACGTTTATATCAACTTGATGTGAACGAAATTCCCATTGGAATATAACTAGCGACACCAATGAACTACTAACGGTAATAAATCACATCGAAGAATATCTAAATTAACTACCTTTTTATAATACGAATAAATAAGTTTGGTTAATTTATTCGAGTAGTTCGCTAAATTGCTCATGTCCCCTAATCTCATTACCACATACATTGGTATTCCATTTTCTCTAAGGAGTTCACGCACACTTTTTCTTGTGGAGAAATCAATCGCTTGACCCCAGTGTGAGTTTTGGCCAATACGTCAAATCGGCTGCCAAATGGGTGTGGTACATAGCTTCCTAGTATCCATAACCCGATTGTATAGATGATCCGATGCATTGTAGCTAATCTAAAAACATTAATCTCTAGGTACCTTGCACCACATTTCTTCGAAATCGAATGGAAAATGTGGAAGATAAGCACTCATTCATCACACCTATTCCAAAAAAAAAGGCAATCATTCACAAATTGACAACTATCGCGGAGTGTGCTCTATCTCAGCCGTCCCCAAAGTCTTGGAAAAACTCAATGTCAAGAGAGTTACACCACTATTCTCCAGTTTTCTTGTGCACAACCAGCATGGGTTTTTGAAGGGGAGGTCAACAGCGACCAATCTGATCTCATTGGCTGAGACTGTACACACCAACTTTGATAGGGGTCTACAGGTGGACATGATTTCCACAGACTTTGCCAAGGCGTTCGATAGGATACCACATGCACACATCCTGGCACTCCTCGAATCTTTGGGCGTCTTCGGCTCATTCCTTCAATGGATCAGGAGCTATCTTGTTGGTAGGCTCTATCGTGTGAAATTGAGAAATGTGGTGTCTTCTCCCTTCCCTGCATCGTCTGGCGTGCCACAAGGATCAAATATTTGTCCCATTCTTTTCCTGGTGACCATCAATTGTGTTGCAGCGGCTCTTAAGGGGATTGAGTTCCTGATCTTTGCAGATGATCTCAAGATCTTCACACCAATCGAATCTCCCTCAGACTGCCTCCGATTACAGTCTGCTCTGAATTCCTTTCTCGCATGGAGCACTTCCAACGGCCTGGCACTTAATCCAACTAAGTGCTCAGTTATGTCATTTAGTAGATCAAGATGCATATATGAGCATGAATACACAATCTCTGGAACAGAGCTGGCCCGTAGCTCGGTCACCCGAGATCTCGGAATCCTTCTCGATCTCAGACTCGAATTCTTGGCTCACATGGATGGGGTTTGTAGCCGCGCACTACGTCTCTTGGGGTTTTTGAGGAGGAGCTCGCGAGATTTCACGTCCCCGGCGGCCATAGTTCTTCTATATAAATCGCTCGTACTACCTGTTTCGGATTATTGCAGCATCTTGTGGTCACCCTACTATGCCATCTATAGGGACTGATTGGAGGGGATCCAGCGTCGCTTCCTTCGCTTTCTTGCTTTCAGAACTGGTGTACCACGAGAGGAGATAAATTATGCCCAGATGATGAGAAACAATGCCCTCGAACCTCTGGAAGCCAGGAGAAGAAGGGCAGACATGATATTCTTCTTCCGATTGGTGAGAGGGGAAATCGATTGTCCTGAACTTCTCTCTGGTGTTCAGCTCTCAGTGCCAACTTACCCCACCCGATCACATCAGCTGTTCTATGTTCCCTTCGCTAATCGGAACTACTTTTACCATCGGCCGCTGCTCCGGCTGCCAAGGGAAGCCAACGCTCTCATGGAAGGTGAAGAATTCGACTTCTATGCCGACTCTCCTTCATCCCCGCACGCAGTAAGCATCACTTCTACAGCTTCCAAGACTAATGGACCGACCTAGCTTTTCAATGCATACTACCATCCCACCTTACATATTTCATAATACACTTACTGTAAAATCAATTATTGTAAATATTGCAATTGGCAGTTAATGCCGTTATTGTTTCAAATAAATAAATAAATAAATAAAAAGATATGGCTGTGATTAGGAATTCAGATTTGCGCATGCGCACTGACTACTATCAGTGCCCAGCAATGATTTTCATTAAGAACCATTTACACGCCAATTCGTACAATCCCTGAAAATGTCTTCGAAATCGGGTGAAAAATGTAGAAGTTATGGCTGTTACAAGGAATTAACGTTTGCGCATGCGCACGGACTACTATCAGTTCCGGGATGATGATTTTCATAGCAGACCATCTACACGCAGATGAAGCCATAGCCATAGTGAACCTCGGTGGATTATTGTAGAACAGCATGGCGATATCGAAGTTTCCTTGTGGAACATTTAAATTTTTTAGGATTACCAGTTTCTACACTATTAATTTGTAAATATCTTTGTAATTTGAAAATGTACATGTTACCATATAATTTGATCAGTTTAGTAATAGTTTGATCGGTTTAATAATACAGTTTAGTAGTACCTATGTTGGGCGAAAAAAAACCGACCCTCCGGCAGACGGTTGATGACCATGCCGTAGTGTTTAAATTTATTTGAGAAATGATATTTACTTTATAATTAATCATGTATGTAATAATAAAAGTATTTCTTCTTCTACTCTTCCATCTACACGCTTACCCGCACAATCCCTGAAAATTTCATAGAAATCGTAAGAGAAATGTAGAAGTTATGGCTGTGACAAAGATTTCATGACAGACACACAGACACGGAACCAAAATTGTTCAGGAAGGCCTAAAACGTAAAACTCGAGTGAAAATTTTGATTTTGGGGAACATTTTTTTCGAACCTTGAAAAGTGAAAACAAAGCTTCCGCTACCTCGGTAGACTCGGAAGCAATAAATATAATAAGACGCTGCAAATTATTACACAAAGGTTTATTATTTTTTATTTTTCTATATAGATCACTCGTCTGCAAAGCCACCAACCATCCAACATGAAGAAAAACATCGATCGCATTTCGGTGAGCTTTAATTTGAACGGAGATTAGGCCTCTTTTGCGATTCACACTCGTGTTTCTGATTTATCGTCCGTCCAAACTTTAAATTCTCGTAGTGAGCGAACGGTTTGTCCTACAGAGCTCCGGGTGGTCTCAAAAAATTTTAAAAATTCTATAGAATCTTAAATTGAAGGAAAAACAATACCTTTATATCAAAATTTTTGAGATAGGGCGTTTTCAAAATTTCAAAATTGATTTTGGAACCCTTAGAAGTGACCTACCTCAACCAAAATCTTCTGGGCCCAACTAGACCCCAAATGGAGCCTACGTACCAAATTTCATCAAAATCGGTCAATGCTAAGTGGCAAAAGTGCCGCGTACGGCGTACAGCGGACGGACGGCCAAATTTTTATTCGATTTTTGGATTCTACGTACCTTGAAACGTAAACCATCAAATTTTGAGGGGGTGTAAAAATTTTTTTTTCTTGGTCGATTCCAAAGGTTCATTATTGAAAATAGTAAACCAAAATTGATACAAGTAAAATAAATGAAACAATAAAATAAATATTATTATTAATCTTTCATTTAATGAAATTGGCTATCACATAATAATATTATGTATTATATTAAATTAAATTAAATTATATTAAATTAAATATAAAATATGTTATATTTTATATTTTATGTATAAGCTGACGATATTATTGATGGGAAGATTTATAAAAATACTGATTGAAACTTTCATGGGGAGGAGTGGAACTTCCCAAACTCTCGAGTGATGAGTTACTCCCGATTTTTAAGACCTTTTCACTTCAAAAATCCCGAAAGTAGGAAGGTACGGCCTTGACCAGTGTCAACCGGAGTGAGTTTATTTGCACGTGCTCTAATGATTAAAGTTGCGAGGATGCTAGCCGACGGGGGAGCAAAGTTTCACCGAGAGAGGGTGAGGGATATTGATCAAATTAGAACCGCTAAACCTCGATTAATGAGGATCCTTACTATAAACCCTTTCCTGGGAGAAACTTAATTAAAGTCAACTTCCTTCCGATTACTAAATGGGAGGAGCCCGGATTATACAGGAGCTGTCAACCTCGATTTCTGCTTCTATCCAACATCCCTCGATTATTTTTTCAACCCAACATTTCGCACGTTGAAGCACTTACTCTAGAAACTTTTAGTGGTACCTATGTTGTAATTTGAAGAAAAATCCTGTGTGGCACATAGCTTCCTCGTATCCATAACACTTGCCGTGGTGTACGATTTCCTACGAAGAGGACGATCTACAAACCATTTGCCCAGAGAGCAGATGTTTTCCAATGAGGGAAAGATGAAGATTTCAAAAAAATTATCAAACTTTAGGAACCGTTTTTGAATGTTCCAAAACGGATTTCATTTAGAAAACGGTGCAAATTATTACACAAAGGTTTATTACTACCTTCCTTACATCACAATCAAGATTATTTGGAAGAAATAAACGCTTCACACTCAATTCGAAGAAATAGGGAGTTTGATATGGGAAATTTGAATAATGGTTGCTAAGGACGCAAAACTGTGTACAACTCGAAGAAATGAACAACGATTGCATTTCGGTCAACTAAAATTTAAACGGAGATTAGGCCTCTTTTAAGATTCGCACTCGTATTTCTGATTTATCATAAGTCCAACCCTTGTGTTCTCATGGGGAATGAACGGTTGGGGTTCAACGGTTGGGGTTCTCATGGGGAATGAACTCTCATTCGATTCTAAAAATTCAATACTATTTAGGCGAGGGGAGGAATTATTAGGCGTTTCCTCATAATATAATTTACTCATGCTCGAACGTTTTCGCCGTTAGGCATCATCAGGAGCTACAAATCATAAGAAAAACCATCCCAGGCGAGGCTTATTAAAACTTATTTTTAACGTTAACGCTAAATAGTCTTTAAATTTTTAATATTAATTACATATAGATCATCCTGAATATAGATATAGAAATATATATACAAACAATTTTTTCTCATATCACTACTTAGTTGCACTTATACCTAGTAGGTAATCTAATTTGGTAGTACGAGTATTATTTACCATTGAGTATAATAAGGGGTTGGCTCCCACTTCCTCCTCTGCCCATTGTCATAACCCTGGACCTGGTTTTTCTTATGATTTGTAGCTCCTGATGATGCCTAACGGCGAAAACGTTCAAGCATGAGTAAATTATATTATGAGGAAACGCCTAATAATTCCTCCCCTCGCCTAAATTTAATACTGTTCTGAATTGGTAAAAAACATTGCCTATATATCGAAAGTTTCTAAGATAGGTCGTTTTGAAAGATTCAAGGTACGTAGAATCCAGAAATCGAATAAAAATTTGGCCGGCCGTATGCGGCACTTTCCCCTCTTATTATTGACCGATTTTGATGAAATTTGGTATGTAGGCTCCATTTGGGGTTAGTTGTGCCCCGAAGATTTTGGTTGATGTAGGTCACTTCGAAGGGTTGAAAAATAAGGTTTGAAATTTTGAAAACGCCCTAACTCAAAAAAATTTAAATAAAGGTATTGTTTTTCCATCAATTTAAGATAGTATAGAATTTTTTGAGACGTCGCGGAGCCCTGTAGGACACGGCGTTCGTTCCCTACGAGAATTTGAGGGTTGGACTTACGATAAATCAGAAACACGAGTGTGAATCGCAAGAGAGGCCTAATCTCCGTTCAAATGTTAGCTGACCGATGTTTTTCGATCGATCGATGTTTCCGGTCGATCGATGATTTTCTTCAAGTTGGTTGGTGGAAACAATGGCAATGCTTTCTTTGCAGACGAGTGATCTATATAGAAAACGCTGCAAATTATTACACAATGGTTTATTATTTTTTATTTTCTATATAGATCACTCGTCTGCATAGCCACCAACCATCCAACATGAAGAAAAACATCGATCGCATTTCGGTGGCAACAGTGCCGCGTATGGCGTACGGCGGAGGGGCGGCCAAATTGTTATTTTAGATTTTTGGATTCTACGTACCATGAAATGTAAACCATCAAAATTTGGGGGGGGGGGGGGGGTGTTAAATTGTTTTTTCTTGGTCGATTCCAAAGGTTCATTATTGAAAATAATAAACCAAAATAATGAACCTTTGTACAGTAATTCGCAGCGTTTTTGTTTATTATTTTCAATAATGAACCTTTGCAATCGACCAAGAAAAAGAAAATTTTTAACACCCCCTCAAAATTTGATGGTTTACGTTTCAAGGTACGTAGAATCCAAAAATCGAATAAAAATTTGGCCGTCCGTCCGCCGTACGCGGCACTTTTGCCACTTAGCATTGACCAATTTTGATGAAATTTGGTAGTAGGCTCAATTTGGGGTCTAGTTGTGCCCCAAAGATTTTGGTTACGGTAGGTAATTTCTAAGGGTTCAAAAATGAATTTTGAAATTTTGAAAACGCCCTTACTCAACAAATTTTGATATAAAGGTATTGTTTTTCCTTCAATTTAAGATTCTATAGAATTTTTAGAATTTTTTGAACCACTTGGAGCTCTGTAGGACAAACCGTTCGCTCCCTACGAGAATGTAAGGGTTGGGCGTACGATAAATCAGAAACACGAGTGTGAATCGCAAAAGAGGCTTAATCCTCGTTCAAATTTTAGCTGACAGAAATGCGATCGATGTTTTTCTTCATGTTGGATGGTTGGTGGCTTTGCAGACGAGTGATCAATATAGAAGAATAATAAACCATTGTGTAATAATTTGCAGCGTTTTTTAAAAGTAGGTACCTCTCAACCGTATTGTCTCGCAAGGTCTTTGTCGGTCGCCGTCCGCCGTACGCCGTACGCGGCACTATCCCCTCTTAGCATTGACCGATTTTGATGAAATTTGGTATGTAGGCTCCATTTGGGGTCTAGTTGTGCCCCGATGATTCTGGTTGATGTAGGTCACTTCGAAAAGTTGAAAAATAAGGTTTGAAATTTTGAGAGCGCCCTAACTCAAAAAATTTTAATTAAAGGTATTGTTTTTCCATCAATTTACGATAGTATAGAATTTTTAGAATTTTTTGATACGTCGCGGAGCCCTGTTCGTTCTCTACGAGAGTTTAAGGGTTGGACTTACCCCTTAGAAGTGACCTACATAAACCAAAAGCTTCTGTCACAACTAGACCCCAAATGGAGCTCATTTACCAAATTTCATCCAAATCGGTCCTAGGAAACTAAGAAAAATGTTTTATGCGGCAAAATTTGTATTCGTATTATCGGATTGTACGTGGGTACATTGAAAAGTGAACCAACAAATTTGTCAAAGACTGTTGTCATACGACGTTTAGTCAAAAGAATTTTTAGTCAAACGACTTTCGTCAACTTGTAAACTCAACTTTGTCCTAAGCTAGTGCTCAGCCTGAAGAGGCTAGGTTTGCACACGCTTAGCTGAAGAGATCCGAAAGATCAAAACAAAGAACCAAACAAAACGATCGCCGCTGAAAGTGGGAATATTTGAAACGTTTTGACTGAACCAAACGTATTCTTGATGCAGAAGGGGCAGTCAGTTTTGTTTCAGTGTAGATGGGATTTTGGTCAATCGTTTTCGTCATACGGTGACTCATCAGCAACGCCAAGAAGCGTTGGAACGACTTGGATTTAAGCAAACTGCTTGTTTAAAACAAGCAGTCGAGAGGGAGAAGAGTCAAGGGGAGAAGTCGACTAAAAAGTCTTTTGACTAAACGTCGTATTGACAAAGAGTCGTTTGACCGAACGTCGTATGACAACAGTCTTTTGACAAACAGCCTTTTGACAAATGTCTTAAACTCTTCGGAAACAAGCTTTTAGCTTACAACAAGCAGTTTGCTAAACAAGCTTTTAGCTTAAAACAAGCAGTGAACCAACAAAGTTTGAGGGCGGTTAAAATCATTTTCTTGGTCGATTTCAAAAATTCATTATTTAAAATAATAAACCAAAAATTTAAAAATTTTCTGGCCATTTCAATAGTTTCATAAAAGTATACTGCTGTTTCTAAAAAAATGTTTCAAAATACTGGACTCATGGAAAAGCAATCATGGAAGTAGCTGCTACCATTATGCCTTCCAACAAGAAATGAGTTTTTTGATTCCCTCTAGATCAGCGCTCAAGTAAAATAAAGATGCTGAGTTCCTCTTAGAGGGCTTGTTCCTCCACCTCCTGTTCGAGTTCCTTCTTCGCCAACGCAATGATCAGCAGGGTGTATGGCAGAAGTTGTTGTAACTGATGAGAATGACAGGGTGGGGGGATGTCAGCGATAACCACCACCCTCTGGCCCCGGAGGCCGTTCGTTAGACGTTTTACGACCTCATCTCGTTCAAGGGAGATTACCCTTCCGCCCCCGCGCAGCTAAGGGCGCCGCTTCCCAACAGAAGGGGCTCATCATTCAATCTCGGTAACGAGCGAATGTCGGTTCGCCCTCTCGGTCCTTTCCCCGCTTTGGAGCTCCAGTTCTCGGCAGGGCCGGGCTCTGGGGACCGGCGGAAGGTAAGCGGGGATGAAGGCAAAAACAAAGGAAGTCCTCAACAGTTTATTACTTCCTCGTTCCAGTTCCGTTACCGGGGTCGTGCCGGCTTCCTAACAAGGGAATAAAATCAGAGGTCCGAGGCAGGAGCGTAATCCAAAGCAAGACACACGCGAGCTTACCACAAAAATCTACTTTCCTCCTAGCAAGTTTGAAAGAAAACTAATGTATTCCTGCAGCAAATAAAAAGATATTGGGTTCACCAAAATCAAAATTTTTACTCAAATTTTGCATTCTAGTCAGTTTTGACCTGAGTAGATTGATTTTATTACAATTTGTGTATTCAGAGCACCATAATCGCGTTCAACTTCTCAATCGTATTGTTGTTAACTCAATAAACCATCATTGTGATCGTTTAAATCCAATTTTATACTATCCTGTCCATCCAATTTGGCAGACTTTTTTTATAGTTATAGTATAGACTATAATATAGAGGGTTTTACATATCATGACGGTCACAGGCCAGAAATCTATTCTAAAGCTCGTTTCCAGCACAAAATGCCTCTTAGTAATTGTAATATCACATTAATATCATGTTATGACAAGTTAGTTCTCCAATAAAGAAAGGTGAAGGGAAACCTCTGATTGAGTAAGAGGGGAGAACACGTCATACTGACGTCACCTTTCCTCCACTACCCCCCCTCCCAGTCAAAAGTACCTGAGGTATAAAAGCGACACTCAGGGGTCTCCCTTCATGCACTGTTATCATTACTACTTACCCTCCGTCCTACCAACTAGCCTAGTTCTGCAGAGGAAGCAGTCTGCCCTCCGCCGGCCTCTGCCTTAGCACCTCCTTTAGTGATGATTTGGAACCCTAGGCCTACTAGGTAGGGTAAAGGCAACAATCATTGGCCAATCAGTGGCCACCCCCCAGTCATTGGCCACCTAGTTTTTCAAGTTAGTTTTTTACCACACAATTCTCTCTTGGAATATTTTGAATGTTTTCCTCATTTTAAGTGGGTATTCTAGAACGCGGTGGGATGTTGAAGGTTACATCGAAGCTTTATATAAACCTTTCAAACTCATTACAATTGGTGAAGATTTTTGATCATCACACCTGTTTCTTATGAAAACGATAAGCGTACCTCAACCCATTCTTAAGGGTTTGATGTGGTTAATTACAAAATCTGATGTAGTTTTTCTTGTATTTGCATGATCACTAGCAAATTATTAGTTAATTTCTGCCTCCAGGACATGAAATTTTAACAAACTATGGAAAATTTAAAGCCAGCTAATAACTGGATGATAAAAACGGTGATTCCTCCAGTCATTGGCCGGGTGGCTAATGACTGAAATTATGCAAAGTTTTGCTACCCCAATCATTGGCCAGATGGTTTTAACTACTAAGAGTGCTTATATAAATGGTCCATACAATTATCGAGATCATTTCTAGTCAAGAAGCTACTCTTTTTGGCACTAAAATGTTTCCAGGGACTCCAAAGGGACCTACTTCCTGTAAGAAAATACGGTTGATTAGTTCCATTCTTCTTAGATCTTGGAATGCTAAATGAATTTAGAGTTAACTCTCTAGTGAATAGCCTCAGCCAAAAATTGCCTTCTTACTCTATATAGTTTGTCATTCTGGTCTTTTTAGTTTTCAATTGAGTAATTTCGTTTCATTACCTATAAATTCCACGTTTGGTTCTGGTCAGCCGGCCTTTTAGTTCATGAAAACATTCGAGCACAGACATTGGAGACTGCTCAAGGGGTAAGAACGAAAGATATCACATCAGGGGCTGCTCAGGGATAGGTACTAGGTTCCCAACTGTGAAATGCATCATACGATGGTCTCCAAAACATTGGAACGTATGAAGACTGTTCTCCTACGATTGGAAATGTATGAAGACTGTTTCCTTGTAGAATTATGCTGATGTTGTGGCATCAATGGTACTAACAAGGACAATGGATTCAGTCCGAACCAAACGATAGCAGATCACGAGCAATGGAATGGATGGAAGAACACAGTCTGGCACTAGCCATTGGTTCTCTTTTAGGTTCTGCCTATTTAGAGTCGGCCTGGGTCCAGGCGCCGGAGAATGCAGATACCTCTACCTACACTGCTCCCATTGATCGGCATAACTGCGCTGGGGAACTAGTTTAAATATCTTGGTTTAGGAGAGAATCTCACAAAAACGCACATAGGTTTTATAATTCGGCACGTTAATTTTTGTCTGTAGTCCCAAAGAGTGCGCCAAAATATCACCTTTCCAACGGTCTTATCATTTTTATTTTTAAAGTTGTACTTAAAACAGAAATTTGAGTTTGAACGCGGAAAAACGTAAATTTTTTCAATGGAATCAGCGTTCCGGCTGAGGATTTGAGGTGTTTGAGGCCTCGTCGTCTACTGCCCCGCCCGCCTACCCCCTTCTATCGTCGAAGACGTCAAATTTCTTAACCGGAGCACTGATTCCTTTGAAAAATACACCTTTTTCCACGTTCAAACTCAAATTTCTGTTTCATGTCCCACTTTAAAAATAAAAATGATTAGACCGTTGGAAAGCGGATATTTTGGCCCACTTTTTGGGTCTACGGGCAAAAATTCACGTGCCGAATTTCAAAACCTATGTGCGTTTTTAATGTCAGTTTTTTCGATCTAAAAAACGTTTCTTTTTCCACCAACGAGATAGGAAATTTCACGCTCTTTCCAACGGTGCAATCGGATTTGAATTTGCACGAAAATTCCGGAAGTTATATCTGTTTTACTGAGATATGGTCAAAATCACGAAAAAATCTTTAAAGTGAAATAACTCAAAAACGAACCCTCTAAAAAAATACTGAGGCCTTTTTTGTTGAGAATGAGCTCTAGAATCGATTCCTGGTTTGTGACCGTCTCGAGATGTGACACCCTGTAAAGGAAAATTGGTTATTAGGTTTATTAACCCTTGTGAATAATTCGCAGTGTTTTCTAGATGATAGATTATCCATTCAGATGCTTATGTTGAATTGCATTTATGAAACGTCATTATTAGTTTCATACATGGTTACTTAGGTACGAAGCAGCACGCTTTCGTCGACCCCGTTCCGTCGCAGGGAATAATTATTTCTGTAATTGAAATCAAAAGAAAGGTTCACGATCGATATATTTGGTCCTGCATTTCATACAAAGTTGAAAATTTTCACCATTTCTCGTTGCTTATACAAAACGATTTTGCCTGGCTATTTATTAACTACAACGTATTCTTCGTGCATTTAGGACCTGTAGTAAATTTGGTACAACGGATTGTTTCTTGTAAGCAAATAATAGTATTATGAACTGCTGGAATAAGGTAGTTTCTACTCACCAACAAACCAAGGGTTGCGCTTGTTGTTTTCGACAGTTAAGTTCAAGAAGTATTCTTTGAACCCTTTCACTGGGTTGGCCTGCGGTTGCACAGAGAGGGTTCCTTCCACCTTAAAAGAAGATTTTCCATATTCAAGAAGATGAAATTTGGATTCCTGATATTGTCACTAAATGGAAAAAGTATAAGAACCTACCTCGAGTTCATTGCCGATGGATACGAGGTCCCTTGCACTCCACCCGTCAGAGCCGATCCAACTGAAAATTCCAGTAGCGTTGCATCGCCTGACGGCCCTCATCATCTCTGCTACTTCTTGATCCGACCCAAAAATTATGACTCCTGCGCAAATGAAGAAAAAAAGTAAAGTAAACCACCATTTCAGGATGGATTTTCGTCCAACTGCCATTTTGGCGTCGCGGACGTCATCAGCTCTCTACCAAAGGCAAGATCAGAATTTGTTCTGATGATTTCGCTCATGGCTCCCCATTGCCTCACCGCCCTGGGTTGTGACGAAGGGTGCGATGAGAGCCCCGGACGCACAAAAACGCACGCTGCCAGCGATGAGATTTGAACCCACGACCCCCTCAGAAGTCCAAATTCCACCGCCAAAGAACGCTCGCCCCAGCGACCGTGGCTACACAGGACCCCCAAATAAAGAAAACAGTGCATTAATTTATCAAATACTAGTAGCTTGAAAATACTGATAAATGGTCGCGGAGTTCACCATTTTGGGTTAAAACGGTCCCTGAGTCCAACATTTTGGTAAAGTTGAGCTGAGCAAATCGCGCGATGATTTGGAGTCAAATTGGTATCTTTTGCTGTTCCTGATACGAGGGGCTATAATTTAGTTATCCTGTGGGGGATCAGCATTCCTTCAGGTTGGTGTAGAGTACTGGTATGACTCATTGCTTGCAATGGTGCCTAATTCTGGGCAATGAACGCCTCAGATGGAAAAGGCTCTTGAGTTTTTGAAGGAATTTTGAGAAGAAAAGATCCTGAGAAGGATATTTGGACCAGTCTGTGAAGGAGGAACATGGCGGATCAGAAGGAACCGGAAATCCGATGAAATAATCGATCATGAAGACACAGTAAGATTTATAAAACGCCAAAGGCTTGGACTCTTGGTAAGAATGGACGATAAAAAGAAATCAAAGAAAGGAAAGAAGGTCCAATTAACCCGAATGGAGGCAGATCAGGATGGAAGATGTTGCTGACGACATTCGAGTCGTCGAGGTGGAGGAATGAAAGGACGACAACCTACGGGGCCTAGGACTGGTATATCACGGGGGGCAAAGATAGTTACATAGTGGCGATACTGTCAACCCCGACATCGATGCCATCAAGACAGTCTTGCATCATCCTGGATGTCCAAGTTGTCAATGGGAGCTTGGACAAGGAGCAGACTTGGCGGGCTAAGATAATAACGTATAACACAAACGATTTACAGCAAGCTGTGTCGGAACTGAAAGGAGTGGCACCCAACAACATCAAGGTGATGGCTGCAACATTGTCGTGGCGCGGGGCATGGTGCGGGAAAAGTGCCACGGAAGTGCGGGAGTTGGGCATCTCGGTAGGTGTACTACGTGGTGTCACCACCCTATCCTGGTAGGCTCATACCTCAATCGGTGGAGTTCATCGTTATGGAATCTACGTACATTGTACTCGTATATGCAACGATGAAAACGAAAACATGATTGAAATAGTAAACCAGTAAGTGACGACGGTTGAGAGGAAGTCGTATAAGCTGGGTGCGAGATAAATGCATCATTAATTCTTCCTTTATTCGTCCAAAAGGACGTTAAAATTCGGTACTTGGGGAGGTAAGATCGGCTGTGTGAGCGTCTTATCTAACTTCTCTACCGTTGATTATAGGATGACAAATTCTACAGTCTAACCAACGACACATGGGAGAACCGTGTCTCGCTGGATTTACCCTCTGATGACCTACAAAATTACATTCCTCTCTCTCATTTATTTTATTGATAAGGTTTCCACGGAAGAAATGTATAAGTTACCTGCGGTTGAGTGAATGTTCTTATAACTTGGTTCGAGAACGTATTTATAAAGACAGGATAGCCCAAGGGTTGACAGATACACAGGAGCCCCAATAATAGCAAGTCACACGGAAAAATAAGGGCGAGATGAGCCGAAGATGGTATTTACACGTGACTCCTCCCCTAATGATAACTTCCTGTATCAAAACAGTCGCCATTTACTTTTCTTCCTTATTTTCTTTGGAGAAATTACACAGCCCCACAAAAAAGAGGGCCTTGATTGGAAGATTCCTTACGTAGTTTAACGAAACTGAATCCGAATTCAGTAGTGTCAGTCGAGACGTGGGGGATTTGATTTGACTTCAAAAAATCGCTTGATTTTCTACTTTCAAACATTTGACCAATAACTGGAGCATTCTGTAATGAATAGAACTAATTAAAGCTGCTGGGATAGAAAAAATTAATTTTGTTGCTATTTTATCAAAATGAATGATGATCGGATCATTAGTAGCTTAGTTTTGCAGGAACGAACGTCAAGTTCGTTAGCCTTATTGCATCAATAGTGATTAGAGCAGGATTATTATCATCTCTATGATTGGAGCGCATAATTTCCACATAAATTATCCGCTCAATTAATTTCCATAACTTCGATTAAATGATTAAGGAGGGTAGGGGTAGAAGATAGCCTTTCGATTTCATCGCAGTCATATTACTTAGAAAGATCCAACAACTACGAGCGCAACACGTACTACATTTTGACAACTTTTCTTTAATTTTTATGTTGAAAATATTCAACAATTTTCTACCATTGAAAGGGTTTCCTATGCTGGAAATAGCATTTTTCATAGAATAAAACCAGTACGAGGTGAAAAAAACTGCAAATTATTACACAATGGTTTATTATTTTTCTATATTGATCACTCGTCTGCAAAGCCACCAACCATCCAACATGAAGAAAAACATTGATCGCATTTCGGTCAGCTAAAAGGTCAGCCTCTTTTGCGATTCACACTCGTGTTTCTGATTTATCGTACGTCCAACCCTTTAATTCTCGTAGGGAGCTAACGAATTGTCCTACAAAGCTCCGCGTGGTCTCAAAAAATTCTAAAAATTCTATAGAATCTTAAATTGAAGGAAAAACAATTCTTTTATATCGAAATTTTTTGAGTTAGGGCGTTTTCAAAATTTCAAAATTCATTTTTGAACCCTTAGAAGTGACCTACATCAACCAAAATATTTGGGGCACAACTAGACCTCAAATGGAGCCTACATACCAAATTTCATCAAAATCGGTCAATGCTAAGTGGCAAAACTGTCGCGTGGCAAATTACACAGCCCCACAAAAAACAGGGCCTTGATTGGAAGATTCCTTACGTAGTTTAACGAACCTGAATCCGAATTCAGTAGTGTCAGTCGAGACGTGGGGGATTTGATTTGACTTTAAAAGAATCGCTTGATTTTCTACTTTCAAACATTTGACCAATAACTGGAGCATTCTGTAATGAATAGAACTAATTACAGCTGCTGGGATAGAAAAAATTAATTTTGTTGCTATTTTATCAAAATGAATGATGATTGGATCATTAGTAGCAGTTTTGCAGGAACGAACGTCAAGTTCGTTTGCCTTATTGCATCAATAGAGATTAGAGCAGGATTATTATCATCTCTATGATTGGAGCGCATAATTTCCAAATAAATTATCCGCTCAATTAATTTCCATAACTTCGATCAAATGATTAGGGAGGGTAGGGGTAGAAGATAGCCTTTCGATTTCATCGCAGTCATATTACTTAGAAAGATCCAACAACTACGAGTGCAACACGTACTACATTTTGATCAACTTTTCTTTGATTTTTATGTTGAAAATATTCAACAATTTTCTACTATTGAAAGGGTTTCCTATGCTGGAAATAGCATTTTTCATAACCACATAATAAAACCAGTACGATGTGAAAAAAAACCGCTGCAAATTATTACCCAATGGTTTATTATTCTTCTATATTGATCACTCGTCTGCAAAGCCACCAACCATCCAACATGAAGAAAAACATCGATCGCATTTCGGTCAGCTAAAAGGTCAGCCTCTTTTGCGATTCACACTCGTATTTCTGATTTATCGTACGTCCAACCCTTAAATTCTCGTAGGGAGCGAACAAATTGTCCTACAAAGCTCCGCCTTGGTCTCAAAAAATTCTAAAAATTCTATAGAATCTCAAATTGAAGGAAAAACAATTCCTTTATATCAAAATTTTTTGAGTTAGGGCGTTTTCAAAATTTCAAAATTGATTTTGGAACCCTTAGAAGTGACCTACATCAACCAAAATCTTTGGGGCACAACTAAACCCCAAATGGAGCCTACATACCAAATTTCATCAAAATCGGTCAATGCTAAGTGGCAAAAGTGCCGCGTGCGGCGTACAGCGGACGGACGGCCAAATTTTTATTCGATTTTTGGGTTCTACGTACCTTGAATAGTGACCTATCAAATTTTGAGGGGGTGTTTGTGTGTGAAAAAATGTTTTCTTAGTCGATTCCAAAGGTTTATTATTGAAAATAATAATAAAAAAAAAAAAACGCTGCAAATCATTGCTCAAAGGTTTATTATTTTCTGTATAGATCACCCTTCTGTATAGATCACTGGTTCTCCATCAATAGCACCTACCACCATCTGTATTCTCCCTTGACCTTCCCTCTCAAATTTCAGCTTCCTGCGTTCAATAGGATTGAAAATGGCTTCGGAGCTCACTCAGCTGATCAGTGATCTGAAGAGTGAAGAAGATCTCCTCGAATGCTGGAGACGCCTGGAAGAGCATTTCCATTCAATAGGAGTAAAAATGGTTTTGGAGCTCACTCAGCTGATCAGTGATCTGAAGAGTGAAGAAGATCTCCTCGAATGCTGGAGACGCCTGGAAGAGCACTTCCATTCAATAGGAGTAAAAATGGCTTTGGAGCTCACTCAGCTGATCAGTGATCTGAAGAGTGAAGAAGATCTCCTCGAATGCTGGAGACGCCTGGAAGAGCACTTCCATTCAATAGGATTGAAAATGGTTTTGGAGCTCACTCAGCTGATCAGTGATCTGAGGAGTGAAGAAGATCTCCTCGAATGCTGGAGACGCCTGGAAGAGCACTTCCATTCAATAGGATTGAAAATGGCTTTGGAGCTCACTCAGCTGATCAGTGATCTGAAGAGTGAAGAAGCCTTTGAGCAATGATTTGCAGCGTTTTTTACCCACCAACATGTTTTTTACCTACCATCTTTTTTTTACCTACCAGCTAGGTACTTGAAAAATTGGCAGATCACCGAACCTGGCAACACTGGGTCAACCCACTCTCCGCATCTTCCTCGTTTATTTATGACCATGACAACCGAACCTTAGATCTTCATCTTCTCTCTCGTATTCGTCGTAGTTTTTGTACCGTTTTAATAGCGTTTTATTTCGTTTGACTACAAGTAAAGTATTATCATAAAAGTATTGCTAACAACCTATTCTAATATTGCTCTTTAGTTCTGAGAATAGGTATCTTCGATCTTCAACAAAGGTAAGAGGAATATTCAATCATATTCCCTCATTTTGACATGAGCTCATACGAGGCTTTGGGATCAAGCCACTTGGGTTGGGTGAAAGTTTGGTTGCATTTAGAAACTATTACGTATGATTGAGTTGGTGTAAAAATCCGTAATCAAGGTACTACTTAATCCGTAACTCGTACCTATGCCGTAATAAATCCGTAATCAGAGTACTTAATCCGTAACTCGGACGTAAGCCGTAAGAAATCCGTAAAGTAACCAAGGTAATCCGTAATATGTAATTATCACCACATCAGTACGTAAGTGTATGTGGATGCCGTAACCCAGGCCACTATGAAACGAGAAAGTAACCCAAGAGTTGGGATGGTCTATGAAATTAAGGGCCTCGTTCATAGTTTGTAACCGTAAGACTTAAGCAGGAATCCGTAAAAGTCCCTAAAATAAGACTGTGCATATGAAAACGATTATGTAAGTACTGTGAGGTAGGTACATGCGTCGGGCCTGGGTATTATACCTCTTAACCTTGTTACTGAGTACGTAGTGCGCACAGCAATGTAATTCACGTAAGACCACACAAAATTCCATTGATTTTGTAACTAGATCTACTGCCTATAAGACCGTATAGTTTTTGATTCCGTAAATGAAATCCGTAATCAGTCTTATAACTGACAATAGAAGTGTAATAATGATAAAGTAAAACTATGGGCAGTTGGATCGTAAATGGTGTAAGTAAATGCTAGAATGTGTCAAGACACCTTCTTTAGCCGAATCCGTAAAGTATGAGAACGAGGAGCAGCAAGTGCAACTTGCCACTTCTGTATCTTCTCCAATTCAGAATACCAACTCAACTATAAGATGGAGAAATTCGAGATTAAGAGAAATTTACCAAACTTTGAAACCCATCCAAGCAATCGTAATGCCCCCGTCAAGGGCAATGTTTGTTTGAGTCGTTATGAAATTAGATCTTAACCTTAATCCGTAATCAGGTTTGAATATTATTCCGTAATCAGAACTATATTCCGTAAAACATTGAAAAGACCCCTACAGTCGCAGGTTCCACAGGACTTGCTTCTGTGCGCTTCCTGGCATATGTGAACGGGCATCACAATTATTGAGTGACTGCACGGGTGGCCTTAGACGGAAAATTCAGCTTCCGAAACAGGAGCCCAACCTTTTAGGCGTCAGCTCCTGTGGTTGGTCGCCTGATGATCCCCCACCGTTTCAATGCTTCAAGACTGGGGCTGGCTCCAACAAACGTATCATGTTCATCCTAACTGAGAAATGAAGCTGTACATAATGTGAACCGTAATAATTAGAATGATAATCCCAATGATGGATTTTAAACTGTAATAATGAGCAGACAAACCTCGAAGTACCCAAGCCATAATAAGTACTTCGTAATTCAATAGTAATCCGTAATTCAACTGCAATCTGTAATTCAATAGTAATCCGTAATTCAACTGCAATCCGTAATTCAATAGTAATCCGTAATTCAACTGTAATCCTTAATTCAACAGTAATCCGTAATTCAACTATGCCTAATCTGTAATTTAATAGTAATCCGTAATTCAACCATAATTCATAATTCAATAGAAATCCGTAATTTAATAGTAATCCGTGAAATCCATAACATGAAACCGTAAGGTAAATGGATACTGTAAATTTTGACGTTGTAAGCTACATCTATGGAATCAACCCGTAAAACTGCTGTTGCAAATTCCAATGGTGAAAAATAGTACCGACCTAAATTCTGACCATTTATGTTTTTTGGTTTGTAGGAAATGGATCACGTAGGTGAAAACCACCAGTCTACAGTTGATGAAGGAAACGATCGTGAGCGGCGTGTGCGTCAAGCTTTATTGGGTATAGTCCGTGAACACACAAGAACTTTTGCTGAAAATGGTTTGGCACTCATTGAGGAAGCTCGAAAAGAAGCAAATGAACAGCTGAACTTGTTAAAGAATTACTATGAACGTCGTCTTGATGAGTTGAATACCAACATGGAAGCAGCGTTATCAGATTTGGAAGAAAGGTATAACACTGGTATAGTTCAAAGAAATTCTGATCCTGATTCAGTTGTTACACATACCGCTGATAAAGACAAACAACAAACGTCACCACGTTCATCAAAACATGTATTTCGACCAAAATTCCAAAAAGGGGACAATAAGTTGACTTCTGATATAGAGTACACGCTTTGGAAACACAGAATTCGCCATGAACTACTGTCCCAAGACTGTCTGTTTCTTATTGACAAAGATGTTCAACCTACTGAGACATATGATGACAAAACTACTTATCTTATGAAGAGTTCTGTTATGTCGTACCTACTTTCTGATTTAGAGGAACGTCACCAGAGACAAGTGCGACATGCGAAAGATCCTGCAGAAATGATGTCCCATTTGGACAAAGTTTGTGATTTGACCAGTAATTTTTCTGAACATCAGTATAGAACATTGTTCAACAATATTAAGTACGATCCACGTCAACAATCTGTAATGGATTTTTTAAACGAATTTGATGATTTGATCGAGAAAATTAAAAGATGTCCTGACTCACAACTCAGTGACTCACAGATCAAACACAATCTACTGACTGCATTTGCAGAGGCTCTTCCGAACGTAGTAAGTTCATTAAAACAAGAACCAAGACCTGGAAAATCAATTCAGGAAATCAAAGATGCCTTGCAGAGTGAGGAACACATGTTGAATGAACTCCATCGTCGTTCTTCATCTGGCATAGCAATGTACAGTAATTACTCATCTCTGCAAAGGAAACGTCCTTGTTCTGTGACTCAAAATGACAATTTCGGCAAGTTCAAAAAGTCAACTCACAGTTCGTATAGACGTCCGCCAACTTGTAAGAAATGTGGTATTCAGGGACACATATATGAAAACTGTCGAAAATCTGGACGGGTGTGCTACAACTGTGGAAAAGATGACGGACACATTGCTGCTGACTGTTCACAAGCACCAACTGAGTCTTCCAAACGATACCGTAATCCAGAAAAGCAGAAGACTCCTGCGCAAGCCCGAATTGAATTAACTAAAGCTAAAACACTGCAAAACAAAAGATCTAAGCCCAAGAGGCGTCGAATGCCATTCAAAGCAGCAGTTGCTGAATCCAAACGACGTATGAAAGAGGGCAAATCTTTCCTAGCAATCATAGCGGACCAAGAGAAAGACGATCTTTCTGATAATGAACGTATGTGCTGGGTTCAAGATATGGATTCAGATGACCTATGACCTGACTATGACCACGCTATGTACGCTCACCAACGTAACGACCATGATGAAGCTCGTCCATCAGGGGCTGCTTTTTCAAACATAGAACGTAAGTTATTCCGTAATCCGTATCTACATTTTATCATTGATTCTGGTTGTACAGAACACATGGTTAATGATCCACATGTTTTTGTAAATATGCGAAACCTACCTAGACCAAAATTCATCTCTTGTGCTAATAAAAATAGGGATGCTGATCTAGTGATACATCAAGTAGGGGACATAATTTTCTACGTTGAGAGCACTAACACGTACGGTTGTCTAAGAAATGTTCTCTATGCTACTGAATTGTCAGAAAATTTGTTCTCTTTACGTAAACAAATGAAAAATAATCTCAATGCTATTTTTAGCGATAAAACTGTAGAAATTAGGGATAGGTCTTCTGGAGAATTGGTCAAGTCTGGACACTATGATGGGCAATTCTGGTGGGTTTCATTCTCTCTACCTTTTACGTCTGCTTCACAAGCTGAAAAGAGACGCATTTTGCAAGGAGTTTTAGGAATTTCTTACATGGCCGAGTCAGAGGTAGGAGGGAGTCCACAGCCTAGTACGAGTTCTAGTAATCAGGGGCATGACACCTCCGTTTTGCCTGTAGGAGGGAGGAAAAGAGTACAGGCAAGGAAGTTCTCTGATGCTGGCCCTGATTCAAAACGAATTATGTCAGAAAATGATTCCAGTACAAATGTTGACTCTGGGGTGAATGACAGCGAACTTGTAGCTATACACACCAGTACTGTTCCTAGTTTGAGAGATAATCTGGGGTTGCTCTGGCACTATCGGTTGAACCACGCCTCAAAACAATATTTAGAGATTGCTGCCAAGTTGATGCCTTCTCTGAAGAAGATCAGATTCAACTCAGGCATTCTTGATTGTAGTTCTTGCAAAATGGCAAAGGCCAAACGAAAGCCTTGCAAAGATGTTCGAATCAGATCAGATATTCCGTTTCATCGATTGTGGAGTGATCTTATGGGTCCAATAAAGCTCTATTCACTCAAAACCTTGAATAAATATGTGGTAACCTTCACAGATGATGCCACAAGGTTTGTATTTGCCTATGAGATTCCCGATAAAACGAAAGTACATGTAGCACTGACTGAATGCATAGAAGAGATTAGAAAACTGAAGGGACCTGATGCTGAAATGACGCAGATATTGACAGATGGTGGAACTGAATATCGAACATCAGAGATGAAAGCTCTACTAACTCGAAATAACATAACTCTGACAACATGCGAGCCCGCTACTCCACAACATAATGGTTGTTCCGAGCGTCTGAATCTTACGTTAGCCTCATGCATAAGAGTCAATCTGATCTCAGCTGGTATGCCAACCCATTTCTGGGGCTACGCTCTCAGGCATACAGTTCACGTACATAATAGAACCCCAAATGCATCAAACAACTTTCTAACACCCTATGAGCTGGTACATGAAAAAGCTCCTAATCTAAATTATATACGACGTTTTGGCTGTGAGGCGTATGTACTCGACAACCATGCCAAAACAAGACCGAAATTTGACCCAAGAGCCAACTTAGGGTTTCTTCTCGAATGCACTGATACAGGCTATGTGGTCCTTGATGCCAGAAAGAAAACCATCATTCGCTCCAAAAATGTTGACTTTGTGGAGTCAAAAGTTTATGGAGACCATATAAAGACATCATTCAACCAAGATGAAATCCTGGGACAAGAATTCAAAACACACCCAACCATTTCCACAAATTTTGATGAAGAACTACCCGTAATTGAAAATTCATCTAGACCTTCAGACTTAGAACAATCCGTAACGAATACTGCTACAAGCACTACAGACTCAGACCAAACCGTAAACACTGAGAACGAAAAATCCGTAACAACTGTAACTCTGCCTTCTCCATCAGGAAAAACCGTAACCATTCCAGATTCCACGCCATATACCTCAAGTACTCAAAAGGAAAAACGAATCGGAGGAACATCTGAATTTGACTTCTTCCAAAATATCGAATATGATAGCGAAAATGAAACAGCATACCTATCTTATGCTGACAATCCTATCTCAGATGATACTCCACAGACCTACTATGATGCTATGAATTCCGATCAAGCTGAACACTGGATTCAAGCAATAAATACAGAATTTAACGCTCTAATGAAATGTGACACTTGGGAAATAGTTCCTAAAAGCTCTCTCCCTGCAAATACAAAAGTTGTCCAATCTCGCTGGGTACACAAGATCAAATCAGAGGCAAATGGAGGAATTCGCTATCGCAGTAGGCTGGTTGCAAAAGGTTTTTCTGACTCAAACTATTATGGTCGAACTGAAACCTATGCACCTGTTGCCCGCCTAGCAGATGTACGATTCATGCTGATTATTGCTAATAAGTTTGATCTTGAAATTAGTCAATATGATGTGAAAACTGCCTTTCTAAATGGAACTCTAGAGAAAACTGTTTACATGGAGATTCCCGATGGTTATTGTGAATACCTTGGCAAATCATCTAAATTGAGAAATACGAATGTGTACAGATTAAAACGTGCTTTGTATGGACTTAAAGTCTCACCCAAGCGCTGGTTTTTAAGATTTCTGGAAACCATTGAAAATATGGGCTTCAAGGCATATGACTTTCAGCCATGCTTATTTCTTTGGAGACACCAACAACAATTTGCTATCTTGCTTTTGTATGTTGACGACATTTTGCTAGTTACCAATAACAAGTTTAAACAAAGGGAAATTGAACAAGTCCTCGAACAAGAATTTGAAATAAGCCTACTTGGCGAACCCAATCAATTTCTTGGATTGGAAATAAAAAGAGACCGTCCAAACCGCAAGATCTTCCTACATCAATCCAAATTTGTTAAATCACTTCTGGAACGCTTTGATGTGACCAAATATAAGTCTTTGCACATTCCAATGAGGCCTGGTGATGAACGTATAAACACAAAAACCAAGACTGAAAGAACGTCCAATCATCCATTCAGACAAGCCATAGGCTCATTACTCTATCTTCAGAATGGTACTCGACCTGACATCACTTATGCCACTAATGTTTTAAGCAGACGTCAGTCAGATTTTACAGACTATGATTGGGAACTTGTTCAAAGAGTTTTAAGGTATCTTGCTGGTACCAAGGATTATGGATTGGTTTTATCAGGTGAAGAAAACAACAGCATCAAGTGTTATTCAGATGCATCATTGGGACTGAATGATGAGAAAGGAAACTCTACGACTGGCTATGTAATTACTCTTTTTGGAGACTTAATTACATGGCGTACGAAGAAACAAAATCATGTCGCCCTGTCATCAGCAGAATGCGAGTATGTTGCTATGTCTGTAGCATGTCGAGAATTGGCCAACATTAGAGCAATGTGTAAAACTATGTTACTACTTGACATTACTCCTCAATTGTTAGAAGATAATCGATCTGCAATCCGACTGGCTGAAACTGAAGACTCCACAACTTTCAAACACTTGACAAAGTTATGTTATCATTATGTGCGTGATGAAGTAAAACATAAAAACATTGAAATTAGCTGGCTGGAATCGGAAAGACAGCTTGCTGATGTTTTTACCAAGCCTTTGCCAAGAAAAAAATTCATCTTATTCCGTAATATGCTGGTCAATCATCTACCTGTTTGAACATATTTCTGTTCTTGTTCTTTGCAGGTAGATTGACCTAATCCGTAACAACCCGTAAAGTCTGTAACAACCCGTAAAGTCTGTAACAACTCGTAAGTGACGGCTCCAATGTCAACCAGTCTTCCTCTGGGTCTGGATTCATGGTTCTGGATCTGGGAGGGAGTGAAAAATTGGCAGATCACCGAACCTGGCAACACTGGGTCAACCCACTCTCCGCATCTTCCTCGTTTATTTATGACCATGACAACCGAACCTTAGATCTTCATCTTCTCTCTCGTATTCGTCGTAGTTTTTGTACCGTTTTAATAGCGTTTTATAATAAAACTTTTATTTCGTTTGACTACAAGTAAAGTATTATCATAAAAGTATTGCTAACAACCTATTCTAATATTGCTCTTTAGTTCTGAGAATAGGTATCTTCGATCTTCAACAAAGGTAAGAGGAATATTCAATCATATTCCCTCATTTTGACAGTACCTACTACCTACCACACCATACTGGCTTCACACCTTCACAACCAAGTTTATTAAAAAGAACTAAACGCTTCACACTCGATTGGAAAATAGAAAGCTTCATATGGAAATTTGATTACTGGTTACGCAGAAGGCAAAACTGTATACAAATCGAAGAAATGAACAGCGATCGCATTTTAGTCTGATAAAATTTGAATGGAGATTAGACCTCTTTTGCGATTCACACTCATGATTCTGTTTTATCGAAGGAAAACCGTCTCAAAAATTTTTAAAAATTCAATACTATTTAAAATTGGTGAAAAAACGATACCTTTATTTCGAGAGTTTTCGAGCTAGGGCACTCTTGAAAATTTCAACCCTTAATTTTCACCCCTTAGAAGTGACCTACATCAACCAAAAGCTTCGCGGCACAACTAGACCCCAAATGGAGCCCATATACCAAATTTGAACCAAATCGGTCCAGTGTTGCTAAGAAAAGTGCCGCGTACGGCGGACGGACGGAAATTTTTTTATTCGATTTTCGTATTCTACGTACCTTGAAACGTAAAACATCAAATTTTGAGGGGGGGTTAAAATTTTTTTTTTCTTGCTCGACTCCAAAGGCTTATTATTGAAAATAATAAACCAAAAATTAATAAAATTCAGGTGTAGATGAAGCTCGACATTTGATAGTAAGTTGTGTTGCGTCTTCGTTTTCCATTTTACTTAAATGTGAATTTCTCATGATCTAATAGTTAGGGTAATTTTGGGCCAACATGAATATAGCACATTGATCAGTCAGAGCCACATTAAACGCATAAAAGTGAACAATCGTCAACTTGTTAGCGATCGACTTGTCATCCGTATTGTTTGTAAACTCAAAAAACGCTGCAAATGATTACACAACTGTTTACCATTTTTACTGTAGAGATCACCCGTCTACAGAGAAAACACTTTTCCATTAACCCTAATTGGACCGTGGAATCACTAGTGTCACCGAAAACATCGCAGGAACTCTACAGCTGTCCCCAAGGTGTTGCCGGAGTAACCGCAATTGAATTTCAATTTTAAATTTAATGGACGGCAGAATTTTTTGTGGGTTATTGGTGGACTAAAAATAGAGTTATGATACAAATTTCCAGAGATATCGATGAAAAAATGTTCACAAATTTGTTCATAAGATTATTTTGGTTTATTATTTTCAATAATGAACCTTTGGAATCGACCAAGAAAAAAATTTTTTAACACCCCCTCAAAATTTGATGGTTTACGTTTCAAGGTACGTAGAATCCAAAAATCGAATAAAAATTTGGCCGTACGCGGCACTTTTGCCACTTAGGATTGACCGATTTTGATGAAATTTGGTATGTAGGCTCCATTTGGGGTCCAGTTATGCCCCGAAGATTTTGGTTGATGTAGGTCACTTCTAAGGGTTCAAAAATGAATTTTGAAATTTTGAAAACGCCCCAACTCAGAAACTTTTGTTATAAAGGTATTGTTTTTCCTTCAATTTAGGATTCTATAGAATTTTTAGAATTTTTTGAGACCACGCGGACCTCTGTAGGCCAAACCGTTCGCTCCCTCCGATAATTTAAGGGTAGGACGTACGATGAATCAGAAACACGAGTGTGAATCGCAAAAGAGGCTTAATCTTCGTTCAAATTTTAGCTGACCGAAATGCGATCAATGATTTTCTTCATGTTGGATGGTTGGTGGCTTTGCAGACGAGTGATCAATATAGAAAAATGAATAATGTGTAATAATTTGCAGCGTTTTTTTATTTCAAATAATGTCCAAAAAATGTTTTTCGGTCACATTTGTGACACCATGGTCCAATCAGGCTTAAAAGTACCAACCGAGCTTATCGTCGCACAAGGTTGATAATCAAGTTTATTTTGACAGAAAGTAACTCTCAGAGAAACAACAGTATCCCAAAGTTGTGCTACTATCATCTATACAATCGAATAATAAATAAGAGGAAGCTATGTGCCACACCCAGTTGTTTTTTGGTTTATTGCTTGTTTGTATAGAATGTTCATTATTTGTAGTTGTTGTCCATTGATTTCTATTTTCATGTAAATAGAGCACTTGCCGAATACGTAAATATATAATAAATAAGTAAATACCCAACACCCAATGTGGCAGATTTATCCTGTTGGTGTCCTTGAATGATCTCTGTGACAATAAAAAGCAAACAAATAGAAATGGTGCCAACGCTATTCAAAAAAGTGCCACGTGGAAAAGAAACGTAAATTATATGATTGTGCGAAGTATAGTTACATTGTAGAAACAAAGTTATTACGGTGTTAAAAATAGATTTCACGAAGGTTCTCTCTCTCAACCACAAATTTAATAAATGGGTTTTTTATTTTGCGTGAAGTAGTGTTTTTCAGAGCATGAGGAGCTACAAGGGAAGCTCAGCGGAGCCCGTTCTCCTTTCTCCATATATAAAACGCTTAGCTGGACAGGATAAGACGGATAAATGCATCCTCCGCCCACGGAATTACCTTAACCCCTTTCTTTAGCCTTAGTAACAGAAAGAGAATGAAAAATACGGCACAATATTTCGGCAGAGAAGTCGTACCTACCTTCTGAATTTGTTGTATAGTTCTTGGGCCTACAACTACTGTTATAATAATGTAAAGATCTAACGAGACTAGTTAAACCGCCATGTTCTACTAGTGCGATAGTTCTTTACCTCTTGAAGCTTCAAAGTTATTGGAGGTTAGTCAGGAAAGTAGGTCAGGATAAATCCAAATTCTCTTATGATCATCTTAGGGTGCTGAAGTTTGCTTCTCAGTATCACGGAGACCACTAGTAGACTACATTTTGCCATACTATTGTTACCTATCAGTTATTATCATAAAATCATAATTTTTTCCCGTTCCATACACGGAGGTTAGAGGAATACAATAAAAAACCAAAGTGATATGATCGGTGGTGAATAGCAGGAAACGAGAATATCACCCACAGAAACTCACAGGAATATCAAAGTTTTGAAAAACGCCTATTACGTGGAGAGAGGAAAACTCAGTAACAAACGGTCGCTTTCATCCGTAACAAGAAAAGTTCTTTCATGTGGAAGTCTGAAAACTGGGGTGCGGTGGAAGTGGAGGGTTTCCTCTTTTTCCCAAGCTGTGCGATTCGAGATTTGGAACCAAATAACATATTGTAAAACTCGATGGAAATGTTATCACGCTGGTCCCTCCTTGATATAGCAAGGGATTGTTGTGTGTTACTAGGTATGTAACAAGGTTTCTGTTCATTAACTTCGTCCGGATGTCTGTCTTTCAGTCTCAGTAGTGGCTCACTATTCAGTGAGTTGTTGAAAATGTAGTGTCAAAATCGAACGAAAAGTCTGCCAATTTGGTGTAGCATTACTTAGCTTCACATCCGTAACACTATTGTATAGACGATGCATGATGAAAACGCTGCAAATAATTACACAATGGTTTATTATTTTTCTATATTGATCACTCGTCTGCAAAGCCACCAACCATCCAACATGAAGAAAAACATCGATTGCATTTCGGTCAGCTTTAATTTGAACGGAGATTAGGCCTCTTTTGCGATTCACACTCGTGTTTCCGATTTATCGTACGTAAAACCCCTTAAATTCTCGTAGGGAGCGAACGGTTTGTCCTACAGAGCTCTGCGTGGTCTCAAAAAATTCTAAAAATTCTATAGAATCTTAAATTGAAGGAAAAACAATACCTTAATATCAACATTTTTTGAGTTAGGGCGTTTTCAAAATTTCAAAATTCATTTTTTGACCCTTAGAAGCGACCTACATCAACCAAAATCTTCGGGGCTCAACTAGACCCCAAATGGAGCCTACATATCAAATTTCATCAAAATCGGTCAATGCTAAGTGGGGAAAGTGCCGCGTACGGCCAAATTTTTATTCGATTTTTGGATTCTACGTACCTTGAATCAAATTTTGAGGGGGTGTTAAAAAAATGTTTTCTTGGTCGATTCCCCAAAGGTTCATTATTGAAAATAATAAACCAACATTATTGAATACAATAAACCAAAACAGCAATTTTCGGGTGTTTTAATGCAGATTTTGAACCCCCGGATATTTTTCCGGTGACAAGGAGAAACTAGTCGGGATTTCCATTGTGATTATGGATCATCACAAATATTTTACATCTATAAAAACACGGTATGCTATGAACTTCATCAAATTCTATTGAAGAAACTCAAACTAGCAAGGCATAGCTCTTTCACACGAAACAAATCATTTTTCTCCCGGTTGTAGTATTTTCCATTTCACCTTTTAGATGGTCTAGTGAAAGTTAAAATACTTGGAAAATGTCACCCCACGCATATTTAAGCAAAAACCTCTTTTTTGGCCGGTTATTTGCCCATAACTTCTATACGAATGAAGCGATCGGAATAGTTCGACGTTAGGACCAACTAGACCCCAAATGGAGTCTATGTGCGAAAGAGCGGGGTTTTTAAACCGATTCTAAGGCCTTTTATGGCCCGGACGGCGAACGGCGGACGGACATTGCAGATTTGGATTCTACGCACCTTGAAACGTAAAGTGACAAAGTTTGAGGGGGGGGGGGGGGGGGGGTTATAAAATTTTTTTGCGATACGATCACATAGGCTTATTATTAGAAATAATAAACCAAAATTAAAATTTCAGTCTCCAAATATTCACCACTTCTCTCCAAATTTGATGATCAGATGAAAAACCACTGATTCCTAAAAAGTCTTAGGAAATGATGAAAGTGAAGCTTAGGATTTCACGTTTGCGCACGAGCAGAGGGAGCTATCAGGAGAAACAAAACCGGTAACTTGCGGATTGAAATCTCCGAATAATTCATTGAATGCTTAACTTGGAATAGTTTTGCCCATTACAAGGATTGATCGACATAGACCATCGATGAAGACATTCAGACACACTAACCAAATTTATTTTGTTCAGGTATGTCGTTAAATGCTAGTGGAAATTTTGATTTTAGAGGACATTTGTTTTTCTTAAAGTAAAAACATTGTTTAGTGCTTCAAATGTTTTGGTAGACCCGGAAGCAATGCACATGGGTCATTTTCCCAGAAAGGGCGTTCGTTGTCCAGAGAAGATTCCGAATGCACATTTATGATTTGGGTGTCAAAAAAAAAAAAATTCTCCATTAACTATCAACTTTGTTCTACTTCGGGCAATCAATAAAATATGCAATTATTCACGCTAAAATATAGAAATTAAAGTTAAAACTGCTAAATGTCCAGTAATCTGCCATGTCCGGACCCCTAGGTAGTCAACTTTCCTCGAACACTGCGAATCACCTATGAAAGCAGCGGCCTGAATTTCTAGTGATTCTTTATTGCATATACCTGGACATGAAAAAAATGGATTTGCAGATTTTTTCAGAAGCAAATAAAGCGAGCAGGACGATAAAATGTGCTTGTCCGGAGGTTTTTGTCTTTAATCTGCCTTTTTTGTGTTTTCGTATTTTGGCAGCTTTTTATCGTTTCGCGCGGTTTTACTACCACTGTGAGAGGTGAAGTTAGTCGTTAGGTTATCAAAGAAAGCGGCGGGAATCTTATTTCTTCTATGTGAAGGCGTGCACAGGTGGTTTCAGTTGCAAAAACGTGGTGTCACAGTCACCGTCTGTCTTTCATCTGCCCTCTGTGAAACGATAAGAGATCGAAATTATTTTTTTCTTTTTGGTCTCTAGTTCTTGTTTTTACCGAGCTGGTTCTAGCGATATGGTTACACTTCAGCAGAACAGCACCAGAACGCGGGGAAAGCTGAAAAACCTAAGTGCCACCCAGGAATTTTGCATCTTTGTTTGTGTCTTTCATCTGCCGGTGATGGTGGCTTTTGGAGAGATGGAAGACTTTTTCAAGTTGTTAACAATTCAATTTGAATTTTCCGTTGCAATCTAAAAACTACATTTTTCGACCTCAAAACTGTATTCAGCAACCGTAAAAATCCCCTGGTACCAAGTTTTGGCTCGAAAAACCGATAAATTGAGATTACTTGGTTACTTTCGGAGGTTTCTTGGTTGCTATCAGAAAAACTGTGTTCCACGTTGGTTTAACCATTTTCTACACCTGCGTCCCGCCCTGGTTCAATTTTTGGAATAACTCCCAGTTCTCGCTCCTCATGGAGATGGGGTTCCGAGTATTCTCCTTTACGCGGAAACCACGCCAATAGGTTTCTTTCGATAGGTTTTCTTCTTTAATTTTTAAATAATTAATTAAGCGTCCCACTGTGTGTTCTTTCGTCGAAATTCAATCAGTATGGTGTGAGGTTAATCCCTGATTTTTGGCAGAACTTGAGTCGAACTTTAAGTTTTCTGAAATCTTGGGATACCGATTGTACCTTTCCAGGAAAATGACCCACATACGCAATCTAGGAGACATTCTTTGATAGGAATTAGTAAGCGATAGAACATACAAATAATTACTACTTACAGTACCCTAAAAATGTTCCGTAAAATATTGCCGCTGGAATCATCAAAATCAAACAATAATCGCCAGATAAATAAGGGAAAAACATGGGAAAACCCGTTTATTCAGTAGCATCCCCCCCATTTCCCATTTTTCTTTGGCAATTATTGTTCGATTTTTATGATTCCAGCGGCAATATTTCAGTTATTCAATTCCCTAGGGCCGTGCACTAACGCATTTATAAAATCCTTAAAAATTTCAAATTTAGGTACAATTCTTCAAGTTTTTGCCCCTTCAATTTTGCGAAATACAAAGAACGGACGGCGACCGACTGAGACCCCCTTAATGCAATAATGCTGTGCTCATTTATTAACAATGTCTTCTTTGCATTCTTTCTAGCATCATGAGTTGCTCCAAAACTGAATACCATTTAAAAATTCGGTCATTTAATATTGATGAACTGCACTGCTCCAGCATTTTCACCTTAACGGTTGAAACGTTTTCTCAACGAGTACCAAAGCTGTCACTATCGATCGAAGGTCTGGCAAAGCGAGGCGATCATGAAACGGTAAGCTCGTCATGTTTTATCCCGCGGGACGTGGTCGGGTAATAGGTAGCTCAAGGGCTGTTTTGACAAAGGAGTCCTAAAGACGCCTCCATCTATTATATATATAATACATCTTGTCAGGATAATGTTATTCAGAGCCAGGCTCTCTTCGAAGCTTTAGAGTATGCGAACTGACATTAGCGTTCGAGAAGACGCCGTTTTTATCGCCAATAAAGATTGTAAAAAAATGGTGTCAGGTGGGTGGGCACGTAGCTTTTTCGTACCCTTAACATGGTAATATAGATGATCTGATCTCCAAACATGGGGAGTATTCAAATCGTCAGTTCCCAATCAATCACCATCTTTGAGAAAATTCAGTCGGCGTATCACAATGCCAACTGTGTAAAACTGATATTTTAAGATTATAATATAACTAGAATTAAATTTCTATAAAAAACTAAAGCGAACGTTCGCAAAAAAAAGCTGCACATTATTCACAAAGGTTCAATGTTTTTCTACATAGATCACTCGTCTGCAAAGAACACGACTTTGCCATTGTTACCACCAACCAACATAAAGAAAACATCGATCGCATGTCGGTAGCTAAAATTTGAACGGATATTAAGCCTCTTGTGCGATTCAAATTCTAAAAATTCATTACTATCTTAAAGTGATGGAAAAACAATACCTTTATATCAAAATTTTTTGAGTTAGGGCGTTTTCAAAATTTTAACCCTTATTTTTCAACCCTTAGAAGTGACTTACCTACATCACAACTAGACCCCAAATAGAGCCCACATACCAAATTTCATCAAAATCGGTCCATGGGAACTAAGGAAAGAGTGCCGAGTACGGCGGACGGCCAAATTTGTATTAGATTTTTGGATTCTACGTACCTTGAAACGTAAACCAACAAATTTTGAGGGGGGTTAAAATTTTTATTTTCTCGGCCGATTCCAAAGATTCATTATTGAAAATAAGAAGCCAAATAGCATACTTGTAATCAAAACGGATCACAGTAAATTGCAACAAAAGAATACGGAGAAAGCAAACTAACATCAACAGTGCTACAGAAAACTCCAGGACATTTTTGCACTGATACATTATATGTTCAGAGCAGCGCGGTGTGCTCTAGGTTTAAATAGAAGATCCTATAACAAGGCTCCAGGAACCGTTGAACGACTTGCGAAGGGGATGATGAATAAAGAAAATATAAAGAATAAAGAGTAGTATGAATCTCAGAGGAAGCAAGACCACTTGTGCTGAATGGAGGAGAGATATCTCCATGTCAAACTTCAGTTTATTATGAAAGAGCTGTTGTAGATAAGTTGGAATGCACATCAAGGGAGTCTATAAACCGATTGTATCTTATCTGTTTTCTATGGATGGTAGATATGGTCAGTGCGAAACTTATAACTAGGAAATCAAACTGAACCAATTCCATCTACTTGCTACTTTAGCTAAAACAGTGGCTCTTACAGTGTTTAAATAATATATTTATTTTAACAATAATTAACGTTATCCAAAAAAATAATTTGAACGAATTGATTTCCGAATTAGGTTAAATTTATTGGTTATGTGGGTCAACCTTGCCCATCCTGAACAGCCAATTTTGTTCAAATTAGGAGTATGGGACGATAGTTCAATAGTCTGACAACCCCACAGTGACTCTTCGTTGTTTATTTCCTTTCAACACGAGGGTCGAGCTAAGGCTTTGAATAAAACAATATTTATTTTCCCCAAAAAGCCTATTTTTACATCACTTACTCAACAACCCCGACTCAGGCGTTTCCGAGTGACAAAGACACAGAGGAGCGGTGTCAGAGAGAGAATGTCAAAACAAAGCAAACCGGTACGAGCTCTCAGGTATATTAGTGTTCTCCCTCGTGGGTGTTTTTGGCAGCCGCGTTAAGCGAATTACCCCACTGGGGAAAGTAAAATGGGATACGGCTGGAACAACCTGGGAAGAAGGAAAGAGGTGAAAAGAAGGGCACGTGTGAAAATAAGGAAGGGTGCGGGATAGGAGTTTGAGCGCCTGCGTCGCCCTCAGCCAAGACACCTTCCACCTCTTATTGGCCTTTTATTAGTAAGTGAAGGAGGATTTTTTTTTCTCCTCGATACCTACACAAAAATAGTGACAAGAACCACCGCAAATTCCTTCTGATTCGTTTGCTTTCCACTTCAACGTCAGTTTCCTCCCTACGTTGTCGAATTTATTAGATTCCTCAGATCAAATCAATAATGCCTTCGTGTGTGCGGTAGATGCTTCTTTTCATAAGTAGATGGGTACAAGTTTTCACAAACCATTTCAGCAGTGTCAGTAACAATGATGATCTGTTATAAACTATAACAGCGAAAGCATTGTGACTGTTCACTCATTATGTGAAAAACGCTGCAAACTATCACACATAGGTGTATTATTTCTATATACAGGGTGTTACGGTTAAGGTCGAACCACCGGCCAGGGTTCGATTCCACAACTAATTTTCGACTTTTTTGGTCTCCTGACTTTTTAATCTAATCCCTTAAAATCCAACTTTTTTTCACTTTTGAAATGTTTTTCGTATTTTCGACCATACGCCATTAAAACATCCATAACTCGCTTGTTTTTCAGTCAAAATTCAAATGTAATTATACCGTTGGAAAGAGCGTTACATTTTCTATCTTCCTAGTACTAAATACAATTTTTTCAAGAAAATTCAGATGTTGGAAAATGAGCCCGAATAGTAAAATCTAGAAAATCTCGGAAATGTACAGTTTTTTCAAACGTTACTTAACATACTTACCTACTTTTATCTACTTCACAATCAAGTTTTTTTTGGAAGAAATAAACGCTTCACACTCAGTTCGAAGAAATAAAGAGTTGTGGGTGCCTTCATTACTAAATTTGATTACTGGTTGCTAAGGACGCAAATGTGTCTACAGCAACAACTTTTATGTATATTATGGGAACAATATAATATATAATATATATATAATATATACATATTATGTATTATGATCATTTCGTGTGACAATATAGATTAGAGCTCTGTTATATTCCCTTAACGTCAGCGTCAAGTTAATCGTTTTTTAATTTGAAAACTCAGCTTTTGTCAATTTTCAAAATTTTATGGAATTTTCTTCAAATTTCTGCTTTGTTTTTTTAAATGGTTTTGTCTGAAAAGGAGAACTTTGCCTCCGATAGATACACAAACACATTAAATTGTTCTAAAAAGTAAACCCTGTCTTGTTCCGAAAGTTCTGAAACAAAATGTGCTACTTCGGGTGCTCCCCAGGGCTCCCTCACCTGAGTCTACTCCCTCTCATCATCATCGATGATATTAGTGGTATTTTCCAAGGTTACATATTGATTGCAGTAAATTTGAACATCTGTCAAGTATAAATCAAATGGTATAGGCCTTCAGAATTCTGAATATTTCAAAAGAATGTTTGCTTTGTGGGCAAAACATGAAAACTTTTAAACAATTTTTCAAAGAGGAGGTTTTTGCAAAATTGAACTTTTAAGTTAGAGGGGAATTGAGTTGATCAACATAAATGATTTTGAATTCAGATTTAAAAGAGTCTATACCCATCATTGCCAGATGATGAAAATACGCTTTCAGAAAAACAACGAAACAACAGAACACGTTTATTGAAAAGTATTCAACACTGGTAAAGCTCACCCCTGGCTCTGGGTTTCGTTTGTAGATGTTGAATAATACTGTCATAAGCTCCTTCAGATGCCACACCGGAATCTTTTACCAATTTTTCCTTCACTGCAATACAAATGTTGTTCTTTCCCAGTAGAACCTCCAACTCTTCGAATGCCTGAAAATCCAGAAATATTCGATCATCACAAAGTTTTCCTCAAAACTGAAGGAAAGATAGGTTCGTATTTAAGTGGCCTGGAGCGTTTAAACAATAATGGTGCCGTCGAAGTGATCGATGTCAATTTTTTTTTCACAGGTAAAATTAAATATGCGAAATTATTTTCCAATCCTTGATCAGACTTTTGTTATTGGTAAAAAATAAATTTTTAAAGTGTACTCTGGTTCATATGTCATGTTCAGTGTCAAAAATACAATCTTCAAACTCGCATTGAATTCGTGAGGCGAGTGGAATGAAAAATTTTGTTCTGCTGGATTACTTCGCAGGTTGTACTCCCTATCAGATTTCTCTTTCTCAATAATGGGGCGATCCTCTGTTCGATTAAATGAATAAAAAGGGAGTAGGTGAAGTAATCAAACAACCCTCGACCTGTCCAGCATGCATGTCACTCTGACGGCACATCGAATAGCTTATTCTTTTCGTTCGCCCCTCCAGCTTTTGAAAATTTCATTTTCAGCTCCGAGAAATGACAGGTGAAAACTCTCTTCAGTTTCTCAACCAGTTTTTACTGGTTGAAAAAAGGAGATCCTGAAAGTTCTTTTTTTCCTTTGTAAAAAAGGCATGGTATATTTTGAATTTCACGTTGATTATTATTATTAGGAAAAATATTTCAACTTTGACAATCACGAATACAACCTTTTAATTAATCAAATAATTAAATAGTAATACTGAATAGCTCAAATGTAAAACCGGAACCGTGTTAGAATATAGAATAAACAACGTAAAAGTTTCTCTGATTTTTTTCGTTTCAGATGTTTCTGAACAAACTTGTTTCCTTGTCTGCCTAGTTTAAAACAACTGCATCATATTATTGCTAACACATCTCCAGTTCACAAGGATTTCGCCTTTATTTGAGAAAAAAGCTGCAAATTGTTACACATTGGTTAATTAATTTATTGCATGGAACTCAATTTTGGTTTATTATTTTCAATAATGAACCTTTGGAATTGACCAAGAAAAAAAATGTTTAACACCCCTCAAAATTTGATGGTTTACGTTTCAAGGTACGTAGAATCCAAAAATCGAATAAAACGCTGCAAATTATTACACAATGGTTTATTATTTTTCTATATAGATCACTCGTCTGCAAAATCACCAACCATCCAATATGAAAAAAAAACAAAAAAAAAAAAAAAAAAAATCACCAACTATCGATTACATTTTGATCAGCTCTAATTTGAACGGAGATTAGGCCTCTTTTGCGATTCACACTCGTGTTTTGATTTATGTATATATATATTTCAATATAAACATTTAAATTTTGCGAACAGTTTGTCCTACTGAGCTCCGCGTGGTCTCAACAAATTCTAAAAATTCTATAGAATCTTAAATTGAAGGAAAAACAATACCTTTATATCAAAATGTTTTGAGTTAGGGCGTTTTCAAAATTGATTTTGGAACCCTTAATTGTGACGTCAACCAAAAGCTTCGGGGCACAACTAGACCCCAAATGGAGCCAACATACCAAATTTCATCAAATCAATGCTAAGTGGCAAAAGTGCCGCGTACGGCGGACGGACGGCCAAATTTTTATTCGATTTTTGGATTCTACGTACCTTGAAACGTAAACCATCAAATTTTGAGGGGGTGTTAAAAATTTTTTTTTCTTGTTCGATTCCAAAGGTTCATTATTGAAAATAATAAACCAAAATTTAGCCGTCCGTCCGCCGTCCGCCGAACGCCGTACGCGGCACTTTTGCCATTTAGCATTGACCGATTTTGATGAAATTTGGTATGTAGGCTCCTTCTGGGGTCTAATTGTGCCCCGAAGATTTTGGTTGAGGTAGGTCACTTCTAAGGGTTCCAAAATCAATTTTGAAATTTTGATAACGCCCTATCTCAAAAAATTTGATATGAAGGTATTGTTTTTCCTTCAATTTGAGATTCTATAAAATTTTTAGAATTTTTTGAGACCACCCGGAGCTCTGTAAGACAAACCGTTCGCTCACTACGAGAATTTAAAGTTTGGACGTACGATAAATCAGAAACACGAGTGTGAATCGCAAAAGAGGCCTAATCTCCGTTCAAATTAAAGCTGACCGAAATGCGATCGATGTTTTTCTTCATGTTGTATGGTTGGTGGCTTTGCAGACGAGTGATCTATATAGAAAAATAAAAAACAATAAACCATTGTGTAATAATTCGCAGCGTTTTCCATTGATATTATTCATTACGAAATTTGGTTCTTGGTTTCTAAGGATGCACAACGTAGTACAATGCGAAACCTTGAAAAAAAAAAAACAATTTACAGCATCTGATCAGCTGAAATTTGAAAACAAAAACCCTTATTTTTCATCCCTTGGAAGTGACTGACACTACCTTAAAGGTTCACGGCACAACTGGACGCCAAATTCGGTCGATGGTAACTAAGGAAAATGCCGCAAATGTCATTATTGAAAATAATGAAACCAAAATGAAAATTTGCTCATTGAACCGCTTGAACTACTTTGTTAACAATTTTATGAAGTTTCCTGGCAATCAGTTCAGAATGTGGAAAGTAGTAGTTAATTCAAATTTTTTATCATGATATCCTTTCAATAAATGCCGTGTGTTTTTCACAAAACTGGTAAGTTATAAGTTGTGTAGAACCTTCGTTTCAATCCTGGAATTCGAAAAAATCTCAACTTATAAAAGTTATGATGCAACTAATATATATTTTTTTGAATCTTGACTAAATAACAGGTATTAAATTTCAGTTTGGAATCGATGAGCCGATGACTCGATGAGCCAAATTTAATTTTACACGACTTCCACATTAACGAAATTTTAATTTGTTTAATTTTAATTACTTTCCGGAGTAACTACTCGGAATAAAATGTCTACAAACCCCACGGCTTTTACAAAATTATACCGCCTCACGTTTCTCTCGAGTTATGAAACACGCCTGCCCCAATCTCGGCGCATGCTCGTCTTTTATGGAACCCTCGGACTTTGAAGGGAGGCTCGTATTACGACTTTACTACCAGCCGTATCCCGCGATTTTTCTCTGCCGAAGGGTCGAGGTCTCCGATATTACTCATGCATGATGTCCATGTAGCTGGAGTTCATATAATTCTCCCTCCCTACAAAGTAACATCTCGAGAAATATATATCAAGCTCTACCAGGGTGAAAAGGGCGTTATTCTTCACTTACTTTCAACCCAACGGGACTTTTTGCAAGTTTACACCGGTGGGTAGAATGCAAAAGTTTGAATCGCGCGATATGTTCGTCGATGAGCAATTTTTCAGGAAAACCATTTTAACCAACTTAAGTTTTGAAATTGAAAGAAAAACCTCTGCAAATTATTACACAAAGGTTTATTATTTTTTATATATAGATCACTAGTCTACAAAGAACGCAGCTTCGCCATTGTCACTATTTTTTTAACTGCCTACCTCCTTCACACTATCTTAAATTGATGGAAAAACAATACCTTTAGATCAAAATTTTTTGAGTTAGGGCGTTTTCAAAATGACAACCCTTATTTTTCAACCCTTAGAAGTGACCCCTCATCAACCAAAAGCTTCGGGACACAACTAGACCCCCAAATGGAGCCCACATACCAAATTTCATCAAAATCAGTCTATGTGCCGCGTACGGCGGACAGACGGCCAAATTTGTATTCGATTTTTGGATTCTACGTACCTTGAAACGTAAAACAACAAATTTTGAGGGGGGGTTAAAAAAAAAGTTTCTTGGTCGATTCCAAAGGTTCATTATTGTAAATAATAAACCAAAATATGAAGACAATTAAGTAAATTAGACAATTTAGGCCCACATTTTGGACCCATCTCATTCCCTAAACATTCCATCGAGATTGTACCGTAAATAGTAGATGATGTTTTATTCGTATGGTTTTGCCAGAAACAAGGAATTGAATGATGAGAGAAATTGTAGACATTTTGATTTGCGAGGGGAAAAATTTTTTTGTTGACCTCGAGTACGAATTCATGGTTTCTTGATTTAATCATTTTTCGTGCTCAGTTTCAAAGATTCAATATTCAAGATGAACTGCGTAATCCTTTAACTTAAACCGAAAGTAATGAAGTCAGTTATATAGACAAAGGAATTAGGTCTAAATGATGGTTTCTGTAGAAGAAAGAATAAAGATGCTTGATCCATCGTCGTCAGTGTATTTCATAAAGGATATAATTACATAGAATGTCAACGCGACAAGACTGGCTTGAATTCATTTTTTTCACAAAAGAACAGGAAAAGAAGGGAGAGAACAAGACCAAAAAAAAAAAATTCCATTTCGCCAAAACAAGTTCAACAGGAGGCTAATAGGAGTGGAATTTGCATTGTAATCTCATTGGATCGAAAAATCCTTTGAGCCAAGGGCTGTTTCACCTCCATTGTAGCTCCACGCTTGAAAAGGTCCCAATCGCGTTTCATGTCCTCCTGGATCGATAGAAAACCCAGAAAGGGGCAATTGATTCAGTATGAATAGCAGCACCTGTTAGAGATACTGGAAATGAAAATTCCCAAGCAGGTATATTTATATAATTTTGTAGCAGGAATTTTATGTTGAACTTAAGAATATGAAATATCGAACTGATTCTGCGATGGTCTGCAGGGTATGAAAAACAGGAGAGCATCCTTGACCATCTGGACTGAGCTCTTTTGTGATCATTTTTCTGGGCCTACGGTGATCAAAATTGAAAGTGAACTTGTGTGTGGCTGAAGATAAATAAAGACGAGGTTTGGAATAACATAATATGTTATTCTACCATATTATGGTAGAATGAGACCTGAGGATAATTTCTATTATACTCAACCTACGATGCTGCCATCTCACACTGAGCCTATTGAGACTGCGGGATGCAAATGACCATAATTATTGGGAGCAGCCCTGATCAGCTGGTGTGGGTCTTGAGGTGAATTATTTTTTATCCAACCATGTGTATATTCAAGCGTTATGTCAGTCACGCAGATAAATCCATTGGTATATTTAATCATCTGTTTTTTAACATTAAATGTTAACTTGACATTTTCAAGTTATATCAGTCACACAAATAATATATTAAAAATCATACTTAAATAAATGAATAAACCGCATAATTCATTATGATACTCCTAAAGAGGTGATAAATAATTAATTTTTATAGTCTTACTTTGATCCCATAGTTGGATTCCTCATAGACGATTGAAACGTAGCTCCAACCAAACATCTTGATGATTTCTACCATAGCTTTAACTTGATAGTGATCAGATGGGATGGTCCTGGTGAAATATTCGAATCTCTGCTTGTTACTGAGTTCGGGGCTTGTTGACATGTACGATACCTGAAATAAAGAATAACAGATATGTACTTTTTTTACATTATTTGGTATTTTGTGCCAGAAAACAGTGTTTTATTATCGTACAAATGTTCAAGCTCAGCCGACCTAGATAAAACCTAAATTATTTAACAGTTTTACAACTGGTGAATCTTTAAATTACACTTCAGGAATCGTTTCAGAGTGTTTAAAAACGGATTTCAACGTTGGAAACCTTCGATATTAAAAATTTAGAGGCCACCACAAAACACACTTTATAGGCTTGGTCAAAATTATTCACGCCAACAGTAATGAATTAGAAGTGTTAGTGATAGGTCCAATAGCTGCAAACTATTGCAGTGGGCCCTAAATTTCGACAATAGTGGAAGTAACCATCTGAAAATATTGGTATATTCGTAATTAGTGCTCCTTTCTTCTTTTCGAATCGCCTATCAGAAGTGACTAATTCAAAAACTCTGTGGTATACGTGGTAATCATCCAGCCAGGATTTTCATGGAGTGTCGTCGAGCGATGAAAGATATTCATATCGCTTTGAAGGTTAGCTTCGGAAACGAAATAATGAGGAAGATTCAAAAGAGGTTTTCATTTCCGACATTCTACGATCCGGAAAATGCTGCATTTACCCAGGGAATGAGTGATTAGGAGTCAAACCTCCCTTTATGTAGAGGTACGGATGATCAAAAGAACGGAAGGCAAAAGAAAGGAAAGTATCTCGAGAAGGAAGGATCCTCGAAAAAGGTGTCAAGTTTCAGAAACGAAAAAGTCAAAAGAACAACGGGATCGACTGCTCTGCTTAGACCGTGGGGAGCAAAAGTGGAAAAAAAAGGTAGGGAGAAGACAAAGTGATGGGGGCACTACTACACACTCTACTCTCCCAGGGCAAACATTAATCTACTTCAGAGTCTCTTGAGCCGAAACACTGAAACGACAGTAAAGAACGACAAAGGAAAAAAGCATGTCACCTATAGCGAATAGCTCCCGGAGATACTGCGACGTAAATAAATACTCTACAGGTCAAACAATAACTTACTCCTATTCCCTTCGATATGACTATAAACATTTTGTAGCTTCCTCTCAACCGAAGCTATGTAAGCTTTGTATCGGCGCTGGAAGTGGTATTCGCAAGGTGGGAGTGGTACAACTGGTGTAAGTCCTTTTACGCCATTGCATTTAACGGAAAGAAGGTAAAATTCCTTGATTTGTCTGGATCTTGGACAAGTATCTTCTATCTATCTTCTCCATGTATAGAGCAGATCTCTAATCATAGTATTTATAAATGTTCTTCGGTTAAGGTGCCCATCATTGTTCATTATTCATTCTGACTTTTATCTCAATGCATCTGGTATGGGTAGATCCATACTTTCTCGACCAATGGTCGGGTCAACCCTGACGTGGATAGGAATCCGGTAGGCCTGGCCCACTCAAGGTACATTTTAGAGTAGTTACCCTGCTATTCCTTTTGTCAGGCCTAAGACAAGCCCTAAGTTTTGACAAAAGGAACGTTTTTATTTCATTCAGGAGAAGGCTTGGCCGCCAGACAAAGTGTGCCTCGTAACTGAACCTTAACCTGAAGGGTAGGAAAAGAGATGGATGATAGCCATAAGTTCCAGAAGTGGCCCAACAATCTCTCAAGACATATCAACATTGGAATCTAGATTTAGGTTATATATTTAATTACAACCTGGTGAAACAAGTTACCTATATGATTATCTTGCATGTTTTTCGATCACATCATCCTAAATCCATAATAATCTACCTGAACATAATATCAGCAGGTAAGGAGGGAGTACTAGTTATTATTTACTGTGGACCATGCTCTGAGCTGTTTCAGCCGTCTGTTTCGTTGGATCTTCCTCGTCGTTTTCAAAAGGTAAACTAATCCCCAAACAAAAGTGAAACTTCCCACCAGCAGATAGAGAGATGTCCTAGTGTACTCACAGAACAGAATTTTGACCATTGTTTATAGCAGAGTAGTATAGTCAAGTACCGATCGCGAGCAAAATCAATCTACGACTGATTTCTCCCGTGAACATATTTTGGTTTATTATTTTCAATAATGAACCTTTTTGTTTCCAGGTTACTTAGTATTGAGAGAAATACGGTAACAACGTTTCAAAATCAAAGGTAAACTTCGAAGTAGCCATTATAACAATTAAATTTTAACATTGCAACAGTAGGTAGACAGTATCCAATCTAAGGTGAATTGGTACGAGTAGGTTTGATCCTGCTGTGTTAGGAGCAGCTCGGAGCTCAAAATTGAGTTCCTACAAAGTTCTGGGGTTTAAAATTCGTTTCTCAAACTTCTCTCTTTTTAAACCTTTTCTTTATTAGGGGAATTATTTAAAAATAATGAAGTGAATTTATAATCGAAATTGTAGGCATAGACCTAACAGATCTATGCAAAAATTAGTATTAAGATATAAAATGGATTTATTGAAGCCATCGATGGTGCAGAATGTGGAAGAGGTTCTGATGAACCAAAAAGTAAATCGAAACATGGGATCGAAGTGGAGGGAGTTCGAAGAGGGGCAGGAAGTTTTGGTGGAAAACAAAACGTCGACAAGATTAGGGATGGAACGTCGAACGGAAAACATCGATGTCGATTTCTTAGCAACATCGATATTGATTAGGTACATCGTTAACGTCAATATTTTTCGCAAGCGGGAGATAGAATCAACTCAGTTGTCAACGAAATAGGGTCAAGAGAGAAAACCTGAAGAATCTGCTCTTCCTCCAGTGAGTTGAGTGAGAAGCAAGAGGAGGAGGGTGAAAAGATGAAGAGTCGCTAAAGTGTAGCTTTTGCATTGTCAACAGTTACAATACTACTGTAGTATTGTACAGTGCAATGTCTCAACTATCTCTTAAAACTCCCTATCTTCATGAGCAGACGATTCTCCAATGAAGTTAAATATCTGGGGTTTGTGCTTGACCATAAACTCTTGTGGAACAAGCACCTAGAGTATATCCTAAATAAAGGAACACGAGCATTACGGGCTTGTCACAGAATGCTCGGAAAAACATGGGGTCTAACGCCCAAAATGACCTCCTGGTGATACAAAGCGATTGTCAGACCCATGGTCAGTAGTATATTGGCAAAAAACAAACCAGGCTACATCTATGCTCCAGCTAACCAAACTACAAAGGCAAGCATGCCTTAGTATATCTGGAGCAATGAGTACCTACCACCCCTTCAGCAGCACTAGAGGTTCTTCTTGACCTCACCCCTCTACATATCTTTGTTCAGAGGACAGCCTTCCTGGGGGCTTTCAGAATGCTGCACTCGGGAAAACTCAACCCCCCCCCCCCCGTAAAGGGAGCCACCTGGAAATAGCGGACCAAGTCCACACCGATCCAGTAGCCAAGTCAGTCCCTGACATTATGTCAGAGAGAATGAACTTTTACCTACCCTTTAGAGTGATCAATAATGATCGTGAATGCTGGAAAAGAGGCACGCCTCAATATGAACCAGGTTCACTTGTGGTACACAGATGGATCTGAGATGAATGGAAAAGCTGGCTTAGGGATCAAAGGCCCAAATTTCAGCCTAACTAAGCCCCTAGGAACAACAGCGACCATTTATCAGGCTGAAACCCATGCCATAGAAATATGCGCACAAGAGATCGCCAAAAAACGACTCAAAGGTGCGAGAATTTACATAATGTCTGATAGCCAGGCAGCCCTAAAGGCCATTGCAGCCTACTCAATAACATCAAGGCTAACCTGGGATTGTCTTGACTCCCTGAAGGCTGCGGCTCGGGGCAATAAGTTAACTTTGCTCTGGGTCCCTGGCCATGAAGGAGTAGATGGCAATGAAGAAGCCGATCGACTCGCTAAGCAGGGATCGGAATCCCAATGTTTTGGTCCTGAACCCCTACTCGGGGTTACTAAGAGCTTCATTACTTAACAGGTCCAAAAGTGGGAGGACAGCAAGAGAGCTGCGTACTGGCGCAACACTCGAAAGCAGAGGCAAGCCAAGCAGCTAATCACCATCTCTAAAAAAAAAGATCAAAAGCTCTGCTGTCGCTAAGGAGGAAGGACCTTAGCACCATTGTGGGTCTCCTGACTGGCCATTGCCCCCTGAGATACCATCTCAACAAGATGGGCAAGGCCAGGACAGTTGAATATTGGCTCTGCTGCGAAGGAGTCGAAACAGCAGAACACATCCTCTGCGAGTGTCCTGCTGTAGCATCTACCAGATTCCGGCATTTCGGTAAGGGTACTCTTGTCCCTGCCGAAATTGCTCGGGAAACGCCCGAAAAACTTCTTCACTTTGTGAAAGAAGAGGTTTTCAAACGGACAATTAAGTGAAAAAGGGAATCCTGTCACAATAGATCAAACTTATGGTCTGAGTGACTAAGGGCTTGCCCCGTCCCAATAAAAAAAAAAAAAAAAAAAAAAAAGTGAAATGTTCTTGTAGTTGTTGCACTATAATGTTCTTATGATTACCAAATATATTCAGTCTTCAACTAAATGTGAATACCTACTACTTTATGCATTAATAATCGAACTAGTTGAATAGACCTAATAGGTCTGTCAAAAATTAATATTGAGATATTCTATCTGGAATGACATCATGAGCTCTTTTTAAAATTTCTATAATATGAAAATGTTCCCCGATGTTGGTTGTAATCAGCTTATTCGATGATAATAACTGGATTTAATGAGAATTTCGGTGACAATAAATACCTCCGGTATATTATGTCATTACCTAGTTTCGTGATTCTCGCAGTTACCCTATCTACTAAGGATTAACTTTCCACAACTACCGTATAACTGCCAACGAGTTGTCTACTAAATGTATCGCACGCTCAATTTGCTCAGTAAGACCACTCATAATTGCGGGAAGTTCGTATAAAAGGGAGTCTGGTTGGCAAGTTCCAACACTTCTGATCACTCTGGCGTGAAAATACATGGAAAGCTCTTCTCTCTACAGCCACGAAGTCGATTAAATGCTTGTATATTAGTTCGTAACTTGGGAAGTTTTCAAGTCACAGTGTACAAGTTACCTACTCCAAGATGTACAAGCTAGTTGGTTGAAAATCATTCAGCTGGATTATGATTATGCTATGAAGGGAAGAAGATGGATTCATGTGCTTCTTCGGTGTTGCACGATTAAAGTTTATGAATCCTAAAACTGGTCAATTTGGTTACGTCTAAGCTATATTTGAGGGCAAATTTTTAAAACCTCCATGTTTTGTGCCATGAAAATTTTGAAAGTACCGCGGTTTTCGCTGTCAACTACGACTGTTCAGCAAGCGACCCGTAAGGTGCTGCCACCTCCATCAGCTACTCTCAACTATGGAAAATTCTACCTCCTCGTCCTATTTGTCGATCGCCATTTTTCCTGAGCACATTGTCGTCTCTTCATGCCGTATATATCTCGTTCAAACTGTAGTTTTTTTCGCTGAGAAGAAGGCAAAGTTATTTAGTTTTCCCGGATCAAATTCTTGGTCACATTTGGAATCATCAGCTTAGAAGCTGTACGGTAGAACGTAAACCTGGTTTTCAAAAGTCCCACGCCGTCGAAAATACCTACATCGTAGTCATCCAACGACTCGATCATTCCGTACCGGTAGGCAGCGTCATTATTCCCTTTTTAAAATCAAATTTTTCGCTCTCAAGAAGCATAGTATTTATGTTCCATTTTGCATACCCAGCTTCAGGTTACCGACTGAAGTTGTCTTCAGAGTCGTCTTTCGCCGTCCTAACTTTGTCGTTCTGTCGTCATCTCCGCCGAAAAGGACCTTTCCCGACCTCACCTTCCTCGCAGCTAAGATCAGAAATAAGTCATGCTTCCTCTATAAATTGGTCCACGGCCGTTGGAAGTAGGTACCTACCTATTAGTAAGTACTTATATATAAGAAATAGTGCGTTAAGAAATTTAGTTATACCAATAATTGGTATAACCAATTTCCTTTAATTCGTAAAAATAAAAAATTATATCTTTGTCTCATATTTCTACCAATTAAAGGAAATTGGTTTGATCTTTAATTTAGTAGTTATTTTTGTGGGTTCATCCCCACTTTTTTCCACACCCACATATTACAGTTTTCACAGTGATACATTTTTCTAGAACGAACAAAATTTCAGATTTTACGTAATTCAGCTGACGGTAATATGGTTGTTGAGTCCATTAATGTTACGAGTAACATGATCGTAAAATTAATAAATTAGAATACTGAATAGGGTGTTTGGTTCATTATCTGCAATAAAGAACCTTTGGAATCGACCAAGAAAAAATTTTAATCCCCCCTCAAAATATGTTGGTTTACGTTTCAAGAACCACGTAACAAATTTAACAAACTTTCAAATTCGCCTTCGCAGCAGAAAACTGATTCTTTTCTAAAGGCCTACAGGTCTAATAAAAGTTAGGTACGCAACTAAAGTTCACGTGATAAGTCCTCGGTCCTTTTTCATGTCGGTGGGCACCCCAATTCAAATTTCCAAGAACAGGCTCTATATTATAAAATAAATTATAGTGAGTATGGCATCATAGGTAGTGAATAATTGGGTGTGTATGAACCGTAGTAGGTTTATGTGAGAGCTCATCGAAAGTCCTTTCTTCAACTCGGTAGGCACTCGAATTCGTTTCCCTGCGTAGTTTTCCCACCTTCCGTTTCAACTATAACCTAAAAATTTTAACAAAATTGAAGAATAAAACTGAAAAAACGATACCGCAAACGAAAGGCTGTTGAGTGGGCAGAACACACTTGATCAGCTCGACCTCCCAGCACTTTCTTTCGCATCTCTCCCGTACAGATATTATCTTCTTCTTTTTCTGCATGTTTCAGAGCCTGTTAGGCTAGGAGCTGACTGTTCTAAACTGATGCAAGAAAAATAGTTCTATGCAGTATAATAAAGGTAGGTAATTAATCATTTGTTTTAATAGTAGGATGATCCGATCCGAATCACTAGTTTTGTAATTGGGCGCGTAAGGCTAGTTATCGGATGAAGTCTCCATCGATCCTATGATCGATTCCGCGGGAACACCCTCCCCTTTTAGATTGATTGATCCGAATGCACCGGTCTTAATTATTAATGTTCCTCACTAAGTTTTTACAGTTTTATTGCTATCTATTTAGAATTGATCGTTCCTCCTCCCTACGGCCGTCCTCTAGAATGCATGCAACACTAAACAATAATATACAGGGTGTCCTCAAAACAAGTCTCATTCCTTCAAGGGGTCAATTCTACAACTAATCAAGAATTTACGTAGAATCCGAAAATCGAATAAAATGTTTTCCGTCCGTCCGCCATTCGCTACTTCCCTTAGTTCCCATGGACCGATTTTGATGAAATTTGTAATATGGGCTCCAATTGGGGTCTAGTTGTATTTTTTTATTGTTTTTTCGTCAATTTAAAATAGTATTGAATATTTAGAATCGAATGAGACCACTCAGTGCCCTGCAGGACCAACCGTTCACTCTCCATGAGTAGTTAAGAGTTGAACAAATGATAAATCAGAAACACGAGTGCAAATAGCAAAAGAGGCCTAATCGCCGATAAAAAATTGTAGATGATCAAAATGCGATCGTTGTTCGTTTCTTCGAGTTGTAGTTTTGCGTCCTTAACCACCAGTAATAAAATTTCCCAATGAAGGCACCCAAACTCCCTATTTCTTCGAATGGAGTGTACAATCTTTTTAGCACTTATTTTAAATACGTACTATATCCAAACTGAACTGCATTCCAAAATCATAGGGCAACTTGATAATCAGTAGAGCGCACGAAATTTTGTCGAAAAATCCATTGATTGCCATTCACTCCGCCCCTGGTTAAAGAAATGCAAAAAAAAAAAAAAAATAATAAAAAAAAAAAAAAAATAAAATGAAAATGAGGAAAAATGGTGTTAAAAGTAATAAAAAACATTTTCATTTTTTAATAAATTTGTTAAATAATTGCCCGTTTATATTTTACATATCCTCATATTATAGTTATTATTTATAGTACTGACATTCGCTACGAAATTCATTCCTTGAAATTCTTTTCGCAATAAATGGAGTGGAGACGATTTTAAACAGCGACATGATAGCATTCGTTCCAAATATTTCACGAGAAGTAGCACATTTCCTCTTGTCGGCACGAATACGAGAAAAAAGGTCCGAACAAACAATAGCCCAACGTTCTTGTTTTCACAGTGTGTGATTTTTATTCCTCTTTCAATGTCCTAGATTCCACAGAATAAGGACCTCAAACAACTGTCACACTCGCCTGCAATATTTATAACTGGAAGTTTCCTGAAAAAATAAAAGGCCGGACGGCTTTGGTGGGAGCATAACCGTTTTGGAGCACTTGAAGTGGTAGTTTCCCTTTTCAATGGAGCGTTACAAGGGCGAATTCGGTCCGTCATTTTCCAACATAACATCTTGAACTTGATAGTACAATTTATTCCTATGTAAGTAGTTGAAGATCCGAGGTATTGATAGGAACATTATTAAGAAGTAAACGCTGCAAGTTATTACACAAAGTTTGTTAGTTTTCTGTATAGATCACTCTTCTGCGAAGATTACTGCTTAGCCAATGTCACTATTTTTTTACTTACCAACCATAGGTAATTTGATTATTGGTTGTCAAGGAAGTGAAACTGAATACAACTTGAAGAAACGAACAGCAATTGCATTTTGGTTAGCTAAAATTTCAATGGAGATTAGACCTCTTTGGTGATTCACACTCGCGATTCTGATTTATCATAAGTACTCGTAAGGAGCGAACGGTTTGTCCTACAGAGGTCTCTGAAAATTAAAAAAATTCAATACTATCCTAAATTGGTGAAAAAACGATACCTTTATTTCGAGAGTTTTCGAGCCAGGGCACTCTTGAAAATTTCAACCCTTATTTTTCACCCCTTTGAAGTGACTGACATCAACCAAAAGTTCGCACAACTAGACCCCGAATGGGGCCCACATACCAATTTCAACCAAATCGGTCAATAGTTGCTAAGAAAAGTGCCGCGTACGGCGGACGGACGGATATTTTTTTATTCGATTCTCGGATTCTACGTACCTCGAAACGTAAAACATAAAATTTTGAGGGGGGGTTGCAATCTTTTTTCTTGCTCGATTCTAATGGTTCATTATTGAAAATAATAAACCAAAAAGAACAACGTTCGCATTTTGGTCAGCTAAAATATGAACGGAGATTAGGCATCTCCTGCGATTCACACTCGTGTTTCTGATTTATCGTAAGTCCAATACTTAAGTTCTCGTAGGGAAAGATCGGTTTGTCCTACCGAGCTCCGGGTGGTCTCTAAAAATTCAATACTATTTTGAATACCATTGGTGAAACAACGATACCTTTATTTCCAGAGTTTTCGAGCTAGGGCAAATTTTTACTCCTAAAAAAAGGGTAAAAAAAGTTTCTTGGTCGATTCCAATGGTTCATTATTGAAAATAAAAACCAAAAGGCATGTCATGTAGTAAGAATGTAAGAACGAGGGTAGGTACCTACCCTCCAGTCTATTGCATTTTTGGTTGGAACAAATGTCTGCAGGTTTTCATTTAAATATAATTTTTTTTGTAGGTGTACACCTACATTGTTTTGAAAATTTTCAATTTCTGAAATTGTACTAGATTTTCCGGTTCTTCGTACCTTGAAACGTAAAAAATCAAATTTTGAGGGGGGGGGGGGGTAACATTTTTTTCTTGCTCGATTCCTCATAAACAAAAAAACGACGATTCAGGAGGATCCGAGGTCGCTCTCTTTCTCTTGTTGTGAGTTGTGTTTTTATGTGCTCCTGAGCTGTTCATGATTTAGGTCTTTAAATAGGTACTTTCAGACGCCTAATATTGGTCAGATTATAAAAACATGATTTCAGGTAGTGCTTTTCGACCTTCGTAGAAGTTCAACGAAAAAGTACTGTCTGAATGGAAAAATAATGATATTCAGGTGCGAATAATTCGTAGCATTCCCACTGAAAATATTTCTCACAACTCCGGACCAAACCTGAACGGAGGTGCGAATTCGATTTCAAGCTCGGAAGATCCATGCATATTGATAGCTCCATCCCTCTTCCCATCAAGCAGGCAGTTTATCATCATTTTTCAAGTGTGTTTGCTCACTCCATCTTCCGACCTCGATAACAATTTTTACGGGGAGCGTTGATCCTTCGAAAAAAACCCGATGAACTTACGTGATCCGCTCCTACAGAAAATTCGGAATACTCGGGAAAATCTTCACTTAGAAAACTCCGTTGGAGTTGGGACTCCTTGATAATAATCAAGTTTAGGTACCACGTATAAGATCAGGTACCATTTGTGACTTATGTTGGACCGTTCAAATGGTCACATATTGTCAGAATTGACAAATAGCTTTGCTGATATTGAAATTACGAGTACTGTAAGCTAGTTCCAAGATTGTTGTAGAATTTATGAAAATTGACGCGATTCTGCATCGAAACTGATTAACGACAGCTATTCTTACTACTCTCACGGCCTAAGGCCGCGGCTACGATAGGAGCGTCGAGCGAGCGAAAAGGGTCAGGTATCGACGCTCTAACAATAGTTTACCCTTGTTCAGGTAAGGGTGGCTACGGTGGGAGAGGTGACGCTTGGGCGAAAAAATGGCCAACGCTCGACGCTCAGTCCCGAGTAATATTTTCTCTTGACGCTCAGCTTCTAACGTTCCCTGTCCACTTCTTTATCTAATATTATTACGGACCGATTTTGATGAAATTTGGTATGTAGGCTCCATTTGGGGTCTAGTTGTGTCCCGAAGATTTTGGTTGATGTAGGTCACTTATAAGGGTTCAAAAATGAATTTTGAAATTTTGAAAACGCCCTAACTCAAAAAATTTTGATATAAAGGTATTGTTTTTCCTTCAATTTAGGATTCTAGAGAATTTTTAAAATTTTTTGAGACCACGCGGAGCTCTGTAGGACAAACCGTTCGCTCCCTACGAGAATTTAAGGGTTGGACGTACGATAAATCAGAAACACGAGTGTGAATCGCAAAAGAAGCCTAATCTCCGTTCAAATTAAAGCTGACCGAAATACGATTGAAGTTTTTCTTCAAGTTGGTTGGTGGTAACAATGGCAAAGCCGTGTTCTTTGCAGACGAGTGCCGAAGTCGAGGGGCAAGCACGCTGATGATGACGGTAGTGGACGGCGCACCAGATCTACCTAACCTTCAAGACCGCTCGGTCGTGCAGGTTTTTGCATAACTGACCCTGCCCGTTCAGCAATCAAGCCATCGATACCCCAGAGCTCACGACCCAAATAAATTATCACTTCACGACAAATTCCATTTCACTTCCATGATTTGGATATTATTATGTGGTATACTAGCAGAACGGTAGATTGGTCGTATAATGGGAAAATATCTCGACTAAAAATTTAATTTTCGCCTTACGTAACTGACAAAGCCAAGGATTTCTACGACTCAAACCGAGCAAGAAGTGCCTCTAAGCATTTTTTAGACTCTTAGTTTCCGACTTATTTTAATGAACATTTTTTGTTTGTTTTTTGACATTTTTTGACATTATTATAGTTACTAATTATATCCAAGCTTTAAATTGAGGAAAAATTCTCATTATACCTCCGGATTTTCGTGAATTATTCTCTGTACCACCATGGAACTTATAGTGGTGCCACCATGGTGCCAAGACACCATAAACCGCATATTTCGTGGGTTTTTTTTTGTGTTTCACCTTGAATACGGATGTGATGTCGACGGACTGCCTACTAAAACTAATAGATAAAAATTCAACGTTACGACGAATTTCCGCTTTGGTGCCAGACTGGCACCATTGGTGGAGGTGGTGAGTGGAGGGGGGTGACTCGAATTCGCATGTTGGGTATCGTAGATCATGGATTTTAAAATGCTCGTCAGATCCGAGGCTCCAATGCCGCTAGAAATTTTATGGTGGATAGTGGTGAGGGGGGGGGGGGTGTCACTAATTCTTGCCTGAAGTAATAAATAAATAACATCGAGTGAAACAGTTTTATCGCTTACCAACTGGTTAAACTGATCTAATGCTTATCCAATGGGACGTCCCCTGGAATGCATGCATTACTAAACAATATGTTTACTCAAACCTTCGACTCGACTCATTCAACAAGCACCGTTGTCTCATCTCTTCTCGATACTTTGTTCTTACTTTCCTTACCCCCAGGAAGTTATCCGGTTTTGGGCCGAGTTTCCTCTTTCCTATCTATTACTACCCCTATCTACTTAAGCTTTCGGGGCCTAATTAGATATAATCGTCATTCTCATTCTATAAATTATCATTAACGGTTTCGGGCCGGTTGGCAATTTTCTCTCTAAAACTTACATCACCATCCCATCACGCCAGTAGCTTTTGGGAATTAAAATTGAATTTTCTGCCATTTCTGAATTCATCATTTTTCAAGATAGTCCAAGTTAGAACATAGTTTGATTTTCCGTTTCATGACAATACTTTTTGCTCAATTTGAGTAGTAGAATCTAATCCTTGTCTCAGTAATGCTAGTTTTCTGGTTGGATGAAAGTTTCTAATTACTCATATTATATTAATATTATTATGTAAAACCTAATAACTTATGTTTGCATTTAACATGAATTAAGTTTACACGTTTCAAACATTTTCAACGTAAAAATCTTTGGGGAAAAATTAGCTAATAGTGAAAGTTGGTAAAATTTTCAATGTTGAGACTTAAAACTTGCGTAAGAAGTCTAATTTATAGTATTTCGGAGGCGAAAGAAAAATTGTCATAATAAAATTCAAATATCCACTTGTACTCTTATTTTACGGTTTAGCTGTAACAATGAGTGGTTCTGTCTCTTTATTGCGCGGTATAATTTTAGGAACTGAGCGGCTTCCCTGAATGTGCCCCAATGAATTTCACTAGTGTTTCAATATCATGCATCCCAACTTCATGCCTTAATGGTATTTTGGTGAGTAGAGAAAAATGAGCTGTACTGTTTTGTAACCCATGTGTCTGTATTCAAGATTCTGTAAGTACAGCTTCCAATACCAACTAAAGATCCGGGGTCAACTGTGACCGAGCGAGCTAGGGCATGTGTCTCTGGAGACGGGATTCGAACCGGTTGCAGGGGCCGTGAGTTCGAGGCCCGCCTCTGCGGCATATTTTTCGGGTAAGCCGGTCGCAGTTCCCCCTCGTCCCAACCCAGGGCGGTGAGGCCAATGGGAAGCCATGAGCGAAATCATCAGAACAAATTCTGATCTTCCCTTTGGAAGACTGCTGATGACGTCCGCGACGCCAGGAATGGCAGTCGGACGAAAATCCAACCTGAAATGGTTGTTTACTTTACTTTTTTTTCCATCTAAAGATCCATTCAGTGAATGTTCAACCTATATTCCAACATTCGCGGTATTTTTCGTGATTCATCATTCTCTAGGGAGTGGATTGTTTTGGGAGTTCTATCCCATTCTTAATACGCTTTGACGATATCTGTCCCATCTTGTCAGAGTATAATCCTCTAACTGTCAGTTGCATCGCTCTGAGGGTTGATTTATTTTAAAATGGGTATCCAAACAAACTGGATACTGACAGCCAACATTCAACTAAATTTATCTTCTTTCAATATGTTTTTCCATTCGTTCTCATCTCATTTCAACGTTGTTATTTATTTTGAGAATTCAAGTTCTCCGATATTTATTCATGGGATGGAATGGATTTACTATTGGTGGAGATCTGAAGATTACCTACACACGCAGTCGGTACTATCTACGATATTGCCACTATATAAAACATCATAATTTGTGACTTCATTTATCATGTAAGAGGTATGAATGTATAAAAATAAACTGGTAGGTTGTCCGTCTGTACAATGATAAGAAACATGAAATTTATGATTTTCCAAAATGATTATCATGTGATGTGTGTTGTCCACTTCATACCTCATAATCATACCATGAACGAAACGTAACATTTGTTCAATTGTAACTCCAGAAATCACAAATTCACGAGAAACTACGTTCTCAATCTTCATGTCATTTCACACATTTCACAACATACATTTTCTCACAATTATAGAACAACGTCACCAATAGAAATCATCACGTCCTAAATTGCGACTCACTGCGCTTGAACTCTACATTCGTTATGGCCCTTCCACGAAGGTCACACTCTAAATTATTCAAAGGCGTTTTTTCATATATACAAAAAAACAGCATCGCACGTCAGGGTAACATGCCGAAGATAAACCATGGTTGGGTGAAGGACTTTTCAATGCCGGACCACTGTATAGGAGGAAGTGCTGCAACCGGAAAAGCGTTGATATTGGGAATGTACGGCCCTACGCAATCTGGAGACGACCAGTGTAACTCACTGAGTAACGTAGTCTTCACAGAAACTGCCAGCAAGTACAATACCTACACTTGTATGGAGCTCTTCAAACAACTCAGAGCTTCTGGAGCTGTTCTTGGCTTAGGAGAGTCGAGAGTATTTTTCAATGTTGATGAAACTTTTCCTATTACAATTTTAGTTGGACTTGGAAACCAATGCTACGGGTACAATGAGTTAGAACAACGTGATGAAGCAAAGGAAGCAGTGAGAACTGCTGTAGGATCAGGCGTCAAGGCAGCGCAGCAGTTAGGAGTTGGAAAAATCTATGTAGAAAGTTTTGGAATAACGGAAGCAGCAGCCGAAGGAGCAGCTTTAGGCTTGTGGATTTATCAAGATCTGAAGAACAAAAGCAGAAGAAAGAGAGTTCCTCATTTGGGTCTTTATGATGACTGTGATTGGACTGCTTGGCAAGTTGGTCTTGAAAAAGCGGCATCTCAAAATTTGGCTAGGCAATTGATGGAAGCTCCTAGCAATCTTACCACTCCAATCCTTTTCACGATGATGGCATTAGATGAACTTTGCAAAGCAGGTATCAGTGCTGAAGTAAGGGTTGAAAATTGGATCGTGGATAATAGAATGGATGCATTTCTGGCCGTAGCTAAAGGGTCTCTCGAACAACCAATATTTTTGGAATTGATGTACAATGGATGCGACCCATGTACTCCTCCTATAGTTTTGGTAGGGAAAGGTATAACCTACGACTCAGGTGGATTGTGTTTGAAACGAGATGCAATGGATCTGTTCCTGGGAAAAGGAGATATGGGAGGAGCAGCCACAGTAGTAGCAACAATGCGGGCCATCGCAGCTCTGCACCTTCCAATAAATGTTAGAGGTTTGATACCACTCTGCGAAAATATGCCAGGAGCTGGATCATTCAAACCTGGAGATATTATTCGAGCAATGAATGGGAAGAACATTTTGGTTGAAAATACAGATCACGAAGGTGAGTTAATTTTAGCTGACGCTCTCAGCTATGCTCAAAAGTACAACCCAAAATTCATTCTTGACATAGCTACTCTAACCAAAGAAGCTCAATATCTCATGGGAACGTCAGCCACGACCGTTTTCTCAAATGACGACAGTTTATGGATGAGTATTAAAGCAGCTAGCGTCCACACTGGTGATAGGGTCTGGCGTCTTCCTCTATGGGATGTGTACAATGAACAAGTGGAATCCATTAATACGGGAGCCGACATAGTCAACTCTCCCATTGGCGACCACGGTTATTCGACTGCAGCTGCAGCATTCCTGGCTCACTTCGTCTGCTACAACAAATGGCTTCACCTAGACACCTGGTCTGTCATGGTAGACTCTGGTGAAACGACTTATCTCAGGAAAGGAATGTCAGGCCGGCCAACTAGAACTATTGTTGAAATGATGGCAATGCTGGCCTGTAAGCCAAACCAGTGTTGATAATTTCTTCCTGAATTTAGTCTCCTCTTCTTGTCTTCGGAATCCACGTGTCGTCCGTCTTTTGAAAGTATGTGCCTGTTAACGTCATTACAAAAATATATTCTACTTACATTCACCTATTTGAGACTTCTCTTTCATGAACCAAAATCGGATTCGTCTTGTTACTCTTTTTTGGAGATGGGGGAGGGATCTCTCGTTTTTATTCTCTCATTTCGGATGTTTTGTATTGGGGGCCAGTAGAAATTTACAACAGGGGGTGTATAAAGTGTAAAATCTCTTGCAATTAGGCTCGAATTCGAAATGGAGCCTCTGTGTAAGGAGGAGAGGAAGAGTAAGAAGGTATAGGAGATGTGCAGCCATTTATTTCCTACTTAGCCCACGTACAGGGCTCCAAATCGATCCTCTCAAGGGGCTCTGTGACAAGGTGATCAGCTGTGTGAGCCTGCAGGCTGGAATTAGAAGTGGCGACTGTGGAACTCCTGAGTGAGAGGACAAGGTGAATCCTGAATCTAATTTATTTTACTTGGCCGGAACAAAGCAGGACCAGGGATGTAACCTTCGTGGAACGGAATATGTGATGGAATTAGATCATGCAAGCTCACTCAGCTGATTATTATCGGTCAACACCTCATCCTTCTCCTATAGAGATTAACTATGCTAACTCAGCTAATCTTGATACCTCACATATCCCTTCCCACTTTTTCCAAAACATAATTGATTTATGTTTTTATGTGTTTATCAATGTTTATCAATGTTTATCAATTTTTATGTTGAAATCCCAGATATCATGAAGAAAAATGTTCTTAGTGTTGACCACTTTGAACATTTTCTTCATGATGTCTGGGATTTCAACGATAGTATTTTGGGATTATGATGTTTCTGCGAAAACGTTTTTCTCCTTACATTGTCCACAAGGTTTTGATCTCCGACTGCTCAGTGTTAAATCAGGATGATGAAACATGACAAACTTAGCTCTGTTTCAGCCACGGGTCCAATTTTCTTCCTTCAACCAACCATTTGACCGTAATAGCCATTAACAGAGCAATCAACACTTGACCTACGCCAAAAGGGATGAAAAGCATCATCAGGTCATTCTGTGGACAACGAGGGATGGAGGGTGGGAACCAATAAGGTAGTTAATTAGGCAAAAGATGAAAGAAGACCTGTCCTTGTTCCTCTAAAGCTTCTATAGGTATTGTAAAAAATTCTCAGGATAATAAAAATTCCAACGCCCTTAAAAATCCCGCAACATAGTTTCACACATAGACAGATCGAAAAGCACAAACCAAAATTCATCTAAAAGTTAAATCGCAAAAGCAAGGAAACTTTGTTTTTCATTTTGGACCCACATTTTGGTTTATCATTTTTAATAATGAACATTTGGATCGAACAAGAAACAATGCAAATTATTACCCAATGGATTAATAATAATAATACTATTATTTTAAAAACATTATTTTTAGTAGAATAGTGAAGTTTTTTTTTATGATTATAGTATTATTCGTAACATAAAATTATACAGCAGAACAATTCATTTAGTGGATTTAATCCAACTTCTAATTAAGTTTTTCACGGAAGGAAAGTGCTAAGATATTTTAAAATGAGGAGTTTTCTTTCAAACGGGCTTATATCCACTTGGAATATTTTGTGGTAAATTGAAAAAAACTAATTTGATGGCGAAGGTCTGGGGTTCTCAAATTTTCCGAATAGTTTGTTCCTAGAACTTCTGATTGTAAGACCAAATTTCGAAATTTAGTTGTGTGAAGAAAAATCTCGTTTTCATTTTCTTTTATTAGTTTACCCATTATTTTCAATAATGAACCTTCGAAATTGAACAAGAATAAATATTCTAACCCCCTCAAAATTTGATGGTTTACGATTCAAGGTATGTAGAATCCGAAAACCGAATTAAAATAAAAGAAAAATGTATTGAAAACAACGGAATAAGCCGTTTTGTCGGCAAATCCGAATTTTAGCTAGCTTTTAAAGCAGGATACAAACCGTTTCGGAAAGAATACAACTCGCGAGGTGTTGCCTTATTCCAAAGATTCAGAATCAGAAGTGTAAAAATGGATATTAGCCCGTTGGAAAGGAAACTTTTTAACTGTAATGCTTCATCGTGATTGAAGAATTCTTAACCTTAACCTCATAAAAATGATCATATATCGTCGCAGAATCAATTTTTTCGGTGAAGAAATTTGACCAGAAGTTAATCGGACCCGTCCTGAAATCGTCATTGTCAAAAATCGATTCCCTGCCGATTTCAATACTTTTCTGGTTTGGGGAAAGTAAAAATTAGGTGACGGTTCAACCAAAGTCGCCCACTGCTAGGGGTAAGCTGAAATGATGAGACAATTGGAATGGGCAATAAGTTGCGCTGATCTGTTCCAACCATACCATTGTACTTGCGTGGAAAATGATGGTGTGTGCTTTGCGCCCGAGTGTTCAGCGAACGCTAATCATCCATTCTCTTTGTAACCATCCGCCCGCTTAGTACAACTTTCATATGTATGACTTTACGCTCTAGCGAGCGAACGAAAAAAATTACTTTGGAAAGGTTACGGTTATCCAAGAGTGAACCGCATAAATACGACGTATTACGGAAACATCAGCACTGACAGAGGGTTGACAACCTTATTATTCATACGGTGTGGCTGTTTCAGACGTCCTCTGTTAATTTAGTGATGGGAGACAATGCCCAAGGATTTATGAGGCGTGTCCCGTGATTTATAATTGAAGATAAATCCTTCCAGAAGAATCGTGAAAACTGTGTACTCCCGTTCAAAGCGCAAAACTACCGTCGTAATGTAATCGCGTTTGGTGGGAGAGTATCGCAAAATGAGATACCTAAACAGTTTATTTGCACATCCACCCTGAAAACTTCCTTTTGCCAGACTCTACACTACTTTTCTCTGTTTTCTCCGAAAATCTGAGAGGGAGAATGTTATATCTCACTATTTCATAGATACCAAGCTTCCTAATTTCTAATTTTGCATAGATGCCTTATACTTGTCCGCTTTATTACGGTACGGTTACTGAAGGCTTCTGTTATTACATGGATCATGAATCGGAATTCAAGAATATCCTGAGCACCCTGTTTGTTTCAATCAAATGAAGCAGTGAGAATGACAACAGTACATGTCCCCAATCAGCTTATCGAGATATCAGGTGTCAGGTGGTATAAGTCCATGGACTCGTACTGTTTTTTCCCTCAATCATTTTCATTTAGGCTCTGTTCAAGCTTACCGAGTGTGGTTAGCATACTGCTCTTGTGCTCAATGCGTAGTTCTACTGGTTACAACCTACAAAAAGCCATTTTTCAACAATCGTCAAAAATGGACTTGTACTGTTTTTATTCTCATCGATTCAAATAGTTTTGGTGTCAGAGGTGATACTTTATTATATCAAGAACGTGAGTGTATACATTAATGTCATCGTCGACTTATCGAGAAAGGAAATCTTTATTTCAATAATGATTAATATTTTTTTCATTTCTTGATCCCTACACCCAAATAACCTACAAATTCGTGCCATTCCTTCAAAATCCTATTCCTTCAAAATCCTACCATGTACATGGTGTAAGCCGAACAGGTCTGCCATACTTCAGGAATCGATTTTACAACTAATTTACAAAAGTCTCAGCAATTTTTTAGCGCCTGGTTTTTCAAAGTATTTTTTTGGTTTATTATTTTCAATAATAAGCCTTTGGAATCGAGCAAGAAAAAAAAAATTTTAACCCCCCCTCAAAATTTGATGTTTTACGTTTCAAGGTACGTAGAATACGTAAATCGAATAAAAAAATTTCCGTCCGTCCGCCGTCCGCCGTACGCCGTACGCCGTCCGCCGTCCGCCGTCCGCCGTTCGCCGTACGCGGCACTTTTCTTAGCAAAACTGGACCGATTTGGTTCAAATTTGGTATATGGGCTCCATTTGGGGTCTAGTTGTGCCGCGAAGCTTTTGGTTGATGTAGGTCACTTCTAAGGGGTGAAAATTAAGGGTTGAAATTTTCAAGAGTGCCCTAGCTCGAAAACTCTCGAAATAAAGGTATCGTTTTTTCACCAATTTTAAATAGTATTGAATTTTTAAAAATTTTTGAGACCACCCGGAGCTCTGTAGGACAAACCGTTCGGTCCCTACGAGTACTTGAAGGTTTTCCTTCGATAAAACAGAATCATGAGTGTGAATCGCAAAAGAGGTCTAATCTCCATTCAAATTTTATCGGACTAAAATGCGATCGCTGTTCATTTCTTCGATTTGTATACAGTTTTGCCTTCTGCGTAACCAGTAATCAAATTTCCATACGAAGCTTTCTATTTTTCCAATCGAGTGTGAAGCGTTTAGTTCTTTCTAATAAACTTGATTGTGAAGGTGTGAAGCCAGTATGGTGTGGTAGGTAGTACCTAGCTAGTAGGTAAAAAAAAGTTGGTAGGTAAAAAAAATGTTGGTGGGTAAAAAACGCTGCAAATTATTGCTCAAAGGCTTCTTCACTCTTCAGATCACTGATCAGCTGAGTGAGCTCCGAAGCCATTTTCAATCCTATTGAATGGAAGTGCTCTTCCAGGCGTCTCCAGCATTCGAGGAGATCTTCTTCACTCCTCAGATCACTGATCAGCTGAGTGAGCTCCAAAGCCATTTCTACTCCTATTGAATGGAAGTGCTCTTCCAGGCGTCTCCAGCATTCGAGAAGATCTTCTTCACTCCTCAGATCACTGATCAGCTGAGTGAGCTCCAAAGCCATTTTTACTCCTATTGAATGGAAGTGCTCTTCCAGGCGTCTCCAGCATTCGAGGAGATCTTCTTCACTTTTCAGATCACTGATCAGCTGAGTGAGCTCCAAAGCCATTTTTACTCCTATTGAATGGAAGTGCTCTTCCAGGCGTCTCCAGCATTCGAGGATATCTTCTTCACTCTTCAGATCACTGATCAGCTGAGTGAGCTCCGAAGCCATTTTCAATCCTATTGAACACAGGAAGCTGAAATTTGAGAGGGAAGGTCAAGGGAGAATACAGATGGTGGTAGGTGCTATTGATGGAGAACCAGTGATCTATACAGAAGGGTGATCTATACAGAAAATAATAAACCTTTGAGCAATGATTTGCAGCGTTTTTTCTTTTTCAATTTTAAGAATTTTCTTCGTGATGTTGGTCCTACGTAACTAAATTGGCCATAACTACTCCCTTAATGTTGGAGAGAGCGTTTCATTTCCTATAAGTGAGACTTTTTTTTACGGTTTAACGGTTTAATCATTTTTATTTTTAAAGTGAAAATTATCACAGATATTAGTGTTTGAACGAGGAAAAACGTGAATTTTTTTAACGGAATCTTCTTAGGCGCTGGTTCCGTTAAAAATTCACATTTTTCCGCGTTCAAATACAAATTTCTGTAACAAGTTCCACTTAAAAAGTAAAAAGGATTAAACCATTGGAAAGCTGAGATTGCAGCGCAGTTTTTACCGTTCTTGCGTATTGAAATATGTTAGTTCCGATTAAAAAACTCAAGGTTTCCCAAATTGGGTAACTTTTTTTTCAGAAGGCTTTTTCATGTCTTAAACCTTGACTGAAAAAGAGGTAAGGGACCTATCCTATTGTAAATTTAATGCTCGTTCCAAAGGTATCCTCAAATTTGAATTTACATAGCAAATTAACGAATTTTGACCAATTTAGTAACGTAAAGTCAAAATCACGAAAGAAATTTTGAAATTAAAACGCTGCAAATCATTGCTCAAAGGTTTATTATTTTCTGTATAGATCACCCTTCTGTATAGATCACTGGTTCTCCATCAATAGCACCTACCACCATCTGTATTCTCCCTTGACCTTCCCTCTCAAATTTCAGCTTCCTGTGTTCAATAGGATTGAAAATGGCTTCGGAGCTCACTCAGCTGATCAGTGATCTGAAGAGTGAAGAAGATATCCTCGAATGCTGGAGACGCCTGGAAGAGCACTTCCATTCAATAGGAGTAAAAATGGCTTTGGAGCTCACTCAGCTGATCAGTGATCTGAAAAGTGAAGAAGATCTCCTCGAATGCTGGAGACGCCTGGAAGAGCACTTCCATTCAATAGGAGTAAAAATGGCTTTGGAGCTCACTCAGCTGATCAGTGATCTGAGGAGTGAAGAAGATCTTCTCGAATGCTGGAGACGCCTGGAAGAGCACTTCCATTCAATAGGAGTAGAAATGGCTTTGGAGCTCACTCAGCTGATCAGTGATCTGAGGAGTGAAGAAGATCTCCTCGAATGCTGGAGACGCCTGGAAGAGCACTTCCATTCAATAGGATTGAAAATGGCTTCGGAGCTCACTCAGCTGATCAGTGATCTGAAGAGTGAAGAAGCCTTTGAGCAATAATTTGCAGCGTTTTTTACCCACCAACATTTTTTTTACCTACCAACTTTTTTTTACCTACTAGCTAGGTACTACCTACCACACCATACTGGCTTCACACCTTCACAATCAAGTTTATTAGAAAGAACTAAACGCTTCACACTCGATTGGAAAAATAGAAAGCTTCGTATGGAAATTTGATTACTGGTTACGCAGAAGGCAAAACTGTATACAAATCGAAGAAATGAACAGCGATCGCATTTTAGTCCGATAAAATTTGAATGGAGATTAGACCTCTTTTGCGATTCACACTCATGATTCTGTTTTATAGAAGGAAAACCTTCAAGTACTCGTAGGGACCGAACGGTTTGTCCTACAGAGCTCCGGGTGGTCTCAAAAATTTTTGAAAATTCAATACTATTTAAAATTGGTGAAAAAACGATACCTTTATTTCGAGAGTTTTCGAGCTAGGGCACTCTTGAAAATTTCAACCCTTAATTTTCACCCCTTAGAAGTGACCTACATCAACCAAAAGCTTCGCGGCACAACTAGACCCCAAATGGAGCCTATATACCAAATTTGAACCAAATCGGTCCAGTGTTGCTAAGAAAAGTGCCGCGTACGGCGTACGGCGTACGGCGTACGGCGTACGGCGTACGGCGTACGGCGTACGGCGTACGGCGTACGGCGGACGGACGGAAATTTTTTTATTCGATTTTCGTATTCTACGTACCTTGAAACGTAAAACATCAAATTTTGAGGGGGGGTTAAAATTTTTTTTTTCTTGCTCGATTCCAAAGGCTTATTATTGAAAATAATAAACCAAAAACTAATAATTATTGGAAAAACCAGGGGTCAAAAAAATTGTAAAGACATATTTTGTAACACATTAATTGTAAAAACGCCCCGTGCAGTTTGGCAGACTTGTTTGGCATACACCCTGTATATTCATGAGGTTTTGCCCTAAAAACGAAGTGGCCAAAGAGGACAGACACGGGACCAAAATTAAAGAAATCGCAAAAAGGGAGAAAAACACAAATCCAAAACTTCTTCATTTTCGGTAAAGAAGAACCAAAAACGCAAAAAAATTCACACAACAGGCTATGTAGGTCATAAGGTAGCACACATGTTTCATAAATAGACGATTTCTATTAATGAAAGTGGCAGTGCGCATGCGCGTTCGGGAGGTTACAATCTCGCAGGTTTCGGTACACAGTTTCCCCGGTTCTCGTTGTTTCTGTATTTGTTTATGGCTGGCTTGTTCCGTTTTCGAAAGTTACAATTATTTTTATATCAATTTTGCGATCCTAAAGTACTCCAGACAGTAAAAATGGTTTACCATTAGTGCTACGGCATATTATACAATAGTGATTCCAAGTCAGGAAGGCCGGGTTACGATCCTTCCGCGAAGTTCTGCAGATTTCCCCAGTCGTGTTTATTTCTACGTGATGTTCTAAACTGGAATGACCAACAAGGGAAATCTCACGTCAAAGGCTGTTTCAAATGTAACATTTTTTGGACAATGATAATTCGTTGCAGCAAAATGACTCCAAGTTTCAAAAAGTTCGTCAAATCTACTAGGATACCTACTATGATTCGCTCAGTGAAACGCCTCTAGTTTTTGCCAACAACGTCTCAATTTTCGGGAACCTTTAGTTAAATAGTTGAAATTGTACAGTTACGTTGCAACTGCATGTATTATTGTACCTACAATTAAAATCATCCCTTATTTTTATGAATAAATTGTTTGAACCTTTCCGTTTACTTTCTTGTTTGTTTACTTTCTTTGCAATGATCCCTTTCAATCCAACTCCACTGGGTAAGTATACTCCTTGGGCTTTGTTCTTATTTAAATAATTTAAATTTCAATACTAGTTTTCATTGTCTGGCCGTACCATATATCCGATGTGTAATATTTTTGAAATCACGGACATTTCTGACGCATCATATTTTAATCATTAAATGATCGTAAATTTTACGATGAATTAATAATTTTAGGTTGCACCTCTCTATTTTATTATTAGGATAAACCCATCATCTTTTAACATGCGTGTGACTTTTATTGGGATTAAATAAGTACCTTTTGGTGAATTACGTTTGGTAATTATGTTTTTGTTCTATAGGTATCGAATAAAAAATCTAAAACCAAAATAAACGCGGATCCGTCAATTTCCAGTGAAGTTCATTTACAGATATATCCAAGATACATTTTTCTTCCTCATTGCATTAGAAAATGAACACATATCGCACATCCGGAGTAAGACTGGTATAAGTCAAAAAACCCAACTGATGGGAAATCGCATTTAAAGATTTTCGACTTCTTTGTTGTTCTATAACAGTCATCTGAACGAATTTTTTTAATATCTCAAGGGTCTACGGCACTCATATACTATTTAACTATCATGTGCTATACCAAAATTGCTTCGTTACCTCTTCATTTGCGACCAGCGTGCTTAAATTGATCAAATTCCTATGATGTACCACTATTACCCCAAGAAATAGTGGAACATCTCAAAATAAACCAGAGTTGTAATTCTAAAAGTGGAACCAATACATGACTTTTCGGATCAAAAGTGGTACATCTCATATTATACCAACGTTACAACATGCAGACCAAAGAGAAATTCCATTTTGTTTTGGAGAAATACTGGTGCATCTCAAAATAAACCAGTATTGCAAATTTAAAACTCTAATTATTGTTGGATCAAAAGCGGTACATCTGATATATACCAGTATTACACATACCTTGAGTTCATCACACTTCGGCGTCTGGCGCATAACTGAAGTGATCCAGTCTTGCTCCGACGCCATGGTAGAAGAATGGCTCAGAACCATACTGGTTCATCTGCTCTCTAGCGGCCAATAACTAAGTTATCGTTAAACCCGTTCTACCCCCGTGTAGAGCTCGACGAGAGCTATCTGGTGGAATATATAACTCAAAACCGCCAATTTCGGACTTATACCAGTCTTACTCCGGATGTGCGATATGTCTGACAGGCGTAGGTACTACATTCTATTTCGGTAGCGGACTACAACAGTATAATGTGAGGTTTGGAAAGGCGAATTTTATTGGTATAAAAATGAAATAACTCTTATTCGGTGGAGTTTAAACAACCCTATATCAGATTATTTGTTTATTTTAAATTAGTACCGACTAAAGTGAGGAAGCAGATAGGAACTCTTCAGTGAGAAAACAGTCGCTTACTATTTTGCCTAGGTACTGTAGAGACTAAGCCACTGCATTGTATTTTTTATGTAGGTATGTCAAGTGTTTGAGTTACTAGTGCAGTGACAATACGTTTTACGGAATTCCTAGGATCGAAATTCAGTGCTTCTGGCCTGTAGGTACCTACTATAAACAAAAAAAGTGTACCACAACTTACTGTCCTTAGTTTGTCTTTCAATTTCAGGTTCACAAAAAAAATCATGAGTAATTTTTACGAAATACTTTTATTATGAAAAAAGTAGGAACTCAAGAAACACATTTTGTTAGTATTAGGCAAACCAAAATTTAAAACATTTGGAAAATTAAGTACCTACTTAGCTACGACAGTTTCCTTTTTGTTTTTACTTTCAGTTTACTTTTAAAAACTCAGTTCTGTTCATACATATGACTAGGCTCCAAAAGTTTACACAGGTACACCAATGAGAGCAAAGAAATTGGTAACAATATAAAACGAAACTGGAATGGATCATCCACAAACATTCAACTCATAGCAATATGTAAAACTAGCACAACGGGGAATTCGACTCAATTTTAGATCGAGGAATTTCAAGTCAAATCCTATGGGCTGTGTCGTGCCTTGCGGGAGTTCTCTTCATTTTTCTCTTCTTTTTTTTTCATTTTTTCCCCATTCAGTGTACACGTAGCTGAAACAAGATTCACACATAAATAAATACATAAATTCATTTTATTTATTATTAGTATACTTTTTGCCATTATTTTGGTTTATTATCTTCAATAATGGATTTTTGGAATCGAGTCAGAAAAAGTTTAATCCCTCCTCTTTTCTTCAGATTTTCACTGTTCCATTTTCCCATCAACATGGTCATTGAAATTTATGACAAGTTAAGGTGAAACTTACACAGAGTTTTTCGTATTTTGAGGTCCTGAATCCGAAATGATCTCCTTTCTTTCCGGGAGCCCTTTTTAAGGGAAATGGTCAATTTCAAGGGTTTTTGTTTCATTTTGAGATTGAACATTTTTAACAATCCCCCACGGAGTCCACACTTCTAAAAAAACATGCATTCCTTTCGAGAAATGTGATGCTGAGGTCTGAGTTGGGGTCTGAAATCTTGCCGAACCCGTAGGTACTTTTTGCAAACAAAAACGCGAGAATTTGTCATTCTTCTGTTTTTGAAAAATAGTTTTTCCCCCTAGGTTCGAGCTAAAGCCAGTAAAAAAAGCCGGCACCCCAGCGTTTACAGCAGGCTATTCCGCGTTGAATGAGACGCATCGTATTGTATTTGCGCATCGTATTGTATTTGTGAACGCATCGTTCTGTATTGTAGTTCATAGTAGGAGAGCTGAGGTTTATGAAAAGTTACTTAGCGAATAATAAAAGATACAATTGAAAGGTTCACTTACCTGAAATGTTGTTTTGATCGATAGGACGGTTCCAGCTAGGTACATCATTTTCGATTAGACAAATCACTTTAAACGGACCCGGGCCGCCCTTCTAATGAAAAACTACGTCTTTTATCGAAATTGCACAAATTGAAAACTACAAAACTCGACAACTACACATTAGAAAAGAAGATAAAACGCACTTAACTTCATTCAAAACTAGTAAACAACTCAATCCGAGTACCGAAACCTGCTCTTCGCGGAAGGTTGCAACCAGGCTATATGGGGTTACTGCGCAGGCGCGCAAATCGTCTATTGGGCCAAACGTTAGAACTGTTTTTTTCTCGTTTCAGTGAAATATGAATGGGCGGAAGTTGGATCTGTAGAGTAGCACATCCTAATAGGTATGTGTCACAAGAGAAGCCACAGAATTGAAAAGTTCGTGTTTGTCGATCAAAATTCGCTGTAAATGGTAGTTAAAGACTGACTCTCACCTCACAGATTTTTTGTGTGTGCTTTAAAATGTGTATTCACTAGTTGAAATACATTCAAAAATTGATCAAAATGTAAGGTACCTAATGCATGAACTTGAATGATTCTTTTTTCTCTTCGTAATTCGTGAAGTTGGTCAACGGCTTCCTTATCAGAACGAATCCTCCTTCTCAACTTGATTCTATTCCGTTTCGCAAGGAAATAGCTTCAGAACCTTTTCTCCTTTCCAGCTGGAATTTTCGTTCTTTCTCTCCCCTTGAGAGGAGAGTTCTTTCTATTCGCCTTCATATCGAATTCTGGGGAAAGCAGTTTCATTAAAAAACAAAAAAATATGCTCCTCCACTTTTGAATCTTAAAAGCATGTTAGGTGGGAGTATTTGAATTCCATTCAAATCGTTGCAATATAACTTCCATTCACGAAGCCTCATAGTTTAATCCTCGAGTTTCTCGGAATGAATAGAAGCGCACAACAGGAACTAATTACTATTTATACTCAAAGTTACTTCATTCGCGTTGGTTAATCCGTTGTAGACGGAATCACGCTTCAAACTCCGAAAGGAATATGAATATGATAGAACTTTAGAAATTTGATTCACTGCCGATCAATCTTGTAAGAGCAAGTAGTTGCCTAGTAATCAAATGAGCAAATTTGAGAAAAATCGAGCTATCAATTTGCGAGAGAAATTTGAGCTCTTTCACTACGATTTGATCAAATTCAGTGCCATTTTTGGTTTATTATTTTCAATAATGAACCTTTGGAATCGAGCAAGAAAAATTATGTAACCCCCTCAAAATTTGATGGTTTATGTTTCAAGGTGCCTACGTAGAATCCTAAAATCGAATAATAATGTTTCCGACCATCCACCGTACCAGGAACTTGGGAACTTTGTCAAGTTCCTAAGGACCAATTTTGAGAAAATTTGGCATTTCTCCAAATGTGGTGTAATTTTGCCCCTAAGCTTTTGGTTAGCATCAGTAAAAATTTGGGAAAAACATTTCAAAGCGCACTAGCTCGAAAATTTTCAATGTACGGGTATATCGTTTTTAATTTATTTAAAATAGCGACGATTTTGTTTTTCAATAATGAACCATTGAAATCGAGCTAGGAAAAACAAATTAATCCCTCCTCAAAATTTGATGTATTACGTTTCAAGTTACGTAAAACCTAGAAATTACGTAAAACCTTACCTAGAATCCAAAAATAAAAAACCAAAAAAAAAAAATTTCGTCCGTCCGCCGTAAGCCGTACGCGGCTACATTTTTCTTAGCAACCATAGAACGATTTGGTTGAAATTTGGTATATGGCCTCCATTTGGGGTCTAGTTGTGCCACGACGTTGATGTCAACCAAAAGCGTCGTGGCACAACTAGACCACAACTCGACCTTTTGAAAATTTCATCCCCTAATTTTCACACCTAAGTGAATGAAAATTAGGGGTTGAAATTTTCAAAAGTGCCTTAGCTCGAAAACTCTCGAAATAAAGGAATTGTTTTTTCTTCAATTTAAAGCAGTAGTGAATTTTTAAAACTTTTAGAGACCTGTTGGAGAAACAGTCCTAGTAGGTAGTTGGTAGGCTAAAAAGAAAAAAAAGTGACAATGGCAAAGCAGTAATTTTTGCAGAAGAGTGATCTATACAGCAAAATAATAAACCTTTGTGTAATAATTTGCAGCGTTTTAAGAAGTTTTTGATACCACCGAGAGCTCTTTTTTAACACTACCCCGATGATAGTTAATTAGCTAATCAGCAGATGTACATGACGTTCTCAGTAATTTAAGACGGTGTTCAATATCTAAAAACAAAATGAGACCACCCAGATGATCAAAAATAGTTGAATGCGCGTTTATTGTGGAAGTCATCAGAAGACGTGGGATTCAGATAAGCTAGGACTCTTGCGTGTTGAGAACCCAAATCCTTCCGCCCCCCGCACAACCTTTACCTGGAATTGAAAAATTTTGCAGGTAGGTACTTTCTGTCAAAAAGTAGGATTCTCCACCACACTTCGTTCACAATCTTCGCAATTTAATTTCAGGTTCGGTTCAATTTGGGTTTAAAATCACCACACGGAGAATATTATAGCTAGGGTTGTCGCAAAACTGCTTGTTGAAGTTGTGGTGGAAAGTTTCAGCTCCGTTGGTTGTTTGGGTATGATTTTCCATAGCCGGAGGCTTATCCCATATTAACGTGGAGAGGGGGTATTATCTCCTGTGAGTAGTTATAGTTCCTGACACGAAATTACGAACATAGCTTCTAAGGGCCTTAAATCTCAAAATCGATCCATCGTTTTGTTCAGTTTCGATAAAAGTTCTTAGTTCAGAATCAACTAAGAACCTATTTTCTTTTGCTTTCTTGGGGCTTTGGAAAGAGACGATGAAACTGACTCGATCAAAATTCGGATCAGCCAGAAGGATTACCAAAAGCCGTCACATTCACTTTACCGTGTCATTCGATTGACGGATCGAAGGGTCTTTTTCCCCTCTCTATTTCACGGGACCATTCGTCCAAAACCTATTTGCGAAAGAGTCATGAGTAATAGTCTCACCTTTATGGAAACCACCCGGTTGATTCAGAAACGGACACAGAGCCCGTTGAATTATGTAGGAGCCCACCTCTGCCAGAAAGTTCCAACAGGGCTTCTACGTCATTTGTATGCTTCTTACCCGCTTTCTCTCTCCCATAAATGCATGTATCAAAGGAGCAACGGCAAGGTAGATTACACCTTGTCCAGAACTGAATGCACTTACAACCTCCACTTACGTTGAGTGTGTCCAAAATTAGAAGTACTTGCATTATGGTTCATTGATGTTAATATTATTTGCTTTCTCGTTACGTAAAGTAGAAAAAACTTGGTATTCGTGGAGCAAGTCCTAAAAATATTGGTGTTTCTAAAATCAAATATTTTTGTTCGGATTTTGCGTATTGGAGTTTCTTCTTCTCACCAATTCTCCTCAATTCTTCTCAATCCTTGTAACGGGCAAAACTATACGACGATTGTCCAATTTCCATGAAATTTCCGGGGATTGCAGGGTGGTTAGTAAATGGTCCCCTATGAAAATCATCTTCACCGGATTGATTGCACTTTCTGCGAATGCGCCACCGTGAAATCTTTGAATAGGCCAGTTTCCATGCGTTGTGTGGTTAAGACTCTGGATGGTTCCCTATAAATGTCTTCGTTATGTGATCATCAAATTTGGAGGGTAGTAGTAGTTACTTTGAGATTGAAGATTCGAGATTATCTACTATACATCGGACCATCTATACATTCAGTATAGATACAAGGAAGCTATGTGCCACACTAACTTGGCTTACGTTGTTGTTATGTGGTCTACTGGCTATTACTGGGTTTGTGTTGATTAGCCCCCGAATGCTCTCATTTATGTATTCCGTTGACTTGTGAATACCAAGTTTCTTAAAGCTAGGCTAGTACCCTACATCTGTTGGTGAGCGGGACCCCCAATATTCCCTAGTGATCCTGAACCCAACTTTCCTTGGTGGGGGAGACACTAACTTTCTGTGGTGGTCAAGTCTCCATTCATAAAGGATTTTCGTCTCAGTTTGCTCTGTAAATACCTCTTGATAGTGATGAGGATGCCTATACGGCGATTTCCCCGTGTGGTGGCCTCTGAAATGTACGGGCTGGCCTATTTTGGTTCAGAGAGCTGAGAAGGTTGAGCGTACAGCATGCTGTCCCATTTTGCCGAGATTTCAATGAGTGGAAGACGCAATTGGAGAGGTCATAGGAGAAAGTGGTGTCCTCAAGTATGGAAATGGCAAAAACAAGGGCTCTTGCTTCATCAAGCCGATTTTACAGATTTTTGGCCCTCAACGTAAAGTGTATTGACATGACAGTGGATTTTCAGAGGGCGTCAATGTTTGTACTGCGTTGGGTTTGTAAAGTTCGTGCAGACATGCTCAAACTCAATTGCCGGCCTCACTCGCCTGGTGACGGACAGAACGTCGTTTGCTCTCTCTGTAATACGGGAGTTCCCGAGGACCTCGAGCACTTTTCGGCTGTTTGCCCTGTTCTTGCGGAATTCCGGATGAATAACTTTGGAGTGCCAAGTATGTCTCGTGAATCGATATTGCGCATCCTGAATGGAGCAAACTGGACACAACTTGCAAAGTACTGTCAATCAGCATGGGCTTTTAGAGCTGAATTAATTAGGGAGTTTAATTAAGATAGCATGTTTTAATTTGTAAAAAAAAGTTGTGCTCGTAATAAAAGATCTGAAAATGGGAAACGCCCCTTCTAAATGGAGATGAAGTAGAGTACCTACTAATTCGGGGTGTTGAATGACCGGTCTTGTCTTGGATTATTTCTTTTAATTACGACGTTTTGACGCCAGGAACTGGGTCCTAATCATATAAATATATTGTTTTTGTCGTCTTGGTTCTCCTGGTTATAAGTTGTTGACCATAACACTTTGGTATAATATCATCGGACATTTGTTGCTGGTGAGACCAGTAGACAAACAATGGATGGGATTGTTTGTCCCACCACTTGTCAATGATTTTGGATACGAGAATCAAAATGTGATTCCGATTTGTCTCGAGTTTCCGGCTAATTTATTACCTCTTCTAGCAATTGTGTAAGTGCATCAATAATAACGTACATATATTATTGTACATTGTATAAGATGTATGTAAGTACATTCAAGTTCTATTTAAAGTTTCTCCATTCCGATTTTGAGAGATATTGAAGGGACAAGTAATTCTTTGTAGACTACATCCTCCCCACAACCCTTCAAGGGTTCGTAACGTCAGAGTAGCCATGTTGTAAAAGTAGGACAGAAAGGACGTGCCTGTACTGCCGAGGGAACAAACCCTCCGTCGCCAGCTGTCTTATACCGTAGCTTAAAACATGTCAAAGTGCGAAATATGAAAATGGAGGAGCCTGCGGAGGTGTCGAAGGCGGTCGGGTTTTGCAATATTCTGCTTGGGTTAGCTTGGGGTCGGGACCAGATAGAAGGAACCTCTATTATCAGGCCTGCCCCAGACGCTCATCTACTTCTCCCTATTACCCCACATGTGCATGTATGTATACCTATATGGTAAGGGGTCTGTTGGGCAGGTTCCTTCTCTTTCTATTCTACACAGCTCATCGCTTGCATATTTCATGTTTTTCGAATTCTCTCGCCGCCTTCAGCCTCTTTGTGGTTCGAACAAACATCTTGACTCTTATTTTTTCTTTCTCTCTCAGTGCGGTCTTTTTTCATTTATTCTTATTCCGAATCATACAGATAAATTTAAGGAGCATTTGCTTCAGATTAATATTTGCATATGGCTTTTTGAGGTAAAACCATGCTCACTGGATGAATTTTATCCTTGCAGCTGATTTGGAGGTAAACATTTTTTTTTTTTTTTGGTTTATTATTTTCAATGACAATAATAAACCTTTGGAATCGACAAAAAAAAAAATAATAAAAAATAACCACCCCCCCCCTCAAAATTTGTTGGTTTACGTTTCAAAGTACGTAGAATCCAAAAATGGAATAAAACATTTTCCTCTGTCCGCCGTACGCGGCACTTTTCTTAGCAACCGTGAACGGATTTGGTTCAAATTTGGCATATGTTTGGGCATATTTGGGGTCTAGTTGTGCCGCGAAGCTTTTGGTTGATGTCAGTCACTTTTAAGGGGTGAAAATTAAGGGTTGAAATTTAAAAGTGCCCTAGCTCGAAAACTCTCGAAATAAAAGTATTGGTTTTTCACTAATTTAAGATAGTATTGGGATTTAGAATTTTTAGAAACCAAGCGGAGCTCCGTAGGACAATCCGTTCGTTTCCTACGAGTACTTAAGGATTTTCCTTCAATAAAACAGAATCACGAGTGTGAATCACCAAAGAGGTCTAATCTCCGTTCAAATTTTATCTGACTGAAATGCGATCGCTGTTCGTTTCTTCGAGTTGTATTCAGTTTTGCTTCCTTAGCAACCAGTAATCTAAGTTCCATAATTCATATTATGAAGTTTCTAATAAACTTGATTGTGAAGGTGTGAAGGTAGTATGATATGGTAGGTAGTACCTACCTACCATTGGTTGGTAGGTAAAAAAGAAAACGCTTCATATTAATTCACAAAGGTTTATTATTTTCCTGTATAGATCACTCTTCTGCAATGATCACAGCTTTGCCATTGTCGCTATTCATTTATTTTTTATCTACCAACCATAGGTACCTACTAGGGCATTTTTGAAAAATTCAACCCCAACCACCAACCAAATGGTAATGAAGGGTTGAAATTTTCAAAAATGCCCTGGTAGGTAGTTTGTAGGTACCTATGGTTGGCAGGTAAAAAATAAATAAATAGTGACAATGACAAAGCTGTGATCTTTGCAGACGAGTGATCTATACAGGAAAATAATAAACCTTCGTGAAATAATTTGCAGCGTTTTGAGGAAATATTCCAAACCAGTTTTTTTTTGCTACGTTTTCGTTACGTATGTTCATGACCATTTTCCGAATGATATTGATCTTTTCCACGTAAATGTTTTTAATAATTATAAATATAAAAGTCAGACAGCAAAAATCAGTCATCAGCCAGGTCGATAAACGCGTCTTTTACAATCCAAGGAAACGCTTTCTGACATCCCCTTTTGTCGCGTTTATAATACAAACTACTGCGGAGCATAAATCTCGGGAAGGACGTTAGAAGCTTGTCCCAATTTATAAATGGATAACATCATAACTCATTAATCCTCACACAGCACACTATTTACGGGCTGCCTGCATAATAACTCAGGTTTGAATGCGACCCCCTCCGCTTCTGGCTTGAGTTGCTTCCAAGCATAATAGAAGTGTGGTTGAATACACGCGTGTATGGTAACTCAGGAAAGCCGAGTTTCACTTAGCTCTCCTCTCTTGTGAATAGTGAGTCCAGTAATGGGGCTTTAGAAGCCTCTTCCAGCAAATCCGCTAAACGAAATGAATTCATAACAACCATTTTCGACTTCATGGAGCTGAATTCAATAAAATACGAGTAATAATAAGCTTTAAATAGCGATTTTTTAATGTTATCTAATGATTGTTTTCGGGCTGATTGACTTACCTCCTAACGGGAAGTACATGGTGTAGACATTACCTATTGCTTTTGGGTCTACCAAGATAGAGGAAGCATTGTTTTCACTTTTTTATCTTCAACGTTTGCCTATCTGTTTGTTCACAAATTAAAAACTGCAGAATGGAAAAAATTATGTTAAATTAATGTGGGTGTTTGTCATGGTCGCATACTCCAACAAAAACATATCATGATGAACCAGACTGCCGAGTCTTACGAACCAAATTCACAAGGTGGAGCAACCGGAGAAACTATTAGTCGCAATACAACTCCATCTCCATTTGCTGTTAGAAATCGAAAACGATATTTGGTGAGAGGAGTGGGAACTGCAAGTTAGTGGTTTCCCCCTCGGGGGGTAACGGCTAAAACTTTCATGGAGTGCCTTCCAACTTTAGAAGGCTATGCTATTCCTGCCACGTTTCCTGATCCCAAGACCTTGGAGAGTGGATGGAATCTACCCAAGAATTTCTAGATCGAGCAATAAGAGTTGTAGCAACATAAATGTTGATTGTTTTTATTGTTGTTGTTTTAATTGGTTAAGAAAACAGTGATTCATGTTAATGATTGATTTATGAAATATTCTAGGGCTGGATGTATTCCATTATACGGTGTCAATAAACAAAAAAATTGAACATTTGATTCTATAAGAAATTTTGCTTTCATCCCCCAAAGTGATAGATATAAAACTCTAATTATTCTCGGATGTTTCGAATTGAAGAACAAATGTCTTAATGTGATGTTGTCAATTCATCTTGATGAGTGGCATATCGACGATTTTCTAGGAATTCATTCCTACCTGTAGCTAAAAACATATGATGCTTAGTCTTCTTGGCAGATTTTTTGATGGAGTCTCATTCATTCGCGATGCTCAAGATTTTACAACTTTAGCAGCTCTCCCGTGTTCCTGATGTACTACGGGTTTCTTGACATCTATTTACAAGGGCTTCGCCTTAGCAAAACCTCTATTCAAGAGGACATCTACGCATCCGTAACCTTCATTTTCTCAGGGTGAGAGTAACCACTGCAGCACTACTTCTTGGAATCCTTTCAGCAACAAGAGCTCCAATCTGTTATGGCATTCCAACACCAGTGCCAAGTGTGTTGTTCCATTCTCTAAGTCTGAATAAACCCTTGTCACCTACGTTGTAGCTAGTCATACGTTGTAGTACATTCTATATGTCATTTCGCATTTATCAAAGAGTATTCTTGTCCAGAAAGAATTTCCCTTTTCATCTAACAAAAATTTCACGTTCAACATTCACCAATTTCCACCTCTCCGTAATAATCCGATTTCCACCACTGAGAACCTTTGTCCACACCGACTGAAAGCCGATTCTGAAATATGATATTTCTAAGATTGATGTTTTCGCCCTCACCTTGGAAGATCGAAGACGGCCGAGTTGAGAAATTTTATTAGTCGTAGTCCTGTCCCGTTCCCGCCAAGAGTAAAAACCATTCCGGATTCCAATAAATCAAGCGTTCGCTGCTTTTTTCCCCTCTTGGGACAACCTGACTGGGCAGGACAATGAATTGCCACAAAAACAAGGTGCTATCGAATAACAACAGCCTTTGCTTATAACTCCACGAAAACTCGTTTCTTTCCTCACTTTGTTCCACCTGACAGAACGTAGTTGAATTCGCACTATCTTTCATCGAGCTGACCATGATTGTTATATGTTATTTACTTGATAAGTGGGCTTAATAATTAATGTTGTTTCAGGTAGTCTTGAATTTCATGCAGATATGTACATGACAGTATTCAATGTGGTTGCGGTTTTTTGCTTCCGAGTCTACCAAGGTAGCGGAAGCTTTGTTTTCACTTTTCAAGGACGAAAAAAAAAGTTCTCCAAAATCAAAATTTTCACTCGCGTTTTGCGTTTTAGACCTTTCTGAACAATTTTGGTTCCGTGTCTGTCTGTCTGTGTGTCTGTCTGTCTGTGTGTCTGTCTGTCTGTCCGTCTGTCATCAATTCCTTGTAACGCGCATAACTATACGAAGTTATTGTCCGATTTCAATGAAATTTTCAGGGATTGTGCGGGTTGGTGTGTAGACGGTCCCCTATGAAAATCATCATCCTCGGACTGATACAAGCGACTGCGCATGCGCAAACGTGAATTCCTTGTAACAGCCATAACTTCTACATTTTCCAATCGATTTCAATGAAATTTTCAGGGATGTTACAGATTAGTATTTAGATGGTTCCCTATGAAAATCACCACCTTCGGATTGATAGTAGCTACTGCGCATGCACAAACGTGAAATTCCACGACTACCCCTCGAACACCGTACCGCAGTTGGCAGAGTTGCCATGCGGACGGCGTGGAAGTGTCGGTAGTCGCGGGCCCCAATGCCCTCCGAAGCCCAATCTACCCATTGGGAAGAGACAGGGCTTTCGGAGCACTGTCGGAGTTCTTTACCATCTACTGACTCATGCAGTGCAGCAGCGAACTCAGCAGACGAACTGGGTTTTGGAGCAGATGGTGTTGCTCGGTCGCACCATGCTAACTGCTGCCTGACAAAATCAAGATCAGCAGCCACACGGGTGACCTCCCAGCTCGACCCTTGAAGGGCTAGCAGGCGCTGGCGGCGCAGTGAAGGGATACATGCCGAGAGAGAGACACAACGCCAAGCCCACCGGATTTGACCGGTGCGTGAACATAGGCACTTGGGACACCAGGTGGGAACCTCAGCCAAGAGCGCACAGCAGAGCGAACTTGTCGATCTAACTCTTGCAGCCTCCCCGCCGTAAGCCTGCCAAAGACTAACCCATAGGTCAGCTTTGGCAGTAAGTACGTGCGGAGGAGGCGCAGCTTCTGCTGTGGCTTCAATGGAGCCTTGGTAACGCGAGCTAGCGCTCTACCAAGGTCCACACGGCTGGCACTAATGGTGGCCACCCCCATGAAGTCGACTCCAAGGTACCGCCAAACCTCCAACACGGATCGAGATGGGACAGGGGATTGTCCTATGACAAAACCCCCATCCACAACTTTCACCTTATGTTGGCGACCCGACGGGACCAAGGAGACCGACCCACACTTATCGGGGTTAACCACAAGTCCACACCCGGCTAGCTGCTTAGCAAATGCATTGAGGGCGATCTGCAAACCCTCACGGGTTTCTGCGAGTAGGATAACATCATCGGCAAAAGCCAATGCTCCTACTCGCACCCCAGGGGCGAGATCAAACCCTACTTCTGTGGGCAGCTTACCCAAGGCCGTATCCACGACCAGGTTGAAGAGGAGTGGTGATAAGGGATCCCCCTGGCGTACCCCACGCCCGATCCGCACATCCCCTGACACCTCACCTCCTGCCTCCAGGACCGTCACGCCTTCGTGGTACAGACAGGCCACATACTCAATTAATCGAGATGGGGCCCCGACACCACGAAGGCAATCGGTCAGGGCAAGGTGACTGACTGTATCAAAGGCCTTAGCGACGTCCAGAGCAGCCAGATGGAGTTGGCGGCGCTTCATACGGGCCAGCGAGATGACAGTTTGGAGAACTGTAAGGTTCTCCGCCGTGCCATCTGCTGGCCGAAACGCTCTCTGGACGTCACCAATGATACCAGCCACCTGGAGGCGAGATGCCAGTACTTTCTGGAAGTGGCGGAAGACTACCGAGGACACAGAGATCGGTCGATAGCCTCCAGGCCCACTTCCCCCTTTCTTTGGGATGAACACCGTTCGGGTACGGGTTAACGCTTTCGGGGGTCTTCCCGCAAGGAGGAGTAGGTTGAGGAGGAGCAGCTTAATCGTCCTTGGTGCTTTATTCCAGCGACGGGCGGAAATACCATCAGGTCCAGCGGAAGTGGAGTTCTTGACACGGCACTTATGTGCCTCGTCAGAGAGCACCGGCGAACACAGCAGCTTGGACATGGAGCAGACTTGGCGGGCTAAGATAAGAAAGTATGATAGAAATGATTTACGGCAAGCGGTGTCGGAGCTAAAAGGAGTGGCACCCAACAACATCAGGGTGATGGCTGCAACCTTATCATGGCGCGGGGTGTGGTGCGGGAAAAGTGCCACGGAGTTGCGTGAGTTGGGCATCTCAGTAGGCGTACTCCGTGGTATCACCACCCGTGTCTTGCTCGGCTCATATTTGAACTGGTGGTCGTTTTATAGAGGCACTTCCCTTCATCCCTCTCTCCCACCCCCACCTTCCTCATCTTCCCTCATCCCTAGGGCCGGCGTCGGGTGAGTCCTGGGCGTCCTCCCCATTATTTTGTTTATTTATTTATTTTATTTTTATGGCGTGCCCCCTCCGTCAAAAAAGACATTTTGTCTTTGAGGGGAGTTCTTAAAAAAAAAAAAAAAAAAAAAAAAAAAAAAAACGGCCATAACTTCCACATTTTCCACTCGATTTCGATGAAATTTTCAGGGATTATGTGGATTAGGTTGTACTTAGATGGTCCCCTATGAAAATCATCATCCCCGGACACATAGAAGCGACTGCGCATGCGCAAACGTGAATTCCTTGTAACGGCCATAACTTCTACATTTTCAATCCGATTTCAATGAAATTTTCAGGGATGTTACAGATTAGTATTTAGATGGTCTCCTATGAAAATCGCCACCTTCGGACTCATAGTAGCCACTGCGCATGCGCAAACGTTAATTTCCATGTAACGGCCATACCTTCTACATTTTCCATTCGATTTCAATGAAATTTTCAGGGATGTCACAGAGTGGTGTTTAGATGGTTCCCTATGAAAACCATAGAGAATTGTTTTTCATAGAGGGATTCATTCATAGAAGAACGGTCTCCTGTGAGAGAGACGAGGCTTCAATAGCGCAGAGGATTGAGTCTTGATTTGTGCTCTAAGGATCGCGGGTTCGAATCCCAGTCCTGGCTAAGAATATTTTTGATCCAATCACATACATCTACTCACTTAATTTTTCATCCGAATTTGATGAAATTTTCTAGGATTGTTTTTTTCGAATTTGATGAAAAGATTAGCGTGTAGATGGTCCCCTATGAGGGTAGTGAAAGGTACTTAGAGATTGGTGTTCTGAGATTAACTACTATGCATCGGATCATCTATACAATCGGGTTATGGATACGAGGAAGCTATGTGCCACACCCACTCGGCAGACTTTTTTTTTTTCATGCAACCTAAATTATTTGGTATTGAAGAAAAAGTGTTGGCTCCAATTCAATACGAGCAAATTTTTGTATAATCACATGTTAAAGGTGATCATATCAATTTTTTCTGGTCAAGTCTTCCGGCGTATCCTATTTTCAATAATGAACCTTTGGAAGCGATCAAGAAAAAAATGTTTTTTAACACCCCCTCAAAATTTGTTGGTTTACTATTCAAGGTACGTGGAATCCAAAAATCGAATAAAAATATGGCCTACCGCACTTTCCCCACTTAGCATTGACCGATTTTGATGAACATTGTCTGTAGCCTCCATGTGGGGTATAGTTGTGATTTTGGTTAATGTAGGTCACTTCTAAGGATTGAAAAATAAATTTTGAAAGTTTGAGAACGCCCCAACTCAAAAAATTTTGATATAAAGGTATTGTTTTTCCATCAATTTAAGATAGTAAAGAATGTTTAGAATTTTTTGAGACCATGCGAAGCCCTGTAGGACAAACCGTTCGCAACCCTACGAGAATTTAAGGGTTGGACGAACGATAGATCAGAAACACGAGTGTGAATCGCAAAAGACGCCTAATCTCCGTTCAAATTAGAGCTGACAGAAATGCGATCGATGTTTTTCTTAATGTTGGATGGTTGGTGGCTTTGCATACGAGTGATCTATATGGAAAAATAATAAACCATTGTGTAATAATTTGCAGCGATTTTTTTTTTTTTTTTTTTTTTGTTTTCACCAACTCTGCTGGCTAGATTTATTAAGTTATAAGCGCCAGACTCGTTTGCGCGTAGTGAAAAGAAGGTGAGACGTGTTTTGTGGAGACATTCGTGGTTTGTGTCCGAAAATTTGAATCGATAAAATGGATTTCAAGGAACGTATTGAACCATTAGAAGGAGCTAGCGACTGGTCCAAGTATAAAAGGGCAAATCGCACTTCTCCTGAGGCACAACGGAGTGTTGGATGTCGTTCTGGGAACGGAATTTCATCCTACCAGACCAGTGGAGGATGCTTTAGAGGCAGTGAAGACCGAATACGAAGTGTTGCTCAGCTGATTCTCATTTTTGGGCTCAACTGAGCGAATGTTGTGTTGACTTGTAACTTTGAGACAGCTAAAGCTATTTGGAATAAGCTTGTGTCAATTTATGAGCAAAGCTTCAGACAAATGGAGCAGTTTTCAACTTCTCGAGTAACTATTAAGAAGACATAGCTGCGCATGTTTCGAGACTGCAGAAGATTTTATCTGAAATGAATGATGAAATGAATCAATTAACCTCCAGATCTATTGGTGAAGAGTCGTATTTTGTCAACTCTACCTTTGGAGTATTTGGCATTTAAGAGTTTATGGGAGCTAGAAACCATAGTAGACCGAATGATTGAGAGGCTACGGTTGGTTGAAATGAGGTTGCAACAGGTGAAACTGCAACATTGCTCAAGAAACAAAAAGAAAAATTGCGTAAGTAAAGAACAGCAGAACAGTTTCAAATGTTTTGAGTGCAGAAGTCAGGAAGAAATGATGATCGAGATGAGGATGGGCTTTCGTCAAAGGGGTCTGATAATGGTGACCACCATGGTTTAGCACTTGTTTGACTGATAAAACTGAATTCGAAGCATGGATTGGTGATACAGCATACTCAAAGCACATGACCTGTTCCAAGAAGTTTTACCATTCTTATCAACCATTTGAAAGACCGATTGATATATAGGTCGGAAATTGAATAGGTGATTCGTGCACAATGCACATGGAGAAAGAAACATTATTGTGGAAATGTTTGTTAACGGAAGATGTCAGTCGAACTATCTTACTAAAGTATGGTACATAATGTTCCTGAATTAGGGCGAAACCTTTTGTCTGTGTGAGCATCTGGGAGCAAAGACGTTCTTTTCATAGCAAACAAAAATGGATGTAAGTTAAGGAAAAATGAAAAGGTCTTCACTGAAAAATGAAAATGGATGTTCACTATCCAAGTTTCTAAAAATTTTGCATAAAAAGATAAAGATTCCTGCGATTGAGAAGAGGATACTAGAATACTCAGTGCAACGCAGGGCTGATTAAGATTTGGATGATGATCTGGAAATATCTGATTTGGGGGATCGACTGACAGAAATTATTGTTCATGGAAGAAGAGACAGGGCCGAAATTGTTCGAAGCATGGAGAACAATAGTGGAGCTTGGAATAGCAGTGCTGAAACGGATCGTCAATTACTACACCTACCGCATATCGGTAGAAATACTGATACTAGAGATACTACCGAGATGTTGGCTGTCCAGACTGAGTTAGAATCTTCGGGAGACAATCCCTGATGGAAATTGAGGAAGTTGAAGAATTTTGAAGTGGAGAAAGAACAGTTGTCGAGAAGCTACCAGGTGACAATACTTTTTGGGGAGGTATTGAAGAAAATCCGGCGGGTAATATTATTATTCGGTACGATCTATTGTATCTGTGTTCTCAATACAATTTTTTTTTTTCTAGTCAAGTCTACTTGCTTGTTCTATTACACTGAAGTCCTTTACAGGCTACATTTATTGTTCAGAAAACCCAAAATCCTTGAACAATTCGGATTTTAGACGAACAAAGTTTCCCTACCTCCAGTAGTGATGAACCAGAAGTAACACTTAGGATTTCAGGAGGAAATATTTACGATGCACGTTGAGCTCTGAAATACATCGTCTATGTCTCTTACAATTCAATTTTCCAATGTTAAAATTTACTGCCCTCACACTATTGCACACATCCTGGAATTCGCCCTGTAAACTAAGGTAGGCGAGGGGCGTAAATAGTCGATTCGTAAAAGCTTTATACCACCGAGTCTCAACCAATAAAACCCCGCCTCGCCGTCAAATGGCCAGGATTGAATGAAAGTGCCGAACTCGAATTCAAAAACTAACAACCGCAAGCTCAGACACAATGGCGGATTAACCAAGGATGATTAAAATATAAGCAAGCTGAAATATTCATGAGAATTTTATCTCTGCAGTTCTGTTGTTTACTGCCTTCACGCATTACTCTGTGCAGTTTATCGGCGACCCTACCCACTTCACGGCCTAATGTATATTTTCTGATTTCCCCTACGATAATACAATTGCGGCAGTCGAGATAGAACGGGTTAAATTTTATTTTCACCGTTACTGCCCTGCGGAAAAGCGCATTACGAAACTTAACGCAACGGAGAAATATATTTTGCTAGAGAGCTCCGAGGCCAATTCATTCTTCTCTCGTAACTTTATGTATTACGTTTCTGAGGCATGAAAATTAAAGGAATGAGGTCAGGTAAATGAGTCGGTAACTCATTAAACTAAAGACGTCAGCCAAGTGGGTGCACATTATTGCTTCCTCTCATTACAATCTACGTTTACGTCGTGACATAGCATTAGGTATATAAACAGTCTCTGCATTGCTGTTGCATGATGAAGTCTGAAATCGTTGAAAATCGTCTGCAAGTTGGGTAGGCAGAAACTATAGTTTCGTCACCACGGATAATTTCCACGTATTTAAAGTTTGTTGATGTAAGAATGATTGATTGATGGATCAATTAACTACTGATAATTTCCCCAATGATAACAATAATTTTCTTTTGGTTCACGCACTTTTATTAGTTACCATGTACCGATTTTGATGAAATTTGGTATGTGGGCTCTATTTGGGGTCTAGTTGTGCCTCAAAGCTTTTGGTTGATGTCTTAGGGGTGAAAAATAGGTGTTGTAACTTTCAAGAGTGCCCTAGCTCCCCCAATAAAGAACCCTCGAAGTGAAGGTATTGTTTGTTCACCAATTTGAATTTGAGACCACCCAGAGCTCTGTAGGACAAACCGTTCGCTCCCTATGAGGTCTTAAGGGTTGGACTTACGGTAAATCAGAAACACGAGCATGAATCGCAAAAGAGGCCTAATCTCCGTTTAAATTTAGCTGTCCAAAATGCGATCGCTGTTCAGTGTTGCCAACATGCGACCACCAGTACCCTCTGAGCCAACCTCGAAAAACACCCAAATTCCCCCCCCCCCCAAAAAAAACCCTGAAAGTCTAGGATGAAATAAAAATATCAATAAATAGAATAAATTAATTTTATTAGCATTACGTGGGTTTAGGCCATACAGGTTTCGACACAAGTTCATTGAGAACTTAACTTTCCGTGGGCACATTATTTTTTATTTATTGAAGATGTAAACATTCATTTTCGCAGATGTTTTGTAATTTCTTTTTTATTTTCTTCTCATAATTCTTATGTGAAATTTTTTCATTGTGCCAATAATAAATAAAGAAGATAAATAAAGAAAGAAGGTTAAAAAAAACAATGAAAACATTTAACAAAAATAAACTAGTTCTTCAGTATAGATAGGATACTTTTTTGTACAAAAATTCAAAATATCAAACATTGAGGTCGCATTCGACCTCCATCTCCAAAACCCTAATTTCATCAAAACTTCAAGTTCGCTAATAGTAACGAGCACGAACGGACGAATAAACTTCAAGAAATTATCAATGTGTGTGCTTGCAAAAGATCAAAGATCAAAGAAGAGCAGAGAAAAACGACAAACGACATTAAGGTGGTGGAAGTGACTCCAAAATTATAGTCCCATTGAGCCCACGATAGACACTGATGAATTCAGTGAAGTTTGTCACTCCATTGAATATATTACCTGCTGCTATTTTGATTGCTGATTCATTTTCATTCCCTCCAAATCCCCCCGACTCGTCGGTAAAAACCCCAAACGATTTCCCCCCCCCCCCAAAATCCCCCTGTCGGGAAAAAAAAACACAAATTTGGAGCGGAAAACCCCAACTTGTTAACACTGTCGCTGTTCGTTTTTTTTCGAGTTGAACTCAGTTTTGCGTCCTTAGCAACCAGTATCAAATTTCCCAATGCAGACACCCCAACTCCCTATTTCTTCTAATAAAACATAAAACTACTCCAATTTTCTGTGTCTCTCAAACGTAGGTAGATTTTTTCTGCTTTACTAAATCGGACATCAGGTAATCAGTAAGTGATCACCTTTGATTCAGCTCCAACCCACCCTCAAAATTTTGGCTAAGTCAAAAACAAATTTACATTGGTGGGTATATGGAGTGACCATATTGATGATGACGGGTGGAGTCTGTTTTTACACCAATAAATACACAATAAACCGATAAAAAACAGACTCCACCCGTCATCAAAAACAAATTTAGATGTTTAAAAAAATGTATTGATGTTTGAGGAAAATCATATTTGTTCGTGGTTTTGATTTGATGACGGTGAAATGCATAGAAGAGATTATAATATCCATCCTTCAGGTGATGATATTAATTTATAATAATTTTACATAAGGGTCAGGTGTGGCCGTGGGCGCTGCGATGCGCGTTTTTTGGTCGCGATGTTCGGGCCAACTTCTGCGGGGCTCGTGCGTTTGTGCTTCCAGGGCTTATCGCCCCCTTGTCTCAACCCATGGCGGTGAGGCAATGGAAAGCCATCAGCTGTCTTCCCTTTGGAAGACAGCTGATGACGTCCGCGACGCCAGGAATGGTTGAAAGTTGAAATGGTTCTTTACTTTACTTTTATAATTTTATTTAGGGGCTGACCAGCACAATCCTTTAAATTTCTTAAAGGTTTGCCAGCTATTTCGCACAGTTATGCACAGAAGAAGGAATTGACCTCAAACATATCGACAGACCCACAGAAGAACGCAAGTGTGTGTACTGAACTTCAATCGTAAGCTTGAACAAGAGAAAAATTGACGTTACGGGTACATTATATATCTCTTTCAAAACCGAATTTGCAGAGCACGCAACAAGTTATTTCTTTCACCCATACATAACTCCGGGTTCTTTATCGATTTTCGTGTCATACGCAAGGTTCAAAGGTTCTACATCACCACAAAAATTTATTATTAACGACCCTCACACTCCTCTGTTCAACGGAACTAGCAGTTTGTTCAGGTTTATCCTGTCAACGGCAACCAGAAAAAGTGAAAGGAGTGATTTATTTAGAGAAGCTGGAGATTTCCCCTTCTGGTTACGATCTTATTTTCTTATACAGTCGAGAGGTCGGTCGTCTACCGTCCCCCTCGCCGTCAACTCATATTTTTACAAGACGTCAACAAAAAAGATAACTAGCACAAGAGCTGAAAAAATTGAGCGGGCGGAAGAACGAAGAAAAAGTCAGTTTCAAGAGAAAATATTAGGGCAAAGAAAACCACTTGTCCAAGAATTTTCTGTCCACACATCGAAATTGTACATAAATCTGGATTCTAAGTCAATTTAAGGTCCGTTATATTGTGCAACGGACGTTGTACTTCAGTACTAGGTTGAGGAGAAAGCTACCCAAATGCCTCCAATAAATTCTATTATCTTGGCTACCAGAGTATTTGAAGGAAATGTTAATATAACGTTATTATTATTCAGGACCAAGAAGTTGGAATAATATACTCGTACCACTGTATTCTTCAGTCCTCTCGCGATCGTATGATCTGGTCAACTATATTCGAACTCTTCTCCGTTGATTGGAAGGTATCTCCGTGTTTGTATACCTAAATTGTAGCTCCTGGCTGGGAACACTAAAAGCAAAATTGGAGACTAGGTAGTTGTTTTTGGATGTTTCAAAGTCAGTCAAGAATAATTGGCTAGCTGAGGCGGTAATAGGTACGCCAAAGAAAGATTTTATTGAAGGGGAAGTTGAATAATAATAGCCAATCCTTTTTTATCCACTTTTATTGTGCGGTAAAAACAACGCGGTAATATTCATGCAAATTTCCTTTTTAGAAGCGATAAACGGATTTCCTATGGTAAACATCCCGTGGTAGAGCTCGGTGAAAAGGCTTGTTGGCAAACTCTCGTTGATCACCGGGCAAAGTGAGTTAGGACTGGTAAACCTTGCACTTTTGATTTTGTTCCATCACTACCGACGGTAGTGTATTCATACAAGGAGGAGAAATAAGTAATAAATAATTCATCATCGATTTTGTCGTAGCATCAATCGTTTCAAGGCTAAATCACGTGGCGGTAACCGGGTCATGGGAGGTGCAGTTTAGGCTATACTGAATGAAACCAACCGATAATTGAAATTGATCCATAAATTTTCCCAAACAGTATCATGTTTTGTTTCATCATTTTCGAAGATAGGGAAGCTCTTATTACATAAAAATTTCTACACGTATTTCGCGTTTCAGAGCTTTGGTTTTGTGTCTGTCTGAAAGTAGCTAACCCCCCCCCCCCCCACAACACCGGGCATCACTACCCCAAAAATTTGTCCGATTCTGATGAAGTTTTCAAGTTTTGTGCGGGATCGCTCACATATTGTTTCCTACAAACTTCATAATCAGACAAAGTTGCATCTGTGAACGCGAAGAAGGAAGATGTTTTGCCTATATGATTGTACCACGGTCCGATCAATAGAAACTTCAATACAATGTATTGAAGTTTCTATTGATCGGACCGTGGTACAATCATATAGGCAAACATTTACATGTCATGTAAAAAAACGCTGCAAATTATTTCACAAAGGTTTATTATTTTCCTGTACAGATCACTCGTCTGCAAAGATCACAGCTTTGCCATTGTCACTATTTATTTATTACGACATTTACCAAACATAGGTACCTACTACCTACCTACTACTTGATTACCTTCACACCTTCACAATCAAGTTTATTTGGAAGAAATTAAAGCTTCACACTCGATTCGAAGAAATAGGGTGTTTCATAAGGGAAATTTGATTACTGGTTGCAAAGGAAGCAGTACTGAATACAGCTCGAAGAAACGAACAGCGATCGCATTTTGGTCTGATGAAATTTGAACGGAGATTAGACCTCTTTGGTGATTCACACTCGTGATTATGTTTTATCGAAGGAAAACCCCTTAAATACTCGTAGGGAGCGAATAGATTGACCAACAGAGCTCGGCGTGGTCTAAAAAAAATTCTAAAAATTCAATTTTATTTTAAATTGGTGAAAAAACGATAACTTTATTTCGAGAGTTTTTGAGCTAGGACACTCTTGAAAATTTCAACCCTTAATTTTCTTAGCAACCCTGGACCGATTTGATTCGAAATTGCTCTATGGGCTTCATTTGGGGTCTAGTTGTGCCGCGAAACTTTTGGTAGATGTCAGTAACTTCTAAGGGGTGAAAATTGAGGGTTGAAATTTTTAAGAGTGCCCTAGCTCAAAAACTCTCGAAATAAAGGTATCGTTTTTTCACCTATTTTAAATAGTATTGAATTTTAAAAAATTTATGAGACCACCCGGAGCCCTGCAGGACAAACTGTTCACTCTCGTAGGGAGATTAGACCTCTTTGGTGATTCACACTCGTGATTCTGTTTTATCGAAGGAAAACACTTAAGGGTTTTCTTTCGATAAAACAGAATCACGAGTGTGAATCACCAAAGAGGTCTAATCTCCGTTCAAATTTCATCAGACCAAAATGCGATCGCTCTTCATTTCGTCGATTTGTATTCAGTTTTGCTTTCTGAGCAACCAGTAATCAAATTTCCATATGAAGCTCTCTATTTTTCAAATCGAGTGTGAAGCGTTTAGTTCTTTCAAATAAATTTGATTATGAAGGTGTGAAGGCATTATGGTGAGGTAAGTAGTACCTACCAATGGTTTGTAGGTAAAAAAAAGTTGGTAGGTAAGAAAAAATAGGTAAAAAAAGTCTCCCAAGTGGGTGTGGCACATAGCTTCCTCGTATCCATAACCCGATTGTATAGATGATCCGATACTTACTTACTTACTTATCCGGCTCTACGGTCCTTGGAGAACCAGGGCCTTCTCAACAATAGACTGCCACTCCTTCCTTTCCCGAGCATGGCTTCTCCATCTTCGAACGCCGAGTCGGGTCAGGTCGTCCTCTACATCCTCCAGCCAGCGCAGACGTGGTCTTCCCTTCATCCGCCTTCCTCCAGGTGTCCCATATAAGGCTCTTCTTGGGTACCTCTCGGTGGGCATCCTTTCGACGTGACCCAGCCATCTGAACCTAGCTCGTCTGATGAATGCCACCAGGTCCGGCTCACCAAACAGACGTCTCAGCTCGGCATTCCTTCGAATTCTCCAGACTCCGCTCTCACAGACCGGGCCAAAGATTTTGCGCATAATCTTGCGCTCCCAGCAATTCAGGAGACGTTCGCTTGCTGAGGTCAGGGTCCACGTTTCACAGCCATATGTGACCACAGGACGTACAATAGTCTTATAGACTGTCAGTTTCGCTCGGCGCGAGAGCCCTCTAAATTTCAAGGCTTTCTGGACTGCCCAGAAGCACCTATTACCAGCAGCAATGCGTGATTTTATTTCAGTGGTCACATCGTTATCTTCAGTGATAATTGCACCCAGGTACTTGAAGTCATGGCATACGGGGAAGTCATGGTTTCCAATTTTGAAGGTTGTCTGAGATGGTGATGGCTTTCTTGACGATTTCATGTACATGGTCTTATCGACATTAATTTTCAGGCCTCTCGCACTTGCTGCCTGCTCGAACTCCTCTACCGTTCCTGAGAGAGCGGATGCCGTTCTAGCCATAATGTCAACGTCGTCGGCATAGGCAAGGTGCTGCGTGAGCCTGTTATAAATCGTGCCTCCAGGATTTGTTCGGATACTTCTCGCGGCCTGCTCCAGCGCAAAGTTGAAGAGAGTCGGCGCCAGTGGATCGCCCTGGCGTAAACCAGTGGCAACGGGGAATCTATTGGCAAGGGATCCTAACACCTTAACTCTGCATGCAGCACTCTTCATTGTCAGTCTAACCATTCGCACCAGCTTTTTTGGGACACCAAGCCTTACCAGATCCTCATAAAGCTGGTCTCGGAGGATGCTGTCGTATGCCTGGCGGAAGTCAATGAAGAGATGGTGAAGGTCCACATTATATTCATAAGCCTTCTCCAGAGTTTGACGGAGGGTAAAGATGTGGTCGACTGTGGAACGGTTGCGGCGGAAACCACACTGGTATTCACCCACCTCCCTTTCCATGTGTTCAACAAGCTTCTGGTTTAGCCAACAAGTTAAGATCTTGTATGCCGTGCCCAGTAAAGCAATGCCTCTGTAATTTGAGCAGTCCAACTTGTCTCCTTTTTTGTGTATGGGACAGATCCCAGCCACATTCCATTCATCAGGCATTTCTTCGCTGTTCCATATCATCAGGATCATCTCATAAAGTTCCTTCCACACATCTTCCCCTCCATACTTGATAAGTTCAGCAGGAATCTCATCCACTCCAGGAGATTTATTATTTTTTTGGTTCTTTATTATACCAAATATTTCCTCCCGTGTCGGTGGGAGCATGGGCTGCGCATTCATGTCATCTGCTAGATCCGTGTACATCACCTGTGCTCCAGGGCTATCCTGATAGATGATCCGATGCATAGTAGTTAATCTCAAAACATCAAAACATGTTAATCTATAACATCCCTGAAAAATTTCATTGAAATCGGATGGAAAATGTAGAAGTTATGGACGTTAAAAGGAAATTCACGTTTGCGCATGCGCAGTGGCTACTATCAGTCCGAAGTTGGTGATCTTCATTGGGGACCATCTACTACCTAATCCGCATAATCCCTGAAAATTTCATCGAAATCGGGTAGAAAAAGTGGAAGTTATGGCCGTTACAAGGAAATTCACGTTTGCGCATGCGCAGTGGCTACTATCATCATCCCGAAGGTGATGATTTTCATAGGGAACCGTCTACACACCAACTCGCACAATCCCTGAAATTTTCATTGAAATCGGATGGAAAATGTAGAAGTTATGGCCGTTACAAGGAAATTCACGTTTGCGCATGCGCAGTCGCTTCTATCAGTCTGGGGATGATGATTTTCATAGGGGACTGTCTACACACCAACTCGCACAATCCCTGAAAATTTCATCGAAATCGGACAATAACTTCGTATAGTTATGCACGTTACAAGGAATTCATGACAGACACACAGACAGACAGACACACAGACACTGCACCAAAACTGTTCAGAAAGGTCTAAAACGCAAAACGTAAGTGAAAATTTTTATTTTGGAAAACTTTTTTTTTCGACCTTGAAAAGTGAAAACAAAGCTTCCGCTACCTTGGTAGACTCGGAAGCAAAAAGTTGGTAGGTAAAAAAAAAAAAAAAACGCTGCAAATCATTGCCCAAAGGTTTATTATTTTCTGTATAGATCCCTCCGTACCAACCATAGGTACCTACCACCTACTAGGGAATTTTTGAAAATTTCAACCCTTCATTTTCATTTGGTTGGTGGTTGGCGTTGAAATTTTCAAAAATGCCCTAGTAGGTAGTAGGTACCTACGGTTGGTAGGGAGGGATCTTTACAGAAGGGTGATCTATACAGAAAATAATGAAACTTTGGGCAATGATTTGCAGCGTTTTTTTCTTGCTTGATTCTAATGGTTCGTTATTGAAAATAATAAACGAAAAGGAAAATTAATCATCATAACAGACTTCCTACTTCCATTAGTGAGAACAATGATATTGAGCACCAAGTAGCTCAATATTGAAATAATATTCATGTTACTATGTAACGTAGTTGCTTGGAATTTGGGATAGAGGAATAGTTGCGTGCAAACACAGGTCACTGTAGATGTGCTTACACGATTGCGGTGTCATAGTGTTACCTCATGCAAACATAGGTATAATTGATATGAGGCTAACCAACAACCCCTCTCTGCAACCCATCTCCGCTGACCGCTAAGACAATGAATCCTGTATGCATACTCTAGGTATCACGTATAATATGATGCTTCCCATACATTCCACGAAGCATTTACCACATATTTACCCGAAGTGTGTAATTTTTAATAAAAGGACAAGTAAAAAGTAGAATCACGATTCCTTCCTCGATTTCACTACAAAATTTTAACATACGCAGATTCCTTCAAAATCGTTGCGTAATAACGATTCAACGTTTTCACGTTAGGCGTTGAGTTTTTGGGACACCGTCATAATAACCTACTCTAAGCAGTTAAGAAAACATAATTTTCACAAATTTAAGATAATTTTCAAAAAGTAATATAAATTCTTATAGGAGATTTTACGCTGATTTCGCCAATACCACTGAAGTTCAGAATGTCTCCCTTTCTTTATAAGAACCCTTTTTTTGCCAGAAAATAGGTACCTACATAAAAAATCGTTACAAACCATTCTTAATTCAAATTGACTAAAAATCCATTTATGTTTGTGTTTGTCTTGTATGTGTTGTATACGCCGGCTGTAGTCCACGTACGTCGTATTTTTGGATTCTGTATGGTTCAGCTTGTAGCCCAAAATGGAACGTGTTACGGTCCAAAACGTTGCATGAAACTCATAGCGTTTATTAAGGCTATTAAAACTTCGAAATAAACTCTAGTGAAGGAGTGCAAACTAACCTGTGGAATCTTGAAGAGTCTTAATAGGTTGGCAACTTGGATCGAAGTGACACTCGAGGCGGCACCCACAACTCCTGAAATCACCTTACGGGAGATTGCTTGCGTCTTGTTACAAAGGTACTCCTCGTCATCTATGTTGCTGATTGAACCTACGAACAGATGGGTATAATGTTAATCAGATCACATAACGTGGACTTGACGCCATTAGCCAGCAAACAAGAATGAGAATCACCAAATATTTTATGTGCAAGGAGGAACATTATGACAATTTTCCTAGTAGGTACGAACGTCTTCCCAATCGGATGGGCAGTATAGCATCCTCACATACAATAAAATTGTCAAAAATGATAGATTTGAGCAATAATGAATTTCCCGATTTAAATTGATGAACGTGATCTTTACCAATAAGTTGATAGTTTAACTGAATTCAAAACATCCAAAAGTAAGGAGAAGGAAAACGTTCAGTTTCACATTCAGAACATTGTATCTACATTCAGGAACATCAACACGATTGGGAATTATTTGCCATTCGATTATCCAGAATATACAGAGTGTCCCAGAATTAATGATCCAAACTTCATGAACTGATCATATGGCTAATTTGCAACAACTTTTGTGCTTTACCTTTTTTTCAAAAACCCCCATCCAATGGAGGTTGCGCTGATTTTTTTAGAATTTTTAATCGAAAATAGACCTCATCTTGAGAATTTTGACGCCAGCCGTTCTCTTTTTGAATGAGTAGACCTTTTTCTATGATTTTTCAAAGTTTCGATTGTTTATGACGTCACGCACCCTTCCCGCCTGAGCGCGACACCCCGACAACTGTGAAGACATAAACATTCGTCATAAACAAGTGACAGACAGACAGACTGACAGTTGGACACGGAACCAGAATTGTTCAGGAAGGTCTGAAACGTAAAACGCTAGTGGAAATTTTGATCTTGAAGAACATTTTTTTTTCAACTTTGAAAAGTGAAACAATGCTTCCGCTACCTTGGTAGATTGGGAAGCAATGTCAAATACTTCCATGGTACTTTCCCATTAGTGGTGGGGGAGGGGGGGATTGTCAGGGGTCGTGACCAAGGTTCTAACAAAAATGGGGAAAAAAATCGAAAGGTTCCAACAGTTTATTGATATTTCACTGGCTTATAATATTAAATGGAATAAATTTGAAGCTGTAGAAATTCACCCATTTGAACCTGCGGGAACTCACCCCCATCTACCCTACACCTTTTGGAGATACCAAAAAGTTGTTGCTTTAGAAAAACACGATAGCGCATGAGCAGGCACTTCTGTTGGTCTTACGGAAGTGAAACTTATGGGAAACTGTCATTTGAAACTACGCAAATCTTATGAAAAATTGCATCAAAATCAAATGCTAATATTATTTCCTATTGCTATAACGAAGGCTTCAAGTTAGACTTACAGGTCGTCGAATGGATGATAATTATCTATCATTTTTAGGGGGATAATGACAAGAACTTGAATGAGCCAGCAAAGACCGGCACGTTCAATGTCAAATGCTCGCTTAGTTTAGCGACAAAATAAATCATCATCTTTTAGGGACTCAAAATTCCTATTTATTTATACGCACAATTAACATTGGATATTATTCGAAGGGGTTTCCGAGAGTCGACCGTTCGCCTTTATGTAATGCAAACAGTAACATAATCACCATCTGTTCGGAGCGTTATTGTTGATTATGCTAATGACTACTGCTGTCTTTGTTGATCCGAGAAGTTAGGGACGGTAATGAAGGAAGAGGGATTATCAATCAAAACAGCAGCTCCTTGTGAAGGACAAGCAACTAAAAAGCAATTATAACTCCTTCATTATACATACCTCGCCCAGGATCTGCCGCGCACCGACAAGGGAATTACCTACATCCACGCTAGATTAATCTGGATTAAACTTTCAAATAAATTATTTTCAGTCTCTTCTAAGTAGAAACTTTAATTTTATGCAAGCTGGTCAATGAGAAATAAGTTACAGTAGCAACGAGTGGACTAACAACCCTGTGCTCGTTTTATGGACGTACAGAGCGTAACAATCTGTAATTCATTTTGGACCACTTACAGGTTGATGAATCTAATAATGATGAAACGGCTCCATGGATACTTTTGTGGGAAGAAAGGTGATACTCCATTGGTATTCTTCCTTGAGGGATCAGTGCAGAATTTGCAATACCGCGTGCTACTCCACATAGGCACAACTTAGTTTCAGTTTATTATTTTTAATGATAAACCTTTGGAATTAAACCTTATAATAATTAGGCTTTGTTTACCTTTGTTTGGTTTACGTTTCAAAGAACGTAAAATCCAAAAAACGAATGAAAAAATCCGTTCGTCCGCCGTACGAGGCACTTTCCGTAGTTAGCTTGGACCGATTTTCGATACCTTAAAGCTCAAGGAGCTATGTCCATCCACCTTCCACATTTTTTATTTTATTTTTTTTTTTTAATTTCAGAAAAACTCAAATTCAACAAAACTATTATTGAGTTTTCCTGACAATAATAGCTTGAAAATTTATTGAGGAAATTAAAGAGTTTAGTGTAATAAGCCATTATTTTAGGAATTTTTGGACATAGCTCCTTTGTGCTTTAAGGTATCGTTTTGGTCAAATTTGGTATATGGACTCCATTAGGGGTCTAGTTGTGCTTAGTTGTGGTTAGTGTCCGTAACTTTTGAGGGGTGAAAAAAAGGGGTTATATTTTTCAAAACACCGTAGCTCAAAAACTCTCGATATAAAATGATGGTTTTCCATCGATTTAAAATAGAATTGGATTTTTAGAATCGAATGAGATCACTCAGACTATGACAAACCGTTTGCTCCCTATGAGGAATTGTTCTTAGATTGTTTGTGTGTGTAAGATTGTTCTTAGAATACATTAGAAATACGGGTTTGAATCGAAAAAGGCTGAGCACTGACTGAAATAGGGCTAACATCCATCCAAATTTTAGCTGATCAAATGCAATGAGTGTTCGTTTCTTTGAATGGAGTTTTGTGTTGTATAACTCAGTTGTGCTTCCTTAGCAACCATTAATGAAATAGCCGTGTTCTATGCAGACTGGTGATTTATGTACAGTAAAATGATAAACCATTGTGTAATAATTTGCAGCGTTTTTTTCATCAGGCTACAAAAATCAGGCACAAACGACCGCTCAAATACAGCTTTTTCTAATCACCCAACCGCGAGTCAGTAGAGAAAGAGAGTAACGACAAGTCAAAAAAATGTTAGCAGAGGTGTAATATGGCGACCGTGGACCAATTGAATTTCATGACAGATCACTTCGAATACGAAAAATAGAATGAAGAGGTGAATTATAGGCAAACTTGTCTTGGAAACAGGATCTTCCCCGACGGAATGTACCTAATTCAGGGGAGTGGGTAATTTGAATAAATGAGCTAGCAAAGGTTTTTCTTGGAACTGTTCCTTTCGACTCGGGATATTTCCAAACTTGTTTGGGGAAAAGCGCGTTTATGTGAGAGGTCTGACTGATTCTTACCAGACTTTCCCAAAGTAATTTCGCAACCTTTTGAATATTAAGTACATAATATATTATATCAACAGGGAATAAATTAGCATACGAAACGCTACTGATCGTACGTTCGACACCTTAAACTGAGGTCTACAATATATTCAACCAATATTCGATATAGCACACGGATCAAAACTTTTTTCGTCATGCTAGGCTTGGCGGCTGGGTTTTTTGTCCTATCCCCAGATTTTTTGCACTTTTTGACTTTGGGACAGCTTTGTAGGATGAACATTTTTATTCTTACTTGTAATGAAGAGGAATCTTGAGATAGGATAACTATGTTTTCCAAAGCTTCCTGATGGAATTTACCAGTTTTAACAAAGTTCATAAGATGCACCTCATTGGAACCGAAACAGCCATGTTTACATCAAAAAATAGGTTGGTGGGTGTATGGAGTGACCATATTGATGAGTAGAGAACTTTGGAGTCTGTTTTTATATGTCTTTATTGGGGTACATGTTTCAGCTTCATAAAATTGGCCTGGGGTTCATCCCAAAAAAGATTGGCAATTAAGATGTTCTAATTTAGCGGCAGTTTGTGAAACCTTTTAATATAGTTATCCTCTCCTTCATCCATTTACACCTTACAGCCTAATTTCTCCATACTGACTAAGTAGAGAAATCCGCTTTAACGGAAAAAAAAATTTATTATTGACAAAAGTTGTTTGGTTTGAAGAATAAAACATTGAAAATAAATACAATGGATAAACTCAACCCCCAAATGTTTTTCATAAAAAATGTCCATATTTTCTATATGTAAAAAAAGGAAAGTTCGGTTCTCCAACGATCATCATTCGAAATTGTCGATCATCTTTCAAGTTTATTGGCGAGTGCCCAACAAGGTAGAGATATTCCACGAGTAAAATTACCTAATGATCGGTTCGAACCATCTGATCGATTTCTCTTGTCGGGAAAGTCTCTTTGATTTATAGGCAGAAGAATCCAAATCTTTCAAGGAGTGTGGCGAAGAAATAGGGCCCGATCTGGTTCAAACCTCCGCTGCTCACGGTGACTCTATACTCGACAATTTCCTATCCTCATTTACCATTATTGAGGTTATTGGTCACCGATTTCCTTTTCGAGTCATATTTCACTTCGTATCTGACCTGAGTAGGTATATTATACACATTAGACCTCAGGCTCATTTTTGACTTTGATTTTCATGGAACTACTATGGCCATGGGGAATGTGGTTCTTAGTAACGTTTTCAAATTACGTAACGGACCAGAGCAAAAATACGAAAACAATCGTTGAACCTGGAGGATCCGAACGCTTTTGACAAAAATATCATCCAGGTAGATTGGCCACTCTTGGCGAAAACCGCTCTTTTGAAACAACTTATCAAAAACCACTCGCCATTAATCTCTTTCGAATGCACCCAAGTTCACAAAATACGTCCCAATCAATCCCCAGGAGATGATACCAGAAATTAATATAAAATCCTACTTTGTCGTCAAAACTCCCACCTGCAATGAAGGCAAAAAGGAAAGCCCAATATAATTGATTGGATTCTTATTTGGGCAGCCGACGACGTGGATAAGTGAGTTTCTCTCCCGATCCACTCCCTCATCGGATTGGAAATTATGTTAATGCTCCGACCCCTTTTCGCCCGTGAAAGGTGATAAGCAATTTAAATGAAATTTACATTCAATTTGACCCCCTCCTGTATCTCAGGCGACGCTGGAATAGATTCACAATTAAACAGTTTCTGAGAGAGTCGACAGTGCAGAGGCCAGTTGGGGTTGGTTAGATAGGCGCTAAGGGCGGAGCATTACCCATGCACATAATCATTAGGTGCCTCTTTCTTAGCTGAGTGGGATTCGGGGAGACCTCTCCAAGCACTAGGCTCCTAAGAGTTTCCTGTTTCAAATCGTCTAGTTTGAAAGTCGATACTAAAATATTCATATTACACACACTCTGAAAAGAATGTGTACTATTTTTGTGTACTAATTTTTGAAATACAGATATTTTTCTAATAGCGACAATTTTTAAGAATTTTTGACACCACCCAGAGGTCTGTGGGACCAACCGTTCGCTTAATTCGAATAATGATAAAGAAACGAATGATACCTGTCAGATGATCAAAAGTAGTTGAATGCTGAGCCTTGCCTTGAGGACCCAAACCCCTTCCCTCCCAAGAAGCAAGCAGTGAACCAGTTTCCACTAATCTTTACTTGTAGAATAATCACTTCTCTGTACTAAAAGCGGTCATTTGGGATGCTTGGAAACAATTATGGAGTAGGATGGAAATGTGAAGGAGTGGAATGGAAAATTCTTGTAAATTGGGAAAATCGTCGCGATTCTCCCGGGTATGAGCCTCGACCGTTCTGGTGACCATCCGTTCGGTTCAAATCGTAATACATCGACGAGAAAGAATCGCCTCTGGATTTTCAGTGATGGCCCGAATTTATGGAGCATTGATGGGTTCATTAATTATCTGTCGCTAAAGGATTGAAAAGCACAAGCAAAAGCACGAGGTATTAGTGTCGGTAGAGTCTGCCTTCCCACGCAACAGTTTACAACGTTTCGAATCGTGAGATTGATGAATCCGCTTTCAGCCCATTGAATGCCTTCGATGAGGCGTTAGTTCACAATTCACGGGAGTTCTGGTCACGTTCGATAGGGTAAAGACACTAGTTATGGGCTAGCCTCCAGTTATTGGCCACTTCTTTCTAAAGTCTATTTTTGACATAGATAATATCTTATTATGTCTTTCAGCTTGGGGTCTGTACAAAAATGTGTAACGTGCTTTTCAGCCCGAAGAGTGTACCTCGATCTAGGTACAACTTTATACCTGTTTCTAACAACGTTTTTGCGTTTTGAATCCGTTGTAAAAATTCTGTAAGGGAGATCTGGGTTCGATTCCAGGTCGTGACATCACCATTGTTTTTGTAATACGTAACACATGCACATGATATAAGTAATTTTTCTCATCATGAGCGAAATTAGATGATCAGTTTACCACAGATTTCTCTGACTTCAAATGCTCTTGTGGCTTGACCTTTTACATTATTTCAGACCTTTCGAAAAAAATTTCGCTCGGTTCTAAAAAGTGTAAAAAGCAGGCATGAGAACTATGTTGTCCCAACCAAATCCTTCTCTACCTCCATCTATCTTGGAATTTGTGTGGGATTTAAGTTAAGCCCCTGATCTGAATGATTCCTTTCACAGGAAAGTTGCTCTGCTTTGTAGGACGCCCTTCAGTATACAAACATTCGCAATAATTCAAAAGTTTGGATTTCTCTTTCCTTCGATTCAATAGTGTAAGTGGAAATTTATTCTCACATTTGCTGGAGAAAAAATACTCAGTTTATCGACAATTTATCGACTTGACAGAGACGGTAATTAAAAATGTTTTGTTAAAGGATTTGAAAGGTTTGAGTGCTTCAATGGCTTTGTTCATTATAAGGTTTCCCCACGTTCCAATAACAGCAGCTTTCTCGGTAAATACTTGTTGAAGTATTTCCAAGTAAACCACCAGAAAAGAGAAGAGGACAGATACTGCAATTCCACTCAAGACGTTATTGCTGCATCCGGAATGTTGAGTGCGCAATTGTAGTGGAAGCCACTCTCTTGAAAGCCTCTGCTGTCTTTAATCCATTAACTCAAGTCCCTACGGTCAACTCGCCTCGTGGGACCGTAAAACTGGAATAGGAATCTTACTGAATCCAACGAACGAGGCTGCCCTGACGGACTTGGGAGGCGGATTTAAGGGTCCAGGAAACAAATGGGGGCACCAGATGTTCAAGAGAGATTCCTAATGTGGTATACCTCATAACCATTATCTTGAAAGCTTCAGGTTGAGGACGAGTTACCGAGTTCACTATAAAATAGGAACACCTGAGACTTGTGCTGGTTGTTTTCAACGAGGGTTCAACGACCCGTATTATATTTGCAATTCGATTTACAAAGGGAACTAAACGTCAAAAAACGCTGCAAATAATTACACAACGGTTTATTATTTTTTATTTTTCTATATAGATCACTCGTCAGCAAAGCCACCAACCATCCAACATGAAGAAAAACATCGATCGCATTTCGGTCAGCTTTAATTTGAACGGAGATTAGGCCTCTTTTGCGATTCACACTCGTGTTTCTGATTTATCGTACGTCCAAACTTTAAATTCTCGTAGTGAGCAAACGGTTTGTCCTACAGAGCTCCGCGTGGTCTCAGAAAATTCTAAAAATTCTATAGAATCTTAAATTGAAGGAAAAACAATACCTTTATATCAAAATGTTTTGGGTTAGGGCGTTTTCAAAATTGATTTTGGAACCCTTAAAAGTGACCTACATCAACCAAAATCTTCGGGGCACAACTAGACCCCAAATGGAGCCGACATACCAAATTTCATCAAAATCGGTCAATGCTAAGTGGCAAAAGTGCCGCGTACGGCGTACGGCCGGCCAAATTTTTATTCGATTTTTGGATTCTACGTACCTTGAAACGTAAACCATCAAATTTTGAGGGGGTGTTAAAAATTTTTTTTTCTTGGTCGATTCCAAAGGTTCATTATTGAAAATGATAAACCAAAACCAAATGAATAAGATATAATTATAAGAATATGTAATAAGAATAATTATTTTTACAATACTATGAAAAATTGCATGATGCCATTTCAGATTTTTGCTTCCTTAGTACAAGAGCTTCCAAAAGTTCGTGCTAGAAGATTTTAGTTCATTATGTTCAATAATGAGCCTTTGGAATTGAGTAAGAACCCCCCCCCCCCCACACAAAATTTGAAGGTTTATGTAATACGAAGAATCCGAAAATCTCCCGCTCGCCGTACGCGGCACTTGCCTTGGTTACCATGGACCGATTTTGATTAAATTTGTACATGGGCTCAATTTGGGGTTCAGTTGGGCCCAGATGCTTTTGGACATTCTCAGTCACTTCTAAGGGGTGAACAATTTGAACAACAGGTTGAACTTTCAAAACGGCCAAGCTCAAAAACTCTCGACATTGAGTTTTTTTCATAAATTTAAAATAGAATTGAATTTTAGAATCGAATGAGACCACACAGAGTTCTGCAGGACCAACCTTTCACTGTCTAGGAAGTTTTGAAGTTGGGTTGATGAAGCAGAAACTGTTTTGAAGACGGTTGATAAAGCGGAAACGTGAGTTTTTTGTTTTTAAATTTTTATTGGGCGCATCAACCGGAAGGTCATTAGCGCCAAACATTATAAATCATGTCCGTAATTAATATTTATGGTCTACTCAAGTTGCTTGACAGAATGAGTGTTCAAATTTCATGGGACTTGAGGATCAGGAAGAGGTTCCGAAAACACTTGGAATCGTTTCCCAGGAAATGAGCAATATTTCTGGCGATTTCCAAAGATGGAATCGAAAATGTTGGGCATTCTGTGGCACGGTGTAGAACTGTTAGTTCGCAGTTATTGCAGGTTGGATTTGGGCAGACAGGACGTTCATGTTGTGACGACATAAGATACCCGGGGGTGAGACGTGTATGGCCAATCCTGAGGCGGGTGAGGATGACTTCTTCTCGATGCGAGTGGGAAATAGTTCCATCTGGGAGTTTTCGCGTTCGGCTTGATGAGGCCCACATCTTCACATCCTTCTTGATGGTCCACAATTTTTAATGTTGATCAAGGAATGATCACAACCTTTTTTGACTGCTTGGAGGGAACTTGATGAGTCTGAGCATAGTACGAGATTCAGACTGAATCATTCAGTATGATAACTGACGGAAGTAATCAAACCTCCGTTCAAAGATCAGCTGATCAAATGCGATTTTTTTGTCTTCTTGCAGAGATTCCTTAGCAATAATTGCTAATTATTAAGAATCAAATTTCATTATGATTATGAGGGCACAACTCTCGGATAACGATGTTTTGCTGGTAGGTTGGCACTGCCAAAATAAAATTGACAGTGACCCTTGCGGAAAAGGTTGTAGGTACTAATAATGGAAAATCGTATTCTTTACAGGCCTGTGATCTATCGTGGTGTATTAATTTGCAGCATTTTATTTTATATTTTCTCGGTTTGGATTAGGTCATGGGCGTAGACAGGATTTAGCCAAGGGGGGGGGACCCCCAAGAGCTATTATATAAATATAAAGTATGCGTCTGCATATTATAGCAAACGAAAGGCACAACGTCTGAATTCCGAGAAATAATTTTCATGACATATCTTTATTTATATATTTTACATTATTTCATTATACAACATAGGTAGTACAAAACAGCAATGGACAATTTTTAAGACAGCATCAGTCTTCTGGGGTTGCTGGCAAATTGATCAACAGCCTCTTCTACAATGGTTGCCTTCTTTGATTTCACCAAATCTCGGTGGAGGCTGAGCATAAACAGACCATTCAGCCTATCCTCCCCCATTGTAGACCGTGTCCATGTTTTTACGCGCCTCAGGGTGCTGAAAGTTCTTTCCACCGAGCAGGTCGTGCACGGTAACGTTACCGCAATCATCTGGGCCTTTTTGATGGAAGGATAGAAGGGGCTTCCTTGATCAAGTCGATCATTTCCACATTCTGAAGTGTTGACAGTTTTTCAGTCTCATTCCAGCCTTACCTTAGTCGTTCTTGTCCATTTTTTCCACCCACTTATTGTGCCATAATTGGAATTCTGCATACAGCAGATCCTCATCAAAATCATAAAACTTGGCAATTTTTTCGGCTTGGAGTTTCAAATGGTCTAATTTTGAAGCCAACATGAAGTGGGGGTGAATAGAAAGAAGGGAAAACGCCGGTTCATTATTATGAGAAAATCTGTCAGTCAGCGCTGAAGAAAGTCTAGGTAAGGAATCAAGACTGATCGTTTCCAATATTCCTCAGGAGTCACTTGGGATATTCGAACGATGGTGCTGACGTCCAACCACTCTTGGCGTCAAAAACTCTACCCCCCCCCCCCCCCAATTCGTCTGACATTTTTTTGGCCGATGTATAAATATCTCCCATCACAGAATCAGCAGACTCACGGCGATTCCTCACGGTCGACAACACAGTTTCAATATTATTCTTGCATTGAAGCAAATTCAGCTGTTTTCCCTGCAAAATATTTACCACTGGTTGCAACAGAGCCGAGTATTTGGATATAATGAAGGCACAAATGATGAAAATTGGTCGTGTTACGGCACTGAAAAACAGAAACGCATTGTTCCTTGTACTACTATTTCCCTCTGTAGTGAGCTTTTCCAATACCTGAACTATTTCCACGAAATGCTTCATGAAAACAGAAATGCATCGATATTTTTCGGACCATCTGGTCTCACAAAATCCAGGAATGTTAGGAATGTGCTTCCTCCGCAGCACTGACTGACGAAAAAAGTTGACAATCTCTTTTATTGTGGGGATAGTATTGCGGATTTCGACGACTGAATTCAAATCATTAACAACCAGATTTAACCGATGGCTCGCACAATGGAAATATAAAGCTTTTTTTTATTTATCCCTGATGAATTTCTGGACTTCCAATAATACCTTGCCATGCCCCTAACTACGCATTCAATATTCTAGTGTTTCTTTTAAATAAGTTCAGCACAATTTATTTTTGTGTTCCCGAAAGTCTAGGGGGGGGGGGGGGGGCACGGCCCCTTCCTGCCCCACCCTGTCTACGCCCTTGGATTAGATAGATGTATTGTTTTAAAATAATGAGTGAAATTATAATTTTATTTACCTATATTTATATTTTAAGCGGTGTATGGCAATATGTATCATCCAAATTTAATATAGTTAAGATGTATGGAAACAGGCCCCAATAAGGGTGGGCTAACAGTTATATAGCCCCAATATGAGTATCGTAAATTTTTGCCCAGTTCAGTCCCCACTCTAATATAACACAAGTCAGAAGAAGTAGGTACACTCTAGGAACTTTCTGAACCTCATAAATATTTTTGTGTGGTTGTCATCTCCCAACGTCAAGGCGTCTACAACATTATACTCGTACTTCCAACCACTCACATCAGAACCTTGGGTTTCTTTTCCTATAAAAGTGAGTTCAAGCGTAGAAAAACATTTCTGAAAGCGACATCAGAGGATGGAGGTTTCTCCTTCTTATTTGCAACTGACTTTTATAAGGCTGTTTACTCCGTATTCTTCGCCATGGAGAACCGCATCTTTTCCAAGGAAAAAACGGGAACTTCTGCAGTCTCTAGATGGAAAAGTTATGGCAAGGGTAAGTTTTCAATAGAGGAGAACCAAGGGAAAGTATATAAGGGAAGAAAGGAATCCATGGAACTCGGAAAAGGAAGGATAGCAGCATAGAAACCTTTCAGTGAAAGCGACTGTCAAGGCAATTAGGCGGAGCAGAATGAGGGTGGGAGGAGGCTCTCAAATAATGACCATCATAATATTGAGAAATGCCGGGTAAGGGAGGTATAAAGTGGATAAGATAAATCAAGAGACGGAAAAAGAGATGTTTTAATTGGTGGAGGGAGAAACTGCAGAACTTAAAGCACTTCAATTAAAATACGATTTGAACATACAAAATCTGCGCTGCGAAGACTTTTTTTTTTTGCTCACTGCCAAGAATACGACTCGTATTATACGAGAGCTTTGAATTCGAGCAGCAAATCAAAAAATCTGAAACGAAAAACTGAAGTCAGAGTTTAAAAATCTACTTTTCGGGTTAAAATAGATTCTTATTGGAATTTAAACGTAGTTTTTGGGTCCATAAGTCGTTTTACGAACCGATTACCAGAAATAATCGATATATCGGAAAAACCAACGCGAGGTGTAACGTGCCCTTGCTTTTTGGTTTATTATTTTCAATAATGAACCTTTAGAATCGACCAAGAAAAAAAAATTTCAACACCCCCTCAAAATTTGATGGTTTACGTTTCAAGGTACGTAGAATCCAAAAATCGAATAAAAATTTGGCCGTCCGTCCGCCGTACGCCGTACGCGGCACTTTTGCCACTTTGCATTAACCGATTTTGATGAAATTTTGTATGTAGGCTCCTTCTGGGGTCTAGTTGTGCCCCGAAGATTTTGGTTGAGGTGGGTCACTTCTAAGAGTTCCAAAATCAATTTTGAAATTTTGAAAACGCCCTAACTCAAAAAATTTTTATATAAAGGTATTGTTTTTCCTTCAATTTAAGATTCTATAGAATTTTTAGACTTTTTTGAGACCACCAGGAGCTCTGTAGGACAAACCGTTCGCTCACTACGAGAATTTAAAGTTTGAACGTACGATAAATCAGAAACACGAGTGTGAATCGCAAAAGTGGCCTAATCTCCGTTCAAATTAAAGCTGACCGAAATGCGATCGATGTTTTTCTTCATGTTGGATGGTTGGTGGCTTTGCAGACGAGTGATCTATATAGAAAAATAAAAAATAATAAACCATTGTGTAATAATTTGCAGCGTTTTTGGGCCACTTTTCACACCTTCTTTGTTTTTGTTCGAGTTTCTAAAACTTTGATTTCGTTTATTTCAAAAATGACTTTTTCACAATTTGGAGGTTCAAAACATTATAAACATTAAACAGATTGAGATATCGTCAGTCTGAACACGGCATCGTGTCCAGAAAGTTTTCGTCCATCAGGAAATGCAATAAACCCAAATTTGAAATCCTGAAGCTACGTTTTCCAGTTACAAATTTAGTTCCACCAAAATCAGAAATTTTACTCGCATTTTCCGTTCCAAAGTTTCTGCACGATTTTGATTCCTCATCTGTCGGTGATCAATTTCTTGTCTATTTTGATGACGTAGTTTGGGGTAATGAAAAATCGATTTCTCATTGACTATCACGATCTGGTCAGTCAACATGATCGTTGTTCTAGATGGTAGGCTCCGGTGTAAAGCCCACTTCACGAAGAAGGAAGAACTTGTACTAAAACTCCAAAAGAAATGTACTGGCTTGTGGGTAGACGCTCAACACTATCTATCCAGAATAAACTTACACTGTGTGTCCATATCCTAAAACCAGTCTGGACTGGAGAGCAGAATTGGGGCTGTACGGCTCAATCAAATCGAGAAATCAACCAAAGATTTCAAAATAATGTGTTGAGAAAATAGTCAATGCGCCATGGTATTTTCGAAATGAGCGCCTCCACCATGAGTTCCAAATTGAAGCTGTCAACGATGCTGTCTAACGACAAGCCGTGCGCTATCTTCATCGGCTTAGATTTCATGTCAACGAGGAAGCTGTCAGTTTTCGTGACACAAGTGAAATCACCAGAAGACTTAAACCTACGAAAACTCTCGACATTGTTTACAAGTAAGACAATGTGAAGAGAACGGAGAAGTGTCAAAGTGAACACAACTCAGTACCTGGTTTTGAAGTATCTTACCCTAAGACCAAAATGATATTGTTAATAAGGCATTACTTGATGCTATAAAATTTTCAAAATATAAATAAATATTATATTTGAAAATAAAATATGTTACGATTTATAATTTTTACACCTACAAATTCTTTGCCTATGTAATTCCATGAGGAAACTACACATATTGGAAGGAATTTTTTAAACCACCTGCTTTATTCTTGTGTAATTTGTTGGTCATTGCATGTTTTACACGTTTATGAACCAAATAAAATTCTGCAACTTTATATCGTCCTTCTGAATTCTGAAACTCTGATTTCTCTTACCTTAATCTCACAACCACACACCACCTAAATCTCATTTTAGGTACCTCAATAGATTGCAAATTACACAATTGTATAGTTCTCAGAATACACTTAAATTAACAAAAAATAAATCGAAGAAAATATATTTTAAAACAAGAATAGAAAATTAATTTTTCATGAACAAAATCATTATGTCTAGTTGGTGTAATTATATGGGTCTCTTTGATACATACATGTTGGCATGTATACATTTTTTGATATGCATGATTGTTTACGTTTATCAAATAAGCCTTTGTGGCATTCTTAATGAGATCGAAAATAATTCACGAAATTCGAATAATAAATCAGCAAATTTTAATTACATGAATGATTCAACAAGGAACTTTGGATACAACGGTGTAAGTAGGAAAGAACACAGATTTAATGAGTTTCATCGAAAATCTCTTTCTGTTTGGATTGAGAGTTGCTAATAAGGGAAGTTTTCATCGCCATTTATCTCACAAGTTCACAAACTAGATGCGATAACTACTTCGTATAAGTACCTAGTCAACGTTGGCACTTCACCGAGCTATTCATCCTCAACTTCCATTCTTCCTCATGACTGTTTTCAACTCTGATAATCAGGTTGAAAGAGAAATGGTGGAGCGTTCTCGGTTGAATTTTGGAGTTAGCAGTCACCGGTAATATTTGCAGCTATCATTCATAATTGGAAGATTTTTTCGGTCAAATTTGATTTTGGTGCTTTGGCAAAATAAGTGAGCTAGGTATTTGAAATCTACTTACTGAATGTTAAAAGAGAAATTGAGTTAATAAAAATCTCATGTTACCCCAGTTCAAATCCTTGAATCTTAAATTCTTCATGAATATACCACGCACATGTTGTATTTTTTGTATTGAAGTCTGCTTTAAAAATAATCTTGGCAGGAAAGCACCATGACTCAGTGCTGGTAGTAGATGTACAATAAATTTCCAAACTAAATAAATTATTCTCACCAACTCAATGTTGCGAATTAGGGAATAAGGGAAATGTTGGACGTAATAAGGGCCCTACTACGAAAGTTTAAACAATTTCAGCCCACATAATCCTATTGTATGGGAAGGTTCCATGGTTGAGTAAAGTAGTGTGAGCCAAAGTAACTTGCTTCTTTCGAACATCAATTCAGAAAATTTATCATGAGCGGTAGGCAAGATGGAAACTGGAAATGCTCGGGAATCTGAATCAAGCCTAGCTAGCGACATCTAGCCTCTTCTATTGTCAATATAATATTATCGATTTTCAAAGTCCAATTTAAAACTTTTCTGACCGATTTCAGAATTTCCCAAACCGTATTCAGAAATTTCCAAACTAATTTAAGAATTTTTCCATTTAAAAACTGAATTGTCTATCTCAATTTCAGAGTAAATCTTAACAGTGTACTAATAGCCGGAGATCTGATACCGGGCCTCGTTCTGTAGCAATATCGGGGGGCCATGGGATATTGAGATGTTTTTCGTACCGATTGCCAATCGCGCGGAACCTAAACCCGTCTCACTTATGAAGTGAAAATTAACACTCGCACCTTATTATCTTTTTCGTTTTTTGTTCATCTTTTGTGGAAGTTCAGTATTTTGTTAATATCGTTGAAGTTAAACATATTTTTTACTTTGGTGAATGCATTTTGTGTGCTACCCACTTATTTTCGTCTCTCCCACTTATATCGAATTTTCAAAGAAAAAGAAGTTATTGCAATGTCCTCAAAATTTTCGGGGTGGAAAATCTTGAAAAATTTCTTCATGGAAATCCGTGTTGCAACGTTTTAACACTACTACTACTTTTTTTGTCTGGTATAAAATTCCAGACGATAACTTGATCACCTATCATCTAAAATATGGAAGTTGGTGCCGAAATGTTCATAATATCGAAAGAAAGGATGAGTTCGCTGGTCAGAATTTTCATAGAAATATGAAACTTTCGGATTCAGCACAAAACTCCTTATTATAGGGACAACTTCGAAAATTGAAAATTTCCCAAAAATTGCAATTCAATTTATATATACAGGGTGTCTACACTTCAGGGTTCGATTCTACAAGATATTTCCAACAAAAAAAAATAAATAAAAAATCCCAAGCTTCCTAGTTCAAAATCAAAATAAGATAGTTTTAAAAAATCAAGTCAAAAAGCAAACGTAAAAAATTTTTTGAAACTTTACTTTCTTCGACCAAAGTTTTCACTCTAAACCCCTGCTCATTTCGATGGGCGCTTTTGGAGAAAACATGCTCAAATAATTAGCTTTCCAACGATCTATCAATTTTTCTTTTTAACATTCAAATTGGAAGAGTAAACGAAGTTTTACTGCCAAAAAACGTCTGTTTTAGAGGAAAATCCAGTGTTTTAAGCGGTTTCTGGTCCCCCTCGATCTCAAGATGGCTTGACGAATTTAATATCATTTACTATGAAATTTTTTACGCTGAATCCAATGGTGATACTTCCGAATGATTCTGACTGCTATAAAGTGGATTTCTCGAAGAAAACCTTCGTTTTTCGTACATAAAATACGCATTATTCGTAGGTATGGTGGTGAGCATAAAGTAACACATTTCTACCCAATAAAAACACCGAATTTCTAGCTGATTGAAGTTTTTGTTGAGTAGAAAGGTTGATGCTCACTACTATATCTACGAATAATGCGTATTTTATGTACGAAAAACGAAGGTTTTCTTCGGAAAATTCACTGGATTTAGCGTAAAAAATTACATGAGAAATGATAACAAAATCGTCAAGCCATCTTGAGATCGAAGGGGACCAGAAACCACTTAAAACACTGGATTTTCCTGTAAAACACACGTTTTTTGGCAGTCAAACTTCATTTACTCTTCCAATCTGAATGTTAAAAAGAAAAATTGATAGATCGTTGGAAAGCTAACTATCTGAGCATGTTTTCTCCGAAGAGCACCCATCGAAATGGGCAGGGATGTAGAGTGAAAACTTTGGTCGAAGAAAGTCAAGTTTCAAAAAATGTTTAAAGTTTGCTTTTTGACTTAATTTTTTGAAACTATTTTATTGCTGAAAGATTTTGATTTTGTACTAGGTAGCCTGGGATTTTAACGCTCTTTCCTTCGGTGTAGTCAGATTTGAATTTGCATGAGAAATAAGGGAATTATGACCGTATTAGTGCCGTAAGGTCGAAAACGCGAAAAAAATTTAAAGTGAAAAAAAAGGAATTTTGAGTGGGTTAAAAGAAAATTGCTTGGAGACACTTTTTGTTGGAAATATCTTGTAGAATTGAACCCTGGAGTTTTGCCCATCTTAAGTGTAGACACCCTGTATGAAGAAAACCTGCATACATTCGTTGTAACCAAAAATGCAATAGCCGAGTGGGATATGAGTTCGTGGAGACGAGTGGAACATGAATATGGACTCCTAATATCTTCAAAACATATGGAGTATGTTGGTATGGTATACTGAAAATCGAAAAAAGGCAACAATTTACACGTGTGAATACTTATGTGATCGAGGTGACAATAAGAGTATGTTTTGAAGCGTTTTAAAAATATTTAACCAAGAGGTTACTTGTATACATTTCGTGCTATGTGCCACACCCACTCTGTCAGATAGCTAATATTTCGATTTTTTAAATCATAGCTTTTAAAATTCGCTAATTAATGGACTTCTTTGGTTCAGATTTCATCAATCATCACACACGAATATTGATCACATTCTGAAATTGAAGTGGACAATTAGACTATTAGACTGGAAAAATTCTGAAATTGATGTGAAAAATTCTGAAATTGGTTTGGAACATTCCGAATTTGATTTGGAAAAGCTATACTTTTTGCTCCAGAGTCTTTAAAAAAAACATTGTTTTAACTTTGAAAAAAAAAAAAAAAAAATGACGTCCAAAGTCATTGTTGCCATTTGCATTTTACTACGTTTAAGAACTCTCTGAATAATCTTGACTTGATAACGCGACAAATGCGTTTTCAAGTTAGGTACTTAATAATAACTATACCATGTGCAATGCAGAATTACCTTGTTAGCTACAAATAACTCTATTTCTAGAACGGATTCCTGAATTAAAAACGGATTTCTGAATTTTGGGGCTTTGATTTACGGAGAGTTTTCTGTAGGATCGCGGTCATAAAAACAGAGGTGAGATGAAAAGTGAAGAGGATACCCCTCCATAAAACGGATGTATACTACGAGTTGCGGTATTTACAACCATCTGTCAGCCTACCTTTGCCTGTCCTACCCCACGGACTCATCGCCTCAAAAGCAATAAACGAGATATGGAAGAGAAGCGGGTTGGTTAGGTAGTAAAAGACCCTCTCTGGGAACCCACATAACCTGGATATTCGGTAACCACTCTGTACTGGCCAGCCCGGCACTACATTGAAACCTAGATGAGTGGTTGGTGAGGGGAGCAGTTTTTGATTTTCACTCGTGAATTTTCCCGTTCTCCCACTTGGAGCGCCGAATGAATCAAATTGGTGAATTCATGGTTCTATCCAAACGCCACTCAGTAAAAGTAAGCCCCAAAAGCTGAAAAAAGTCATCTTTCTGCTTTGCAATACACCTTTGCTATTTACAGCTCGTACAGGCATCAAGAACGAATAAATCCACAAACACCTTTAAAAACCCTATTTTTCGCTTATTCAACACAAAGGTAAAACATTAAATTTGTCTGAGCCTACAAGTTTGTACTGATAAAATGGCTGTTTTGTTTTATTATTTTCAATAATGAACCTTCGGAATTGACCTAGAAAAAAAAGTCTCTCCCTCCAAATTTGTTGGTCAAAGGTAAGTAGAATCCTAAAATAGAATGATAATTTTACCATCCACCCTCCGTACGCACTTTCCTTATTTACCATGGGCCGATTTTGATGAAATTTGATATAGGGTAACGGGCCCAATAGTTGGTTGCACCACTGGTGGAACCATTCGTTCGTTGCAAGCGTTTCCTCTTCATTTCTCATCTTAGTGGGAAAAAACATCATTCATGATCAAATTTTGATCATTTTTCACCAGGAAAAGCTGTTCTAAAAAATTTGTTATCGACATTATTCGCAATATTTATTATTGATTATCGATATTGATGGTCCGATATATCGATGGTACCATTATGTAATAATTTGTAGCGTTTTTTCTAAAATGTCATGTGGACCTTGGATTCCATAAATTTTTTCCATGGTCATAACACCAAATTTGTATGGTTGGAGAGTTTTTAAATGTTGATACTTTTCATCAATTCCAATTTTGGGAATTTCTTATTGTTCAGAACCAAAATGTTGCACAGTTTCCAGTATATTTATAGATACCATCGTGAGAGGAATGCGTTTTTGTGTGTCTATGCAATCAAACTCCAAAACCTACTTTAGAACCATAATTTTGATTGCAAAAACGAACATTGTGTTTGTTGGTTTATGAAGAAAACATACTAAACCTTACAAAACCACCATCCTTGCCAATTGGGGATCATAGTCCCTCATTATCGAAGATTTGAAATGTAGGTTGAAACTATATATCGGACGATCTACCTACTTGGAAATCCCCTTTTTGGTGTTTACCGACATCATTTTTGAGGTCGTTCCATTTTTTTGTTAAATACAAACTGTGTGTATTTCACAAACTCGAGTATAACATCTCAAGAGGCTACCAATTTCTCCCTTAGAGGGAAAAACAATAGATCATGGATATGTCCATTATTGTAGGAGTAATTTGAAAATTAAAATGATGAAATAGAATACAATACAAGATATTTTATGAATAATTTATTAGCATGAAGTAGGTTGATACATCTCAGTTAGAAATAATTGTCAAAATTTTGAAATATCAGCACTAGCGTTAGTAATGCTCAATAATGGTTCATGGTACAAAAAGTATGAAATATAATATATTTCGATATTATATTATATCGCAGTATTCTAGAGAACCTTGCTTCATAGCTACCGATATGTAGATATGATTTTGGTTTATTATTTGCAATAATGAACCTTTGGAATCGACCAAGAAAAAAAAATTTTAACACCCCCTCAAAATTTGATGGTTTACGTTTCAAGGTACGTAGAATCCAAAAATCGAATAAAAATTTGGCCGTCCGTCCGCCGTACGCCTTCCGCCGTCCGCCGTACGCCTTCCGCCGTCCGCCGTACGCCGTCCGCCGTACGCGGCACTTTTGCCACTTAGCATTGACCGATTTTGATGAAATTTGGTATGTAGGCTCCATTTGGGGTCTAGTTGTGCCCCGAAGCTTTTGGTTGATGTAGGTCACTTCTAAGGGTTCCAAAATCAATTTTGAAATTTTGAAAACGCCCTAACTCAAAAAATTTTGATATAAAGGTATTGTTTTTCCTTCAATTTTAGATTCTATAGAATTTTTGGAATTTTTTGAGACCACGCGGAGCTCTGTAGGACAAACTGTTTGCTCCCTACGAAAATTTAAGGGTTTATATTGAAATATATATATATAAATAAATCAAAACACGAGTGTGAATCGCAAAAGAGGCCTAATCTCCGTTCAAATTAGAGCTGACCAAAATGCGATCAATGATTGGTGATTATGATTTTTTTTAAATTTATTTTTTCTTCATATTGGATGGTTGGTAATTTTGTAGACGAGTGATCTATATAGAAAAATAATAAACCATAGGGTAATAATTTGCAGCGTTTGTTTACTGGTATCGCGTTGCATTTTTGTCGCTTGTGGCAACAAAAAAAAGTGTCGAGAAAAATTTCTTGACTTCCAGCCAAAAGACACATCCATGTCAACATACAACCATTTTTGTTTCAGGCAGTCGAAACAAAATGTTTAATGGTAGGTACTTCATTTTCTCTTGAAAATTAGGTGTATTACTCCTCCTCCTATTGGTGTCTTTATGATTAGGTAATCATTAGTCTCTAGCAAGTAAACTGGTTTATAGCTAATGAGATTTTCACAGTATAAATCCATTATTTTAGCCGATTCACTTACCATCGTTAGTGGTGATACATGCAAGAGAAGGGTTACCTTGGGTTACGATCAACTTGTTAGAAGGTTCTTACGTTTAGAAGCCCCATGGTTTAGAGGGGTGATAAATCGAGTTTAGAGGCGGACAGCCAATAACTCAAGGGCCCAGGTGAAAGGGTGCTCTCAGAAGAAGGGTCCCAGGTCCAGGGGACTCCGTTTCTCACAGAATCGTGAACAACGGAGGTGACGCGGGGGTGCGGCGATGGGGACGTGGTTTATTGAAGGGAAAGCGAGAAGTTGACGAGTCAATGAAGATTAATGTAGTGGGAGGTATCAGAGGGTAGACTATCAAAGCTGCTGGATCAAGTAGAGACCGGATCTCCCGAGACTTGGAAAATATATAGGAGAACCTAATGCCAACGACGGGAACATCAATGCTTCGAACAAAAACGATGCGAATCATTACACAAAGATGGATTTTGGTTTTTATTTTCAATGATGAACCTTTGGAATCGAGCAAGGAAACAAATTTTCACCCCCCCCCCCCCTTCCTCAAAATGTGGTGTTTTATGTATCAAGGTACGTATAATTCAAAAAAAACAAGATTAAAAAAAATCAAATTAAAAAAAATTATAGAATTAAAAAAAAATCATTCCGTCCGTCAAAAGCGACATTTTCTTTGGTTACCACGTACCGGTATTTGTGCTCCATTCGGGGTCTGGTTGTGCCGCGGAGCTTTTGGTTAGTGTCAGTCGTTTATAAGGGATGAAAAATAAGTAATATACTCGTAGTTTTCAAAGAGGCTCGATATAAAGATTATTTTTTACTTATTTAAAATAAATTGAATTTTTAGCAACGAATCCTTCTTAATAGGATTGAAGGTTGGACAACCCTTCTGTAGGATTCGGTGCTAAAAAATTCCTTAGTGCCTATAAATAATAAAAATTATAATGAATTAGAAATACGAGTGTAAATTGGAAAAGGCTGTTCTCTGACGGAAATAGGCCGTCAAATATGCATTCAAATTGCATCTGATCAAGTGCAACCATTGTTCTTTTCTTTGAACAGAGTTTCGTGTTGTGCTCAGAGTGCAAATTTCGTAATAAAGGCACCCTCAACTCTCAGATAGCATTATTTTTAAAACCACTATCTGTAGTTTTTTGGTATAGGTGGTTTTAATACGTATACCATTTCGAGTCCCTAGTTACCCACCCGGGCCGCATAGCTTCCTCATACATAATATCGTAGAAATATCAAATTCTTTAGGGTTCAAATGAGTGATTGGAGTGTTGTAAAGCAGCACCTCTTCCACTGATGATTTCCGTTTTAGTTTCTTAGTCATGATAACGGTTTTTACAAATTGACAAAAAGCAAAATGATGGCGGAGTTATTCGCGATTATATAATCGAATCGAGTTTACATAGAGACGAAATCAATGTGCATTCTTCTTGGGCTCCGCTAAAAACTACCTTGGAACGGAGGTATACACATTGCTGATTGCCCCATGTTGCTGGAATTCATAAGGCTAATGTTGGCAAAATCATTTTGTGATGTATCACAAATAATGTACCTATAAAATTAGTAAATTCAATCTATTCTGCTGATTAAGCATCTTGTAGCAAAGTGTGTTCGTTAAAAACCCTAAAATCTGATCAAAATTGGAAGCTATTCCCAAATTAGGGAATAGTTCTGTAAAGGCAAGAACATAAACTCCATTGAGTTGAACCAAGATTGCAACAGCTTAATTTACATTGAAAATTATCAAATGGGAAATGCTGGTGGAAATTGTAATTATGGAGGAAGTTCAGGTTTCCCTTCCAAAATTGCACAAAATGCTTTCACTACCTTGATGAAGTTGGAAGCAAAATGAGTACCAACTAATTCATACCCTGTTGGTCAATAAATTTAATCAAAAGAGCAGTTCCGTCGGTTTGTTAGACTAATAAAAATGCAATGCTTGTTTCGTGGTTTAATCAACTAGGGTGAAAAAAACGAGAGGGGAAAAAAACTCGAAGGACTTGCTCGCAGAGAAAAGAGATGGCGAGAGAAAACAAGCGAGGGAGTCGGTGAAGTTTTCGCTTATAAGAAAGCCGGTGGAGGTCGTAGAGGTGGTGTAGGCGGAGGTAGAAAGGTCTTTGGGAACTCAATTAGGCTCATCACCTTCTGACAGGACGGCCGAGAAGGAGCCCCGCCAGTAAAGTGCCTTCGGAGCATCACAAGTTCAATGGTAGGAAGTAGGAAACCCCACCAAAAAAACAAAACGAGAAAAAAAAACGTAAAACTAATTTTTTAGGCACCCGGCAGGAGAGGAGAAACCGATAAAAATGTGGTTAGTAGGTACTCATTTTTAACCATTCTCACGCCCTTAGAAACATTCTTGAAAATTATAACATAACTTTCATCTAATAAGTTGAAGGGTTTAAAAAAAAAATTTACGAAAGATTTTTTGCAAAATAATTTTAAAGAATTTCTCATCCAGCTGATTGATTCCTTCAAACGTACCAAGTTTCAAGAATTCTCTAGACGTTTGGAAGATGTAAAGAGATTATTCTTTTCTGAATTGTAACTGGTAGTTTAAAGGTTCTAGATGTACTTAAAAAAAACTTTATAATTTTACAAAAATCATCTTTAAAGAGAGATAAAGTGTTGGTATACTCATTTCCCAATCACCTCAATAAATATTGACCCAACTCAATATTCGTCATTTATTGTAACAAGCCTCATACAGATCATTTCAATTACATTCCACCTTGTTGCAAACCATAACGGTGACTTGAAAGGTCGTTGAAATAACTCAACGTTTGAGATGAAAATAAAATAATGTTGTACTATCATTCTCGCGTAAACAGCAGAGAAGGAAAATCATGCCGATCGACGCACACTTTCCAACCATATAACTCCCATGCTTTAACGAGAACATGTTGGCAAAATATTTCATCTCGCCTCATTGTTGAAAATGGGTTCATTTATATCCGTTTTCATTTCCATCCTTCCTCTATCTTCTCTTTTGTTTTCATTTGAGCTTACTGAGTCGAAGCACAAAGGCCAATTCGCTGCAGCACATTGAACGAAATGATTGATTAACTGGAACACTAAACCTATTGTCAATGCGAGTAGACTGAACCTTTGTCATTTTTAGTAACTGAATGAAAAATGTTGCTGAAGCGTTCCTTTTGGCAGTGTGGGTACTGTTAACAAATATCGAAGACCATGCGATATTTTGCTCCGTAATAGAAATATCTTTTATGAAAAGGCAGATCAAAGTAGGAGATGAAGAAGATTAAGGGAGTCTCAGTCGGTCGACGTTCACTCCTCGTTCCGAGTCAGTATTTCGCCAAATCAAAGGGGCAAAAATTTAAAAAGTTGTACTTAAATTGGAAATTTTAAAGGATTTCGGAATTTTATTAGTGCACAGCCCTAGGAAAACATTATTCATTAATTATTGTTCGATTTTGATGATTCCAGTGGCAATCTTTCAGTTTTTAAATTCCCAAGCCCCATGCACTAATGAATTTCTAAAAGCCTTGACAATTTGAAATTTAGCTACATTTTATGAGAAAAACAAAGATGAATTAACGGTTTTCCCATTTTTCTCTGGAAATTATTGTTCGATTTTTATGATTCCAGCGGAAATATTTCAGTTTATCAATTCCCTAGGGCCGTGCACTAATAAAATTCCGAAATCCTTTAAAATTTCTAATGTAAGTACAACTTTTCAAGTTTTGCCCCTTCGATTTGGCGAAATACTGACCCGGAACGAGGAACGAACGTCGACCGACTGAGACCCCCTTATTTAAGAGCAATGTCCTTTTTTCAGGTAGCAGGAAGTGGACTTGAGGTGTTGCAACGTCTTTCAAAGGTAGAATAAAGTAGGTACACTGCACACTGGTGAACGTGCACCTGCAGGCACCTAGTTCACCTCAATACTTTTATTTCTAAATAAAAACACTGAGGTGAACTAGGTACTTGTAGGTGCACGTCCACCTCAATGTTTTTATTTCTACCAAAACCAATAAACCAACAATTTCGAGAAAGTTTTAAAACGCGACGTGAAAATAATGCCTCCGCTACTTCTGGATTGGAAAAAATTACGTTTTAGGCTACGTGCTGGGTCATATTTATTGTCCACTATTCTATACGTTTGAAAACATTAATGGTTAAGTATTATTTCAGAGAAACAACTAATTCAGATTCATCTTCAATCATTCGAAAGGTTTCAGAGCCTGTTCTCAAGTATAAAGCATCAATATTTCTTGTCTGTTCCAATCTAGTAAGAGCCTTCAAAGCCGTTCAAGATTAGCTGTCTTGGTGAGAAGTGCAAATTAATTATGCGTTTAAGCCACAATAAACCTCTTTTAACCCAAGATTATTGATGGCAGACGAAATGGCGATTACCCCCACTTCTTTCTTCTCTTCTAATAATAATTTATCTGAAACAGGCTACATACTCCTGCATGCAGTTCGCACAATAGCGAATAAAAGTTTCTTCGAAAAAAATATGAGTGTCAAGGGTTGAATTACGATATAAAATGAAAAATATCTTGTAACAGTTTGGGGAAATCCGGATTCAAGCGAAACAAAGGACATTCTGACAAAATACGACCCCAGTATCCAAGGTAGTCAGTGGATAAGTACTTTTCCTATTAACTAAACAAGTTGTGTATATGGATTTGACGGTGTTGAAATAGGATGAAGGTGTGCTGCATAGAGTGTAGCAATATAATCAGATAAAGTGATTTTGGGGTTGACTCCGAGTAAATATGCCCCCTCCCTTCATCCCTTCTATTTCTACCCACGCTTCTCCGAGTCTGGAAATTAATAGCCTGTAAACCGCAGTAATCGTGGTCGAAGAGGGAAAGAGCGAGGCGTTTGCATGCTCAAACATGGGCAAAAGGGCGTATAGTGGAAACCCTCTGAGGCGTCAAGTGGTAATGGGGCTCCTCTGAGACTTAATTTAATAATCTCCGGTATGATTTATGCTCGGCGTCATCTGAATTTTGAAAATGTGTGAAAAGAGGAAGCACGATAACGAAATCACTTAGGCAGCCCTAATATTCACACTTCACCCATACCTCGACATTTTGGCGAAACTGCCGCCAAATGAAATGAGCAGATTAGGGTTACCATTAGTAGGGCTGGTTTCATACAGGATATGGGTAGAAAACTACTAATTCAGGAAATTGCATCATCTCCCCTTTGATTTGACGGAGTATGGATAAAATGAGATTATAATCAGCCAGCTTTATAAAACTAGCAAATTTTAGGTCAAGTTGAAGGTGGTCATTACTGGACAATTGTATGTAAAATAAAGATGTTAAGAGTTCTAAAACAAAAGCAAACCGAAGAAAATGGTGATCACTTCCGGATCCAATAGCTTCAAGAACCTCTAGATTAGACGAAATTGCGTTTTGTGAACACGGGTACATGGGTACATACATCTTCCGGGCTCCAGGCTTTTTTCGTTGCGGTGAAGCTTCAATAAGATTGCTGGACTTGTAATTATTTCTTGAATTTGATAGTTCTGTAGACTCACTGCCTAGGCATGTGGCAACAACAAAACATCGGGGTCCGGTGTAGCCTTGGTCGCTGGGGCGTACGTTCTTTGGTGGTGGGATTCGGACTGACTTCTGTGGGGGTCGTGGGTTCGAGTTCTGCTGCTGGCATTCATGCGTCCGGGGATCATCGTCCCCTCGTATCAACCCAAGGTGAGGCAATGAGAGGCCATCAGCGAAATCATCAGAACAAATTTTGATCTTCCCTTTGGAAGACAGCTCATGACGTCCGCGACCCCAGGAATGGCAGTCGGACGAAAAGCCAACCTGAAATGGTTGTTCAATTTACTCTTTTATTTTAAAAACCAAAAAAATAATAAACCAAAAGCCGGAAAGGATATTTTTTTTGCCAAAGCAATAAATTAGTTTTGCTTCCGAGTGTTTTGCTTCAAAGGTTGAAAAAAATAAATGTTCTCCAAAATCAAAATTTCAACTCGCGTTTTACGTTTCAGACCTTTCTGATCAATTTTAGTTCCGTGTCTGTATTTTCAGGGATTTTACTGGTTGTAGATGGTTCTCTAATAAAATCATTACCCCCAGAATGATATTAGCCACGTGAATTTCACGCAAACGTGAATTTCCTTGTTTCATAAATTCCCATCTGATTTCGATGAAATTTTCAGGAATCATGCGAGTTGGGATGGAGATGGTCCCCTATGAAAATCATGGCCCTCAAATTGAAAGTATTTTGTGCGCATGCGCAAATGTGAAATTCTTGTAACAGCCATAACTTCTACATTTTCCAACAACATTCAGAGAGTATGCGGGTTGACGTGTAGAGTGAACCAGTCAATGCAAGCTACTTAGAGATTGATGTTTTGAGATCAACTACTATGCATCGGATCATCTACACAATAGGGTTATCGGGTTTTATCTTGAAAATGTATTGTACAAATAAATAAGTTTTTGTATGAACACACTTTCAAACCTAGTTTCAGATCGTTTCAACATGAATGCCTTAGAGCATAAAAAAATGAAACGCCTTTGTTCATTTCATTTACCAGTTTATTTGGTTTTTAGGGCTCTATACAGCAGGGAGGATGATATGGCTCGCATACTCCGTGAATTGGATCAACAGGATGAGGGAAAGGAGGAAGAACCATTAGACAATGTTTTCTTTTTGTTGACATTTTCATGTCTTTGCTTTGGCACATAAACTGAAAAATCTTCACGAAATAGGATTGAAAATGGTCTCGGAGCTCACTCAGCTGATCAGTGATCTGAAGAGTGAAGAAGCCTTTGAGCAATGATTTGCAGCGTTTTTTACCCACCAACATTTTTTTTGCCTACCAACTTTTTTTTACCTACCAGCTAGGTACTACCTACCACACCATACTGGCTTCACACCTTCACAATCAAGTTTATTAGAAAGAACTAAACGCTTCACACTCGATTGGAAATAGTGACATTTTTGTATTTTAATTTTTCCCACCTGCTTCATTGACATTTTATGGTTGAAAAAAATATTTCACCGCTACCATCGATGGCATGCAATTATATACATCAAAATAATAATTATTACAGCAACACTTTCATCACTCGGGAGCCATATCCATCTGGAAGTTTTTGTTGATTTGATGATCTTAAACGTATGATTGATTGTAATAAGCTATTAGTTTTGACTAGATTTGAAAAGAAAAACAAAACGCTTGCATACGAGTCTGCAACGCATTGGGACATTCTCATGTCTTTACCTATTGCTTTTTACCTCACTATAGGATTTTATAACCCACCCTTCGTTGTTGTCAGAATGTGAAACGAATCATTAACATAATAACTATCTATAGCTATTTGTTGTATTTTTCAAACCTCACAATGCGTTGCTGTTGTCTACTCTAATGTAAAGAGGTAGGTACTACGAAAGAGTGTAGATATATTATGTTACAAATTGACACAATTATTAATATTAAGAGGTAGGTACCTAATTTCAATAAAATAGACGATTCCGGATTAATTATCTTCTACACTCACGATCATTAGTTTGTAAACAAAATATGAGAACAGTTATGCCCATAGCTCCGCTATTCGTATAGTCAATATGTTATGGAGAACATGAAAATGTTCGTTAAATCGAGAGCTTTCCAACGAGTGGTGAACGATTTTTGTGGGTTAAAAAGTGTAGAAAAGGAACAAACCTAACAACGGGGTCGTTGTAAGCGGCAATCATTATAATGGCACTGTAACACAATTTTGTTACGCAATTTCGTGACAGATTTTTGTGCTATGTGCCAGGGCAAAGACATGAAAATGTCAAAAACTTGCTCACGCGACCAATAAATAAAATAGACTCACTGTGTTGCGTAGAGAACAATCTACTGTTTTAATGCTTGGGTACCTTACTTCACTACCTTGTTGTGTAGTGGAAGAAAACACACATGAAAATGTCCCAATGTGTTGCAGACTCATATGCAAGCATTTTTCACAAGAGTTCGCACACAAACATGGTAAATACACAGATATCGTTTTTACCAAAGTTTAAAATTATTTTTATAGAAGTTTTTCATTTTAAATAATGTGTATGAACTCACTTACAAGATCGCCAATCCAAATCCTTGTCGTTATCGAGTTGAAGTACCAAAAAAACCATTGAAATAGGGAAATTGTGACGGGCGGCTATTAGCCGCCTCGCAATCGCTAGCGAGCTGATGAAGATTAACTGTGGAGAAGTGTGAAAAAAAACGAGAGAGAGAGGCTACAATGGCTACAATGGCTCTTCTTGAAGTCCCTCGAGAATGTGCACTCAATCATCATTGGCTTCCGTCCGCGACATCTATCGTATCCAGAATAGAATACCTATCTGGATGCCATGCCGGTGGCGCTGCACCGCTACGCTGCGGCCCCTTAGAGGTCGTCCTTTTGCACGCTTTCTTCAAGAGGAAATAGTGGTACTTAATCCACTATATCCCGAGCATTTTATAGGTACGGTATATTTGTGGTGAGTTTACTGATCCCACAATATTGTGATTATATATTCCAAAATGTAAAGAATTCGCTACACTGTGTCACGTTTTGACATGGATATGTCTTAGTTCTGGGGGTCATTCCAAAACTTTCGACACACAAAACAATGCAACGTGTTTTTCTGATGCTGATGAACGCAGGAAGCTGAAATTTGAGAGGCAGGGTCAATCGATACATACTTCTATACATCATCAAAGTTGATGATAACTGATCAGCTGAGTGAGCTCCAAGGCCATTTCCTCTCCTGTTGAACGCAGGAACCTGAAATTTGAGAGAGTCAATGGAGAATGCTAAAGGCGCCTGAGTGGTCATTGATCAGCTGAGTGAGCTCATCATTTAAATTGCCATCATAAGACATATCCATGTACAGATGTATCTGCATGCAGTGGACTCGTAGATAGGTACTCGTTTTATACATTTTTATCTACCTTCCTACGTAAAATGTTTCAGGTAAGATACATTGGGATTCAATAATCACGAAAGAAACTTGTCGAGAATTCAGCTTTGTTTTCTTGTTGCTCTGTGACATAATTTACCATTATCTATTTTTTCGAGGAGTTACTATAGGCGATATGGGAATGATTTGTCGAGCTTTCGACTTGTGTTACCTACAATTTTTAATGTTCTTTAGGAAACAATAACGAGGGTTTCATGCTGGAGAGAGAATGTCACCCATCTGCTGTTACAAATTACTCTGCGTGTACCTCGCCGAAACGTGACCCGCACGACCCATCCCAGGGCCATGAGGGAGCCGATGCGAAGTTTTGCAATTAGAGGAGTTTTCAGTGCTGTTTGTTGCTAGTGACTCTTCAAGTTTCCGACGAGATGAAAACTAGCGGAATTTATAACGGTTTGTGGATCAACTCGAAAGTTGCATTAAAACAGAGGATTTCTCTCCTTAAGAGAGCTCGCTATCCATCCAGTTTATTTTCTATTTTTGTTTTCCAGACCCAACAAACGCCTTCAGTTTGGTTCTCATGATATGGTACAGGTCGTTCTAAAAGTGTAATCCTGAACAACCATCAGGAAAAAACTGCCTAAGGTTGAGCAAATTGTGTTTGTGCTGTTGTGTTCTTTGTACCCTTGACCTGATTGTGTTGAAGCGTTGAACCGATCATCAAAACCTCGCGTCGGACCCTCCCAAGCCTACTAGTTTGAGCGAAGTCAGACTGTAAGTTAGATACTAAAATCCTTCATTTCGTTTCAAAAATTGGCGGAAGCACAGACGAACAGGTGGACATGTAATCGAGTAAAACGTACCTGGTGTATGATACAAATTCTCGTGGTATGTTAAGGATTTCACGAGTTTTTCCTGAGCACAACCATTGGAGTCCACATAATCCAATATACTGTAGAGTCCGAATTTAATCGGACCCAACAAGTTCATACTGGCAGAGAGAAAGGGGAAGGGAGGTGAACCCAGGCCGGCCATCTCTAGAGCTCGTGTGAGGTAAACTCAGCCACGTCACGCCGCCTCCACCAGAACTTAATGCAAAAGTGTTCCCGTACAAATTCTTTTCTATCTTTTTTTTTTGTATTTTGAGAAGACACCACCTTGAAGTCGCCAGGGAACTGCTGGATTCAAGATTTTTTGCGCACTAAATCATTTTGGAGTTCATAAGTTCTCGTGAACTCCCCAAACGTAAGTGTGGGCCACTTGTCCTTTTCGTATTTTCTTGTAATTTCAACTTGGTTGAGCATTCCTGACATATTCGTATTAATTTACTGTTTTTTTAAAAATTTGATATCAAAGAAGCAGAAAAAACAGCCAGCCGCTCGATAAATTGGTATTTTCTTTGAACAAAAGAAACCCATAGGTACCTTCTTTTGGAAATTTTCAATACACTTAAGGCACATTATTGCCCCTACGCCTGAAAAAAGAGACTTTACATTAATTGGCGCCCAACGAATCGTTTCTTCTCAAAAAACACAGGGGAGAACTTTCAGTACACAAGGTACAATCAACATGGGAACTCAGCTGGACAGAATCATTATAATCCCTGTTGGCATCAAAAACCGACATCCACGATTGTTGGAAATGGTTACTGGGCGGGTAATAATGATAGAAATAATGAACCTAATAACTCTCGAAACAATGATAGGAAGTCAAGTACAACAGTCTAGTGGTAGATTTTCTGGACGTTATCAAAATAATTGAACCCCAACAAATTATGAAACTCAAGTGCCTGTAAATGCAATTGATACTCAGGAATCCAATGACGCTTCTGATGATCAATCGTTTATTAATCATCTGATCAACCATGTCGATCAACGCTCTGCTCCCCCTTCACACATTATCGAATATTTAAAATTAGAAGTGCCCTGATTCCTTTACGTTCACCTACCCAGGGAACCAGGGCCAATAGGGTAGATCCCGATCAGTGTATTCCAGTAAGCATTCTATATTCTCAACAGGATCAACTTCTTTTTGAAAATCCCCATGAATGGCTCATGAAAAACAATTCTAAACGACCTATTCAGACAATGCACCGGTCGCCAGAGGTTACAGTCAATTCAGGTGGTATTTGTGAAGTAGCTCTTTTTGATACGAGTGCGTTGCATACGTGTCTCAGCCATGGTTCGAAAGCAATTTGAATAGATTAAAATTCCAAAGTGTACTTCCAGTTTCCAAGACACAGGTCGTCAGCGTAATTGGCAACAAATCCCCAGTTATAAAACAACAAGTATTGTTAACACTTGAGTTACCACATTCTGAATTCTATGTTAATTGTTTGATTGTTAGAAATTTGATGAAACCCATCATTATTGGTATGGAAACTCTGGTCCTGATGAATGCTATAATTGACACCAGTTTGGGAACACTGACGTTTTCTCGAAACAATAAAGAGAAACCTGTCACTATCTCATATGTAAACATGTAAAATACATGTAAATAATGTAAAATATTGTAAAAAATTATAAATATTAAATATTGAATTTATTTGAAATATTTATTATTTATTGAATTTATATCTATTGAATTTATTATTTATTGAATTTATATTTATTTATTATTTATTGAAATATTTATTATTGAAATATTTATTAATGAATTATTATTGAAATATCTGAAATATTTATTTGAAATATTAAATATTTGAATATTAAATATTGAATTTAAATATTTGAATATTGAAATATTAATATTTGAAATATTAAAATATTTAAAATATTGTAAAATAATGTAAAATATTGTAAAATAATGTAAAATGCATGTAAAGTATTGTAAATCATTTACAATACATACTTTTTTTAAAACCTACTTGTATTCACTAAGCACGTTGTTAGACTCTAAGACTTCAACATTGGATTAAAAAAACATCTCTGAAAGGCGAACTATTTACTCATTTGGCCAAATCCCATTTCATGAATTGCTGAAATTGTACCGAGAGTGTTATTTAAATTTTCCCCGAGGGAGTGTGTCTCCTGTATCGTTAGCTCTCCATTGTGACGGGTATTTAATCATAAAAATATCGAAGTATTTGTACGAAGAACGATAGAAGAGACCAATAAAAATATTTTCTCGCTTAGCTTTCACTTAGAGCGGGGAAATACACAGGGAAAAATCGCGTTGTATTCATTTATGGTAATGTATGCCAAATGTTTTCGTGATTTCAACTTTTATACTGGATGTAATCAACGTTTCTGCGTTCGTCTTCTTCTCCTCACGTTCCAAGTTGGTAGAACATGACTCTTTGACACCTTTATCTGATAATATTCGAGTTGTTGAAAATATCAGTGAATATACATAGATTGGTACCTAGTTCATCTATGTGATATCCCAGAATAATTCGGCCGATTTATTAAAACTTGTCTTTAGACGAATAATCTATTAGTCAAACCCGTATGAGTCAAACTCATTCCTGAGTTTTTGAAATTTAAAGTAAAAACAGGTTTTAGGTACCTGCTTCCTCACTTAGCTATGAAACGAATTGACATTTCATATCCACTCTAATAATATTATTAGTTGAACCTATACAACCTGTTTGATTTTTCATTATTCGTGTCAGGGTTTAAAATATTTGGCCTTCAAAGTCATAATTTCATTTAACATTTCGCATTTTATACTTTTTTGATCCATTTCAGTTATCTGTGACCAATTCGTTCGCGGGCAAGAAAAAAAATCAAGAAATTATCGTTGATTTTTGTTTATTATTTTCAATAAGTAATATAGCTGTAGAATCGAGCAAAAAAAAAAGGTTTTGGTTATTGTCAGTCACTTGTAAGGGGTGAAACGTGAAGGAAAACGTATTGTTAAGCTGTGAAGCTATACAGATATTGTTTTGGCTTATTATTTTCAATAATGAACCCTTGGAATCGACCAAAAAAAAAAAGTTAATCCCCCCTAAAAATTTCTCGGTTTACGTAATCCGAAAATCGAATAAAACTTTTACCGTTCGTCCGCTGTACGTGGCAGTAACCATGGACCGATTTTGATGAAATTTGGTATATGGGCTCCATTCGGGGTCTTTGAGTCCCGTGTTTAAGATTTAATGAGAGTAATAAAGTAGGCGAATAAAGAACCACGTTAATGAGACGACGAAGTATTATAATTTGAGCGAACTGATAATTGATAAGTGATAAAGGCTCACCTGTGCTGACTCCCGGAAGAGTGCAGCACAACTGGCTTGTAGGGCTTGCCGCCTTATTCAAATATTGATTAGTAAGTAAGTAAATCATTAGTTTTATAACATGCTCTTTTTTTTTATCAATGCGTTTGCGACATTATGAACAAATACAGTATAACGAAAATTATAAATTAAATTAAGTTTTGTTTTGTTTTCAAGTCTTTTTCATTTATCACATAATAGGAAATGCAGGTAAGAATCCTCAGTCGAAGTCGGAGAATGTAAACCGTTTAGGAGGTTTTACTATTCTTTTCCCTTCATTCCTTTTTCCAGTTCCATTTGTCTGTTCTGCACCTTTCAAAGCATCATCGTTGGTGTTTTCTGGGTTGCTTCCTTCAGTAACCTGTTGCCCACTACTTCCAACTTCCTTATGATGTGATTTGACGATTGTGTTGTCTGTCTTCAATTGTTTGTTTTCTGGGCTGGTTGTTGGATTTTTTTCCTGAGTTCCGGATGTACCTTCCTCTTGATTGAGTGTTTCTTCAGGATCAGCTGCATTTGGTAGGGTGCTTGCGCCAAAATAATAGAGTTCCTTATGTTTCAGTATGGGCCGATTATCTCTCATGATGAACTTCCTATTCCTTACGTATTCAACTCCTTCTGAATTTTTGATGATGTACGTTCTGTCATCTATAGGTTTAACAACGATGCCCGGGAGCCAGTGACTGTCTGGTTTCAATTTGAAATGAATTTTCTCACCCGCTTTAAGGCAAGGCATTGGGTGAGCTGTTCTATCAAAATAGAATTTTGAACGTTGTTGCGCCCCTTTGGCAATTTGCAAATGGTTTTTGAAATTTACGACTTTTGGCCTTAGTAATTTCTCTGAGATAGGTAAGGTACATCTTAAGCGGCGTGACATGAGAAGTTGTGCTGGAGACGCCATATCTCCTTTGGGAGCATTTCTGTACTGCAGCATAGCCAAATGTGGATCATTGCCTGAGTCTCTGCATTTTCTTAAGATGTTCTTTACGATTTTTACTCCACTTTCGGCCTGGCCGTTGGATTGGCTCATGTATGGGCTGGTTGTCACATGTTCAATGTCCCAAGAAGTAGCAAAATCTCTAAACTCCTGAGATTGAAATGGTGGCCCTCCATCTGTCACTAGCTGTACGGGAATACCATATCGGCTGAACACAGCTTTCAGACTTGATATTGTGTTTGCAGCATTTGTTGATGAAACCTGGTTCATCTCAATAAACTTTGAGAAATAGTCCATAACAAGCAGGTATTTTTTTCCGTCAAAATCAAAATAGTCAGCACCTACCTTCTGCCATGGCAAGTGAGGCAGTTGGTGAGACTGCAGTGGTTCGTTAGGGTTATTGGGGCGATATTTCATGCAGGTTTGACAATTCTCAACCATGTTTTTGAGGTCAGCTGCCATATTAGGCCAGAATATCACCCCTCTCACCAGAGACTTCATTTTATCCAACCCCATGTGAGCAGTGTGTACTTTCGTAAGAATGGTTTTCCTGGCTCCTGAAGGTACTATGACACTAGTATTTCGGAATAATATGCCATTTACGGTATTTATCTCAGCTCGAAAATCCCAATAGGGTTTGACGCAATTCTCTAGCTTGTTTTTTGAGGTTGGCCATCCCTCAAGGCAATACTTTTTCAGTAGAACACTCACCTCATCGTTTTTGCTTATGCTCTGTATCTCTGACAGTGTTCGAGGGGACACTGCTAGGTGGCTATGTATCATATTGACATGAATGGCAATGTCTTCATCGAGGCTGTTGTCTGTTTGGGGCAGAGGGGCCCGGGAAAGCGCATCTGCAATGAACAAGTATTTCCCTGGCTTGTAAACCAGATGATAATCAAACATTTGGAGTTGGAGTAACATGCGCTGTAGTCTTGGCGGAACATCTGCTAAGCTCCGTTTACAGATAGTCACTAATGGCTGGTGATCTGTTTCTACAGTGAAAGATTGGCCCCAAATGTACTGTTTCAGCCGAGTGCAACCCACAAGAACAGCGAACAATTCTTTTTCTATCTGTGCCCACCTTCTCTGAGTATTAGTGAGAGTTCTAGACACATATTCTATTGGTTTGCTGTTTTGGATGAGACAAGCCCCCACTGCATACTGGGATGCATCCACAGATAGAACAATAGGAGCCTTCACGTCAAAATGAGCAAGTACTGGGGCTTGGGTAATCAGCGATTTCATTTTTTCAAAACATTTTTCGTGGTTAGCATCCCAGTGCCAGGGTACATTTTTCTTTAATAGGCTGTGAAGAATAGCAGTTTCCCGTGAAAAATTAGGGATGAAACCAGATAAATATGTGATGACTCCAATAAATTGCTGTAGGGCTTTTTTATCCTTAGGCGCAGGCATTTCGGTAATTGCCTTTGTTCGCAAGGGGTCCACAGATATTCCATCTTTAGAGAAAACATGCCCCATATACTTCACCCTTGACAGCCCAAACCTGCATTTTGATTCATTGAATTTTAAATTTACTTGTCGAGCCCTTTCAAGTACTGCTTTTAACCTTCCGTCATGTTCGGTTTTGTTCCTTCCATGAACCAAAAGATCATCGAGATAAATGCAAACTCCCTCTAGGTCTCCAAAATTTTCCGACATAATACGAGCAAAATTCTCCGGTGCTACTGAAATTCCAAATGGCAAGCGTAGAAATTTGAACCTACCAAATGGTGTGCCAAAAGTCAGATATTTGGTGCTTTCCGGATCCATTGGCACATTCCAGAAGCCACAGTTGGCATCCAAGGTACTGAAAATGGACGACCCATTCAATTGGGACCTGATAACCTCAAGCGTTGGTAGCTGGTAATGGGCTCTCATTAAATTCGCGTTCAGATTCCGCGGATCTATACAGATTCTTAGGGCTCCTGATCTCCGTTCTGTCACCTCCATGGAGCTCACCCATTCCGTAGGCTCTGTGACCCTCACAATTACCCCGTCTCGTTCCATACGACTCAATTCGTCTTTGACATTGTTGTACAATTTGAATGGAAGCTTCCTTGGTGGATCTATTACAGGTTCGGCACCTGGCTTCAAAGTAAGCTTACATGAATTACTCATGCAGCCTAAACCCTTGAAAACATCTTGGTATTGTTTGAGAACGAAATCATATGGCAAAGGGTCAGCCGTTTCACTTTTTACTATTTTATGGATGCGTTGTACTAAATTCAATTGTTTACACGTTTGAAAACCCAATACTGTGTTGACGTCAGAATCCAGGACATTAAATGTTAGAGTGTATGTTTGACCTCTGACAATACAGGGTAACACACATCTACCATAATGAGGCAGTGTGGTTCCACCATAGGCAGTCAATTTTTGTTTTGATGGTGATATAAAATTATCATCAACACCTAGTTTTCTCAATTGTTTTAGAGAAATACAATTAACTTGAGCCCCTGTGTCTAGTTGAGCGACAGTATCAATGTTGTTAATAGACAATTCAACATACCAGGCGTTCTCTGAGTCCTCCGCCGAGACCTTACAGATGAAGTACTCATGGTCATCTTCTTCGGTACCAACGTCCACTTGGCGAACTTCCTTTGGTTTGACATTGAAGGGGCAGAATCGTCGGTAATGGTTCCAGTTCTGGCAATAATCGCATTGAATCCCTTTGGCTGGGCACCTGTATCGATGTATTTGTCCACAATTAGTGCAGACGTCACCTGGAGGTTTGCGGTGCTCAGGGAGAGGTGAGTGTCGGCGGCGGTAATCAAAAGGCGAGCTGCCACGGGATGATCCACTCGTTGACCCATATGGTGATGATGATCTTTGATACCTGGATGTAGCTCGTGAATGATTCTGAGTTGGCTTAGGTGACCTATATCTTTGTCTAGCCTGTGAGCGGTTGCCACTGTTGTAGTGTTTTGGCGTTCTGGAAATTTGTTTAACTTCTTCTTTGTTGACTTGGATTGTTCGGGCCTGTAGGTAGCTCATTTCAATGGTTTTGCATAGTTCGACAGCCTTTGTTAAAGTCAGTTTGTCTTCCTGAAGCAGTCTTTCTCTGATTTTGGTATTGTTACTGTTGAGGCCACAAATCAGCATGTCCCTAACCAATTCATCACGAAGTGTTTTTAGGTCACAAGTGAGGCTCAGGTTTTTGAGTCTTGTAACAAACTCATCTATGGACTCGAGATCTCCCTGACGACAAGACAAAAAATTGTACCTCTCCACAGTAATATTCACTTTGGGTGCGAAATGACGATTGAATTCCGCGACGAGATCCGTGTAAGTGACTGTTTCTGAATCGAGATTGAAAGAATGGAATACGTCCATACCTTGAGGGCCGATTAGAGACAGGAGCAGGGCAACTTTGCGCTTATCAGACTCATCTTCTAGGTCCGCAGCTATCAAATACAAGTGGAATTGTTTGTGCCAATTAGTCCACTTTACTACTTTATTAGTTGAAACACTGTCTATTTCGAGATGGCCCACGTTAGGCGAAATATTCACTGATTTCGGCGGCATAGTTGAGAGTTGAGTAGACACGGGGTCTTCAGTAAAAAGATAGGACAAGTCGAAAATGTCCTCAATAATACCCGAATCCCGAGATTCCGACATTAACCAACTGTTTAACACGCACTTCTGACACCATGTTTAAGATTTAATGAGAGTAATAAAGTAGGCGAATAAAGAACCACGTTAATGAGACGACGAAGTATTATAATTTGAGCGAACTGATAATTGATAAGTGATAAAGGCTCACCTGTGCTGACTCCCGGAAGAGTGCAGCACAACTGGCTTGTAGGGCTTGCCGCCTTATTCAAATATTGATTAGTAAGTAAGTAAATCATTAGTTTTATAACATCCCGAAGCTTTAGGTTTATGTTAGTAACTTCTAAGAGTTGAAAAATAAGGGCTGAAATTTTCAAAAAGCCTTAGCTCAAAAACTTTCAACATAAAGGTATTGTTTTTTCATCAATTTAAAATAGTATTGAATTTTTGAATGAACCTATCCAGAGCTCAGTAGGATAAACCGTTTAGTCAGCTAAGTAAATTCTTCCCTGGATCCAAGTTTTACCGGATATTCGGATGGGATGAAAAAGAGAAGAGTGATGTCACCTCAGGTAGCGTAATTTCTTTTTCGTTTTCGTCGGCATCACCTTGTAGTAGAAACTTGTCATCAAGAATCAGAGAAGGTGGAGACAAGGACCAAGAATCTGAACGGATGTGCATGTGAAAAGACTAGGCAGAACAAAAACGGATTGAGTTTACACCAAAAAGGGCGGGAGTGTTGCTAATATCTACTTGACTTCGTGAAGAAGGTAATTTGGCCGCACGCGCTTTCTTTTAACCTCTTGTTTATCTGTAACCATTGGATATTAGAACTCGAAGGAATTATCGAAGAAGCTTGAAAACAAAGCTTCCGCTATCTTGATAGACTTGGAAGCAAAATCATTGGTAGGGATGGCATATCGAATGAAAGATATCGATATATCGATCAAATGATATATCGTCAATGAGATATCGATACCTCCGATATATCGGAGAAAATATATCGATATTTCGATATATCGGAGAAAATATATCGATTTTTCGACGTATCGGAAGATTTACTGTAAAATGTCACATGTGAAGTAGGTAGGGGAATTTAATGGTTTTAAAACAATATACAAATAATTTAGGATGACATTTATGGACATATCGGAGTACCTACTTGGAAAAACTTGAAGAAGTAAGTAGGTAGGTTAATAGAAAAGTTACTAACATCATTTTGGAGGAAATATTATCGATATACTCGAAATATTGGAAGATCTATTTGGAAAAACCGTGTGAAATAATATTTCACATATTATGTATTAACCTACTTTCAAAATTGAAAATAATTGTTGTGAAAACCTGCTTCACTTCGTAGAGTAGGTAGTTTTAAGCTGGACGAGCCTCCATTAACTTTGGCTTAAGTCAAGTATTTGAGCCTTGAGAGCCACTGTAGGTGAATACTATGAACACAATCATATCTGAGCTGAAGTCAACAGTCTGAAATCAACCCACCAGTTGGTACCTACAAAATTTGGAATAAAATTACTTGATGTTTTTACAAGTACAGGCGTCCCTTCTCGTCCATTTATTTCAATATTTAATTTTTACTAAAAAAATTTTTTTTTTTACTTGAAAACTGGTCGCGATATATTGTTAAATATATCGATATTGACCGATAATATCGGTTCTCTATATCGATATAAATATATCGATATATCAAACGTAATATATCGATATATTTCATATATCGATATATCGTTGCCATCCCTAATCATTGGTCAACCAGCAGCAGGTAAGTAAACTTTATTTTCAGAAATTTTTTAAACGATTTTGGAGTGTTATGTTCCTTATTACCCTCCAACTTGAAACTCATTTTCAACTGAAATTTACGTAGCCATTTTCAACAGAACATCAATACATGTCGTAAAAACACATCAAGAGTACTTGAATAGCATAGGTGATGATGGTTGGACATCCTATACAGGAACCAACATCGAGAAACAAGGACTCAGAACCAGATCCAAATACGCATGCACTCGAACCTACAAAAGTAATTCCGAGCAGCGAAATGGAAAAAAGGATGTTGCCAACTGTGAAAGGGCAAGGCCTGGAAGATCCACTGATCTCTCTCATTCGGTGATCGGTTCGATGGTTTTAACCTTGTCGAATTTATCACTTTGCGGCAGAAGGACGGCAGACCTCGTTCATCGCATTTCTTCTCACTTACCTTTTTGTTCGTCCGACCGAGATAAAGGATTTCTCGTCGTATTTTCCACTGAACGCTGCGATTTTTTTATTTGGAACGTTGAATGTAATTTGAGAATTTGGAAGTTAGGTACCGTATCTAGCCAAGAAAAAAGTGGATTGGACCTTTTAAAGCGATAAAATATTTATTTTTTATGAAAGTATGTTATGTAAACCGTTGTATTACCGTTACATTGTGGAAAATTAATTTCGACAATCATAAAATATCTCAGAAAATTATTACGCAAAGTTTATTATCATCATTTAATATTGATAAACTAGAGGTTTCCATTGAGCTCATTGAAGATGAGTCCAAGGTTTTGGAGAGATGGGCAGACCACTTCCACTCTGTACTGTCTGGCGACGGTTCCCACGAGGAGCGCACTAATGAACCTGAACTGAGTACTGTGGACCCTTTGATAGAGGAACCAGCTTTACAGGAAGTTCGAGAAGTTTTGAAAGCTATGAAAAATAACAAGGCTCCCGGTGAAGACCTAATAACAGCTGAACTGCTGAAAAATGGTGGCGCTGTACTTGAAGTGAAGCTCCACAAGCTTATCTGTCTAATTTGGGAACAGGAGAGGATGCCTGATGAATGGAAGACTGGTTTGATCGTCCCTATCTTCAAAAAAGGAGACAAATAGCTGTGCAGCAACTACCGTGGTATAACTCTTCTCGGTGTTGCATACAAATTGCTATCAAGGTAATATTGAAAAGGTTGAGTGCTTACTCTGAAGGCATTCAGGGAGAATACCAGGCTGGTTTTAGACCCAACAGAGGGACAATGGAACAGATTTTCCCTGTGAGACAGATCTTTGAGAAGTTTTATGAGTATGGGATAGATCTCCACGTGCTTTTTATAGATTTCGTCCAGACTTTTGACAGTCTGTCAAGAAAGGCGCTAATTCAAGCATTTCTGAAGCTGGGCGTGCCCCGGAAAATAACAAATTTGGTTTCCATTACGTTACTCAAGTCCAGAGCAAGGGTCTTGGTAGGTGGTAGAGCGAGTGATTCCTTGGAAGTAACGAAGGGGGTTAGACAGGGTGATGGACTTTCGGCCATCCTGTTTAATCTGGCTCTCCACTGCGCTCTATCCAATGTGGATCCTGGTGGCACGATCTTTGGTAAGTCAGCGCAACTTTGTGGGTATGCAGATGACATAGCCATTATAACCAGGAGCATCGGTGCCTTGAAAGAACTGCTATCTGGGCTGGAAATAGAGACTGAAAGGCTTGGCATGGCAGTAAGCACTAATAAGACCAAGTATATGCAAATATCCACTAGAAATCAGAGAGAAACCGATTGTACCCTGAATGGAACCACTTTTGAATGTGTTAAGGAATTCAAGTACTTAGGTACGCTCTTGACCAACGAAAACAGAATAAGCGAGGACATTCAAAAGCGGATGGTCGCAGGAGGGAAGGCTTACTTTGCTTCTATAAAACTGTTCAGGTCCCGTCTCTTGTCCAGGAGAACCAAGCTTAAACTCTATCGCTCCCTGATACGTCATATAAAAACCTATGGTTGCGAAGCTTGGACGCTAACCACCAAGGACGAAAATGCTCTCCTAGTTTTCGAACGGAAAATTATGAGACGAATCTTCGGAGCCAGATGTATAAATGGAGTTTGGAAGATTCGTAACAACGCTGAACTAGATCAACTGATAGAGGGGGAAAATTTGGTGAGGTTCGTAAAGGCACAAAAGTAGAAGAAGGAGGGGGGGTTCTTCCTGTCAAAAATTGCCCCCCCACACCTATATACAAAGAGGGGGGGTTTCCTGTCAAAAATTGCCCCTCACACGTATATACCATGAGGGGGGGTATTTCCTGTCAATCAAAAAAGAAAATTAGCCCCCCTCACACAAGTGGGACTAAGGTGGATTGGTCATGTGCAACGGATGCCTGAAAACCGGATTCCTAAGAAGGTGATGAACCAAAGAATGGCTGGAAGGAGGAGACGGGGAAGACCTAGAGGACGCTGGCTATGCGATGTCAAAGACGACTTACGGACCATGCAGGTACGGAACTGGAGAGGGGCGGCGGAGGATCGAGTACGATGAAGAGGGATTGTTCGGGAGGCCAAGGCTCACACTGGGCTGTAGCGCCAGAAGAAGAAGAGGTTTCCATTATTTTTCCGAATTTTAGCGAAAATATAGCATTTTTGCGACCGATTGTCACGTCACGACTCAAGAATGCGTTACCATGTTCATTTTAACAAATGTCATGTAAACATTTGTCTCGAAATAAACATTTAAAAAAATGTTTGGTGGAAAAAATGGCGTAAAATTAATCGTTATTAAATGATCTTACTGTAGAACCGTAGGTCTACCGTCCGTAGTTTTTTGTTATGTAAAGATCATCCGAAAATACCTCGGCTTTTCCAAATCAATAGGAAGAAGAAGAAGAAGAAAATGGTTTATTAAAGAATTTGACATATCAAATAATAATTACAATGGCGAAATAAACAATACAGCATGGTTCTTTTCGAACCGCCTGCCGAAAGATTGGACCTTGTAACTAACTTAATTTTTTTTAAGAGAAGAAAATAAGTAAATATAAAAAATAATTAAAATCAAAGTAAACTTTCCAATTAATACTGGATTATTTCTGAAAAACTTGATAATTAAATTCCCCCACGAGCAATCTGCGGTATGGCCAAACCAAATTGCAATAATGTACCAGTTTACTCCAGGCCTGTGGGTCATTAAGGAGTTCAATCGCCTCATCGCGCGACAACCTTGACTTACCAAGAGCACAACATCTGAACTCCGCCAACACCGGACACCTGCACAGGAAGTGGAATGTCGTTTCCAGCTCTCCCAGACTGCACATTGAACATCTCTCCGAGGGTAGATGGGTTTCGCAATATGGTTTCGCGTTCAGATGAAGGGTCTCTGAGCGCAACCTGAACATCCATCTCAGCGTATTCATGGGATGCTCTGAATCTTTGAGCAAATTTGCGCACTTCACCGCAGGGTCCAATTCCTGATACAGAGTATATGAGTTGGACGACTCCACCCTTCCTCTGAGACTATAACTTCCAGTGCCACGATTCTAGGCAGCCGAGTGCATGACATCTTTGCAACTCTCAAGATATATTTCAGGTGTAATCCCAAAGTAAATACGGAAGTTGGCTCCAACTCGATATCAAGGTAGGCAATATTATTTGGCGTATGCGATGGGAGGCCAAAAATCCTCTTCATACATCGAGTATGTGGCCTGTCTGTACCAGGAAGGCGTGACGGTCCTCGAGGCAGGAGGTGAGGTGTCAGGGGATATACGGGTCGGGCGTGGGGTACGCCAGGGGGATCCCCTATCGCCACTTCTCTTCAACCTGGTCGTGGATACGGCCTTGGGTAAGCTGCCCACAGAAGTAGGGTTTGATCTCGCCCCTGGGGTGCGAGTAGGAGCATTGGCTTTTGCCGATGATGTTATCCTACTCGCAGAAACCCGTGAGGGCTTGCAGATCGCCCTCAATGCATTTGCTAAGCAGCTAGCCGAGTGTGGACTTGTGGTTAACCCTGATAAGTGTGGGTCGGTCTCCTTGGTCCCGTCGGGTCGCCAACATAAGGTGAAAGTTGTGGATGGGGGTTTTGTCGTTGGGCAGTCCCCCATCCCATCTCGATCCGTGTTGGAGGTTTGGCGGTACCTTGGAGTCGACTTCATGGGGGTGGCCACTATAACTGCCAGCCGTGTGGACCTTGGTAGAGCGCTAGCTCGCGTTACCAAGGCTCCATTGAAGCCACAGCAGAAGCTGCGCCTCCTTCGCACGTACTTACTGCCGAAGCTAACCTATGGGTTAGTCTTTGGCAGGCTTACGGCGGGGAGGCTGCAAGAATTAGATCGAGAAGTTCGCTCTGCTGTGCGCTCTTGGCTGAAGTTCCCACCTGGTGTCCCAAGTGCCTATGTTCATGCACCGGTCAAATCCGGTGGGCTTGGTATTGTGTCTCTCTCGGCATGTATCCCTTCTCTGCGCCGCCGGCGCCTGCTAGCCCTTCAAGGGTCGAGCTGGGAGGTCGCCCGTGCGGCTGCTGATCTTGATTTTGTCAGGCAGCAGTTAGCATGGTGCGACCGAGCAACACCATCTGCTCCAAAACCCAGTTCGTCTGCTGAGTTCGCTGCTGCGCTGCATGAATCAGTAGATGGTAAAGAACTCCGACAGTGCTCCGAAAGCCTTGTCTCATCCCAATGGGTAGATTGGGCTTCGAAGGGCATTGGGGCCCGCGACTACCGACACTTTCACGCCATCCGCGTGGCATCTTTGCCAACTGCGGTGAGGTGTTCAAGAGGTAGTCGCGGGACAACCCTACCCCTTTGCCGCGCCTGTCGGAGTGGAAATGAACATTTATATCATGTAGTGCAGCAGTGTCCTCGGACTCATGGTGGCCGCATTCTACGTCATGATGCGGTCGCCAAGCAGATAGCAGGTGCTTTGTCATCTAGCGGCTGGGATGTTGAGAGAGAGAGATTGTATCGCATGCCAAGTGACCAGGGTAAGAAGCCCGACATTGTTGCCGTCAAGCCCGACCAGTCTTGCATTATCCTGGATGTCCAAGTTGTCAATGGCAGCTTGGACATGGAGCAGACTTGGCGGGCCAAGATAAGGAAATATGACACAAATGATTTACGGCAAGCAGTGTCGGAGCTAAAAGGAGTGGCACCCAACAACATCAGGGTGATGGCTGCAACCTTGTCATGGCGCGGTGTGTGGTGCGGGAAAAGTGCCACGGAGTTGCGTGAGTTGGGCATCTCGGTAGGCGTACTCCGTGGTATCACCACCCGTGTCCTGCTCGGCTCATATTTGAACTGGTGGTCGTTTTATAGAGGCACTTCCCTTCATCCTTCTCTCCCACCCCCACCTTCCTCATCTTCCCTTATCCCTAGGGCCGGCGTCGGGTGAGTCCTGGGCGTCCTCCCCATTATATTTGATTTTTATTTTTTTATTTTTTTATTTATGGCGTGCCCCCTCCGTCACCAAAGACATTTTGTCTTGAGGGGAGTTAAAAAAAAAAAAAAAAAAAAAAAAAAATAGCAATTGTACAGCATCCACACTAGTGTACTCTCTAAACCCCCAAACCTGGGCTGCATAGCACAGGATGGCCCTGACGAACGCTTTAAAAATCAACAGGACCAAATCAATAGGACCTACCAACCATATTATCGCGGATGGTTAACAATCACTTTGTCAGAAAGTTCCTAAGAGCAAAACATCGTTATCCCAAATTTGTGGGTATCTTCAATACGAAATTTGATTTTTGATTGTAGAGGAACACAACTGGTTGGCATGAAATTCTTTTCAACAAACGAAAAAAGATCGCATTTGATTTTGAACTTGAACTCTTTCCTGTCACTAGGAGAAATTTTCTTTAAAGTGGCCGAAAAGCTAACAATTAAAGAGTCGATTTCCCAATCCATAAAGCAGTTGGAAATTCATACTCTAAACCGGTCGACATGGAAATTTGAATAGCTCATGAAGCTACAGCACAATACAGAAAACACAATCTCTTGGCTACTGGATCATAGAGTCAACTAACAAACCCAGTAATTTGATTTTTACCACTCAATTTTTACTAAATCTATCATTACAGTTTAGACGGTTCAATAGGCATTCCAACGTCGGTGGAAGCACATTATATACAACGAATAGACATCAATGTCCGTCAACTGCTACTCGGCCATTCAGAGACATCTCCTGACTTATCTCCTGTTCAAATGAGGTGAGTCTCTCATTAGAAATCGTTGGATATGATTAGGAGGAGTAGTTAGTTAAGTAGAGCTGTGCAGTTGTCACAGTCTCATTTAAAAACAATGTCGGATTTACATTTTTTCTTTTTGGTTCTTTGTTTATACTACCTTAGCGATACCGAGATACCCCGCTAGAACATTTATGATAGGAAAGCGCGTGAAGATGAAAGATTATTACGAAACATCTTGAAACTTATCGTTATTTGATTACAAATCGAATAATTATTACTCACAGTTTAAGCATTTATTATAGTACCTACTCTAGCTCTCAAGAAACTGACTGCTTGAATTTTGCTCTATAGCGAGCAAACGGACGGAGCACAAGTTTACTCACCCTGCAAGACGGCTCGGTATTGCGGGTCATTGCCTACTCGGATGTGTCTCCATTAAACTGAAGTTGCATCCCATACTGTTCGTCTGTCCTTCAATCCTGCTCGAACTGTTACTCCGATATCGTCCAGTTTTTGTTCTTTACTGAGTGCAGAAGTTCCTGGTCAGGTTATATAATATAATCTATATAAAAAGGTAGTTCGTTCGAGGTCAGTTTACTGTCATCACGATAAAATTCGCAATCCTCTTGGAGCGCTCATTCAACTTTCTTTCAAATTTGTGAGGAACAAGGCAGTTAATTGCGAAAAATCAACATTTCACAAAAATTTACCCTAGGCATGAATACTCACTCTATACCATTACTTTAAACTTCCCAGGGGATGGACCTCACAGCCCCCTTCAACTAAATACGCTGCAAATTATTTCATAACGGTTTATTTTACTGTAAAGATCAGTCAGTTAATGATCATGTGCGATTCTCACTCGTGTTTTTGAAACTTCATTCGTCCAACACAGAGTAAACTTCCTTCTAAGGACCAGGACCCAGCCTGACTGCCGCCCACGTGTTCTAATAGATTTCACAATAAACGCCCATTTAACTATTTTTGGTCGTTTGGGTGGTATCATTCGTTTATAAAAATTGAACACTAACTTATATTGATGAAAAAACACCATAATCATTCACTAATTAGATAATTAATCATCCTCATTAAGCAAACGGTTGGTCCCAATGAGCTCTGGTTGGTGCCAAAATATTTGTTAAAATCGTCGCTATTTAACGTTTAAGCTTAAGCAGGTACTTTACTTGAGGTTGATTGTCTGGAAAGAGTTTTTTTTACACATCGAAGGTACGTGTCTACCCTTACAAAAATGATACATTTCAAAAATTGAGTTGGTCGTAGCCTTTCTATTAATGAGAGAGAAGCCAAAGAAGAGGAGGAGGAGAAGACCATGAAATTGACAACTTCTCAGTTTTTTTGGTTTACTAGTTTGGTGCACTTTATTCTTACGGCATCTTTAAAACTCAGGATCATTTAGAAAACTAGAAACATGAAAATGAAATTCCGAATTGGGGCATTTTTCAGTGGTGGTAATTATAAGCATTTTATACCATTCGATCTGGGGAAGCTACACTTCCAGATTTCCTACCTTACGTAATGAAGTATCAAAATTATTAATAAATTAAGTACTCACTGAGTCTCTCTTCTTTCTGTTACTTCGTTAAGTTATCGACAAAAGTTTGATGAACTCCAGTGGACGGGTCGTAAATCATGTGTGACGGCGCGAGGGCACAAGGAAGCAAACTTATGGATGAAATTTCCACCGAGTTTTCACTCCATTAGGTTTTAATTAAGGTAAATGGCCTCGTGGAGACGATTAACGAGCGGTGGCACTGAATAAATCTCGAGGGCTCTTTTCCTCTTAAATTGCAGGCAATGATTCAATCAATAACAATCTGTGCAAGATGCAGCGTATAATGGGCTCAAATACGATAACGTAGATGGATCAAAATAAACTGCTTTATTATTACCTTGATTATCATCGGATATGACTGTTGCAGAATTTGGTTGTGATAATTTCAGCTCGCCCAATATTTGGCGAATGTAAAGAGCTTCTTTCGTTGCTTCGCATCGGGCTAGATATTCGGCTTCATCGCTAGATGGGGCGATTGTGCGTTGCTTTCGTGCTTCCCAAGCTATCACAGCACCTCTCATAATGAAAAAAATACCCTGAATACGACCTTCGGTAAATCCCGCAGCCTAACCAGTCAGAGTCAGCATAACCATGATTGAGGAGGCTTTCCTGTCTCTGGAGCAATATTCCATGTTCGGATGTACCTTTTTAGGTATCTTAAACCCCGTTTTACTGCAATCCAATGTTATTGATTATACCATGTGTTGAACTGACTCAGCAAATTCATGCGCAATGTCAGGTAGAGTAGACACGGCAAGGTACATCAAAGACCCGATGAGCCGTTGGTACGGATACTTTTCATTATCAGTACCGTCACTTCTCTCTGATTTAGCCAACTTTATACCAATTTCGATAGGGGTTGGGACAGCTTTCGATTTTCCCATGCCAAATGTTTCAAAATGTCTTAGGTATTGGCCTCGTCTAGGCATTGGGTGAACTCGATACACAGACCATAATTATTTATCATCATTTACCATCATTATTATTGTTTCCGAGTCTACCAAGGTAGCGGAAGCTTTGTTTTCACTTTTCAAGGACGAAAAAAATAGTTCTCCAAAATCAAAATTTTCACTCGCGTTTTGCGTTTTAGACCTTTCTGAACAATTTTGGTTCCGTGTCTGTGTGTCTGTGTGTCTGTCTGTTTGTCTGTCTGTCTGTCTGTCTATGTGTCTGTCATGAATTCCTTGTAACGCGCATAACTATACAAAGTTATTGTCCGATTTCGATGAAATTTTCAGGGATTATGCGGGTTGGTGTGTAGACGGTCCTCTATGAAAATCATCATCCCCGGACTGATAGAAGCGACTGCGCATGCGCAAACGTGAATTCCTTGTAACGGCCATAACTTCTACAATTTCCACCTGATTTTGATGAAATATTCAGGGATATTACAGATTAGTATATAGATGGTCCTCCATGAAAATCATCACCTTCGGACTGATAGTAGCCACTGCGCATGCGCAAACGTGAATTTCCTTGTAACGGCCGTAACTTCCACATTTTCTACCCGATTTCGATGAAATTTTCAGGGATTATGCAGATTAGGTTGTAGATAGTTTTCAATGAAGATCATCAGCCCTGGACTGATAGAAGCGACTGCGCATGCGCAAACGTGAATTCCTTGTAACAGCCATAACTTCTACATTTTCCACCTGATTTTGATGAAATATTCAGGGATATTACAGATTAGCATATAGATGGTCCCCCATGAAATTCATCACCTTCGGACTGATGGTAGCCGCTGCGCATGCGCAAACGTGAATTCCTTGTAACAGCCATAACTTCCACATTTTCTACCCGATTTCGATGACATTTTTAGGGATTACGCGGATTAGGTTGTAGATGGTCCCCTATGAGGGTAGTGAAAGGTACTTAGAGATTGGTGTTTTGAGATTAACTACTATGCATCGGATCATCTATATAATCGGGTTATGGATACGAGGAAGCTATGTGCCACACCCACTTGGAAGACGTTTTTTAAATGTTCAGGTATTTCCATGTATACGCGTTCTCCTTATTCACCGTTAAGGAATGCGGTTGTTACATCAAGTTGGTGTACTTCAAGGTCATGCTAGAAATATTATTTTATACTGAGTAGCACACTTGTCGATTGCTTGATGAGAACAGAACATTTTGTTTCCAAGCCTACCAAAGTAGCGGAAGCTCTGTTTTCACTTTTCAAGGTTGAAAAAAAAGTTCTCCAAAATCAAAATTTTCACTTGCGTAAAACTTGTTAGGCCTTCCCCTATGAAAATTATCACGCCCGGACTGATGGAAGCGACTGCAAATGCGGAAACGTGAGTTCTTTGAAACAGCCGTAATTTTTGCATTTTCCATCCGATTTCGATGAAATTTCCAGGGATTATGCAAAATTAGGTGAAGATGGTCCTGTACGGGAACCACTACCCCCGAACTAATAGTACCTGCGACTACGCATGCGTAAAAGTTAATTTCCTTGTAACAGCCATAATTTCCAGATTTTTCATCCAAATTTTATGAAATTCTCAGGCGTTGTTAAGATTGACGCGTAAATGACTCCCTTTGAAAATCATGGCCCCCAAATTGATAGTAACCACTGAACATGCGCAAACGTAAAATCCTTGTAACGATGAAATCGAGGGTTGAAAGGCAGAAGTGACCAAGAGCGCTTGCTCCCCCGAAATTCACAGTTTTTGTGTGATTTATGAGTTTTCCTCTTGATTTACCTCATGAATGGACAAAATGATGATCATAAAGGTTCGTGAAATACCTTAGGTACCTTTACCTTACTCTCATATAGCAGATAAGCACGGAAAAATCAAACATTTGTTTTATGTATTACGAATATTCTTTATTAGAGAAAATAAAATTGATTGATTAGAAGGAAATAAAATTAAAAACAATTTAGCCAGCCGAACCAACCAACAAAATAGTGGGGTAAATTAACATCATACAACTTTGTCACTTTGGCTGTCAATTCAACCAACTGATTTTCGATATTTTGGTCGGCAGAAGAGACTATTTTGACACTTGATTTGATAGTTTTTTACTGGTGACGCTCGCCTTCTACTGGCAGAAATGACAGTTCTGCCAGGAGAATGCGAATAGGGTTGAAAAGGGGTGGGTGGGGATACTGTAAGGGTTCTTTGAGCCCTTTATTTTTGATAATCGAGAAATCAATAATACTAGCTTGTAGTGGAGGCTTATGTGTTATCTGACGCATTGAAACCTCAATATTGGATAAAATGGACTTGTTCACTTCTGCCATGCAGCCCTCGAAATGTTGTTTCGCTGAAATTTTCAGATTTTGTTCGGATTGGGATGATGAAGGTCCCTCATGGAAATCATCGCCCCCGGACTGATTGTAACCAGTGCGCATGCGGAAACTTGAATTTCCTTGATCAGTCATATTTTTGATATTTTCTCCCCAAATTCAGTGAGATCTTCAGAGATTATGCGGGTTGCGTGTACATGGCCCCCTGTTAGGGTAGTGAAAGGTACGTAGAGATTGATGTTTTGAGATAAGCTACATATCATCGGATCACCTATACAATCGGGTTAAGGATACGAGGAAACTATGTGCCATACCCACTAGGCAGACGTTTTTTGTTGACAAAATTTGTAATAAAATTGGAAACACAATATAAATTGCTAACAATTTGCATGCCGACAACTGTGTATTGGATCATCATTCTATTCAATCATCGAAGTGCTACACCCACTCGGCATCAACGAACCTTTTTTAAGAGGTTAGCAACAAAAATGTCTGTCTGGCTAGAAACTACCAGCTTTTGAAAAGAATCTATATCAACCCTTCTCATTCTATTAATTGTGTTGTGCTCGAGCTTGTTCGCGGAGTGCATCTGTACCCGGCAGCTTATCGCTTCCCTGCAAAAAAAAAAAAAAAAAAAAAATCGCTTCCCTGCACCTCGCCCAGAGTTAAATTCGTAGCGGAATCATTCAAATCAAATCCTGCAAACCCCCTCTTTGGGCTTCTCTTTTATTTTTCACATACTTATCGCCACGGCACCCGTGCAGTGTCCCGTCGAAGTTCACATCGAACCAATACTGCTTGGCAGGATCCTTTTTTTACGCGAGTCGCAATAAATTCGACTTTTGCTGCTCGGCAGGATTTTTTACTACACTGTGCTGCCGTGGACGAATTAGAATCCACAAACATCCTGTGAACCAGGGGAGGGTACTCATTGATTCCCACCTACTTTATTTGAGCGAGAACCTGCTTGATTTTGCTGAACATCTACTTACAAAAACCCCACATTGTTGGTAGGTGAATTAATACTTTTTTTTGTACTAAGGGGAAATTCGAATAATTCAAATAACGAATGGAACCTCAATGATTTATTTTGTTAAATTTATAGCTATGCAACCTGAGCAATAAGAAATTTTGGAATTTTTTTTTGTTTAGGGGTTTTGGGATATCACCTACCGACTTGTCCTGGAGAGCCTAACGCTATCATCGATGATCGGGCCACGTAATTTTAAAAATAGCAATAGGTAATAGGGAATAAGCTTATTTAAGGCTAGGTTTAGGACCATCAGGTGATCACCTTAGGTTTCTTTTGGACTTCAAGTCAAATTTCAATGGAGTGGGTACTTCCTATACCATACCTACTGTGAGAGGAGCCCAAAGTCCTCGGTTATATTTACTTTTTTTAATTATATTTGAATGATACAACTGATTCATGAGGAATACAACTACTTTAAACAGAAAATTGAATTTACTCCCGTAAATAATTTTGCCCTCACCCTTCACCAAGCTCGAAGGTACTACAATAGGTACTACTAGAAGTATATTCGTCCGCTTCAACTTTTAGTAGGTAACATTAAATTTCTGTAGACTTCGACAAGCGGACTGGCGCCCAACAATAATTTGAACGCAGGTACTTACCCCATCTCTACTGCAAGCTAGCTGGCGGTATTAGATTGTCAACCCTTGCAGACAATATTAGGGTGTGACAATTGAATTATTACTTTTCATAATGTATCAAAAATTATGTTGAAAATCTATAAGTTTACCTTTGATGAAATCAACTGCCATTTCCAGCCCGTACGTGTCGCGATCGCAGTCGTCGAGAATGTGAGCGCCGATCTTGAAGTGTTTGAGACGGGAGTTGATGATGTCGAGGGTGTAGAGCATCGTCTCCACCGCCTGGATGCCCCCCTGCGGCATCACCGGCCCGCAAATGTTGGTCTCCTCCCTTTCGTGGACCATCATGAGACCGCCGAGGACGAGGTCGCCCTCTATCACCGCCTCTCTCTTCACGGGCCACGCAGCCTTGGCCGCGGCTCCTTCTTCCGTAGGAGGAAACGCTTTGTGCCTCTTGCCGTGGCGGTGTCTAACTTTTGTCGTCTCGTTGGTCTCTTCCCCGGATACTCCGATCCGGCTGAGTGCCACGGCTAGGAAAGCGGAGATGAGCATCCGCCTGACCTGGAAGAAGGAATGACAATAATTATTATTATATCGCATCGAATCAAGTTTTCATAAATTGCAACCCTTATTTTTCACCCCTTAGAAGTGAATGACATCAAAAAAAAAGCTTCGCGGCACGTCTAGACCCCAATGGAGCCCATAAAATATCAATCATATCGGATTTTTGGTTTATTATTTTCAACTAGCTGAAAAGCCTGCTAAAAGCAGGCAAAAACAAATCGTAGATGAACACGTAATTAATTGAAAGAAAAAAATTGTATGTCACGGCCTGGAATCGAACCCCGGTCCCCCACGTTCGTACGACATACGTACGTACGTACGTACGGTTGGGGTTTTATGTATATAGATAATGAACTTTGGAATCGAGCAAGAAAAATTTAACCCCCCCCCCCCTGAAAATTTGATGATCTACGTTTCAAGGTACGTAGAATCCGAAAATTGAATTTAAAAAAAGTCCATTCATGCAGCATGAATTAATGAGCGAATTTTAGTAGTTATCTCGAGTTGTTGCCAAACAAAACAATGTTTATTGACATGTTGTTTCACTTCATTTTTAAGGCTTGAATACTTGAAGAAGTGATCTGAATTAGAATAAATAAATTTAGATGAAACTTCCAATAAGAGGGCCAAAGTTGCCTCGATGTACGATACAATTTCCGTCAAGTCGAGTTTCCATCTGGTTCCTTCTTGATTACCACAAAGCAGAGTTTACAGAACTTCATTCACAAGGTTAATTAATTTCCACAAACAGCTCTTCCGGAGTCGGTAAATTTATTCTTGCCCTTTGAACGTTTGAAGATAGGTAACTATTTTTGGATGCCTACAACTGATAATATGCTATGAATAGGGACTCACGCCAGGGAGAATGATGGAGGTAATGTTTTTTGACCAATCGGAAAACAAACAAAGCGAAAGGAACAATGGTGTTGCAATTTCTTTTAGAAAGTTTTTTACACGTGATTTTTTTTTTTTTTTTTTTTTGATGTTCGGAAAAACTTCAGGGATTGTTTTAGAATGTTCCAAAACGGATTTCAGTGTAAAAATTTATCGAAAAAGTCGATTCTAAAAATTTTGAGGCCATTGCAATAGCTTCATTTTCTTTGAAAATTTGCTAAAAATCCGTCCGTCCGCCGTACGCCGTGTGTTGCACTTTTCCTACCAACCATGGACCGATCAACATACTCGTAAGTATCAACATAATGGCGAACAACTTCTAAATCGTGTTGCTGTTTGTCAATTTTGAAAACTTGATGTTAGAATTCATGATTCATATTGGGATTCATTCCGCATAATTATGATTTAGATAGGAATCCATATTCATGATAATCGGGGCGTCGGTGGTCTAGTGGACAGTGTACCCGACTGCGGTGATAAGATGAGAACCGTCGAGCGGGGACGCGCGTTCGAGTCTGGTCGTCGCAGAAAGTTTTCTGTCTATTAGACGATCGGCAATCTCTCGTTCCAACCCAGGGCGGTGATGTTTGGGAAGCCATGAGCGAAATCATCAGAACAAATTCTGATTTCCCCTTAGGGAGACAGCTGATGACGTCCGCGACGCCAAGAATGGCAGTCGGACGAAAATTCAACCTGAAATGGTTGCTTACTTTACTTACTTTACTTACTTTCATTCATGATAATCGAAAGCATTATGGGTTTTACCTACTGTGTATTTATATGTGTTGTTTCCTGAATAATAAACTGGCTACCAATTTTAAATTGAAAACAGCCCCCAAGGCTGGGTCGAGCCGCTTTGATTGGACATAGTGCATCACGATGGATGAAGTAGTAGACTGAAAGAGGTTGTATGTGAATCGGCATTACGAGTTGCGACCCTGTGAATCGGAGTGCTGTTCATGACTCCAGTTATAATTGGGGCTAGGATGTCTTTTCCTACATCAGAAGCGGGATTCGAACCCACGCCTACAGAGTGGAGCCCCAATTATCACTGGACACGTGGACAGGACTCTGATTCTCAGGGTCCCAACTCGTAATACCGATTCACAAATAACCTCGTCAATCAGTTTACAACTTCATCCGTTGCAAGCACTGTATGTCGATACCTTAAAGCACAAATGAGCTATGTCCAAAAACGGAGTTTTCAGAAAAACGCAAAAGCAGTTTTCACCAGTGCACCAGTTCCTGAATTTTTACAATGGCTTATTACACTAAACTTCTTTGACTCTTCAACAAAATTTCAAGCTATTATCGTCAAGAAGGTCAATAATAGTTTTGTTGAATTTGAGTTTTTCCTAAATAAAAAAAAATAGAAAATTTGTAAGATGGATGAACATAGAGCTTTTGTGCTTTAAGGTATCGATGTTATCGTGGGGGTGATGCGTTATGGGAAATATCCTGTACAATTAGAACGGCTGAATCCAGCCTTGGGCGCTCTTTTCAATTTAAAATTAGTAGCCAGTTCATCATTCAGGCAACGACATAATTATGTATAATTTACGTTTATATAAATTATATTCAATAACTTGATGTGGTGGTAAAATGACCCTATCAGACTTAGTTTGTATTAATCTGCTTTATTTCGAGATGACGTTTAATCATGGATCAGGGTCTTAATCATGTGTAGGTATCTACAAAGGAGAACAAGAAAAAGATTGGTAAAAACTAGGTAATAGTTGGTGATGAAGGAAACTGGACGGTTATGAACTGGTACTTATTGAGAACTACTCACTTAGGTACTTTACTTTTTCTTCAAGAATCTTAGGTTACTCAAATTAATGGTGAGATGGACCACCATATCAATTCATTCAATTCCACCAAAGCACTAAGTACGGATTTGAACAATCGTTTCAAAAAATCAAGTGTTTTTAAAACTAATTGTTCAAATTCGTAATATTATGGATGATCCATATCACCGTTACAACCTTAGATTCTTGTACCATATTTCAATAAGTACCGTTTACCACCAGTTCATCACATAGCTTTTACTTTTTTTATTATTTATGAATTTGATGACTATTTCTTACAATCTTTCCTTTCCTAGATAAGGAAAATTTACGATGTCGATTATATGATTTCCGTGCCTTGCAAGTCAATTGAAAAACCCTCACAATACACGTGCATCAATTGTATGACAATGTCTTGGAAACTGGATATAGATTACGTGAAGGTTTTACAGATCTTGGGAGCGTATCCAGTTAGAATACATCCATCTTGTTCCTTCGGTATTTTAAAACGCTTCATCTTCGCCTACCTGCTATTCTTGGGACTGACGATTTCATTTCATCTACTTTATATTCCAGAAACCAAAAATCCAGAGGTGGCAACTTCCTTGGTGTTTTCAGTGAACATAAAACTTCATCTATTTCTCCCATTGTTGTTCCTATGCGAACACCTTTGTAAAAAGGAAAGGTTTCTAGAATCTATGAGATCGTTACGACCGCTTCAACAGAGGCTTCACGTTCAAAAGCCATTCCAATTGTGCTCCTTCATCCAGTGCTCAATTTTGATGTCCTTTGTGAGTTGCGTTATAGTAATTGTTTTAGTTTTCTGGAAGCAAAGCATAAACCAAATGGTTTTCTTTGAAATTTTTGCTATGTTGACTCTCACCATCTGGTTTTTCCACATTCTAAAGATGGTCATCGACGGAAATACTGCCTCGACGGTTATGATTCTTCATCATCATTGTCATGCAGAGGAATGTGTTCCACTATATAATGATCACTTGGAAACCTCTCAAAATGTAAATGGGTGTTTCAGCATACAGTTGTCTGTTCAACTTGTTTCTTTGCTTGTCTTGTTCACGGCTCAGTTTGGCAATTGGTTTCACGAGACTGGTTCCGATTATCTCAACATCCTAGATTATTCTCTGTGGACCTACTTATTTGTTTTACTCTGATTTGTGATAGTTCACGTTTGTCACTCTGTATCGAGCAAGGTAAATTAATATTCGCATCTTAATGTGATTTTATAATAACCTGAGTGTTTTTGATTACCCTTATGTTTCACCTGTTTTCCTTCATCCTTGTGCTCATCAAATTGTGACTGTTCTTTTAAGTAGTTCTCCTTACAAAAGCTGTCTTTCGAAGCTTAAGTATATTATCAATAAGCGTGGTAATTGTTAGAATTTTTTAATCATTAGTCTTAGTCTATTTAACATTTAGACATGACAAATCGTTATCCATTTAGGTTAGTCGACACTTCACTTCACCGGTCCCGGTGGACCTACTTTTATTTCATCACTTGGATTTGAGATAATTCACGTTTTTAGAACGTCCCACAGTAAGACTTGGGCGTCCTTATGCGATCGATCTGGGGTGAAGTTGGACAACACTCAACAGAAAAAAAAAATAACCACACAGTAATCCGTTTTAGACCATTCTGAATCCAAATCCGCGAAAAAAACCATAGGTGTATGTCTGTGTGTGTGTGTGTGTATGTGTGTATGTGTGTGTGTGTGTGTGTGTGTGTGACAAAATCTTGTGTCGTCTGCACAGGCCTTAGTTCTCAACCGATTTTCCTGGTTCTTTTTTTGTTCGACGCGGAAAACTATCTAGTTGTGCACTACGTCGCCGGAATTTCGAATTTTGCCTTTTAAGGGGGTGAAAGGGGGGGTTAATGCTCAAAAAACGTGCGTTTTTGGGCATAATCTTGAGTCGTCTGTACGGGCCGTAGTTCTCAACCGATTTTCGTGGTTCTTTTCTTCTTCGACGCGGAAAACTATCTAGTTGTGCACTACGGCGTCGGAGTTTTGAATTTTGCTTTTTAAGGGGGGGAAAGGGGGGGTGAATGCTTAAAAAACGTGCGTTTGCGGGGGTAATCTTGTAAAATCTGCCCAGGCCTCAATTTCCAACCGATTTGCGTGTTCCTTTTTTTGTTTGACTCAAATAACTTCCGAGTAGTACATGATTTTACCAGAGTACCAAAATTTGCAAGGGGAGGTGATGGGTGGGGGTATAATATTCACAAAATATCCGATTTTTCAATATTTCGGTTCCTTTACTGCTTACTAATTGTATCCAACCTTTGAAATTGAGGAAAAATTCTCATTATACCTCTGGATTTTCATGAATTATTCTCTGTGCCACCATGGAAATAATAGTGGTGCCACCATGGTGCCAGGACACCATAAACCGCATATTTCGTTGGTTTTTTTTTGTGTTTCACCTTGAATACGGACGTTAACCTCGACGGACTGCCTATTAAAACTAATAGATGAAACTTCAATGTTGAGACGTATTTCCGCTTTGGTTACAGACTGGCACCATTGGTGAGTGGAAGGGGGGGGGGTGAACTCGAATTCGCATGTTGGGTGTCGTAGATCATTGATTTCAAAATGCTCTTCAGATTTGAGGCTCCCATGCCGCTAGAAATGTTTTAGTGGTTAATGGTGAGGGGGGAGGGGGGGTCACTATTTCTTATCTAAAATAATAAATAAATTACATCGAGTGAAACAGTTTTATCGCTTACCAGCTGGTTAAACTTATCTAATGCTTATCCAATGGGACGTCCCCTGGAATGCATGCATTACTAAACAATATGTTTCAGTCTGTATCGAGCAGGATGAATTACACTATCGTATCCTAATGTGATGTCTAAGAAGCTAGATTGTTTCAATGACCCGTAAGTTTCTCTTGTTTTTCCTTTTCCTCGTCCTCAGCAAACTGTCACTGTGCTTTTGATTAATTCTTATTATCATCAAGGAACCTTGTTTTTTAGGCTGTTATTTTGTGGTTATTGTAAAAGTTGCCGGGTAATCGATAAGAATTATTGAGTACATAGGTAAGTGTTTTGAACTTAGGCTTGATAAAACCATCATCCACTCAGGTTCGTAAACTCGTCACTTCATGGTTTCCGGTTTCGATAAAATGATGTCCGTTCATCAGGCCCATCCCTATTATTGGTAAACCTTCACAGTACAAGGAAAGCAGTGCATCGACAGTATGACAACGACCTGGAAACTGAATGTCGACTACGTTAAGCTCTTACAGATTTTAGGGGCGTATCCAGTTAGAATACATCCATCTTGTTCCTCCGGTATTTTAAAACGCTTCTTCTTCGTATACCTGCTATTCATGGTATTGACGATCTCCACTCAGCTGCTTTATTATCACGAAACCGAAAATCGAGAGGAGGCAACATCCTTCGTGTTTTCAGTGAACAACAAACTTCATCTACTTCTTCCTTATTTGTTCCTAAGTGAACACTTTTTCAAAAAGGAAAGATTTCTAGAATCTATGAAATCGTTACGACAGCTTCAACAAAGGCTTCACGTTCAACAGCCATTCCAATTATGCTCCTTCATCCAATGCTCAATTTTGATGTTTTTTGTCAGTTGCGTTGGAATATCCTGTATAGTTTTCTGGAGGCAAATGCGTTTCGTCGAATTTCTGGCTTTGTTGAATCTTAATATCTGGTTTTTGCACATAATCAAGGTTGCCAGCATGATCTCTACCATTGGGACCTGTTTTGATGCGTTGACTGCCTCGACGCTTGTGATTCCTCATCATTACCGTCATGCTGAGGAATGCATTATACTCTATAACGATCTCCTGGAAACCTCTCAAAATGTAAATGGGTGTTTCAGCTTACAGTTGTCCGTTCAACTTGTTTCTTTGCTTGTCTTGTTGACGGCTCAGTTTGGCAATTGGTTTCACGAGACTGGTTCCAATTATCTCAGCATCCTAGATTATTCTCTGTGGACCTACTTATTTGTTTCACTTGGATTTGTGATAATTCACGTTTGTCACTCAGTATCAAGCAAGGTAAATTACTATAATTCTAATCTACTAGGTATAATTACTCTAATCGTATCGTAGGGCGATATCCTAACTGGTTGATTATTTTTTATGACTCTTACACGTGTCTCCTGTTTTTCTCCATTCTTATGCTCATCAAACTACCAATGTGCTTCTATTATTATCCCTAATCATCACGAAACCTCATGCTGTGTTAAATTTACTGTCCAACATCCTTCAATATTTTCGTCTTTCTTATTTTACCTCTCATCTTCTTAGTCATTCTTCTTCCATCTTCAATCCTCTGTCCCCGAACTCTGAACACCTAGAGGTCCACTGTAGACTGTTGTAGCTTCTGCTAAAGAAGCTTCAACCGAGCATCACGTTCTCTTGGATATACCTATGTAATGTATGTAATATATGTAAAATACTGTTGATTTATTAGTGTTCGCAATTATCTTCAAAGTTTATCTACTTAGCTTATAGGAATAAGAATTTTCTCCATGAAATCACTCCGAGAGTTTAAAGAAAAGCTTCACAAAGAAAATCTTTTCCAACTACGCGCCTCTCTTCACTGCTCAATTCTGTTATTTTTTCTGAACAAAACTTCAAATATTTCTGCAGTTCTAGCTTCAACAGTATGTTTTTCATACCCAGAACTGTCACACTGGTTTTTTCTACAGAGCTCTAGGTGGTCTCATTCGATTCAAAAATTCAATTCTACTTTAAATCGGTGAAATAATAAGACTTTTATATCGAGAGTTTTCGAGCAAGGGCGTTTTGTAAATTAAAACCCTATTTTTCGCCCCAAAAGAAATGACTGACACTATCCAAAACCTTAGGGGCACAACTAGACCCGAAACGATGCCCATATACCTAAAGTTCCATGGTAACTAAAGAAAGTGCAACGTACAGCGTAAGGCGGAGAGACGGAGATTTTTTTAAATTTGATTCTTGGATTCTTCTTTGATTCTACTTGATTCTACTAAATTCTATTTCATTCTACTTTGATTCTTTGGATTCTATTTGGATTCCTTGCAACGTAACCATAAAATTTGGGGGGATAACTTTTTCTTCCTCGATTCCAAAGGTAATAAAAATAATAATCCAAAACAACACTTTTCAGGATCAGTTGAAGAATTCTTTACTTCCAATTCCCATCATATACCCGTTATAATCTCCTGTAGAATCCTCAACAAGCTACATGTTCGATTTTATTTGCAATTCGATGGTTTTTGAGAAAAGGATATTTATGCCCATGAGTCTTGTTGATTATTTTAATCAGTCTGATTAACACAGCATAATAAATTGTGTTATTTGTTCATTATATCAGTTGATCGGAGAAAACTTTTTACATCAAGTTCGTTTTTTTCAAGACGAGGTCATACTCACAGTTTTACAAGATACCTACTCAAGTAGTCACAGATTAAATGATAGTTAAGAGCTTTTCCATTTTGACAAGATGAAACAGACACCTGTCCGATTCGTTACTATCTCGGAATTTCTGTGAATTAAATTAATGTCTTTCCACCTGTTCCCATTAGTCGACCAGGGCCAACTTGCAGAACTTAGTACTTTGATATTAAGAACAAAATTATCATCACAATGAAAGGAAGCTATTTGGAGATCTTCCAGGCTTTAGGAGCTTACCCAGTACAAGTACATCCCTCTCATTCCTCGAATATTTCAATACGTTTCGTGTGTGCACAATTACTGTTGATCGGATTCATAATATCCGGCACACTGATATATTGTCAGAATTCTTCAAACACCTCCGACGGGGCTATTTCATCAGTGTTCTCTGTTATCTTCAACATTCATGGACTTTTGCCTCTCGTTTGTATGTGTGAGCAGCTTTATATGAATAAGAAGTTCCTAAAATCTATTCAATCACTGCGGGAGCTACAAGAGAGGCTTCACAAAGAAAATCAGTTCCAATTATGCTCCTTTCTTCAATACTCAATTTTGTTATTTCTTCTGACGGGTGGACTACTGCTCATTCCGATTTTCACGATGTCAAATCGTCAATTATTATTATTGGCCGAAATATTGTCATTATTAGGACAATCAATGTGGTTTTTAAACATACTTAAGACTGTAAGCTTGATTTCAACTGTCGGGTCTTGTTTTGACGCACTTACAGCCTCCATAAGATTGATTCCTCATCGTCGATTTTATGCTGAGGAATGTGTACTACTCTACAACGAACTCCTTGACACGTCTGTGAGCATAAATGAGTGTTTCATTTTACAAATATCCCTCATGATTTTTTTTCTCCATGCCGAGTTGACGGCGCAGTTTAGCTATTGGTTCAAAGAAACAGATTCCGATTTTATGACTTTCTTAGATTACACTCTGTGGAGTTTCCTCTTCGCTTTACTTCTATTTGTGATAATCCATGTCTGTCATTCAGTATCGAGCAAGGTAAAGTGAAATTATTATTCTCTAATCTCAAAGTCTTAACGATTTGTATTTCATTACATTATTGTTTAATACATATCATGTATTTGAATCCTATAAAATCATAAATTTTACCGAGTCACTCAATGTTGTGGGTAGTTTAGGTTGCAGCACAGCAATGTTACCCAAAAGGGAGAACATTGCAGGCTGGAACAGGTGTTTGAAGGTAATAAAGCTACAAAGCTGGAATTCGTAACTGTGGAGGAAGAGCTCCAAGTCTCGAAGACGACTTTTCTCAGAGAATTGAGGGAAAGTCAGATCACTATTCATGTTTTGAGAGGTGGTAGTACCTACCACACTGCATTACTTGCCAAGTCTGCAAGAACAGAAGAAATCGAGGAGGGCATCTTTACAAGATCCTGTGACAAGCTCAGAAAAAGGATTTTCTGGGCACTTATTATTGAACTTAGACGAAATAATAGCGAATCCAGATCTTCCCAGGATACTCAGATTTTGACGGATTCACCCAAGACTTCCAGGAAACCTAAGGCGACGGTCAGCTTAGCCTCGTACCTCCCTATACTACTATATCACGTAGGGGTCACCAATTGAGAGATTCTGAAACTTTGAGTAAGACGATGGAAGGATGTAATAGGCTCTGGAAATTACCAGCATAGCACTTTGGGGACACGTTGGTATCTTTCCGCTGATAGATTCTTGAACCTTGAGTAAAAATAAATGAAACTGTTGTAAAGTATACACTTTGGACCACAATTGGATCGCAGTTATTTTAGAGGGTGACTATTTTAAGATCGTGAGATTGCGCGATAGACAAGTTCTGTATCAAAACACTTACAAAAACGCTGCAAATTTGTTATTTTTCTATATAGATCACTCGTCTGAAAAGCCACCAACCATCCAGCATAAAGAAAAACATCGATCGCATTTCGGTCAGCTAAAATTTGAACGGAGATTAGGCCTCTTTTGCGATTCACACTCGTGTTTCTCATTTATCGTACGTCTAAACCTTAAATTCTCGTTGGGAGCAAACGGTTTGTCCTACAGGTGGTCCCGTGGTCTCAAAAAATTCTAAAAATTCTATACTATCTTAAATTGATGGAAAAACAATACCTTTATATCAATAAAGGGTATGTTTTGAGTTAGGGCGTTTTCAAAATTCATTTTTCGACCCTTAGAAGTGACCTACATCAACAAAAATCTTCAGGGCACAAGTAGACCTCAAATGGAGGCTACATACCAAATTTCATCAAAATCGGTCGATACTAAGTGGAGAAAGTGTCGCGTACGGCGTACGGCGAGGCGGACGGACAGGAGAGTCTAGCCCCCAGAAAGTATTGTCGGGTTTCAGCGCTAACTACTGCCACTTCAGCGAACTACCATCCTTTTCAGCTCGATGTGAGCGTGGTCAAGCGGCATTTCTGAAAAGTAGGCTTACCTCGATTTTACCACTCTATAATTTCCAAGTTTGGCTGTTTAGTTGTTATTTCTTTTTAGACACACATCAAGTTCACCACTAGTGCATTCAAATCAATTGTAAAACTCAAAAATAAATGTTCTCGAGTCAACTAAGTCCATGTACATCGCTACATTGTAATCTTAGGATAACTGCAAATTGGAGGAGCGACGGTAATGCGGTTGCGAGCGTCATCACCTGATAAGATATCAAAAATAGTAGTTCGTTGAAGTGGCGGTAGGTAGCGCTGAAACCCGACAACACTTTCTGGGGGCTAGACTCTCCTCGGACGGACGGCCAAACTTTTGACCGACTTCAATCGCGGCAGAGCCGCGCAGAAGGAAGGAGATATACAGTTCGGAGTGTCATGGGACGACGATTTTTTTTTTTTTTTTTGTATGTACCTACCACTAGCATTTTGGTTTATTATTTTCAATAATGAACCTTTGGAATCAACCAAGAAAAAAATTTTCTAACACCCCATCAAAATTTGTTGGTTTACGTTTCAAGGTACTTAGAATCCAAAAATCTGATAAAAGTCCGTCCGCCGTACGCTGCACTTTTCCCACTTAGCATTGACCGATTTTGATGAAATTTGGTATGTAAGCTCCATTTGGGGTCTAGTTGTTCCTCGAATATTTTGGTTGATGTAGGTCACTTCTAAGGGTCGAAAAATGAATTTTGAAATTTTGAAAACGTCCCAATTCCCATCATATACCCGTTATAATCTCCTGTAGAATCCTCTACAAGCTACATGTTCGATTTTATTTGTAATTCGATGGTTTTTGAGAAAAGAATATTTATGCCCTTGAGTCTTGTTGATTATTTTATTCAGTCTGAATAACACAGCATAATAAATTGTGTTATTTGTTAATTATATCAGTTGATCGGAGAAAACTTTTTATATCAAGTTCGTTTTTTTCAAGACGAGGTCATACTCACAGTTTTACAAAATACCTACTCAAGTAGTCACAGATTAAATTATAGTTAAGAGCTTTTCCATTTTGACAAGATGAAACAGACACCTGTCCGATTCGTTACTATCTCGGATTTCCGTGAATTAAATTAATGTCTTTTCACCTGTTCCCATTAGTCGACCAGGGTCAACTTGAAGAACTTAGTACTTTGATATAAAGAACCAAACTATCATCACAATGAAAGGAAGCTACTTGGAGATCTTCCAGGCTTTAGGAGCTTACCCAGTACAAGTACATCCCTCTCATTCCTCGAATATTTTAATACGTTTCGTGTGTGCACAATTACTGTTGATCGGATTCATAATATCCGGCATACTGATATATTGTCAGAATTCTTCAAACACGTACGACGTGGCTATTGCATCAGTGTTCTCTGTTATCTTCAACATTCATGGACTTTTGCCTCTCGTTTGTATGTGTGAGCAGCTTTACATGAATAAGAAGTTCCTAAAATCTATTCAATCACTGCGGGAGCTACAAGAGAGGCTTCACAAAGAAAATCAGTTCCAATTATGCTCCTTTCTTCAATACTCAATTTTGTTATTTCTTCTGACGGGTGGACTACTGCTCATTCCGATTTTCACAATATCAAAACCTCAATTAATAACATTGGCCGAAATATTGTCATTATTAGGACAATCAATGTGGTTTTTCAACATACTTAAGACTGTAAGCTTGATTTCAACTGTCGGGTCTTGTTTTGACGCACTTACAGCCTCCATAAGATTGATTCCTCATCGTCGATTTTATGCTGAGGAATGTGTACTACTCTACAACGAACTCCTTGACACGTTTGTGAGCATAAATGAGTGTTTCAGTTTACAAATATCCATCTTGATTGTTTTTATCCCTGCCGAGTTGACGGCGCAGTTTAGCTATTGGTTCAAAGAAACAGATTCCAATTATATGACTTTCTTAGATTACACTCTGTGGAGTTTCCTCTTCGCTTTACTTCTATTTGTGATAATCCATGTCTGTCATTCAGTATCGAGCAAGGTAAAGTGAAATTGTTATTCTCTAATCTCAAAGTCTTAACGATTTGTATTCCATTACATTATTGTTTAATAGATATCATGTATTTGAATCCTATTAAATCATAAATTTTACCGAGTCACTCAATGTTGTGGGTGGTTTAGGTTTCAGCAGAGCAATGTTACCCAAAAGGGAGAACATTGCAGGCTGGAACAGGTGTTTGAAGGTAATAAAGCTAGAAAGCTGGAATTCATAACTGTGGAGGAAGAGAAGTAAGTCTCGAAGACGACTTTTCTCAGAGAATTGAGGGAAAGTCAGATCACTATTCATGTTTTGAGAGGTGGTAGTACTACACTGCATTACTTGCCTAGTCTGCAAGAACAGAAGAAATCGAGGCAGGAATCTTTACAAGATCCTGTGACAAGCTCAAAAAAGGCTTTTCTAGGCACTTATTATTGAACTTAGTCGAAATAATCGCGAATCCAGATCTTCCCGGGATACTCACATTTTGACGGATACCATAGTGGAAGCATATGATTCACCCAAGACTTCCAGGAAACCTAAGGCGATGGTCAGCTTAGCCTCGTACCCCCCTATACTACTATATCACGTAGGGGTCACCAATTGAGTGATTCTGAAACTTTGAGTGAGACGGTGGATGGACGTAATAGGCTCTGGAAATTACCAGCATAGCACTTTGGGGACACGTTGGTATCTTTCCGCTGATAGATTCTTGAACCTTGAGTAAAAATAAATGAAACTGTTGCAAAGTATACACTCTGGACCACAATTGGATCGCAGTTATTTTAGAGGGTGACTATTTTAAGATCGTGAGATTGCGCGATAGACAAGTTCTGAAAATACTATCAAAACACTTACAAAAACGCTGCAAATTATTACAAAATGGTTTATTATTTTTCTATATAGATCACTCGTCTGCTAAGACACCAACCATCCAGTATGGAAAAGAACATCGATCGCATTTCGGTAAGCTAAAAATTTGAACGGAGATTAGGCCTCTTTTGCGATTCACACTCGTGTTTTCTCATTTATCGTACGTCTAACTCTTAAATTCTCGTTGGGAGCAAACGGTTTGTCCAACAGGGCTTCCCGTGGTCTCAAAAAATTCTAAAAATTCTATACTATCTTAAATTAATGGAAAAAGAATACCTTTACATCAATATGTTTTGAGTTAGGGCGTTTTCAAAATTCATTTTTCGACCCTTAGAAGTGACCTACATCTACAAAAATCTTCGGGGCACAACTAGACCCCAAATGGAGGCTACATACCAAATTTCATCAAAATCGGTCGATACTAAGTGGGAAAAGTGCCGCGTACGGCGTACGGCGAGGCGGACGGACTGCCAAACTTTTGACCGACTTCAATCGCAGAAGGAAGGAGGTATACAGTTCGGTGTGTCATGGGACGACGATTTTTTTTTTTTTTTTTTTTTTCAATGTTTGTACCACTAGCATTTTGGTTTATTATTTTCAACAATAAACCTTTGGAATCGACCAAGAAAAAAAATTTTAACACCCCTTCAAAATTTGTTGGTTTACGTTTCAAGGTACGTAGAATTCAAAATGTGAATAAAAATTTGGCCGTCCTCCCGCCGTACGCGGCACTTTCCCCACTTAGCATTGACCGATTTTGATGAAATTTGGTATGTAGGCTCCAATTGGGGTCTGGTTGTGCCCCGCAGATTTTGGTAGATGTAGGTCACTTCTAAGGGTCGAAAAATGAATTTTGAAATTTTGAAAACGCCCGAAACTCAAAACATTTTGATAAAAAGGTATTGTTTTTCCATCAATTTAAGATTCTATAGAATTTTTAGAATTTTTTGAGACCACGCGGAGTCCTGTAGGACAAACCGTTCGCTCCCCACGAGAATTTGAGGGTTGGACGTACGATTAATCATAAACACGAGTGTGAATGGCAAAAGAGGCCTAATCTCCGTTCAAATTTTAGCTGAACGAAATGGGATCGATGTTTTTCTTCATTTTGGATGGTTGGTGGCTTTGCAGACGACGGATTTATATAGAAAAATAATAAACCATTGTTTAATCATTTGCAGCGTTTTCTTCGATTTTTGGATTCTACGTACCTTGAAGCGTAAACCAACAAATTTTGAAGGGGTGTTAAAAAAAATTTTTCTTGGTCGATTCCAAAGGTTCATTATTGAAAATAATAATTCGCCTAATAATTAATTATGAGGCTACCTTATAACAGCTTTTGATGCATGATTGTTGATTAGTTTCTGTTCGAGAGCTCAAAAAATAGGGTAATTTTAGACACAATATCAAAAGCGTAGGCCGCGCGCAGCGAAGTTCTCGAGGGGGCTCCCTTCACGCAGGTCGAAAATACTCGTAGATGATTGAAGAGAAGCGATGCCGAATAAGTGTATCAGAGGGGAAAAAATTGATTTTAGGCAAAATTAAGTAAAAAAGCGGTTATAAAGCGGGATTGGCGAGAAGCGCGGAACAGACGATGTGAATGAAGGTGATAATGGTATCAATGCGCAGGCTTTGAGCGCATCCTAAAGTGACTGGTAAATTGTTAGTTATCTATCCCGCCAATGTACAAAAGTAAAACATTAGGGATGGAACAGTTTCTTTTTGAAATACATATAAGATTAAAATTCTGGAATAAAAGTGAGAGTTTGTTCTCGTGATTCTTGCCGAAAGTGCAATCTATACCGATATGAAATAGATAGATATTCCTGTTACTAGTAGGTTGTTCGAGTATATTATGCGACCCTACTATGTAATTTCATTTCAATGTATATTTAAAATTTCTTAATACACGCGTAGGTGCTTTGAGGGTTGTATAGATTGTAGGGTTGTATTAAGTCTCATGTAATTCCGCATTATAAGAAATTTCATAATATGAAAATATAGGTAATTAATCAAACACACAAGAAATATATTATACGAATGAAATGATACGTAGAAAATAAACTATCGATTATATTATAATAATCCTCAGTTCGTCTTGTATAATGGGAGCCCTGATGATGCAGAAAATTGGTCGAAAACATGGTGAAAGATATTAATTATTTTGTAGGAACCAATCCCGGACACATTGAAAAATACATCATTATTACAAGGGGGCGGATTCATTTTTCCTGAAAGAAAAATCCAAAATATGCCGTAATAAAATGGGGAAAAAGCCTGAAATATGCTACAGTAATAAAAAATTTACAATAATGACAACACGAATAATGACGAGTACGAGTATCTAGTTATTTTTTTAAATAAGCGAATTTTATGGAGTACCAAATCTCCAAATGTGCATTTATAGGCAAAGAAAAGGCTTGTTGGTACTTTTGAGTGAAAATACAAAAAACACGAAGACTTGGATTGAATAAATTATACGAAATCCCTTGCTTATCCACTTAGCAAAACATATTACTATGCTTGTATAAGAAAATTAATTAGGCTCAATTTGCATGAAAAAAGGTCATTTAAGAGTGAAAAAGGTTTGATTTCATGGAAGATGCTAGCAGTTTTTTAAATACGAAAATTGCACTGTTATATTATTGTTGTTTTTAGGCGAAGAAGTTCAATACCGTCTTCTATAATACCATCTTAAGACGTGGTTTGAGAATAGTCCAAGAGCACGTAAGTGGATCACCACATTAAAATAATCTGGCAAATTGTTTGGGCATTATTATAGCGGCCTTGCATACAGTAAAATGGACTTGAGAATTAGAATAACATGAGAATTAGTTGGTATGAAAATTATTTGTTATTGCAATATTATTGACAGATGTATTTTTTATTCGAAAACGATTTTAATGAAATGTTGTGTCATTTCAGCCCATCGTCCTTCTGCACATAACAAGTCACAATAAAGTACGCTTCACGGCGTATAATTGTGTCACAATAGATTACAAACTTGGTATTTCGGTAAGGAAAATTTAATATTTTGAAGATCAGTACCTAAAATACCTACCTATTCCACTATATACATACTCAATCGCATGAATGATCATTGCAATTTTCGTAAGGAGACCGATTAGGCTATCAGGGTTCTGATTATTGCCTCCACTCGGCTCCACTCTTTCCTAGAAAATTATTGAACATACAAAACAACCTGGAAAGCACGTTTCTTCTAATGTTGTAAATACTACAAATAAGACCTACACAACTGTTTTTTTGTGTTTTTTTTTTTTTTTTTTTTTGTACTTTATATTACCTCTCTGCAGAGATTAAGTTTTCCAACTTATTGTGATACTGATATTGATGATTTTCCAACTTTAATGTGTCAAGTAATTAATAAATCATTATAATCAAGTAGGTACCTAACATAATATCGCGAGGAAATTCAGGGTTATCTTATAAGAATATTGATATATTTAGAGGAGTACATACTTGGTTTTGATATTTATCTGAGGGTTTTAGATTGGAGCCAATAACAAAATTTAGCTTGTAATTAAAATCACAGTATCGTCAATTAATAATGAAAAGTGAAGAAAGATGTGTACATTTTGAACTTTGATTTTGCTTTCTATTGTGAGTAAGTCAAATAATTTGAGTTACACAATTTTTTGGTACCAAAACACGTCGGGGTTCGAGGCAAAGAAATAACCGGCAAAACAGCCAGCTAAGAGAATTTAAATACAATTTTAAACTTTCTACAGTACACTATTTAAATACAGTATAAAATCAGAATAAAATTGTTATGCATAGAAATACAAAGTTAACTAAGAGCTGAATTCTCCTTCTTTCTAAAAAAAAAAAAAAAAAAAAATTGTAAAATTGTAGTGGGACTTCTGTTTTGATGTTGGACCACACAGTGTTTATCCAATACTTATCACAGTTGATTGTTTGTTTCAGATGTGCTGCGCGTGTTTGACATATTTTGTTGTATTGACACAATTCAACATTAGTGGGTAAGTAAATACCAGATTACGGTACAAGGCTGCACACTATCACAGGGCCTCTTTATTCAACGTCATATTAAAATATTGAAAATTGACGTAGATTTTAGCATTACAAATCGCAAAATGGTTAATGAAAGTATCGCATTCATGGTGGAATTCTTCACAAATTGATTTTACTATGTAATTCTGACTTCAAACTTCACAAGCTGATTGCTCTTGATTTCGACCGCCGTTTTAGTGCTGTCGATCTCTAAAGGGCTCGGCCCCTCTTATTTGTGGACCACTCTCATCAGTGGGCGAATTTCTCCATCCCCTACATTGGCCGAACCGTTGGGGTTCTTTGTCAGGGCTCGCGGCAAAGGTAAAGTTGAGGAAGGTGGTGCAAGGAGAAAGAAAGTGGGGTAAAAGGAGGTCCCCAGTTGGAAGATCACCAATTCATTTGAAAAACGCTGCAAATTATTATTCAAAGGTTTATTATTCTTCTGTATAGATCACTCGCCAGCAAAGAACACATCTTTGCCATTGTCACTACCAACCATATTTATGTGCCTTCACAATCAAGTTTATTTTGAAGAAATAAATCCTTCACACTTAATTCGAAGAAATAAAGAGTGGTGGATGCCAACAACTCTAAGAAACGAACAACGGCCGCATTTTGGTCAGCTAAAACTTGAACGGAGATTAAAGCCTCTTTTGAGATTCACACTCGTGTTTCAGATTTATCGTAAGTAACTTATAAGTATATGTTCCGCAGAGCTATGTGTTCTCTCTTCGATCCTAAACAATCAATTATATTTCAAATTGGTGAAAAACAATACCTTTGTCTCAAGAGTTTTGACCTAGGACGTTTTGAAAATTGCTGCCCTTATTTTTCACCTCTTAGAAGTGACTGACATCAACCAAAAGCTTTGGGGCATAACTGGTCCCCAAATGGACCCCATATGCCAAATTTCCTCAAAATCGGCCCATAGCAACTTAAAAACGTCTGCCAAGCGGGTGTGGCACATAGCTTCCTCGTATCCATAACCCGATTGTATAGATGATCCGATGCATAGTAGTTAATCTCAAAACATTAAAAAAAGTTAATCTGTAACATCCCTGAAAATTTCATTGAAATCGGATGGAAAATGTAGAAGTTATGACCGTTACAAGGAATTCACGTTTGCGCATGCGCAGTGGCTACTATCAGTCCGAAAGTGGTGATTTTCATAGACGACCGTCTACACACCAACCCGCACAATCCCTGCAAATTTCATTGAAATCGGATGGACAATGTAGACGTTATGGCCGTTACAAGGAATTCAAGTTTGCGCATGCGCAGTGGCTACTATCAGTCCGAGGGTGGTGATTTTCATAGGGGACTGTATACACACCAATCCGCACAATCTCTGCAAATTTCATTGAAATCGGATGGAAAATGTAGACGTTATGGCCGTTACAAGGAATTCACGTTTGCGCATGCGCAGTCGCTTGTATCACTCCGGGGATGATGATTTTTCATAGGGGACCGTCTACACACCAACCCGCACAATCCCTGAAAATTTCATTGAAATCGGACAATAACTTTGTATAGTTATGCGCGTTACAAGGAATTCATGACAGACACACATACAGATAGACACACAGACACACAGACACGGAACCAAAATTGTTCAGAAAGGTCTAAAACGCAAAACGCGAGTGAAAATTTTGATTTTGGAGAACTTTTTTTTTCGATCTTGAAAAGTGAAAACAAATCTTCCGCTACCTTGGTAGACTCGGAAGCAAAATTGCCTCGTACAGACGAACCAATGTTGAGGGGGCTTTAACCTTTATTTTCGGACGGTACCAATGGTTCGTTATTGACCAAAATTAACTGATTAAATTAATTAACTAATAAACAAATAAAATTAACTAATTAACAAATAAAATTAACTAATTAAATTAATTAATTTGGGGTTGCAACCAAAATTAACTCAGCGGGATAGGATGGTGACTTTGTGGAGCATATCTGTACAGACGCCCAACTCAAATAACGTTGAGGCTGTATCTTTGTTGTTATTGTTTATAACATAGTTACGTCCAGTTTAAGATTAATTTTGGTGATAATTTGTTGAAGTTAAAACAAGTGGTGTTTGGATTAATAAAATTCACTTGTGATCCCACTGTTTATCTATTTCCATGCGAAAAAAGAGAAATAAGAATATCGGGGGATTGGGGTTGCAACAAACATCATCTCCGTCCATAACTGAACAAGGGTTTTCTTTTAAACAGCAACGATGAATAAAAGAAGAGAAACAAAATTTGATTATTTGCACTGATACTGGAAGAGAACACTGGGTGAAGGTTCTTACAATTTCCCTGGTCATCGTTCAACAAGATGCTAGAAAAAGTTAGATACCACCATTTGCTACTCAGAAAGTCATTACTTTCAGTGTTGGTTTCGTTTTTTTCCCCATGACATCGTATGTCCTTGTTACGAAATTATAGATGATAAATGGAGGTTTTGAAATTTTCTGATACCATCGCGTGACGGATGTCCCGTGAGGAAAGATGTTGAACGTAGATTCTCATTAGTCAAATACTTCAATACCAAAGTTCAGTTCCAATATGGCTCTTGGAAGAGAGGAATGTGAAAAACGAAAAATAATTTTCGTATTTTTTAGAATTTTTGGTATTTTTCCGTTCGTAACAGTGAAAGATAATCAACTGGTTTTGGGGAAGTTGTCGTTATTATGGAGTGTGATTTCCGTTACTTTCCATTACGTCGCTGTCTTTTGCATTATATACCTCAAACCCGCCATACTAAATCCAATTTTCACTGTGCTTCATCACTTTTTTCACTTTTTTTTGGCAGTGGGAAGCTCTATATCTCTCTATCGAATAACTTCGAGCAAGAAATTGCTGGGAGAGCTAATACATATTGTTCATTCGACTCACAAACTTCTGCGTCTCCCACCGTCACGGGACTTACGATTTGGATTGCTCATTCTCATCCCCGTATTGGTGATCACATGTACGGAAATCGTTCATTTCACACACAGCGACAATATGCCAGAAAAACTTAATCACGTCTTCTTCAGCATGTACACGACAATGGGCGCATCCATATCTTGCCAGTTTTTGTGGTTCTCTTGTAGAAATATCGAGTGCTATGACGGTCTTAACAAAATTTTATGTGGTGGCAATGGACTGCTCTCCCAACCAGATCGGTTGGTTGTCATCCAAAATGACTTGATTCGCAGTACCGAGCTCCTCAACGTATGTTACAGCCCTCAACTTTTTTTCGTTTTCACCGAAGTATTTTGCTCATCCACCCTCATGGGAGTCGTACTCATCCGCACTCAGAATATTTATTTGAAGATATCTTTAATGGCCTGGGCGATCGTGAATATCAGTGTGCCAGTATTAATAATACGTTGTTGTGAGAGCCTGGTGAACAAGGTAAGAAAAAAGTCCATTCAGGCAGCATAATTTAAAGAGCAAATTTTCATAGAAATATTTTTTCATTACAGTCTTTAGGGATTGTTTCAGAATGTTCCAAAACGAATTTCAATGAAGACATTTTTCCAAGTCCAATCTACAAATTTTGAGACTATTGCTATTGAATTGCTGGGACTATCCTCCTTGAAAATTCGCTAATAAGGCTGAGTGCTAACATTGCACAGACTATGTCCTGAAGATATAAGGTATAAGATACTGTTGCGACGACTGGTTTTCTGCGTTTCAAGAAGTTTCACGAATAACGATTTTGCTGTCCGTCCGCCGTTCGCGTACATTCCTTAGTCACCATGAACCAATTTTGATAAAATTTGGTAAATGGGCTCCATTTCGGATCTAGTTGTGCCCTGAAGCTTTGATTGATCTAAGTCACTCCTAAGGCCTGAAAAATAAAGGCTGAAATTTTCAAAACGGCCTAGCTCAAAACATTTGATATAAGGGTTATGGTAAGGGTGGTTAGTAGGGGTTTTTTTAATCAATTTTAAATAGTTTTGAATCTTTAGAATCAAATGAGACCACCCAGAGTTCTCTAAGACCAATGTTCGCTCCTCATGAGAACTTAGGATAAATCAGGAACACGAGTGTGAATCGCAAAAGAGGCCCAGCCTAGTATGTTCAAAATTTAGCTGACCAAATAGCGATTGTTTTTTGTTTCTTCGAGTTGTATCTACTCAGTTTTGTGTCCTAAGCAACCAATAATCATATTTCCTAAAGAAGGCTACCAACAAATCTTTATTTCTTCGAATTTAGTGTGAAACGTTTATTTTTTTGAAATAAACTTGATTGTGAAGGGGGTAGGTATGGTAAGTAGGTAGTGACAATGGCAAAGATGCAGGCAAGTGATCTATGCAGAAACATTATATACTGTGTGTAAAAATTTGCAGCGTTTTAGTTTGGAATATTTTTTTACACCTAAAGTTCTTTCTGTGGATAACGTACGTTCCACATTGCATGACGTGATATTTAAGTGATCATGTCATGAAATATCTACCTACTACTCAGTGGGTGATGTATGTTGCTAATCATCATAGTGATTAAGAATTTCGAATTCTGAAAAATCGCGTGCAGGATCTACCAATTACGATGGTCATGCAATAAAGGCTCAATATTAGCTAATGTGCCGTCCGACTCCAGTATCAGAATGGCGGTCGCGGAGAAGATACATAAAAAAGAAAGGATCGTCTTCATAATTTTCAGAATTTTCGGAATTTTTCCATTTGTTCAGAAAAGTGATAAACTGTTTTTGAGCAAGTTGTCGTTACTATGGAGCTCGGTTATGGTTCTTCTAATTTATTTTGCTGTCTTTTTTGTCGTGGTGCTCAAGCCAATTGTACTCAACCCAGTTTTTACCGTGCTTCATCACAGTTTTCACATCGTATTGGCCTTGGGGACCTCCGTGTCTTTCTATCGGATAATTTCGCGTAAGAAGCAGCTGGAAGAAGTTATAAGTATCATTCGCTCGACTCACAAGTTTCTGGGTCTTCCACCGTCGAAGGATGGCCGATTTGGACTGCTAATTTTCATACCTGTAGTAGTGATCACATGCGCGGAACTCGTTCATTTCACACACAACAACAATGTGCCAGAAAAAATGACTCACGCCTTCTTCAGTTTGTACACCACAATTGGTGTTTCCATATCGTGCCAGTTCTTATGGTTCGTGAACAGAATTCTTGAGTGCTATGAGGGTCTGAACAATATGTTGGGCGGAGACAAAGATCCATTTCCCCAACCAAATTGGCTAGTTATCATCCATAATGACTTGGTTCGCAGTGCCGAGCTCCTCAACGATTGTTACAGCCTTCAACTTTTCTTCGTTATCAGCTCAGTATTTTGCTCATCAACTCTCATGGGAGTCGTACTTATCCGAAATCCAAATATGTATCTAAAGATCTCCTTGGCGGCCTGGGTAATTGTGAATATCACGGTGCCAGTATTGATAATACGTTGTTGCGAGAGGTTGGTGGATAAGGTAAGTGAAATCTAAACAAGTTTTTCACAATGATTATGGTCTCGTGAAAAATGAACTCTATTTGATCTGAGAGAATTAGTTTCATAAATACCAGTAGATCTCAAAACGCCTGCCAATTTTGGAGGACAGATTTTGCAAAGTTATGAAACCCGAATCAATAATGGTATTATTATTGGCTATAAAAAACCTTGTTGATTTTGGTCTCCATCAGAATTAAATAATGAAATTGCTGGTTATGTTGGATTTCTTTGAGCGTTGTTTCTGCCTCTCGTGGTGAGGCCCAATTCATGCCCAATGGACTGATAATGAACAGAAATACACTTAACTGGAGATTGATCATGAGTTGTGATATTAAGCTTGAATGAGCCTTTCATTAATCCGAATAAGTGAAAACGCTCGAAAAGAAAAAAAACGCTGCAAATTATTACGCAATGGTTTATTATTTGTTATTTTTCTATATAGATCACTCGTCTGCAAAGCCACCAACCATCCAACATGAAGAAAAACATCGATCGTATTTCGGTCAGCTACAATTATTTAGTTTATAATTTGAACGGAGATTAGGCCTCTTTTGCGATTCACACTCGTGTTTCTGACTTATCGTGCGTCCAAACTCTCGTAGTGAGCGAACGGTTTGTCCTACAGAGCTCCGGGTGGTCTCAAAAAATTCTAAAATTTCTATAGAATCTTAAATTGAAGGAAAAACAATACCTTTATATCGAAATTTTTTGAGTTAGGGCGTTTTCAAAATTTCAAAATTGATTTTGGAACCTTTAGAAGTGACCTACCTCAACCAATATCTTCGGGGTACAACTAGACCCCAAATGGAGCCTACATACCAAATTTCATCAAAATCGGTCAATGCTAAGTGGCAAAAGTGCCGCGTACGGCGGACGGACGGCCAAATTTTTATTCGATTTTTGGATTTTACGTACCTACCTTGAAACGTAAACCATCAAATTTTGAGGGGGTGTTAAAAATGTTTGTTTCTTGGTCGATTCCAAAGGTTCATTATTGAAAATAATAAACCAAAACGCTGCAAATTATTACTCAACGGCAGTATAGATAACACAGCTTTCCCAACAATAGTATTATTGCTTACCTACTAACCATACTATTGCGTATGGTTAACAATCAATTTGACAGAAAGTACCTACCAGGTAACCATCTTTATCTGATAGCTGTGGGTGCCCTCATTCATAGGGAGTTAACATTTGGTCATTCAGATCTGGGTGATCTCATTCGATTCTAAAAATTCAATACTTTTTTAAAAAAGGTGCAAATTATTACACAATGGTTTATTATTTTTTATTTTTCTATATACATCACTCGTCTGCAAAGCCACCAACCATCCAACATGAAGAAAAACATCGATCGCATTTCGGTCAGCTTTAATTTGAACGGAGATTAGGCCTCTTTTGCGATTCACACTCGTGTTTCTGATTTATCGTGCGTCCAAACTTTAAATTCTCGTAGTGAGCGAACGGTTTGTCCTACAGAGCTCCGGGTGGTCTCAAAAAATTCTAAAAATTCTATAGAATCTTAAATTGAAGGAAAAAAAAATACCTTTATATCAAAATTTTTTGAGTTAGGGCGTTTTCAAAATTTCAAAATTGATTTTGGAACCCTTAGAAGTGACCTATCTCAACCAAAATCTTCGGGGCACAACTAGATCCCAAATGGAGCCTACATACTAAATTTCATCAAAATCGGTCAATGCTAGGTGGCAAAAGTGCCGCGTACGGCGTACGGCGGACGGACGGCCAAATTTTTATTCGATTTTTGGATTCTACACGTAGAATCCAAAAATCGAATAAAAATTCGGCCGTGTACTTGTACTTGTACAAGGTACGTGTACCTTAAAATGTAAACCATCAAATTTTGAGGGGGTGTTAAAATTTTTTTTTTTCTTGGTCGATTCCAAAGGTTCATTATTGAAAATAATAAACCAAAATTGATGAATGAACAATATCTTTTTAATTGGTTTTGAGCTGGAGCATTTTGAAAATTTCAACCACCCATTTGTAACCCTTCAGAAATGACTGACAATTACCGAAAACTTCAGGTACAAGTGGACTCCAAACTTTACTTCCCCCATTCCAAATTTCATCAAAATCGAACCATTCAAACTAAGGCAAATGCTGCATACGCAGAAAAAATTGCATCTGATTTTCGTAATCTTCTAAGTATCAAAACCATCAAATGTTGAAGAGAGTTACTCTTTTTGTGCTTCATTCCAAAGGTTTCTTATTAAGAATAATAAACCAATAACCACCGCTGTGTTATAATTTGCAGAGTTTTGATAGATAGGTTATTTGACAGAACATACGAAGAAAATACTTGATTTGAACTGAATTCTGTTGTAAATCAAAGTTCTTGGAGGGTTTTTGACAAACAAACAAAATTGCTAAATGTTCGGTTTTGTCACCTATTTTGATGTTTCATCCTTCTATTATTGACCAGTATGAATGAAATTCTTGTTGCAATATTTTCATATCTTCATAAATAAAGGCTCAGAATACTTGTTTCTGAAATACAGAATACTATTTCCATATTATTCAAAAATCCAGACGCATTCAAGGGTGGCGTTTGTCAAAAAAAAAAAACTCAGCATTACTTTTTAGATGGGTTGATGAAAGGGAATGAAAGGTTGAATGAAACCTATCCTTATTCACCTTCACGAAGAATTCTCATCTTCTGGCTCAAAGTAGAGAATATTTCAATCGACGTTTATGAGGTGAATGAGCTGAATTGAGAAATTTGATCAGCCAACTTCTCTATTGGCAGTTTTAGTTAAGATGGAAGTGAAATATCATATTGGCTCATCCTGAAATTGAAAGGTTCAACTGAGACGAACGAAGGCTTGAAACTTTCTTAATTGCGATTTTAGCGATATGTCCATTATAACGTCTGAACTGATGAAATGAGTTCTTGTATAAATTATCTTACACATAGCTGTTGTCAAAACATTTTTCAGTTCTCAGTCTACACTTTGCTTTTACGCAGTACTGACCTCTTGAACAATGATTCCTCATAAGCCCACCATGATTCTTTTCAAATTTTGTGCTCTTGTAGGAACTTTTCCTTTTGATTTCAAAAATGGTAACATCTCCAAGTCCAGACGTCTACTATTTTTAGGAGCCCTACAGCGAATTGTTTCAGTTCCATCTCTCTGGTTACTAGCCTTACAAAGATCTACTAGTCCAAAAGCTGAAGATTTTGTCGCTTTACGTATATCTTCATTTGGAAACATACTTGCTACAATAGTTCTGTCCTTAGGAACTCAGCTTGTTTTCACATTAAATGATGGCTCCGACTTCAAAAATATGCTAAACTGTTTCAACAGATTACTCAGTATTTCACGACCGGTCTTCAACTCTTACCCCAAATGTCTAAAAATCATAGCTGCATCATATTTATTCTTTGTATCCTTTGCCGCTACCTTTGATCATATTTATTGGCCAAACGATTCTGTAATTGACTTAGCTTTTTTTGTTAGCCTTCTGATGTTATACTCTAGCAACATTCTTTTTATGTGGCTCATCCACTTCACACTTCTCGCTTTGAAAAATCTCAACCGTAAACTTCTGCTAATGGAGGAGTCGTCCGAATTGAACGTTAGATCTGTCTTGCGCTTATACAATTTCCTGATTGAATTGCTCGAGAAAATCAACAAATGTTTCGGTATGATTTTGTTATTTGGATTTGTGTACATTTTCGTATTAGAAGTTGGTTTTCTGTACGAATTTGTTCTTTACGTCACCACCTTCAACTGGCTTCGGACCTTGTTCATTATCGTTTGGATTTATGCATACGGCTCGATAGCCTGGTACCCAATCCATATCTGCACCGAAACCATCGAAGAGGTCAGTATAATTAATAAGTAATTGCAGAATATTTGGTTGCGATGAGTTCTTCAGCAATCCACGGGAATTCTTCAATAAACTATTCATGGAAATCTATATGAATCAGAAAGAACTGTCGATCGTTTTGTCGTTTATAGGACGTCCCACAGTAAGACTTGGGCGTCCTTATGCGATCGATCTGGGGTAAAGTTGGACAACACTCAACAGAAAAAAAAAAACAACACACTAATCCGTTTTAGACCATTCTGAATCCAAATCCGCGAAAAAAAAACCATAGGTGAATGTCCGTGTGTGTGTGTGTGACAAAATATTGTGTCGTCTGCACAGGCCTTAGTTCTCAACCGATTTTCGTGGTTCTTTTTTTTTCGCCGCGGAAAACTATCTAGTTGTGCACTACGTCGCCGGAATTTCGAATTTTGCGTTTTAAGGGGGGGGGGAGTTAATGCTCAAAAAACATGCGTTTTTGGGCATAAAATTCGCAAGGGGAGGGGGCGAGTGGGGGGATAATATTCACAAAATATCCGATTTTCCAACTTTTCGGTTCCTATATATGGCTTACTAATTGTATCCAAGCTTTGAAATTGAGAAAAAATTCTCATCAAACCTCCGGATTATCATGAATTATTCCATGGAACTAATAGTGGTGCCACCATGGTGTCAGGACACCATAAACCGCTTATTTCGTGTTTCAACTTGAATACGGGAATGAACTTCGACGGACTGCCTACCAAAACAAATAGATGAAAGTTCAACTTTACGAAGTATTATCGCTTTGGTGCCAGACTGGCAACTCGAATTCGCATGTTGGGTATCGTAGATCATGGATTTCAAAATGCTCTTCAAATGCGAGGCTCCCATGCCGCTAGAATTGTTGTGGTGGATAATGGTGAAAGGGGGGGGGGGTCACTATTTCTTGCCTAAAATACTTAATAAATTACATCGAGTGAAAAAGTTTTTTTCGCTTACCAACTGGTATTAATTGGCCTAATGCTTATCCAATGGGACGGCCCCTGGAATGCATGCATTACTAAACAATATGTTTAAATTTTGAAAACCAGCAACTTGATTGAGAAGTTCATGATTCATATGACTACCGTGACGGTAGTACCGTGACTACCGTGACGTAGGTGACCTACAATAATTGTAGGTGAGTGAAGAAAAATATATAGGTGATTGTAGGTGAGTGAAGAAAAATATATAGTTCAGAGTACCAATTATTGGTACTCTGAACTATATATTTTTCTTCACTCCATGTAATTTTCTGTGAGAAAACTACATTTCTCAAAAACTTGACAGACGAGAGAACTCAGTAGCCGGCCAGTGGTCGTGGAAGTTTTTGCCACTGGGAATTTTTGAACGATCCAATAGCCCGATTTTGGTGAAATTTGGAGGGTTGTTGGGGCTGAGGTTGAACTCAAGCTGATTAACTATTTATTTCATCGCGATCAGATCAGAAGGTACCAATATATGCAAATGAACGAGGAATTATTAACAACATTGATAACATCTTCTAGAGTGTTGATGTTTGACATAAATCTATCAACATGGTTGTGAAAATGATGTTTTATGTTAGGTAGGTACTGCAAGCAATTATACATTCATTCTAGCTTTTTAACTTAGAATGTGTTATTACGGAGGATTTTGTTTTTGTCGGCGTTCGCGTCCTTGTCCTATTAGGTGACATTGTGGTTTATCGGATAAGTATCTGGAAACAAGAATTTTTTAATGAAACATCCCCATCCAGGACTACGAAAAACACATTCTGTTTCATTGGTTTGATCGTTGATCATTACGTTGACAATCCGAGGGTCTGGGGGTGTCCCCCAGATTTCATACATCAATAAATGTATCATCATGAACTAAGAATTAATACCACTGGCGGCTACGAACCCCCGACGGGAACTTTTTTCAACAGTAGGTACCCCATTCCATGAAAATGGCAATATTATCCTCCCTACTTGGCAAACGTTTTTAGCTTCACATGTTTTTTTACGCCAATTAATAAAGTTCTTTTTGTGGAAACGTACGTTCCACATTGCCTGACATGATATTTATCTGATGATGACATGAAATTACCTATTACTTAATGGTTGATGTAGGTAACTGAGTAATCATTATAGTGATTAACAATATCGAGTTCTGGGTAATCGCGTGCAGGATCTACCAATTACGATGGTCATGCCATGAAGGGTCAATAGTAGGTACCTAGCTATTGTGATGTCAGTATCAGAATGGCGGTCGCGGAGGAGATACATAAAAAAGAAAGAATTGTCTTCACAATTTTCAGAATTTTTGGAATTTTTCCTTTTGTTCAGAAAAGTGATAAACTGTTTTTGAGCAAGTTGTCGTTACTATGGAGCTCGGTTATGGTTCTTCTAATTTATTTTGCTGTCTTTTTTGTCGTGGTGCTCAAGCCAATTGTACTCAATCCAGTTTTTACCGTGCTTCATCACAGTTTTCACATCGTTTTGGCCTTGGGGATCTCCATGTCTTTCTATCGGATAATTTCGCGTAAGAACCAACTGGAAGAAGTTATAAGTATCATTCGCTCGACTCACAAGTTTCTGGGTCTACCACCGTCGAAGGATGGCCGATTCGGATTGCTAGTTTTCATATCAGTAGTAGTGATCACATCCGCAGAACTCGTTCATTTCACACACAACAACAATGTACCACAAAAAATGACTCACGCCTTCTTCAGTTTGTACACCACAATTGGTGTTTCCATATCGTGCCAGTTCTTATGGTTCGTGAACAGAATTCTTGAGTGCTATGAGGGTCTTAACAAAATATTGGGCAGAGAAGATGATCCATTTCCTCAACCAAATCGGCTAGTTATCATCCAAAATGACTTGGTTCGCAGTGCCGAGCTCCTCAACGATTGTTACAGCCTTCAACTTTTCATCGTTATCAGCTTAGTATTTTGCTCATCAATTCTCGTGGGAGTCGTAATAATCCGAAATCCAAATATATATCTAGAGATCTCCTTGGCGGCCTGGGTAATTGTGAATATCACGGTGCCAGTATTGATAATACGTTGTTGTGAGAGGTTGGAGAAGAAGGTAAGTGAAATTTAAACAAGTTTTCACACTGATTATGGTCTCGTGGAAAATTAACTACCCGCAACTTCACTCTGTTTTATCTGAGAGAAACATTCAATAAATCAATAATAATTCAACAAATAAATTACAAAAACGTCAGCCAATTTGGAAGGGCAAAATTTGTGAAGCTTCAAATGAATGATTGCTGAATTACTATTGTTATTAATATTATTAATAATTTGATTTGGATGGAAGACGTTGTCCTTCAGGCATTGGGTAGGAAAAAAAAAACCTTTTTGAAATCAACCCATGGAATTGCTTGTTTTGTTCTATTTATCTTTCATCGAGCAACGTTTCTGCCTCGTGGTGATTCTCTATTATATTCATGCCTAATGAAGTAATGATGATCAGAAATACAAACAGAAAACACCCTGCAAATTATCAAATAACGGTTTATTATGTTTCTATGTAGATAACACATCTGCAAAGAATACGGTTTTTCCATCAATAGTACACATGAATACTACCAACTATTTTATCACGTAAGGTTAACATTTAATTTGACAGAAAGCATCCACCATAGAAATATCATTATCCTATTATAGTTGTGGGCGTCCTCATATTCATAACGAAATTTGGTTCTTGGTTGCTAAGGAAGCACAACTGAGTGTCGTGAAACTCAAGGTGACTTGATTCGAATTGAGAAAAAGATAGCGTTTCATCAACTAAAATTTAATTGGAGATTTGGCTTTTCGTCAGTGAAAAGAATTTTCTCGTGTAATTCAACTTCAAATCCTCTCTTAATTGTACGAAATCGAGCAATGAGCGATAATCGAGTCGGTGCGTAAAATTTGCATTCGCGCGATCAGTTTACCCAGTTGAAATCATGACTGACGAAGAAGCGCTATTTCTTCATGGTAGAAACGTCTACTATCGTTCGACCTTAGTACAAAAAATGAGGAAACCGAAACGCCAAAGCACAATTTACAGCAAGAGAAAAAAACATGGATAATCCTACCAACGTGGGAATGTCCGTGGGTATAACCTATACGTGAAATTGAGAAGCCAGGAAGAATTTTTTTACCAGAGTGCACGAATGTCCCCTGCAACATGTTCTGATTATGTAATGATTGTTTGGGGCTGGCCCCTGATGAAAGCACATTGATGTCATCATGATACGACCAGGAGCCACGGTAGGTACACGTGAAAAATAATCAACATACTCGTTAACGATTTCCCAATCGTGATGCTGTTTGTTGACCAAGGAAACCAGCAACATGATGGTGAAAATCAAGATTTGCCTTTGAAAGATTTGAAATCTTGAAATATTTACGAAATTCCAGATTTGTTTACCTACAAAAAATTCATATTTTTGAATTTCAAAAACAAATATGACCTACTCAGTCCATATTGGTGAGCTTGTGAAACGCATCAGGTCACGCATACACCAACTTAAACCATTACTGGGTTCTTGTTCTCCCCTCACTCTTGGAACAAAACGTCTACTGTACCTCTCACTTATAAGACCTATATGGCAGTACGCCTCAGGACTTTGGGGATCTGCTAGCGCCACCCAAATTAATAGAATCCAAGTGCAACAGAACAGAGTGCTCAGAATCATCACGTGCGCACCATGGTATGTATGGAACTCAGTCCTTAACCTCTTAACTCCTCCAAGACCTCTTCGACGCCTGAAAAGGAAATATCACACTGACCTCCGCCCTGAATAACTTATGTAGGACTATCATTGGATAGTAACCCTACTACACGTTCCATTCACAATAATATGTATAGTGAGATACACCTACGGATGTTCCCAACTGTGATGTATTTAATTGTACAATAGAGTTATCAATTTAATATAAAAAAAACAAATACCCTTAAAATTGTTTAAACAAAAATAACTCACAAATCAATTAAAAAATTGAATTTACATTATTCAGGTAGTCGTTCCAGTTTTGAGTACAAAATTCTAACTACTCTCGCCTGTATTTAAGTGTTATGTAATATTACCTAACATTACTTTTCATGGTATGTTGCTTAACAGCTCTTCAAAACTGATACTTGTTGCTCCTGTTTATTAGCAAAACTATGAAGATGAATTCAAAACATTTTATATGAAGCGACGCGACCATCGTTGTCGCATTTACCAAACACCTAATACACCTGGACACCTAATAAGCCTTACAGAGTTTAAACAAAAGCGAAACCACACGATCAATTGAAGACGTGCGATCGGACAACGCGTATCTCCCAATCGCGTGAATGTCTTTTCTACATTAATTGGGACAATTTCATAAAATTTATAAGTTTAATAAAATTTAATTTTCCCTAGTTTGAACGCGGCACTGCGCGACTAACCATTGCTCATCTCACCGTAGCGATTACATTCAAATAGGACGAGGCCTTGAACAGTTAGTCCTACAGAGTTTTGAATGGGTCATTTGATCCTAATCCAACACTTCTTTAAATTGAAGATTAAACAATACATTTCGACATTGAAAAAACAATATCTTATTAGGTTTATATTTTTGGTTTTCGATCTAGGGCGTTTTGAGAATATCAATTTTGAACATTTTTGAGAATAGATCAATAATCAAAAGCTTCGGGAACAACTAGACCCCAAACTTCACTGCATATACCTATTCCAAATTTCATCAAAATCAGTACATGAAAACTAAGGAAAAAATACAGCGCACGGAAAACTTTTTAATCGATTTTCGGGAGGTACCTTCTTTGAAACGTAAACCATCAAATTTTTGAAGGTAATTACATTGTTTTCCTTAATTGATTCCTACGGCTTATAATTGAGAATAATAAAACACTAACAACCGTAGTGTTATAATTTGCAGCGTTTTAATAGGTAGATTATTTGACAGGACATAAAAAATATGGGGAATGATTATGATTTAAACTGAATCCTATTGTAGATCGAAATTCTTAGAGGTTTCTCGACATACAAACAAAAAAGTGGTGAAAACTCGGTTTTTCTACTTCCTGATGTTTTTTTTTTCTCTCTCTCTCTATTATTGACCAGGATGACTGGAATTCTCGTTCCATCATTTATATACCTTCAAAAATATAGGCTCAGAATACTTATTTCTAAACACGTCTTCAAGGAACCGTAATCGTGACTATACGAGTATTCTTGAAGATGCCGACATTTTTCCGTAATCGTATTTTAAAAATAGTGGAGAACAGTAACTGTTGATCAGATGTCGATCCGATCTTTTCAAGGGTGGTGTTTGAAAAAATTCAGAATCACTTTCCTTTTCACCTTTTAAATGGGTTGATGAAAATAAAAGAGCATAATCTATCCCTATCCACCTTCACGAAGAATTATCTTCTTCTGGCTCAAAGTAGGGAATATTTCATTTGACGTTTAAGAAGTGAATGAGGTGAATAGTGAAATTGGATCACCCAACTCCTCTATTGGGAGCTAAGATGTAGGTGAAATACGATATCGGCTCATCCTAAAATTGAAAGGTTCAACTGAGACGAACGAAGGCTTGAAGGTTGCTTAGTTGCGTTTTTAGTTGTATGTCCATTATAATGACTGAACTGATGATATGAATTCTTCAAAAATTTGGACACTTGCTTTTTAAAATAGTTCTGCTCGTAGGAACTTGTTTTCGCCTTGGATGATGGCTCTGACATCAAAGACACGTTGAATCAGATTACTTCACCAGATTACTCAATATTTCACGACCAGTCTTCAACTCTTACCCCTAATGCCTAAAAATCATAGCTACGTACTCTTTGTTTCCTGCATCACTATTTTCGATTATATTTATCGGTCAGATGACTTGACAATTGACATAGCTTTTTAGGACGTCCCACAGTAAGACTTGGGCGTCCTTATGCGATCGATTTGGGGTGAAGGAGGACAACACTCAACAGAAAAAAAAATAACCACACAGTAATCCGTTTTAGACCATTCTGAATCCAAATCCGCGAAAAAACCATAGGTGTATGTCTGTGTGTGTGTGTGTGTATGTGTGAGTGTATAGGTGTGTGTGTGTAACAAAATCTTGTGTACTCTGCACAGGCCTTAGTTCTCAACCGATTTTCATGGTTCTTTTTTTGTTCGTCGCGGAAAACTATCTAGTTGTGCACTACGTCACCGGAATTTCGAATTTTGCCTTTTAAGGGGAGGAAAGGGGGGGTTAATGCTCGAAAAACGTGCGTTTTTTGGGCATAATCTTGTGTACTCTGCCCAGGCCTTAGTTCTCAAACGATTTTCGTGGTTTTTTTTTCGTTTGACGCGAAATACTATCTAGTTGTGCACTACGGCGCCGGAATTTTGGATTTTGCTTTTTAAGAGGGGGAAAGGGGGGGTTAATGCTTAAAAAACGTGCGTTTGCGTGCATAATCTTGTAAACTCTGCCTAGGCCTCAATTTCCAACCGATTTGCGTGTTTCTTTTTTTGTTTGACTCAAATAACTTCCGAGTTGTACATGATTTTACCAGAGTACCAAAATTCGCAAGGGGAAGGGGTGAGTGGGGGGATAATATTCACAAAATATCCGATTTTTCAATATTTCGGTTCCTTTACTGCTTACTAATTGTAACCAAGCTTTGAAATTGAGGAAAAATTCTCATTAGACCTCCGGATTTTCATGAATTATTCTCTGTCTCACCATGGAACTAATAATGGTACCACCATGGTGCCAGGGCACCATAAACCGCGTATTTCTTGGGTTTTTTGGTGTTTCACCTTGAATACGGATGTGAACTTCGACGGACTGCCTACCAAAACTAACAGGTGAAAGTTCAATGTTACGACGTATTTCCGCTTTGGTGCCAGACTGGCACCATTGTTGGCGTTTGGGAGATGGTGGGGGGGGGGGTGAACTCGAATTCGCATGTTGGGTATCGTAGATCATGGATTTTAAAATGCTCTTCAGATTCGAGGCTCCCATGCCGCTAGAAATGTTATGGTGGATAATGGTGGGGGGGGGGTCAGTATTTCTTGCCTAAAGTAGGTAATAAATAAATTACATCGAGTGAAACAGTTTTATCACTTGTGGGATTTGAAATCGGGAGTGATTAATAACGAATGACACTACTTTTCGATTACTTTTATTGACATAAACTTTTCACGAAAACCAACTTCATTCAAATCTCAATTTCACAAATCATAATTCATACTTAATAATGACACGTCATACAACTTTCATCGGAATTCTGGAAACAACGGTAACCAGGCAACGGAATAATAATAACAACTGGTGACGCTTCTCGCTAATTCCCGCGATTCCTACACTCGACCATCTTGATGGCTCCTCGTCCTCGAGGAGATGGGACTAGCATCTTCGCCATTGAATCCATCTCCATCCGGGCCCGATTCATCATCTGAGTTACAGCTTAAATTTCCAGCCATCCATGGTTTCAAATACTGGATCATGGTATTTGTATCGTGAGGCTCTTCTGAAGATACGATCCTTTGGTCTTCATTGGGTTTGGTTCGCTTGATCCTATAATGACCAAGATATTTCGTATGCAACTTTGAATTAGGTTGTGTTCTTCTTATTGCAACCATGTCTCCAACATTGTATAGTCTTGGCTTCTTGCGTCTCCTATTGAATGTTGTTCTTTCTTCCATCCGCATCTTCTCAATGTTCTTCTTCGCCTTGTTACCAATTCGTCTTGCTCTTCATTAATTATCATCGGCATCTCTTCATCAACCATTCGCCTCAACTCAGCTGTATCGTTCAGTCTCATTTCTGTTCCCGTCATCAGCTTGAAGGATGTACATCCAGTGCTTCGGCTAGGTGTCGAACTAATCATTTGCTGGTCAATGTCAACACATTTTCCAGGTTTGCTTGACTCAACCATACGCATCATATCTGAATCATCGCTTATAACATCTTTGTGCTCACAATCAATGTCTATTCCATATACATGTGGAACATGCACCTCTATCCTTTTCACAGTTATCACTTTACCTCCTTGTAGTGAAATGGCCGTCTGCTTTAATAATCCTTCTCCCAAAATGAGTGGGTATCGACTAACTCCATCAGGAATTACGTGAACCTGTAACCTGTAAGACGAATCATCAATGAAAAAGTCGTCATGAAAGGATCCCAACGTGGACAATAATTGTCAATTATTGCACCGAACCCACACCTTGATATCTTACGGGCAATCCATAGAGTTCAACATTTAACCTCCGATAGTTCGATTCAGTCATCAGCGTCAAATCACTACCACTATCTAAAAGTGCTCTCATACAGATACCATGCACCTTAACTTCCACAGTTGGCTTTGTTTCTGCTTGCTCCCTTGAAATACAGTAACTGGTGGGACATTTTGGAGCAATGTGACCAAATAAATTGCATTTAAAACATTTAGGTCCTTTCTCTTTATCAGGACAAGTATCAACAACGTGAGATTCAGATCCACATGAGAAACAACGCTTTCCATTATTCTCAGACCTGACAACTGGCTGCATGTTGTTGTTAGATGTTACTACTCTTGAATTTTCAATCTTTTTGTTCTTTCGACCGTCGTTATTCTTCATGCCATCGAACTTGCGCTCTTTCATTGTCTCATACATGTCCAATTTTTTCCGGAACTCCTTGTATGTGCTGGCTCCATAGAGTATGGTCTTTGATCCAATGTCATCATCAATACCATCGATTACATATTGTATGACAGATTCCACCTCAACACTTTGACATTGAGCGGCTATATCCATCATTTTGTAAAAATATTCCTTTAATGTCTCGGATCGTAACTTTCTCCTAGCAGTAAGTTCTTTATGAACAAGTTTGCTGCTTACGTTATTCGTAAATTCGTTCTTGAGAGCCCTTGACATTTTACTCCAAGTCTTATGTGTTCTTTCGTGCTTAATAAACAGTGCTGCTGACCCCCTCAACAAACGACGACAATATAGGATCATCTGTAAATCAGACAACTGGCATAACTCGCTCAACTCCTCAAATTGTCTCAACCAACTCGTGATTGTCTTCGTTTTATCATCTCCACTGAAAGTTGGAATTGATTCCTCTATATCCTTGAACGAAATCACTTGGGATACTCTACGCTGCTTATGGGTTGGTTTTGATTTACGTTTTGAGCGTACGCTGTTATCTGAATTAGATTCATCATTATCATCATCTGTAATTATCTCTTCCTCGTCAGTCTTCTCTTCACTATCAGAATCTTCTATATCGTTCGCATCGTCACAATCTTCATCCTCGTCATCTTCATTCACATCGACCATCTCATCTGGTTTACGTTTCTACAAGAATTACGGCCTTCAGTCTTTCAACCAGTTCGATCTTCTTCCCATCATATCTAAATCCTCGCTTCTTCAGTTCATCTTTCAATTCGCTCACTTTCATCTTTCTAATTGCATCTTTATTCAACTTGTCCATCTTGAGATCAATTATAATTAACAAACAACATCAACGTCAATCGTAATAAATCGGTATGACAGGAATTTAATCGTAAATTTGACTCACCACTTGCTGACAGGTCATATACGTAAACGAAAATCACAAACAACTCGAAATTTCTATCTTCACAACTTAAAAACGATCCGCACAAAAATCTGAAACCAACACCAGTCACGAATTTCGGTCGATCGCGTTAGTCAATATGTTCGATTCAATCCCGGACGAGCCCCCATAAAATATGTGGGAATTGAAATCGGGATGTGATTAATAACGAATGACACTACTTTTCGATTACTTTTATTGACATAAACTTTTCACGAAAACCAACTTCATTCAAATCTCAATTTCACAAATCATAATTCATACTTAATAATGACACGTCATACAACTTTCATCGGAATTCTGGAAACAACGGTAACCAGGCAACGGAATAATAATAACAACTGGTGACGCTTCTCGCTAATTCCCGCGATTCCTACACACTTAACAACTGGTTAAACTGATCTAATGTTTATCCAATGGGACGTCCCCTGGAATGCATGCATTACTAAACAATATGTTTTCGTTAGCCTTCTGATGTTTTTTGTTTTTGTTTATTTGGCATTAGCTTCACACTATACAGCCATACATAATATTACTTCATTCAATAGGTATTAGGTAATGACATTTTTATAAATTATGATTAATTTCTACAAAATATTCATTCAAAATAAAATATACTTCTGCACTATTCGGTGACAGCAGGCACCTCACATTAAATGGTAATATAACTTGTTCCGCTAGTTTGTTAAACAGAATCTCCCGTTGGGCTTCATATTTCCGGCAGCACAGCACTATGTGATCCAGGTCTTCTTCTTCTTGTCGACAAGTTGTACAGTAGGGGGCTTCCTCCTGGCCAATTCTGTGCAAATATTTTTTACACAAGTAGTGGTTGCTTTGCATCCTCGTTAAATTTTTATAAAAGGATTTTGGTTTTCCTAATATTTCAGAAAACAAGTTCTGCCTGATATAACAGGGAAAATTGCTCTATATGATGAGCCAGAACCATACTCGTCAAAAATTCTCTGCCACCGGTGTAATGCCATTCGCTTCAATGTTCTGCGGAGATCTGTAGGTGGATACAGGCTCCTGGTGTCCTGACTGACGTCCAACTCGATCGCGTGTTTGGCAAGAGAATCTACTTTCTCGTTCCCAACGATTCCACTGTGTCCCCGAATCCATAGAAGAGTTGTCTGGGTACCCCGTTGTCTCAGCTTGTAAATTCCATCGAGCAACTCGCTCTCAATTTTGGTCAGGGAAACCTGATTTTAGTTTGGAAAGTACACTCTTTGAATCGGATAAAATGATCAATGTTTGGGGTACATTTTCTTCGCTGAGTACGTACTTAATTGCTTCCAAAATCGCGATCATTTCAGCTGAGTATGTAGAAGCCTTGTCCCACAGTCTGATCGATTTTGAGTGGCTCAACGTAGGTACGTAGAAAGCACTGCCAGTCCTTCCCCTACTGCAAGACCCATCCGTATAGATTTGTAGTGCTCCTGTATAAAAACTAGACAAATGATCATTCACGATCGTATTTGCAGACCACGGTTTTAAATCCTTGGTTTCAAGAGCAAAACTAACGCGTGGAGACTAAGCCAGTACTTAGTATGGAATACAGTATTGAGGAGCTTTTGGTGAAGAATGTAGCCACGATACATGTTCATTTACGGTCAAGAAGCTTTCGCCTTCTGATGTTATACTCTGACAACATTCTTTTTATGTGGCTCATCCATTGCACACTTCTTGCTTTAAAAAATCTCAACCGTAAACTTCTGCTAATGGAGGAGTCGTCCAAATTGAACGTTAGATCTGTCTTGCGCTTATACAACATCCTGATTGAATTGCTCGAGAAAATTAACAAATGTTTCGGTATGATTTTGTTATTTAGATTTGAGTACATTTTCGTATTAGAAGTTGGTTTTCTGTACCACTTGTTCTTTACTTCACCACTTTCAACTGGCTTCGGACCTTGCTCATTGTCGTTTGGATCTATACATACGGCTCGAAAGCCTGGTACCCAATCAATATCTGCACCGAAACCACCGAAGACGTCAGTATGAATAATAAGTAATTGCAGAATATTTGGTTGCGATGTGTTCTTTAGCAATCCAATCAGCAGGGGAATTCTAATAGTAGGTACCTATAGTGAAAATTTCACTACTATTCTACTATTAGAATTCCCCTGCTGATTGGATATTCGATAATAAACGTCAATAATAAAAATCGAAGAACGATATTTAATATCCTATGCATTCGTCATGAGCCGGAAAGATTTCTTAATCGTGTTGTGGTTTTTAAACAGAGGAAACCAGCAACTTGATCGCGAAACTCATGATTCATATAGATTTCATATACCTATTATACTATAATAGTGCTCTGTATTATTGATGATATATTATTACTGAACATTTCTCCTCTTCCCATGGAAGGACTGGTTCATAAAGTTCTCAGTGTACTTTTATGTGAGGAAGCTAAATTTCACAAGAACTCGACAGACGTCATTACCACGCGTGATTACAATCTTGATTAATGCTCGTAGTTTAAATTAATAATATTGATATATCGATATGATCGCCAGTCGTTATTTACAGAAATGTGTCACTAAATGAAACCTGGGATTTTTTAGTGTTTATTATCAATGCTAGATACTCCTGTTGATTTGACCTGAAAACCATCGTTATTCTGTCAGTAGGCTATCAAATTCTGTAAAATTAAATGTTGAGCGATATCTTGATACAAATATGTATATTCATAATACTACGGCCCCTATTATTGATCAGTTGAGTACAGATGTTTCTGGTATGCCTATTGTGGTCAGCTATTCGGCCTGATGTTGGTATCTACCTAGATTACTCCGTTGACAATTATGAAGCAGAAGTACCTCTTACTTTTTCTCAAGCTGAGTTCCGTACTTGGAACTTTCCCTTTAAAATTTAAAGATGGAATGTGGCATTGGTCAGCAGTGTACACTATTTTCAGTTTAATCTATCTGGTACTACATCTCATGAGCTCGACATCATATTTCTATATTATATGGATAGAGCAACAAAGACATTCCATAGCTCAAGCCATCTACGGCACAATCGAGCCTTTTCTTGCCACCTTATTTATATTTTGTCAAATGCGGAAGAAAAACGCTCGTTGGAATTGGAAAGAGTTAACAGAATCAGTGCTTTTATCAGAAAAAGTCCATGACTTTTGGCACCCAACTATATTTATGTACATCGGAGCGATTCTTGTAAAATTATGTTTATCAATTATTTGGACGAACAGTATGTTCAGCGCAATTGACGGTTCCGTATTTTTTATAATGCTGATTCAATTTTCTGTGGCAACTTTACAAATAACTTGGCCGGTTAGGATGGGAACAGTTTTACTGGACGATATGAACAGGCAGTTAGCAGATCCTATGCAGCCCTTAACCTCCACCGACATAAGTAATTTTATCGACACTCAACTTGAGTTGAACGATCGTTTAATAACCTTTGTTGAAAGTCACGGACCACTCGTAATTGTAACAGTAATATTCGTACTAGTGGAAGGGACTGCAGTGTGCAGTGATATAATCTGGAAGGTGGGTGCATGCGAAACTGATCATGCCGTGTTGATGACCTTGTGGCTACCGTTGTTCATTCAGATAATATGGGATCTGACAAATGCGTGTGTGACGGCATCATCTCAGGTAAATATTCTTGAAGCAAATCATTTAGATAGGCAGAAGATTTTTTCAGAGCAGACGGTATCGATAACATAAAAACGCTGCAAATTATTACACAATGGATTATTATTTTTCATTTTTCTATAAAGATCACTCGTCTGCAAAGCCACCAACCATCCAACATGAAGAAAAACATCGATCGCATTTCGGTCAGCTTTAATTTGAACGGAGATTAGGCCTCTTTTGCGATTCACACTCGTGTTTCCGATTTATCGTACGTCCAAACTTTAAATTCTCGTAGTGAGCGAACGGTTTGTCCTGCAGAGCTCCGGGTGGTCTCAAAAAATTCTAAAAATTCTATAGAATCTTAAATTGAAGGAAAAACAATAGGTACCTTTCTACCAAAATTTTTTGAGTTAGGGCGTTTTCAAAATTTCAAAATTGATTTTGGAACCCTTAGAAGTGACTTACCTCAACCAAAATCTTTGGAGCACAACTAGACCCCAGAAGGAGCCTACATACCAAATTTCATCAAAATCGGTCAATGCTAAGTGGCAAAAGTACCGCGTACGGCGTACGGCGGACGGACGGCCGAATTTTTATTCGATTTTTCGACTCTACGTACCTTGAAACGTAATTCATCAAATTTTGAGGGGGTGTTAACAATTTGTTTTCTTGGTCGATTCCAAAGGTTCATTATTGAAAATAATAAACCAAAAGGAGAAGAATATCAAGGTGTTGCGTCACCAAAATTCAAATCAACCCCATTTTTTCTGGAACTCTAACGATGAATACGTCCATATCATCAAACCACAAGATTTTTTTGCTGTAATATCATTTTTGGAAATAATGTTCAGCAAGACCCCTAAGATATAGGTAGAGTAAACACTCTAATTAATTTTGCCCCCTTTCACCTTGATGGAACTACATGTGTCAATCAATATTGATGAAACTTGTGTTAAAAATATGAGGGACTGGTCATATTGTTGTCGGGTTTTTTCAGGTAATGTCAGGGCTAGTGACATGAGGATGATGCAATAGAACCAAATTGGTTGTGTAAATTAATTGTGTATCATTCACCGGTAAATTACGTAATAATTTGCATCATTTCGGCGTGGATGACTCAAAGATCCGTTGCATTGCATAATCTTGGTGTACCCAAAGATTTGTTGGTATTGCTTCATATTCTGATGACAAGCCCTTTCAAGCCCTGAGATTACCTGAACAAAAGAAACTCTAACAATATTAAACTGACGAGCCTCACATAATTTTACCATATCTTAATGGATATAAACACTTAACTAGTTTTGAAGGATCGATGTGACCACCTCATAATTATCAGAAGAGTGTCATAAATTGTAATTTGATGTTTCCCAGCCAACAGAACATGCCACTCAAATACACCAGTTCAAAGCCACCAATAGGCGGTGGCGGTGGTGGTTTTCAGCGACTCCAATATTGTCAGAAAACAACCATATTATTCTGTAGTATTGAACATGCTAATGATGATGAATATCAGTTTGATCGCATTATCTGTAATTATTTGAGGGCAGATACCCCTTTTATCGAGTAGTTGATTACAGTAGACACGCTCCTCCTATAACAGTCAGTTCTTGCCAGTTTTGCGATTGTATTGGTATCTACCTTGAGTGCTGCGTAGACAGTTATGAAGCAGAAATACCTCTTAGTTTTTTTCAAGCTTTGTTCCGTACTTGGTACATTGCCTTTCACATTTAAAGGGGAAACGTGGCATCTGTCAGCAGTGTACACTATTATCAGTTTACTCTATCTGGTACTACATCTCGTGAGCTCGACATCGTTAATTAACTCTTTATGGAGAGAGCAACAACTATATTATGTGGCTAAAGCCATTTACGCCACAATTGAGCCACTTCTTGCAACCGTATTTATAATCTGTCAAATACGGAAGAAAAAAGCTCGTTTGATTTATAATGAATTGACAGAATCAGTCCTTTTATCCGCAAAAGTCATTGACTTTTATCCCCCAATTATATTCATTTACGTCGTAGTGATACTAGTGAAATTATCTTTATCGGTTATTTGGATAGAGAGTGTATTTGACACAATGAATGAATTCACGTTTTTCATATTGCTGGTTCAAGTGTCTGTTTCGAATCTTCAGATAACTTGGCCCGTTAGGATGGGAACGGTTTTGCTCGACCATTTGAACAGAAAAATTACACAAGCTGAGGCTCCCTTGAACTCAGCTGATATAAAGGTTTTGATTGAATCTTTCAACGACATGAACGATCATTTAAAAACATTCGTTGAAAATCACGGACTGCTCCTAATTGTGACAGTAATATTCTTACTCGTGGAAATAACTGCAATAAGCAGTGAGTTTATCTTGGACGTGGACGCTAGTACTAATATTGCGGAAGATATATTACTGACAGCCTCGTGGCTTCCTTTGTTTTTTGTGATATTGTGGGATCTGACAGACGCATGTGTGGAGGCATCATCTCAGGTGAACATTTTGAAGGAAATAAGTGGAGCTACCTAGAATATTGTTGTATAATTTTCTTCGAAAAACTCGTTTTACTACGATACGAAACCAAACTTGTTCAAAAAGCTTTGACACGCAAAACGCGAGTGAAAATATTAATTTTGGTTTATCATTTTCAATAATACACATTTGGAATCGAGCAAGAAAAACCATTTTTACCGCCCCTCAAAAATTTGATGACTTACGTTTCAATGTAAGTAAAATCCGAAAACCGAATTAAAAAAAAAATCCGTCCGTCCACCGTACGCGGCACGTTTCTTGGTTACCAAGGACCGATTTTGATTCGTGAAGCTTTTGGTTATTGTCAGTCACTTCTATGGGGTGAAATATAGGGGGTGTAATTCTCAAATGTGCTCTAGCTTGAAAACTCTCAAAATAAAGGTTTTTTCATCAATTAGAAATAGTATTACATTTATAGAACCAATTGACACCACCCGCAGCTCTGTTGGACTAACCCTTCAATATATACGAAAACTCAAGGGTTGGACTTACGAAAAATCAGAATCACGAGTGTGAATCGCAAAAGAGGCCTAGCCTAATCTACGTTTAAATTTTAGCTCATCAAAATGCGACCTTTGTTCGTTTCTTCGAGTTGTACTCAAGTTATGCGTCCTTGGCAACCAGTATTCAAATTTCACAAAAAAAGTACCCCAACTCCCGATTTCATCAAATTGAGTGTGAAGCGCTTATTTCTTCGAAATAAACTTAATTGTGAAGTGAAAATATAATTGCAGACGGGTGATTTATACAGAAAAATAATAAACCTTTGTGGAATAATTTGCAGCGTTTTTAAGACCCACATTATTATGACTTGATGCATGAATACCAGGATCTTGGATGTGGGATAGCAAGTACTGAAAATACCTATAAAATTTCTAGGATCGCATCGTGATCAAAAACACTATAAAAAATACTAAAATAAAAAAAATACACTATATAATAATTTTTACTATATAGATATTATTATTGCAAGGAACAAAACTCTTCAATTGGTCAATACCACCATTATAATAAACAATAATTATGGTAGTCGCTTTTCTGTTACCTATTCAAGTTTCCCGTTAAGTCTTCACTATTCAAGTTAATTTTGAATGAATGAATGAACTACTGATTATTTGGCATAGCGTCGTCAGTTAAAATTCATTGAGCGTTTCTGCTAGGTCGTTTGTTGATCGATATCTTGGAACTATACCTCCTAACATTTCACAGTTAGTTTTTGGAAGACACCGTCCTGTAATATAGTGGCGATGCACAGTGAGTATGTGTAAAAAAGCGAAAAAACGAACGTCTATTAGTATTGGAAAGGAGTGCAAGAACCTATCCCCAGATAGTCTTTGAGCACGTTTATATATGTTGCCTGACCTCACAAGCCTCTTACGGATCACCAGAGGGCAAGTTCCTTGATCATTTATGTTGACAACTCATTTCACCCAAAATGCTAACAATGAACTACCTGCTCATTATGAGTGCAGATACCGTCATATCAACAAGTTGGGTCTTATTGCTCTTCATGACGAGTCACGGCATAAGTATGTGCTTTATTCTAGTTTTTCAATAATTTTTGAAGTATGAATTTCCCCTAAGCACTCGGTAAAATCGTCACAATAGTAATTCCCGATTTTTCCTCTTAAACCTTAACATTAAATAGTGAATTTCTCAAAAAGAGGAGAAATGAGGAATTAGAGTATTTGATTAATGTTTTCTGGCACTATCCCTTGACTCAATCCCATTGGAATTTGCCGCGACTAGCCGCGACTTTTTTTCCATGAAATTTTCAATCCTAATAGGAAGCTTTTTGAAAAATTAAAGTCGCAGGAAAGTGTGGAGAGGAAAAAAACCACATCCTCGCATTTTTCATATCAACAGAATAGAACAGAAAATATTATGAAGTCATCAACCAGGGATAACTTCATTGACACGACCACCATCCACAAAACTGATACCTAATGCTGTACCAAGCACATCTAACTCTATGGAACTGACTTGTGGAAGCGCTCTCTCCAGCATCAGCAGCGCTAACGACAGTGACGATTTAGATTCATTAGATTCGTGTAATGCACTTTTAAAGATCTTAATAAAGATTAAATGTTACTTTTGTTTTGAATTTAAAATTTCAGTATTTTTCATAAACGTCTTCTAAAATTATTTATTGTGCAATTTTCTTTCCTTGAAATATGAAGTAGCATGAAATCCATGATCAGAGCAACCTTCCCGAACAGAACTCTCCACAAATTGATTTTTGATCACTTGACCTATAAACTCACAGTACTGTGCGATGTCAGGCACAAGAACTTAAGGGTTACCGTGAACGACAAACATTTGTTTTGGCAAGTAAATTTATTCGAGCTGGAAGGAGCGTCTCTTAGAATTTCGGATGGAGCATCAATTCACAAAGGATTAGGAAGTTCCCACTCTCTAGCCTTGAACTGTTTGGCATAATCTAAGTATACCCAATTTCCTTTTGGGAAGTCCATCAGATTTGAGCTCCTTGAAAACATCAAACCGGGTGAACTTGACCATGCCTATACCTGTTGACTATGTTCAAGCAACATATACTCGAATTTACACTTACCCGAAATTAAATAGTGGTTGTTCAGTTACTTCAGGTTTTAAAGTACTGAACAACTAAATTTGTAGCACTAAACGTGCTTTCCATGCACATAGTACAAAAAGCAAAGAAAATACGTATATTTTACTTCATGAAAATAATCCACTAGGATCTTACCTCCATTGTTTATCGGTTAGGATTTTAAGGCTGCCGTACACAGCTTTTCTCGTTTCATTGAATCATCAGACCTGTAAAAGAAAACAGTTGAACAGTTATTTTAATAGGAAACGGCCCTTTTGAGTGAAGAGGAGAGAAGAGGTTCTACATTGATTGATGAAAGAAAAACTTAAGCTATAATGTTGGATTTTTGGTTTATTATTTCCAATAATGAACCTTTGGAATCGACCAAGAATTTTTTTTTTTTTTTTTTGGTTTATTATTTGTTGGTTTACGTTTCAAAGTAGTATGTAGAATCCGAAAAGTGAATACAAATTCGGCCGTCTGTCCGCCGTACCTACCTTAGTTCCCATGCAACGATTTTGATGAAATTTGGTGTGGTGAGCTCCATTTGGGGTGTAGTTGTGCCCGAAACTTTTGGTTGATGTCAGAGACTTCCAAGGGTTGATAAATACAGTCTGAAATTTTCAAAACGCCCTAGCTCAAAAACATTCAACATAAAGGTATTGGATTTTCTTCAATTTAAAATAGTAACGAATTTTTAGAATCGAATGAGACCAGAGCTCTGTAAGACCAACCGTTCGCTCCCCATGAGAACTTAAGGGGAACTAATTAATTTAACTTACGATAGATCGGAAACAAAAGAAGCACATTCTTTTTATTCATATTTCTTGAATATTAAATTTATTGTGAAGCTAAAATATGGTTGTAGGTATTGGCAATGACAAAGCTGTGTTCGGTGCAGGTGAGTGATCTATACAGAAAAATAATAAACCTTTGTGTAATAATTTGCAGCGTTTTTATCATATGCAGAAAAGGACATATGATTTTAGCAAATTTATTTATGTAATTCAATAATATTTTAAGAGTATGTTGTACGTTATTAATTGTTGTATTATTAAATTATAATGTACAGTTGTTCCAAACCAATGATGTCATATATTTTTATGTATTATTAACATGTTTACTATTATATGTAATACTATAACCAAATGCCCTTGATTGAGGTGGTTCATTCTACTAACTTAAGTGGAACGATCGTATGATGAGGCAATTGTTTGTCCATTGTTTTATGCATTAATAATTTCATGCGCATCCTTTTCCTAAAACCTCAGTTTTCCCAACTAATTCTTCAGTATTTAGCGACCGCTCTGACTAATTGTTTTGTAATCATTAAACATAATTAAAAATATCTGATCACCCTATTTACCTGTTGACCTGTAACCTTACTTGTTATCTGTTATTGTGAAACATTTTTAATGTGTTTAACATGCTACTGGACAAACGATGATGTGCTAACCACAATATTTTTGTTGCAGGCAGAAAGATTCAACAAACTCCTAGCAAGTTGCGCTCTTAAGGACAAAACAGAAAGATTGCTTACAAACGTAAGGATTTAATGTTGAACACTTTGAAGAAATTAATGTATTCTGTAAGCACATTTTGTAGAGAATAATTTACGAAGTTGAAGCACTGAGTACATGATAAAGCTTCTAGTACTTTAATTTTATCAACATATGAAAATACCTAACGGAATCTAACAATATAGAGGTATAGACCAACTTTAAACTCCCCGTTATTTTCACTAAACTCTAACGATTAGAAGATTACAAGATACAGATATGGTTTGCTTTGGATAAAGATTTGACCATAGACCAACAGACAGGCACGGGGCAACATTATTCAGAGCTCAAAGACTGGAGAAGGTTACCTTTTTTAACCTTTAAAAGAGTAACAATAAATTATTGATCTCCGAAGAAAACGGCAAAACTAATCTGCCACCATCCAATAATTATTTTTGAAAAGTTTTCCAACAACAAATCGACCAATGATAGCATTCTGTTTTCAATTTCTAGCCACACATCACAATGCATTTCGCAACCCAAAAACCTTTGAAATTCACGGCTTGCAACTGTTTCAACATTGATTACCGTCTAGGATGTTCCGTAAGTAAATTTTATATTTCGAATGAATAGTAGATATATTACATCCGTACATATAATCGATAAGTAATTATTCAATTTTTCATAAACATCAAATTTAGTATAATGTACCTATCTTGAAGAGTACAGAAAAATAGAGTAATTCATTAATTCAAATAAATTAGTGAGAAAATGTAAATTCTTACATGAGGTTCTCACGCTTATGACATCAATATCTGAATGAATCACAGCAGGTACTCAATTACTGCAGGAGGGTTCAATCCAGGAGAGGCTATATCCAAATGGCTTGTAGGGGTGTAAGCGCAGCTGGTACAAAGAGTACCGATTGTTTCCCTACCGAAAGACAAACTGATCAAGAGTGTTGATAGGAAACTGGTCTACTACTCCGATAGGAGCAGTTACTCTGCCAGGGGAAAAGGCTAAGGGCCTCTCAAATTCAAAGACTCTCAGGGCTTGTATCAGAACTATCTAAAACCCTATAAATCTCACGAATCTCTTTTTGATAGCAAATTTCCCTCACAGATGATCGTGAAACCTCAGTTATCACAAAACTTCACACTGATCTTCCGTTGCCGTGGCCCTTTATTTCTTGACTATCAAATGTAACAATCCAAAAAATCATTAAAATATTGTGAATTTATTCGAACGAATTAAACACAATATACATTCACAATCGAATTTTTTATTTCAGATGATCGCAGCCTGCGTCACATATTTGGTGATTTTAGTTCAGATTGACGGAAGCAAGAATACTATACCAACGCTTCCCCTCAATGACACCACCAGTACTCCACTGACACAATCTTAGACAAAAACATAGCACTTGATACTATTATCACAGTGATTGTAATGTTAGAACAAACGTTAATCGTTGTGTGATGATTGCTTTCTTCACTTTGAGTGGTACTATTTGAGAGATTCCCTCACTCGTTTTTTATGATTTCAATATTCAAAAATATATTCAATTCGACATTTGCCTGAAATTTCTTCCATATTTTTTGGTTATGCACCTAACTACTTAATTTACGTTGATCCATACGGAATAATTACGGCAAAGGATTATCTTCATCATCTATGATCTTCTACAGAAGATATCCTACTTCGAAGAAAAACGCTGCAAATTATTATACGAAGGTTTATTATTTTTCTGTGTGTATATTTCATATGCAAAAAGACGAGTTATTGGTCGAAGATAAGATTGGCATTATTGTTTACTAAAGTTGTAGATGAGCAAAAGTGAAGATAAGCAATACTTTATTTCGGCAAAAAGTTCCTACCTGCAATATCAGAGAGCTAAGGGTTGCTTCATAATGAAATTTACTTGGAAATAAAGCTAAACTGAGTGATCCCGATGCAAAATCGAGAAAAACAATCCCATTTGATCGGATTATGGTTGAATGGAGATTCGGCCAAGTTCCGTCAGTAAGAATTATTGATTTTCAATTCACGCTGTGCAGTTTCTCTGGATTTCCAGTTACAAAGGGTTACCTGGGAATGAGTTGGTTGACAAAAGGAACGTAAAGCTAGTGGAGAATTAGCAACGATTATTCTCAATCTCCGGTCTCAGACTGCGATGCCATCTTGAGGAGGAAATTGTGGCTTGAATCACGGACAATGTCGAATTGTGGCTCCTCAAATCACATGTATCCACGGGGACCACCGAGTCGACACAAGATGACTCTTCTCATGAATATGACTCAGATTTGGACCCACATGCCTAATTCACGGCTAAGGAACAAAAGTAGTAGTAAGTAAAGTCATTTCAGGTTGCGTTTTGGTCCGACTGTCATTCCTGGCTTCGAGGACGTTATCAGCTGTCTTCCAAAGGGAAGATCAGAATTTGTTCTGATGATTTCGCTTATGGCTTTCCATTGCCTCACCGCCCTGTGTTGGACGAGAGGTGTGATGAGTCCATGACTCACGCATACACGCCTAGGCGGCCAGACTCGAACATACGCCCTTCCGCAGTAGTCAATCCGAGACATGTATATATTGTAGAGTCCTGTAATTATAAGGACTACATCACCAATGGAGAGGGGGGGCATGAAGACGCTCCTCGCTTCTTCCCTACGCATCGGTTAGTAGAGGGCTAAATGCGAACGACCACGCACACCTCGAGTAATCAAGTTGAACTGAAGCTAAAATTTGAAAAGTTGTACTTCTCAATTGTGAATTTTTTGGAAGTCGTCAAATCTGCTGGCCAGTCTATCTGCTCTAGGAGGAGGAATACCACTGTTCTACTTCTACTTGTACAAGCATTTCAACATTTCGGAGTTCACGACCTGTGTGAACTCCAAAAACGTAAGTGGGCCACCTATATTCCATTTTGATTACTTGAAGGACGAAATTCTAGTTCAGTTTATCTGTAGAAGGCATTTTTAGAAATAAATGTGCAAAAAAAAAAACAGCCAGCGAAAGTTATTCAGGTGTTTCATTGCTTCTTAAAGCCCAATTTTCATCTGATTAATGTTTTAATCTGATCAATTTTTTTAATTGAAATGAGTTAGAATCGCACGAAGGCTGATTGCCCCCACCCCCGAGAAAAGGACTTTACAATATCTTATGGAACAAGGAATTCCAATCAAGCAATTACATTCTCTCCTTCAGAATGCCTGCTCATCCAAAGACCTATCATGTCAAGGCAACTCTTAGTACTGCTTGGGAACATTATTCATCTCAATCAAGTGATATATTCTCTAGACCAAACATGTTTAAATTGTTTTATGAAACTTGGAGGATATTTTTTCATTCATCACAGAGTACCAGAGGCAAGTATTCATCATCCATGTGTATAGCGCTAATGCGCTTATGGTTAATTGCGCTTAAATTCTTTAAAAATCAATTTTTTCTCCTAAATCTTGAAGTTTTTCTATCTTTAGTTGTGTTTATCTTATAGTTTTAGGACCACCATTCCTTATGAGGAACGTCCTAAAAAGTCGTTTTTCAAAATCAATAGTATTTAGGAGGGCCCTTTTCGGTAAACCTCAGCTTTTAACCCTTAATATCTTTTAGGAAGTCCGATTTTTACCTGCAATAGTTTATGCACTTTTGAAACAAAACGGATAGCCGTTGAGGTGATATCGAATGGGTAAGAAAACGTTATAATAAAAACTAAATAATTCTCGATTTTAAAGACTTTATTAGTGCCTTCAAGGTACCGTCTACCCTCATTTCTTAACTTGTAGGCTATTAGTAGAATTTCCTCGTCAGAGATGACGCCACTGTCTAAACAGCATAGATTCCTCTATGATGTGAACCTTCTCCACCTCATTCCTTGGTTCTGTACTTTATGAGAAATAAATTGACATCCCACCAAAAATTTTTCCAAGTTTTCTTCTTCTACTCCAACAAGATTGGGCTTATAGACAGATTCTGCTGACGCAGATAGCACTATTGTGACCCTTGGAAAGATCATTCTTAAGCTTAGAGACTGTAATAAGGCCTTCGAGGTACATTCTGTTCACCTATTCTATAAATTTTTCAAAATACACCTAAAATTAATTGAAAAATTTGCAAAAATAATTTTTTTATAAGAGGGAAATTAAGGGTTAAAGAAGAAATTAACTTGTAAAGCTACCGATCCACTCTCACAAGAACGAGCGGAGTCGTGGAAAATATTTTTATCCTTCTACGCAAAGTTAGGAATAACTCGAGTGATTGACTTGAACCAGCTAGGTGGCACTAGTGGTCTTTCTTCTCAGTTCAGTTCAGCTTTTGATGTGAGTACCGAAGCTCTCAAAGGCCCAGTGGTGGACGAGAAAAACGATTCCTTCTCCCCTTTCACGCCCCCTTGCGGTTTTAGATTCAAAGCTAAAGGCCCTATTACGTAACGCAATTTCGAGTTTTTCGCTCGGTTCTTTTCTCGCAAAGATCCTTTTCGAGAAAGCAATAACTCGTAATAAGCCATTCCTCCTCCAACCATCACAATTCCTCGGGAAGGGCACGAACGGGGCAACCCGAGCGTGGCATTTTATGATTCTTGCTCCAAATCACTTTCTCCCTCTCTGAGCTGTTATTGTTTCTAGATGTACCGCGATTCTCTCGGATTTACCACATGTTCGACAAAGGCTTTCGCCATACGAAGATGCTTCCACTGATTCTAGTATCAATTCCAGAGGGGATGTGAAGAATTATGAGTAATCCTCGAATATTCCAACTTACGTAGGATTGGGTCCAATGGTAAATCCCTTCCCAGTAATCGGATGGCAATGGAAGACTAAATAATATTCCATGCCGAATTACTTCCCGAGCTGTTCCTGATTTTGAACCAAACCAACTAATAACAATACATAATACATAAAACTAAATGTTTCTCAGCTGTTAATGTTGGAGATTTTCATACTGTTGTCAACACACCCTACACTATTCAGAACCAACAAATTGAAAAAATGAGCCACTTCTTCCTCCCATCACCAATTTTTGCAATGGACAGTTTTTCCCATCTTCCTCGATCCATTTTTGGCCGATTTATGTGCATTTTGGATTTTTTTCTAAGTTATCAAAGGACTTATTGCCATTAATATTATGAGTTGTTAATCGAATTTGTGATTTTTGAAATTTAGGATGTCAATACCAGATGTCCAAAGAGGATTGAGAAACAAAAAATTTGCTGCAAACCGCATCAAAATAAATACATTTAAAAAAAATTTAACAAAAAAAGGACTGACCTAAAAACAGGCTGGCGTAGGGGGAGGGGGGGGGGGCAAGTACAAAAAATGGAATTTTAAAGTAGTGCGTTTTAAAGTTTCAAATTTTGTTCCTAATTCAGGAATCCACAATAACTGATACTGAATACAACTCGAAGAAACGAACACCGATCGCATTTTAGTCAGATAAAATTTGAACGGAGATTCACACTCGAGATTATGTGTTATCGAAGAAAACCCCTTAAGTAATCGAAGGGAGAGAACGGTTTGTCCTGCAGAGCTCCGGGTGGTCTCAAAAATTTGTTTAAATTTAATACTATTCAAAATTTGTGAAAAAACGATACCTTTATTTCGAGAGTTTTCGAGCTAGGGCACTTGAAAATTTCAACCCTTAATTTTCATCCCTTAGAAGTGACTGACATCAACCAAAAGCTTCGCGGCACAACTAGACCCCAAATGGAGCCCATATACCAAATTTGAACCAAATCGGTCCAGTGTTGCTAAGAAAAGTGCCGCGTACGGCGGACGGACGGAAATTTTTTAATTGGATTTTCGGATTCTACAAACCTTGAAACGTAAAACATCAAATTTTGAGGAGGAGTTAAAATTTTTTTCTTGCTCGATTCCAAAGGCTTATTATTGAAAATAATAAACTAAAATGAGAAAATAATAATAAAATATAACTTACTTAGATAGGTTGGTAGGAACGTATGTGCCGCCGTGCACATCTGGAGACACAAAAATACTTGATGTAGTTGTATATGTGGACCTTTTGTACATGGATCATGTACCTCAAGATTCCTACCTATGAAGCCTACATTAAATACCTCAGTTACTTATTACTCTTAGAGTCGTCACAGGCGCTACACCCAAGTACTTGTTATTTTGAACTGTTACCTGTCACTCTCTCGATGAAAGGGACAAGACACGCAGTAGTATATTACGAGCAGCAGCCAGGTTCGGACCTCCTTGTCGTACTGGGTGTAGTGACTGAAGTAACAACTGTTTTACCTATGGGTGTCGTAGGTACCTAATAATATTGCTTTATAAAGTTATTAACTTCCAAATTAGACTCGGACAAAAGATTTATCGTGGTCGCGTTTTCTTTCTCTTCCTCGTGATGGATCCGCCTGAACTGGAGGAAGGGCAGATTTCAGAATAAGGTCCTTCTAGTTCCCGAGGGTCCTGGGGCATATATATTTATATCTTATCAAAAGATGGTACCTGTGTTAGAATACGAACAATTCTAACTAACCAAGAGATTCACACTAATATCCTCCATCACATGAATGTAGTGACGTACTACCTAATAGTTCTGTTAACTCAATGATAATATCCTAACGTGCACTATTTTGAATATTTCTTATTCTAGAATAATGACAGTGTCACGTTCGAAAATAACTTTTTAACTGTGAACTTATCAAACTAACACCTTGAAAAAATAAAAATAATTCTGGTGGGTACCTACACTACTATCCCTGTGGTACCTTTGGTTCGTCATGAATCTGCTGAACAACGAAAAAAATCAAGGGTTAAAATAAAAAACGCTGCAAATCATTGCTCAAAGGTTTATTATTTTATGTATAGATCATCCTTCTGTATAGATCACTGGTTCTCCATCAATAGCACCTACCACCATCAGTATTCTCCCTTGACCTTCCCTCTCAAATTTCAGCTTCCTGCGTTCAATAGGATTGAAAATGGCTTCGGAGCTCACTCAGCTGATCAGTGATCTGAAGAGTGAAGAAGATCTACTCGAATGCTGGAGACGCCTGGAAGAGCACTTCCATTCAATAGGATTGGAAATGGCTTTCGAGCTCACTCAGCTGATCAGTGATGTGAGGAGTGAAGAAGATCTCCTCGAATGCTGGAGACGCCTGGCAGAGCACTTCCATTCAATAGGATTGGAAATGGCTTTCGAGCTCACTAAGCTGATCAGTGATGTGAGGAGTGAAGAAGATCTCCTCGAATGCTGGAGACGTCTGGAAGAGCACTTCCATTCAATAGGATTGAAAATGGCTTTCGAGCTCACTCAGCTGATCAGTGATCTGAGGAGTGAAGAAGATCTCCTCGAATGCTGGAGACGCCTGGAAGAGCACTTCCATTCAATAGGATTGAAAATGGCTTTCGAGCTCACTCAGCTGATCAGTGATGTGAGGAGTGAAGAAGATATCCTCGAATGCTGGAGACGCCTGGAAGAGCACTTCCATTCAATAGCATTGAAAATGGCTTCGGAGCTCACTCAGCTGATCAGTGAGCAATGATTTGCAGCGTTTTTTACCTACAAACATTGTTTTACCGACCAATTTTTTTTTTACCTACCACACCTACCTATTGGTAGGTACTACCTACCACACTATAATGGCTTCACACCTTCACAATCAAGTTTATTAGAAAGAACTAAACGCTTCACACTCAATTCGAAAAATAGAAAGCTTGATATGGAAATTTGATTACTGGTTACGCAGAAGGCAAAACTGTATACAAATCGAAGAAATGAACAGCGATCGCATTTTAGTCAGATAAAATTTGAACGGCGATTAGACCTCTTTTGCGATTCACACTCATGATTCTGTTTTATCGAAGGAAAACCTTCAAATACTCGTAGGGACCGAACGGTTTGTCCTACAGAGCTCCGGGTGGTCTCAAAAATTTTTAAAAATTCTGTACTATTCAAAATTGGTAAAAAAACGATACCTTTATTTCGAGAGTTTTCAAGCTAGGGCACTCGTGAAATTTTCAACCCTTAATTTTCACCCCTTAGAAGTGACCTACATCAACCAAAAGCTTCGCGGCACAACTAGACCCCAAATGGAGCCCATATACCAAATTTGAACCAAATCGGTCCAGTGTTGCTAAGAAAAGTGCCGCGTACGGCGTACGGCGGACGGCGTACGGCGTACGGCGGACGGACGGAAATTTTTTTATTCGATTTTCGGATTCTACGTACCTTGAAACGTAAAACATCAAATTTTGAGGGGGGGTTAAAATTTTTTTTTCTTGCTCGATTCCAAAGGCTTATTATTGAAAATAATAAACCAAAATGCGTTCCAAATAACGAGAGGAAAATTTAACATCTTAAATTTATTGTCTTTTCTCCCGTTTCTTGTTTCTCCTGTCGTGGTTGAAGTAGTGATGTGTTGTTCCTGGTTCTTCTTCTTCTGCGAGGAAGTATGCAGGTTTCAACATATCAATTGAAATTGTTATTGTACTGTTCTTCATATCCAGATTAAATATTTATCAGTTTTCTCAATCACTTTCCAAGGGCCTTCATAAGCTGGTTCTAATGGCTTCTTTACGTTATCCACTCTTACAAAAACCTGTTTACCTTTTGATAGGTGAATGAAGATAATATCTTTCTTGGATTTGTTTTCAATTTTTCTTGGTTTTAGTAGATTCATGGATTGTTGTAAATTGTTGACGCAGGTATACGCATGTATTCTATTTCAATTTTTGGTTTTTCAAAAAATTCTCCATTTTTTCAATCATCCTAAATCAACTGGACACGTATACAATGTAAATCATTACAATAAAAACGCATAAACACAAACTGATATTGTTCGGATGATAATGAACAATTCTACGCTCTGTGTATTATACCTGTATATTACTTTTATATTGACCTGCCCACTCTATAGACACCTCAAGGCATATCCCAAGTGTTTGGACTTGAAACAACTAGAACCAATGAGTTTAACGTCATTTGGCTCAATACATTGATTACATCTCAATCTAATTATGGTTTCATGGAACGTATTTGCCTTCAAAAGTCAATATTATCTCGAGAAAGACAAACAGGTCGTTTCAGCTCCAAAACGCCTCTTATGTTTCCAGATCAATCCATTGAAGACCACTCCGGGAACAATTTCTATTCAACCATCATGTACAGTCATTAATTAATTAAAAACAAAAATATTAGGATAACATAGTTTCCATGATATTAACTAATTTGGAATATTTATTTGGTGCCTCCTAACAATCATACAAAAACAGGCTTACGTAGATTTCGTTATTAATTAACTCTCTATTAGAGAGTTACAGCAACATTTGGAACCGTTTAGACGTGAGAAGCTGCTAGGACGAGCATCGAGTGGATGCTAACTTTTCGACGTGAGTCCCACGTCAATCTATTGAGGCTCACGTGATTGACGTTGCTTTAGATTTTTCAACACTCCATAGGTAACGTCAACTCAATCCGCGGTTTTTGTTTTCGTTGAACCGATAAAGGAAAACAGGTAGGAAAATATAAGGAAATCAATGAAGTACGCTCGTTTATTACCCAAAATAATCGTAAAAGTATAAATAAATAAATGCAAAATGAATGTGAGTAACTAATCGTGCATTTCAGTCCATCCCCTTGTCTGAGGAATAGATGACAGACAACCGAAATCGCGTTTTCGACGTGAATCCCGCGTTTTTTTACGTATCTTGGCCCGCTGCAACTCTCTATTTTCGTTTAGGAAAAACTACCTTCTAAACCCTCGTCGTTTCCCGAGGACGAAAACTCCTAATTCCAAATTACTGAAGTAGCATACAGTTAGTGAGGTAATCTAAGAAAAAGACACGTTCAAGTGTTGTAGTATAGAGCACATTCAGCGGTGTCAACTCACGCTATAGGAAATTGAATTTTTCGGACTTTTTTTTAGATCGTGAATCTATAATCAGGGAATTTGCAAACAAAATTAAACTATTGGAATGGCCTCAAAAATTTTAGTGTGAACGATTTCGATCATTTTCTACAAGAAAATCCGTTTTAATACTTTCTGAAACGATAGTAGGTAATGTTTATTAGGTAGTTGGATGGCATTTTTAGTCAACAACTCAATCACCATGTGGTACAGTTAGCATCAGCGTGAAATTTCCTACGAGTGAAAAACATTATCGTAGCTATAACATGGTTGAAAATTTACATTTTTTTTATTCACTAATGTTGCACGAGTGGCAGGTTTTAGATCTGAACACTTTACTTTGATTCATTATTATTACTATCATTTAATAATGAAAAACAGGAGGTGTTCCTTTCAACGAAAAATGTCATGTGAGTATTTGTCGTAAAATAAACATTAACAAATTTTTTCATAGGAAAAAATTGGGTAGAATTAATTATTTTTAAATGATTTGACTGTGAAACCTTACGTCTACCGTCCGTAGTTTGTTTTCAATAATGAAAATTTGAACTCGAGCAAGAAAAAACGGAGGCAAGCCCCCTGGACCCCCGGTTACATCTATTTACATACTTCGGACGAAATTATTGAAACACAGAATGTGTTTTAGCTCACGCGTTTCACCTAATCTCGCTACTTTCCTCCCACTAAACTTGCTTGTTCTAAACTTGCTTAGCTAAACGCGTTAATAGTTAATCTGAAGGAATAAACCCGGCAAGATGGCGAGCGTCTTTCACCAACCCAGATCATCGTTAAACGTTGTTTAAGACAATCAGTTTGTTTAAACTTGAAATGTTGAGCGAAACTAATGAAAGTTGGACATTATGACGTATTTGGGCAATAGAAACGTTGAACAACAACCACTACCGCGATTGATATCAGCAGATTCCCGCCTTGTTTATCTTTATCAGTGTCAGTTTTTCGAATTCCTTGTTTTTATTATTTGCTGATTCCTGCGGTTTGTTTCGAGTTTTCCGGTTCCCTTCGTTTTATTTTGCTGAATATTTTCATCACCTACCTATTGAGTTATTACACATCATCACTTTGAGCCACAACGAGCGCAATAACTCCGGTATTTCTCCAGACTCAAGTACCTTCCTTGATGTATCCTAGTGAAACAGTGACCGCCGCCTTGTTCTGAACGGTAGGAATTTACTTCGATAATTTGAATGATTACCGATGGATGTAAACTCGAAGATGAGGGCCCCCGATTTCACCTCAATAAAAATTGATTTTGGTCGAACTGGTCTTCTATGATGGTCAATTTGTATAATTGGTCCGAATAGAAACAACCAAGGAATGTAGGTTGCACTATTATGTTATTGAAAAACCCATTATTCATTCTAAATTAACGCGTTGAACTTATTTGTATGACGGGAACTGGAGGCGAGTGTCAATCTAGTCGAGGACTTGGACGACTCGGGGCTTGGAAAGGCGGAAATTCAGTAACGTACATAATCTCGGAATGTGGAATCCGATCCAGGATTCGACTCGGACGTCGTCGTCATCGTCAAACGAGTCAAAAATAATTCGAAATGCAAAAATAATTCGCAATTTCATTTTGAAAACAATCACAAATCAATGCGCGGCCATATTGAATTGGTAGTTAAACGAGGTTTCCTAGTTTATTCGGCCGATTTTCGACCGTTTAAACTCGAACCCCCCAAGATGGTGTTTAAACTCGTAAATCGCTCTGGTGAAAGACGATTTTTACTGAACGTCGTTTATCTCTCGCCTCGTTTGGTTTAAACTCGTTTTGAATCTTTGGTGAAAGTGGGCCTAAATCAGAATCTTAACAAAATATCTCAAAGGGTTACACCAGGTTACATGATCCTTAGTGCCGTATCATCGGTATCCATGTTGTCGTCCCGGATTTCGTTATGAAATTTTGTTTGATTTTTGTTTTATTATTTTCAATAATAAGCCTTTGGAATCGAGCAAGAAAAAAAATGTTTAACCTCTCCTCAAAACTGTGCAATCGGATGGTGGAAGGACAGATTTGGAAATAGTAGGTGTGGCATTTTACTAAGTGAATGGAATTTATGTGAATTACGCGAATAAGAGACAAGAAGTGAATCATTTATAAGAAAACTATTGAAATGAAATTTGAATCGTTTATATGAAAACTAGTTTATTGAAATGAAATGTGAATCGTTTATACGAAAACTAGTAACCAACTAGGTTATATTAGAAAAACGCTGCAAATCATTGCTCAAAGGTTTATTATTTTCTGTATAGATCACCCTTCTGTATAGATCACTGGTTCTCCATCAATAGCACCTACCACCATCTGTATTCTCCCTTGACCTTCCCTCTCAAATTTCAGCTTCCTGCGTTCAATAGGATTGAAAATGACTTCGGAGCTCACTCAGCTGATCAGTGATCTGAAGAGTGAAGATCTCCTCGAATGCTGAAGACGCCTGGAAGAGCACTTCCATTCAATAGGATTGAAAATGGCTTCGGAGCTCACTCAGCTGATCAGTGATCTGAGGAGTGAAGAAGATTTCCCCGAATGCTGGAGACGCCTGGAAGAGCACTTCCATTCAATAGGATTGGAAATGGCTTCGGAGCTCACTCAGCTGATCAGTGATCTGAGGAGTGAAGAAGATCTCCTCGAATTCTGGAGACGCCTGGAAGAGCACTTCCATTCAATAGGATTGAAAATGGCTTCGGAGCTCACTCAGCTGATCAGTGATCTGAAGAGTGAAGAAGCCTTTGAGCAATGATTTGCACCTTTTTTTACCCACCAAAATTTCTTTTACCTACCAGCTAGGTACTACCTACTACACCATACTGGCTTCACACCTTCACAATCAAGTTTATTAGAAAGAACTAAACGCTTCACACTCGATTCGAAAAATAGAAAGCTTCATATGGAAATTTGATTACTGGTTACGCAGAAGGCAAAACTGTATACAAATCGAAGAAATGAACAGCGATCGCATTTTAGTCCGATAAAATTTGAATGGAGATTAGACCTCTTTTGCGATTCACACTCATGATTCTGTTTTATCGAGGGAAAACCTTCAAGTACTCGTAGGGACCGAACGGTTTGTCCTACAGAGCTCCGGGTGGTCTCAAACATTTTTAAAAATTCAATACTATTTAAAATTGGTGGAAAAACGATACCTTTATTTAGAGAGTTTTCGAGCTAGTGCACTCTTGAAAATTTCAACCCTTAATTTTCAACCCTTAGAAGTGACCTACATCAACCAAAAGCTTCGCGGCACAACTAGACCCCAAATGGAGCCCATATACCAAATTTGAACCAAATCGGTCCAGTGTTGCTAAGAAAAAAGCCGCGTACGGCGGACGGACGGAAATTTTTTTATTTGATTTTCGTATTCTACGTACCTTGAAACGTAAAACATCAAATTTTGAGGGGGGGTTATAATTTTTTTTTCTTGCTCGATTCCAAAGGCTTATTATTGAAAATAATAAACCAAAATTTGATCGGGTTGCAACATACAATTATTTTTTTTCCCACAATTTAGAACAGAATTGAATTATTAGAATCTAAGACCACCCAGAGCTCTGCAGAACAAACCGTTCACTTTCTATAAATACTTGAGTTTGGACTTGAAATAAATCAGAAACACGAGTGTGGGTCGCAAAAGCATGTCTACTGACAGAGTTCCTATCCGTTTCGATCTTTGTTCGTTTCTTCGAATGGATTTTCATGTCACTCAGTTGTGCTTCCTTAGCAACCAAGAACTTAATTAATATAATAATAATTAATAATAATTATATTATTAATAATATAATATATTTGTAAGGTTAACTATCAACGTTAATTTGACAAAAACTCTCATATTCATAACGGAATTAAGTTATATACCAATATATATAATATAGTTATATAATAAGTTATATACCTATATATTATATAGTTGGTAGGTAATAGAAACTCGTGTTCTTTGCAGCCGGATGATCTATACGAAAAATAATAAACCGTTGTGTAATAATCTTCACCTGTTTATTTCTGAGTAAAATTTGCTAAGAAAGTCGGTCATCTCCGCACCCCTACGGATCTGCCTACCTGAGCAAATAGTGTATTCAAAACTTTCATGCACGAACCTTTGTAATCCCGGCATGATATTTAATAGTCATAACGCCCAGATCAGAAGAAATTCGAGATCATTCGCATCGGTACCGAAGTATAGTGGATAGAAATAGGTTTGATAGGGCCTCTAACGTCAGAGGCAAAAGTTGGTTAATGCGGCCATAATTATTTTACTCCTTTGAGCAGTATGTATAACAAAAAGCCAAAAGAAGCGGGAAGAAATGGATGAAGGAGGAAAGACAGAGAGAAACGGATAGAGTTACAGAGAAAAAGAACTAGGAAGTGTGTCTGGAGGGCGGGAGTGGAAACCGAGGCCGTCCTGGCTCCCTATTTAATTAACAAGAACGGCTGAGGGGCGCAAAATGTAATCATCGAAACTCTCTGTTCACCCACGAGAAAGCGGATTAGTCATTCTTAATGATGCTGCGGGGTGAAGAGAAATAGGAGCCTCGAAAAGGATATTTGTATTTCTTCGTACTCACTTTCTACAGTAAGTTAATCTCTGTTGTGGGGTTTTGAATACAGAAATTTAAGGTACTTGGTTACTTATCGTGGAATACTGCGAAGAGGGGTCAAATTCCTTCGTTCAAATTCAACTCAAGTCTCCCGTGTGTAACATATTTTCACTTTTCTTACCATAATCCGTTGAAAAACATGAATTGACCCTAAAAACGCTGCAAATTATTACACAATGGTTTATTATTTTTCTATAGATCACTCGTCTGCAAAGCCACCAACCATCCAACGTGAAGAAAAACATCGATCGCATTTCGGTCAGCTTTAATTTGAATGGAGATTAGGCCTCTTTTGCGATTCACACTCGTGTTTCCGATTTATCGTACGTCCAAACTTTAAATTCTCGTAGTGAGCGAACGGTTTCTCCTACAGGGCTCCACGTGGTCTCAAAAAATGCTATACTATCTTAAATTATTGGAAAAACAATACCATTATATCAAAATTTTTTGAGTTAGGGCGTTTTCAAAATTTCAAAATTTATTTTTGAAACCTTAGAAGTGACCTACATCAACCAAAATCTTTGGGGCACAACTAGACCCTAAATGGAGCCTACATACCAAATTTCATCAAAATCGGTCAATGTTAAGTGGCAAAAGTGCCGCATACGGCGTACGGCGGACGGACGGCCAAATTTTTATTCGATTTTTCGATTCTACGTACCTTGGAACGTAAACCATCAAATTTTGAGGGGATGTTAAAAAAAAATTTATCTTGGTCGATTCCAAAGGTTTATTATTGAAAATAATAAACCAAAACCTCCACTAAACGTGGAAATATCATCAAAATCGTACCATTTTGTTTGAATGAAACCCAACAAAAAGAATTTGACGTTTTGGTTTATTATTTTCAATGGTGAACTTTTGGAATCGACCAAGAAAATTTTTTTTAAACCCCCCCTCAAAATTTGTTTGTACCTAGACCCATACGTTTCAAGATAGCTATGTGAAATCCAAAAATCGAATACAAATTTTTCCGTCCGTCCGTCGTGCATTTTTCTTAGCAACCATGGATTTGGTTGAAATTTGGTACATGGGTTCCATTCGGGGTCTAGTTGTCTTCCGAAGCTTTTGGTTGATGTCAGCCACTTCTAAGGGGTGAAAATTGAGGGTTGAAATTTACGAAAGTGCCCTAGCTCGAAAACTTTCGAAATAAAAGTATCGTTTTTTCACCTATTTGAAATAGTATTGAATTTCTATAAATTTTTGAGATCACGCGGAGCTCTGTAGGTCAAACTGCTCACTTCCTACGTGAACTTAACCCCTAATAGCCCAATGTTGCACCCATGCAACATGAACTTCCGCGATTTTTTGTACAAAGGCGGACTATTATTTCCGGCTGAGGAAGGTTTTATTGTCATCAGACAACCTTCAAGAGCTCGTGTATTTTTTTTTTTTTTGGTTATATTGGTAGCATTATGATAGCTGATAAAGAGGCTTTTATCTCTAATTCCGTGATACCGCTCTGAACATGGCGCTGTGACGCGCGAAGGTAAGTTTACCACCGCATTTTACCTATTTGAATAAATCTATTTTCGGTAAATTTCATCTTTCGTCGTTGGGATAGTTGTAAAGACCATGTAGCATCTACTTCTGGCAAGTTTTCTTTATTTTTAACTTTGCTGGAAGTCAAAATAGGTTTGATGCACCCATGCAACATTGGGTAGCCGGTGATGGTAGATTGTTGCTCCCGGCCAACACTGGGCAGTCAGTACATGGTTTCAAGCATACTAATTAGGTGAGTTGATTTTGCCTCATTAGTGCAAAAATCACGTAAGAAGGATAATTTTGCAATATTGGGGATATTTAGTCCATAGATTTGGACAGAAGTAGTTACCTACCTACTAGATATAATTATTTGAGCAATAATGTGTTTTTTCCTATTCTTATAGAAACTTTTGTTCACATCAAGATCAGACATACTGAATTTCTGCAATTACAAGATGATGACGAAAGTTACGAAAATGAAGAAGTGGAATGGCCTATTGTGCTTTATCGCTATCAGAAAAATTGTTTCATGAGGGAACCAATAATAATTTAATGTTCTTATTTACAAAGTTGACCGTGCCTAATACAATACAATACAAAGAGACCTTTGTATTATCCACACTATTCAATTTTTGCTTCCGAGTCTACCAAGGTAGCGGAAGCTTTGTTTTCACTTTTCAAGGACGAAAAAAAAAAGTTCTCCAAAATCAAAATTTTCACTCGCGTTTTGCGTTTTAGACCTTTCTGAACAATTTTGGTTCCGTGTCTGTGTGTCTGTCTGTCTGTCTGTCTGTCTGTCTGTCTGTCATGAATTCCTTGTAACGCGCATAACTATACGAAGTTATTGTCCGATTTCAATGAAATTTTCAGGGATTGTGCGGGTTGGTGTGTAGACGGTCCCCTATGAAAATCATCATCCCCGGACTGATAGAAGCGACTGCGCATGCGCAAACGTGAATTCCTTGTAACGGCCATAACTTCTACATTTTCCATCGGATTTGAATGAAATTTTCAGGGATGTTACAGATTACTATTTAGATGGTCCCCTATGAAAATCACCACCTTCGGACTGATATTAGCCACTGCGCATGCGCAAACGTGAATTCCTTGTAACGGCCATAACTTCCACTTTTTCTACCCGATTTCGATGAAATTTTCAGGGATTATGCGGATTAGGTTGTAGATGGTCCCCAATGAAGATCACCACCATCGGACTGATAGTAGACACTGCGCATGCGCAAACGTGAATTTCCTTGTAACGTCCATAATTTCTACATTTTCTATCCGATTTCAATGAAATTTTCAGGGATGTTACAGATTAGTATTTAGATGGTCTCCTATGAAAATCACCACCTTCGGACTGATAGCAGCCACTGCGCATGCGCAAACGTGAATTCCTTGTAACGGCCACAACTTCTACATTTTCCATCCGATTTCAATGAAAATTTCAGGGATGTTACAGATTACCTTGTTTTGATGTTTTGAGATCAACTACTATGCATCGGATCATCTATACAATCGGGTTATGGATACGAGGAAGCTATGTGCCACACCCACTTGGCAGACGTTTTTCATGTTTCATTTTTCAATATGACTTATAAATTTTCAGGAGGGTGTTACATTTTGCACTTCGGGTTTCGCTGAAATATACTTTCTGAAAAGGGGGGTCTTAGTACCAATTGCATTCTTTTGGGAGTTCAAATTGAAATTCCTAATTCTGACACTTTGTTTCATTATTCTCAGAATAAGAAACTAGTGGCTTTTGTTCATTACTCTTTGAATATCACATCTGTTCTATTTGTTAGAAACAATTCCTTATCTGGATTATCTTTTTTTCTAAATTTCGCCAAGATTTCCTTTCAATATTTGCGTCATCTGTGATGCATTTTGACGGCTGCTAGTTCAAAATTAATCGTTTGCTGTCGTCAGCTAAGTATAATGTTGAAAGAGTTCTGAAACACCTCATTTTAGAGGTCCAATAATATGAGCAACTTATGTATAAGTGATCGCTTGGGAACCAGGTAGGTATGTCATATTCGACAATGATGTAATAAAAATATTGTGATGAAATGGTCATAAGATTGATGATAATAAATGGCCTATGCATTTGTCTAACTGAGTCAAGTTACTTTTTTGAGTTCTATAGTCAGTAGGGGAATGAGAAAAAAAAAAAAATTTCTAATACCTACCTACTGATTGTAGGTGAAGAAGCCTGCAAATAATGATTTATGGAATCATTTCGTGGAATGAGTACCTCTGAAAGCTCTACTATTCCGTGTATTTCAATCGATTCTTGACTATCATAGCCCAATGTTGCAGCCGAGCAACAAGAAATACTATCCGGCTGCCCAATGTTGCACCGGAGTGACAAAATTTTTAAATTTGATATATGAGCAAATAATTTTTTTTTCTTCACTTTCACGTAGCAAGAGCTGTTTTTGATGAGAAATCAAGAAAAAATCGGGAAATTTTGAATTATTTCATGTCTTGGGCTATTAGGGGTTAAGGGTTGAGCTTACGATAAATCAGAAACACGAGTGTGAATCGCAAAACAGGCCTAATCTCTGTTGAAATTTCAACTAATCAAAATGAGATCGCAATTCATTTTTTCGAGTTGTACTCAGTTTTGCGTCCTCAGCAAGTACCCAAAACTCCCTATTTCGTCGAATTGAGTGTGAAGCGTTTATTTCTTCCAAATAAACTTGATTGTGAAGTTGTGAAGGTAGTATGTAGTAGGTAGATTTTTAAAAAAATGTGACAATGACAAAGCTGTGATCTTTGCAGACGAGTGATCTATACAGAAAAATAATGAACCTCTGTGAAATAATTTGCAGCGTTTTCTGTTATTTTCTAGGCGTTGTGGCTCCTACTAAACCAAATGCACTAAACAGGAAATTACTTAGGATGGGTAAGTATTTTTATTTCCGTTATTTGAAGGGTAATAAAAACTTCAAGCTATAAATACACTTAATGTTTATGGGCAATTCAAAAATCACATTTGCATTCCAACTCTTATTTGTTCAAATAGGATCCGTCATTTTTTCAAAATAAATTTTCCTGGTCAATCTGCCAGCTTGGGGTGACGAAGGGAGCGTGAATATGGTTTACTAAATATTTGGAGGTTTCTTTAAATTTTATACCAAGAGATTGATTGTATAATTTTAACGATTCGTGCTGTGTGCCAAACCCAGCAGGGTGACTACTCTGTCAAGTAGCTAATATTTTGAATTTCTTATCCGTAGCTTTTAAGACTTCTTTCAAACTTTGCTCATTAACTTAAACTTTGGTTATGAGGCTTCTGTGCTCATCTCCTAGACACACGAAGAGCAGTTGGAGAATGAATGCTACACTCATCGGTAACTTGAAGCATTTATTTTCTGTTTTTGGTATGCCTTCTTACATGCATTCAGATAGGGGCTCAACTTTCATGTCCAGAGAACTGAAAACATTTCTACATTCAAATGGCATTGCAACCAGTCGCACAACACCCTATAACCCACAAGGAAATGGACAAGTTGAGCGTTATAATGGGATACTGTGGAAGGCAATCCAATTAGCATCAAAAAACCTCAATCTGCCATCAGAACGTTGGAAGGAGATATTGCAACAAGCGTTACACTCAATCCGGTCTCTCCTGTGCACAGCCACAAACAAGACTCCCCATGAAATGATGTTCCTTCACCCACGCAAATCTTTACGCGGAGAAGCTCTTCCGATGTGGCTCTTGGAACCTGGGAAGGTACTACTCCGCAGAAATGTGAGAAGTAGCAAGTACGAACCACTCGTAGATGAAGTCGAGCTTCTGGAGGCGAACCCAAATTACGCTCATGTTCGATATCCAGATGGACGAGAATCTACAGTCTCAACTCGTCATTTGGCACCAATAGGAGGTAGCAGAGAAATAGTTGAATGCACTTCCAACTATACTCCTGCAGCAAGCCCACCCAATTTACAACAATCAACAGTTCAACCAGATGATGACTTTGACGAACCGTCTTCACAAGACTTGAGAACACTACCTCCGCAAACGATCGAAGAGTCAGCACCACCACCCGGACAATCAACTGAAGAAGCGGAGTCAAATAACCAGTTTCCAGATGCTCAGATCAATGGTAGCATCAGAAGAAGTGAGAGAGTTAAGCGATCCCCAGCTTATCTCCCAGACTATGTTAGGAACTGAAGATCGTGGGGGAAAATGTTATGATATTATTACTACCCATCTCCTGGGTAAACTTATTCATTTTACTTTAGAAAGTTGGTCACTAACTGAATTCTTTACATTCGGAATTTTGCTCAATAAAGCCTTCATCTTTTGCTAAAGGTTTATCTCACCAAGATGCGTGCTTATTGATTCCACCTTATTCCGGTCAGAGGGAGCCCGAATTCATGAGATCAGGTGAAAAATCATCGATATAATCGGCCACAACTTTACATCAATCAAGTCTTTTGTTCAGTGAACTCTTTCAGAATTCAATGTCGGAGATTTTATGACATTGATTCCTACAATGTTTCAACATGTGCAACAAGAATTTTTCTGATGTTCCAATATGTGCAACAGGAATTTCTCCATTGGTTCAAAATGTACAGCAGGCATTTCTCTGATGTTCCAATATGTGCAACAGGAATTTCTCTGATGTTCCCATATGTGCAACAGGAATTTCTCCAATGGTTCAATATGTGCAACAGGAATTTCTCCAATGGTTCAATATGTACAACAGGCATTTTTCCATTGTTCCCACATGTGCAACAGGAATTTTCCAATGTTGCAACATGTACAAATGGAATTTCACCAATTCTTCAACATGTACAACAGGCATTTTTCCATTGTTCCCACATGTGCAACAGGAATTTTCCAATGTTGCAACATGTACAAATGGAATTTCACCAATTCTTTAACATGTACAACAGGCATCTCTCTGATGTTCCAATGTGTGCAACAGGAATTTCTCCAATGGTTCAACATGTGCAACAGGAATTCCTCCAATGGTTCAACATGTAGAGCAGGCATTTCTCAGATGTTCCAACATGTGCAACAGGAATTTCTCCAATGTTCCAACATGTGCAACAGGAATTTCTCCAATGTTTCAACATGTGCAGCAGGAATTTCTCCATTGTTTAGACAAGTACAGCAGGCTTTTCTCCATTTTTCCCACATGTGCAACAGGCATCTCTCTGATGTTCCAATGTGTGCAACAGGAATTTCTCCAATGGTTCAACATGTGCAACAAACATTTCACCAATTCTTCAACATGTGCAACAGGAATTTTTCCAATGGATGAACATGTAGAGCAGGCATTTCACCAATTCTTCAACATGTGCAACAGGAATTTTTCCAATGGATGAACATGTAGAGCAGGCATTTCTCCGAGGTTCTAATATGTGCAACAGGAATTTCTCCAATGGTTCAACATGTACTGTGTCAATTGATCGGGATTGTGGTCAAATGGAAATAGCAGTAATAGTTTATTAAATAAGTTTAGTTAAATACGGTTGAGGCAGTTGTGTCAACCGTATTTAACTAAACTTATTTACTGAACTATTACTGCTACTACTGCTGCTTTACTACTACTGCTTTTTTACTAAACCTATTAGAAACCTTTCTCAATTGGCCATATTTTGCAATTAATCTATCTTAATTTATATTATATCTAAGACAATAATTCTATACTCTAAACAATGCCTACCTAGTTGTTTCTTTGTAGTGGCGTCTCCACCTTCTCTTTACGTATCGACGTTTGGTGGTATCACTAAATAAACATCCTTCGAGTAAGTGAAATCTTTTATTATATTTATTATTAGGTTTTTATTTGTTGTCGATTCATAGTTTTGTTGTTTTTATACTCAAAGGATTGTTAGAGTTTATGCTATTAAGGGTGAATATTGTTTTGTTTTATAGGCCCTGAAGAAGGTAATAAATTTACCGAAAGCTCGGCGAAGAAGGTGTATATTTCCATTTGACCAAAATCCCGACCAATTGACACAGTCCTTTTTGTTGGGTCGATCTACATAGTTGCTGTTCAACATGTAGAGCAGGCATTTCTCTGATGTTCCAATATGTGCAACAGGAAATTATCCTATGGTTCAATATGTGCAACAGGAAATTATCCTATGGTTCAATATGTGCAACAGGAAATTACCCAATATTTCAACATTAACCGCAGGAATTTCTCCATTGTTTCAACATGAAAAGCAGGCATTTCTGTAATGTTTCCAAATCTACAACAGGAGTTTATCAAATTTTTTAACCTAAGCAACTGGAAGGTTCCCAATTTTTCAACATGTACAACAGGGATTTCTCCAATGTTTTAACATTTTCAAACATATTGAATTAACGTTGTACTACTTTCAATTTTCATGAAAATGTCTCTTATCGTTTGTGCCCTGGATAAGTCCATGTAATTAGACATGTCGTCTGTTTAGGTTGTTATGAAAACCCAACTTGAAAGCCTTTTTTTACGTACTGCGATTTTCGGTTTGTTCTTCCCAATCTCTGAACTACATGCGTCATTCACAATACCTTTATGGATAATAACAATAACAGGATCTATTTGTTATTGACGGTAAGAATAACAGGATTTACCTCGGGAGTCCTAACGACTGCGTGGCTGACGAAAACAGGAAAACCGAACGACGGCGAGCACAGAAAACACGCGCGCGGGACGCGGAGCGGGAAAAGAGGACGCCCTTCACCCTTCGGCGGTTACCGGTAGATTGGAGGCGGGCGGAGGCGGCAGAAGCATTTATAGCCGCCCCCCCGGGCAGAGGCTGGAAGGCGGAAGAGGTTCGGAGGTGGCGCCGCGGGGAGCCTCCGAGTATCGCTAGCGCCTCCTCCTTTCGCGGGAGGAATATCTCGGTTCGAGGAAAATATCGCGATAAGAAACCGTTTTCCAAGTACGATCGCGCTCCGGGGGTGGTGGGGGGGGTGAGGGGGGGACGCGCTGATATTCAAGCCCCGTCTCGAAGTGGAGAGTTTTTGAGGGCCAGCGCTTCCAGTCCATAATAAATAACTACGATTCCCTCTGAAATCAACTCCCCCGTCCAAATAAACTTTTACTCCATTATTTACAATTGATTTTCCGAAAATTGGTTTTCATGTCTGTTTTAGTTCATATAACCGCCTATTTTAATGATTATTTTATGTTTAAAGCCAAAGTCAAAAATGACTGATACAACTCCAAAAAATACCACTGTAATAGTGAGCCTAGCACTGTAGCACTCAAACCCCTCAAAAGATACCTAGAAGTCGGCTCTACAAGGAGAAAGGATATTTACCTATACAAGTTGGTTGGCTGGAACCCACAAGTGGGTTGTGTCAGCAATTGACATTGTTGTTTCAGCAATCCATTCATAATATGAATGGAGGTACCTATATTATAGGTACCTGGTCAGCAGTGGCGCCTCCTCCAGGCAAACATAGCAAACACTGTTTGCCTTAATAAAAATAAGCAAAATGAATAAATTAATTTTTGTTGAGATTCTCCTATATTCCCATCTTTTTCAAGTAATATAATAGCCAATTTTGGAAAATTTTAATATAATTTAGGTACTTTTTCATTATTACCAAGTAAATTAGATGAAATAGGAGAATGGAATAAGAAAGTACGTATTTTGCCTTGGATACTATCCCGCAACACACCATAGACTTGGAGAGGTCGGTAATGTAGATGATTGCAGATGATAAGCGAACTAGCGCGGGGGGCTGGTCCTCCTTGCATCGCTGGATGCAAGGCAAGCAGTTCAAAAAAAATGAATTTTTCGGGACTGTTAAGAGTGAGAGGCGACGATCGGCGGGGTGGCGGGGGGGGGGGGTTAATCGCAGTGTCAAGTATTGCCATACCCCCACTACCATGCTATCAGCTGTTGCAAACAATCGGAGAACTGTTTCGTGACCTTGAAAGCAGAGAAACTTGGGCCATGGATACTAATTAACCCATGCATGGCAAGACATAACATATCCATCCAACCACATTATCTCAAGGAAGGAAAACTTAGATTTTTGGCCACCGCAAATAGCGGCTGCCTGGCGCTGACTGGTGTCCCGTTCCCAGTTCACTGTTCCTAATCCTTTTTCTTGTTGATAGGTACCTACTTGGAAATAGTTGCATAATATTGAACCCCCCGATGGTTTACTTTTGAGGTAGGTAGCTACTACGTATATTTTGAAAATCGAATATTAAAAAATCCGTCCGTCCGCGGAACTTTCCTTAATTATCATGGACCGATTTTAATGAAATTTGGTATAAGAGCTCCATTTGGGGTCTACTTGTGCCCCGAAAGTTTTGTCAGTCACTTCTGAGCGGTGAAACATTAGGACTGTAACTTTAAGGCCCCCTCTCTCGAAAACTCTCGTTATGAAGGTATTGTTTTTTCACCAATTTGAGATAGGTACCTACGATTGAATTTTTAGAATCGAATCAACCCACCCAGAGGATAAACTATCAGCTCTCCATGAGAACTATAAGGTTGAACTTACGATAAATGTGAAACTAGAGTGTGAATCGCAAAAGAGGCCTCATCACCTTAAAAATTTTAGCTGACCAAAATGCGATCGATGTTCGTTTCTTTGGGTTGTACATGTTTTGCTTCCTTAATCAACCTGTAATCAAATTTCTAAACCAAGGAATTCTTTATTTCTTCAAACGGAGTGTGAAGGGTTTATTTCATCTAAATAAACAACATTTTGAAGCAAAAACATGATTGGTAGGCAGTGACGAGGGTAAAGCTGACGCTTTATCTTCAGAAAAATAATAAACCTTTGTGTAATAATTTGCAGCGTTTTTCGTTATTGTTTATTCTTCTGTGACTGGCCAAGCTGTTTGCCTCACGAATATTCTCACAAGACGCCACTGCTGGTCAGGGAGGTGTGAGCCTTTGGCCGGCGTTTACAACTCAGTGAAAACGCTCAATTTTTGACTGGCTCTGGAGTTTGTTGTAATTCCTAGAACTTAAGTTTGTCCAAATCGGCGGTAGGTAGGTAGCTCGACTCGTCTCTAGAGGGAGCTGCTCTTATGACAAAACAATAATAATTATTTTCAACATATTAATTTGGTCTTCACTGTTCTAACTTGGGTCAGTTGTGATTAGCTAGGTATATCTTCCCAAATTGGCTCCTCAGCCTTCTCTTAGGTAAATTGAATGCTCAGTCTTTACAGGGAAACGTTTACCTACCTACAATCCAAACTATTGGAAAAATAATATTTAAAATACCGTTGGGAACCTGAGATTTTGTGGATGATTTTGCTGAAAACCACATCGAATTTCCTCCAGAGAAAATTAGTGAGAATCTATTGAGAATTTTGCCAAAAAACTAAAAAATTGCGAAGTATTAAGTTTGGACTAGAAATTTAAGTATTCTAAATGCTTGCATACGAGTCTGCAACACATTGGGACATTTTCATGTCAACCACTACACAACAAGGTACCTAGTGAAGTAAGGTTGTTAGCTCATGTACCCAAGCATCAAAATAAAAAAACAGTTGCTTGTTCTATACGCAACACAGTGAGTCTATTTTATTTTTATTTATTGGTCGCGTGACCAAGATTTGCTTAGTTTTCGTGACGATATTTCAGTTTGTGTGCCAAAGCAAAGACATGAAAATGTCAATAATACTTAGTTTTAAACTCCCAAAATAGAAAACAATCGTCAAATAAGAAAGATAACCAAGCAAGTCACGAATACTGGTTGCCAAGGACTAGAAATCCCAGAAAATTATTATTTTTCTGTATACTTGGTGTAGAAGTATAAGAACGTCAATCCGAAAATTTTGATTCTACAACTAATTTCCGATCGAAATGCCTCTCAGCAGTTTCCGTTTAACCCCTTTGTTTTTCTAAGTTTTTTCAATTTTAAGATTTTTTCCTTTTTTGGTTTATTATTTTCAATAATGAACCTTTGGAATCGACCAAGAAAAAAAAACATTTTAACACCCCCTCAAAATTTGATGGTTTACGTTTCAAGGTACTTATAATCCAAAAATCTAATAAAAATTTGGCCGTCCGTCCGCCGTACGCCGTACGCGGCACTTTTGCCACTTAGCATTGACCGATTTTGATGAAATTTGGTATGTAGGCTCCATTTGGGGTCTAGTTGTGCCCCGAAGATTGGTTGATGTAGGTCACTTCTAAGGGTTCAAAAATGAATTTTGAAATTTTGAAAACGCCCTAACTCAAAAAATTTTGATATCAAGGTATTGTTTTTCCTTCAATTTAAGATTCTATAGAATTGTTAGAAATTTTTGAGACCACCCGGAGCTCTGTAGGACAAACCGTTCGCTCACTACGAGAATTTAAATTTTGGACGTACGATAAATCAGAAACACGAGTGTGAATCGCAAAAGAGGCCTAATCTCCGTTCAAATTAAAGCTGACCGAAATGCAATCGATGTTTTTCTTCATGTTGGATGGTTGGTGACTTTGCAGACGAGTGATCAATATAGAAAAACAATAAACCATTCTGTAATAATTTGCAGCGTTTTTTACCTTATGTCAATACAACATCCATTACTCCCTTTGGATACAGTAAAAAATTGAAACTAATCATACCGTTGGAAAGAGCGTTGAATTTTCTATCCCGTTGATGGAAAACCAAAGTTTTTCAAATAGGTAAAACTGGTGAAAAATGAACTTGAAGAGAAAAAATTGTCAAATCTTGAAAATCTCCACTTTTTGGTTTATTATTTTCAATAATAAGCCTTAGGAATCAAGCAAGAAATAAAAACGCTGCAAATTATTACACAATGGTTCATTATTTTTCTATAGATCACTCGTCTACCAAGCCACCAACCATCCAACATGAAGAAAAACATCGATCAAACAATTGAAAAAACTTGGAAAAACAAGGAGTTAAACGAGAATTGCTAGGAGGCATTTTCGATCGGAAATTAGTTGGAGAATCGAAATTCTTCGGGTTGACGTTCTTATAGTGTTACAACCCTATAGATCACTCGTCCGCAAAGAACACGTCTTTTCCTCTTTTTTTTTTTAAATAACTCCCCTCAAAGTCCCTTAATAAACGCCATCAATAAACAAAAATAACAACTCGGCGCTTCGCTTCGCGTCTCTCCAGGGGGGGCAAGCCCCCCTGAACCCCCCAGATGCTATCTACTTAAAGCCTAAATTATAACCTTTAGTCGTAGGCAGTGAGAATAAAAGAACATATAAAATGTAATAGGTAAAATAGAATAAAAACAGAAAAATTCTGCTTGATTACTCATACTTTTGATCGTTTTTTTCCCCCATTTGTACAAATTTTATATATTATTTTACAAATCCTATTCCTATTCGCAAGTCCAATTATTTCATTTCCAGTTACCTAATCAAAATAAATTAATAGGTAAAAAAATACAGTCGACTGGCACTAGATTTCTTTTGACTAACAGCTTTCGCTTCTCTCTGCGTCTCTCTAATTTCGGGCTTAAATGTTACGTAGACTTTTATAGAAAGACCCCAGACCGAAATCAGCTGCGGCAACCTGCGGCCTTCGGTGCTACAGCTCAAAAAATTCGGAAAACGATAGTATTTTCTGTCTCCCTACTCACTTTTTTCCAGCCTCAATGGCAATCACAACGTATTTTTAGGGATGGCATATCGAATCAAATATATCGATATAACGATCAAACGATATATCGTCAATGAGATATCGATACCTTCAATATATCGGAGAAAATATATCGATATTTCGATATATCGGAAGATCTACTTTAAAAAACGTGTGAAGTAGGTAGGTGAATTTAATCGTTTTAAAACAATATAAAAATCATTTAGGATGACATTTATGGACATATCGGTGTATCTACTTGGAAAAACTTGTCGAAGTAAGTAGGTAGGTGAATTGAAAAGTTACTAACATCATTTTGGAAGGAATATTATCGATATACTCAACATATCGGAAGGTGTATTTGAAAAAACCTGGTAAAATAAGTATTAGCCTACTTTCAAAAGTTACTGTATATGAATGATCAAAATTCATTGTTTAAAAACTGGAAAAAAGTGCGAAAATGTCATTGCAATGTTAAATTAATTTATAAATTGACAGGGGTGTATACTGTAGACAATCATGATCCTTCAAAATTGAAAATAATTGTTGTGAAAACCTGCTTCACTTCGTATAGTAAGTAGTTTTAATCTAGACGAGCCTCTATTACTTCTGATTAAAGTTAAGTAATTTACTGAGCCTTTAGAGCCACTGTAGGTGTAAAACATTCATGTACACAATCATGTCTGAGCTGAAGTCAACAGTCTGAAATCAACCCATCACTAGGTACCTACAAAATTTGGAATAAAATTACTTGATGTTTTTACAGGTATAGGCGTCCCTTCTCGTCCATTCATTTCAATATTTAATTTTTACTGAAAAAAAAAAAAAATTAATTGAAAACAGGTCGCGATGTATTGGTAAACATATCAATATTGACTGATAATATCGGTTCTCTACATCGATATATCAAACGTAATATATCGATATATTTCAAATATCGATATATCGTTGTCAACACTACGTATTTTAGAACTGGATGCTGAAGCCAAACATCTTCTCGGAGCATCCGCATCAAAATTTGAGAATCGTAGACAGACAAATGGGGATTGAACCTATTGCTCATTGGACGTTGAAGATCCAGCTGCCCTTGATGTCATGGAGGTTGATTAGGCGAAGAGAGATTAGGTTTACCAGATTAAAAAAAAGACTGATTGTCCTTAGAATTGATCAAAAAAAAAATTTATGCTATGGTCACTCTTGTTTGACCATACACCGCGTAGAACACTCGACTTTCTAGTAAAACACGTTTTTTGCATGCAAACTTGATTTACTCTCCCAATTTGAATTCTAAAAAGAAAAATTGTAAGACCGTTGAAAAAATGACAATTTGAACATGTTTTATCCAATGAGTGCCAATCGAAATGGGCAGGCGCTTAAAGTGAAAACTTCAAAAAGAAAAAATCAAAGTTCGGAAAAAATTTAAAGTTTGCTTTTTGACTTGATTTTTTAGAAACGGTTTATTGCTAAAAGATTTTGGTTTTACACTTGGTAGCTTGGATATTTAACGTTCTTTCTAACAATATCCTCAAATTTGAATTTACTTGGTAAATAACAGGAGTTATGGCAGTTTTAATGACGTAAGGTCCATAACGAAAAAAAAACTTCGAAGTAAAAAAAAAAGGCATTTTGAGTGAGTAAAAAAAGATTGCTAGGAGACATTTTTTGTTGGAAATACTTTGTAGATACTCTGAAGTTGTCCCCATCTTAAGTGTAGACTCGCTGAAATCAGTCATTTTCACACTAATTAATACTGTACGCACGTCCTGTAGTTCTCCCAACTACGAGTATACATTTATGGAGTCTGCATATTACACTTGACTTATGGGGCTTTGAAATTATACGACTGAAATGACGGAATTCGGTGAGCTACGGTTGTGGTACGCCAAGTTATAAATAAATAAAATTCGTTGAATATCATGAGATAAAAAATGAGACTTGGAAGATGGTTAACTCGTGTAAAGGAACCCGAGGAATTCGATTAAACTTTGGGCGCACCTATTCAAAGTTCAAAGTAGAAAAAAGCGAGAAGGAAATTTGACCACCCACCTCCCTCCACAGTCGAATCGAGTTAGCTGTATTTCAGTCCTTTTAAACGGAAGAGGAGAAGAAGAAGAAGTAATGAGAAGTCAAGACAGAGGAGAAAAGAGATGAAAACATAAAGAGAGATGGAGAGAGAAAAAGTTCCACCCATGAAGTAGGTATGAACGAAAGGAAGAGTTCCAGTGGGGTCTGCAAATATTTCAGTTGTCAAAGTATTTTCAGTTCAGGTGTGAAAAAGTCCCACTCGCGTAGCATGAGTGGACGAGCTAATTTTTATAAAAATATTTTACCAATTTTCAGTCATTCTTTTAGTACAATAAATTTCTTAATTTTGGTTTATTATTTTCAATAATTAACCTTTGGAATCGACCAAGAAAAAAAAATTTTAATACTCCCTCAAAATTTGATGGTTTACGTTTCAAGGTACGTAGAATCCAAAAATCGAATAAAAATTTGGCCGTCCGTACGCCGTACGCCGTACGCGGCACTTTTGCCACTTAGCATTGACCGATTTTGATGAAATTTGATATGAAGGCTCCTTCTGGAGTCTAGTTGTGCCCCGAAGATTTTGGTTGAGGTAGGTCACTTCTAAGGGTTCCAAAATGAATTTTGAAATTTTGAAAACGCCCTAACTCAAAAAATTTTGATATAAAGGTATTGTTTTCCCTTCAATTTAAGATTCTATCGAATTTTTAGAATTTTTTGAGACCACCCGGAGCTCTGTAGGACAAACCGTTCGCTCACTACGAGAATTTAAAGTTTGGACGTGCGATAAATCAGAAACACGAGTGTGAATCGCAAAAGAGGCTTAATCTCCGTTCAAATTAAAGCTGACCGAAATGCGATCGATGTTTTTCTTCATGTTGGATGGTTGGTGGCTTTGCAGACGAGTGATCAATATAGAAAAATAAAAAATAATAAACCATTGTGTAATAATTTGCAACGTTTTGAAGTTGGATACGCATCCACAGATAAAGGTGGTCTAGTGGACAGTGTACCCGACTGCGGTGATAAGATAAGAACCGTCTTGCGGGGATGCGAGTTTGAGTCTGGTCGCTAGCAGAAAGTTTTCTATCTATTAGACGATCGGCAATCTCTCGCTTCAACCCAGGGTGATGTTTGGGAAGCCATGAGCGAAATCATCAGAACAAATTCTGATCTCCCCTTAGGGAGACAGCTGATGACGTCCGCGAAGCCAAGAATGGCAGTCGGACGAAAATTCAACCTGGAATGGTTGCTTACTTTACTTTACTTTACTTTTACGCATCCACAGATAAATACTCCTGTTTACTTTATGAGGTAGATACTAATATGTAGGTACTCTTCTTCACTCGTTTTAGAACCGAATTAGACCACCCAGAGCTCTGTAGGACCAACCGTTCGCTCTCCATCAGAACTTAAGGGTTGGACTTGTGATAAATCAGAAACACGAGTATGAATCGCAAAAGAGGCCTAATCCCCGTTCAAATTTTAGCTGACCAAAATGCGATCGCTGTTCGCTTCTTCGATCCTTGCTGTCCTCAGCAACCAGCATTCAAATTTCCCAGTGAAGGCACCCACAACTCCCTATTTCTTCGAATTGAGCCTGAAGCGTTTATTTTGTCAAAATAAACTTGATTATGAAGCAAAAATTTGGTTGGTAGGTGGATAATGACAATGGCAAAAGCTATACAGAAAAATTACAAACCTTTGTGTAATAATTTGCAGCGTTTTTATTCGATTTTCGGATTCTACATACTTTGAAATGTAAAACATCATATTGATGGGGGGGGGGGGGGGGTTAAACTTTTTTTCATTAATGAAAATAATAAACCAAAAGCGGAATGTTTGCATCTTTCAGAGATGCCTAATGTTGCACAAATCCAAAGCTCCACCTTCAGTAGTGTGGATGCAAAAAAAGTGCCTTACTTTTTAGAAAGAACCACAGTAAGTTTTGGCTGTCCTTATGCGATCGATCTAGGGTAAAGTTGGACAAGACTCAGCAACAAAAAATAAAAAAATAACCACACAGCAATCCGTTTTAAACCATTCTGAATCCAAATCCGCAAAAAAAAAAAACCATAGGTGAATGTCTGTGTGTGTGTAGGTGTAGGTGTAGGTGTGTGTGTGTGTGTGTGTATGACAAAATCTTGTGTCGTCTACCTAGGCCTTAGTTCTCAAGCGATTTTCGTGGTTCTTTTTTTGTTCAACGCGAAAAACTATCTAGTTGTGCACTATGTCGCCGGAATTTCGAATTTCAAATTTCAAGGGGTGGAAAGGGGGGTTAATGCTCAAAAAATTGCATTTGCGGGCATGATCCTGTAAAATCTGCCCAGGCCTCAATTTCCAACCGTTTTGAGTGTTCGATTCATTAATCTTCCAAATTGCACAATATTCCAGCAGAGTATCAAAAATCGCAAGAGGAGGGGTTGAGTGGGGGGATAATATTCACAAAATATCCGATTTTTCAATATTTCGGTTCCTTTACTGCTTACTAATTGTACCCAAGCTTTGAAATTGAGGAAAAATTCTCATTATACCTCCGGATTTTCATGAATTATTCTCTGTCCTACCATGGAACTAATAGTGGTGCCACCATGGTGCCTGAACACCATAAACCGTATATTTCATTTGTTTTTAAATTTTTTGTGTTTCACGTTGAATACGGAAATGAACTTTGTCGGACTGCCTACCAAAACAAATAGATGAAAGTTCAACGTTACGAAGTATTACCGCTTTGGTGCCAGACTGGCACCATTTGGGGGGGGGGGGGTGAAATCGAATTCGCATGTTGGGTATCGTAGATCATGGTTTTTAAAATGCTCTTCAAATTCGAGGCTCCCACGCCGCTAGAAATGTTATGGTGGATAATGGTGAAGAGGGGGGGATAACTATTTCTTGCCTAAAATACTTAGTAAATTACATCGAGTGACAGTTTTTTTCGCTTGCCAACTTGTATTAATTGACCTAATGCTTATCCAATGGGACGTCCCCTGGAATGCATGCATTACTAAACAACATGTTTAAACCACATCTCGACACCGAATGCTGCAAATTAATACACAACGGTTATTATTTTATTTGTTTTAGTTGGTGGAGAGTATTTTGATTGATTCACAGAGAGGATAAGCCACTTCTTGTGTAAATCACCACTAATCATCTCGGTAGTTCCAGGCTAACATTCTAACTTACCAGCTGAAAATTCAGATGTCGCCATTCACTGAGAGATCGTAATCAAGATCTGGAAAACAGTATCATTGTAACGGTTGGTTTCGTCCTTATCAAAAATAAATAAATAACATTTCATCATAAGAGCCATCCTTGTTGAGAATAGGAAAACATAATAAGAATAAAGCTGACGTTTGAACTTACTCGGATTCACAAATTGCCGAAGCAGGAATGACAAAGGGATGATAATTATTATCGTTCAGTTTTACGTAGGGATGATTTCAGATTTTATTTGAAAATGTCCGTGTAATCTCTCAACTGTTAGAACTTTCCAGCAGTAGAATCTATAATTTATTTATGAATATTCAATTTTATATCACCAGTTCTGAGAATAGAGATGGCGGGATCAAAATAACATTTTGGAGTTTTTTTTTGTCTCAGTAATATTATGAAGGATGATGGCAATTCAGGTAATTGGAAGTTTTATTAGGAGCATCTAGTCAAATACTTAGGGAGGTAATAAAAGGTTATTTGCACAGCTCTATTCATAAAAATTATCTGATCCTGTTGATACATAGAAAACTTAGACAATATACCTTCCACCTACCATTCGAAGTTCCTACCTAATAACGAGATTACGGTTTTATTTTGACATTTTATGTCTTTACTATGGCACATAAATGAAAAATCGTCACGCGGGGAGCGTTACGAAGGGAGCGTTACGCGGAAATTTCTGATGATTTTCACGTACAACCAATCGTTCCTAGGGAAAACTAACTTCCTCATTTTTCACCCCACAAAAATCGTTCACCACTCATTGGAAAGCTCTCAATTTATTAAACATAAGACATAAAATGTCTCTCGTTGTTGCGTACTTGTACGAAAGCTGTATCCACCGTTTGTGTTTTTGATTTTGGTTTATTATTTCTAATAATAAGCCTATGTGATCGTATCGCAAAAAATTTTTATAACCCCCCCTCAAACTTTGTCACTTTACGTTTCAAGGTGCGTAGAATCCAAATTTGCAATGTCCGTCCGCCGTCCGCCGTCCGCCGTCCCCCGTCCGCCGTCCCCCGTCCGCCGTCCGCCGTCCGCGGCACTTTTCTTAGCAACACTGGACCTATTTGGTTCAAATTTGGTATATGGGCTCCATTTGGGGTCTAGTTGTGCCGCGAAGCTTTTGGTTGATGTAGGTCACTTCTAAGGGGTGAAAATTAAGGGTTGAAATTTTCAAGAGTGCCCTAGCTCGAAAACTCTCGAAATAAAGGTATCGTTTTTTCACCAATTTTAAATAGTATTGAATTTTTAAAAATTTTTGAGACCACCCGGAGCTCTGTAGGACAAACCGTTCGGTCCCTACGAGTACTTGAAGGTTTTCCTTCGATAAAACAGAATCATGAGTGTGAATCGCAAAAGAGGTCTAATCTCCATTCAAATTTTATCGGACTAAAATGCGATCGCTGTTCATTTCTTCGATTTGTATACAGTTTTGCCTTCTGCGTAACCAGTAATCAAATTTCCATATGAAGCTTTCTATTTTTCCAATCGAGTGTGAAGCGTTTAGTTCTTTCTAATAAACTTGATTGTGAAGGTGTGAAGCCAGTATGGTGTGGTAGGTAGTACCTAGCTGGTAGGTAAAAAAAAGTTGGTAGGTAAAAAAAATGTTGGTGGGTAAAAAACGCTGCAAATCATTGCTCAAAAGCTTCCTCATTCTTCAGATCACTGATCAGCTGAGTGAGCTCCGAAGCCATTTTCAATCCTATTGAATGAAAGTGTTCGTCCAGGCGTCTCCAGCATTCGAGGAGATCTTCTTCACTCCTCAGATCACTGATCAGCTGAGTGAGCTCCGAAGCCATTTTCAATCCTATCGAATGGAAGTGCTCTTCCAGGCGTCTTCAGCATTCGAGGAGATCTTCTTCACTCCTCAGATCACTGATCAGCTGAGTGAGCTCCAAAGCCATTTTCAATCCTATTGAATGGAAGTGCTCTTCCAGGCGTCTCCAGCATTCGAGGAGATCTTCTTCACTCCTCAGATCACTGATCAGCTGAGTGAGCTCCGAAGCCATTTTCAATCCTATTGAATGGAAGTGCTCTTCCAGGCGTCTTCAGCATTCGAGGAGATCTTCTTCACTCTTCAGATCACTGATCAGCTGAGTGAGCTCCGAAGTCATTTTCAATCCTATTGAACGCAGGAAGCTGAAATTTGAGAGGGAAGGTCAAGGGAGAATACAGATGGTGGTAGGTGCTATTGATGGAGAACCAGTGATCTATACAGAAGGATGATCTATACATAAAATAATAAACCTTTGAGCAATGATTTGCAGCGTTTTTTAATTTGTTTTATTCGGCATCAGTTATAAATTTGAACTATACAGCCATATTTATTTTTACAATTTCAGTTCGCATTTTTGCAGGAAAGTAAACAGTGGAAGGTAGATTGATGGAAGGCGAGAACGGAGCGCGAGATTGAAGTTGTATGGTGTAGTGAGTTCCTTGTCCCATTTGTTGAACAAGGATTCTCGATGGCGATTATTTTTGGGGCATTCCATGATTAAATGTTCAGCTACTCGGTAAATGTGCGGCTACTCGTATGATTCAACTTTTGTTGAGTTAGGCTTCAGGCATTTCATTGAAGAGTTGCTGGTTTGTAGCACTACAGCGTGAAGGGGCATTGAGATATCAGGTGATTTCCCTAATCCAAAGGTCTGCTGGCAGTGTGGCACGTAACTTAGTACCATAAAACGACTTCATGGATGATCAAAACTTCACTCTTCATGTACCTAGGTACCAGTACCCACCAGATTTGATGAACATTTGACAATGACATTTGCAGGGAACGAGCTTCCAACTATACAATCCCTGAAAATTCCATCGAAATCGAATGGAAACTGTAAAAGTTGCGCTGAACTAAGGACTTCACGTTTGCGCAACTTATCGTGCTAGATTTCCATGCGGAATCATCCAGATTATTATCGGCACAAAACCTGTAAATTTCATTGAATTCGGTTGGAAAATACAATGAATCCACAAATCCATACTTAGACGTTATTGATGTTAGATGTGTTTTAATTTTGCGCATGGGTTTTACGTTTGCGGATGCATTTCTTAGAGGACTATCTAAACCCCAACCTGCACAATCGAAAATTTGATCAAAATCGGAATATAACTTCGTACAGTTATTCTCGTTACGAGGATACGCGGAAACACCAGCCGACAGACTCGAAATCCTCGCAATTCCTCCGCACAATCCTCGAAAATTTCATCAAAATCGGAATATAACTTCGTACAGTTATTCTCGTTACGAGGATATGCGGAAACACCGGCCGATAGACTCAAAATCCTCGCAATTCCTCCGCACAATCCTCGAAAATTTCATCAAAATCGGAATATAACTTCGTACAGTTATTTTCGTTAAAAGGATATGCGGAAACACCGGCCGACAGACTCGAAATCCTCACAATTCCTCCGCACAATCCTCGAAAATTTCATCAAAATCGGAATACAACTTCGTACAGTTATTCTCGTTACAAGGATATGAAGAAACAGACAGAAGAAGACAGACACAAAACAAAATTGTTCACGAAGGTCTGAAACGTTAAACAAGAGCGGAAATTTCGATTTTGGAAGACTTTTTTTCATCCTTAAACAGTGAAAACAATGCTTCCGCAACCTTAGTAGACTTGCAATAAATAAGAGCAAACGTACCTTATAGGTAAATTCCTGTTGAATAGTCACTGACTCTGAGAACTAAATCACTCGCTACAAAGTTGTGGAAACCCTTCTCAAGAACGTGTTTGTTGCCGATGATGACCTAACCGTCGAAATCGGTCCAACATTACACTCATTATTTTCACAGAAATAGACAACGATACATTTTAAATACAGCTAGACCGTTGTTTACTGACTCAAAGCAAGACTACACTAAAGTACTATAGGTACTTTACGTTATAAGCGCGACTAAGTAGCTTTTAGGACGAATCAAGGTAACCCGAACAGTTGATCCATAGAGAAGTTATAGGCCCAAGTCGCACATCGCGAAGGTATAGTTGTTCTCTTGACACATTGATACCTTTACCTAATATTCATTTATGTAACTTCCAGTTTGTTCTCATCAGGATAAGATTTTAGTTACTCATCGTTCTAATTTTTCAAAATATTACTGATTGGAATCTAATTTTTTTTAAAAAGCTCGTTTAGCGTGGGCCATAAGTCATCTTCACAAAGAATTTCATGAACAAAAACACACTGTAGTGTATCGACCGGACAACTATTAGGTAACTGATATCTTGGATATGAAAATGAGCTTTACTAAGTTGCTGGTTTCCTACATTCAGAATCAATAACACGATTGAAAATTCTTCCCAATTTATGTCAATATTTCAGCAAGTTTATGTCGATTTTTCGAAATATTTCGCTATTTTTTCGTCCCCCGCTAATATGGGTGCTGTCATCAGCATTTTTATTCTGGGACTATCTTTTAAAACTATCCTTTATCTGGGACTATCCTCAATATTTTGGCAAAATCGATATCAAGGAATGTTTTCGCCCGATGTTTACGCGTGTAGAGTCGGTAATTTCTGTGAGATGGACATGAAATTTATATGGAACCATCTAAGGACTGGAAGAGATAATGTCTGAGAACGACATCGAAATTGGATCTGTTTTTCACATAGTTTTGCCAGAGAAAATGAATTCGAGGGTTTCCCGCTCTTTCTCGACGGCTGTAGCTCCTTCTTCCAATGAAGTTAAATTTATGAGCAATTAAATCGTCTTGAAGTTGGAACCAAAAATACTAATCGATTATTCCCGTTTTTATAGTTTTTCTCGACCTGCACAAATTTGTCTCGTTAAAATTCTCAATTGTGATGTTTCTGAATTTGAGAAACCATCAACATGATCGTGGAGTTGATGTTTCATGCAAAGAGCTTTCCTATTACTATTAGTAGGTGCGTGATCAACGTAATTATTTTCGAAACAGCAGAATCTTTGTGTCCAGGTAGTTCTTCGTTCTTTACTGCCAGCCTTACTTGGTGGACATTTTAGCAAACTACAAGTGGAGTACTAACGTAGGTACTCGGTAACCTACCTGATATCACGTAGACAGTGCGGAGTTCCTCCCGAGGGCCTGATCGCACATAATTGACAGTCTGTGTGTAATATGCGGTCAATTAGGGGAGCATCAATAATCAACCCGACGTCTCAATTACGGTACCCAAACATCTCGATGAGTTCGTGCTATGGTAGTTCTGCAGTACAACACCAGAGAGTGGAAAGTTACAGAAGTTAAATATTTATATAACATTTTTAAGAGTCAGTGTAATAACTGTAACTGTGTAATAGTGTAATACCTACCATAATTCGCCTGTTGATAATTTAAATGTTCGATTTTTTTTTTCTTCGAGAGTTATTGTTAACCCACAAGTTGAAAGAGTTTTCTTCTGAGGCTACCGAGGTACCTAGCGGAAGAATTCTTTACAGTTTTGAGAAACGAAAAACACGCCAGCCAGGGTTGGGTGGAAAGAATAGATTCTTCACAATAAAATGGATAATGTGCGCCTTGATTTTTTTTTAGATTTTTAATCGAAAGTAGACTACATCCTGAGAATTTTGGCACCAACCACAACCTTCTAGAGTGAGTAGATCTGTTTCTATGATTTTTTCAAAGTTTCGACCGTTTATGACGTCACGCGCTCCTCTCGCCTGGGCGGGACCCCCCAGCCCACTGTGACGTCATAAACGGTCGAAACTTTAAAAATTCATAGGAAAAGATTTACACACGCTAGAAGATCGCGGTTGGTACCGAAATTCTCAGAGGTCTACCTTAGATTAAAAATAACAATAAACTGTTTTTCCTACCCAGGCGCACACTATTAGTGAAAAGTTGAATCGACAGAGAAGGTGCCTACAAAACTTTAAAATAGTTCTCTATAAATCAGCACTTTTAACACTCCGTATTCATGTCTATCTGGAACCTTGGCCGACCCCAGAAATTAGGGGTGAGAACGACATTGAATTTACTCCCCAGTTGATGGAGAGAGGATTGTCCCTCTTCTGGCTATACCATCAGCCGAAGCTTCTCCTCTCCACGGGGTTTGAGTTCAGGTCCAAGTCGTACGGGGCCTACTTACTCAAGCTGTGGCTCATCTTTGAGTAGGAGATCATCCACTCTAGGATGGACAATGGGACGTCTACTCGTACCTGCAATATCCCACTCCAGGAAATAGTTCCCCCAGTCGCCACTATTTGTTGGCAAGTGCAGCCTTTTATACTGCCGTGTGAAGGAAGAACGACTCAACTCAAAATTTTCGAAATCCCAGAAATCAGCTTCGAAGTTTTCCTGGAAAACTCGTCATAAATTCACTCCAGATCACTCCCGTGACCCCATTTTTTTTCAAGACCTCATATGTTGTTCAACTCAATCGACTGGTACAATTATTCCTCTTTACACACGTACCTTCAATCGATTCGTGTCATTTGAGTCATATATCGACAACCATAGGAGACGCTTCAACCCGATCTTGAAGCAAACAATGTGGAGGAAAAACAACTCAACGGCGAGTTGAGTCTTTTTTTCTCCACAAATAAATAGCAAATATAGCTAGTTTTGGTGTTTTAATCGAGGAGTTGAGATGTTTTTCCTAAAAATCATGGAGTTGAGACGTTTTTGCTTAAAATTAGGCAATTTTTAAATCACACCCCTAACGATTTCAACCCCTTCCGGGGTGAATTTCGAAATTTTGACTCGTTCATCGGAAAGGTGGGGGGGAAATTAGAGTGGATACGTAAAAACCGCATTTTCGACCATTTTCGAGTTGAGTCGTTCTTCCTTCATACGGCAGTATAGCCCGCCAACTTCATATTAGTGAGCAAGAACAGTTTGAAGAATAAAACTGATTTAATAGAGAGGGAAGCAGTGAGTTTCAAAAAAATCAAAATCTCAGTCGCATCTTATTTGGACCTTGCCGGAAAATTATTTTGGTGTTGTGTTGTTTGATTTCCGTATGAGTACCAGCAATTCCTGTAACCGCCATTACTAAATTCATAGTCAAAATTTCGGTGGCATTTCAGGTACTTATTGTAAAAATTGGGCTCCTACGAGTTTCATCACTCCCTAATTCCATTATCCGTCAACATTTCAAACTGAAAACTGACGTTCAAAGCCAAATGGGGCGAAATCCAAATTGGGGGTCAAAAAAATTACATTTAATACTTATCTGAGAATTGTTTTATGAATCGTGTGAGTAATTCGATTTCGTTCAATAGTTTTTGAAGGTAAGATGAACAGTAGAGTGCGACTTTTTCTTGCTAAATCTCTCCCTTAGTCCCGGAGGGCTGTTTCATCCTCTCATTTGTAAAAAAGAAGTCTCAAAATTATATTGTCTCACAACCAAGCCTAAACAATTTACATAGATTTTTCTTGAAGGTTGTGTATGAATTTAGATTATCTTGATCATTTGACTCTTGAGTAATTTTATTTTATTTTATTGTAATGGACATTCCAAAGTGTACTGTTCAAAAATGGAATTTGTGACCCCATACCCAACAAGACGATTCTTGTGTTTTCCTCTTCACGGATGCATCATCTGCTTCGTGGATAGCTCAGTGCACAGTCGATGTGTCGTCGAAAGTTATCTGATTGGGTAAGTTGGCCTCGCTCTTTGGTACGAGAGGTGTTCATCAATGCGCAAACTCCAAGTTTATTAACGAACCCCCAAAACCCCATCCTGAGATAGTGGATCAGAGCGCGTTTCAAGAACTTTGCTTCAAGTTCTCTTGACTCTCAAAGCCTCTAGACACTCCCTCAACTACTTTACCAATCACTGGGGCCTTCAAGCAGGCGATACCCAGCGGAATTCAGAAGCAACTTTGAGGAGTCAGAGATGAACAAACGCCTTTTCTGATTGCAAATTATATCTGTTCGTAATGATAAGGGCCAAAAACACTTAATCCTCGCGTTTTGTCAATACAATTAGAACGACTCTTAGATAAACAATACTTAGATTCTACTTATTCTCATTCGTAATTTTATTATATCGAGATACCCTTATAGTAGCTGTAGAATAATATTCTAATATTATATATTATATAATATTCTACTATTATATATTATATAATATGTATCAGTCTCTAAGTCTGTCTGACCGTCCCAAACCGAATACAGACAAACTGCTCAACCGATATCCACCAATATGTCAGACGGAAAGGAACCGTATATTTAAAACATTGTGCGCAGTGCGCAATAGTGCTCAACTTATTAACGGCTGAAATTATTTTGTTGAGAATTTCTAGATCGTGCTTATTACTTCTCCAAATAAAAAGACCTTAATAGGAAAGACCTACCTATGTACAGTTAATTTTTAAGAAGGGAGTGGAAGGGAAGGAGGAGGAGTCAGGGAAGGAGTGAAACCTATCCTGAACCTACTACTTACAAATAACCTTTCTGGAATCTACTCAGTCTTCGCTCAATTCCTGTAGGAAAGAGAATAGGCTACATTATAACACTGTACAACTGTGAGCAAGAACTGCGTTCAACTTTCAAACGGATGGATCTTTTATACACAGTTAATTGTATGGTATGCCCTACAAATAGGAAAATGTCATTCAAGAACATTGGGTACAGTTGATAACCATGCAATGTAAGGTTGAATTTGATGGTTTTTTTGTGCTGTGCTTATTACTTTCTGAAAAGAAGGTTCCCGATATTAGAATAAATGTTTACCTTGAATTGCCAAGGGAGTTGGCAGTACGAAGATCGATAAATATAACGACTGCCTGAGGAGAAGGAAGTAGATAAGTGAACAAAACAACCATTTCAGGTTAAATTGCCATCCGACTGCCATTCCTGGCGTCGCGGACATCGTTCCAAAGGCTGCCTTCCAAAGAGAATATCAGAATTGGTACTGATGATTTCGGCCAACTCGAAAAATTATCAGGACCTGCGATCCCGCCCTCGAGCGGTCACCGATCCAAATAATCTCCCGAACCAACTGGCCCTATCTTTGGTGATCTCGCGGGAATCGGTTCATTAAACCAGCTACCAGATGGAAGCATGTATGTGACACGGCGAGCGATCACTAGGTACACAACATGTACTCAACCGAGTAATCCTTAGTCCGGGTCAAGCCCGTAGACTACCTTCCACTCAAACCTTTCTTCGATCGTTGAAAATACCAGTCGGCTTCTAACGGAGCGCATGGAGTGACTCATATTTCTTGAACTGCTTGATACAGGATTCATCGACAACAACTGCATTGTCCCTTTTCCCATACTCATTTCTGCCAGAGAAAAATTCAAGAATCTGGTACGTATGGCCTCCTACCTTCAAAATAAGCACAATTTTATAGTAATGCGCTATGCCTTCCTCTACGACGGACTTATCAGTTTTACTACATTTTTCTGGATCAACGGGCTTCGGTGGATTCTTCTGCTCCCTTGACAGACCGAGCAACGGATCAAACTGTGCACTGATCAAACGTTGTTACATTTTCCCGAGAAAGCCAACGGTAAGTAGCAGAATTTTGGTCAGGGTTTTTTTCAGTTTGGGTCACCAGTAAATATACTTACGGAAGTTCTTTTTATTGTCCAACAGGGTGGTGGATTTTTGGGTTTTGTGGAGCTTGTTCCCGGAACTATACTGAGAGCATTCTGCACAAGAAGTATTTGATTACCAACTTTTGTTAATTTGATGGCCATCAATTAGGATCTAGAAATTTCGTAGCTCGTATTCAAAGAAGTACATAAGCAAGAACATTGTCTTTTTTTAATAAATAGGAGAAGGCATAAGGCCAGAGATTTCTGCATTTTTCTTGTATTTTTTTTAAATTCTAACTAGTTGCAGTGGCGCTCATTAATTCAATAGTATTTACTTTTATTTATGATCCAATCCCTCCCTGGGTGACTGAGCTGGCTGAGGCAGAGTTCACTAAAAGTTTGGTGTAACATTAATGCTGCCAGGAGTGTGTATAGTATCATTGAGCCAAGGAGTTGGTAGTATAAACATGGTCAGGTGGAACAACCCTTTCTTTACACTTTCATGTCATGAGACTCCGATTCCGCGTGAAAACACACCTGCAAGACTGCAAATCACAACCATTTAGATGAAATTACACTGTCCGTACAATAGCTTGAATGATCGAGCGACACGAGTGGACATTCAATTAAACTAGGGCGAATTGTTGTACAGACCCGATCAATGCACAAAGTAATTGTTTGCCAAATAAACAAATAATTTATTTTATTACCTTTTTGACTATATTTACATCATAAATCATTTATATGGTGACAAAGTCTTGGAATTTGATTCCATTAAACGACAAAACCGTGTGATTATTCTCCAATTAACATTTTAAATATTACAATTTTATTCATGTAAAATTTAGGCGTTAGAGTGCACCATTTTTTCACTCACAAATAGATATGTACACAAATATTATTTACACAATTCTTAAAGCTTTTCGGTTTCCCACTCTCTCTTGCTTTTGACATTTAGTTTATAAATTATAGGTGAACTGTAAAATGGTGCTCCGTAGAGTACAATTGGACGTATTGCAAACTCAAGAATAACCAAAGTAAGAATACACGTAGGTACACAGTTGAGGAACAAGAGTCGAGAAATTAGGTAGTTCGTTACTCAATCGCTAAGATTTCACCCGCTCAACGAAAGTAAATAATTCTAAGAAAAATTAATTCAAACTAAAAAAAGAGAACCAAATTAACTCACAATAAATTATAGTCCATTAGCCGAACTAGTTCTTAAATTTTAAAGTAGTTCATTATCGCATTTTCCAGGAAATTTTGTTCTTATTTTATTTATGTTTTTGTATAAAGGGCTTCTACTGTAAATAAATACATGAAAATTAAATTAAAATAAGCAACATTACAGTTTTTATCGGATGCAGATGGAATTTTCAGGGATTTTGTACTTAGAAATATGGTTTCCTATAAATTTCTATGTCTTCTAATCATCACATTTGGAGAATATTGGTAGGTAAATGATGGTAATATGCTTCGGATCATTCACACTAACATGGAATGAATAAGGGGAAGATTTGTGCTACACCCGTTTGGCTTTTTAACCCTAATTGGACCATGGTGTCACCAGTGTTACCGAAAACATCTCAAAAATGACACAATTGTCCTAAGGTCTCTCCAGATTAACTAGTTTTAAATTGAAATCATAAAATTAATGGACAGAGCTGAATTTTCTGAACTATTTTTTGAAAGTTATTAAAAGTAAAGAAGTGATGTTATGACAAAAATGTTGACAATTTTTTTCATCGATTTCTTTGGCAATTATCGTCATAACTCTATTTTGAGACTTCCAACAACCCACAAAAAATTCTGCTGTCACATCAAATTTAAAATTTTAATTTAATTTTGGTTTCTCCGGTGACACTTTGAGACAGCTGTGGAGTTCCAGAGATGTTTTTTGGTGACACTCGTGACACCATGATCCCATTTGGGTTAAATTCAAATTCGATGTTTTTATTAATCAAATTTATTTTTCATTTTCCAATGAGATTTAGAGTTTTTCGAAATTGAATTTGAAAAGTACATTTTGTATTGATAAGTGAACACCTTGAATTTTTCCTGGAAAAAGCTAAATTTAACTGAGAAAAATGCTACACTCATCATTTCTTATATGTATCCAATTAATTATACCCTTTAAACATTAAATAACTAAACTAAAAATTAGGTCCCAATAAGTACTAATTTACATAAGTTACTGTATCTATTGTATAAATATTTTTGTTTTAAACATCACTATGATTTTCATATACAGAGTAGGTACTTTACCATCAAATAAGTGTTTCGTTGATAAACACACATCGTCGGCATAATCATTTTATTTTATATCTACAAATTCATGCAGATAACCTCGATTACCTATTTAGATCAAACTGAATCATGGAATTCATGTAATATCAATTATAAATTTCCGGGAAAATTTCGAATAGACATTTGCTTGTGAGTCAAAATGGGTCATGATTTAAATGTAATAATAATGAGGTAACTGTTGTCCTGAATACGATAGTATTTGGGAAGGTTTGATTGAATTGGATTAGGTAATAGTGAATTCGTTTGAAATCTGACTTCCCTGAGATACTTTCCGCCTCCCCGACTAAGTTTCGACAGAATAGTATGGGGTTTCAATAAATTGAAGTGTCTCACCCAAACTACTTTATGAAAGAGCTCTGATGGTTAGCAAATACAACTTCAGACGAGCATATATGAGTTCTACGTCGAGAAAGTGGTAGAAGGGGGGGGGGAGTCCTGAAACTTTCAACGGAATTATTACATTTGATTCTCAGCTCTCTAAAAAGTGATTCTCAGTCTCTCATCACACTACTGTGAGAGAGCTTACTTCTACGTTCCAAGTTCTTTTGCTATTTTATTTGTGCAGTAGGATCATTCGGAGAAACCCATTTTACCAAAATAATGACCGATTTCCATTCTTAGATCCTATGATATTATAAATTGTCTTGAATCATCGAATAAAATTAACATCTATGAAACTTTTAATCACCGACATACCAATGGTAGATTCGTACCTAGAAGTTGGACTTTCGTTGTACTTATCCTAATTTTCGTGTCTATCTTTCATCTACACAATGTTCAGCTAAATCTAAATCACTAGAGCACAGCCATGTCAATTATTATATTACTACTTTCTAATGTAAAACTAGGTTTAGAATCTCGCTAAAACTCCTCTCCCCCATTCTTCTTTGATCATATCCGCCCCTTTCTCTGCAATCATGATGGTGGGTGCGTTAGTATGAGCTGACATGATCATGGGGATGATCGAAGCATCGATGACTCTCAGCCCCTTGATTCCTTTCACTCTTAATCGTGGATCAACTACTGTCGTCCTGTCATTGACTGGTCCCATTTTTGCGGTACCGCATTGGTGGTAGTTCGTGATGGTCAGTTGTCGCGCGTGGCACGCCCAGTATGCGTCAGTGTTGCGTCCATGATGAGCGCATTGTGGAATTGGCTTGTCAAACAGTTTTGGGCGGAACTGCTTGAAGGATCCAGTAGTTGTTAGATTCTTGGTGAACTCCACACCTTTCACTAATACTTTCACATCATCTGGATGCCTGAAAAATCCCAAATCCACGTGAGGGTGTACCATAGGGTCCTTGCTTCTTAGCCAAAGCCTGCCCCGACTTTTAGGTCTCATGACATTCATGAACATCAAAAAGGAATGCGTCTTCCCATTTGTCTTGTAAACTTGATTGTAAATTTCGGGTCGAATCCCGAAATTAGCATTCACCAGCTGCATCGTCAACGGAGAAGAGACGCAAAATTGGATTTCCAGGTTGGGAAACTGTTGATTCTCAGGGCCGTTGAAAACGTCAACGAACGCCAGACCTTCAAGACCCCCAGTGATCGACAGTGGACCCTTTCTGTTGTTCAAGTAATCAGTAACCACTCCCAGATCAGTAACGACGAAATCACTCAGACCCACAGGCTGGTCCACCGTGTAAATCACGTATCCGATTACAGGATGGTCTTGAAGATTATAGCCGACCGGCAAATCCATCACCAGTGGGATGCCCATGTCTTGTAAATGACCTTTGGGTCCTATTCCTGACAACATTAGCAGTTGAGGCGAGTTGATGGCTCCGGCAGACAAAATTACTTCTTTTGCGGCTTTGACGCTGAATCGTTTTCCGGCTTTGGTGTACTCTACTCCAACAGCCCGAGTTCCTTCCATCAAGATTTTTGTAACCATCGCGTTCTTCACGACGTGCAAATTTTTCCTGAAGCGGATCGGGTGTAGGTACGCTTGAGAAGTACTCATTCTCGACCCATTCTTCGTTGTTGACTGTTAAACACGAGAAAAATACATTTAATGAGTGATACAACACATATAAAAAATAAATACGTTAAGAAGTTATAGAATTGAAGGTTAGTTAGCTACTGACTGGTTTATCCACGCTTTGTGCAGTATATGTTTTTGTGATTGAGGGCGAAGTAAACAGTTACTGCTGTTTCATTCTGTTCGTTCACTGAATAATCTCAATGATGAACTACAGTTCGGGTTGATTTTAAAACATTTCCAAAGTATGTAATGGATGCAGGAAAGCCGAAAACCTTCCACCAAAGATTCATAGCAATGCCTCCACGGACTATGATCCTGGTAGGCCAACGTACAAGTTAGAATATAGAAACCTGAATCATAGGGCCTGTTTTGCTCACATACTTGATTCTGAACCCGAGCAATCTTTTCTGGAAGAAGAATGGGGCTAATCCTCGTTTTCAACCATTACGAAGTAGTAATAAAATCTCGATTCAAATTGGTAAAATAAATATAAATTCTTGATGTTTCATTGATTCGAGGGAATGTTTCGGATTAGAATAATTAAGGGGTTTTCCCTCTATGCCTCAACAAATTGATTGTACTAGATGTCTGGATCTTCTTATGGAAACTTGAGGGACACAGCCCCAAACTCGGTAATTCAACTAAAAAAGTCTGCCAAGTGGGTGTGGCACATAGCTTCCTCGTATCCATAACCCGATTGTATAGATGATCCGAAGTATAGTTGTTAATCTCAAAACATCAATCTCCAAGTACCTTCCACTACCCTCAAAGCGGACCTACTATCTACTCACTAATTTGAACAATTCTCAGAAATTTCGTCGAAATCGGATGGAAAATGTAGAAGTTATGGCTGTTACAAGGACTTCACGTTTGCGCATGCGCATCAATTACTATCAGTCTTGGGGTGATAATTTTCAAAGGGGACCATCTACACGCCAATCTGAACAATCCTAGAAAATTTCATCAAATTCGGATGAAAAATGTAAGTGTATGGGTGTTACAAGGATTTTACGTTTGCGCATGCGCAGAGACTACTGCCAATTTTAAGGCCTTAATTTTCATTGGGGACCATCTGAAACCTAATTCGCATAATCCCTGAAAATTTCATCGAAATCGGATAGAAAATGTGGAAGTTATGGCTGTTACAAGTAATTCACGTTTGCGCATGCGCAGTGGTTACTATCAGTCCGGGGGTGACGATTTTCATAGGGGACCATCTGCACGCCAACCCACACAATCCCTGAAAATTTCATCGAAATCGTACAATAACTTCGTGTAGTTATGCCGGTTACAAGTTCATGACAGACACACAGACAGACAGACACGGAACCGAAATTGTTCAGAAAGGTCTGGAACGTAAAACGCGAGTGGAAATTTTGATTCTGGAGAACTTTTTTTTCAACCTTGAAAAGTGAAAACAAAGCTTCCGCTGCCTTGGTAGGAAGCAAAATGAGAATCATCATTCTGCAAAGTATTTTAATGACAATTTACAATCTACTTTAGATAAGCACCTATTTCAAGAATCAGAATGTATGTACCTAACAACGTCAATTCGATAGTAAGTGCGAGAAATTAAGTATTGAACATACGGACTAACATGCTTCCTAAGAAGAAGAGAAAAAAAGTTGGAGATCGTTCGCTGTAGCAGACGATACATCACTCAGATAGAGTTTTTACATTAAAAAAAAACGTCTGCCAAGTGGGTGTGGCACATAGCTTCCTCGTATCCATAACCCGATTATATAGATGATCCGATGCATAGTAGTTAATCTCAAAGCATCAATCTCTAAGTACATTTCACTACCCTCATAGGGGACCATCTACACGCTAATCTGGACAATCCTAGAAAATATCACAAATTCGGATGAAAAATGTAAATGTTATGGCTGATACAAGGATTTTACGTATGCGCATGCGCAGTGGCTACTATCAGTCCGAAGGTGGTGATTTTCATAGGGGACCATCTAAATACCAATCTGTAACATCCCTGAAAATTTCATTGAAATCGGATGGAAAATGTAGAAGTTATGGCCGTAACAAGGAATTCACGTTTGCGCATGCGCAGCGACTACTATCAGTCCGGGGGTGATGATCTTCATTGGGGACCATCTACAACTTAATCCGCATAATCCTTGAAAATTTCATCGAAATCGGGTAGAAAATGTGGGAGTTATGGCCGTTACAAGGAAATTCACGTTTGCGCATGCGCAGTGGTACTATCAGTCGGAAGGTGATGATTTTTATAGGGGGCCATCTAAATACTAATCTGTAACATCCCTGAAAATTTCATCGAAATCGGATGGAAAATGTAGAAGTTATGGCCGTTACAAGGAATTCACGTTTGCGCATGCGCAGTCGCTTCTATCAGTCCGAGGATGATGATTTTCATAGGGGACCGTCTACACACCAACTCGCACAATCCCTGAAAATTTCATCGAAATCGGACAATAACTTCGTATAGTTATGCCCGTTACAAGGAATTCATGACAGACGGACAGACACACAGACGGACAGACACACAAACACGGAACCAAAATTGTTCAGAAAGGTCTAAAACGCAAAACGCGAGTGAAAATTTTGATTTTGGAGAACTTTTTTTTTTCGTCCTTGAAAAGTGAAAACAAAGCTTCCGCTACCTTGGTAGACTCGGAAGCAAAATTCTATTTCGTTATTATCATAACGTTCATCCTAATTTTATTTCCACTTTTTTCTAGTATTTTTGATATAACTATTGTACGAGTATATTTATACCCACTACCTACCTGTACGAAAGAAAACCCAGAAATGTCTCCTCCATTGTAATCCGCAACTTTGTAGCCGAGCTCTCCTCCAGCTTTTACGAACGCTTTGACGAGTGGCGTTTTGAATGGCGCTGTGTCGACAGAGAGATAGCCCCCTTTCCTGTGGAAGCTGAAACGAGGTAATGGAAATTCTATGTAGGTTACTACGCCTCATTAAGATAAAAGACAAACTGAAATTCGACATTTCTGTGCTTGGTGTTATTGGAGAGATTAAAGGATAGGTTTGCCACTATTTCTAGGTGTTGTATTAATGGCTATAAAGGCAGATACACCAGGCAGATAGGCAGATACTATTGTGGAGTTATTGACAGAGACCAGTCGTAGTGTATGTTCGTCCCAGTTGGTTAATAATCAAGGAAGTTTTTGATGACAGTTTTTACTGCATTTTGATTGCATTTTTGGTATAAACCAGCGTATTTGAGGAAGATATAGTATTTTTGAACCCTCTACACATTTTCAATTCATTCATCGAGGTGAGCACACCGTAACTCATCTCATACTTTCTTATCCTTCCTTTCCTTTTGTTTTACTTTTACAATCTTATTATTTTTATATACAATTGATGATGTAAAAATTTGAAGCAAGATTGGATTAATGATATTTTTCATCGATTTTGTCTTATGAAGAACCCCTATTATCGTCACAAAGTTTGATTCCTCGTCTTAATTAAACATACCTACTGTAGCATCGCTAGGTAGTATAGTAGGTAGCAGCGTCCTGCAGTAGTTGAGTCATGCTACTTAGCAACGCATGTAAACCTTCCAAAAATCTCCCAAATGAACCTAATTCATGACGTGCTCTATTGCATAATTACATTTAGTCGTAGAAATTTATGTTGAATAAAATAATAATAATTGCTAACCAGACTGTCCAGTATCTACACCTACCTGTCTCCAAACATGACTTTCTTTATTGGAAAAATTAGCACAAATTAGCTCATACAGTGCGCAAACTGCGGACGCGCTCCACATTCTGGTATTTTACAACATTGATTATTACATTCAATCTCCTTTCAATTTCAATGGGCGTGACCTATAACAAGTATACCACATTGATTCATCAGCGAACGATCAACCAAGTTATAGTGCCCAAAAAACCATATAGGTACCTAATAGAACCAATGTTAGGAACTACCATTTGTCATTGCGTGTAGGATGTCAAGGAAGATACATATTTTGGTTTTTTGAGCAAAACGGCCACCGTGCCTAGATTCATCAAGGTACCATGTAATGTTGATTTTATTTGATTCTTGTCCTCGCCAGAATGACGCTGAAATTACTCTAATTACTCACGTTCGAATCTGAGTGCCGCAGGCGCGTTAAAATTTGTCTGACCTCAGCCCTCGCTAGAAGGTGTCGATCACGACTCGTTCCAGGAGACAAAATAGCTGTTATTACGACAATGATGTGGCTTGAAGGACTACGTAGATAAAATTATGCCGTCCTTTTCTGACTCTGACCATCACCAATCCTGCTGCAGTCATCTTCGCGTCGTCATTCCGACCAGGAAGGTTTGAGCCAAATGTATCACCGTTTTCGCAAATCACGGTAGAGAACTTGCCTACGCCATGTCATTCAAGGACAATGAGTGTAAACTACAATATGCACTTTGTACCTCATCCTTTCAAATTGTCGAATATTGGACGATATAGGGTGACTTGCCCAATGAATGAACACTTAAGCTCTTAGCACACTAGCGACGAACTTTAATGTATATAGTTCTTAAAGTTGCAGTACTACACTACTTGAATTTGTCTGATGTTGTTTAAAATTATGTAAGGAACAAGAATAGCATGGGAGAAGACGAGAAAAGTGGATTTTTATAGCTAATTTTCCACAATAAAGGAGTTAATGTATTTCATCCCATGAATGAACACTATTTCCTAGTGAATGAACCCTGAAATTCCAGTGAATGAACATTATAGTTCATATAGTTCATTCACTGGGTAGGATAGTTATTTCAACAAGTTGAGGCAAAAAATCAGCAGTTTAGTTGTTTCTTCACTTAGGAAGCCTCCATTCGATTTAAATCCGTGAAATAACCCTCCAGCCAGTGAATGAAAAGTCATTTTACTGTCGTTCATTTACTGGTTGGAGATCATATTTTAGCTCCCACAGTATGAACACCCAACAAAACATATCATAATCAAAAAAATTCCCTTCTACCCAATTAGTTCTCTCTAAAGAAACATATCCGCTACAATAATAAAGCATGACATTGAATGATTTAGCATTTTGCTTTCCTCTAAACACTAATCCCCACGTAATGGCCAACTCCATTTCTTACCCCCAGAGACGTTCTTGGAGACAGACCTGCTGATAACATCAAAACCGAAGAAGATGGCAGACTTTTTTTTTATCTACTGCTTCACCCTGCTATCTATAATATGTTGATGGAACTAATGAAAAACACCGTTATCACCTGGGTGCATCACAAGCCTTATGATTCCCAAATAACCTCGTACTGTTCATTCACTGGGGGGTGTTCATTAACTGGGCGAGTCACCCTACCTAGCCTAGGAATTTATTCAAAGGTGACCTAATTAGTTTATTGTTTTTCACGGTTTGGAGAAGAGTTGTCGATATATAAAACAAGGTGATTGACAAATATTCTACTGTATTTTGCATTTTACAGCTTTAAAAAAATTCGGTAAATTCATAAACTACCTATATGAAATCTTGGCCGATTCTGATGGCGTTTTCAGGGAGGGTTGAACCTTTAATTTTTTCCTGTAAATATCATATCCATAGGAAACATTTTCCTGAATCATCTATTTTCACCATCTTGTAGCACGATTTTTACAGAAATTTGAAGGGTTGTTCCGCAACTAACTCCTTTGCAAGATCATCATCCTGAATGATAAATATTTGTGATTTTATTGACCTATCTCAGCCAACTCTCAACACGGTGTTGAAAATAAAATTATTATTTGTATTTAAGTCCTACACGCGTGAGTCAATCTGTTGATGACGAGCAGGGAAAAAATTATCAGAAGCGGCAGACAAGTGATATCGATTCGAGGATCTTGTCTGCCTTAGTCCTTCATTACAGCCAACTGAATATTAAGTATGAATTTAACGAAAATATTCGTTGGGTTCACAAAATGTTATAAATTTCTCCTGCCGTTGAAAACATGCACTCCTTTATACAATGTCCTTTTATCTATGTTCATGTTGTTTCGAAAGAAAAAAAAATGTTTTTTTAAATTTTTAACCAAAAATTGGGATTAATTTTATTTTATGAGAATTGCAAACATGGCTTATGAAAAAAACTGATTCTCGTGGGATTTTTTCATCTTACTGATATCAGATAATAGTGGAACTAATGGAGCACGAAGAACGCTAGTTGAATCTCCACCTAATGAACAATATAATGTCGAAAACCTGACTAAACACTTTTCAAATGTGTTGGTTGTGAGTATTCTTCATCAACCGATATTCAAAATAATGAACCAAATTGGAAGTAACTAAAAAACCAGTTTTTATACTCACTTTGGTTCGATCCAGTTGTCCTCAATATTGATGTCCTCGCTTTTCAAGAAATAGGGAAAAACATCCTTCCATCCCCAGCCTTCGTTGCCCATCTGCTCCCAGTTGTCGTAGTCGCGAGCGTCCCCTCGAGTGTACACCATGAAGTTGAGGGAGCTGGATCCTCCCATTACTTTCCCCCGTGGAATCGGGCATTTTCCTTCCTTTAGACCTAGAAGAAGAAGGTGATACATTATTATTGCACAAAATAGTGATCAACGTCGAATTTCATGATTTTTTCTATCTAAAAGTTTCCCTTGAATCGTACCTAAATACAAGAACAACGGAGAATTAGCTTGGGTTTAAAAATCATAACACGCAGTAAGTAGGTGATTTTCCGCCGAAATAGACTTGATCGTGAGCCTCAATAATATTGATACTACTAGCCTACTAACCAGAAGGGGTACTGCGGTAACGCTTTTTGGCCGTATTGTTAGTGTAAATTTGAATTGACCCCAGCGATAAGACATTCATGTCAAAACTGAGAGGCATAATGTAACACGAAAGTTGCCAACTCACAGCAGTCGGTTAGGGTGTCTAACATTGGGAAAAACGAGGAATCCTTCTGTTAGCCCCTAAAATATACGGTAAGCTCGATCATTGTCAGGATGACTTTAGTTGGAACGGAGCGACATTCTTTCACCTAATCACAGTCGAAGAAAGAGGAAGTAAAAACAAGCTGGGCCTCATCGGTCTACTCGTCGTGCTTTCATTAGAATATCAGATGTACTACCTATTCAAAAACTCATTGCAATTTGATGAAACGATTATTGCTTTCGGCCGAAGATAATCAATCATTGTTCTTTCAAGACAGTTTCATTGTTGGAGGCTCCACCATTATTCAACAGTTAAAAACAAAGCAGATGGATATCGTTGACAAGTTTTTTCCATCTACACTTTTTTCATCTCTGTAGGTAGGATTTTTTCGTTCAGAATATTGAATTAGGTTGAACTCCACCAGAAAGGTGCCAAATGAAATAGAGATTGAAAATATGCAATAAGCAAGAGAATGAAGGAAAGAAGGAATGAAGGGGTTTCTGGATGAATGAAAGATAACACTAGATTACAAAATTTAGGGGTGGTCTGGCTGCCTTGTTCTTTCACCACTTTTCTTATGGTATTTGGTGCGCTGAATCCGAATCTGACGTCAGTTTTTTTTTTCCACGTCGGATTTTCAAGATATAGCTACTTTTACGATTTTTCTAGTTCTCAATTTTCTTCATTTTTTAGTGAGCACTCATCTTGCTCAAATCTCCTCAAAAAGTACTCAGACTTATAGGAATAGACTTATAGGTTTCATCGCCGGCATCTGTGTAGAGAAAACTTCGCCGCCTTAGGTAAATCTCCTTTTAAGGTCCAGCAATAGTCCGCCATCATGTGAACGTCCCAATACCCTTTGTACCGTTCTTCCATGGTTTTCATATCTTGGTGAAACCTCTGAGGTGGAGGAATAACCAAACATTGTACCAACTATTGATTCATCTCAGCCTTCATGCAACAGATTTACACCGTTAACTTTTCTGCAGTTAATTGTGTTGTAAAACTGAATTAAAATCACAAGAGTTTCCCAATTATGATTTACTCCCCCTATGAGTACCTATTTTCGATCGTACTCTTATTAGGTGACAAGTATAAAAAATGTAGAAGAAAGAAAAATCCATTTGAGGAAAACAGATTTAGGAACGCACATACTTATCTCGAAAAATTAATTAACGGTTTTTGTGAATTTTCATCTCAGTGCCATGAAAAAAAAGCTCATTCCTTCGATATTAATGGGTTTAGGAGGCTGCGATTGGTCTCATTCTCCTCTGGGGTGTCCCCCCTACAAAGTAAAAGCCCGAGAACATTTTTTTTAGCCTTAATTTTTTTTTCAAGTGGCAAAGTGTAAGGGAAAACCCGAAGAAAAACGTTGAGAACCGGTGTTTTTTGATACGTTTTGTGGAGAATAGGGGGTTTAACACAACTTTACTTAAAAACTAAGTACATATTCGGATTCTAAATGAAATTTCCTATAAGTCTGAGTACTTTTTGAGGAGATTTGAGCAAGATGAGTGCTCACTAAAAAATGGAGAAAATTGAGAACTAGAAAAATCGTAAAACTAGCTATATCTTGAAAATCCGACGTGGAAAAAAAAAACTGACGTCAGATTCGGATTCAGCGCACCAAATACCATAAGAAAAGTGGTGAAAGAACAAGGCAGCCAGACCACCCCTAAATTTTGTAATCTAGTGTAATCAACCAATCAGGACCAGATTGTGGCTTGAAAATGAAACTGCCAAGTTGAATAAGAAGTATAGCCTTCTCATAAGGGTTTCTTTAAGGACGGTATTACTGACAAATTTCTTAATATACATATATATTATATTGTAAAATAAAAATAAAAATTATATATTGTAAAAATAGTGTTATATATAACACTAATTTTACAATGTTGATAATCATGAGTTTACAAACATCAACACGATTGAGAATGTTGATGATTTTTACCTTTCCCTGGCACCTACTATTCTACTGATCGAATAATGATGAAATCTATGTGCCACCTTCTTGGTGAACTGTACCCCAAAAACACTGCAAATTATTACATAATATTTTCGCTGTTTTTTCCACACTCGTATTTCTGATTCATCATCTGTCTAATCTGCTAGCAAAGGAGACAAGATCCTCCCTACAATAGCCCAAAGAGCCCCTTTGGAAGACTAGAGCTAGATGGGTGGAGGGGGACGCGGGTTCTCACGAGCTATATACGAGTGTGATAAATTTCACAATCATTGCTCATTTAATAATATTTAATCGGCTGGGCGGTTTCTTTCTTGTTTTTTTTTTTTTACTGAACACTATCTCACATTTATGATGAAAAGCCATGAAATATTAATTTATTTATTAATTTATTTCAATTTATTTTCCTCATTAAGCGCCCGGTTGGTCCCACACAGCTCTGGGACAAAATTCTTTGAAATTTGGGAAATTAAAAAAACAATACCTTTATATCAAAATTTTTTGAAAACTATCCCCCCAAAATTGGTCCACAACTGATAGAAGTGCCGATTACAGCGCACGGCGGACGGCGGACGGTAGGAAAAAATTATATTCGAGTTATGGATTCTTCACACCTTGAAATGTGAACCATCAAATTTTATGAAAAGGTTTATTTATTTAATATTATTATTATTATTATTTTGCTCGATTTAAAAGGTTTACTATTAGAATAATAAATCTAAAACCTTCAAAACGTGAGAAAAATTAGGCCTGTAAGTGGTAAAACAAATATGTTCTATTGAAATCATGTTTGCACAAAGACACACGCTGATGTTAGTCGGATGGTGATGAAGATAATCGGACCGTTTCCAGGCTGACCGTTGTCAACGCTGATGAATAATTACCAATTCCATCAAAACCGTACCATAATTTCCGATAAGGCCGATAAGGAGAATTGACCATAAAGAGGTTGGTGGATCCTGATAGAAGGTGGAAAAATTGTTTGTTTGTAAATATTCAAGAATGAACGAGGGAACGCGAGAACTTCCAAGAGTGTGAGTGGTACAAAAACCACCATGTTTTAATCGGCCGATGGGCATTACGAAAATGAACAGTCAACAAACGTTCAACTCATCTTACGTACAGCGGTATCTTACGTTTCCTGACACTAAGCGAGCGAAGGAAGCGGGTACATGCTATGATTTACCCTGCTAAATTATAAGGAGAGAAATAAATAATGAGAGTCTATCTTCCACTTCATGCCCGATGACCGCTCCGTGTACCGAAGACATTATTTCGAGATATTTCCCACTTTAAAGTTAGCCAAAAAATCATTTGAAAGTGATCATATAGAATCGGAATGCCAATTAGCTTCCTCGTTCTCAAACCTCACGGTTTTACCAAAAAAAAAACCTTGAAGGGTTCAAAACAATGCTGATTAGTCCTCTTATGACGCCTCATCCTACCCGTAATGAATTTTTTCGTCGACGCCTGGCCTAATCAAGGACAGCCGAATAATCAAGCAGAAGACCTTACGGGACTCACGATGATCGCAGCAATCAAAAGAAATTTGCATTCTGAGGAAGATGGTCACAGGTGAATGCCTAACAACTAGGTAGAAGATCGTTTGCTTCCCCAATTATTCCGTGAAAAAGTGTTAAAAAATCTGCACTTTGGGAATGTATCTTCCTTAAGCGTAATGGGCGTGAAAAGTCCACGCACCGAGAAAGCTCAGTTTGTTTGTGCAAATACTGAGTACGAACGCTGCAAATTATTACACAAAAGTTTATTATTTTTCTATATAGATCATTCGTCTACAAAGAACACGGCCTTGCCATTGTTACCACCAACCAACTTGAAGAAAAACATCGATCGCATTTCGGTCAGCTAACTTTTGAACGGAGATTTGGCCTCTTTTGCGATTCACACTCGTGTTTCTGATTTATCGTAAGCCCAACCCTAAAATTATCGTAGGGAACGAACGGTTTGTCCTACAGGGCTCCGCGTGGTCTCAAAAATTCTAAAAATTCTATACTATCTAAAATTAATGGAAAAACAATACCATTATATCAAAATTTTTTGAGTTAGGGCGTTTTCAAAATCGCAAACCTTATTTTACTACCCTTAAAAGTGACACCTACAACCAAAATCTTCGGAGTACAACTAGACTTCAAATGGAGCCTGCACGCCAAATTTCATCAAAATCGGTCATTGCTAAGTGGGGAAAGTGCCGCGTACGGCGTACGGCGGACGGACGGCCAAATATTTATTCGATTTTTGGATTCTACGTACCTTGAAATGTAAACCATCAAATTTTGAAGGGGGGGTTAAAAAATTGTTTTTCTTGGTCGATTCCAAAGGTTCATTATTCAAAATAGTAAACCAAAACTACTGTTATCAGAAGGTGTTTTCGATGACATTTTCAGGGCTTGTGCGGGTTGGCGAGTAGATTTTCTCTATGAAAATCATCGCCCCCGGACTGGTGTAGCCACTGCGCATGCGCAAACGTAAAATCCGTGTAACAGCTATGATTTCTATATTTTTTATCCAAATTCGATTAAATTTCCAGGAAGTGTGCGTGTAGATGGTTTTCGAAGACGGTACTCCAAGGTACTAAGAGAATGATGTTTTGAAATTAACTACAATGCATCGGATCATCTATACAATCTGGTTTTGGATACGAAGCAGCTATGTGCCACACCCACATGACAGACGTTTTTTAATATTTTTGGTAAATTATGAGCTATATTTAACGAAGCTGTCCCAGAGAACTATAGTATTACTTGCTAACTGTGCCAGAAGATCTGAAGGAGGGTTTATTACTTATTTTGGCTAGGTATTCTTTAATGTTCGTTATAATATAACGTAAAACAGACAAAATACAACAACAATTTATCCATATTATGGATAAATTGTTGTTTTATTTTGTCTGTTTTACGTTTTCTCCTAAACGATTGAACCAATAATAGATTTAGGGTAGGTACATAATATGTATCGTATTATAGCTGTGTCCCATAGCTTACTAGTGCCATCAATCACATGAAATGGGTTTTTTTTCGTAGAATGATTTCTTTTTCCTGTTCTTAGATGATGATTTTTATGATCGAACGGGAAGACTGTTGTACCAACCGAACGCTCCAAAACGCAATTGAAGGATAAAAGGTCAATAAAATATCCAAAGAAATCCTTGGCATATCCACCTAACCTATTTAATGTATTCACGCTTAACGAAACTATTAGTAGGTACTTAGGAGGCTCGTTGTATGTGCTTCTGTTACGAGCTCCAATCGCCATTCGCTAACTGATGAGGTCCTGATGTGAGAGATTTGAGAGAAGTGCGCCACGTTAACCTGAATCTATTAATATTGAACCAATTCTGCAATCTAATCATCAACAACAATCATAATCGTTCGCCCCAAAGTATTTGAGTTCGAGCTATTTTTCCCAACAATATTTCCCACCGATACTTGAAATGTCATTAAATGACATTTTCAGTTAAATGACATTGCAAATTTTGCAGTTAGATACCAAAGTTCAGTCAACTAAAGTAAGTCAGGTAGGTACTACACCGCTTTAAACATAATTTTTGACCATCACGCTTATTAAATTCATTATTTCATTATCAACTCGATAATATTTCATTTCATGTTATTCTTTGTAACAAGTAAGACTTCGACAATATTCATCCAATATCGATGACAAAATCAGGGATGTGCGGGTTGAGCTCTACATGGTCCCCTATGAATTCCATCACTCACTGGTTTATGGTAACTTTTATTTATACAGGGTGTTTCACGAAAAGGTTACACCCCCCTTCATTTCCACAAAATACATCGTAAAAAATTCCGACCAACGCAATTCTTCATGATTTTTTGTGAGGATCTCAGGAAAAATACTTTTGCGCAAAAAAGTTGCGCGCAATCGTGCGCAATTGACACTAACTTCATTTTTTCATTTGGAACCCCCCCTTTTTTATTACAGATTCGGATTCTACGTCAAATTTCATGAAAAATTCATACCCGAATTGATTTGTTTTATTGCGCACAACCTGGCTTTTTGAGCGCTCCAAGTTGCGCAACTCCACAATTGCGCAAAAATTAGGTTTTGGAGAACCCTAAGTGTGGCACATGTTTTTTCATCATTTTTTGACGCTGAATCACAGGGTGTCATCCGTTTTGAGAAAAACCAAGATTTAAGAGGAAAAATTAACATTTCTTTCACGAAAACATCAGTTTTGAGGTCGAAATCATGTTTATTTTTTATTTTCTCACCTCCTTTTGAACCACGGGCTTGGGGCCGTCTACGGTGGAGTTAAAAATAAAAACTGGCAGCACGATCATGCTTGAACTGAATAAAATTGCCTAAAAACTCATAACGATTTAAAAAGAGCGATTTTTTCACTAAAAACAACCGAATTTTTGGCCGCCATTTAGAAAAATTCCAGTCAAATTGAAAAACGGATGACACCCTGTGATTCAGCGTCAAAAAATGATGAAAAAACATGTGCCACACTAAGGGTTCTCCAAAACCTAATTTTTGCGCAATTGTGGAGTTGCGCAATTGTGGAGTTGCGCAACTTAGAGCGTTCAAAAAGCCAGGTTGCGCGCAATAAAACAAATCGATTCGGGTATGAATTTTTCATGAAATTTGACGTAGAATCCGAATCTGTAATAAAAAAGGGGGGGTTCCATTTGAAAAAATGAAGTTAGTGTCAATTGCGCACGATTGCGCGCAACTTTTTTGCGCAAAAGTATTTTTCCTGAGATCCTCACAAAAAATCATGAAGAATTGCGTTGGTCGGAATTTTTTACGCTGTATTTTGCGAAAATGAAGGGGGTGTAACCTTTTCGTGAAACACCCTGTATATTATTTATACAAGTCTATTAGTTAAAAACCAAGGTGAACAGGAGTGATCTCTAAACATGATGACTGGACGTACATTAGTAGTTACGTATTGCAAGCAAATAGCTCAACATGCTCTGGGCAAAATAAATTTGATCGTTAGATCTTTTTCAGTAACCTGTCTTATGAGTCCAATTAAGATTCTCCAAGCAAATCAAACTACCTCCGTTGAACAAACACTCAACAAGCCACCAGTTCTATTTCTAGAATAATATATTCAAATAGAGCGTTATCAGGATTTGGGGATTTCATGTACTCGCTATCAATACATCCCATGAACGAATCCCATCTGAATAAGTTATATTATAGAAATCCAGAATCAATGAAGTTTCCAGTTCTACCAAGGACCAAATTTTTATTCAAGTATGAAGCATGGGATATAATTTAAAATGCAAGTTTTTTTCCTCTCTAACCCTACCAAATTGAAAACGCTGCAAATCATTACACAAAGGTTTATTATTTTTCAAAGAACATAGCTTTGCCATTGTTATCATCTACCAACCATAGATACTACCTACCATATACCTACTTCACAATCAAGTTGTTCGAAGAAACGGGGAGTTGTGGGTGCCTTGATCAGGAAATTTGATTTGGTACTGTTCGTTAAGTACGCAAAACTGAATACAACAAAAAACACGGCTTTGCCATTGTTACCGCCAACCAACACGAAGAAAATCAATCGCATTTTGGTCAGCTAAAGTTTTAACGGAGATTAGGCCTCTTTTGCGATTCACACTCGTGTTTATGATTCATCGAAGGAAAACCCTCAAGTTCTCTAGAGAGCGAACAGATTGTCCTACAGACCTCCGCGTGGTGCCCTAAAAATTCTAAAAATTAAATAGGTACTATCTTAAAATGATGGAAAAACAAAACTTGTATACCGAAATTTTTTGAACTAGAGCGTTTTCAAAATTTAAACTCTTAGAAGTGACTGACATCAATCAAAAGCTTCGGGGAACAACTAGACCCCAAATGGAGCCCATATACCAAATTTCAACCAAATCGGTCCACGTTAGTTCCCCGAAGCTTTTGATTGATGTCAGTCACTTCTAAGAGTTTAAATTTTGAAAACGCTCGAGCTCAAAAAATTTTGAAGTGCCGCGTACGGCGTACGGCGAACGAACGGCCAAATTTTTATTAGATTTTTGGATTCTGCGCACCTTGAAACATAAACCAACAAATTTTGAGGGGGGTTAAAAAATGTATTTTTCTTCGTCGATTCCATAGGTTCATTATTGAAAATAATAAACCAAAATTAGGATTCGTCCTATCGGCCACACCCACAAGGCTGACTACCCTTTCAGTACCTAAATTTCCGATTACATTCGTATATTCATAGGTCATTAACTGTACCAAGTTACCGTACCATCATCATTTGCACTCACGAGTTCCTTATCTCCAGTTATCCTCTCTAAGCCATTTATGGTTTATCTCACAGGTTGAAGACTGGTCCAACAGAGCCACTTGAACTAGTGATATAAATAATATGATAGTAGTGATTCTGACATGAATTCATACCTTTATACTATCTTTATTCAGTCATTTCCCTATCTTTACCCAAATCCATATTAGATTTATTACGGTGAAACCATTACTCTTAGACAGACACCTGTGGCACTAAGTATTGTGTCCTTCTTGGAAGGTTTTAGCCCTTTTATGATCAAAAAAATTTTCTTTAATGAGGAAAATTTAAAACTTAAAGAAGAGTTCTCAACTAAGTGTTTGTAATTAATTAAAATCAATGTAAATAAATTGTCTCCTACAATTCTTTATCATTCATTATTCAAGTTGTCAGCACCCATATTGGTTCGGAGTCTACCAAGGTAGAGGAAGCTTTGTTTTCACTTTTCAAGGTTGAAAAAAATGTTCTGCAAAATCTAAATTTCCACTCGTTTTTTACATTTCAGACCTTCCTGAACAATTTTGGTTCCGTGTCTGTCTGTCTGTCATGAAATCCTTGCCACATCCATAACTACTTTTACATTCCTCATCCGATTTCAATGAAATTTTCAGGGATTGTGCGGGTTGCCATGTAGGTGGTCCCCTGTGAAAATCATCACCCCCGGACTAATAGTAGTCACTGCGCAAGCGCAAACGTCCAAACCTTGTAACAGCCATAACTTCTACATTTCGCATCCAATCTCGATGAAATTTTCAGGAAATGTGCGGATTGACGTGTAAATTGATTGTTGTGATAATGGTAGGTACTTAGAGATCGATGTTTTGAGAATAACTACAATGCATTGGATCATCTATACAATCTGGTTATGGATACGAGGAAGCTATGTGCCACTCCCACATAGCAGACGGTTTTTTTTATTTGGAAAGTTTAATTGACATAATTGTGTTGCGACCTTGTCAGTTCATTTTCCTCATGGTTCTCGTTTCTCAATTCATACGTAGGGTTCAGTTCTCTTTTCATTACCCAAAGGATGATCAAAATTGATGTGAAAAACACCTATAAAAGATACGGTCAGGAACAAACCCTCCAGGATTCGATGGCGTGGGATTATATCGCCAAACTCCTATCGGGGTCTTTATTTATAAATAGGTATAGTTGAACTGAGCACAATGGAATTTAAGCACAATTGATTCCTCAATTATTCACGACAAAGATCTACTCCAGAATATGACCCCTCCTTTGTAATTGGTCTCAAAGCGCGCTAAAGGTACGCTCATATTTGTAGGTGCACCTCAAAGACCGATTGAAGGGGCGTAAAGGCCAGTTGCGTGAGGAAAGTTCAAAGACCTCAACCTACTAGCCACTCCAATGTCAGGGCCTCACACTTTCACCTATAATTTGCCGAGGAGCTCGGACTGTCTACTGTTGCTTTCGTTTGATGTTTGCAAATAACTGAGCTGAGCCTCCCGGACGTCTTATATAAATTTTGATAAAGGGATTACGCTTCCTCACTACCAGAAGTATGCCAAAATAGCAGGTCGGAAAAAATCCGAAGTTTTCTTACATTTTTTCCTCGGACCTCAACGAAAATTTTAGGCTCCACATTGAACGCACAACGCAAATTTTCTGGAATGTCAATTTCCCACAATCCAATGACTCAATTTTGATCAAATTTGTGAGGTAGTTTGTATGATTCCAATATGGTTGATATTTTTTAGATCACATTGGTATCCTATCAGTAGGAGTGGCACGTGTGAAAAAGTCCCATTTGTACCTACAGGTTTTTTTAAATTAATTTTTTATTATTTGTTTTGATTTTTGACATTTTATGTCTTTACTATGGCACATAAATGAAAAATCGTCACGCGGAGATCGTCACGCGGGGAGCGTTACGAGGGGAGCGTTACGCGGAAATTTCTGATGATTTTCACGTACAACCAATCGTTCCTAGGGAAAACTAACTTCCTCATTTTCCACCCCACAAAAATCGTTCACCACTCATTGGAAAGCTCTCAATTTATTAAACATAACACATAAAATGTCTCTCGTGGTTGCGTACTTGTACGAAAGCTGTATCCACCGATTGTGTTTTATTATTATTTTTAATTTTATTATTCGTGCAGTATGACTGAAATGGAGAATTTTGGAAAAATCCAAATCAAACCGCGCGATTTGTACCTACTCGCTTCATTTTAAACGCTCTCTATTGGACGATCTGATCAAATATCGAGCTGGCCGATAGAACGTAGTCAAAAGGCTTTTGGAATTGTGGCTGTTTCCAACAACTATCGACAGTCAGGTAGTCGACAGCTCCTAAAATAACCAATAGTTTTTGAACTATGGCAAATATCACATTCTGATGAGGTATTCTTACAATAAATGTTTATTTCTTATACTAAATGCTGATTCTCCAAAAATAGATACTATACATAGAGTACTATATTGTTTTTACATTGTTTTACATTTGTTTTACATAGAGTACTATATCGTGGTAACTGATGATAGATACGGAGGTAGTGGAGGTAACAGTGAAATTTCTTGAACGGCTGTGTCCATAAACCGGTAAACTCTTCTTGCCGTAAATGGAGCTCTCATGTGACATAAAAGTGCGCTGAGTGATTCCGAATAATTCGCATTTCGAAACCCAGGTTACAAAATTTTGATGTCCTTCACAAATTCGAATAAACTTCAGGTGCCCATCAAAATGAGAAAGATTGGGCCACCCCTCACCGAGTCACCTTGACACATGACGCGTTTACTGACTTATTACCATACAAATCTACCGAGAGGAACGCTTTATCAGTTGTCAAGAATGGATGACAGAAACACGATGCAGTGATAATCATTCTGAGAATCGCTCAAACCTTCATCCAAAGTGATTTTGTATTTTGAGTTGAATTCATCATACTGAGTTGGTGGTTAAAAATCGACTTGTCAGTGAGTTTTGATTCCGGTTAGAATTTCAATGGCATAAGTATCATCGAAATTAACAATGTCATTCAGGATCGGTAGCTTCACTTTTCCTCGGCTTCATTCTTGTACATAGTCAAAGTCATGCCCAAAGAAAAGCCAAATCATGGAGGTCAACTCGAATGAATTCTTTCATCACAGGTGAGGTTGAAAATTGTTTAATTTTTGTCAAATGCGACACATTGAGTTCCCGATAGGCGAACTGACTAAACAGTAACTAAGCGACAACTAAACATTATACTGCATCGAAAGAAAAGAATTCAGATTTAAATAACTAATCACATCGCACTCAAAACATCAAAATTATTCAGAACTTTAAAAAAAAATCAAAGTAAAAAAACTTGGTTTTTTTCAAAATCAAATTTTCAACAAGCATTTTGCGTTTCAGAGCTTTTTGAACAACTTTGGTTCAGCGTCTGTCTGCCGGTTTGTTTCATTGCATTATGATATAATCAGGAGTGAAAAATAATCAACATAAGTACAAACGATTTCATGTTGTTCATGTGTTCATGTTCATGTTCATGGGTTGTTGATCAACTCAGAAGACCATCAACATGATCGTGAAAATAACGTTTTCTGAGCATAAAACCGTGAAGAAAACTGAAAAGTGATGATGCGATTAAGCCGAAAGAGAATAACTAACTCTATGAACATTGAAGCATTGTTACTGCGACCACCTATTTATATTACAAGTCCATGTTATCCCACGCGAGAAAGTTACAGGTACTTTGTGTCTTCTTGTTAGTGGAAACACATACCAAAACCTAGGAATTGTTAAGTACCTACAAAGACATTCTAGTCAACTCACTGTTATGTTTATATCCACGAAGAACGAAAAGATCGCGTGGGTAGAAGAGTGCACCGACCTGCGGTTCCCTAAACTTGTGAGGAATCCGGTTAGCAAGCGGTTTGCCCTCCAAGTTTCCCCATCCAAGGATAGCCCTGAGGTTACCGTTAGGTCCACCTTATGGAAGAAGGCAACTTTTTCCTTCGAAGGACCATTCTATGTAAATTAGTGTACCTAGGAACTTAAGAACTAAAAATGATCGCATGAAGGGCGTTCCTCTAACACTCTCAGAAAGTTAGAAATTATGCGTGATGTGAGATGAAGTCCTTACTATCGTAAGTAAGGTTTCTACACTGCTACAAGGTATGTAGGTTCAAGGTAGCAATGATACGTACTCGCTCCACTCACTCCATCGCGTAATCGAACTTCAAGGTAGGTGACTTTTTCATCGACGATAAGTGAATGTTAACTTCTAATGAAGGGTGTATAATCAAAATAACGAGAGTAAGGACGTATTCACCGCGATTATCGAGATTTCGAAAGCTCTATTGCATAGTTTGGAGTTGTATCTTGATATTTTGATGTGTGGATCACGTTTAAAATTAGTAAAGAAAGAACTGAACCGGTTTAGAAATTATTTGGTCCGTTTTGTAGGCACTTACTGAAGGCGAAAGGTCTGAAAAAAAGTCGACAAAATTGATAAGAAGCGATCCGCGAGGTTACTCCACAAATCCTGAAAATATTTATTAAAATTGGTGGAATACCTAGTATTTGAGATCAGGTTGATGCAATCGGCAAATTCATGTGCAGAGACTTTTTGACCGATTTCAAAACACCCCAAAACAAGAAGGAGGTTTCTCAGTTCCATGTGTCATTTGAGCGTCGTTGGTGCATCTAAAACATCTACTATCTCACAATGGGGTGTGCGCATGGGTCGGAAAAACTATTTATTCTTATTAAATAAAAATTGTTATTAAATTAAAATTTTTAATCTAAACTAGACCTCATTCTGAGAATTTTGACACAAACCGCGACCTTCAAGCGTGAGAAGTCCTTTTTCTATGATTTTTTAAAGTTTCGAATGACGTCAAAGTGGGCTGGGGGGTCCCGCCCTGGCGGGAGGTGCGCGTGACGTCATAGACTTTCGAAACTTTGAAAAATCACAGAAAAAGATCTACTTATCCAAAAAGAGAACGGCTGGTTCCAAAATTTTCAGAATGAGGTCTACTTTCGATTAATTTTTTTTTTTAAATCGGGCGCCATTCACCTCTGAGCTTTAACCCAAACATCATATTTATATTATGCTCGTGAGACCTTATGTGGATTATGGGCGGCTGCATCATCATCACAGGTCAAAAGAGTACAAGTGGCACAATATAGACTCTTGAGAATGATCACGGATGCACCTTGGTACGTCCGTAACAGCGATCTTGAGATACCCACAGCGAACGAGGTACTAATCAAGAAAAGCTACGCATTGCTTCATGAGAGTATGGCATACCATGGAAACCCACTAACCGCGGAAATTGTTAGCAACCCTCCACCAACCAGGAACTCAAGGAGGCTAAAAAGAAAACGACCAGAAGACTTGCTAGAGGAATAACGTCGATTGTGATAACATAAGAACAATATAAACATTAACCACCTTAACATTATGAAACTGTGAATTACGTTTTTTTTTTTTTTTTTTTTTTTTTTTTTTTTTTTTTTTTTTTTTAATTAACTGATGAAGGATGTCTACTGGGGCACAACTTACAACAAGTGCCATATTATCATCATAATTATTTACTTAACTAAATATTTGCCTTAATTGTATTGTTCTTTTAACAACAAAAAATGTCTTTGTTAAATATAAAAAGAGTTGGTGCATCTGTTTGGGCGTGGTTGGATCAGCCACTTGACAGTATTCCTGTATTCTGGTCGGCTGCGAATCCAGCCTTCAAGCCAACCAGAATGATCTCAGACATATTCTTAAAAATAAGGTATAATAAGTTGAAATCTCCACGTCAATATTCGGTCTTGAGTGTGTACAGGTGCTGAAAGTAGTGTGACTGCAGCGGGACAGATGATATTTAATACATAAAAACAGGTGTCAATTGGAGGATGTGGAGTTCCCCAAAAAACCAGATCCCATGAGTCTGGGAATGTCCGATCGCAGTTCCGTGAAATGGGCTGGCCTTGTTTACCATGTCCAGTCTGTTACGATTCAAGTCACGAAACTCACTTCTTCTGTTTCTTGCTTCACACAACCTTAGTCATGGAACAACGTCGAGGGCCCGAACCCAAGGTGCCCTGATTGGCATGAATCAACGTCGTTTTATAATGGTGCAACTCTGAGATCATTGGAGCATCCATCACGGGCAAGGGTCGAGACAAGTACCTACTAATCAGACGATGACCGGAGCCCGTCAAATGATGTATTTTTAGGACGTCTCACTTTAAAACTTGGGCGTCCTTATGCGAATAATCTGAGGTAAAGTTGGACAAGACTCAACAGAGAAAATAACCACACACTAATCCGTTTTAGACCATTCTGAATACAAATCCGCGAAAAAACCATAGGTGAATGTCTGTTTGTGTACAAAATCTTGTGTACTAACCGATTTGCGTGTTTCTTTTTTTGTTCGACTCTGAAATCTTCTACACTATTTCACTAGTGTCAATATAATAGAATATTAGTATGGGGAGGGTGCGAGTGGGTGATAATATTCACAAAATATCCGATTTTTCAATATTTTGGTTCCTTTATAGCCTTCTAATTGTACCCAAGCATTGAAATTGAGGAGAATTTTTCATTATACCTTTGGATTTTCATGAATTATTCTCTGTAACACCACGGTGCCAGGGCACCATAAACCGTTTTTTCCCCCACCTTGAATACAGATGTGAATTTCGACGGACTGCCTACCAAAATGTATACGTTACGTAACATTATGTTTTCTCCTTTAGTAACTACACCTTGTACGCGTTAAAAAGAACATTTTTAGAAGAACAAAAGTTAAAAAGAACATTTTCCCCCCAAAATCAATGAGTCAAATCTGCGGGCCAAATACGAAACTGTGGTAAGGTTTTGATACAAATTTCAATTGGGCAACTTAGCCCACATTTAGCGTCAACCGGTGTCTCGAAATCTGATTAATTCGGTTTGAATCCTCCCTGCCAATCATGGGACAAGTTTTCTTCGCACAAAAAATATAATAATCACAGTCAAAATCTCTACTCGCATTTTTAGTTTTAGAGCTTTTTAATCAAGTTTGGCTGGCTTATCTCCATGACTAATCCGGGCGTCTACGGTCTACGGTGTCTAAGGCTGATGACGGTTAACTTCGAGACCGTCCACTATGGGTTTCATCAACATCGAACTAACAGAAGCGTGTGCAAATGTAATTTAAATAAACTTAACAGCCCAATTTCGGAGGGTAGTTCGGGGTTGTGCCATGTAAATTCTTATAAATTGCATAACAATTTGATCAGTAAGAGTCATAGTATGAGTGAAAACCCATTAACATAATTACGAACGACCTCCCAATTGTGTTGCTGTTTGTCAAATCAGAAAACCATCATTCAATTATTAGGGAATTTATCTGATGTACTCCTTGACAACACAATCAAGCATTTTTGCACCAACTAATCCTACAGCTCCATGATATTTATGTGAGAAAGCTATACTGCCTACAAGTTTTCTCTGAGTCAGATGTGGTCCTGTTTCGAACTAAACCAAATAGTTTAAGACCCCCCACACTGCAAAGAAACGTCCTAAAAAATAAAGAAATGAGAAGAATGTTTTTTGATGGTCCTTTTTTTCTGGTGATTTAAATCATAAATTATCATTTTAAGGGTGATAAACAATCGTTTGGGGGGCCATGTGTCAGTGTCACCTTGAACGTCCGGAATAGTGTGGGTTTTTTTGCATATATCAATTGAGCAGATGGAATTCCTGGACGGACTCAAAACTCGGCACCCTTTGCCCCCTGAGGAAAAGTATTCGTAGAAATTCGAGAGACAGGTTCAGTGCCAAATAAATTATAGAATAGTATTAATTCTGACATTCCACGCTTGAGATTCAACACTGAGTATGTGTTTATAGGAAAGTATGAGAAAACCTGTGATAATTCCGTAGACAACGTTCAAAACATTAGACATTTTATCGACAGTTTTATTATTATAATACAAATTGTTTCTTTCTTAAGGGGAGTCAGCCCGAAAAATAGCGTTTTTACCAAACACCTCTTTGTTGCTTAAATCTTAGTAGAAAATTAATAATGGTCAAAAAGTCGACAGTTTAGATCTTGCTGAACAAAATTATGTTTAAGAAAATCATGAATGATCATTTGAGTACGTACTTCGCTATAAGTACCGAAAGTTGGGCCCTTTCACCTGTTTTCGTGCACTTTTCTCGGTAAGTACTCGTCTGAATTTAATTTTTTTTTTTTTTTTCATCTTACTCTATCAACAGACAAGGGCTTTTTTATTTCCATCTTTAATAGTTTTGAATAGTTTCATCTTTTTTCTCGAAAAATAAAAAACAGGTTTTTGGTAGGTAACATTTTTTTAACCACAAACACTCCAAATCAAAATGATCCAAAACCCCCTCGTCTATCGACGTATTAGCAACGTACGAACAACACCAAAAAACAGAACCAAAATCGATTGAATGGGTACTGCAGAAAGTGCACGTAAGCATCAGAAAGTCAGAAAATTTGTGGTTCACTACGCGTTCTAACTTGGCTGTATAGAAACAAAGAGAAGAGGAATAAGGTAAGGGTTTGTCAGTGTTACCGTTTCTTTATTGCTGGTTTTTTTACAGTTTCCAAGTTACCTACTAAAGTTTACAAGTTTTGGTACACTAACCAAGCAGGCGGAAGGCCCGGTCTCTCTTGTATACAGCGGGAGTGCAGCCATGAGATGGCCAACTTTGACCTCAATTATCTTAGGGTTCCGTATTCGGAACAATCAATTATTATATATCAAATTGCTCAAATTTGAACAAAGAATAGGTACCTAATATAAAAATATTTTAAAAAATTAAAAATTTTTTTTCCGTGGTGACTTTTTAATTCCATGTCTCGAGGGCGTCGACGAAAACCAATAATCCTGAGAATTAGTTCATTCTGATTCCAAAAATCGGAATAGATCACTGAAATTTGGAAATGGCAACGACTTATGAATTCAGAATTTCCGTACCTAATAGTTTACAAACAACTTTGGTTTCTCAACTATCAAGCTGGTTTTGCGTACCTTCTAAGAAAAATGATCTGTAGGAAGCCAGACTAAAAGTGGAAAGCAAACGTCTTTTACGTCCTAGAGAATCCATTTCATTATGGAATACTGACGAAGTCATTTGATAGGTTATTATTGTGAACAACCAACACAAATCCCACATGTGGGCCAGTGTGGGGACGAGTAATAAGCTGGCAAACAATATTCGAATCAACCTACCTTCAAGAGGGAGTCAAATACTACAAGATGGAATAGTTGCAGAGGTGCCAGAAACAGGGCTCCAAAAGTTGGGTCCTTGTTGCACTGGAATAGACCTCGGAACTAATTACTTGATCATAATTTACTTATAAATAGCTCTCAACACACGTAGGACCCAATCTCCAAACTTCTAACTGCCACGTAACTCGCGCCTGACATAATGATACCTATTTGTTATTCGGCACCTTTCAAGTCGGAGGTCAGTGTGCCGCTCTTGCCATTGAAAACCGTTCCGGTCGTAGAATCTTGATGTACCTTCGCACCGGTCTGGCGATGAGTGTAGGGCTTTGGCTCACCTTTATCGCCGAGTTACAACTAACTATGTTGATTAGGCACAATTTCCGGGTAGTCATTCCGTTTCATCACGGTCTGTTTGGGCGCTATTTGTTAAGCTAGCTTCGCATAGTCCAACAACCGGATCAATTTAAACTGTGCCACAATTATGATGGAGGCTATTCTAAAAAAAGAAAAAAAGGCATCACCGCGGGTTGAACCGGTCCACAAAGCCCTTTAAGCCCGGATTAATAGCTAATACTTTAACACATTCAACACGAGTCATTGGCCGAAAAAGTTGGGGAAAAAACGAAGTTGATTTTCTTCCAAGTTGAGTATGAGCGGGAAGTGGAATGGTATTCATGCTGAGAAAAATTCTTTCGAAATGAAACCCTTTCGAACTTGGCCCTCTGGGAGCCTATCATCCTACTGAGGTTCTTGGAAATTTACATCACGATCCAGCCACTCTGTTTATCAAAATGCAACATTGAAAGAAAAACGGACGATGACGCGGAAAGGGGAGCAGATCCGCGTCATACCGGGTTGAATATGTTAAGGCTCAATCGACTTAATACTCATGAAGTAAAGTTGTGAAATTGCCAAAATGCTTGAATTGAATACAACGAGCAGATTAAGAAAATTATGCAACCCATATCTTTAATACATTGGTACCAACCCGAGTTGACACAATTTGGTTCATTTGTTTCCATCAATTAACCTCTGAAATTGGGCAAGAAAAAAAATTCAACACCTTAAAATTTGATGGGTTTAAGTTTCAAGAGGTTTGTTGTAGAATCCAAAATTGAATACAAGTTTTTCCTTCCGTCCGCCGTACGCAGCACTTTGCCCAGTTCCCGTGGAAGAATTTTGATGACATTGGGATGTCGGCTCCATTAGGGGTCTAGTTGTGCCCCAAAGCTTTTAGTTATAGTATAAGTAAAGGAAAAAATGTTCAAGACACTCTAGCTCAAAAACGTTTGACAGTATACTGGTAGTTTTTTATAATTTAAAAATAGCGACGATTTTTCAGAATTTTTTGACACCACCCAGAGTTCTGTGGTACCATCCGTTCGCTAATGAGGATAATTAATTAGATACCTAATTAATGTATTTTCCATGGCGTTTTTCATCAATTAGAGATGGTTTAAAATTTTGATTTATTATTTTCAATAATGACAAGAATTTTTTTTTAGCCCCTCAAAATTTGTTGGTTTATCTTTCAAGGCACGTAGAATCCAAAAATCGAATACAATTTTTTCCATTTGGGGCCTAGTTGTGCCCCGAAGATTTTGGTTTGGAGAGCGCCCTAAATCAAAAAATTTTGATATAAAGGTATTGTTTTTCTATCAATTTAAGATACTATTAAATTTTTAGAGTTTTAGAGACCACGCGGTGCCCTGTAGGACAAACCGTTCGCTCCCTACGAGAACTTGGGGGATTTCCTCCGATAAGTCATGAACACGAGTGTGAATCACAAAAGAGGTCTAATCTCCGTTCAAATTTTAGCTGACCGAAATGCGATTGATTTTCTTCATGTTGGTTGGCAGTAACAATGGCAAAGCCGTGTTTTTTGCAGACGAGCGATCTATGTAGAAAAATAATAAATCTTAGTGTAATAATTTGCAGCGTTTTATAAACGAATGAAACCACCGAGTCGATCATCTATAATTAACCCCTGGTCCTTAGAGAAACCCGTTGATAGTTGTTACTCGTACCCTGAGGGACTCTGAGGGACGTGGTGTGACAAAAACACGAGTGTGAAGCTTTTTCCTTATTATTTAGGCGCATCAAGACCATCAAGTGGTCATGGACGCCTACAACGATTCACAATGAATTCCACAACTATAATACAATGATAAAGCCTCTAGTTTTTCCAGGACATCACTCAAATGAGAAACATCATTTCCCATAGTTATTCTATTGATCTCAGTACTTCTAGCGGACGTTCAATAAAAGCGAGACTTTCGCTCTCGAAATTGAGTCAAATTTCAGCTGATCAAATGAAATTTTTTATCGTTTCTTCAAACACAATTTCTTGTCAATCAATAGTGTATCCCAAACAACCAATATTCGAATTTTTTTTAAGACACCAACTTTGAGTGCTTTTTTGCGGAGAGGTGATCTGTAGGGTGTTAACACCAAAGCTAGGCAAAAATCCAAGGGACTAGTCAACAAGGTATTTCCAATTTTAAAAAAATTTCCCTAGGCAATTTGTTTCAACTCTTTATTTTTTAAGGTTTTTTTTCAATTTTAAGATTTTTTAATGTTCTTGACCTCATACAATACAAACAGCAATACAAAAACTGCCATTTCTCTTATTATTTTCCAAGTAAATTCAAATTTGAGAATATCTTTGAAAAAAGCGTTACATTTACAAGCTACATAGTGCAAAACCAATATTCTAACCTTGAAAAGGTTTTAGCGACGGGACCCCCCGCCGAAAAACGACAGGAAAAATCGACAGTAAAAAGCGACAGGAAATATCGACAGTAAAAAGCGACAGGAAAGTAGCGCTATGATTTATCATATGCTTGACGACAAATATGCTTGACAACCTGATGTTATTATGAATGAGGAGGTATCTTAAATATTACAGTGGAAGAAAGATAAAGAGGGAGAGGGAGCAAAAACCTTTTCAAGGTATGTCACATTTTAGCCATTAGGCTCTAAGCGGAAATCATCCGGGGGTGCAGGGGGCGAAGCCCCCGCCGAGGCGCGCAGCGCCGAGTTTTAAAAATGAAACTCAAATTTTTCCAAATTTGACTTTTTTTATCCAAGTTTTTACTTTGAATCCCTGCCCATTTCGATGGGGATTGAAAACATGCCCAAAATGTCAGTTATCCAATGGTACATCATTTTTTAAGTTTACTGTGCTTTTTGAGGAGAAAAATGACGTTTGAATGCGAATAACGGGTTTATTTTTGCGAACATTTAGCGCTTTTTCACCTTTCAAGAGTTTTTGGTGAACATCTCTACAGGATGTCCCCAGGTGTGTGTGAGAAAAAACCCCAATTTTTGCTGAAATAACACGTTTTTTCGTATTTAAACACCATTTTCCCCCTCAAATGCCATAGTAAACCTCAAAATATAAGACAATGTGAATGGCGACATAAGTGCTTGTTGATTTGCACAAAGTACTCGTAGCTTGGGAATTTAACGTTCTTTCCATCGATATCCTCAAATTTGAATTCACTTGGTAATTAACAGGCAGTAAGCGATAAGTAAGTAGAAATTAAAGTAGCAATCTCAGGTCGAATTTTCATTGACGTCATCATCTGTCTTCCAAAGGGGATATCTGAATTATTGGTTCTGATGATTTCGCTCATAGCTACTTATTGGCTCACCCGCTCAAGTGGAGGAGGGTTCACCAACGGCCATCCCGAAAAAACATCAAGAACTGCGATACCTCCCTCGAGCGGTCTCCAATATAGATAATCTCCCAGGCCAACTGGCCATACCTTCGGTGATCTCACGGCAAGTTGGTGAGTAATAGCAGTTTTAACTGCATAAAGTCTAAAACACGAAAAAATATTTTAAACTGAAAAAAAAAACTTGGAAAATCAAGGTGTTGAAACAAAATTGCTAGGCGTTGTTTGCAGGAAATACCTTGTAGAATTGACCCCTGGATTTCGCCCAGCTTTAGTGTAGACACCCTGTATAAAGAAAAATAATAAACCGTTGTATAATAATCACGTTGCTAGTTTTTAGAGTCAACAAACAAAATCATATCATCAGATGTTGAGAAATTTATGTTACATCAAAACCACGCTTAAGCATGCGCACATGCTGCTGTTTTTCATAAATTTTACGAATTTTATAGGTGACCTTCTTGAGGTTAATCTTCATCAACCCAGAAATTTCGCCAAATTCGAACCATGGTTTCGAGTTATGCCCAGGACAAGGTTTTACCTAGTTTGAAAAGCTCTGACATTTTTTCGACTTGGTTCGCGAATATATCGATCTTCGACTGTGAGGGACCGTCATTTTTGTTCCACACCTGGAGTTATTACATTCACATTAGGTGCCTAACAAATCTAGTACAAAAAATTATAGATCATGACTGTGAGAGTGGCAAATAGCTCTCAACTATTATTGATGTTTTTGGTTATAATTAAAATCGCCAGACATTCTCTGCGGAAATTATAGACGAACAAAAATGGGTGACATTACTTGCGCCTTGCACCATGTGATTACCCAGGAGCCTGCAGGAAGGTTGATGACGTCTGAAAAGTCACGGGTATTTCCAATCCTTAAACGAACAAGCAAGTTTCCAGTCTATTACAAAACTAAATGCCGGAGTGACCTTGTTACTCAACCAAATAAATTACCCAGTTATTCGCGCTTTGAGAGTAATCAGCGCGTCTCGGAACTTGAAAAGCTCCAAGAACATGTGAACAGTTACTGGTAGAAAAATGTGGAGTGGTATTTAGTTAACCACAACTTCAAGTCTACATACCGCTCCTTGCCGACTTTCGATCACCCATGTTAGGCTAAACTTTCGATCGAATTCGTGGGATGTGATTATTTTTTTCCTACCAAAACGTAGCATGGAATTTAATCAAATCATGAAGAAAAAAACGTTGGAATCAAGAAGATAGTTGAGGGATCGACAAATCGGAAGTATCGGGCTGTTCGATCACTTCCATTTTGAGCCGATAATGTATTAGTGAGTAGTGAAGAAGTCATGCCTTACTTGGGACAGTGGTAATATCTCTCGTTGACGGAAATTACCTATATCTATATTATGGGGAGAACCGGGTTGTTGCCTGGCCTGTGGATGTGTACCAACCTACATGCCAGAACTACTAACATTAACCCTTCTCGGACAAAGATTCAATTTATTTCAATATTACTGACTAGACATTTTGTTCAAATGATGTCTCCAACAAATTCCCATAATTATTGCAGCTTCTGCACATTATTTTATTATCAAATGGTTACCAACTTAATAATGATATAATAATTAGCAAGCAAATTAGGAAAAAGAAAATTTTGGTTACGACTATTTGCAGGCCGTAGAAATTATTGGCACAAAAACAATTATTCAATGCATCAGTAAATTCATATTTCTTTCTTTTCGTAAGCTACTTGTCTTGAACAACAATTACATTTTCATTTGTAGACATTCCTAAACACAGATTCCATTGCCATCAAGGTATCCTTGAAAGTCCGTCAACATCTCAATTCAAGTGTGGGAGTCGTAGTCAACTAACTACCTATTGTTTAGCCCGTACAGTTCGATCATTCACAGAGAATATTCACAGAATCATTCAGACCCCAGAGCAAGAATAAAAAGTTGGACAGGAACCCAGAGAAGCTCAAGATGTGGAAGTAGGAATAATGTTTCTTCCTAACGGATTTGGTATGAAAAAAACTCGAGTAAAAAGTTGACGGGAAGGCGGATGCTTACGAAACACATACCTCACCCGCTCTGCCCACATTGAGAATTTACCAAAAGGGCCTGGCTACAAAAATCAAATAAATTAAAAACCTTCTTTCATGGCTTATACATTTTATATCTCTATTGCTATGACATCTTATTTCACGAGCTTCAACGAACGTATTAACTTGCAACAATTGATGCGCGTTTGCAAAAATATATGATGTATGATGTAATTTCATCACGATATTGCTCGATTTGGATCACGAACGTTGCTCAAGTGTATTCGTGTTTCTATTGAGTAGATAATTTAGTGAAAATCGGTTTTACTCCCTCATTATCAAGGACTGGAAAACTTTTTTATAGTTTTTTATGCTTTGTTATTCGTGTAGCTAATCAAATTAATTTGGCACATCCAAAATCAAAATTTTCCCTACTTTTTAACGTATTTGAGCTATTTGAGTAATTTATTCTAGTACTCATGATGAAGGAAACGATAACGTTTAAATACACGTGTTAGGTAATAATCGCAAATTACTATCGTCCTCATAGCAGTGCGCGTATCTTGGATGATCGTGGAAACCGTCGGTTCTCAAGTATTCTCTAATTACCTAAAATAACGTGCTTCTAGGAATTAATTTTGCAATTAAAAACTCACCCATGCAGGAATAGTTGGTCGGCTCGCTCAAGTAATTCCAATTAGCGCCTGTGAATTGAAGAACTGGCGCCAGCAGGGGGATGTTCATGATCAAGCTCTCTGGACCACCGGCTTCTATCAGTAGCACCCTCCAGTCACTAACCTGACGAGCAACAGAACATTTTGTGTAATAAAATTTATCAAATTAATCTGCAAAGTTGCATTTATACTGAAAGCCTGAATATATGTAACTAGAATTTTCTACTGACCTGACTTAAACGCCACGAAAGTCCAAAATTGTGAGTTCCACAAAATCAAAATATTCCCTCGCATTTTGTGTTTCAGAAACTAAAGAAGTTTTTGAAGTTTTGGTCATGTTTGGTTTTATGGTAAGTTTCACAGGCCTTAAATGGATTAAACCCTCGTTCACACCAATTAAATCCTCCACGGCCATAGTAGTCTGTGAACTTGGCTGACGTTTTTGAGCGTTTCCTCTCAAAATCCTCTGGATATTGATGGAATTCACTTGGAAAACTAAATTATACGAAATGGAGGAGAGCAGTGTGCAGTCTCACAGCTCGCACTGCAGATGGTTACCTTCCATACCTGACCTAGTTCTTGATATGGAACTAAAACCAAAATTATCATTACGTTTCAAGGAGGATACATGAGTGTATATAAGTACACAATTACTAAGTAAGTAACCAGTATGTGATCTCAAATTCAATTGTTCAAACGTATAGGGTACTCCGTATATTCTTGAAGTGTAGGACTTGATAGATTTTCCACGTCACGTGAAGCAATCACGTAATATTAGCTTGGTTTTACCTGCTCTAAACGAAAGTTGTTTCGGGCTCAAAAATGATTAGGTAGGACAAATGGACTAGAATTACGTAGTCATTATTTCAGTTGGCCATTCCTCGCTGATTTTAAAAGACATTCGAGCTCAAAAGAGTAAAATCATTGGCTATGAGTATTTTTCACAACTCTTCAGCGCAGCCTCTTCCACGGCAGCAATTATTGTTGCGGTTCAAATTACCAACCTTGATCTGAATTATTTCAATGCAGGCTGCCTGAGTCTTTCGAGGGTCAATAAGTAATTAGTCGGCAGCTGGAGTTCGGTCGTCCAATGGGGCGTGAGAAAGAATTGCTTCTACTGATCATACTCTTTCTTCAATTTTGAAAAATTTGCTGTTAGCCCGATTCTGCGGAAATTCAAAGGAAACCCTTTCGAGGCTGAACATAATGCCCAGAGAGATTCATGGGATTGACCACAAGCAAACAGACATACCGACAGTCATTAAACCATAGTTGTTCAAAAAGCTCAGAAAATCTCCAAAACTTTTATTTTGGCGAACCCAAATATTTTTACCTGCTACAATACAAAGATCTCATATCTTTGATGATTGTGGTTCAGAGAATTATCAGTTAAATTATTAATTAAAATTTATCAGTTGCTCTAAGATGCAATAAATCATTTCCATGTAAATTATCCCTTGTAAGGAGGTTTCTGATAAGTAAACATTCGCGTCAGTACTTTCTTCAATGCAGACATAATATCACCGGAGTATCAGTGGGAGTCGCTTTAGTCTGGCGACCTAGAGGCCGTGGTCAAGGTGATCCTGAGGTCTGTCCGAGGATGCTTCCGCTCCACCTTCTCCCAATTCCGCCAGACACCCATCCAATTAGCGCTTGATTATATTGATTACTATCACGCTGCAAATTTTTTTTCGGACATTTCGACCCGATCAAGAAAAGATGTACACCTAGTTAAAGGCCTCAAATGAAAAAAAGTGTATTTATTTTTTACATGGTTGTATGTTATCTCTGGGGTCAATTCAAAATTTTGTCCGCAAACATTTCCGCATAAAAAAGCGTTACCATGTTTTACATGGTACAAAGCCAGCTAAATGTAGATAAACATTTAGTGGCACCAGAAGCTGAAATTTCGAAGGGCGCCTGATTGAGACTGCTGATTTTGAATAACAAACTGAACTACTCTTCGATAATCAGGATGAGCTAAATTTGCATCTGGTATCCCAAGAAAGCTGAAATTTTTCGGGATACCTATTTAAGTCTGCTGAATCAGGATAACAAACTTTTATGAGCAAAATGAAACATGATCCTTTTGGTTTACTATTTTTAATAATGAACCTTTGGAATCGACCAAGATTTTTAAATCAGAAACAGAAATTTGAATAGCGGTTCACATCTAAAATTTTTAATATTTTCATGATGATTCACATTGTAATATTAATTATATTGTGACTAGCCATGCCACAAATACCTAATCAGTCCAAAAAAAAACAACATATTCATGTCTAAATGTGTCAGCATTAAGCGTTGATACTTTCCAATTTGTTTAAATTGATATTTTGCGTCCTCTTTAACGAAGGTGCAGCAGGTAGGTAAATGAAGCGTTATATCCAAAATCGTATTTTTCTGAAAAATTCAAGTCCCGTGGATGGTTCTTTTTTAAATTGAATTTTTATTTTTATATTAAATAGGTTATGAGCTGCTCCCGGATATGCCATAATTCAATAATATTTATTCTCCAATAAATTTACTAAAACCTAAAAAACTGAGTTATAATTTTCAACCGTGGAATAAATCGAATTGAAATGAAAAGCTATAAATGATCACATAACGTTTCATAATTTTTTGACTTACATGACGACTTACATTTCGAGGTAACAAAATTTTAATGCGACAGAACTTTATTTGCTATTGTCGCAATCTGCCCTATTTGTTTTGTAGTGATCCCAACGGTTGACGTTGTTACTCCCTAAATACAGATGTCATTATGGTTACCATAGCAACGTACAAATGAAGTGGAGAATTTAATAAAAAGTATTCATTCCGGTTTTACCTTCGAATCCGAGTTTTATTCTGAAATATTATTTGTAAGTTTGCTGCTACTTGTGTTAAGTATTCTTATTGTTCTTTTACGTTTCCCAGAGATTACGGTCACTCAGTTACGTTTCAAAAAGTCGGGAAGTAAGTGTTTATTCATAGTTTTCGCGTCGGGAATGACGACTGGGTTGATGTTCACCCTACCCGTAGAGACATTTATTCTCATGGTCGTCTCCTCAAATTGGATGAAGTTGCGGGCATCCTGGGTCTGGATTTCACGCAGAAAACTATTGACGCGGGATTACCTGACCACACGCTTTCCTACTTGTTGGACTTAACAAAACCTATTGAATCTTTTGTTGCTGGCGCTCCTGTTCAGACTGAAAGCCGACAGCCTCAAGACTTCATGTCGATGATGGGAAGCTTTCTTCATGCCCAACAGGAAAGCAACATGATGATGATAGAACGCTTGGTGCACGGAATGTCCTTATCATTCTAGGATTCTCTTCAAGAGACAAATATGCGACCTCAAAAAATGACGGTTCCGAAATTTGATGGTAGAAACGAAGACCCCGGGATATGGATTACACTTTATGAAAAAGCATGCACTATCAACAAGTGGATCTCAGATGACCTGAAAATAGCTAACTTGGTTTCCTGTTTCACTCCAAGCAGTTTAGCGGAAAAGTGGTATTATTCCCTTATAGCTGAAGAAAGTGATATGAGCTGGTGCGGCTGGAAAACCCATTTTAAATCGGCATTTGGACAAAATATGTTGCAACTAGCAATAGTAGCAAATAGATGGCAATACAGGGGTGGGTCTTTAATGGAATACTACTACGAAAAGAAGAGACTGGTGAACTTGGCATATGGGAAGTTGCCGGACAGAGCCTTCAACATAATGATAATACTGGGACTCCCTGGACCTATGCAAGACCAACTGATGATGCTTAACTTTTCGGAAAAGGAGGAGCTACGCTTGGCAATGGAGAAACTCAAACCGCTGGCTTACAACACTTCACCAGCTAACAGCACGCTCCCAGGCAGCCGTCTCTCTACCAATGGTAAGCCAACCTTCAAGACTGATTACAAAGTAGATGGCTTGAAGAAAAACAAACCAATTAATAATATTTCTGAATTGGGTAATGAAAATGGTTCTACTTATTATTTTTCTGAATGTTCTGAAATAAAGGAAAATGATGTGTTTTCATCTTATAGCGAGTTTCCTTCACGCCTTTTAACAAAAGAGTGTACCATTAATGGTGTTCAAGTCACAGCTTTGTTGGACACTGGAGCCTCAGTTGATTTGATTAGATCGGATATAGCCGAGAAAAATGGATGGCCTGTACGTAGAAAAGGAGGGGTCCTACGAAGTTTTGATGGAGCACGACAAATGGTATCACAGTCAGTTATCATCATGATGGTCCTCAGTAAGATTAGTGTTGAGCTTGAAGCTTATCTTGTTCCAGCATTACCTTATGACATGATTATAGGACTGCCCTCTCTCAGTAGGCTAGGATATACATTAGTTCAAGAACCAATGACTCTGTCAAATGTACGAGAAACCAAATGTACTCGTATGTGAAACCAAATCATCGGACTCTTTTTCAAAAGCTGCCAACGACCATACCGTCTTGCATCCCGTTATCCCAGATATCGATTTTGAATTGAAACCAAATTCTCCAGTTGTGAAGAAGAGGCCATATCGTCTATCTAGGGACAGATACCAATGGGCATTGGGCAAAGTAAATGATTTGTTGGAGAGAGGCATTGTCCGTCACTCACAATCAGAGTACGCCTCTCCCTGTGTCATTGTGCCCAAAGCTGACGGCAATCTGAGGCTCTGCCAAGATTATCGTGGTATAAACGAATTTACTGAATTGGATCCCTTCCCGTTTCCGTGTATAGACGATATCATCTCCAACATGGGAGGTTGCAATTTTTTCTCAAAAATTGACCTGAAGGACGGCTTTCACCAGCTTAGATTATCTGAAGATACTAAGAAATTTACAGCCTTCGTCCTTCCATTCGGCCAGTATGAATTCAACTTCCTTCCTTTTGGTTGGAAAAATTCTCCGTCAAAATTTCAGAGGGTAATGACGCTCGTACTGGACGATTTATTGGAAGATCCGTACATTTGGGTTTACATTGATGATATTTTGGTAGGAGGAAGATCTTTGGAAGAAAATCATAGCAAGACAGAGAAAGTATTGAACCGTTTGAAGAGAGCAAATTTGATAGTTAATGAAAGCAAGAGCATTTTCGGTAAGCCTCGAGTTAGTTTTTTGGGTAGAATGATAGATGGAATGTCTAAAACAACTAATCAGGAATCTGTGGAAAAGGTGAAAAAAATGAAAAGACCTACTGACCTCCATTCTCTCAGAGTTTTTACTGGTTTAACAGGACATTTTCGATTATTCATAAAAAATTACGCCCAGATTGTGAGACCTCTAGACCAACTTAAATCAAAAGATCAAGACTTCATTTGGACAGACGAGACAGAACATGCATTCCAAACCCTGAAATCAGCTATATCATCCAACCCTGTACTAAGACTTGCTGATTGGAATTTACCTTTCGAATTATGCACCGATGCTTCAAATTATGGATGTGGGAGTATTTTATATCAAAGAGATGTGTCACAACCAGTTGGTAAACAGTTAAGAGTGATTGGTTATTACTCCCACACATTTTCTAAAGCAGAACAAAATTATTCAGTAACGGACAAAGAAGGCTTAGCTGTGGTAAAATCTATCAACTATTTCCGGACATACTTGGAATCTCGACATTTTGTGGTGCACACAGATCATCAGGCTCTGAGCTTTATTCTCAATATAAAAGAACCAAAAGGTCGCCTAGGACGTTGGCAGGTCTTCCTTATGGGGTTTGATGTCACCATAAACCATCGAAGTGGTAAGGAGCTGGAAGACGCTGATGCCATCTCAAGATTATGTATAGATAATGATGTCCAACCAATCAATAGCGCTATTCAAGTGAAGGGGAAAATCATCGTCAACCCCGATTCAGTTCCAGAAATCCTTCGAGCATACCATGACGACCCAGCATCAGGGGGACACGATGGATTCCTACGAACCTATCTGAAAATTAGGACAAGATTCTTTGGGCCAAAAATGAAACAATCAATCCAGGATTACATAAAAAGTTGCCACGTCTGTCAAATTTCTAAATTCAAATTTCGACCCAAACCAGACACGATGGTGGTTCCACAAACTGCTCAGCATGCTTTTGAACACCTACACATGGACTTTGGAGAACTGACGAAGAAAAAAGAAGGACAAAAGTCGACGAGATCTTTCCTTGTACTAGTTGATGAGAACTCCCGATACACAAGTGGTAAAGCTATGAGAGAGAGTGCAAGAGCAGTGACACAATACCTTGAGAAGCTTCCTTACCTGAATAAGATTAAAAGAATCACCTCTGATAATGGTGCCCAGTTTATATCCAGAGAAGTGAAAGATTTTGCAGAAAAACGAGGGATTAAACTAATTAATTGTTCACCTTATCACCCTGCTGGCAATGGACTGGCCGAACGCAAGATAAGGGATATTAAATTGTTTATTTCACTGTATCCTTCATTCAGGGGAGGATGGAAAGCAGCTTTAGAGGCTGCCATAAACCATCAAAATCGTTCCCACAGCAAAAGTATTGGATGTACTCCCTATTTCAAGGCATTCGGCAAGACTCAACTGTATCCAGCTGATCAGAAGTACGGGATCACCGCAGCTATGATTCATGAGTCACCACTTAGCCCAGAGGATCGTCAGAAATATTATGAAAATATGAAAAGGGTTTCGATCAACAGCACTCAAAAAGAATGCCCAAGCTGAAAGTGGGAGACTCTGTTCTGGTTCAGACCAACTTCCATGGAAAGCAACCAAACGTCAGAGGGCCTTTCTTGCTGAAGCAAATAACCTACTTTGAAGGCTTTCCCAAAACTGTACATTATGAAGACGATGGAAATATCAAGGTAGCCGCCATAAAAAACGTTCTGCCATACTTCGATCGGGCAACTGTCAACTCTCAAAGTGGGGGGAAGTGTAGTGATCCCAACGGTTGACTTTGTAACTCCCTAAATACAGATGTCATTATGGTTACCATAGCAACGTACAAATGAAGTGGAGAATTTAATAAAAAGTATTCATTCCGGTTTTACCTTCGAATTCGAGTTTTATTCTGAAATATTATTTGTAAGTTTGCTGCTAATTGTGTTAAGTATTCCTATTTGTTTATTATTTTCAATAATGAATTTTTCGAATCAATCAAGAAAAAAAGTCAACCCTCACTCAAAATTTGACGGTTTACGTTTCGAGGCAAAGTAGAATCCGAAAATAGTAGGCCTATAAAAATTATCCGACCGTTCACCGAACACCGGTATTGTTTTTCCATTCATTTAAAATAGTGAAGTTTTTAGAGAATTTAATGACACCACCTCTGTGGGACCAACTGTTCACCTAATGAGGATAATTAGTTTACGAATTACTGGATAATCATCATGACGTTTTTTCATCAATTCAAGATATTGTTCAATTTCTAGAAAGGATTGATACTGTTAAAAATATTTATTGTGAAATATATCGGTACACATGGGTGCCCGCCTGGCTAGGTCCCTAGCCCCTAAGGGTTCAAACCCCCTAGCCCAACCTACTAATGGTCCTTAGAAGGTAGTTGACAGTTCTTGCGCTAATTTTCAAGAATTTTCAGAGTCGAATGACACTACTCAGAGCTCTGTAGGCCCAACCGTTTGGTAATGACTCAAAATAGTGTTCAATTTGTAGAAATGAATGAAACCACCCAGACGATGAACTATTGTTAATTGGTACAGAAAAATAATAAACCGTTGTGTAATAACTTGCACGTGTTTTTATTCGAGATTTTGATTTTTTTAAAGATATTTGATCAGTTAAAATATGAGTCAAATGAGCGCAAAAATTTCTATTACTCAAAAAAAAAACTGTCGCAAAAGATAAATACATAGGTACAATTGGCAGGAGGTGAGTGATTACTCTGGTTTTATTCAACCATCCGTCACCACCAAAAGAAGGAATCCCACGTAGGGAGTGACATTTAGACAAAATTACTCTTAAGTAGAGGGTCCGTGATAACTTAGTGTGAAGGAAGTCAGATACGCTGTCCATCGCTCTGTTGAGTTTAAGGTCAAAACACCGATATTGAGTTCTCTCGAACACCCACTAGACCAACACTCTAGGCTATGTACCGAGCTAATGTACCGGTTATTCGCTAGGCAGGCATCCTGGGTTTTATTAGAGTATAAAGTGCATTCAAATTAAAAAGCTACTAAATTGTACCAGGTCTAGACAGATCCAGACTATTAGATCCGTGATGAGTATAGCACGAGCTCTGAACAAGCCCCAACGGATTTCAACCAAACTACCTCTTTAGTCCAATCTAGCAGTATCTCTTCTTGTTTTGCATTTAATTTTATCATATTATTCCCCCAAATTATTGACCTGGAGGTTTGTAGGAAGCTTGCCGTTGACTCGAGATGATAGAGAAGGTGAGATAGGTGGGGAGATGGAAATAACATGAAAGGAAGTGCACCAATAAAACGATCACCAGTTAGGATGCGAGCCGAAAGTTTAGATAAGACGTGGTGGTACCACGGAATATACTTGACGAGACACAACTCGAGTAACTCCGTGGAACGTTTCCTGTACCTCACACTATTATTTGTAACATTTTCTTATGAACTCTCTTTCATATATTTTCTTTCATCTAAGTACGTAACTTGTTGCTGACATTTTTCGTTTAAAACGTGTAGGAAGTTCATCAGCTTTTAGTCAGTCTTGTTCTTAACTAATATTTCTGGAAGTCCGTTTTCTGCCTAACTATTATAAAATCTTTAGTTGATATTTAGTCGATAGAAACCCTCAAGCAGGGTGTCAGCTCTTCTTCAAGGATCCGGATCTAATCCACATTCCGCGAGTGACTTGAAAGTTCTTGGCCGAGCCTGTCAATGGACACTTCATTATGATCATCACCCTTCATCGCCCTTCCGACCGTGAGGTCCCTTTGAAAGGAAAAAAGAGGGGTAGTAAGTGGTGGGGAGGGAAGAGTTCGTGAGTGAATTTCCTAGAGCGATCGTGATGAAATCTTCAAGCTACCGAACCTCTGCGGGTCACGTCTTTTGACATTCAAGAGCGGCCCTTCAGAATGGAATAGAAAATCTTCTTTTTCGAATTCCAACCATTTATTGAGAATCGCGTTACTAGATGTAGAATGATGTCTTAATGATTGATTGCTTTCCTACTATCGAAGATAGAAAGTAATAGTAATAGTAGATATAATAGTTATAGTACCTAAGATTTTGACGTACACTGACTGCGCTAACAACAAAATCAGAAGAATAAATCATACTATTCAAAATTCAAATCGTCTCTCGCATTTTGTGTTCCAGAGCTTTCTGAACAATTTCGGCAGAGCTTTCTGAACAATTTCGGTTCATGTATATCTTGTGTGGATGCGTAATGTTTGAGGGGGTCGATAAATTTTCGTACCTGTTCGATTCTGATCGACTTTATCTATCCAATTGAACTTAGATATCCATTGGGGATCGGAAAAGTTTCAAATCGTCATTTTAAAAACGGATTATCTCTAGAGAAATTTTGTTCTGTATTCCTGCTGTATTCGAATTGGAAGTCTATGTGGAAGATAAGCAAAAGGACTCAATATTCCTCCTTATAAATTCTTTTATTAGGCCTAATAAAAGAGTTGATAAGAAGAAATTGAGTTCTTCTGCTTCATCTTCCACATAGACTTCCAAGTTAAATTTGTCCCGACTGTTTTTTGAAGATGTAGAACCGAGGATTTTTTCCTCGTTCTTGTAAGCAAGAACTGTGTACCGCACCCTTCTATTACCATTAGCCGACATTTCTCGTTCAAGTTTCATCACCACACATTACCAGTCATTCAGTTTCATTCAGAATCGCAATTATAAAAATCAATGATCTATAATCGTGTATCAACTGTTTTGAAAGAATCGCTTGCCGTGTGACACGCCGAAATGCGTCATGGGCCCTGACCGGTACAGGGTCGAATCACCGATTTAGCTGATCGTAATTATGGGTGTCTTTAAATGAATTGAAGGAAATTTTCCGCCTTGTTATGATGATTTTGATCTGAATCAATTCCTAACTGATGTGAATCTAAATCGATGGTTTAGTACGTACTAATACGAATAAAATCACTCGCGACGAGATTGTGGAAACCCATTTTAGTATAAAAACGTCTGCCAAGTGGGTGTGGCACATAGCTTCCTCGTATCCATAACCCGATTATATAGATGACCAGATGCATAGTAGTTACTCTCGAAATATCAATCTCTAAGTACCTTTCACTACCCTCATAGGGGACCATCTACACGCTAATCTGGACAATCCTAGAAAATGTCATCAAATTCGGATTAAAAATTAAGTGAGTAGATGTATGTGATTGGTTCAAAAAATTCTTAGCCTTGGCTGGGATTCGAACCCGCGACCCCTGGAGCTCTAATCAAGACTCTTTCCTCTGAGCTATTGAAGCGTTGTCATGAATAACATTTCAGATTCTCACAGGAGACCATCGCTCTATGAATAAATCCCTCTATGAAAAACTCTATGATTTTCATAGGGGACCATCTAAACACTACTCTGTAACATCCCTGAAAATTTCATCGAAATCGAGTAAAAAGTGTGGAAGTTATGGCCGTTACAAGGAAATTCACGTTTGCGCATGCGCAGTGGCTACTATCAATCCGAAGGTGGTGATTTTCATAGGGGACCATCTAAATACTAATCTGTAACATCCCTGAGAATTTCATTGAAATCGGATTGAGATTGTGGAAGTTATGGCCGTTACAAGGAATTCACGTTTGCGCATGCGCAGTCGCTTCTATCAGTCCGGAGATGATGATTTTCATAGAGGACCATCTACAACCTAATCCACATTATCCCTGAAAATTTCATCGAAATCAGGTGGAAAATGTGGAAGTTATGGCCGTTACAGGGAAATTCACGTTTGCGCATGCGCAGTGGCTACTATCAATCCGAAGGTGGTGATTTTCATAGGGGACCATCTAAATACTAATCTGTAACATCCCTGAAAATTTCATTGAAATCGGATTGAGATTGTGGAAGTTATGGCCGTTACAAGGAATTCACGTTTGCGCATGCGCAGTCGCTTCTATCAGTCCGGAGATGATGATTTCCATAGGGAATCATCTACAACCTAATCCACATAATCCCTGAAAATTTCATCGAAATCGAGTAGAAAGTGTGGAAGTTATGGCCGTTACAAGGAAATTCACGTTTGCGCATGCGCAGTGGCTACTATCAATCCGAAGGTGGTGATTTTCATAGGGGACCATCTAAATACTAATTTGTAACATCCCTGAAAATTTCATTGAAATCGGATGGAAAATGTAGAAGTTATGGCCGTTACAAGGAATCCACGTTTGCGCATGCGCAGTCGCTTGTATCAGTCCGGTGATGATGATTTTCGTAGGGGACCGTCTACACACCAACCCGCACAATCCCTGAAAATTTCATCGAAATCGGACAATAACTTCGTATAGTTATGCGCGTTACAAGGAATTGATGACAGACGGACAAACACACAGACAGACAGACACGGAACCAAAATTGTTCAGAAAGGTCTAAAACGCAAAACGCGAGTGGAAATTTTGATTTTGGAGAACTTTTTTTTTTCGTCCTTGAAAAGTGAAAACAAAGCTTCCGCTACCTTGGTAGACTCGGAAGCAAAAAGGAGTTAAGAACAACAATGTCTGTCGATTTCGAATTATTTCATCATCAGTAACAACTGATAACAAGTTGTTAACAAGTTATTGTTGATGACCTAATCGTCGAAATCGATTTAACTTTGTAACTCATCACTTTCGAGGAAAAAGATTATTTTATTTAGTAACGTTTTTATTTGGTAAGTACTACTGCCTATACCAAAAGCTGGAAATTATACAACAACAGTTCATTTTTCCTGCTGTCATGCGGCAGGTAAAACAAATTGAGTCCATTAAAAATCTCCACTGACATTTTGCGAGAATTAGGTATTATTTCTGAAGTTTTATTCCGTGATCGTCTGACCATCAATATTTCTATGAAATTTCAAAAGGGGATATCTAACTGCCATACTTTACTCTCTTCCCATTAAAAAAAGTCGGCCAAGTTAGATGGGCAGTATTGTTTCTTCACAAGCAATAAATTTAACAAATAGAATTAGTTTGACTTAGAAAGCTTGAATATATTTATATTTATCCGTGAGCAGTACCTACAACTGATAAATTTCTCAATTCTAACTTGAATTTTACGATCATGATACACGAGGGTACCTCTCATCAACCCTGAAAATGACATCAAACATAGACCGTGATTCCGATTATTATGCTCAGGACAAGGATTGACTAAACACACACTTCAAACTAACGTTGTTTTTGAAATCACTCTAATCAAAATGCGAGGTGAAAATTGGATTTTGGAGGACCTACTTTTTTTGATCTTCTGCAAAATAAAAACCCTCATGTTCGATAGCAACAAAAAACATGAGAATTTTTTCCTTTCAACTAATAGCCTCTCCGATTTACACGAGTGGTTCCTAGTATTATTCTCGGAGTTCTGTTGAACTCGGTAACTACCTACTTGATATGCAAACTTAGTTTCTGCGCCACGTTTCCAGTTCTGGGGCTCTTCCAAGTACCCTGCAATCCCACACTCCGGTAGTTTTAGTTGGAGTCTAGGTACCTATCATCCATGCGGCTCTGATAGCTGTTTGTTGGACGCTAATTTCCTCCCATGTTATGAACGCTAGTTTCCTTCTCAACAATGCAATTTTTCCACAAAAAAACCTCATTAATCACACTCCTCCTTTATACTTCTTTGCCACCTCAATCCAACCACTTACCTACTCGTAAAGACTAATTGTCTCATTACATGACTGTATTATTTCCAACCTCGTTAGATTTTTGCGACTTGAAGCGCATTTTCGTTGAAAACGTTGACTGACTACCAAAGAACTCAATGCTTGGTTGACCGATTTTTCATACAACCACGAACTCATTTACACCATGCTCTGAATCTGAATGAGTGTCTTAATTTATTGTATGACTGTCGTACGTTGTGAATGTGTGGGTTGGTGGGGGCCTAATTGCTAGACTTGGGGCCGGGGATCCCTCCAGCCCTGCATCGCCTTCTGCGTTTTTTTGCACTCCACGCAACTTTGTTCTTTGTTTTTGTTTTTGGATTTATCATAGTTCACAGTTCTTCTGGCCAGTTTTCACTCTATTTTTTCAAAAATGAAAATAAAAATCTCAAATTGTTTATTACCGATGACTAATTTTTATATTTTATATGACTATTTTTACCATTTTTTGTTATAATTATTATGAAATTGACGATTGTTATATACTGCTTGTATGTTGACAATAAAAAAACAAAATTGAAATTGAAATTGAAATACTTGTTCGCTTATGCTTCGTTCTACAAAACAAATTTGAATTGTAACTCCCCTCAATTCCGCATTGTGCTGGCGCACGTTGGAAACCGAATTACGAACAAAATGAATGCAAACCATAAATATTGGGTTTTATGGATACTCTTAACTCTTAAGTAAAATGCATAATATTAACGTTTTGACATGGATATGTCTTATTTCTGGGGGTCATTCCAAAATTTTCGACACACGAAACAATGCAACGTTTTTTTTCTGATGCTGTTGAACGCAGGAAGTTGAAATTTGAGAGGGCGGGTCAATGGAGAATGCTGAAGGCGCCTGAGTGGTCATTGATCAGCTGAGTGAGCTCATCATTTAAATTGCCATCATAAGACATATCCATGTACAGATGTATCTGCATGCAGTGTAGATACTCGTTGTTGATTTTCTTCTGAATGTTTTTTGAACCGTCCAAGCGGAGATCGGGAAACCTTGTGTTTGTGCAGCAGGACAAAAAAAATGGGTACTCCAAAATCAAAATTTTCACTCGCAGATTACATTATAGAGATATCTGAGCAAGTTTGCTACCGTGTCTGTCAGTTTGTCTATGGTCGATCTTTGTTCCAGGTATAACAACACGAAATCATTGTCTGATTTTGATAGCATAAGCTGGTTCCCTATATCGAACGCGCCGATTGAGCAAACACCCAAAAGCAATTTCACTTAACGTTAATTTCTCAATCTCATTGCTCAATTTTATTCAAATATGGAGCTGGGCTCTTTAAAAAAATGCATTTCGACTCAAGGGCAGTCAGTTTAGATCACACTCGGCTATCGACCTGACAAGACAACTGATATATACGATTTGTACTGATTTGTACACGATGTACTTCGTGTGATTATTATTTGTCATGTTAGAAAATGAGTTTATTAATTCTCATTTAATCATGATTACTACCAACATGTGTAATCTTGATCATTATTTTGAAAACCAGACATACACGCTATTGCAAAAACGTGCCTCAACTCCCGACCTTCGATCTAGCAATGCACTCTCCCCTCAAGGAGATCAACAAGGATAGCTATTACGATCCCGACTGGTGGTGTTTACTTTGTTGCGTAAGAAGAGATAAAGCGCTTAGATAAGATACTTTGGTATAAGCAGTTGAGGCACAAAAGGGCCCATATTCGAAAATTATGAAGAGGTAGATTCGTTTTCAACTCATATTCAGAAAATACAACGTCGGAATGGTACCAAAATAGGCCTGTACAAACTCCTTGTATCTTCACCTATGTAGAGCTAAATATTGTCAATTGGGCTTAATTGCCGTACCCTTCAGGGCCAAGAGTAAATTTTACAAAATGCACTTTTTGAGATGGGATAACAATTTTCTTTGTTTCTAGCATAATAAAAAGCCCGGTGTTGAGTTTTGTGGGGTTTACATATTTATTTACTTTCTGGGTGTACACTAGGATCTCCAAGAGGGTTGTCTATAGACTGTCTTTATGTACTCGCAGATGTGCATATTGTACTTCAGGTATTGTATTAGACTTCTATTAATTGGAAAGGGACTTTCAAGTTACCCTTCCTTATTTAAATGTCAACCTTTGTTAATAATATGATCAAGTTGTCTCCAGTACTCTAGATAGTATGGTTAAGTCGTCACTCACCTCTGTAAGCCTGTTGGCAAGAACGCACCCTGCTGATCCAGCTCCTACTATGATGAAATCGTATTTGGGGTTGGGCGTCATCATGTCTTTCGGCTCTTCATTCATGTAGACGACCCCTCGCGTCATGAAGCTCAAGAGACTCGGGATGAGCATCCAAGGCGCCTGAGCGACAGTCAGTCCAAGTATCGCACACCATAACGACAATGTTCGTGGCTGCATCCTATAACAGAAATGTATTTTGACTAATCGTACATGAAAAAATATTTTATTTATGTATAGTTTATAATTACAGAGAGTGGACCCAAACGTTGCAGACTTTCTTCGACAAAGTTAGAGTCTTTATAAAGCATAATATAAATACGGAAAGTGCTAGAACGTCTAATTTGGCCGATTTTGGTTTATTACTTTCAATAATAAGCCTTTGGAATCGAGCAAGAAAAAAAAATTTAACCCCCCCTCAAAATTTGATGTTTTACGTTTCAAGGTACGTAGAATACAAAATCGAATGAAAAAAATTTCTGTCCGTCCGCCATACGCCGTACGCTGTACGCGGCACTTTTCTTAGCAACACTGGACCGATTTGGTTCAAATTTGGTATATGGGCTCCATTTGGGGTCTAGTTGTGCCGCGAAGCTTTTGGTTGATGTAGGTCACTTCTAAGGGGTGAAAATTAAGGGTTGAAATTTTCAAGAGTGCCCTAGCTCGAAAACTCTCGAAATAAAGGTATCGTTTTTTCACCAATTTTAAATAGTATTGAATTTTTAAAAATTTTTGAGACCACCCGGAGCTCTGTAGGACAAACCGTTCGGTCCCTACGAGTACTTGAAGGTTTTCCTTCGATAAAACAGAATCATGAGTGTGAATCGCAAAAGAGGTCTAATCGCCGTTCAAATTTTATCTGACTAAAATGCGATCGCTGTTCATTTCTTCGATTTGTATACAGTTTTGCCTTCTGCGTAACCAGTAATCAAATTTCCACATGAAGCTTTCTATTTTTCGAATCGAGTGTGAAGCGTTTAGTTCTTTCTAATAAACTTGATTGTGAAGGTGTGAAGCAGTATGGTGTGGTAGGTAGTACCTACCAATAGTTGGTAGGTAAAAAAAATTTTGGTAGGTAAAAAACGCTGCAAATCATTGCTCAAAGGTTTATTATTTTCTGTATAGATCACCCTTCTGTATAGATCACTGGTTCTCCATCAATAGCACCTACCACCATCTGTATTCTCCCTTGACCTTCCCTCTCAAATTTCAGCTTCCTGCGTTCAATAGGATTGAAAATGGCTTCGGAGCTCACTCAGCTGATCAGTGCTCTTCCAGGCGTCTCCAGCATTCGAGAAGATCTTCTTCACTCTTCAGATCACTGATCAGCTGAGTGAGCTCCAAAGCCATTTTCAATCCTATTGAATGGAAGTGCTCTTCCAGGCGTCTCCAGCATTCGAGAAGATCTTCTTCACTCTTCAGATCACTGATCAGCTGAGTGAGCTCCGAAGCCATTTTTAATCCTATTGAATGGAAGTGCTCTTCCAGGCGTCTCCAGCATTCGAGGAGATCTTCTTCACTCTTCAGATCACTGATCAGCTGAGTGAGCTCCGAAGCCATTTTCAATCCTATTGAACGCAGGAGCTGAAATTTGAGAGGGAAGGTAAAGGGAGATTACAGATGTTGGTAGGTGCTATTGATGGAGAACCAGTGATCTATACAGACGGGTGATCTATACAGAAAATAATAAACCTTTGGGCAATGATTTGCAGCGTTTTAAATTATGATTTTCCACACACAAAAAAAACTGTTTTCTGGCGGCAGAATCCACTAACTAAACTTGATTTGGAATTTCAATCTCAGTACACTTTTCCGGCTGTTTTTGCCATGTTTCGACCATCTAAGTGACGTGTAGAGAAAGACATGGCAGAAACAGCAGCTATAAAATGTTATCAGTGGTGACAAGCAAAATTTTGATCAGTTAAGTATACATCAATATGAATAATTTATATCAACCTAAGGGAAAACATCTACGGACGTTGATTCTCGGGAATTCCTCAGCCACCAAGACCCCGTCACTTGGCCATAAGTAGGCACCTATCTACCATTAAAAATAGAATAAACTTCGAACAAACGTGATTACATAAATACTCGTAGTTGTAAGGTCCATGGAACGCAGATGACTATTGACGTCACTCTTGACTCGGAAGGCATGTTGTGACCTTTCCAACCAGTAAGTTCAATCTACAGGTTTTCTATTTGTAGTCGTTCACATTATTTCATCCCTACATCAGTAATTCATTTCTCCCGGGAATAAAAAGAATACATACATGCATAGGTAAGTAGACAAGACGACTTCAAGGTTACGAATGAGTTAACACCAAATCAATATGACTTGAAAGAAATAAAACCAGCAAGAAGTATGATGGTGACATCGCACAACACTTCTCCCGAGACCACAAAAACAAAGCATTTGGGTGTAGTTATAGAAATGGGGAAATTATTGTTATTTTTTGTTTGTTAATAATGAAAAATTTGCTATACATTCTAATTTGGTTTGCATTGACATTCCGATGACAAAAATTAATTTATCTCGAGAAGCACGGAGTAGGTTCGTACCCACTGGTACTTCTTCGCTTGCAGATCGCCGAACGGTGTAATATTGCCAAATGGGGAGAATAAGTGTAAGATAAACAAATCTCTCGTTCGATAGGGTGAGGAAAACCTGTTGAGCTGAGATTAAAGAAGCCTAATACACGTTTAATTATATTAAATTTCTAATGTGAGCTGTGAGCCTCAGCTCAAGATTCATTTCCAAGTATCGTATGTGGTCTTATGCAGGAATTCTATTAATTGCATTTAGCATCTTGCATTTAGCATCTTGCTAGCTACATTTTCTTTTCCCTCTTGCTATCACATTGTAACACGCTTTTATTTATAAAATTGGACTGTGATAAAGTGTTATATTTCTTATTAGAAGTAATTTATTTTCAACTTTTTAATTCATATTATTAACAAAAATAAAAACTTGTTTTTAAAAGAGTTTTTTTTAACTTTCTAGTATTTTAAATTAGTTATGTTATGATCCACGACTAAAAAGTTTATGAATGGGAAGATGGCCCCTTATGAATTGGAGGATGCCCTTTATGAATTGGAAGATGCTCCCCCAGGAAATGAAGGCTGACCATTATGAAAATTAAATTAAAATATTTTATTAAATTAAATTAAAATATGGTATGATTTACGACTGAAAAGTGTATGAATTGGAAGATGGTTCCCTATGAATTGGAAGATGGATCCCTATGAATTGAAGATTGTCCTTTATGAATGGGAAGATGGTATCAGAAAGTGAATAATATTGCATTGTCATACGATTTATACATGTATGCAAAATTTGAGCTCAATCGGATAGCAGGAAGTGGATCAAATTAACTTGCAAGATTTAAGACAGCGGAACAGGTGAAACTAAATAAAATCTTGTAATAAATACATCTGTTGAGGAGCGTCATTGAAAGACACTATTTTGGAAATGTAGTTGCCCGGGATAAAACCTATCTACAAAACCTGAAAATTATTACACAATTAATTATTATTATTATTATTATTATTATTATTATTATTATTATTATTATTATTATTATTATTATTATTATTATTATTATTATTATTACTAAATATTATTATTATATTATAATATTGACATTTTATGTCTTTACTATGGCACATAAATGAAAAATCGTCACGCGGGGATCGTCACGCGGGGAGCGTTACGAGGGGAGCGTTACGCGGAAATTTCTGATGATTTTCACGTACAACCAATCGTTCCTAGGGAAAACTAACTTCCTCATTTTCCACCCCACAAAAATCGTTCACCACTCATTGGAAAGCTCTCAATTTATTAAACATAAGACATAAAATGTCTCTCGTGGTTGCGTACTTGTACGAAAGCTGTATCCACCGTTTGTGTTTTAATTTTACCTGCGTTGAAATACGACGAAATATTTAATGTAGAAGAAATTGGTTGTTTTTTGCACTTCATTTCGATATCCTATACCTTCCCCATTTTATTATTATTATTACACAAATTACTACAAATTATTAACCAATTTCGTCAAATTATGATCAAATTTTGATCGGCTGAATTATGATCGGATATAAATCCTATTTCCGTCGAAAGTTCCACCCTCTTAGGGATCAAACGTTTGTCCTACAGAGCTCTGGGTGGTCTCATTCGATTATAAATCTTGGTTGTTGGGGAAGCTCAACAGATTAACGTGGAATTCTATTTGAAGAAAGTGGAAATATTTCATAATATGATCTTATCATAAAATATCATATTATGATCAGCTGAAATTTGGTTCATTTCCGACAGCGACCGTTCATTTTCGATTCACACTCGTGTTTCTGACTAACCCCATCCATCCCTCATAGTACCTTCGAAAGGGTTTCGAGAGAATTAACTGTTCACTGCCTTCTCAGGGGTTTCATTCGTTTCTAAAAACACCATCTTAAATTGAAGAAAAAGGTCATGGAAAATTTATTAATGGTAATTACATAAATATCCTCTTTAGCCAACTCTTGGTCCCACAGAACTCTAGCAGCTGCCCAAAAATTATTTAAAATCGTCGCTATTTAAAATGAATGAAAACCAGGATATCAAAAGTTTTCTCCCATTCCTGTATATCAAATGATTTCCCCCACGTCTTCCCTTTTAGAAGTGACTTACAATAACCAAAAGCTTCGTAGTGTGCACAACCAGACCCCAAATGGAGCCGATGATCTAAATTTCATCAAAATCGTATGTGGTAAGAACGGAAACGTTTTTATTCGATTTTTTGATTCTACCTACCTTGAAAAGTAAACCGTAAAATTTTGAGGGTGAGTTAAAAATTGTTTCCTTGCTCGATCCCAAAGGTTTATTATTGAGTATAATAAACCAAAATAAGCCAGGGAAACATCACTACTGGTTACACCCAGGGTATGAGCCATGTACGTTGCATTGGCTCAATCTTCGAAATGACTATTTTTAAAACTAAAACAGGCTTTAATTTCTCCAAATATCTAACCGCAGAAATGGTTCACTCACATTGCTTAATCACCAGCACAGGTGGCTCTAATAGACTCTAGGTCTATTACTCTAATAGACTATACTGACTATTGGAAACCGGATAATTTGGCTATTATTAACTAATTATTAGGTGGGTTTTATAATCATTTATCATCATTCGATCATCTTTGAAGTATATGGCTGGTAGACGTAGCCCAGCAGCGGACACTAGGTCGAGCCAAAAAGTGCGACTAAACCACTTCCAACCTACAAGCTACTAATAACCATAAATACGCGTCTTTTCGAGTTTTGGACGCGGAACCGGCCGCCCCTGGAACACGCTCTGAGATGAGTAGTCCGGGCATAAAAAGTCGCGTGACTATCTGTAAGCGTGACTTGAGGCGTCGTTACAACTCCATTACAGTGGGCCGAAATGAACTGTTAGATCTTGACCTGACAAACGCGGCATTGAAGGGATAATTTTCGGTAGTCCTACACGAAAATTCAATGAAATCAGAATGAATCACCTGATACGAAAATGTATACCATATGACCATTGATCGTCAAATTCTACTAATAAGTAGCTTAATCGTCAATGATTTACCAATATATTATAATAGTTGAATTAAACTGAGAATCAATCGGCTCACCGATAAGCACGAGGAAAGCAAAATTTGAAGATATGCCACAGGGATGCGTTCTGGGACCTAATTTTTATTTGATGTTTACATTGTAACGTCCCAACCTTCATTTGACATTTGCTTAGGTAACAGATTCAAGAGAAGAGCTGTACAAAACACGACAGCCAAATGGACTGGACAGCATAACTTCCTCACATGGAATGACATGGACATTTTATGGAATTAGGTAGTTGGTGTAAAAATGATTATTTTGAGAAGTAACACTGATGAACTCTTTAATATGAAATTTGACTTGTACAGTTCAAAATGAATTCGTTGACTGAAAAGGACCAAATCCCTATTGCTGGCGTGTTTCGTGCTAGGCGAAAGCCAAATTGATCGATAGAAAAAAATGTTTCCCTTTCCGGTGTAATCTGCTTTCTGTACTCCTTGCTCTCAAAACGATGATCTTCAAAAATATTGATAATTAAGAACTCAGTAGTAATTTTTTGGTTTTTAGTTAGTGCGAGGCTTGTCCTACAATTTTGAATCGTAAAAACCTGAGGTGGGTTTTTGCTAGAGACAAGATGCATTACCGAAAGAATAAATCCTAAAAGTTTTATGAAATAAAGCGTTTTATAATATGAGGAAATGCTCAAAAACTGCCCTCACCAATGTTTCTTCCTACAATTTTTTTATTTGTTCTTCAAACTTGAGGAAAGGCATTTACTGTGTGAATGATTCAATCAAATCAAGGTTGGAATAAATAAAAATAAAAAATGTTGGGAACCATTTTTCCTCATATTTTCAGCCTACCTTGACTGCGTAAAAGAATTTATTACCAATTGACTAACATGGAGCTAAAATTGTTTCCAAACCTCAAAACTAGACATTTTTATTTTTGGCGGACTACACTTTTTGACCTCCTGCGTTAATACCATGCGTTCCTACCTTCGATAGTGAGGAAACAAAAAAAGGAAACAGAGGATTCGTAATCTTAAACCGGACCAGGCAATTAGATATATCGCTTATACTCGTAGCATTCATTTGGCGTAATGACCCTCTTGCCCCTTACCGTAATTACTCTACATCCGTCGACTACTCTGCTATCTCGGATTCGACGTGCTCGTGAATGAGTTCTACCAAGGGCAGCCTTATACATTTTTTTGCACGCACCTTTCGGACAATTATTCAAAGCATCCTCAGTAATACGATTTGAACCAGAGATAGCGGACCCCTGTAGGTAAAGACTCTAGAACTACCTTTTAAAATTACTAATTGGGAAGTTTTTAGTAAAGGCAATGAGATTTTCATGTCCTCACTCCTCTGGACTATACTGAAAATTTTTATCTTTAGATAGGGATTGTTAACTGATACATTCTCTTGCCTTTATTGAAAATTGGCTGCATTATACACGAGTAATAATATTGATGGGTTATGATAATTGTCGATTGGGTTTTTGTAGGCTCTTCGTGTATAGATCGTATCACTATCGTGCACGCACACCTCACAGATAGAAGTTACAGGGCAGTAAAATGGCAGCAAAAACTCAGGTTCAATCATTGTTTAACTCAGTTATTCGTCAATGGGGACATCGTGTTATCGTAATCCTCAACACTCAACATGCTCGACAATCAACAGAAAACCCCGTGTTTTTGTTAGGTAGAGATTATTATGTTCTTAATGCAACATTCCAACAATGTTTCCCTATCTACCTATCTCCTGTTCCCTCTACTATGGTGATTTTAACTCTTTACTTAATTACTGAATAACCAATCAGATGCACACAAATCGGAAGGAACTCGAACAGTAATAATGGTAAAAGGGATCCTCCAGCTCATTGGAAAAGAAAAGTGGTAGATCGAGAGGAATAAACAATGCCAATTAGAGGGCGGGCAAAATGAAAGAAGGCTCAAACCAGTGGCGCCTCCTCCAGGCAAACATAGCAAACACTGTTTGCCTTACTAAAAATAAGCAAAATGAATAAATTAATTTTTGTTGAGATTCTCCTATATTCCCATTTTTTTCAAGTAATATAATAGCCAATTTTGGAAAATTTTAATACAATTTAGGTACTTTTTCATTATTACTAAGTAAATTAGATGAAATAGGAGAATGGAATAAGAAAGTACGTATTTTGCCTTGGATACTAGCCCGCAATACACCACAGAATTGGAGATGTCGGTAATGTAGATGATTGCAGATGATAAGCGAACTAGTGCGGGGCAAAGCGATGCAAGGCAAGCAGTTCAAAAGAATGAATTTTTCGGGACTGTTTAGAGTGAGAGGCGACGATCGGCGGGGTGGCGGGGGGTCATCGCGGTGTCAAGTATTACCATACCCCCACTACCATGCTATCAGCTGTTGCAAACAATCGGACAACTGTTTCGTGACCTTGAAAGCAGAGAAACTTGGAAGATGAGTCATGGATAGTAATTAACTCATGCATGGCAAGACATAACATATCCATCCAACCACATTATCTCAAGGAAGGAAAACTTTGTTTTTTTGCCACCGCAAATAGCGGCTGCCTGGCGCTGACTGGTGTCCCGTTCCCGATTTTACTGTAGGTACCTAATCGTTTTTCTTGTTGATAGGTACCTTCTTGGAAATAATTGCATAATATTGACCCCCCCGATGGTTTACGTTTGAGGTAGGTAGCTACTACGTATATTTTGAAAATCGAATATAAAAAAATCGCGAAACTTTCTTTAATTATCATGGACCGATTTTGATGAAATTTGGTATAAGAGCTCCATTTGGGATCTACTTGTGCCCCAAAGGTTTTGTCAGTCACTTCTAAGCGGTGAAACATTAGGGCTGTAACGTCTTAAGGCCCCCTCTCTCGAAAACTCTCGTTATGAAGGTATTGTTTTTTCACCAATTTGAGATAGGTACCATTGAATTTTTAGAATCGAATGAACCCACCCAGAGGATAAACTATAAGCTCTCCATGAGAACTTGAAGGTTGAACTTACGATAAATGAGAAACACGTGTGTGAATCGCAAAAGAGGCCTTATCACCTTAAAAATTTTAGCTGACCGAAATGCGATCGATGTTCGTTTCTTTGGGTTGTACATGTTTTGCTTCCTTAATCAACCGGTAATCAAATTTCTAAACCAAGGAATTCTTTATTTCTTCAAATGGAGTGTGAAGGGTTTATTTCATCTAAATAAACAACATTTCGAAGCGAAAACATGATTGGTAGGTAGTGACGAGGGTAAAGCTGACGCTTGATCTTCAGAAAAATAATAAACCTTTGTGTAATAATTTGCAGCGTTTTTCATTATTGTTTATTCCTCTGTGACTGGCCAAGCTGTTTGCCTCACGAATATTCTCACCAGACGCCACTGGCTCAAACATCTGTGCGAATGAATGAGGAACACCCTAGAGATGGGCAAAACGGCTCACCAAGAAGAACGGGTCTGAGCGCTCCGCTCAGAAAAAACAACGGACAGAATCCGAAAGTGGATCACAGAAAGTAAGTACGGAAGTTTACGACCAACAATACAACAATGCATAAGTGGTGGTATGATACAATTCTGCAAAATTATTTGATCGACTTATATCGTATTTTCCCTCTGAATTATTGTACGGGTTGGCAACAGTGAGCTGAAGAAAAGGAAGTCCGAATTTTCCTGAACACTACCGATCTCAAAAGAACGGAAGATCGAAGAGCCACTATTCATTTATCATTTTTACTGATCCGCAGTTCACTCGCTCTTTTGAAAAACCGATCTTCACCGAACACTACCAACACTAAGCTCATCGATCCGAAGGGCCGCGGTTCATTTTTACTGACCCGTGGTTCACTCGCTCTTCTGAAAGAGTCGGCTCAAAGAGCCGGACCAATCTCTAGAACACCCTAGACTCAAACAGTGGCTGAAGCTTGGGTTGCACCAGTTTTCTCAAAGAGGGAAGTAGGAAAATTCATCAAAATATAGTACAAGTAGTCTAATTTTACGGAAAAATGTAGCACATTCTAGCGGACGCCAAACAGACGGGACTTGTGATTGAGCAAGATTTATTTCTTGCCATTTCGCTTAGAAGTTCCTACTCACCACTAAAATGCGATTCAGTACTATTGGGAAGACTGTTATCGACCAGAATTTTCATTTTATAGCATCGAAACTTGATCATCGAAAAAAAAGAAACTTCAGGAAATACGGAGAGTGAGATTTGCCTGCCGGTAGGCAATGGAGAAATTAAATTAAACTGTGTTAGGTAAATTAAATTAAGTTATCTAAAATAGTGATTTAGGCTTATTTGATCGGATAGTCAAAAAATAAAATTGAAAAGTGGATTTACGTGTGTTAGGTTTTTTTATTTCTTTAATTAAAAAACCTGGTAAGTGAAAAAACTGGTTCAATCGGGGCAGCAGCCATTTTACCAATTTCAATAGGTACATCGTTTCAAGAGTATCTGGTCAAAAAACCTGAAGAGGAAATCTGGTCTAAACATAATTTGACTTCACTCTTCCCGACCACGTTGAACATTTTCCTCCATGGTGAATCCGAATAGCCGTAATTTTTATATAAGTTTCCTCTGAACCAGTTTATCCACTCGTGTGAATATTAGGGAGGACGGGAGCTACATAGAAGTAGAATTAAACTTATAATTCAATTATGAAATTATGTTAAGTTTGGACGTATACCATCATTGCGTGTTTATAATTTTTGAAGTTGGTACATCTGACATGACTACTACGGAAGCACGAGTAAATTAAGAAATATTACCTACACGCAACAACAGTTTTTAAATCAAAGTCTTTGTTCGGACAACAAAACAATTAATACAATTACAAGTATATTTAAATAATTTTTAAGTACTAACTTACACATTCATACGAGAAAAATTCAATCATCGTCGGTATGAGGTATGTAAATTGTTGCAAAAAATAGCTGTGCGACAGTAGGTAGTTGGTGAATTGTTAAATAAATATGTTAATTAAAAATTCCATTCATGCAGCATGAATTAATGAGCGAATTTTCAAAGAAATCTTCCATTTGAAGGTATGGTTAAGAAAAGGAACAATGGTGTTGCAATTTCTTTTAGAACGTTTTTTTTTTACACGATTCTTGGTTTTTTTTTATTTTCAGTATACCAACCATATCAACATACTGTATGCACTGGGTATGCTTTGAAGATGTTAGGAGTCCATATTCATGTTCTACTCGTCTCCACAAACTCATAGATGCACGTATTAATTATAAATATAAATAGATACATACTTTTCTTAATTTTGGACAATTTTCATTTTTGAAAAACGCATTGATATCAGAAATTTTGTGCTGAATCCGAATATACCATATATTACCATGATTGTGAAGGTAATAACCACCAAAAACGGGAAACCCCCGTTTTTTTTGGACTTTTTTTAATTTGGACCACTTTGGATTGTCCAAAATATCTGGCTAACGAACTTTTTGGGGCTATTGCAACAGCTTCATTTTTTTTGAAAATTCGCTAGGAGAACAAACTAAGAGAACTATTTTAGTTGCTCGATATGGAGGCCATGAAAGTAATGTCTTCACACTGCTTTCATTGAAGCGTAAGTACCTTCTCATCAGTATTGTTTAGAAGGTAATTCCAAACACTGCGAAGGTAAGAACGAGGTTTTATTCTCGGTTGGCTAAGGCAAAAGATGAACTCATCTCTTTGAAGGTCAAATATATCTTAGCGCAGTACGAACTATCCACGAGTTATAGAAAGTACGTGGGTACAACAACCGGTTTAGTACTTATACATCGTTTTGCTGTAGCTATACAGCGAAAGATTCTGCACGCGTTGACAAAGCTTGGCCTTGTAGTCTTCCGCTATGCGATAAGGGCCTACCGCCGAACGCTTCCAGATAAATCGATACGAATCTAGCGTTCTTCGAGGTGGTCTTTTGTCTTGATAAAAATGCAGACACGATCATTCAAATTCACGAGATCAACTGTTTGAGTGTTCAATATTCGGCCACACTGCTCACACAAAGGTTTTTCTTGAGTTGTGATACGGTTCTAAACCAAAAGTCCTATATACTAACGGCCTTCATTTGTAGCACAGAAGAAATTTGTAGTTAGAATTAGGAATTAGAATTCGATTCTCAGATTACAAAAAGGAACTCCTAACAATCACCATTGAAAAATACAGTCGTTTTCATCTTCAACCTTTACTGCATGATTGTATGAAGGAGGTGTACCTAATAACAGTCTTACGAAGATCACAACAATTACATTAACTATAATCCTGTAGAATGGAACAATAGATTTGAGTATTCGAATATGAACATACTTGAGTGTGATTGTGTATTGCAATCTTCACGTGACTATTATTAGGTAACTTCATTTATCGGTCAATTCCCTCTAAGTAACTATTCATACATATAAATAAGATTTAATCATCGTTAGGTACATTTATTCTTGCGTCGGCCTACTTTTTCTGTTAACTTTAATTAATTAATCTTTCTGTATTGATAGGATTTGCATAAAATCAAATGACTAAGAATGATAGAAGAGCAATGATTTACTCAACTAAATTTTCAGTTCATGAGACACTCTAATATAATAGACTGTAACGGGAAGGCGTCGAAAGGGGTATTTTCTCTTATCACTCTCGCAATAGATTTTAATATCAACTCTTTTAATTTTAATAGAATTTTAATAGATTTTAATATCATCTCTTTTCTCTTATCTAATATAATGAGACACTCTATATAATAGACTGTAACGGGAAGGCGTCGAAAGGGGTATTTTCTCTTATCACTCTCGCAATAGATTTTAATATCAACTAAGGAAATTTCGTCGATGAATTGAAAACTAGAAGAAATATAGGCAATAAATGAACCGGCAATAAAAAAAAACCGAGGATTCCTTTTACTTGCTCGAGAAATACGCTGTATCAAACAGGATAAAAGTGTCGTTAACAGGTTGAAGGGATAGTACGAAAAAGTCCCTGGACGATAGCGGATCATTCCCGTTTACCTACCAGCCCAGGGAGGATGTTATAAACTTTATCTCACTTTGTCCTTAATGGTGCTCGCTTCTTCGCTTTACTGTTTTTCAAGTTTCCGTCCTCCGCAAGGTTGCGCTAATGGGAATCGATAGACAAGCTAAGCTCTACGTTGGAGCTAAATCGACTTCAAGTTTTGACATAGTTAGGAAATAGTTCCAATGTGTGACGGAAAAGCCAAATTCGTTCAGAAAGACGAAGAAAGTGGAAGTATTTTGGCCTGAGAGACAATTTGTCACTATAGATCAACTACCTACAGTTCGACAGAGGAATAAATAGGTTATTATTTTTATTTCGACCATGAATACCCAAGGCATGAGAATGAACGCTTGATTTTTTGCGTATTCCTTTGGGAAAACGTTTAGCTCAATTTTTACTCGATCTGAAAACTCAATCTAGAATCATCTGAGAGTTTAAAAATCAAAAGAAATTACTTTCAAAAATAATAAAATGTCTTAGTGCAAAAATATTTGCCAAGTTAATTTTCTCGCTAGTTATAACCGGGACAAGGACATAAAGTTGTTTAGAAATAGGAGCGGAAATTTTCATTTTGGAGACCACTACTTTGTGACACTTCCCCATTTTGGTTTATTATTTTCAAGGTACTAGGTAATGGTTTACGTTTCAAGGTACGTAGAATCCAAAAATCGAATAAAAATTTGGCCGTCCGTCCGCCGTACGCCGTACGCGGCACTTTTGCCACTTAGCATTGACCAATTTTGATGAAATTTGGTATGTAGGCTCCATTTGGGGTTTAGTTGTGCCCCGAAGATTGGTCGATGTAGGTTACGTCTAAGGGTTCCAAAATGAATTTTGAAATTTTGAAAACGCCCTAACTCAAACAATTTCGATATGAAGGTATTTTTTCCTTAAATTTAAGATTCTATGGAATTTTTAAAATTTATTGAGACCACCCGGAGCTTTGTAGGACAAACCGTTCACTCTCTACGAGAATTTAAAATTTGGACGTACGATAAATCAGAAACACGAGTGTGAATCGCTAAGGAGGCCTAATCTCCGTTCAAATTATAGCTGACCGAAATACGATCGATGTTTTTCGTCATGTTGGATGGTTGGTCGCTTTGCAGACGAGTGATGTATAGAAAAATAATAAACCATTGTGTAATAATTTGCAGCGTTTTGATAATTAGGAAACATAACACTTGATATATGTCAGAATTCCTCTTCAACAATGTGTTAATCACATCTTGCTTCAAGAAATGACATGATCTTTATGTTCTTAATATCTGTAATTAATGTTAATGAGCAATAAAGAATTTCGAAATAACCTTCGTGTAGAATCTAAGTCGTTGGATGCGTCCCTCTCGTTCCCCACTCGGTGTATGACTCGGTTCTTCTCCCAGCCTCTCGATCGCTAATAACGAGCCTCCAGAATTGCGTCGATACACAGCGGGGATAGGTTATTCCCAAAATTAAGAGCGATTGCCGGTAGTTAGTTCATTCTATCTTCTGTTCTAAGCGGGGAAATTCGAGCTGAATCATGCCGTCATTTTCAAGTGTGAAAGGCGTTGTTCGATATCACAGAGATTTTAATCGGGGGATTCCCTTCAAACAATAACTTACTCACTTAGTAGTTGGAAAGTTCAAGAAGAGGGTAATAAACATTTGATGTGAAGCTCCACACTACTTTTCTCAATCGTGAGAGGAGAAAGGGGGAAAATTATTCTATAGAACTCTCATGAAACCTGCACAACAAGCCACATTAAACGTGAACAAGCATGTTCATAAAGGGACATGGTCTTAAAGTTGGAACGAATGATAAGCAGAAACACGAAAGTGAATGGCAAATGAATGATCACTGACGGATGTACCTTGGCAAAATCCTCGTTCAAATTCAACTGATCAAATGCGATTTTGGTATGTTATGTTCAATAAATCGAGCAAGAAAGAAAAATTTTCATTCATTTGTACTTCCTTATTAACAAAGAATCAAAATTTCGTTATGACTATGAGGGCACCCAGAACTGTCGGATAACGATGTTTTGCTGATAGGTACTTTCTGCCAAAATAAAATTGCGAGTAAACCTTGGGCAATATGATTGGTACTTACTGTCAATGGAAAAGCCGTGATCTTGACGCAGGTTGATAATTTGTAGAGTTTTGTATGCCATTTTCCTCCACTTATCGCACAAGCGTCGCGATCACATTGAAAAAAATAACGTCTCAGCCCACTGGTGACCACTGGAAGTGATTGGTAGGAAATCACACGTCACAGCTATTCATCATAATGATGCTGATTTACTCGTAACAGGGCATACCTACTCGTACAAATCGGTTAACGTTATTCGCCGACTGATAATAATTATTTTTTCAGCTCCCCTGAATCCCACGTCATTTTCTCAACAGCACTGACCTACTCGTGCGAACCCATGCATTTACGGCCTTCTCCTGTCCATCTGGTAGCGATCAGACCGGAAAGAATATTGTTATTCTCCACACTGTAAACAGTAACTGAAGTCATAAGTTCCGTTACTGCTTGTTTTTTTCTCTTTCGTGATACTGTTAGCGACATTGATAGCTGTGAGGTACACGCAACGAGTCGATTATTGAAGAAAAGCGTATTATTGAAAAGGTAACGGGGATGAGGCCAAGGGCACAAAAACGGCCGAGTAATCATATACCAACAAGAATTTCCAAATAGGAAATTGTATGTTCTACAATTCAAAGAAAAAATGTTCCCTTGATCTTTTCGAATGGAAGTCTATAAAACGATTCATTTTGTAATGGAATAAGCAACGAACAATTCCTGAATTTTTTTCGAAATTTGTCAATGGTCATTTCTACCTAAACAATCTGTCTGGAAAATGTTCAGAGAATCTACTTGAGTTCTCAAATTTGGACACTTTTTTCTCCCATTAATCTGCCGGAGTTTTATTATTGGTAATTAATAAAACATCCGATTAAGAATATTTGCTGCAAATATTCTTTTAACGTTGTGGAAATCAACAGTAACGGAATTATTTTTGAGGAAACTTGGAACTCATCCACTCAACCACTTGAACTCATCAAAATATCATAATCATTCCTGAAAAAACACAATTTCCACTCTCATTATTGTTTTCAGAGCCTTTTGAACAGCTTATGTTAGCGGACACTCATCGAGATTGACTCATAACGCTGTTCTTAGGTACAAAAACGCTGCAAATTATTACACAAAGATTTATTATTTTTCTGTTTAGATCACTCTTGTGCAAAGAACACAGCTTTGCCATTGCCACTACCTACCAGACATATTTTTTTGCTTCACAATCAAGTTTAATTAAACAACGAACGCATTTTGATCAGCTAAAATTTCAAAGGAGATTAGGCCTCTTTTGCGATTCACACTCTTGTATGTGATTTATCGTAAGTTCAACCCTTCTCATGGGGAGCAAACGATTAGACATGCACAACTCCGAGTGGTCTCATTACGTTCTAAAAATGCAATACTATTTTAAATTGATGAAAAAACAATACCTACTTTTATAACAAATTTCTTTGAGCTTGGGCGTTTTGCAAATTTCAACCATTATTTTTCAACCTTTAAAAGTGACTGACATAAACCAAAAGCTTAGGGGAACAACTAGTCCTCAAATGGAGCCCATATACCAAATTTCACCAAAATAGGTCCTTGGTAACTAAGGAAAGTGCTGCGTACGGCGGACGGCGTATTCGGGTTTGTAACTAACAGGGAAGGTTTGTGTGATACCTACCTTCTTTTAACGGTCAATGAAAACAGTGGATCAAACAAATAGAACTTGTCGATTCTGAAGACAAATGATACATTTCTGTGAGTGTTGTCGTTCAGATTCCATACAATAGAATGGATCTTCAAATGTGGTTATGAAAACGTCTTATTAATGTATCAAAATTGCCGTAATCTTTCTCTAACAAGTTAGTGGTTGTCAAGCATGTCGGTTCATGTTTAGCGATCACACATTTTTTGGATTTTTCGAGTTCATTGTTAACACTAATTTCGAAGCGAGGAATGTTATTCAAAGAGCAGGTTGGTACGAGTTCACGAATTCACCTAGCCGCTAGTTATGGTACAATCCATGATTCGGAATCGAGGCAAATGTTTTATGAAAATCATTCATAATATTATAATGTGCAGAAGAAATCCCATTTTAGTCCGTTGTCGCAAAATAATGCAACATTGCAAATTCCTTGAGTTGGAATTCACGAGAATAATTATTCAATATGGCTATTAGAACTCGTGGTGGGAACTTGCATCCTAGAATTGAATTAAATAGGCATTCGTAATCAAGTCTGAGAGAGATATTCCGCTTGTCGTTTCAAGTCACAGATACTCTCAGCTATAAACCTTTAGACTTCATCCGAGGAACATTGGCATGAATGAAATAAAAGCATCCCTGTCCCAAAATTCCAAGTTGTACCAACCGAACTGTTATCTGTTCACCACGGTTTTTGCTGGGTTTCCACTGCTAACCAGGACATGCAGACTGCTAGCCTTATAAGGAAAAAATATAATGCAAAGTGGAGCACACTCACATTGAAATAGGAAATGTAGATAGATAATAATATTGAACAGGACGGATACAGTGGATATGAGCTTCCCCTACGACTCTACAAGTTAACGCCACATCTCAAATAACACCTAGCCATCAGATGGTGGTGAAATATCCTCTTACGCGAGAGTAATAATTATAATGGAAAAAAATGCAGGCCAGTTGGGTAGGCAATGTTCCTTCCTCACACTCATATTCATTGGAATAGAATTAATTGGTGAAAAAATTATAGAGTGTATTGCCTCTCTTGAATTCTCAAATATGATCCATCATTATTCACAATTTTACATATTGTTTTCCGAATTGATAAATAGTAACACGATTGAAAATTTGTTCTCGATTATGTTTATGGGTTTCCGTCTTTTCACCATGGCATGTCTTCCATTGTTCGGACCGTGACGAAATTTGCACCCTCCAAATTTTGGTAAAATCGAACAACTAAAACGTGATAAATTTATGTCATTTATAGAAAACTATTTACAGGCTAACTGGCATGAAACCAAAGTTGTTTTAAAAGTTATGAAGCCCAAAATATGAGTTAGATTTCAGATTTTGGAGGACCCTAATACTCGATAGTGCAAGAGCAAAACACAATGTGTTACCAAAGAACTATGATAGACAGGTTCCTAATTCGTGAACAATTTAATAAATTATATTTCAAAATTGAGCTAGTAATAGGTAGGTACTTGTCCACAAAATAATAATAATCTCAATTATCAGTTAATTTTAATTGATTCTAATTTTTGACATTTCAATTTTCAATTTATAACAGCTAATTCATTTTCAATTTCAAACTTTCAGTCATACATACCTTAAAGTTCTAGTTTCATAGAATCATAAAGTGGACTTTGGCGACAAATTCGGAGTTTATCTCTATTTTTATTACCTATACCTACCTTTATAATTCCCCAATTTATATTTACGATCTTCAATTCACATTTATTTTCATTTATTTTGAATTTTTATGCAATTTCTTGCCGTAAATTATTAAATTGAATGTGAGTAATTATTTTTTATTATAAAATTTAAAAGAAATAATTTACTTGAAATTCTCATTTTTATACATATTTTGAATAACCCAATACGAGATCGTCGTGAATTTTTACTTAGATTCATTTAATCATTTCATCAGATTTCACGTAATTTTAACCCATTTTTGATATTCTTTGAACATACAATGGCAGCACCTGTTCAGCATTTTTGTAGTAATATTCATCGCTGCAGTGAATATCAAAAATGTGTTAATATCTGCAATGTTGATGTAAGCATCACTTCTGTTAATTGCATCGTTCCTTTTTGTACCGCAATGTAACCCCACTCGACTTTAGAGGTACTTATTTGTCGATTTTAGCGGATTTTCCTGTTCAAAAGGAGTAAAAAATGTGCACAGCAAAAACCAGACGTCCTCATCACACGGAACTACTACATCCCCGCCTCTCAAATCAGACCACAAGACTGGTTTGAGCAGAGCGAATTTAAAGCCCCGAAACTTCTTCCTCTAGTTACTTTGGCAATGTCTGCCAAGATGACTTACTAAATGTTCAGTTTGTTCGGGCTTCACTACAACAGGTCACAATTGCAACAGGTCAGAAAACTTTGGGTCAAAATCAAAGTTTCCTCTTTTCCGTATCGTACGATACAAATCCAATCTGTATCGAGCGGAACTCTACGAACTCATGGTCCAATTTTTATTGAATATTCCTGGTTATGTTAGTAGTAGGATTTTAATATTGCAGAATTCTGCCTTGTTCTATGCGAGACAACTACACTTGCTCACCCAGGCGTCATTTTGCTTCCAAATTTACAAAAGATAAAGGGAAACATTGTTTTCACTTTTGGAAGATAGAAAAAACAATATTCCGCTACATTGGTAGACTCGAAAACAATAAGTATCCAAAATCAATATTTGCATTCCCATTTCTATCTTGAAATTGTGTGTATTTGTCTATGTGTCAGTCTGTCTGTCTGTGTGACCACAGATCCTTATTCATGACAAAACTGTAATAACATCAAATAATTCTAATACATTTTTAAGTTGATTTACAGACATTTTCAGGATTTTTTTGGCCTGGACCGTAGATGTTTTATGATGTATAAATTGATCGATTTGGCCAAACTTGAAATGCTATTCAGAACTGAAGTTTCAAATGAACCCCGATGAATTTCATTATGTGGTACCCACACACGCACTAAGGTGATCCTCGTTGGCACGTGAATTACTTCTATATACAATTTTCATCCGACTCAGACAACATTTTCATGATATTGTGAGCATAGGTACCTGGGCTATAAGTAGTCTCCATTACAGTCAGATTCATTTCGATCGGATAAGATATACACACGAAGGTATATGCCGAACGTAGACGTTTTTCCTTGTTGTAACCTTGTTAACCCACCCGTATCCGAATTCTGAGGCATTCACGATACGATTTTTGTTACAGTTTGCTCGTTGCTCTGACTTTTTTTTTTAATACCCACTTACGAACTCAAAACTGAAGGACTAAAAAATGCTACGCAACTCTCCCACGGTCCAATAGCGAACAGCTATGATCCTTGATCAAGAGACTTGATGATCCGAACTGTTAATAATCGTTCAACTTTTAATCTTTTGCTTCCTCGCTACGGATGATTGACCTCAAAAATCTAAATTTCCAATACCGTCTTGCCTTTTCCTGGTTCCTGGATTGATTTAGTTTTGATTGAATTTTAGTCTATCGTCTATATCTGAAGCGGTCATTCCCAATTGGGTTGTCTTTTTTTAAAACTGCCAAGTAGAGGGGGAGTAGTAGTAGTAGTAGTAGTAGTAGTAGTAGTAGTAGTAGTAGTAGTAGTATTTTTTCACATAACTTGACATTTTAAGCAAAGTTAGGTGGTGTGTAGGTAAATATTGAGCGAATATTCGTGTTGTAGAGCAGTATTACTGATGAATTCTCACCCTGACAAATGATGATGTTGACGATTATGGGGAAAGTTTTCTGAATCGACAAACGTCAGCACAAAAAAAAAATTCCGATTATATCAAAGATTTTTTTTTTTTCAACTGGTTTGCTTGAGTTAAGATAAGTCGGGACTAGCCCCGAACTATCCGATAAATTAGAGCAAACTAGGATCATCTTTTCTGGGGTGATGTTATTCAAGGAAATCCTACTTGTGGGCAGACACTATTAGTCTGATTTCTATGGAATTTAGAGGGAGCCATTTATGGACTGACCAACACAAAACTGAAACATTTCATGAATTAACCATGTACAGCCAGAGTACCAAAATTGTTCCGAAAGCTTAGAACAATCGTTTATTCTAAGCTCCATAATATCGGATTTTTATGAAATCTTGTGGGAATGAACGAAGAGAATCCCTAATGAGTTTCACTCTCAGAACTACACATTTTTAGATCAAAATTGCCTAAATTAGAAAAAATCAGAATCTGGAGGTTTTTGAGTTAGTGCTTCAAGAAGTCAGTAAGAATCTATTAAGATGAAAACGAGCCATGTCATCTACGAATGAACTGTAAAACGTTCAGTTCATTGAATCGCGCATTGAACAATACAGGTTTAATTTGATGAAATTCGCAAGCATTACTCGCAAGCATTACCCTATAAATGAAGTTTACAACCGTCACTCTTATGGTATCGTGTTTATACGCGACAACGTACCAAAAGTTCCTCCCCAGAAACACTTCTTGTCAATTGTAATCAGTTTGAGTTAGTTAGTCACTCAGTTAGTTCGTTAGTAGGTAGTTAACTATTTGCTCCAATATGAATTTGATATGAGATAGATTTGCTCATGAATTCCATTCCGCCAACATTTTCAAATTGTTAAAGCATTGATTGGGGCTCTGATTCATTTTAAAAAAATTCACATAAATATATATTTTGTTAAAAAGCTTTATCCAACTTGGCATGTGTCTTTCTATCCCTGTTGCATTACTTATAAAAAATCGGCGGTAAAAGGAACGCCCTTTAAAACACCTAAGTGTGGGAAAATACAAGGTTTATAGGAAAATAACGGTTTCATTTACGAGTGTGGAACATAAACCACGCGAAAGAAAGTTTAGATCGATCTGTTTTGTGTAAAAGGAAAAGAACTCCTAACGAGTGCGTAAAACCGGCTTTTCCCAGAACGATAAATCTTTGAACACCCTTAACTTGATTAGTTGTTGAAAGCACCTGATTGGCAAAATATACAAACGTAGGCTTTTGTGGGAGTGTTCAACTGGTTCGTCCTTTTCCGTTTTATAGTTCTTGGGTGAACTCATAATTGCAGGTTTTCTTTTTGAAAAACACCTTATAGAAGCGATCTTGGTTGTAAAAGCGTGATTTTCACCTTATCACTGTATACCAAAGGTGAAATAGTCTAACATCGACTACCAATGAACTCGTGAGTCGACTCTTCCACTATATTCCCGAGTGTACACATGAGTAGCTTCTTATTTTGCTTCCTCGCCCTCGAAGTCAGAGTATCTAGAATTTACAACGATTGAGAAAAGTGATACTCTTTTACTCCAAAAATATTTCCAATTATAAGAAAAACAACGATAGAATTGAAATGTAAAAAATCTTTGGAAGGAAGTATTTTTACGTCAAGTGAAGGACAGTTAACGGACCCTAATTGTTTACCGTTGAAACCTACAACTGTTTACTGGAGAAATCCATGCTTTCATTGAATCGAGAGGTGCCTCTTCGGTCATTAACCGTTGAGTTTCAGGTTTCTCAAATCATTCCCTTTTCAACTGTACCTACAGCTGTTTTTCCTGTTTTGCTCGTTTTGATTTAAGATACTAAGTTGTTCTAGTATGCATATTTATGTTGGTGATGATTCGATGCCTTCCCGACTGATTGGGAAAACTCAAGGCTTATTTTCTTTTAAGGAATCCACCTTACCTATAGGAGCTATGTTTATTGGTGACAACTTTTCCATTCACTGTGCATTCAATGAAGAGGCAATTTTACCACACTCCACCCAAACCAACCACAATTTTACCACTCTCCCCTCTTATCACTCCACCCAATGTATCTAAGTTTACTACCATTTTATTTCCAATGACCTCCTATAATAACTCATTGTCCTATAATAACTCCTATAATAACTCCTAAACCTTTGGAATCGACCAAGAAAAGAAATGTTTTATTCCCCCCTCAAAATTTGTTGGTTTTCGTTTCAAGGTACGTAGAATCCAAAAATCTAATAAAAACTTCGCCGTCCGTCCGCCGTACGCGGCACTTTCCTCAGTTAGCATTGACCGATTTTGATGAAATTTGTTATTTAGGGTCCATTTGGGGTCTTGTTGTGCCCCGAAGATTTTGGTTGATGTCAGTCACTTCTAAGGGTTGAAAAATAAGGGTTGAAAAATTGATATAAAGGTATTGTTTTTCCATCAATTTAAGATAGTATTGAATTTTTAGGATTTTTAGAGACCACGAGGAGCCCTGTAGGACAAACCGTTCGCTCCCTTCGCGAATTTAACGGTTGGACTTACGATAAATCAGAAACACGAGTGTGAATCGCAAAAGAGGCCTAATCTCCGCTCAAATTTTAGCTGACCGAAATGCGATCGATATTTTTCTTCATGTTGGTTGGTGGTAACAATGGCAAAGCAGTGTTCTTTGCAGACGAGTGATCTATATAGAAAAATAATAAACCATTGTGTAATAATTTGCAGCGTTTTTCGTTTTAGAAGTTTCTGTACTGTTTTGGTTACGTGTCTGTCTGTCTATCTGTAGTCGGCTCCTTGTCCCAGGCAAATCTTTAAAAACCCTAAAATTTATTGACTGTTGATAAAAATGTAGGGTTGGTTTTGGTCGGCCCAATAAAATTCATTGTGCTCGTGTGGCCAAAAGTGGTTGCCCTAACAAATCAATGTTCGACGATCTATTCGTAACAGCCCGATTTTGCTAACGTCAAGAGGGTAATTTTGGGTTGGTTTAAACATTACTGCGTTAAGTGAGGAAGTTATGGATGATCTATCATACCTAATTACATTACTTACCAACAAAACATGTCAAATTGTGAACTGATAGCTCTGCTATTTCCAGAACACCTAATGATGACCAGTGAGGACGAAATCGATAGTCATCAGAGAGAGGAAGAAGCTCAGAAGGATGTTATTCATTTACACCGTCCTAGTCATGAAAATTGCAACAATCAAGAAATTTGAAGCTTTCCTGCCCATCCAACTTGGCAAACGTTTTCCTCGTTTTGAGACTATTCAACCAACTAGCTTTCTTTCCACTGGAGTAAAATCTATTCAAGACTATCATATACGTAGGTTCCAATTATTTAAATAAATTGTATACCTACATACGTACATCAACCTATTTTTGATAATTTTTAAATTTTGAAATTGTACTTCTAACAGGCGTTAATATGTTAATAAGAAAATTTTGACAAAAACTTGAGAGTTTTTGGGAACAATTTATATCAAGTATATACATGTGATTTTAGGAAAAACTTCGAGAATCGTTTTACAAGGTTCCAAAACGGGTTTCAGTGAGAGAAATAATCAGAAAAAAGTCCACACTAAAAATTTTGAGCCATTGCAATAGCTTCATTTTTTTAAATTCGCTGCACGATTTTGATGAAATTTATAGGGTTGGTTCGGGTGAATCTCAAGACTTCGTTCATGAATTAATCCCCATTTGATCAGCAGTAGCAGAGTATCCAAACCTACCAAAATATCTCGGATCTAATTTGCTCAAATTCTGGGGTTGTTGGGGATCGACTCCAGTATACATTTATTGCTTTAGAAGTAGAAGCTACCAGAGAGAACTCTTAAAGCAGTCAATCATTTTCAGAACAAATTCTCGATCGTGCTGACATTTTTAAAATTCATAAAACATTCCAAGTTATTCTGTGTGGGAAAACTACACTATCCACCCAATTTTCATGTATTTTTTTCTTTTCTACAGAATCTTACCGTCCTGGTTAATGTCTTAATAAATTAATTATAGTAAATGATAAGCTGTTAGTATAATTTATTTATGATTTATTAGATATATGGACGGTGTTGTACACAAACTAGCCAGGCGCCAAGTTAGCGTTTTCGAGAAACATCGAATTAAAAGAATTTTTCGGTTTTTTTTCTAATCCTGCCTTGATATGGAGAGATGAAAACTCGGTATGTCATGTTTCTTGATGCGCTAATCGTTTCTTGAGGCCAATAAAATCCTCCCTCGGCTCATCATCTTACAGAAACCAAAACGTTGCCTAGAACTACCGAAAAATGATGCCACGGCAAGAGGAAACAGGGAAGGCGAGTCAGTAGGTATTATACGAGCGAAAACGACCAGATCGTTGGGAAAACACCTTAATAAACCTCAGCTGAGTTTTTCGCAAAGCGGCTAAACGACATGACACATATCGTTTGGCTGATTTGTGCTCAATACTAACGTTTGGCCAGTTTGTGCGAATTATGGAACTTCAAAAAGAAGTTTTGCACAGTCTTTCAACCCTAGTTCGTAAAGACGTCAATAGATTGCGCTTTAATGTAGAAAATCTGAAGGTAGGTACTTGTCGAGACGAATCGATTGATACCAAAAACTCGATTTTTGACATTTTGGCGCTTGCCCGGTTTGTGCATAACACCGTGCATATTATATTTGAATTTAAATTTAGAAATTATATCTACCTATTTATATATGAAGACACCGATTGCAGGTATTTTTTCCGCGGTACGAAATCGAAGACGCGATCGGAAATCACTGCGATCACAGCAGCAGCTCACCTGCTTCTTTTCGGAGGGTGGCGGCGATTTGAACTGACTCCCCGACGAACTCCTTCGCGGATCGAGCCGAGTAACATTGGCTTCTCGACCTTGTCCCCCGAAGCAGCCCCACTCTCGAGGGCCGCGAGGGGAGTTCGCCGGAGTCTTCAGGAGCGCCGGGGAAGAGTCGCCGGAGACGTGCGTCATCGCGAGTCCGCGGGGCCAGTGCTCCTGACCCCTGCTCTTGATTCCTGCACCGGGCTCCGTTCCGGTTAGTGTCAGCGGACTAGTTATTGGCATCTCGATGCCATCACTGCCGTAAAATGGAGACTTTCAGCATTCCTCTGTCAATCTGAAAGGTGAAATGGAATGTTTGAGTTTCAAATCTTCTTCATTTTCTGCCACAAGAACAAATGATTTGTTTAACAAAAATTGGTACCAGTCTTGAGAAAATTGTCATCTCCTTCCAAAATACAATTTTTGCTTCCAAGTCTACCAAGGTAACGGAAGCTTTGATTTCACTTTTCAAGGATTTTCAAGTTCTCCAAAATCAAAATTTTCACTCGCTGTCTGTCTGTGTGTGTGTCATGAGATCCTTGTAACGGCCTTAACTATACGAAGTTATTGTCAGAATTCGATGAAATGTTCAGGTATTGTGCGGATTGGGGTGTAGATGGTCCCCTATGAAAATCATCTCCCCCGGACTGATAGTAGCTGCTGCGCATGCGCAATCGTGGATTCCTTGTAACAGCCATAACTTCCATCCTTCATTCCTTTTTTCCATCCGATTCCAATGAAATTTTCAGGGATGTTACAGATTAGTATTTAGATGGTCCCTTATGAATATCACTATCTGCGGACTCATAGTAGCTGCTGCGCATTCGCAAACGTGAATTCCTTGTAACGGCCATAACTTCTACAATTTCCATCCGATTTCAATGAAATTTTTAGGGATGTTACAGATTAGTGTTTAGATGGTCCTCTATGAAAATCATCACCCCTGACTGATAGTAGCCATGCGCGAACGTAAATTCCTTGTAACAGCCATTACTTCTACATTTTCTACCCGATTTCAATGACATTTTCAGGGATTGCGCGGATTGGGTTGTAGATGGTCCCCAATGAAAATCAAGGCTTTAAAATTTACAGTAGCCTCTGTGCATGCACAATCGTAAAATCCTTATAACAGTCGTGCATTTGTAGCCCTCCGGATTCTTTCCCCGCGTAATTTCAGATGTGTGACGTGAGAATCTCAAATCCTATAAATCCCATCACCAGGCCCCAATAACTCAGAGGTAGCGCATTGGACTCCCACCCTGGAATCCCGGGTTCGACTCCCAGCCAAGGCAAGAAAGTTTTTGATCCAATCACATCTTTAACCTTTGACACTGTGCTCAAATCCCCAGATTCTTACTACTCACTTACATTTTTCATCCAATTTTGATGAAATTTTCTAAGATTACTTACCCACTTGGCAGACGTTTTACTATGATTTATCACTATAAATCAGGCAAAACTTTGTACTTCAGGTAGATTTTTGATTCCTCAGCATAGAAAATAGAAATTGAGGAACCTTCGTATTCGTCTAGGATTGTCCAGATTAGCGTGTAGATGGTCCCCTATGAGGGTAGTGAAAGGTACTTAGAGATTGGTGTTTTGAGATTAACTACTATGCATCGGATCATCTATATAATCGGGTTATGGATACGAGGAAGCTATGTGCCACATTCACTTGGCAGACGTTTTACTATGATTTATCACCATAAATCACACATTCAGGCAAAACTTTGTACTTCAGGTAGATTTTTGATTCCTCAGCATAGAAAATAGAAATTGAGGAACCTTCGTATTCGTCTAGGATTGTCCAGATTAGCGTGTAGATGGTCCCCTATGAGGGTAGTGAAAGGTACTTAGAGATTGGTGTTTTGAGATTAACTACTATGCATCGGATCATCTATATAATCGGGTTATGGATACGAGGAAGCTATGTGCCACATTCACTTGGCAGACGTTTTACTATGATTTATCACCATAAATCACACATTCAGGCAAAACTTTGTACTTCAGGTAGATTTTTGATTCCTCACCATAGAAGATAGAAATTGAGGAACCTTCGTATTCGTCCAGGTACAAAAACGATCACCCAAAATCGAGATTTTACTTGCATTTTGTGTTTCTGAACTTCTTATGTTTTTCTGCAATCAATCCTAATTTCATGCATTACTGTAAGTAACCAAGATCCGATCTTCATGAAAATTTCAGGTTGTTGCGGGTTTCCTCCGAAAATTGCATCAAAATTGTGAAAAGTTGATGTCACTCAAACATCAAATTGCACGACTTCTCAATCGTTTTGATATCAATGTCAACTCGAAAAATCACCCACATGATCAGGAAAATTAAGTTTATTTCAAGGAATCCATCAACAGTACTGCTCAATAATGCAATCAAGACATTTTAAACAATCCATTTCTATATGAATACTGACCACCAAACAGCAACAAAACAGACAATAAAGCTTCCTAATAAAGAATAATAAACATTGGTACATAAAATCTGTTGCTTCAACAGTGTCACTCAAAGGTAGGTACCTAATACCTGAACCTTTGATATGGAACAAGAACTTTACTATCATATTGTTGGTTTCCTAAATTCTGAATTCCTCCTCGGTCAATATTTCGAAATATTTTGCTATCCTCTCATCTGTCTTCTTACAAATCCTCTCAATCTCTTGCTGATTGAATAGATTCGATGTTGGACTATCCCTCTAAATCAGCGGTTCCCAACTGGTGGTCCGCGGACCCCCGGGGGTCCGCGAGGTATGGCTGAGGGGTCCTTAAAATTAATCCTTCAAATTAAATATATATTTGCAGCTTCTGAACGTTGACTTCTGCGTCTGGCTTCATATGACAACTAACGCTAGCACACTCTAGTTTTTCTTTATGTATTTCAGAGATGTCAGTTATTGCTATATTGTTAGTTATTTATCGCTAGTGCTCACAGATTACTGGAGACAAGTTAGATCTAGTGGAGTTTGCTAGTGCTAGTGCGGTCCCTGACCGAGTTGTTTACATGTGTGATTTTGTGCAACATTTTAGTGATTGAAAAGATTTGTTTTTCACGGAAAGTTAATTACTACGCGTACGTTATGGACCGTTGGTTAAAATTTGGATCGTTAAAACGGCCTAGGCATACAGACGAAGAACGAGAAAATGCTTTCGATGTTAAAGTTAATAAGTCAGTGACTCTCGAACCGAACTTGCTAGTATCTCTTGAACCCAACTCGTCGGCGTCTCTTGACACTTGAAAAATCTCTGCATTTTCACGAATAAATCCTACGTTTTATAGCATCAGTTTGATTTATTTTTTCACATATTTTGGTTCTTTTTAGGTAACTTTAGATAGTGGGGGTCCTCGTCATTGATGAAGGGGTCCTTGGAAAAATTTAGTTGGGAACCGCTGCTCTAAATCCCTCCAAATTATAGCAGAATAGAACAATAACATAGTTATCGAAATTGATGCTTTAGAAAACTCAAGCTATATGTACAGACGGTACTTTTGGAGCGGACAGGGGAAAATCTATTTGAGATCCTCTAGCTAATGATCTATGCAGTAGTACTTGAAAATTACATCGAACGCAGATCATTTTTCATGCAGCAGTTTTTTCTACTTATTCCCGTAGGATGTGGCTCCTATTGATAGATAAATATTTGTTAATTTAGCGCCATTTTGTACACTTTTACAATTAGATAAATGTATGAAAGGATGAGATTTGCTCAGATTTCCAACCCGACATAAGGCTTAGCCCGTGTTGTAGGGAAGGATATTCGCAAAATCGCTCCATCTCGGTAAATAAATAGAAACCTACCATACATTACACTAACAAGTGAATTACTAAGTAATACATTATACTTTATATACATTAAAATAAATTGATACCTACCTAAAGTAAATGAATTGATCCTACTGTACATTACACTGACAAGTAAATTACTAAACAATACATTTAATTATTTATACATCTCTAGTCCTATATGTATGCGCTGTTTAATAGCACCTCGCATCTAAAGACCCCTTCTGTACCTAAAGCCCCCCTGATTCAATTAAATTGTACATAAGAAATCGAAGAGAAATTAGAATCGTTTCTGAGCTTGAATGGGGTTCTTGGAAAGTTAGATTTTCTTACGGAAATTTGATGAGCTTTTCAATGGGTTTCTTTTTAATTTGCTGTAGGATCAATTGTTGAGGATATACTCGCAGGTACATGTATGGTTAGTTTTCGGTTAAAAAAGTCAATATTTTCCACAAAAAACACAAATTTTGCAATTTCGTCCTTTACACTTGAGAATCGGACACGGGTCAAGAGAAACTTTTTTGTTGCATTCGAAGTGCACAGAAACGTCCCTCCGCCTTGAGACATCGTATCACCAGTCACCCTATATCTTATCCATATGAAAAGACATGTTAAAAAAAGTTTTGAAAGTTCCAAAATGAAAACAATACTTCAACTGTCCAAATCTGCTAGAAATTTAAAGCTTTTAAATTTCTCTTTGAAAATTCGCTGAAACATGAGTGTTGAGTTATAACAGTGAACGCATAATTTTCCTACTTTCTAAGATAATTCGGAATTACAGGGAGTTGGCCCAAGGTACATGACCTCCTACATTCGTCAATTTCAATATCAATTTATATTTGATGTAAACTAATTCAAAAATCTGAATTGAAAGTTAAGGGTCTTTACTTGTAGGCAAATTGTATGCACAATGAATTTGCACAAACGTTTTCATCCCGCCTGCTGATTGGATGACCCTATATTCCCTGAGTACACAGATAGCTGTGTCACGATTCAGATCCCAGTGGGTTTGATCCGTTTCAATCACTCAAAACGAACGAGGATAATGTGGAGCCCTTCAACGCGAGGGTAAATAAATGTAATGGAATTGCTCGGGGAACATTCAGAGCTAACCAGCACAATTTCTGAAAACGTCCTACTTAATGTCCAGCCCCGACTATGTCATGAAGATTTTGCGCCCAAGCTAAAACAGAGGACGATCTGCCGTTCAACCGACAAGATTGTCGTACTAAGAGAAGGAATCCACCCCTGGAGAGAATCTCGAATATCGGCGTCGACCTTTGATCCCCAACGGGTCCTTTCCACGGAGGGAGAATATGCCATTGTTATAGGCCCTGGGCTCCCTCGAGCGATTTTCCCTTTAATCATTCCTCGCAAGGGCTCATCAGACCTAAGAGGGCTCCTCGTTTTCCTGAAGAGTTTGCTTGACTTGAGAACTTGGTCGGTTTCCTTCCAGTCGCGCCGCCAGACACAAATATCGAAGGGTGGATGAGGTACACATTTTTCCTTTTGTGATACGTAGCTTGCATGTATAGGTCCATTTCCAAATGTTCTAGTTCTATTGGTTCGTCGACTTCAGGCATAGAATAAACCGAACAAGCCTTATAACAAAACATACATATTGTTCAGTACCTAATGCATGCATTCCAGAGGGCGTTCCATTGGATAAGAATTAGGTCAATTTAAATCAGTTGGTAAGCGATAAAACACGCATTGTTATTTAGCTCAAACAGAAAACTGTTTCACTGATGTAATTTAGTTAGTATTTTTAGAATGAAATATTGGACTCTTCCTCCCCATTCTCCCACCTCCCGTCCTTATCCACCATAACATTTCTAACGGCATGCGAGCCTCGAATTTCAACACCATTTTAAAATCCATGATCTATGATACCCAACATGCGGATTAGAGATCAACCCCCCCCTCCCCCTCCCCGTCAAATGGTGCCAATATGGCACCAAAGCGGTAATAGGTACGTCGTAACGTTGAACTTTCATCTGTTAGTTTTGGTGGGCAGTCCGTAGAAGTACACATCCGTATTGAAGGTGAAATACACAGAAACCCAAGAAATATGGTGTCCTGGCACCATGGTAGCACCATTAATTAGTTCCATGGTGGTACAAAGAATAATTCATGAAAATTCAGTGGTATATTGAGAATTTTTCCTCAAATTCAAAGCTTGGGTACGATTTGTATGGGGTATAAAGGAACCGAAATATTGAAATATCGGACATTTTTTAAGTATTATTCTCCTACTCACCCCCATGCTAATTTTGATAATCTCATGAATAGTGCACAACTAAATAGATTTCCGCGTCGAACAAATAATGAACAACGAAAATCAGTTGAAAACTAGGGCTTAGGACTAAACAACATTTGGTCTCATAAACACACACACAGACATAAACCTATGGTTTTTTTTTCGTGGATTTGGATTTACAATGGTCTAAAGCGAATTTGTACGTGGTTATTTCTTTCTGTTCAGTGTTGTCCAACTTCACTCCAGATTGATCGCATAAGGACGTCCAAGTCTTACGGTGGGACGTCCTAAAAACTACTGCCGTTGGATGGGCAGTACAGCTTCTCCACAAAGAATGACAGATCACATAGCTGGTTCGAAAATCATTAATTTTGAACACGCAAGATTTGATTCAGGTCAATGTCGTTCTTTCAGGATATTTTGCTACCCTCTCAAAACCCCTAGATTTAGGTTGATCAGTACTTTCCAAATCGGAGCACTCAATCGTGGGAATCGATCTCCCAGGGAAATCAAGGTTTGATAGAATACTGAAGGGTACTTTTGGTACTTATAATTCAAAAAACCAACCGAATTTGAGTGATTTTGGGCTATTTGAAACTAATAAATCGTAGATGAAATGAATTCCCGTATCGTATAGACATGCGCAAATTTTATATTTATTTATTTTATTATTTAGTTATTCTTACGATAAATTTGTACAATATTTTTCTTTGGTTCTGCCAAGAATAAACACGGATCCAAAATTTTTAGGTTAACAATATAATATTGAAAATTGTATGTAATTATGAAAATTGTAATTCAGTATAATACCTATTTAATGTTGGGGGACCCACTTTTTTCAGCAGTTGCACGAAATTTTCTGTCTTCGATCAGCAGGAACAAATTTGCTGTGAACCATGTTTAACATAGTGATGTAATTATCACATTAATAGAGTTAATAAATATATTTACGTTGCATTCCCCCGCCCTGGAAACAGGATCCGCCACTGGTCCCAAATATGAGAGTCCAACTGCTAGCTCATTCTTTCAACTCATCTGGCTAATGTAATCGTAATCAAATATCGTTCGACGACAGATTGGTCTTGTTGATGGTCACGATAATTTCTCAGATGATACTTCCCTCTGCTCTATCGCTCATCATAATACCATTACGCTAAAGACAAGTAAATTACACCTACCCACAATTGCAATTACAAGTGATTTGGGGTGATTATTTCGCAAATAATACAGTTGGATAATGATTTCGAGATGACAGCGAATTGGATTGAAAGTCATGCACCTACGTAAACGATTCAAGGTTTGAATGATTTATGGTAAAATAATTAGTTTCGTCCATTCATTCAGTATCTACCTGAGAGCAAGGAAAGTCAACAGACGTCTTGTTATTTCGAAGATTTCGAAGATAACTACGTGAGTAATACCTTTCACGTTATAATTTATCATCGCGTGCCTACCTACTTACTCATTATGATGAACTAACATGTCCGCTCGCTTCGCTCACTGATTCAAGTGGGTGACTGACCACTATGGACTTCCCCATGAAATGGTCAAAGTATTCTTATTCCTGGAAGCAATTGTGATTTTCAGTTACTGGATTGTGATCTCGAGATTGAAGTCTCTTAAACTAAAGTGCCTACCTTTATCTGCGGGTATCACGGATTGGATTGAACTTGACCGTGTTTAAACAGCCCAAACTCATGGCAGTCTCTGTACTCCGTTTAAGTTATTCCCCACCTCGTCCTTGATAGTTGTGTTCTCCAGTCATGTTTATTCTCTATCTTTTCTCTCAACTGCTAACCCCTTAGAAATCCATGATAAGAATTGACTATGACGTCGAGTGCTCCCCTTGAAAAGGGAAAAATCCAAAAATATGCCAGAAAAAAAATCTTGGTGTTTGAAGATTGTTGACAATTATTGCGCACGGTTGCTCCCAATTCAAAATCTTCATGTTGCATACACAGATGCACGAAGTATTTATGTTTTGTTACAGGTATCCTGTCCCCTTCCCTTATACGACCACATTAACTCTTATTCAATTTTGGTTTACTTCAAACGAGACCCTAAATCATGTTGGGCAGTGTTATTCTGACGCCAAAAAAATATGTAAGACCGGCAAACCTGGAACTTATATTTTTGCAACGGCCTTGATCTGGAATATCAAGACAGCGTCACTATTGAAATATTTATTAGGTAGGAATATTATACTTATACAGGTAGTTTATAACATTTTTAATACAGAAAGAGCTCATTTGGAACAGGTTAGGTACGTCTCATTATTCTTCAAACAAAAATCTCTTCATCTCTGCGCTATGACTATAAGAGGTATCGAAGGCCGCATGTCCTTATGCAGCTGAAAGTCTCATGGGCCCAAAGCGCTTAAAAAAGGATTTGACATTCTGAGCTCTGACAGTCTAAAATCGGAAACGAAAGAAGACGTTCGTCACGTCGAGATGGACTGACCGTCTGAATAAGGTAGCGGCGAATGTGTGTCATTGCCACGTTTCCGTTTCATAATGCCGAACATTCGCGAAATGCACTCTTCCTTTTGGCAATAACGACCATTTAACGACAATCGTCATCAGCATTCATTGCGCCAGTGCGCGAAATGGAATAGTCAACTTCTTCAAAGAATTGTATCTTTAAAGTCTGCTAAGAGTGTTTTTGTCGCGATTTTCATGAATGTAAATGACTTATGTACTTGGTCAACAAACATCTAGATATTTTGGTTCATCATTATCATGAGGTCCGTCTCCATCGTGAGGTCTGTCACTATTATTACTGAAGTCTTTTCATCCTGCAGTAAATTTTACCGGAGTTTAGATTCTTCACAACCAAATTGTACATAGCATTTTCAGATTTATTTCAACGTTTAACAAATTTATAATATAAATGATATTATCATTCTTAACAATTCAATTCAACATTTCACACATTCAATTCAACCTTTCATAAATTCAATTTATCTTTTTAAAAATTTAACTCATGCCAACTCTTCTTATGAGAAAAAGCTGCAAATTATTACACAAAGGTTTATTATTTTCTCTATAGATCACTCGCCTGCAAAGAACACAGCTTTTCCTTTGTCACTACCTACCAACCATAACGAGTATTGCACAAAACGAGAACAATTTGACATTTGATGATGACCGACGACAAACACTCAAAACAAAGAAAGGCGGCCTTTCAGTTTCATTTTTTGCCATGAGAGGACTTCTTTAAGTTAAGTATTCAAACAGAAAACTTCTGGCTGATTCTGGATGTCCCATATACAATAACATTTACGTTATAATTGGCGTGTAAATCGTTCCCTATGAAAATCATCATCCCAGGATCCATAGTACCTAGTCTCTGAGCATGCGCAAACGTAGAACCCTTGTAATAGCCATAACATCTAGGTTTTTCATCCGAATTTGACGACATTTTACAGGATTGTTCAGATTGGCATGTAGATGGTGCTCCATGGAAATCATGGCCCCCGAATTGATAGTAGTAAAAACGTTGTAACAACCATAACTTCTACATTTTCCACTCGATTTCGATGACATTTTTAGGAATTGTGCGGGTTGACGTCCCTGAGGGTAGTGAAAGGTACTTGGAGATTGATGTTTTGAGATTAGCTACAATACATCGGATCATTTATACAATCAGGTTATGGATACGAGGGAGCTATGTGCCACACCCAGTTATTTTTCTCTTATGTGCATTGATCACGAATGAATAGGTATGCAAATCTCATCAAATCCGAGCCGTATTCATGAGATTGAGCGGAGGCCTTGATAAACTGACGTGTTGGATTCGAGGCTTGGAAGTCGTAGGCATATGTTTCTTAGAATGCCTCTCACTCACCGTTATAGTCAAGGGGTTAATTTCCAGTTCGGATTACGTGAATGGTGAAGCGTCTCGGCCTTCTGCTCCTGTAATAACGAAGAACAATTTTCTTAGGTGGCGACCCTGGAAGAGATTCTCAACCATGAACCATTTAGTGACGTGCATAAGTTCCACAGTTTAGACTGTGAACAGATATTAATAAGTGATCGAGTGAGAAATAATGAATACCCACGAGCCCTCGAATCTGTACCAAGGTACAGTCCGGTTAAGTGAAATTGGCACACACGACAGGTATAATGACTGGAGCACGGCCATCGGAAGTCGCAGAGGTCAAAATACGTCAAAAATTTGATATTCTTTGCTTAGTTTTCTTAATCAACCAGAAAAGAGTAATATTTAGGTGTAGTACGTAGAATGATAGTTTTGAACAGAAAGAACACTGAAAATTGATTTGGACTCAATTAGACAGACAACATTAATATATTAGACAGAGCAAAGTTATTCAATGTGAGTGTATTAAGGTGTTCGAAATGTATAAAAAACGCTGCAAATTATTTCACAATGGTTTATTATCTTTCTATATTTATCACTCGTCTGCAAAGCCACCAACCATCCAACATGAAGAAAAACATCGATCGCATTTCGGTCAGCTTTAATTTGAACGGAGATTAGGCCTCTTTTGCGATTCACACTCGTGTTTCTGATTTATCGTACGTCCAAACTTTAAATTCTCGTATTGAGCGAACGGTTTGTCCTACAGAGCTCCGGGTGTTCTCAAAAAATTCTAAAAATTCTATAGAATCTTAAATTGAAGGAAAAACAATACCTTTATATCAAATTTTTTTGAGTTAGGTAGGGCGTTTTCAAAATTTCAATATTGATTTTGGAACCCTTAGAAGTGACCTACATCAACCAAAATCTTCGGAGTATAACTAGACCCCAATTGGAGCCTACATACCAAATTTATTCAAAATCGGTCGATGCTAAGTGGCAAAAGTGCCGCGGACGGCGGACGGACGGCCAAATTTTTATTCTACGTACCTTGAAACGTAAACCATCAAATTTTGAGGGGGTGTTGAAAAATTTTTTTTCTTGGTCGATTCCAAAGGTTCATTATTGAAAATAATAAACCAACAAACCATTTTGGTTTGATTCAAAACAGTCTCAAATGGTCATTCTATAACTCCTCCGTGTTCCACACATTCGCTCTCCCAACTACTTGCATACAGAATTATTATGGGCTAAGATGTGCGAAGGAATGCAAGGGAACGAGGTAACAAAACCATAGACCGTGCGGACCGTAAAACGGACTCCGCTGCTCCAAATTACGCAACCATTCTTGAAGGAATTCGAAATTCTGTTTTTTCACAGAACCTACTCCACCGTATCCCAGGTTATATCCAAGACATTTTCCAAAAGGGGATAGTTCCCTAGTTAGATTGAACGACGAAAAATGATTTTATATTATTACGAAATGGAAGACAACTTTTTTTTTCAACGAAATCGACGGTTTGACGGGAGTACTTCGGGGTTTTCACTGCCGCGGCTTTTCCGAAGCACACAGTCCTCCCATCTAACCGTAGACTTCGTTGAAAAGAAAATGTCCACGTTTTTCCGCGTTCAATCATAAATGTCTCCCTTAAATTCGATTGTAAAATATTTTTTGATTACACCGTTGGAAAGCTGAGATTTTGGTGTAATTTTTAGGGAAATTTCACAATATTGTTACCAGGCGACTGAAAAAACAAGCGATTTCAAGATTTTGAAGAATTTTGATTTTCATGCGTCGTTTGCACATCTCAACTTCACTTGAAAAAATGTTATTGGGCATCAAAAGATTGAAAATTTAACGCTCTTTCCAACGGATTTTTTTAGATTTGAGCTAACTCTTGAATTGAGGGAGTTATGGTAAATTTATTGAGCAAAGATCAAAAAACGAAAAAAAAAATTCCGAAGTGAAAAAAAGGCATTTTGAATGGGGATACCAAAAAAATGTCAGAAGGCACTTTTTGTCGGAAATTAGTTGTAGAACACGTGGGAGAAACGCCGTGAACCACTCGTGTTACACCCTGCATATGAATTCTGAAAGTTGGTTTTCCAAATACAGGAGTTTTCCCCTCTCTCTCCGGGGCGTGTTTAGGTTACTGGGTCTTCAGCTATTTGTTAAACACTACATTGATGAAGATATTCTAAGCCTCAGAATAGTAAAGCAGTATAATTACTGATTATTAATTTCCAACGGCCGTTAGCTGGTTTAATGAACCGCTTCCCCTCAGATCACCCAGTCGGCCCGGAAGATTATTGGAAAGCATATTATTGGAAGATTGGATTCATATTGTTTTCTGACAGTAGCTTCCTTCGTACATCATTTAGACAGTACAACATTCTCCACCTCCATAGTCATAACTTTCCATCACCGTAAAATTATGGTTTTCCCTCACCTACCCAATACTTACTTATCGGAGCCGCCACCGTACTGAATCCAAATGTCTGATTAATAACTTCCAAACGATACCATTCAGCACTTTTTATGTCACGTTTTCCATTACAAGTCAATATTTTTCAGTCAAGTTTAATAGAATTCCCTGACATCTATGATTACCGTGAAACTGAGTTTCCACGAACCAATTAAATGACAGAAATTTTTAAAACAAATTGACGAAATCCCTCGGCGCTAGAAGAATTTTGGTAAGTGGGGATGGATATGTATAAATATGGTTGCAGAGAAGTATGGGAGATTCAGAAGGTAGTTTGACCTCGCTGATTATAAAAGAATTCATCACAATGAAAATTACACCCGTTTTACCAGTTCTCGTTGTCCTTGCTAGTATGTCTGTTGTAAGTATTGGTAGTTATGTAATCTTCCTATCTTTCTCATATCTTATAGAAATGGATTTGCACTAGGGTGTTTTTAAAAGTCTGCAAAGGAATTTACATAGAATATAATGGATGCAGTGTTTTTGCGAAAATGACTTAATAACTATATTAATTAGAGTACCTCTAATTAAAAACTATATTAATTAGAGTACCTAGTAATCAATTACCTGAATTAGAATGAAATTAAACATCATCTTCTTTGCAGTCTTCTAACAGCTTTCTAAATTCATTAACATCAATAGAATGGCGAAATCATTATTTTTCCATAATATTGTCTGAAAATAATATCATGTCGTAACTCAAAATTTGAGCAAAATCATTACATACCTAGTGAGAAATTTGTGTATCAGAAAAATACATTTTATACAAGATACCTGTGGTTCAACGGCCCTAGGATTTACAGCGGACTATCCAGATTGATCGAAATGACGCCTGATCAAACCTAAGCTCCCTAAGTTGGACATTCTGATGCACTGGAATTTTTTATACGCATGGCATTTTGATACATTGAATATTTTTATGAATTAAACATTTTGACGCGTAGAACATTTTGGCACATTGGACATTTTGTGACCCTAGCGTTTTGATTCATTGAAAATTTTGATACGTTGTATATTTTGATACATTGGGTATTTTGATGTATTGGATATTTTGATACGTTGTACATTTTGATACATTGGACATTATGATAAGCTGAGCTTTTTCCCTGAGCCCGAATTTAGCTCCAACTTTGAGAAATTTAGGTCAATTAAAGAACTGAGAAGAACTAAAAAGGTAACCGTATCAAGAAATTCACTTATGATCATAGGCACGTTAAAAAGTAGGTACTTACTTCTTTAATTCCTTACAGTACGAAATCGTACTTGTGAATAATTTCGAGCCTCTTTTAGGGCGTCTCACAGTAACACTTTGACATCTTACTGCGATTAATCTAGCGGGAAGCAGGACAACACTCAAAGGAATCCTAATTCTTGACAAAATCTTGTGTACTCTGTACAGGCCAACAGATTCGCGAGGATCTTTTTATGATAGACGTGGAAATCTGTCCACTACTACTATCTACGTCTCCGCTCTATCTCGTGCACTACGTCTCCGGAATTTTTGAATTTTGCCATTTAAGGAAGGGAAAGGGTGGGTCACAAAAGGCTCATTCAGACAATACTTTGAGTCAATGTCTATTCCTCAATTCTCAACCGATTTGAGAAATTCTTTTTTTTTTTTTGCAGGCAGTTTCTTAGTTGCCCATTATTCCACCAGAGTATCGAAATTTGCATGAGAAGAGGTCGAGTGAGGTATTACACTCACACAATACCCGATTTTTCAATATTTCGGTTCCTATTATATTTCGGCTGACTAATGGAACTCTGAAGTTTAGGGAATGTAATCAATATATTTCTGGAGTTTCATGAACTATTCTTTGTGCCACTGTGGAACCATGGTGCCAGAACACCAGAAACCGCTTAATGTGAGGGTTTTTGGTGTTTCGCCTTGAATATCAGGGTGACAACACTAGTTTGGGATAACTTCAAGGATCGACTTTACAAGGTATTTCCAACAAAAAAAGCCTTATAGAAATATTGGTTTAATCCCTTATTTTTCAAGTTTTTCAATTTAAAGATTTTTTTCGTGTTTTCGATCTTACGTCATTAAAATTGTAATAACTCCTGTTATTTACCAAGTATATTCAAATTTGAGGGTATCGTTGAAAAGAGCGATAAATTTCCAAGCTACCTAGTGCAAACCCAAAATCTTTTAGCTACAAAACTTTTTTTTACGTCAAAAAGCAAACTTTAAAATTGTTTTTGTAATTTGACTTTTATTGATCGAAGTTTTTACTCTGAATCCCTGTCCCTGTGAAAAACATGCTCAAATTGTCAGCTTTCCAACGGTCTATCAACTTTTACTTTTAAAATTCAAATTGGAAGAGTAAATCAAGTTTGAATGCAAGAAAACGTGAGTTTTACTGGAAATTGGAGTGTTTTACGCAATGTATGGTCACCCTCGATCTCAAGATGAATTGATGAGGTTGGTATCATTTCCTTCGTAATTTTTCACGCTGAATCCAATGGTGATACTTTTGAATAATTCTGACTGATAGAAAGAGGATGTTTCAAAGAAATAACGGAAGATAACCTATGAAAAGCACCTCCAAACTCAAGGTATAAACTCTGCAATATTTTGTCTACTAACTGTTGTTTGAGTCTCAAAAGATTGAAATTCAACGTGACAAATAAGATGATGTTTTTAGTGAGTAGAACTGTGTTCCTTTATGCTCACTATATCTGCGATTAATGCGTATTTTATTTACGAAAAATGAAGGCTTTTCTTCAAAATATTCACTTTCTAGCGGTCACAATTATTTGAAAGTATCACCATTGGATTCAGCGTGAAAAAATACAAAGGAAATATTACCAAACTCGTCAAGTCATCTCGAGAACGGGGGTGACACACATACACCGCGTATAACACTCGATTTACTTCTAAAACACAGGTTTTTTGGCATTCAAACTTAATTTACTCTCCCAATTCGATTTTTTTTTAATTGGGAAGCTGGTAATTTGAGCTTGTTTTTTCCCAATCAAAATGGGCAGGGGTTCAGAATGAAAACTTTGATTAACAATAGTAAATGTTAAAAATGTTAAAGTTTGCTTTTTGACTAGATTTTTTAAAAATGTTTGATAGCTGAAACATTTTGGTTTTGCACTAGGTTGCTTAGAAATTTAACGCGTTCTAGAACGACATCCTAAAATGTGAATTTACTTGGTAATAACTAAATGGTAACTTGGTAAATAACAGGGATAATTACAGTTTTAATGACGTTAGATCGAAAACACAAAAAAAAATCGTCGAAAGAATCGAACCCCGAAGTGCAGACACCCTGTAGATGTGATCTTCTAATGACTATTTACCTGGTTGGTACCGTTGGTGGTGGGCGAGAGGAGAGGGGACTCGAATTGGCATATTGGGAATTCGTATATTAGATCACCGATTTTAAAATGCTGTTCAAATACGTAACTCTTGTTTCGAGAGAAATGTTATGGCGGCTAAGGGTATACATGTTGGGTGCCTATTTATCGATGATTTTCGATATAAAACTATCCAGTTTCGGGCGCTTATCTCTCCCTTTCTTGTCATGCATCCTGCAATGCATACGTTACTAAATCATATGTTTTAAATTAATAAATAAGCGTTTGAAGGACAAAAATGACTTATTTCAGGTTTTCTAAAATATTGATAAAAGTAGTGAAAAGTCTTCAAAAACAAATTCAGGACGAGGTTTGCCACCTATGGCGACTAATAATCTACCACCAACTACGCCCTGTTGTTTCAGATGACGTTTGAATCAATCGAAGCAGCTGAATCTGAAGAAGCAATCAGACCGAGACCGGTTGAAAAGAAACACTCGGAGGAACCCGACATTGGAAAGCTATGTAGAGCTTTATCTGGTCTATGTAATGCGGAGAAGAACGTCCCAGAGATGACCAAGAAATACGAATATTATGTTGGCGAGTACAGCTGTAAACATTTGCTGATGCTCTGTGAAGCTTTGAGGTTGTTACCGGAAAAAGATATGGAATGAAACATGCTAATTTGTAATACATTCGTAGATTTATGCATTTGTTAATAGAATGAATGATGTAACTCATGTTAATTAAATAAATGCTTATTAAAAGAAGAATGAACTGCTATATTAGTAATCGTTTCTAAACCGCAGCTGTCAAGAAAAAACGGTCCATCAAGTTGGTAACGCGTATCCTTGTATCTGCAATATATATCGTATTTATTTATATTATCTTGTACGATTCGATTGTAAAAATACGTCAACTTCCTTCCTCGTTTGAACAAAATTGAACAATTAGATAAGAATGTGGTAGGACGATGAAATTGATGTTTGGAGGGTTAGAGAGGAATGACGGAATTTATGGTGGAGCACGTTAGCCAATTCACTCCTCTCAATTCCTGAAAATGTCCCAAAAATCTGATGAAAACAGTGATAAGTTAAGATCGTGGGATTCCGTTTTCGCATGCCTAGTGCAGATGGTCTGACCACGATGAAACACTTCAAGATCAAGATCAAAACATCAGTCTCCAAACTAAAGCTTTCGAGCAAAAACGAACAATTAGCAAGGGAGGAGTAAGGCTTGGAGGAGTTCTCATTTGAATGCGCAGAGAATCAGAGGCTCACTAGATCATAAACCTAGAAAATTAATTGAAATTAACTTTGTATAGTTTTCCCCATTAAGTGCTAGGATTTTTGGACATACATAATCGTTCAGGAAGATACAAAACGTGGAATGGGAGAAGAAATTTTGATTTTGGAGGACTTTATTACCTTCCAAAGATGAAAAAAGTACTTCCGCTACAGACTCACGATCAAAATCTTACAATTAAAATTACTCCAGAAAATAAGTAATTAGAAGAACTAATTGTAAACTAATCTCTAAAGGAAACTTTTATTTGGAAATGAGCTGTAGATCAACTCTGAGCAGGTTCTTGACCTAAATTGTTAGTAGCCTGTAAACGATGCATCCGTTATCTGCGTTTTCCACTCAATGATGAGTTTCTAATTAGGTACGTCTTTTACCCCCCAAAAAATTGTTATTTCCCCGTAAAGCTCCCCGTTGAGTCTGTTTTTGCTTCATAGTCAAGATCTTGTTTATTGAAACGCTCGGTATCAAACTAGAGTCCCACATTCGTCGATTCCAATTCCTCCTCCGCGATGACAGATACTGCCACGTACACTCACAGAGCACTTCCATCGCATCACACATCCCTCAGCGATACAAACCGGGGCCGAGGGTGCTGATAACATTGTCCACATCCCTTAATGGCGATCGTCCTGACAAGAGAAGTTCACAGGGGTGGTTCCAGGATGGATGGCAGACAGACAAGTGATGAGATGGGATGAGGGGAGGGGGTCACAAGACCTAGGGATAGTGCCCTATCGCCCTCATACACAAACCAGGGTAATTAACATCCATTATTATCTATGTCATCTTGCCTCCTGCCGTTCCCGTCAAGTAAACCGAGCTCATCCAAGGTCTATCGTTAGTCACTGAGGATTATGGATGGTCTAACAGCTAGTTTCCTCATTCGGCACTATTTAAAAACGTCTGCCAAGTGGGTGTGGCACATAGCTTCCTCGTATCCATAACCCGATTATATAGATGATCCGATGCATAGTAGTTAATCTCAAAACACCAATCTCTAAGTACCTTCCACTACCCTCATAGGGGACCATCTACACGCTAATCTGGACAATCCTAGAAAATTTCATCAAATTCGGATGAAAAATTAAGTGAGTAGATGTATGTGATTGGATTTAAAAAATGCTTAGCCTCGGCTGGGTTTCGAACCCGCGACCCCCGGGGGACAGTTCTGTGCGCTACCCTCTGAGATATTGAGGCCTAGTGATGCAATGAATAGTATTCGAGATTCTCACAGAGGACCATCCCTCTATGAATGAATCCCTCTATGAAAAACTATTCTCTATGATTTTCATAGGGGACCATCTAACACTACTCAGTAACATCCCTGGAAATTTCATTGAAATCGGATGGAAAATGTAGAAGTTATGGCCGTTACTAAGAATTCACGTTTGCGCATGCACAGTGGCTACTATCAGTTCGAAGCTGGTGATTTTCATAGGGGACCATCTACAACCTAATCCACATAATCCCTGAAAATTTCATCGAAATCGAGTGGAAAATGTGGAAGTTATGGTCATTACAATGAAATTCACGTTTGCGCATGCGCAGTGGCCTACTATCAATCCGAAGGAGGTGATTTTCATAGGGGACCTTCTAAATACTAATCAGTAACATCCCTGAAAATTTCATTGAAATCGGATGTAAAATGTAGAAGTTATGGCCGTTACAAGGAATTCTTGACAGACACACACACACAGACACGGAACCAAAATTGTTCAGAATGGTCTAAAACGCAAAACGCGAGTGAAAATTTTGATTTTGGAGAACTTTTTTTTCATCCTTGAAAAGTGAAAACAAAGCTTCCGCTACCTTGGTAGACTCGGAAGCAAAATCATATCTGTGCTAACATTAGTAAATAATCGAATTTTCCAAATTTCTCAAAAATAATTTTGCTCGTCACCAAAATTTTATAGAGCATCCACACGCAAGTTTTTGATTTTTTCAATTTGCAGTGAAACCATACTTACCACCATACCGAATGCTCAGGGTGTGTTTTGAAAATTTGAGAACCTACCTATTACATTTTTAGGAAGAACCAACCATTTTTGGACAATTTTGGATTTCTGAAAAGATACACCTTCAGAAATTAGGCGCTGATCCCGAAATTATATCATGTACCTACCGGAAGCCGAGAACAATGATTTTACGGGTTGAAAGCAACTAACCAAGTTTTTGTTTCATGTCCTCCAAAGTGAGAAAAAATGGATCTTTTCTATTCCAAAGCCCGTTTTGCGGCCGTTTGAAATTGTCAAATTCATAGAAATTATTAGGTACTTACGTAGTTGAAGACTGGAATTCAATGCTTTTGCAAGAACAAATACGGTGGAAAATACGATTCTATAAAGTACCATCTGATTATGAATAATGAGAGCAATAATTGAATGATGATCATATTGAAGGTTTTCTTACACGAGAAACAGCAACATGATTGGAGAGTTTTCCCGATGATTTTGTTGATTTTTCACTTCAACCCTCAATTTCCTCTTGGCTGACATAAATATTATTTATACCTGATTCTTACCTTCATAATATGAAGTAACTGGAGTGATACTCCATAATATGAAGTATCACTGGAGAATTGTAAATTATGAAAACATCATAAAACAGAGCCAAGTTACCTATTGAACCTACTTTTCCGCTATTGTTCAGCGGAAAAGTGCCCTGCAGCACTCTCTAGCGAGCGGATTTCAAAACAGACACGTAGTTATGACTTTCTCCACAGGAAGCTCTGCCGTCGTTTAATCTTTGCATCAGCTGTCTTCTGTAGTTCTGTTCTGTGTTGTCTGCCTACCTACAAGAATAATTATGTTGTTGTTTCTCAATTGTGTTAAGTCGTAGCTACTTACGTTTGTTATTTTAAGTAATGTCTATCTGATGTAGGGCTACTCCCTGTGTATCAGAGGAAACTGTGCAATGTTTCCAACGTAGGATTATGAATGGTTCCTGTTGGTGAGAGGTTGCTTAAACACGACAGCTATGGTTGATAACAGAAGCATAATTCCCATGGAAATCTTTCGAACTGATGAGTTTTATGTGTTGATGAACAGCGAATCCAGTCTGTGGTGTAATCGAAGAACCGGAGAAATTGAGGCGAAACCAGGTAAGTAAACCTTCAGTTCGTAGTTTTTGTAATCGATCGGGCTTCGGGGTCACAATAACCAATTGTTACGTAGACCCTTACGAAACTGTTGATGGGGAGGCATTTCTTTTGTTTGGGTAGATAAGTAATGTACCTATTGACTCAAAATCAGTAGTTCGGGCCCTGTATATACGTAACTAAGTCGCAATAACTAGATCATGCTTGGTACTTGGGTGAGGTGGGATGGGAGTTGAGTCATCTTCTGACATGTTCGAAGAAGAACAAATCTACAGGACGAACCCCAAACAAGAATAATTGTAGTTATCTACATCTACAGTCCTTCCTACATAAATAATAAAAATGCTACATTGTAGAGAAAAGTGACATGTCCAATGGGGTTTTTCTTAGTTACCTTGGGGTTTCTTGGGTTAGTTACCTTGTTTGGGTTTGACAAAAATCACGTCTATTTGTACAGAAGTTGACTCATTATTTGAGTCACTCAGGAGGACCTGAGATATACAAGACATCTATTTTAGGAACCTATACAAGCTATTTCAATGGGGTATTTCATTCAATTTTTTTTCAGAAGAGTATGGCGCGGGAATAACGGTAATCGGGTCTGTTCGTCGAGAAAATGTTTTTAAAAAATCAGAGAAGCTAAGGAAAGTTGAAGATTTGAATGGTGTGACGTAGCTAGCCAACTGTCTTTGAAAAAAGTATCCATGCACAGAGAAGAGACGAAACCCTTGGAGGACCTCTTGGATACTACAAAATACTACTCACACACGTGCGCGGCATAAGTGTGTGTGTGTTAAGAGAGGCCCGCCTTTTTTTCAAACGTGTGATCTTTTTAATTAATTTTTCTACCACATATTATAGTATCATTGGGCTTAAAGTTGGATTATATAGGTTTTCAAGGGTGCTGAATCCAAATTTGAGGTCAAAAACCTGAATTTCCGACCCACCGAAGTACCCTATTGGGATCCTAATCATCTGCTCTACAGTCAATAGTGGTTTAAAATATGTTGGCATTTTAGAGATGTTTTGCCTATTTCAAAGTGGAAAATGTAATTTAGATTTCAAAAATTGAAAATTATCTAGTTATCCGTCACAGACATCGGTAGGTTTATTTCAATCAAAATAAAATGTCAATAACATAATATGGATTTTCATCAAGTTACCTAATAGTTTTAATGGAAATAATGAATGAAACATGGCAGTGCCACCACCAAGTGACAGCCTCCTCTTTGAATAAGAAAAGTAGCATTTTTAAGATCTTAAGAAACTAAAACTGAATCACTTTTATTTAATCTATTCACAATCTATTTTTGATACTTTTCAGGATGGGAACTTGCCAACTCTGGAGATCCTGAATGTCTTGGGATATTCTACGGGCTGATTGGGAAAGTAGATTTCCAAGGAGAAGGTGAGGCAAGACTACTTCTTGTGAAAGATACCGACCCAGTAGGAGCTTTACCGGATGGACGAGAAGTCGTCAAGATCCGATCCGTTGCCTTCCTCCACATATCTGGCCCAGAAATAACTGCTGCCGAACTTGGATTGCGCTCCTGCAAGAAGCACAAGGGAGGCAGTCTGAATGTCTTCGAATTGCCTCAAAAAGCGTCTCTAGCTAAAACCTGGGGTTCCATAAAATCCGCTACTAGTTCTATCAAGAACACAACTCAACATGCAGCTGCCATGGCTACTTACCAAGTAAGTGACTTTACTATCATGCTTAGCCAGATGTGAAGTTGCCGCTTCCACCGAGCTTTCGGCTCCTGAAATGCCATATCCATCATTTTATTTTTGCTGCAGGTGAAAAGTGGTTTGAAGAAAGACATCAAAGACAAGGAAAAATTCGAGAAGCGGATACTTGATGAGCTGTCTAGAATATTCACCGATACAGATTCTTTCTATTTCTGTGTTGGACCTCCCGGCAGTAAACAATGTGACCTCACAAATTGTCTTCAGAAACAAAGTCCTGACGCTTCCATAGACGATAGATTTTTTTGGAACAAGTTCATGTTGAAAGATATAATCGAAATGAACGTGAGTAATGGGGAAACCCTTGTTATAGTCTAAATATAATATAATTCGCTTGCGTGGCTCGTTTAATTTTTATTTCATTCTGAGGATAATTTTCATGAGGTTTTAAGTTCCTTATTTCTTTGAAAATGGGGTGATATATTTCCAATAGGTATTTAGGTACAACGTAAATACCTACTAGTAAGGTAATATAATAAAACTAGAATAAGTTCCTCATTGCTTTGAAAAAGAGGTGGAATATTTCCAATAAGTATTTAGGTAAAACGTAAATTCCTACTATTGTACCCTCTAGTATGATAATAGAATAAAACTAGAATAAGTTCCTCATTGCTTTGAAAAAGAGGTGGAATATTTCCAATAAGTATTTAGGTAAAACGTAAATTCCTACTATTATACCTGTTAGTATGATAATAGAATAAAACTTGATTCGTTTTAATCCATTGTGCATCAGTAAGATATTACGTAGTGCCTACCTAATGCATCTGAAATATGTGTTTTTTTTAAACCTAATTTCATATCATAACTTATTGCAGAACGATCTGGCCAACGCTTGGGTGCTACCGATTATTCAAGGTTACGTGCAAATTGAGCATTGCAACCTAGAAGTGGATCCACTCGCATTCGGAAGTCAGCAAACTGAGGTGAGATTTATTGAGTTTAGGTCCTTTGTCAGGATGAGGAATTTCACCGAATTCTATTTGCATTCTTCCTGAATAGTTAATGGTGTGGGATAGATGAAAATCGGGTTGATTTCGGAAAATACGTCTCCTCTTAATTTTGGGAGACAATCAAAATTTATGATTTAAAAACATAACCGGGAAAACAGACCTCTTCAAGGTGCCATCGCCATCTCCTCCCAGTGTTGCCCGATGGTACGACGAAATCGTGTTATCTAAGAGAAAAGTTATCAAACAAAAACAGGGGAAACCTAATTTTCTCCAACTTGCTATTTCTATTTTTTTCTTCAATGTTTCGATCTTTATTGGTTTTGTGAAATGTTGCATCTGAGGACCATAGATTTCACGATCTCAGTGCTTCAAGCGGCCGTAAATGAACTATTCCAGGATGACGTCATCCTCCCCGTTTTTTTTTTTAAACGTTCATATTTTCTACAGTGTTTTGTTTATTCGTAAATTGGGAAGTACGGACTGAAAGTTTGACGTAGGGGGTTTTTCTAGGTGCTGAATCCGATTTTGGGGTCAAAAATAGAAAATTCCGACATGGTGAAATTCCTCATTCCTACGGCTGATAGAAGGGGGCATGATAATAAAAACGGAGTTGAGTAGAACTTTGTCTATTTCCACGAAAATAGTTAGTTACAAGTTAACTTAATTAACTTAACAAGATAACTTGTGTAAGTCTGCTTACTCGTGGTGGTTGTGTTGAGACCACCAGTTTGTAAGCGTGTGTTTGGCGCATCGGGGTTTTAAGCCGCGTTGATTCTACGATCGACCGAGGGGTTAAATCCACGTGTCAATCCCAGAAGCTTCACTGCTATAAGTCCCAACGTGGTGAGCTCAAAAACAAGGGGAATTTGCAAAACAAATATCGAAACACAAGTTAAATTGACAAGGGTAGCGTAAGTATAATTACCTGGATGCAACGTGTAGCGGCAAATGGCAGTTCGTGGTGAAGAATGCTGAAAGATAAAGCCTGAAGGGCGTGTTCGAAAAAGGTAAGTAAGATCACCAAATGTGTCCGTATTAGAAGGACCTATGTTAGTTCCTGAAGGGAACTCTTGAAATACCTGTGTCAGAGTGTGTCTGTGCACGTGCTCCTTTCAACGTACTGAGAATCAGGTGTACTCAATTGAACAACTACAAGGTTAACAAATATAATGGATTTTATTCAATAAGAATTCAAGACTAGATCGTCCACCTAGTGTGGCGACTCGTGCCTGATGGGCTGACGACTTTAGGATGGCACAACTTCTGCAATAACGTTTTATAATACTGATCTGTTTTGTCAATACATAATCATTTCCATTTGCATAGTCAATGTTCAAAGCCGTGTCGATATGTGGCGAAAATAGCAAGTCTTTATAGTTATGTTTACAACTTTGGTTAATGTTCCTGAGAATATGTCTAAATGTGTTTGCGCATGTTACTTTACTTCTACACTCGCGACGATATATCATTGGCCAATGTATACCTAGTAATTGGTATAGTTCACTCACGCTTGTCAGGGCCCTGAGGTATCCTTCCGAGGTGTGTGGCGAAGTATGGCGGGATGTGGCAACAGGTTGTTCAGTTGATGGCAGCAGGGTCTTACAATGGAGCGACGTGTGGCGGGATGAATTTAACAGTATGACCTAATCAAGGGCAATGCTCGGAGTGATTAGCTGACTGAATATCTGGAGGGGACTGCCAAGTGGGGGGTCTGCTCGCTGGTTTTGTTCAGGTGGTTCCCCCTCGACTCCGTCAGAAGATGAGCAGCGGCTCCACCAACGGTGGAAGCATGTAGCTCGCCATCTCTGACAGAGTGACGCTCGAGGTGGAGGCGGCGTCTTGCAGAGCGAGGGGGGGTGACGTCATCTTTGGAGCTGACCACGGACCACGAAACTGGACAATCATGGTCGTGGGTGACTATGCCAGTTCCGGGTCAGAAGGAAATTGATAAAATCAATTTAGCTCCGTCACTGGGAAGAGACCACCAGTGAGTGGGAGCTCACACTTGTAACTCATCATTTTTGTGGAAATAGACAACGTTCTACTCAACTCCGTTTTTATTAAAATGGTTTTCCACAATCTCATCGCGAGTGATTTTATTTTATTCGAAGGGAGCATGGTTGTATTTCCTCTACTATGAGAAGACCTTGACAGTGTGCAAGTTACTCGACTGACGATTACAAATTATGAGTGTAGATGGTTAAATTATTAGAGATAGAGAGAGTTATTGTGAGCCTGGGAGTTTAGTTCTATAGCTTCTTGATGGCTCGATGATGAATACTTGCATCGCTGTTGAGCTTGACATCAAGGTGCCCGGAGTCTTTGTAAACACTATTTTATGCATTAATTGTGAAGAGTTCAGGTACAGAACGGATTGTTTTTTATTGTTTACTCGCTTAACTGGAGAATTCGTCGTGACCAGCATGATCAGATGCTGACGTCAACGACCTTTCATCTTACTCACTGATCGTTTTGAACAGAGTTGTTGATTGTTGCGAAGGAAACCAATGAATTATTTGTTATCTGATTGGTTGATATCTGAAGTGGGAACGGTCATGAAGAGATTTATAAATTGAGTTGGGGTAGGTATTAATATATCATCAAATAGGAAGGTAAAAAAAAAAAAAAAAAAAAGGAATATGAAAAAATAGGAATATGAAAAAATAGGAATATGAAATATGAATGAAACAAGGACACAGTTATAGTTGACGCGGTCACGACTGATAGTAGACTGACTCACCTTTATTATCGGTTGTTACATATCGATTCGAGATATCAATAATATGTAAATCGAACAGGTACTATAAGTAATAATATTCCTTCTTGACTATCATTTTCAACAGCTCATGCATTCTACAATCATTGAAGTGTAACGTACTTTCGTTCTTACTATCATTGTAGTTCATCACTATCGGCATAATCAGTCGAAGGAGCAGGCACAGAGCCGGTACCAGGTACAAGAGAAGAGGATTAGACGAAGATGGAAAGTGCGCGAATTACGTAGAAACGGAGCAGTTCCTTGCTACAGCTGATCATCACATTTCGTTCGTAATGGTCCGAGGATCTGTCCCGCTTTTCTGGTCTCAGCCAGGTTACAAGTACAGACCTCCACCTCACATTGATAAAGGTATATTATATATTTTATGACTTCTTATTTACACTTTTTTTCCTTTTATTGGGACGGGGCAAGCCCTTAGTCACTTAGACCACAAGTTTGATCTATTGTGACAGGATTCCCTTTTTCACTTAAGTCCCCGTTTGAAAACCTCTTCTTTCACAAAGTGAAGAAGTTTTTCGGGCGTTTCCCGAGCAATTTCGGCCGGGACAAGAGTACCCTTACCGAAATGCCGGAATCTGGTAGATGCTACAGCAGGACACTCACAGAGGATGTGTTCTGCTGTTTCGACTCCTTCGCTGCAGAACCGACATTCAACTGTCCTGGCCTTGCCCTTCTTGTTGAGATGGTATCTCAGGGGGCAATGGCCAGTCAGGAGACCCACAATGATGCGAAGGTTCTTCGTCCTTCCTCCTTAGCGACAGCAGAGCTTTTGCTATTTTTTTAGAGATGGTGATGAGCTGCTTGGCTTGCCTCTGCTTTGGAGTGTTGCGCCAGTATGCAGCTTTCTTGCTGTCCTCCCATTTTTGGACCTGTTGAGTAATGAAACTCTTAGTAATCCCGAGTTGGGGTTCAGGACCAAAACATTGGGATTCCGATCCCTGCTTAGCGAGTCGATCGGCTTCTTCATTGCCATCTACTCTTTCATGGCCAGGGACCCAGAGCAAAGTCAGTTTATTGCTCTGAGCCGCAGCCTTCAGGGAGTCCAGACAATCCCAGGTTAGCCTTGATGTTATTGAGTAGGCTGCAATGGCCTTTAGGGCTGCCTGGCTATCAGACATGTTAATTCTCGCACCTTTGAGTCGTTTTTTGGCGATCTTTTGTGCGCATATTTCTATGGCATGGGTATCAGCCTGATAAATGGTCGCTGTTGTTCCTAGGGGTTTAGTTAGGCTGAAATTTGGGCCTTTGATCCCTAGGCCAGCTTTTCCATTCATCACGGATCCATCTGTGTACCACAGAAGTGAACCTGGTTCATATTGAGGCGTGCCTCTTTTCCAGCATTCACGAGATATTTACACTTCAGTTGAGGTGTCTTGTTGGAGGAGGGTGTCAGGCGAAAACTACCTAAAATACCTTAAAATTTAAACACCTGTTGCTTACGTACAAAGGCGATTACAGCTTCGAGAATGATGATGACTTCCTTCAAATAATCAAATGTACGCCATCATGGATCAATCCTCTCAGCGGTTATATGCCTTGTTGGCCTTATTTCAGTGTTTTCTTCTTCCCCTCACATTTTTGTACAACAGAAATACTTTCCTGTGATCAAATTAACACCGTACAGAGCTCGCATATCAGCGCTTATCAATCGCAATTATTTGTCCGTTTACTATGCGAAATTATCGATTATTAAGTCTCGGCCACCTACAGAGACCGGCCTTTTAAGGTATTCTTGTTGGAGTCATATTCATACAACCTGATGTGCAAGCGCCTACGTGCAATTCAAGTAAATCTCAGTTTTTATTAGGTTCAAGGTACATATCCCTGTTGGTAGTATGACTGACTATCTCGGGCTGTGGCTATATGAATCGATTTGAGAGATCTGGCTCGGATCTGGGCTACAGCTAGAACGGTCCCCGTCTCAGTCCTCTCCTAGGATGGGAATCCGTTGGGTACCGAGGTAGACCCCCCTATCTGGGGAACCCTGGCTAGTTAACCTATGATAGCTGAGAAGGGAAGATCTGATCACTCATCGCCTCCACTAGGGAGCATCTACTCTCCTAACTTCGTAGACGTAATCAAGGGTTAAAATATAGAAAGTCGTTCATGTCAAAATATTGTTATAACTTGCAAGGGACTTTCGTTTAAAAATATCATTCTCGATCCCGTGGACCACGAATATTTCTCATTATTGATCATCGAACTTTTGAATTGCTTTCAGGCGAAGCTGAGACAAAGTTGGCATTTGAAAAACACATGACCGAAGAACTGGAAACCTATGGATCTGTTTGTATTGTCAATTTGGTCGAACAGACAGGCAAAGAAAAGGTTATTTGGGAAGGTTTTACCGAACAAGTGATCAATTTTGATTCTCCCCAAGTAACGTACGCTACGTTTGATTTCCATGAGCATTGGTATGTTGTTGCCCAGATTAATTTGTGAATTTACGATTTAAACAGTAAATTATCTGTTCATTAATAATTTATCGTTTATCCAACAGTCGTGGTATGAAATTCGAAAACGTTTCTTATCTTATTGCTCGTCTTGAAGACTCAGTTCAAGAGATGGGATTTTGTTGGAAAGACGAACAAGGAGTCATTTGCCGGCAAAACGGGGTATTCAGAGTGAACTGCATCGACTGCTTGGACAGAACCAATGTTGTCCAGGTAAAACCAAATATTTATGCTGCATATTTATCAAGTATACGTAGTTACATAATATGTAACTACCTATATTATAGGTTGTTATTATTAAGAATAAAACGAGCACAGATGGTTTTAGAAGATTCTTCGTGATAATGCTTAGAGAAGGACGTCAGTACTCGTCAACCCATTTCAACGTACGAATTCACGAATGAACTAGTTGCGGTGGACTATTGAATCTGAACTTGGCCTAAAACTTCACCATCGTTCTGCAATTAATTTTTTTAAATATTTCAAAATGTGTGTTATCTTTTGACTCGAAAACTACCTAGTTTACGAGGGGAATCTTCGTCAATTTTTTCTTCTTTTTTGGTTTATTATTTTCAATTATGAACCTTTGGAATCGACCAAGAAAAAAACAATTTAATCCCCCCTCAAAATTTTTGATTTACGTTTCAAGAGACGTAGAATCCGAAAATTGAATAAAAAATTTTATTTTATAATTGCTGAATGTTGCAAGTGTGGACGCAGCTTTAAATTACGAGAACAACGGCAGAAGGCCAACAAAATAAATTAATTGCCCGCAATATGGATGTATAATGTATATTTATATACATGCATGTTTGTACATGGATCATTAATGTGTGAAAATGACAAGGAAGTATCAACAGAAAGAAGTAGATGGAAGTGGTTTTCTAAGCAAAACCTTCCATCATCCAAGTGAAGAATTACGTTCGAATGAACTGAAGACTAAAAAAAACAGAAGAAAAGAAAAAAACTGAAGACTAAAAAGACAAAACACACTCAAAGACTGATTCATACGATTCGAATCGATCTTTCATTTGTTTTTGTCTTTTAGCTCATTCGATTCATTCAAATCGCCTACTCATTGTAACCTATTCCGATTCGTTCGGTTTTTCGACTCCGCGTTTTTTCGAGTCACGACCTGGATCCCAACGTTTCGACTCGTTCGATTTACAGACTCGCTCGTTTTTGTGACTTCTGACCGGTTGGTTGTTTGTCTTGTGAGTGAACGGATTCAAAAAACCTGGTCGCTTTAATGAGTGACCGTTTGGGATTCGAATCCGCCAAATGTCCTTGTCTTACACACCTCTAATTTGGGGTCTAGTTGTGCCGCGAAGCTTATGGTTGATGTCAGTCACTTCTAAGGGGTGAAATTGAGGGTTGAAATTTTCAAGAGTGCCCTAGCTCGAAAACTCTCAAAATCAAGGTATCGTTTTTTCACCAATTTTAAATAGTATTGCATATTTAGAATTTCTAGATACCACGCGAAGGTCTGTACGACAAACCGTTCTCTCCCTTTGAGAACTTAAGGGTCGGACTTACGATAAATCAAAAACACGAGAGTGAATCGCAAGAGAGGTCTAATCTCCGTTCAAATTTCAGCTGACCAAAATGCGATCGCTGTTCGTTTCTTCGAGTTTACTGTACTCAGTTTTGCGGCCTTAGCAACCAGTAATCAAACTTCTAAGTGAAGAAATTCTTTATTTCTTCGAATGGAGTGTGAAGCTTTATTTAATCTAAATAAACTCGATTATGAAGTGAAAACTTAGTTGGTAGGAAGTGACAATGGTAATGCTGTGTTCTTAGCTGGCGAGTGATCTATACAGAAAAATAATGAACCTTTGTGTAAAAATTAGCGTTTATCTTTATGCGAGACACTAGAAGTTGATTTGATTTGTTATTTAGTTAGTTCATTAGATTTACGTAAAAATATGTTTAAAAAAGTGTAAGAACTAACTACTGTATGCTAATGTTTGTCTTGAAATCGTATAATTTCCAGACAGCTTTGGGGAAGGCAATACTTGAAATTCAGTTAACGAAGTTGGGCCTCCTCTCCCCTGAAGGTGTTTTTCCTGCTGCTCTGCGATCCACTTTTCAGTTGCTCTGGGCCAACAATGGAGATATCATCAGCAAACAGTATGCTGGAACCAACGCCTTGAAGGTAATTTATATCACATTTTTCCCTTTCTTTTTCATACTTGTGGCTTTGTTCTATTGTACTGTGTATACAACCACCCATTTGGTAGATTTTCCAAGTCAGCCCAATTAGAAAAAAATTGATTAGTGAAAATTGTAAACTCGTGTATGCAGAGAAGATATTCTGTCCTTCTGTCTTTTCATTTGATTTATTTTGTTTTGACTAGATATCTTAGCAGGCTCTCTCAAATTTATCAATCAAATGATTCCAGAAATGACATTTCTTTAGACATTTTCTGTTATTACCAATCTATCCTCTTTTACTAGGGTGACTACACTAGGACTGGCGAAAGAAAATTCACCGGCATGATGAAAGATGGCATGAATTCTGCTAATCGGTTCGTTGAATTTGTTACACTCCTTCGTAATTTTTATGCAGTTGAATTTTTGAAATCACCTCTGCTCAAAAACATTAGGTTGTGAAGATTATGCCATGTATTTGCTATACCGCTAGTTTATGCACTGTGCTGTAGGTTTTTCTTCACCCCTTATTTCATCTATCTTTTATATGTATTTTTCACTGTAAAGTAGGTTCGAACGCAAAATTACCTGCTTAGGTTAAACTGCTTATTTGAATCCCTCTATGAAGTCTTTCACGTCACAAATCAACTGATGTCTGGCTTGAACTCCCAGGAAGGGATGTATTAAATACATCCCATCAAATACATGTATTAAATACATAACCAAATTTTGGTTCCTTACTTATGATAACATGGTGAAGAGAAGGGATTCTTTAGTATCCATACTCCTCCTGCTCTTGGTGCCTTCAAAAAGGTCCACAATCTTCCTCAATCCCATCAACTCCAGACATCAGATAATCTGTGATGTGATGGCACTTGAGTAGGTGCTCAATTCCATATAAGTATATTAATTAAGTACTACAATTATTCAAAAGTTTTGAATGGGTTGAGAATTCTCCAAGATAGTCAGAGTAATTAGGAATCTACTTTTAAAGTCATACACAGCCATTATAAGGGTCATACAAAGCCATTATAAAGTCATACACAGGGCGATGGAAATTTGCATCTGGTGTGCTTTTATTTGTAATTTGGTTTTGGCCTGGGAATTGGGGATTCAATAAGTATAAAATAGGACCAGATTGATGGAATCCGTTATAAGATACCAACGTTGCCTCCCTACTAACTATTAATAAGTTACGCCATCTTAATATTTGACGGATAGAAATCATATCAGACCATAGTCTGTTTTCAAGACTGAGGTTTTCCAATAACTGCACACAGCTGAAGCACTTCTCGTAACTTTCAAATAAGTGGCATCGTCTGCACTCCGCTAATAACCCTCGTGATTTTGGTTTAGTTATCTCCGAAGGGTGTTGTTGGACGATTTAAGACAATTGAGCATTGAGGTCTGTATGGGTTACGAATTGACCCCGTTGACATACTCCTCTACTCTTGCCTATGAGTTCTTAGATGTGGTGTCCACTCAAGATTACTCTTGTCCCAGTACTTACGTGGAACGAGAATTGTTGTTGGGGATGGCAGTTTATAACTTCTCCAGGTCAGTCTCTTTTAGTTTTTTGGTTTTTGTCTCTTTTTAACGCTGTCGGTTTTCTTTACCTGCTAATAGAATTCGCAATTTTCGTTTTGGAAGTGAACGTTTAAGCTTATCGATGGGGGGTGCGCCTTGATTTTTTTTTTTTTTTAGATTTTTAATCGAAAGTAGACTACATTCTGAGAATTTTGGCACCAACCGCGACCATCTAGCGTGAGTAGATCTGTTTCTATGATTTTTCAATGTTTCGACCGTTTATGACGTCACGCGCCCCTCTCGCCTGGGCGGGACCCCCAGCCCACTGTGACGTCTTAAACGGCCGAAACTTTAAAAATTCATAGGAAAAGATTTACACACGCTAGAAGGTCGCGGTTGGTACCAAAATTCTCAGAATGAGGTCTACCTTAGATTAAAAAGAACAATAAACAGTTTTTCCAACCCAGGCGCACACCCTATTCCACTAAGAATTCCTTGCCTTCCACCTTCAATCTCATTTCGTTTTAAATTGGGCCACATCCCGACTATCCAAAACAACTTATGCATTCATGTGGTGATTAGTTCACATAACAAACAGTTTGTGAGTAGAGCAGCAATGAAGTAAACGCAACTATAGCGTTGATCCACGTACATGAGTTGGAGGGAACTTATCTGTTGGCTTGGTAGCAGATGTACCTTTGGTGGGAACATATTATCTGTATTTCAGATTACACAAGACTGTCATAATGTCCATGATAGGAAAAATGAATTCGCTCTCCATACCTTACCAGAAAATCCAGAGTGCAATTCGAACCCTAAAAATTTTAGGGTTAGCAGTATTTAATACTGCTAACTTTCAACCCCAAAAATTAACTTGGAACTGAACTATCGTGCACAGCTGCTAGTACCGACTGTGGCGTCAGAAGAGAATATTCGTCTGGCAAACAGCTTGACCAGTCTTGGAGGATTAAACAATAATGAAAAACGCAGCAAATTATTGCACAAAGGTTTTGTCACTACCGACCAACCATGTTTTTGCCTCATAATCGAGTTTATTTAGATGTACTAAATGCTTCACACTCCATCCGAAGAAATAAAGAATTCCTTCATTAAGAAATTTGATTACTTGTTGCTAAGGTAGCGTAACCTATGGCTCATCTTCCAATTTTCTCTGCTCTCAAGGCCACGAAACAGCTCCTCGATTGTTTGCCTTGGCTGATGCTGTGATAGTGGGGGTATAGCAATACTAGACCCCACGCTGACCCCTAGCCTACCCGCTGATCGTATCCTATCATCCAAAACAGTCCCGCAAAATTCATTTTTTTGAGCTGTTCTGTCTGCCTTGCATCGCTGGGCCCTGTGGTAGTTTGTGTATCATAGTTACCAATCTCTACAACTCTATGCTGGTGTGTTGCGGGCTGGTATCCAAGGCAAAATACGTACCTACTTATTCCACTCTCCTATTTCATCTAACTTCCTTGTTTATCACGAAATAGTCCCTAAATTTTATATACAAATTACCAAAATCGGCTCAATATTACTTGCAAAAAATGGAAATATAAGAGAATCTCAACAAACATTATTTTCATTTTTTTTTCATTTTGCATATTTTTAGTAAAGCAAACAGTATTTGCTATGTTTGCCTGGAGGAGACACCACTGATTACTGATGATATTGAATGTACCTAGAAAATATATTAATGGTATCCGTGCTCCGGTCAGTTCTTAGTATTCTTACCAATTTAAACATTGGTTTAGTAAAAAAAATGTTTTATTATTGACCTAACCTCCACGAGTAACGAATGAATTTTCATGTAATATGAGTAGATATACTTCCGCATGTTCCTTTCAGAATGTTTCCCTAATCTTTATTTCTAATAACTTGTTCGTTTTCAAATTTAAAAACTTACACGGTTGGAATGGGCTACTTGCAGGAGTTAAATTTAGGTGCCATGTTTTCATCTTAAAATCACCATTTTCCAACGTGCGAATAGTGGAAAATTTACATGTAAGTCCAATTTTTTGAGTAATATTTTTGCTGGGATTTGATCAAATAATTAACCTCTTGAACTTATCTAGGAAGGTTCATTAATCTGAGCTGTTAAGGTTTTTGTTTTAGCCTGAATGTTAATTTTAATTTCTTGGCTGAGTTTTGGAAATTTTGTTTTATAACGATTTCAATACTTTCTTGTTACTCTTCCTACCTAGTAAGGGAAGTAAAAGAGATGCTTGTTGGCAATGTGATCTGAGCGATTGTGTTTGTGTAACAAGACAGATAGCAATTGAGGGGTGATGTGGAGAATGCTCAGATTGCCTCACACTTACTGTCAACATCTGTACACTGCTGACTTCATAAATCCTTCAGATTCACGGAGTAGCTTTTTCAGTAGAACAACCTCCTCTCCTTCATGAATAAATTCTAAAAATCCAAAAATATCTATGCAAGAAGCCTATTCCTCTATATCAGATGTTCTTGTGGTCTGAAATAGATTTTATATTGAAAAGAACTCTTTGGGTAGCATTTTGACTCACATTATTCTTTGCCTTATTGGTACGACTGGCTGATATTAACAATCCTGATCTACCACTAATTCAATTGTTTTCAATGCTTCCTTAGTTTTTAATTTTTGGTGCGTTGATAAAAAGTTGATGCTTTTGATCAACTTCATTCTCCTCATATATTTGTCAAATCAAGGTTGTAAATGGTAGGAAACGTATTTTTTTCTTTATAGGTAGCTCATCGTAGTTACGGATTTTCGTATTACCGACTCATTGACAATTTATTATCGTAATTTTTTACTTCATTGTTGCAAAAAACTATTAACTACCTTTTGGTTTATAACATCAACTCCTAGAAATTTGGTAATAATCAAAACAAAGTTGGCAGTCCGATAAAATAAGATAATAAAAAACTAATAAAATAGTTTGGGGAAATATGATATTGAATATGAACTTCTTTTATTTTGTAGTGCTCTTGGTATTTTTGTTAGTTTAGTTTGTTTTTCTCGTGATTCTTAATAAACGTACACCTAAACATTTATACGACGATACAGATCTTAAAATAGGTAGCGATGAACTTGTCACCTAATTTTACAAGATATTTTCAAAATAAAGTAGTACCTAACAAAATAATACCTTTCTGAAATGTATGAATGTATAGGTCGCTCAAACAATTTTTATTGATTTAACTCTATTTAGTGAATGAAATTGATAGGAAATGAGAATGATGACTTTGGATTGCTTATTTTATCACACCATGAGCATTATCTGCATTTTGACATTTTTTATACAAGCATGCTAATTATTCTAGGTATTACTTGAGCCGCTTCAAAGATGTCTACCGTCAAGCCACCATTGATATCATGCAAGGTTGGTACCTACCTGAGATTGAGTTGGTGTATGTGTAATGTACCACGTTTCTTTTCTGAGTATTATACCTGTTTAACATAGAAATCTAGTGCCTAGCAGTACCTCCTCAACTTGGGAACAACGACGAGCTAATGTTTTTGGATAGAGGGTCAGAGGCTAGAAAGTGGGAGAAGTGGACTACGACTGCATTAAATTAACAAAGAATGCTCCTACTTCTTTGTCTGAAAATTTCGCCTAATATTCTATCGCATTTTTACTATCTAGGAGCGAGCAAACTTTGTGTTTTTGTTCTTGTGCAACATTCACATCTTGAACGCCTTGTTACTCTTCCATATTTATGCTGCCCTTAGTTTCTGCGATCGTACGATCTGAGCCTCCCTCGTCTTCGAGGTTTTCCCTCATTTTCAAGGCATTCTGAGTAATCCATCATCAGCCTGAGGAAGATCGGTGTAGTACTGGAGGCAGATGTCGAAGTGATCAAGAAGAAATTTTTAGGAAAAAAATGCATTGGCAATAGAACTTTGCTGAAAGCCAAAATTTTTGTGGGCTATGAAATGGAGTCAGTAATACAAGTATTACCTTGCGTATTATCTTGCGTGTTACCTTGAGTATTACCTTGCGTATTATCGTATTATCTTGCTCATTCAGATCAAATGGCAAATTTTTACTATGCAAATTTACTTTTTTCACTCTTTTCCTTTTTCACCTCCATCCATAACTGGAGAGTATTGGAGGAGGTTTGTGATTCAAAATTGGTTGGATTGGTGACGATCACAACGTTAGTAAAAAACTGTGTTCTGTGATTGCTAATATTGTTAGGTATTTCGAACAGTGTTGAGGTATTTTAATGTTGGTGATAGATCAATCAGTTAGTGTCCTGCTGGTTTTAATTTATTTGATGGTGATTAGCAATGAACAAAGAAGACGAAAAAAACGTTAAAGAGGTTATATTAAAGTAACTAAAAAATCTGTGTATTCGATTATTTAAAAAATCAAATCTTGGATAAATCATTACAAGATCGAATATAGGTTTAATATTACAGGGACTTTTGAAATGCTGAATATAACTTTAGAGTCAGAGGAGGAGGTGAAACTAGGAAGCTACAGCAGAAATTAATATGAAAAAGTTGGTACATTGTTAGATGGAGTTTCATGGTTATTGGAGGGGAATTGCTGGGGAAAACCTCCGATGGAAAAATAGCTCAGGTATGAGGAGTTTGAAGGATGAAGGTTGAAGAAGACTATGTTTGGGAGAAAAAGTTTCAGAAAGGGATTTACAGTTATGGATTGTGTTGAGAGGATTATTAAGCTGGGATTGGCTGCCAAAGGTATCTTGACTTTGGCCAAGTAGTCAAGATAGATTCCAAGAGGACTAATGGAATCAGTATATATTTTTGAGCTGGTGCTCGAAACAGTTTATTAAATTCTAATTCATTGGTCGTCAAGTTATACTTCATAATTGCACCTTGTTTCTCATAATTTCACTCATAATCGACCATTTTAAATTAAAATTATTCCTTTTTAAGATTCTGGAATTATTGGGTATTTAGTGATTTTTTTTCTTGTTTCCAATTCTATCGTATATTCAGTCATCACTGTGTTTGGTTTCAGGGCAATTGGTTTCGGAAGATATGCTCAATGAGAATGAAGACGCTGATTCAAATGCGACTGCCGAGCATGTAAAACTTCTTATAGAAGACTGTAAAAAGATGTTGATATCCGACTCGACCTTGATTGTTGGAGCGTGGGGCCTCATAAATGCCGATCCTTTGTTAGTTATAGACTTAATTTTTTGTAGCTAATTTTGGTACCTAATAATTATCAACGAGTTAAAAGAAATGGTTGCTAGTAGGTCTGGTCATAATCGATGTATATAATTTCATATTCATATAATTACTTACCTGTTTTAAACTTGTACTTAGGTACCTGTACCTATGTGACCAATGTACTAAACTTTAGATTCACTCACTCACTCTGCCTGGGGTTGCCATTGGAAAAGTTTCAGGCTCTGATGGTTTATACTCTCCCTCTTTCCAGACCCCATTTTTTAAAGATTATTTAAAACCTTCCACTGCCTAGTAGGTCAGTAAATCTTCAGCTGAGATTAGAGAATTTTTTATCTGTTTCCTTGAAGATGTGCGTTCCACAAAGCGGTGACCGAATACTTCCGTTCTAGATCTCCAGAAGCGGTTGCATCCGTGGCAGAGTCCACTTTCTGTTCGCACTGACTCACCAGTGATATTCGATTGCCCATGATTCTGCGGAAGTCATAATGCCCCGTTAGAATGCTTATCATTGGCCTGATGAGTTTTGACGAAGTCAGCCAAAAGGCCTTAGAACTTTAAAAATAACGAACTAAACTATATTGAGTTCTAAATAAGGGATGGAGGAGAAAACTAGAAAGAATAAAATCGAAATTAAATTAAACGAAATTGTACTTCTATAAAAAAAAAAAAGTTACAAAGGCATTCAAGATGTCTACCTATTTTGTCGACAAAGAAAAATTGAATTAAAGATAGATACCTATCCAAATATCAGGGTAAGTACTGAGATCCTACCTGTGTGGAGTAGTGCAATTCCTCTCTCTTCAATGATGGTGCTCTGACGCGACGGGTGCAGCGTCCTCCGAGGTCTGCCCCGATCGTGAATGGCCGCTTCCTACGCGACGGTTGCAGCGTTTTCGTGGTTGCTGAACCGTTCCAAAGTGGTTGAGAAATTCCCAGCCGAATGTCACTTCTGGCACCAAACTTGAGTGACCAGAAAAGTGCGCTACTTTATTACGAGTGATCGCACTTAAAATCAGGACAATTCGGTCGCTGATTATGAGAAAGTAGAGACGGATATATGGCAATCGAAAGTGATGCTTGGTAGGCTGGAGAGAGACTGACCCGTTAAGGCAGATAGTCAGATCAGACCTGAAACTACCTGATGACTCGGGTCGGAGTCGATCTGATAAATTGACGCATCGTTGGACGCCTTGGAAGACAGGAAAAAGGTTGTGCGAAAATTACGCGCCCACGACACACACACACAAGCACAGCACGGTCGACACTCTAATCTAAATAATACAACCAAAAATAAGCATCACCTTGGCAGATAAGCGAAGACATTTCTGAGTCTTGGACAGCCCAGGACTCGCTACTTGCCTGAACAGCCTTCCTAGGATTTCTGTGATAAGCATTTTGGTCTGTCTGTACCTATCGGTTTATTGAGACCAGGGTATATTAAGGTCTTGGGATTCCCATTTTTTACAGGGGTTTACCTTTTTTACAGGAATTCTTTCTTCAAACCCTCTTTCGCCAGGATGTCGGCTTGTTAATTTCCAAGCTGATTGCTTTGCCCGGGTGTCCATTTTATGAAAATGTTATTATTTAAAAAAAAACATATTTATATATCTTTTCATTAATAGCAAAAATTTTCATTTAAAATACTTTTTCATATTTGTCAAGACTATGCGAGTTAGCTATCCCAAGGCTGCGTACGAATACACCAGCTCAAGAAGTGGTTACCTGTGGTTACATTTCAAAGGTAGTCTTGAGATTCCAGAAGTATCTTTTCCTTAGTTCATCCAAAGCCACCAGAGTTTCTGGGACATAATCATAAACAGTTTTTGGTTAAGCGATTCCCCATTACCTACTTGGGGGAAATGGGTGAGTTGACTAATTTCATGCACCCTTTCACCTAGTAAGTTCACTCTTATAGTGGCTTGCATGGAATATACCATTGTTAGTCTCCATGGATAATAATCCCAGGATGATTTGTATGCTTCTAGTGGGGGTTTTGCGAAACGAGCCACTTATGAGCATATAGAAAAGTGTTCTACTTTTCTCAATTGATTATGTTTTATTGACTCCTGGCCACCAGCCGACTATTCCAAACATCAGTCTTCGAAGAATGATGGCCTTGTATATCCATATTGTTATTTGTGGAATGATACCCCATTTTATACCAGTGGCTTTTCTTGCGCAGAAAAGACTTAGTGATTTTTTTTATTTCCATTCAATATGTGGTTTCCAATTAAGTTTAAGAGTCAAATATTATATCTAGTTATTTGACTTTACTTGTCGGTGTGAGTTCATTACTGAGGTAGGTTAGTCCAGTTATTTGTGGACCTCTACATTTCCTTGTAAATGTAATCATTTCTGTATTGTCGGGGTTAATGAAGAGTCCTCTATCTCTTCACCATTCTTCTGAAGATTTAGGGATGGTGTTATCTGACATGATGATGTCGTTTGTTTGTTTCCCTTAATTTTGGTTACTCCGACATCATTAACGAATTGGGAATGGTGGCATAGATCTGCCAAAATTTTGACTAGATATGCGAAAGTGCAACCCCCTGAGGGGTGTGTACTTAATGTTTTTGATGTGTTTCTTAAGCCACATGGAAACCACCACTCCTCTAATATCAAGTGCGGTTTGTATTACTGGCCATTGTAGATTGTAGATTGTAGGTGAATCCGCGGATCAGGGTGATGGAAGCCTAAAGCGCTGAAGCCTGGTGGCTTATTGTGCTATTCCGCGGATTCTGTTCCTAGTCAAAGAGTCCTAGCCCTTTGGTAAGGGTAGCGGTTTGGCTAGGTTTGTGCTGGGAAAAGCCACCATGGGTGTAGGTGACCCGAGGAGGTGAAATCTGCGATTTGATAGCATTTCGCAATCGAATATTATGTGGGAGGCTTTTTCTTCGGCCTCTCCACACAGCCTACAGAGGGTTGTATTCTGATTTACCCCAATGCGGTTGAGATGGAATCGGAGTGGAGTAAAGCCCGTTACCAAGACAACCACTATCCTGACTTCCTTGCGGCTTAGCCGCAGCAGCTCTTCTGTGGCGCTGGATTTGGGTTTGGCCACCATACGCTTACTTAGAGCATGTCCTCTAAGGTTTGACCATCTACTAGTGGTTTCATTAGTGACCCACCGGTTTATGGTCGCCCTAAGGGAAGATTTGGACCTGGCCTTTGGATAACTGGCCATGACAGGTTGTCAAAAGCTCCCCCCTATGTCTAAGGATATAGCCATGGCGCTGTCACCAGTGAAGACTATCTTTTCTTCCTATCCCCTAAGTTCCTGAAGATTTTAAAAGGAATTGAGTCGAAAAAGTGAGTAGAGGCTAAGATGTCTAGGGCATCTGTTTCATTGATAGCTGTTCTGCCATCGGAATGTCTTAGCAGTACAAGTCCGGGTACACCTTCGTCTTGTAGAATTTTGTAGAGTCTAGCGGATTCTTGTGTGGACTAATTTTGAGTACAGAACTCTCTCCAGCTTGTTCTCTTGTTTAAGTGGAGGGGGGGGGGGTCCTGTACTGGGTTCTACTCTGTTTGAATCCATCAGGGTCGGTTCGCGTTTTGCTTCGTCTTGTCATTCTTTGAAATACAGTTTAGATGATATTTTCATATTCGAGGTATCACCTATACTGTTACTGATTTTGTTTTGTCTTTTAGAACTGGTGATCCAAACGAGACAGACATGGACACTATTCTGATCCTCACTCGTACTTCTTACTACGTTGCGGAGTAAGTAACGTTCTCAGTAGGCGTTTTCACTTCTTTGAATGAAATTACGTGGATGACGTAACCCATCTTCAAAGTGCTTATTATTATTATTACGAACTAATACAGCTACTTTTTGCCCCGTGTTCTTCTTTAGCTATGATGATGAAATTGATCAAGTCACCAAATGTCAAAGAGTTTTACTGAGCGATGTTTCCATGGTAGAATTGGGACCTATGGAAAATCAGACGAATCCTCTCCAACTTTTCAACAAGGTAGACAATATTGAGTATTATCAACTAATGAAATACCTGCCGAAATATAGGAGCTCTTTTCCAGTAATATTTTGTGTAATTTGAAGTAGGAAGAGTTGTTAGATTGATATACGTTCGTTAGTAATAAGTCTACATTGACATTTTACAACTTACAAACTGTTCCAGTTATTGTAATAATCGATTGAATATTTTGAATTTTTTTATACACAAATGTGTGGTATGATATTTAATGTAAGACTTTTTTATACACTTTCAGGGAAAGAATAAACAGAACGGCCAGCAATGTTTGCGTTTCAGGTATAAAGTTGATGACAACGTCGTATATTCACACACGTTTCGGTCCAGTAACTTGAGGTTCTTCAACAATGTTGCCATTGTCATCAAAACTGAAGAGGAAATGTTGGGTTAGCTCCACTATCGACTACCTATTGAATCCACTTCATTTTATTCTGTTTCTAAGTTTTCACACATTTTTGTTTCTTATTTTCGTATTCTTTTTCAGAATCATTGCGAGCCATTTGCGATTGTTTTCGGGTTGCTCTTGAAGTTGCCAATGAAGAAAACGTGCAATGGCAAGTTGGTGCTCCTCTGAACAAGTTGAATCCGCCAGTCACTCCAAATTCTCTAACAAGTCCCAGTATGCCTCGAAACGTTTCAGAAACTCAATTAGTGAATCTGAAGAACGTTGGTAAGAATTGCCCACCTTCTGTTGTAGATTACGCTATGAGACATGGGAAAGAGCTGATACGTAGTTGAACCCGGATGTGATTTTATGATGTCTGACTGAATAAATTGCACCTCCGTTATTTTCAAACCCAAAGACACGCGGTTGGTCTCATTCGATGTCCTTTACAAAATGCAAATCCAAAAGAATTTTTCTGGTCCTATTTTTTATTTTTAACTCATGAAATGTACGGGAAAATTTTTTTAAAACTGCGATTTTCCCGCAATTATTGCAAGCTTTTTTTTTTAGAAAATGAGGGGTTGGAAGCAGTACAATAAGAAAAGTGGGATGATATTCAGAATCAGCGTTAAATTTTGCGTCAGTTAGGCACCTTTGGAAGCCATTTATTCTGGAAGTGGGTTCAATGAAAAATCCTGAAAAGTTTGTGCTGGAAAAAAGTAATTACTAGCGATTATCATGGAAAAGCGAGCTAAGATAAGGACTTCGGATTCAGCACATCAAATAACGTTAGAAACTGACAAGCTCCGGTCGGATGCAAGACCACTACTAAATTTTGTATAGTTATAGTAGCCTGTAAGGTTGAAGTGACAACTCCGAATCATATCCAGCAAAATCTTGATTGGTACAAAGTCAACTCTTTCCATGCTTGAACTATAATCCGTCAGATATTTCTGTGTGCGTGTGACCCTCTGCAGTGACCCCAAATAAGCGCCAAAAAGTACCTATCCCTGCGGCCAAAATGTGGTCTACATAATGGTGGGGGGGGGGGGTTTTGAGGAAACATTCGAGTGGTATATTCGTGGTATCTGCAATATTTTTAATTGATTGAAATAATTGTTGAATGAGGGATCGAAATGAACGAGATGAATTGCATGTGTAGACTGGCGTTCATTGACCAGACGAGACTAATAGAGAGGGGGTGACATCATCGAGTAGAAGGTAGGCTCCGCCTACTTAGAGCTTTAGGTAGGTACCTATCATTCACCAGGCGTATTTTTAGAAAATTTAGCCGATTTAGCAACAACATTTTATAAAAATATAAACTCAAATTTTAGAGATGACAATCCCATAGTAATAACAAAATCTTTCCCAATTATTTGAGATACATAAAATTGATTTGTGAAATGTGTTAAACAAGATACATGAGCAAATTATATTCATAAACACAATTATTATGAGTATCTAAATTCTTTCAAGTTCATATAATGAGGTACAATATATAATTTTTTTTTTTTTCAAATAGATTAAGCAGGCTTTAACAGTTTGTCCCATCCTCGTCGCCATTGCAATATTTTTAATTGATTGAAATAAATGTTGAATGAGGGATCGAAATGATAGAGATGAATTGCATGTGTAGACTGGCGTTTATTGACAAGACGAGACTAATAGAGAGGGGGCGACATCATCGAGTAGAAGTTAGGCTCCGCCTACTTAGAGGTTTAGGTAGGTACTGTTGAGTCATCAAAAATTAACTTCCCTCGACCGGGGATCGATCACCTATCATTCCGATTCTAAATCGGAGCTCCTACCACTTGAGCTAAGGAAGCGAATGGACAGAAATGCGAAGAGGTAGCTGATCACAACATCTTCCCCCCCGTTAGGAAATCTTAGGTACTCCGTTACCTAGTCAGGGCCTGCGTTTTCACAACCCATTGAGAACGCGTATTTTTGACTGGCTTCGGAGTTTTTTGTTATTGTTTTCCTTATTGACGGGGCGGGGGATCTGCTGACCTCAACGTTTGTCCGAATAGGCGGTGGCTCGACTCGTGTCTTGGGAGGGAGTTGTTTTGATGACCTAATCTTAATGAATTATTGTTTCTCTGAGAAATTCAGAGGAGACCGTTCGGGTCCTACCGACTGCGCCATACTGTTGAGTCATCAAAAATTAACTTCCCTCGACCGGGGATCGATCACCTATCATTCCGATTCTAAATCGGAGCTCCTACCACTTGAGCTAAGGAAGCGAATGGACGAAATGCGAAGAGGTAGCTGATCACAACAGTACCTATCAGTATCCTTTTCAACGTAATTTTCGACGCAGAATCTAATTAAACCAGTGCCATAACTCGGTTTGAACTGAATCAAATGGTAAGAATATCTTGACGTTATTGAAAATCAAACAAAACGAAAACAACTCTCAGGGAAAGGGGGAAGGGAAACGCTATGATGGAAGCCCAACGTTGGAGGCTCACTTTCACACATGCACAAAGAAATATCTGACGGAGTATAGTGCCCCTTACCTCGGGAGGACCCCTGACTGTTTCACAAATAGAGAATGTTTTGATACTGAAAAATCCTTATTTTGGCTGGTTTCAATATCCAATCGGCATCATTAGATGGCGAGAGGGGGAGGAGGGAGGTGTATTCAATAAGTCTTATGCAATGTTTTATGCTTGTCGGTTGAATATTATTTTCTGCACTTCATGTGTACTCAGGTTAAAGCCTTCCTCCTGAATCTCTATGTGTCATGGAACCCTATATAAAGATTTTAGCATCCACATGATTTATGTTTTCAGGTACTAAAGCAATATCTAATATGACTTCAAAGTTTAGTAAAATCGGAAGTTCAATCAGACGTAAGAGTTCAGCCAATCAGGAAATGCCATTACCGGTAAGATTATGATGAATAGGCATGATGTTATGTATATTAATGTAGACTTATCATGTTCTGTCTATCACCTAATAAATATCCTTGAACTTATTCGTGATGGTCGTGAGTTGTTCCAGGAATTTGCCATGGAAGTTGGTGAAGTTGTTATGGCTCCTGAATTTGAAGATGACGTCTCCAAGGAAAAAAAGGACGTCGGTGAAGCTAAAAATGACGCGTTTCTTCCAAATGTTGGTATCGTCATGTCCAACACGGCGATACTCCATGATGACGATTTGGATGCGGATGACGTGATTTTAGAGGGCGACATCACAGATGGATCAAGGCTATCGTCTCTCACAGCCTCCAAGCCCACAGAACTCAAAGTAGGTGATTCATGAATTTCTCCTGGTCTCAGTTAACTCTTGTAGGTTGAAATTCGCGATTGTGTTCTGATCACTTGCAGATAGGAGGTCAGAGTTGCAATAGTGAATCGCTATTTGCATTAAACTTTGGTTGGTTAATTGCGAATGTTTTGCACCTAAAAACTTGATCTTGAGTTACGATTTTGGAAGATAAAAATTATCTTAACATGTAGACATTTCGCTTTTTCCATGTAAATTCATCATTGGAATTTTCATTTTTGCAGGTTCGAAAATTTTCTCATTCATCGGGAGAAGTTGATGTCGATAAAGATCATCTCAAACCAGACGATGCAAATCCTTCTATTTCAAATAAACTTGAGCTGAGTTTAGGCAGTATTACTTCTTCGCAAAGCGAAAATGCCTTGAAATCGTTGAAATCAGGTTTCACCAACGCTACGAATGCTTTAACTAGTCCATCAGCAGTTGCCGTGCTATCTCCACTCACGAAGTTGGCAAAAGGTAAGCACAATAAAAGTTGAACAACCTGTCTTTTGATGTGAAACTAGTGAATAGTGACGTACCTGCCAGCTTGTAAGAGCTGCTAGGTGTTAGTAAAAACCCCTTTTTGACCTTTGATTCGTACTCTTCGCCCTATTAAATGTCAAGTTCGAATTCCTCATGACATTTGTTTTGGTTGCTGAGGTTCAATGTCAGATACCTCATGATTTCGTTAGTATTCATCATCTTCATCTATACTATCCGCAAATAAATCAAAATAACTTCGAGTTGGCAAAAGGAGGATTCATGCTCGTATTTATCGCTATGAACCTTTTTCTATAAACTTAGATAGCATTTTTTCGAAAATTAGTAAAGAAAATTCTAGTTTGGTTCTATCTATACAGGGTGCAACACTTATGTTCCTGCCATAGCCTAGGAATTGATTCTACAAGTAATTTGTGACTTTTTTTTAACCCCCTTAAAATCACAATTTTTCCTCTTTTAAGATTTTTTCGTGTTTTCGACCTTGTATCATTAAAATGTTAATAACTCTTTCAATGGGGTATTTCAGTCAAGTTTTAAAAATTTTTTTCAAAAGATTATGGCTCAGGAATAACGGTAATCGGGTCTGTTCGTCGAGAAAATATTTTTAAAAAATCAGAGAAGCTAAGGAAAATTGAAGATTTGAACGGTGTGACGTAGCTAGCCAATCGTGACGTAGCTAGCCAACTGTCTTTGAAAAAAGTATCCATGCACAGAGAAGCGATGAAACCCTTGGAGGACCTCTTGGATACTACAAAATACTACTCACACACGCGCGCAGCATAGGTAAGTGTGTGTGGGTTAAGGGAGGCCCGCCTTTTTTTTCAAACGTGTGATCTCTTTAATTAATTTTTCTACCACATGTTATAGTATCATTGGGCTTAAAGTTGGAGTTTATAGGTTTTCAAGGGCGCTGAATCCAAATTTTAGGCCAAAAACCTGAATTTCCGACCCACCGAAAAACCCCATTTACTAAATAAACTTAAATTTGGTGGTACCATTGGAAAGAGCGTTAAACATTTCCTATCTCCCTACTGTTAAATAAAATTTTCTAAAGAGGACTCAGATTTTGAAAAATGAGCCCGAATAGGAAAATCTCGGAAATGTAGAGTTTTTTCAAACGTTTGAAAGCCTAACTGAAACTGCCGGTTAATGTCCCGCTGTAAACCCAAAAGTTGACCCAAAGGCTTTCCAAAGGTATGGTTAGAATTGTTTCCGATATTTTTATTAGTGGAGAAAACCGCTCTTGAATGAGAAAAAACGTGATTTTTTTTTCAACGAAATTGACGGTTTGAGGGAGGATTTGGGGGGTCTCCTCCGCCACCGTTCTTCTCGCTCTCCATCCAACCGCGAATCCTACCGTCGATTTCGTTGAAAAAAAAATCACGTTTTTTATCAATCAACCGCGGTTTTCTTCACTAATAAAAATATTGGAAAGAATTCTGACCGTACCGTTGGAAATCTGAGCTTTTGGATCAACTTTTGGGATTACAGTGGGAAATTAATCGGCAGTTTCAGTTAGGCTTACAAACGCGTGAAAAAACTGTACATTTCCGAGGTTTTCGAGATTTTACTATTCGGGCTCATTTTTCAACATCTGAGTCTTCTTTAAAAAGTTTTATTTAGTACTAGGGAGATAGGCAATTTTTAACGCTCTTTCCGATGGTATCGTCAAATTTGAGTTTATCTAGTAAATTGAAGGAGTTATTGTAATGATACAAGGTCGAAAACACGAAAAAAATCTTAAAATTGAAAAAAGTCGGATTTTAAGGGGTTAAAAAAAGTCACAAATTAGTTGTAGAAACAATCCCTAGGCTATGGTAGGAACATAGGTGTTACACCCTGTATAATATCTACGATTATATTCTTATAGGTTATAATCAAAATGACAGTTTAGAAATATGTTTCCCACAAGAAAATTCCTCAACTGTTTTTTGGCATAGGTACTTCAACGGGGGAGGAAGGGTATTCAATGTGTGTGTATTGAGATGTTCGAAATGTATTTTAAAAAATATGCATGACTTCATTTTGAACCTCTATTGGAAAGCATTACGATTTACATTGATTTACGTATTAAGTAATTAACAGCATGTTATTCGCTGTTGGATTTTGAACAAACATGAACATTTTTGTTAAACTATGGAGATTCCTGAAGTTTTGATTTTCACAAATCAATACCTAGCTTTAATCTGTATTTGTACTCAATTATTTATTATTCCAGGTATGCAGACGCTAGGGGCTAATTTGGACATTCGTCGGTTGAAACAAGGGAAAACGAACTACGAGCCAACTTCGGAAACAAATCGATTGAGAGAATTATGGGCGTCGTCCAAATGTAGAAGCAAGCTCATAGCAGTTTAGATTTTGTATCCAGTTGAACGGAAGAGCGCTTTAACGTAGTAAGGTGACACCTCCCCTCCCTCATGCTGCTTCTGAGCTACACCTTTTCTGTTGCCCTATGTTTAGATGTGTTGAGTTCTTCGTCTCCTCGCTCCGAATTTGGTACTTACTTATTAAGATATACCTTGCTGAGGAATCTGTCTTTCGTTCAGATTAATTTCAACGCAGGAGTTCTAATATACCTATCTACCTGACAGTTGTGTAGTAAGCAGTTTCTATTCTAGAGCTTTAAGGTAGGTTACTTGTTACCTTCATAGCTAAGAGTTAGTTTGTTCAGACGGATTGTTGGAGATTGTGTTGTAAACTTGAGAATAGTGACAAGTACTGCAGTAAACCACCACTTCAAATCAGGGATTAAAGGATCAGTTTCATTTGTTCCTTTATTGATTCAACTCTGAGTGGATTTAAGATCAAATATAGTTGAAGGATACCGTTCTGAGAACGATATCCGCTGTTCCGAAGAGGATTCGTTCCTCCAAAGAATAGAGTTCGTTCCAGCCTGGTCCATTCTTAGAGCTGAAACATCGTTCCTAGGGGTTTCGTTATTCTACCTGTTTGTATGCTCTCTACCGGTAGTTTCGTTAATATGAAGAATCGTATTGCACTTACATTCCTTTCCGATCTAAAAGTTACCTGTGATAATAACTAGTTTGTACGAATTATTATAAACGCATTCGGATTGGTTTAAGACTACTTAATAAACGTGTCATCCTCCATTTTGGACGATTTCAACCAATTCTGAAAGTCTGAAACAGCGAACAATTTTGGAAATAATGAATGAAACGTTGAAATTAAGGTTTAATAGGATCGTTTGGACGGAGTCGTTGAGTTTTCATCTGCTGAATTAAATACGAGGCCTATAAATAGAATTTGATGAACCTGATCAGCGCTACTCGAGAGCGCCATCCCATTGATTATTACTATCTTCTCGCGGTCTCTTTCACAATGTAATCTTAATAGGTAGGTACAAAAATTGAGTCAATTATAAAAATCCATATTTTTTGAATTGTAGAGAAAGGCATGTTTCCAGCTTTGATTTTCTCTAAGATAGATAGTTACAACTAGCGCTTTCTACCGACCATGTATGAAACTGGAGTTTATCTGTTGAGTGGTACATCAGTTATATCTTCTGGCTTAAGAAACTGGAATATTTGAAAATATGGCGGGAGAGCCATTCAAACAAATGGAAGGAATAAGAGAGTTCTTCTTTCGTGATTACGAGGAATTTCAGCCCATTTTTCAAATTACTTTCATTAGGGTAGGGTGGGGCAGATCCGCAATTTTAGGTTTTAACTTTTTTTTTCTCCCAATAAGTAAAAGGTCCCACATGTTTTGGCTTCACTGGAAAGCTTAATTTATGTGCTACAATGTACCATTTTATTAGTAGCGAAATAAGCACCATTTAGAAAAAAAAGGAAAGGTATACAACCTTGCCTTTGCGGACCTTTGCCCCACTGTTTGGGGGTAAACGTTTGCCCCATTTTGTTATTGTCAACACAAAACTAACCTAAAAACGAGAGATTCGCATTTGGCCAAAATATTGTCCTTAGATCCCCTTTCAAAACCTGAATTATGGAATTGAACCAGTATAGAAGTCAGCAAAGCGTACAAAATATACATTTTCAACTGAGGATAACAAGTAAAAAGCATTCTCTTACTCATTGTTATTGTTGTGCCAGTCGCGCGCCAACTAACTTATGTGAGTGGTCTGCTATCAATGTTGCCAACATAAAAATGTGTCTAAAACCACGACAATATTTGGCGGTCATTTTAAATTGGGGGTGCGGATCATTTTCCATTGCGGATCTTTGCCCCACCCTACCCTACATTCTGGATTCTGGAACAGTTTATTTTTTTGAGTAGGAAGTGGTTACAAACCACTCAACTGATGTAATCTTGATTTTCTTCACTTTTATTTCCCATGAGCAGACCCCATTACGTAAAGTATCTTCAGTTCAAAAAATATAGGTCGCTTTTGTACCTGCCTTGCTCTTTACTGGGCAACAAGTGTCACAATCAGCAAAGCAGTAGGTACATCCTCCGTTATACATTGCTATCTTACAGATGAGCCAGATAATTGAACGGAAATGAAAGCTGATGATCAGTTCTACCGCTCTTCATCTGCCTTTGACATTTACGAAGCTTTCACTCGTTTTAAAATGACAGCTGATTCGGGCTTTACAGTTAGGATTTTATCTCTAGTCATTCTCCCGCATTATGAGCTTAAGTCATTGCTGCATTTACTAATTGATAGTAGATAAGTATTTTAGAAAACTATTCATTAGACAGATTAACTCAGGAATTGATAAGCCATTATTTTTACTCCAAGGTTGTCATCAATCGCGAAACCCCTGGCAATAATTTGTAGATTACCTTGGTGCATACGTGGACCCATTAGATTAGTGATACGAGCCATTTGAGTAGTTCATGGCTCCAAGTAGACGTGATCTCGGTTCATAGACCTAGCGGCGTCGGTATAGAAATATTTGTATCCAAGTAGGTCTATAGTATTCATATCCGATGTGGAGTGCGGTGAATATTATTACATCTTTACCCAATAGCCTCCATTTGTAATGAAAAAAAGGTCGTGGGATCAAATCTTCTTCCATGCTCTATTTTAATACGAATTTGCCATTTTGTGATGCGGCATTACTTCCTGTTACTTCAACTGACGGTGTATGATTTCTATATTGAAGATACGAGGAAAACTAGCATCCAGATCACTGATCTAGAAGAAGGTAGTATCTGTGGTGAAAGCATAATAATTAGAAAACCCGCTCGTCTGGGTTCCATTTCGAGGAGGATGCTATATTACACCCCAAATCATCTGGTATGAATAAAAGGTACTGCTGATCAAGGGAAAATGTGTGGTTGTGGAAACACTATCACCCAAAAATTGGTAGGTAGATCATCTCTGTTAATACTTGCCAGCTTGTTCTAATAAGTAATTGATTAGTATAGTAAATATCAACTTTTTGAAATTTGGGTGGTAGGTGCTTATGGTATTTTAGAACTCACCATTGACACTAGGTTCGTTCTTATAATGAAGGCTTTAATTATTGCTCTAAGTACCTATTGTTGTTAGTACAATTTATTAAGGAACCTACTGTGCTTGTTCTTATTGAAAACCAACATATTTTTGAGTAGTAAGATCGTGTTGGTCTTTCGTAAAAAAATATTGTTGCCTTTAGATATTGATACAGATTTAACCTTGTTTGAAATAACGATATTAATGTTAATTTTCTCTCTTCATTTTTTGTCGTGTGATAGAGATTGGCTCAATTGGATTTTTTCTGAGTGCATCTGACGCAGCCAATATTCATTTAGGAGGCAGGAATCCATAGTCCGGCAGTTTTTTCTGATATTGTATCCACTCATCCATCTTGCCACCCGTTTTAACTTTAGGTTTCTTCTCTCAAGTTGTCTCCGTAATTCGCTGTTGGTTGAACAGTTGTGAGTTCAAGTTGATTTCATATCAGAAGACAGGGTCAGGTCATTGGAGTGCCCCTTCACATTCATTGTATCATTCGCACCTGGCTGCCACAACAATACGTTTGTTAGTCAAATTAGTCACATTTTCACGAATACGTACAGTTCCTAGTTGCTCACGTTGGGCCCCAAAAATCGGTGGCCTACTAAACAAGGCTAGCGGTGCGTAAAAACTTGTACGAAAAAATACTTCTTGTTTTGCTTGTTCGCTGGAGGATTGAAGTTCGGCGTACGATTTCTCTTGTTTTTCTACCAACTCTTCGAAGAAAACGAACAGGTTAGGGTGAAGAGTGAAACTCTCTGCTGGAACTAGAGTAGAAGGACTCACAGGCATCCGCGGTTACTTCACTGATGTGTCAGGAACAGTTAATGAAGACTTGTTAATGAAGACTTGAATCAATGGCTGACATCGATACATTGAATCGATACTAAAGATCGATGTCGAAGATAGATACATAACATTCACTTCGGCGGATTTATGAGTCCTCAAGGTAGGAGGGAACAAGGGGCGTCTCACAGGTTCGTACAGATACTCCTTAAACACCTGTGCATCTTGTAGGAACGTTGATTTATTGAGGATCCATTCATAGAATACTTTGGTACTTCAAATGGCATCCCAAACGGCCAATGGCGCCCCTTCCAGCTTTCATTTCTTCCTTATAGCGAAAACTCATTTCCGATCCGCCCTGGTGCGAATGAGATTCCTTCAAAAACAACTTTCACTTTAGCTAACTTAATTCCGATTTTCCAAGTATGAAGGGAAAACCAGCAACACTGAAATAAGGATAAGTTGGCATAAAACCAGCGAAAGAGGTGGATGGACATTCCTGGGAGGCTGGCAGATTCGATTATCCAAGCTACCTATATCGATATTGAATGACGTCACACTAAAATCACCTATGACCATCTCGGAACGAGGTGAGACGATAAAAGGAGATGATGTGACTACCTACTATCGTAATTTATCGAATTTTACTGCATTATTAGTGCAGTTAAGTTGGAATCACTAGAATGTTAGCCAAATTCCAAGGTGTGAGTGCTACTAAACCAAAAATATGGAGACTAGAAAACCCACCCTAATTGGATTTTTAGCTCTATTCTCTTGATTTTCAAGTTCAATCTTTGAAGAAAATAAATTTCAATCGACAAATTTTTGATCGCAAAAGTCATGTTCTTTCAGAATTGTCATAAAAATGTCCACATTTATCCTCAACTTAGACTCTGCCATGAACTCCTCCATTATACTGCATCGTCATTGGAGACCATTCGACACTTCCACAATATTCCATGATTGTGCTACTATAGCCATGAACTAGCTTACTAACAAAGAAAGAGAGGGATGTTCGGCGAATCGTTACAGTCACATCTTGGGAGCCAGGAAGAAAGCAACCCACCCACACACAATATAAAACCTGGTTGGTGATATAGTTTTCAGTTAATCAATACGAGGTTTTCAAGCTCAATAATGTTCATGACAGTACGCTATGTGCGTGTGAGCGATAACTATTTGCTAACGAGAGATATATTTGGGTGTCTATAAAAATATCCACTCTCTTCATTGGAGATGAGCCCCTAAGTGCACAGTTGTCGGTGTGATAAAACGTAGGTATGTTCAAACGCACCGACAACTGGACTTAGGGGATCATCTCCAATGAAAAGAGTGGATATTTTATACAGACACCCAAAGTTATCTCTCGTTAGCAAATAGTTATCGCCCACAAATGCCAACAGTTATAAACAAAATCCCTTGTTCCGACTTGTCGGAATTTATATTCTGTCGCTCAGATAGTTTTGTACTGGTATACATATATGTAAATTAGATATATAATACATGTACCTATTGTATCCAATTAATTACTTTTTCTGTACGGCACCAAAATGTACCGCTCTCTCTGAAATAATAAAATTCGAATCCTGAGTGTGGCAAACTCCATTTCTCGCATTAGTAATTTTGGTCAGGCGCGTCCATGTTGATCATACCGTAAGCGTCAACAGCTTGGAGGAATTTGCACATAAAAATATTGTCTGTTGTTGAGCGGATTCGAACCCAGGTACCTCCATTATGAGGTGCGGGAGAAGGGAGAACGAAAATCAAATGGAAAGACGGGCAAAAGGAGGATTTATTTAGTAAAACTTACCAATAATCGAGAGGGATCGGGCTGGAATAGAAATGAAAAGCGATGTTGGGACGGGTCGTGATAACGAGACGAAAGGTGTGAACCGGGCGCGTAATTACGAGGTCTAGACAAGACTGGTGTCCTTCCTTTCCCCCTGTCATAGGACCGGTGAACTCCCCTCCTCTTCGTTCACTCTGGGGTCAGGTCTTCCGCCTTATATGAACGTCACACTCCCCCCCCCCTGGCGAAAAAATTTGGGGTCATGTTGGGGACAGTTGATACCAAATTTTACTAACTGTTGGGAGGCATTCCTGGGGAACATAACCTAGAGGTCTGTGGATCGTAACCACGCTCTGCTACCATATGAGGTGCGGTAAAAGGGAGAATGAAAATCAAATGTAAAGGGGCAAAAGGAGGATTTTAATAGTAAAACTTACCAATAATTGAGAGGGATCGGGCCGGAATAGAAATGAAAAGGACGGGTCGCGATAACGAGATGTAAGGTGTCAACTGGGCGTGTAATTATGAGGTCAAGACAAGACTGGTGTCCTTCCTTTCCCCTTGTCACAGGACCGGTGAACTCCCTCCTCTTCGTTTACTCTGGGGTCAGGTCTTCCGCCTAATATGAACGTCACACCATTGATGGACTGGCCTGGCAGTTTCAGGGTTGTTATGAGGCGTGAGGTCTGCCGATAAATACTTTTGTTCCCTCAGAGCGAAGAATTCAGAGCTGCAACGATAATGACTAAAATCTTGAGGAACTTCAAGAATGCTAAGTCAACAATGCAGTCCCTAACCTTTTCCCCTCCGACGGACGCCTAAAGGCGTGTGAAGATGAACGCTTTGAGATCCCTACGGACGTCTTTAGGCGTATGCCTCCTGTTGTGTCCTGGTCCCTACAGACGTCCTTAAGCATTTCGTAGTTTTACGACCTTCTGATGCGATCTATGTGCTTATTTCTGAACTAATCACTTCCATTTGTTACTGTTATGTTGGGGAACAGTATACCTTTCATTTTCACCCTTTTTCAACAGATTTCAGGGCAGTAGTGATATTGTCAGGGGCAAGAAAAATGCGACAGAGTGGACTTTCAGCCTCTTACCTATTCATTCTCGGTAAGCGTCTCCTTAGCACCATTGAACGAGGATTTTTTTAATCAGGTACACGTGTCTGGAGTGTGTTTAGTCCTGTCGGGGGGGGGGGGGGGATGGATCGAGGAGGGTTCTACATTCAGCCAAATTATTTTGGTATAGTGGAATGCGATATATTTCTATACAAAAAATATGTAAAACTTACTCAGTATTGAAAAAATCTTCATAATAAGTCGTGGACAATAGGGCAATAAGTATCAAACACAAAAATCATTCAGTTGAGAGATAATTTTGAGTGAAAGTGGGCAAAAATAAAAGGTGAAGACAACGAGAGTGAGCAGGCGGCAACTGTGAGTTCCTTCGGTAGGGGGTTGACAACTAGGTGACCCAAGCGCCGGGAGGGTAGGTTGCGGCAGGCGGCTGCCCGTTGGGGAGAAAAGGTTAAATGCCCAGCAAGTTGAAGGTTTCTAAAAATTAACATACCGATTTTGACTTATGATCAATCACAAATTTAAGTGACTTCTGTTTGGATTCTTCCTGAATAGTTTATGGTGTGGAATAGATCAAAACGGGGTTGATTGAGGAAAATAAGTCCTCTGTTATTTTTGGAAGAGGTTAAAAATGTATGAATTCAAAAAATAACTGGAATCATATACCTTCAACGTACTGCAGGGATGCTTGATCATTGGCTGTCACGATTGCCAACCCTCCCTGCTGTTCTACCAGTGTTGCCCGGCCCAACAACAAAATCGTGTTATCTTAGCAGAAAGTTACTTAAAACAAAAACAGTGTGGAGATCTTGGTTAGACTTGTTTTTACTTTTTTATGTTTTTAGTGTTGGTTCTAAGGACTATATAAAGTGAGATTTCACAATCTCAGCACTGGTACACTATTCCGGGGTAGACGTTATCATGAAATGGCAACCTGCTTTAGCATGGAATATGCTTTAGCTTTAGATTAACCACTCGAAAAACGTTACTAAATTGCGGTGAGCTTAATTCGCTGCTGGTGGCCCTACGAAGCTGAATTTTCACAGGGAGACTCGCTGAGACAGCAGAGTTCGAATGACAAATTAGCTCCTCCCTGATAAGCTGGGTGAGCTAAATTCAATTTAGAAAAGTCGGTGGTTAAAACATGTTCCATTTTTCGCCGTCAGGCCTTAATCTGACCCAACATAAACGCTTCCACTGAAGTTTTCCAAATGATCATATTTTTAAAAGTTATTGCATTCGTGAACTAGTATGGACAAAAAGTTTGCTGTAAAGAGTTTTTTTGTGGTTCTGAATCCAATTTTCAATTCGAAAATTGGAAATTCCATGCAAATTTCTCCATAATTTTAACTTGTTTGGTCTTTTCGTTACCAACCAACTAAGATAAAACTGTGATCAGAAAATGCGTTTGCCCCTCAATGCTCGAAATTCGAAAAACAATAGGTAAGTCTTTAATGTTTGTAGTATGTTATATTCGTTAACCCCAAAATATCACTTAGTATTCAATGCGAACCTACCTTGTATGTTGATGAAGTGTATATGTTGAGCCATGTAAGATACTATGTAAGTAGCTGTAAATAGACTAAATTGTATGTGAATATGTGTATTGTCAAATTCTTAGTGGTTTCCAAGTTATGATGTTCCTGATTTCCCATTTAAATACGGATCTCTACATTCCAGTATCACCTAAATAATGTTAGGTTGTTGATTGAAAAGGTTGAGCTTACTTAAAATGTTGTCCAATTGTATTCTAAAGAAGTCCTAAAATGTTAGTGGAGCATGTTGTACTGAATGTTCCTTCCCTGATATAACAATAATATTGCTGCCATGAAGCTTTTTGTCTATTTTTATGCTCCGGGCTGCGCCTTATATAATACTCACGAGCATTTGTCCCCATGAATTTATTGGAATTATGTTGTAGATCCTGCACTTATTGTAGTTACCAGTTCAATTTGAAAATGTTAGAATTTACATAAATTGTCAGATTGAATACCGATATTGTTCGTTCATTCCTACCTATACCTTCCTCTATTGTATATAATTCGTTTGTGTGTATTTGTGTCCTTTCTGATCCTGATCAATTTGTTTCTGGAATGCTTTCTGTCGATGTGGACTCCTCTAAGTCCTTTCCTTCGTCGTAAAAGAGGCCTTAGCTACGTTTTTGAGATAACAGGGAAGGTTTGTGGTTACGCTACCCCCTTATTAAGTAAATGAGAACATGGTGTTAGTGGTGTAGTGTAAAACTTAACGTGACATTTTATATATTTATTTCACGGGCTAGCCCTAAATAACATTCTCAGAAAAAAAAACTGAAAATTATTTCACAAAGGTTTATTATTTTTCACAGCTGAAAAAAGCTGAAAATTATTTCACAAAGGTTTATTATTTTTCTTTATAGATCACAGCTTTGCCATTGTCACTATTTTTTTAACCTACCAACCATTATGGTTATGGTTATGAATTTCTTCCAAATAAACTTATTCGTGAAGGTATGAAGGCAGTATGAATAGTAGGCAATACCTATCATAGGTATTGCCTACTATTCATACTGCCTTCATACCTTCACGAATAAGTTTATTTGGAAGAAATTCAAAGAAATATAGAGTTGGGGGTTCCTTCATATGGAAATTTGATTAGTGGTTGCTAAGGACGCAAACTGAATACGATTCGAAGAGACGAACAGCGATCGCATTTTGGTTAGCTAAAATTTTTACAGAGATTAGGCCTCTTTGGTGATTCACACTCGCGATTCTGGTTTATCGTAAGTCCAATCCTGAAGTTCTCGTAGGGAGCGAACGGTTTGTTCTTCAGGACTCCGGCTGGTCTCTAAAAATTCAATACTACATCAAATTGGTGAAAAAATGCAATAGGTACCTTTATTTCGAGCTAGGGCACTCTTGAAAATTTCAACCCTTAATTTTCACCCCTTAGCAACTGATATCAACCAAAAGCTTCGCCACAATACTAGACCCCATATACCAAATCGGTCCAGGGTTGCTAAAAAGTGCCGCGGACGGTCGGATTTTTTACATACTTCGAAACCTAGGTAAACCATCAAATTTTGAAGGAAGGGGTTAAAAATTTTCTTGCTCGATTCCAACGGGTCATTAGTGAAAACAAACCAAACTGGATTCACCAGTGTTGGTGTTTGTTAATAAATCCTTATAAAGGTCAAAACTATATGATCTTTTCAGGGATTGATCGGGTTGGAGTGCAAATGGTTCCCTATGAATTGCATTGCTCTCGGATTGATAGAGCCTCTGCACATACCCAATAAAACCTTAGCAATTAGCATAACTCTTACTACTGTATCCGATTTGAACGAAACTTGCAGAAATTAAGAATTTTCAAGCTCCACGGATAGCAGCCACTACTCGTGCGCAAACGGGAAATCCTTGAAACAGCCATAACTTGAACAATTCCCATTCAAAATCGATGAAAATCGCTGGATTTGAGGGGTTTAGAGTCTGCATTGTGATCGGATCATTGGTAGCAAAGGTGATGCCCATGTAACAACCAACACTTATAGGTACAGTTCTCGTCTGAATTCGATGAAACTTTGAGGGATTGCGTGGTTGATGATCCTGTCGGGTGGGACGGGCCAGCAGCGGCCCCTCGACGCCAAGGACTTTTAACACTTTCGCTGCGGCTCAATAGAATCGATTGTAGCCCCATGACTACCGTAACATGGCGTCGTGCGGTTTTTACCGCAGTTTTTCACGTAGTAGTTGGTACAGAAGAAAACATCATTTTTCAAGTCAACTACTACCTGGCGGTAATTACCGCGCCCGCTGTCCTTCACCACTACTATGCGGCAATTACCGCGCCCACTGTCCTTCACCACTAATAGGTGAAAATATCCACCCGAGATGCTATATTTTATTGACGCACTTTTATTTTCACCAACTTTGGCAATCGACATGTGTTCTATTGAACGATACATTCAGTCATAGGTAAAAACTCGGCGCTGCGCGCCTCAGCGGGGGCTTCGCCCCCTGCACCCCCGGATGATTTCCGCTTAGAGCCTAATGGCTAAAATGTGACATACCTTGAAAAGGTTTTTGCTCCCTCTCCCTCTTTATCTTTCTTCCACTGTAATATTTAAGATTCCTCCTTATTCATAATAACATCAGGTTGTCAAGCATATTTGTCGTCAAGCATATGATAAATCATAGCGCTACTTTCCTGTCGCTTTTTACTGTCGATTTTTCCTGTCGTTTTTCGGCGGGGGGTCCCATCGCTAAAACCTTTTCAAGGTTAAAACGAGGAAGAAGGAAAATGAGTGACATTTTCTCGATGTGATTTCAATTCAAACGAGCCATAAAAATTGGATAGGTATAGGTTGGAAATATTGCTGTAAATTTTCATTGTGAAAAATGATGATATATTTAGATAATATAAAAGATACAGATGAAACATATAGAAAAGAAAATGTACATAATAGAAAATAAGATAGAAAATCAAGCAGCCGAAGAACTTGTTGAGGGTTGAGGTTCTTCAACCTTGTCATGAGATCATTTCAGACCTCCTCGAGTGAGGACCATGGTTATTCTGGAATAAGATCGTAGATAAGTAGATTGATCGCACATTAGGTACTGAGAAATAAATAGATAAAATAACTGTCGAAGGAGGGTGAAAAAAATTAGTTTGGTAGACAATCACATGCTTGTTTTGAACCCGAATGACGTTTTATAAGTAAATGCATTCAAAAATATAACACGACACAATAAAGCAGTCAAAAGAAACGGTAAAATAAAATGCATAACTTACTTTTGACTCAAAACTTGTGAGAAACGTCGTCGGCAAGCGTCCTGGACTAACTGAAATATCGGCACTTCGAAGGTCATTATCTCCTCGGCGGACATTTCTCCCTTGTTCCGAACGGTATTTCCGAACTACTACCGCAGGAAGAAAGAGTCGAGACAACTACTACGACTCAATAGAGATATTGAAAGACAGGGCTTTGCAAAGGGCCGAGAGCGGTTTTTACCGCGCTAGTAATGGTGAAGGACACAAAAGAGCGGTAATTACCGCGGTAGCAGTAGAAGTGTTAAAAGGCCCACGGGCACCGAAAACAGTATCACTTCGTCAACAGATGCAGCAGAACGTCAAGCTTTTGCTGTACCTTGAAAGGGATCCCAGACGCCTGGTTCTCAGCAGTGCCTACTGTATTCGACCCTGTACTGGTGTGGTTAGGTACTTTAGACTGTTAGGGTTAGGATAATAAGTAGGGGGGGATTGTATAATATAGGTAATAAAGGGGAATATTTGTTAGTCTTTTCGTTATTACCAATTCTTCCCTAATTCCGACCTAAACTATTCACAGGCACTGACAGTCCCTAAATCCTTCATTCAGTTCATTTGCAGTCCTTGCAAATCCAATTTTACGCTATTCCAATGGGGAATTTGCCCTACAATTTTTTTTTTTTTTTTTTTCAAAAGAGGGTTCACTGATATGGAAGAAAATCATAGTGTGCTGCTCGAAAACGCGTCCAAAAAAATTAGAAAATTTTAAGGCAGATGAAAATTTTAAATGTATTTACTGGGAGTCTGTGGGGTGACGAGTTTCACCTTACGACAACAGTGCTACCTCTGATAGCGTACATGAAGCGACTAGCGTACATGATCAAACACACGAGTACGCTGCAAACTGGCAGAAAAAAAGTGAGGAAAAGAAGCAATTTTATCTTATTAGTTTTGATATTTGAATCAATTATTTGAGTGGATCGTTTCATGTGGTCACGAGGGCGCCTACGACTACCTGTTAACTTCCTCTGACTCTGTTTGCCGAAACTCCTTTTACGCTTTGCCAGAGCACAGTTTTGCGTGAGGAACCCTGGGGAGTGACGTAATCAGTTTTCCTCGATCTTCGCGGTGTTTTTTGACACCGCTTCACTTGTTTAGGCATTTTCTTCTACGGTAATTTTTTTCCATTGGGTATTCCTGGTGTTAAACGTTATTCTAGGGCCCTGTTATAGGATTTGACTTGAACATTGAGGCAAATTCCCCAATCAACATCCAATTTAATTTGCAATTCTACGTGAAATCCGTAGAAAGGAATCATCACAGGTTATGTGGTTAAGGATTTGGATGTTCCTCTAAAATGCAATGTAAAATTCAAAATTCGATGAAGTTGTCAGAGTGTGTTAAGGGGGGGTCTCAGTCAGTTGCCGTTCGTTCCTCGTTCCGGGTTAGTATTTCACTAAATTGGAGGCGCAAAAACTTAACAAATTGTACCTAAACTTGAAATTTTCAAGAATTTTAGAAATTAATTAGTGCATGGGCCTTGGGAATGAGGAATTTCAGTGATTTGTGATTTTACTTTTTCTCGGACGTTCATGGAAATATACGAGCAAAAATCGTTGTGGAATCAAAAATTCTCCTTCCTCTAAATTTTCAGAAGCATCTCAAAATTGAGATTTTGAATATGAGCGGAGAAAAAAAGGAAAATTTGGCGATGACGTGGTGCGGATATGTACTGTGATTGGAAGAGACTAGTGCATTCGGCTTATTTGGACGTTTACCCCACATTCCAGCCAATGGGCGTCCATTTACAGCACCTCGTCACTGAGCGGTTATTTCAAATTGTAAAATCATTCCGATCAGTTTATTATTTCCAATAAACAATACATTCCTCAACTTTTTCACGTTTTTAGAGCAAGTTGATTAAAAATCCAAAATTACACGAGATTTTTCTTACACACTGAAATTGTCCATTGAAAAACTGAAAGATTGCCGCTGGAATCATCAAACTCGAACAATAATTTGCCAGAGAAAAATGCGAAAAACCGTTAATTAAGTTACGTTTTTCCATAAAATGTAGCCAAACTCGAAATTTTCAAGGATTTTAGAAATAAATTAATGCATGGACCTTGAGAATTGAAAACTGAAAGATAGCAGCTGGAATCATCAAGATCGAACGATAATTGTCAGAGAAATATGAGAAAACCCGTTTATTCAGTAGTTTTTCCCATTTTTCCTTGGCAATTATTGTTCAATATTTTGATGATTCCAGCGGCAATATTTCAGTTTTTCAATTCCCTAGGGCCGCGCTCTTATAAATTTCTAAAATTCTTTAAAATCTTCAAATTTAGGTACATTCAGGTATTTGCGCCTTCAATTTCGCAAAATACTAAAAACAAACGGCGACCGACTAAGACCCCCTTAGACTCTAAACTGTCTCCTATAATACGAGTCTCCGGCATTAACGAGAGGAAACCATGTGCCAAACCAACTTGGCAGACTTTTTTCAAACTCGGATCTTGAAGAAAATGAAGTGATGAGATACACCTTCCTTGCAACTCCGTATGAAAACTCGGGGGAAAAGCTGTTTTTCTTCATCTGAACTAAATAAATGACTCGAGTAATGTTCACAAAGCATTTTATTCAATTATCGTCTGAATTCAACAAGTTTCATTTTACCATTTGTAACACTAAGTATGTTTATAATAACTCGTAGGTGCTTTTTTTCGTTCGCTTATCACTTAGCTTCTACAGCTGGGCAAGTTGAATTTTTCATGGTCTTCACCTTCCTTTTATTCCAACAGAGCAAAGTAACAATGAATAATTTGAAAACAAACTGCCAATCCTAGGCCTGTATTACACCCAATAGAACATACTATAACTTAAGTCATTTTTAAACGGTAAAAAATATGGGGGCATTTATACCAGCAAATTTCCACGCTTAAAAATGACATTACTTCATCTTAAAGTGAACATCATAATAAACCTTTTCTATAAAAATAAATTAACAATATTATCACAGACGAAATATGACAAGTTGAGGGGAGGAGAGAGGGGGGATAGGTTGTAAATTAGAGTATTATTTGTACAATTTCTAGTATTTTCAACATAAAAAATGAGATTTTGGTAGAAATAAAAGAGTCCTTGAACGATCAGTAGTTGGAAACCTACAAACTTAAGTTATATTACGATTCTTGAGTTCCGACGCCTTTTTTTTCAGCTTGCCTCGCTACGTTACCCCGCTTACAGCATTTTTTTCAGATGGTTCATTGAGAGAAAGTGATTTTCTCTGTCTTAACGAACAGTGATTACAATAATTCAATATAGTTAATCAATTTTTACCATTTTGAAATGGCCGGTAACTAACATATCTATAACTAGTACCAGGTAGGAACGACCAGATGAACCTTGAACGCACGATTTGAGCTCGTCCGGGACAATTGACGCAGAGACCTACGAGAGTACTTCAAGTGGTTCACCGGGACGTATCCTCCACAGCTGTACAAATCTATAGATGTATGGTAAGTATCTACAGTACGCTAATCTGTCACAAAATATTGTCTTTTTTTTTACTAAAACGACAAAACAAATAACAAAACTGTCAACAACAATCGATTTGGAAAGAGGAAGAAATCAAATATTGTACTCTTCAAAATTCATAGTACTTCTGAATTGTATATCATGATAACGAAGGTGCAACTCAACTTTAAATAAAATAATTACAACCAGAAATCCGAAAATGTACAGTTTTTATCGATATTTGCTTTAGAAGCAGATGATTTTCAAACAAGCACCGTTCGGGTGTTTTTCCGAAAGTATTAATAAAAATATACAGTTTCTGTCATGCCATATGTCCGAATTATACATACAAAACTAGTGGAATCACTGGATTCAACCCTACACCAAGATTCTCTCTCTGATTCATCCAAGCATGGCTTCTATGAGAGCAAAATTTAGTGAGTACATTAAACATTTGAATACAACTACTGTTAGGCATGGGTAACTCAATACTCGAACAAGTTCCAGCTACAATAAGTTGGTTGGGTCGCGTTAGTTTTATGGGAATAATGATGTTTTGACAGCCTGTTTCTCACGCTGATGGATTTATGGGACACGAAGAGGCCTACTAAATTGACACGGAGAAGGGGAACGCAATCACACAGCAGTTGTCTACTTGTGGAGGCCATTTTGCGCTGTTACGGGAACGGAGGAAACATGGGTAAACTCAGAAAATATACAATGTTATCCATTGACAGGTGGAGGGGGCCATACGCTTTTAGAAACCTTCCTGTGTTTCACGGGATAATTTTCATCATAACGCATCTTTCTCTGTGCCTAAGCCTCTTATCCAATGTTAAATACAGGAAAGAAGAGAGCAGATGTCGAGTATCAATTCTACACTGTCCAAGATTGAAGTTATTGAATGTCTACGTGCGCCCATAATCCGCAAGATGTCAGTTTTTTTAGAACAACAGTTAGGTGCATAAGCGCTCCAAACAAATTATTGTAGCTAGAACTCTCTTTTTATTACATTCACGCTCTGTCGTTTGAATTATCATTCTCCAGTTTTTTTATTATTTTAAAATTCAATGTTGGTATGGGACGATGACAAGAGTGGTTGTTGACGTGGACAGTAGATGGTGAAGTGGGGCCAACCAGCAAGAGCGTGGTGAAACACTGACATGAAGCATTTAGCTTCGAGTGACTTCAATGAGCGAGGGCTCCGCCTGAGCGCTGAAAGCCACCGGCACAGCGTACAAACTGGCTGGTGAAAGCGTCGGCAATTCCCTGGAAATAAAGGAAAAACAACTTGTGAATATCATTACATAATCTGTGAGGTTAGACCGCCAAGCATGATACAAAAACACTGAATCATAAAATGATTTCTAAAAATAGTAGGAATTTGTTGCAGGGTTGTTGAATGAGGTGCACCAGTTTTTACCGTAGATGCCCGCTATACTAGGGATGGGTATCGTTATAAAAGTATCGATATTTTGTATCGATGCTGTATCGTATCCGAGTATCGATATCCCAAGTATCGTTGGGCATGAATATCGATATTTTAAAATATCGAGTATCGATACTTTAGTGTCACAAACTATCAATATCATCCAATTTTCTCAAGAAAAATAATTTTTTCAACAACTTTTATTCATTTTTACACTATAAAGAGTCCAAGCAGAGTGATTTTTTCCATGATATAAACGTTACTTGTGCAACCAAAGAGTAATGACCCAAAAGCCTCTCTATCTTCTTCATTTTTTAGCCATTATGTTGAATTTTCCGCGAGAACAGTATCAATATTCGATATTTAGAAATATCGGATCTAAACTATCGATATTTTGAAATATCGAGTATCGATACCAATCCCTATGCTATACAGGGTGTAACGAGTGGTTAACGATCATTCTCCAACAAAATACAACTAATTTCCAACAAAAAGTGCCTCGTGACATTTTTTGGTATCCCCAATCAAAATGCCTTTTTTTTTACTTTGAAATTTGTTTCTCGTGTTTTTGATCTTTGCTCAACAAATTTACCATAACTCGCTCAATTCAAGAGTATGCTCAAATCTAAAAAATCAATTGGAAAGGGCGTTAAATTTACAATATTTATGATGGCCAATAACATTTTTTAAAGTGGAGTTGAGATGCGCAAACGACGTATGAAAAGCAAAACTTGTCAAAATCTTGAAATCGCTTGTTTTTTCAGTCGCCCGGTAACCATATCAATTCTTGACACAGAATGGGGAATTTGCCTCATATTTTTTTTTTTTTTTTTTTCGAATGAGGGTTTATTTTTATGGAATAAAACCATAGTGAGCTGCTCGAAAACGCATCCAAAAAATTTAGAGAATTTAAGAAAGATGGAAATTTTAAATGTGGTGGCAATGTGTAAGAGGCAGCCATGTTTGAAACGTAACGGATATTCTACCAATCTGACTTCAAAGGAGGTTCTGTGGCGCTTACCACAGAAGCGGAACATACACGAGCTTTTAGCTTACAAGGATTAACACAAGAGTGTGTGAACTAGGAAGGAGGGCAGAACGCAGAACTCAAGACACAAAAGTGACCAAAAGAAACAATATTACTCACTTTTTTACAATACGATTCTACCTACTAGTTTATCAAGCATTATTAGTCTTCATCTTCTCTTATTTAGTTTCAAGATTTGAATCACATTATTCGAGTAGCCATTTCGTTTTTTTTTTCGTATGACGTCAACAATATTCCTCGATTTTCGCGGTGTTTTGGAACAGAGGCTTCACTTGATTAGACATTTTCTGCTACGGTAATTTTTTCCTCTTGGTTATTCCTAGTGTTAAACGTTATTCTAGGGCCCTATTATAGGATTTGACTTGAAATTCCAGAATCTAAAATTGAGGCAAATTCCCCATTGTGAAACTACCCAAAAAAGTGCGCCAAAATCTCAGGTTTCCAACGGTGTAATCAAAAAACATTTTACAATTGAATTCAAGGGAGAAATTTCTGTTTGAACGCGGAAAAACGTGCATTTTTTTTCAACGAAATTTACGGTTAGATGGGAGAACTCAGTGCTTCCAAGGAGCCGCGGCGGAGCAGACCCCGGATTCCACCCGTCTAACCGTCGATTTCGTGAAAAAAATGTACAATTTTCCGCGTTCTAACAGAAATTTCTCCCGATTCGATTGTAAAATTTTTTTGGTTACACCGTTGGAAAGCTGAGATTTTGGCGCACTTTTCAGGGAAATTTCACAATTCTGCGTCAAGAATTGATATGGTTACCGGGCGACTTGAAGAACAAGCGATTTCAAGATTTTGACGAGTTTTGCTTCCCATAAGTCGTTTGCTCATCTCAACTACACTTAGAAAAATGTTATTGGGCATGAAAAATATTGCAAATCTAACGCCCTCTCCAATTGATTTTTCAGATTTGAGCATACTCTTGAATTGAGCGAGTTTTGGTAGATTTATTGAGAAAAGATCAAAAACACGAAAAAAATTTCAAAGTGAAAAAAAAAGGCATTTTGAGTAGAGATACCAAAAAATTTGGAGAGACACTTTTTGTCGGAAAATTGTTGTAGAACACGTGGGAGAAAGATCGTGAACCACTCGTGATACACCTTGTATACCAGTACCTAATAATGATGGGAATCGATCAATGTTGTCAACGATTATTTCATCAGGACCAATTCACCGATTAATCAGTGTCTCAAAAATCGATTATTTCAGATAAGATTGACAAAAAAAAAAGAAATGAAAAAAAAGCAGGAAGAATCAATAAAATAAACTTTAAGTAAGACAATTTTCACTCTGCAAAGTCGACACTTGAAATTATTATTCATTTACTTAAGATGTTCCCGAGGGTGCCCTACGTTCGGCACCCGGGCCTTAAAAAGCTCTCGGCACCCGGCTCGTTCAAAATCGAGTTTCACTTTCGGCACCCAACTGAGATAGATTGTTACTTTCGGCACCCCGTTACGTCGGGCACCTGAGTTGCGTTGAACACCTTAATTTGCCTTCCCACTTTTACAGACTTGAGACTGTCTCCACTGTCTGTGGAGTTGGGATTAAAAATTTGTTGTTTTGTGTCCTTCAGGAAGCCGTCAAATGATAATACAACTGAATGAGGGTGGGGGTACCTACCTACGTTCGGCACCCGCTCTGGCCAAAAACGAGTTTTGCGTTCGGCACCCAGATTCTACGCTTTCACATTGAACGACTTCCCACTTCAATGGGCGCTCTTCGGAATAAAACATGCTCAAATTGTCAATTTTTCAACGGTCCATCAATTTTTCTTTTCAAAATTCAAATTGGAAGAGTAAATCAAGTTTGAATGCAAGAAAACGAGAGCTTTACTAGAAAATCTAGTGTTTTACGCGGTGTATGGTCACTCTCGATTTCAAGATGACATGACGAGTTTGGTATCATATTCAGTGGCGGTTCCCGCCCCGAAACTCAGGGGGTGCACAGAGATAAGGAGAAGCTATGGAGAAGGGACAAAATAGGTGATTTTCTCTGCCAAATAGAAATTTCAACGATATGCAAATGGGATAAATCTTGGTAACTTTTTCATCTTAAAATTGCAAACGGTACTAAATACTTAGGTGCAATAGACACGAAACATGTTCTCTAGTGGTTAACAGAAATTCTGGAATACTTAATCATCAAAGGTCGAAACCCAAGAAATTCATCCATCTAATTGCAATAGCTGAAATGTATATTTGCCCGTGACGATTCAAAACATCGTCCAATTCGGAAGAAAAATTAACGAGCCCCTTGAAAACTCCGAGATTCGAAGAATCTTCCCTCTCATCATGCCCACGCACGGCTATTTTTCTAACCGTTTCGTTTTTTTTTTTTTTTTTTGTATCAGATTATGACGATGTGCACTGTCGAGTTGTTGCATTATATTTTGACGACACACTATACGCAAATCTACCAGAGCGTTCTTATGGGAGACAGCCAATGCGTTTTTCAATTTTTTGGCTAAATGGGAGATCACTTATGCCGTCTTTAACTCGAGCCTCATTTCGGTTGGAGAACAAAGTAGGCGAAATTGTCAGTTAGTCACTTCACACCCACAAAGCCAATCTACCTTCTTATAATAGTCGACATTAAAACTTACGGTACAAATCTGCACGGTTTCTGAAATCTGCACGGCAAATTTCAACGCCTGCTGGAGTCCATATAGAGACAGCAAAGGGCTGCCAGTTTCTCGAATGTCGCACTTTTCCATAATCGACAAACGCAAATAGTTTACTTTACTTTAATGTAAACTACTCATCGTACCTACAACACTCTAAGTACTCACAATACTTTGAACAAAACGGTGTGTACCTACTGAAACGGTAGTAAGCCGAAAACGTAAAACGGAATTCCCTTATCAGGTTTGTTTGTTTATGGATGGACGGATGCTCTATTTAGGTTGCCAAGGAATTCCGTGATAGGCAATAACGAGAGGGGGGAGTCCCATTAGTTTGTTTGTTTACTTATTACTCTACAAGGAAATCCGGATTGCAGAGCTCTCTGACGGGGGAGCAACGAACCAATGCTGCTCAAGACGACAAAATGTCCTGCTCTCTGGTTGGTCAATCTCACGTGCCTGCCTCCCTCGAATGACGTCACCCTCCCCAGAAGTGGTGCAAAGGAAAGTGATGCTCCAAACGGGTGTGATTGGTCAGAAAAGAGGGAGCTCCCGCCAGTTTTCGCGCGTAGATTCAACTAGCACAGTGCCTACGATCGAGTTTTCTGTCACTAGCCAACTTACTCTTGAAACGAAGAGGAACGAACTTTGAATTTATTTTTCTTTTTTAATTGGCTGGGGGTGCACATGCACCTATGCTCCTATCAGTAGCCGCCCCTGATCATATTCTATGTATTTTTTACGCTGACTCTAATGGTGATACGTTAGAATAATTCTGACAGCTAGAAAGTGGATTTATCGCAGAAAACCTTCATTAAGAAGTACATTAAACCTTCAGAAAAAGTACATTAAATACGCATTATGCGTAGATATAGTAGTTAGCATAAAGTAACATCTTTCTACTCAATCACATCAATCAGCTAGATTCAGCTTTCTAATCTGCCTGGGTGCCGAAGGTAACAGGTCACTTAGCGACACTCGTCCATTCTGGCCCATTCCGGGTGCCGAACGTAAACACGCGAAAAGGCCCTTCACTCTTTTGGTTTATTATTTTCAATAATGAACCTTTAGAATCGACCAAGAAAAAAATTGTTAACCCCTCAAAATTTTTAGGTTTACGTCTCAAGGTGCTTAGAATCCAAAGATTGGCCGTCCGTCCGTCGTCTGCGGCACTTTCCCCACTTAGGATTGACCGATTTTGATGAAATTTAGTATGTAGGCTCCATTTGGGGTCTAGTTGTGCCCCGAAGATTTTGGTTGATGTAGGTCACTTCTAAGGGATGAAAAATAAGGTTTGAAATCCAGAAGATTTGAGATCCAGAAGCCACTCGCAAAACACATCGCACATTTCCTCCGGCTCCAGAACTTTCCTGAACCTACATTCAAATTGAAACTAGGAATCACTCGAGCAAAACTGTCGAACTCATATTGATAAGAACGGCTGTTACGTTTTCATGATTCCAAGGTGCCGAAGGTAACAGTCCATTCGCCATCCCATTTCAGTTTTCATCTTTGCCGGGTTATCAGAATAAACAGAGCTGAGGCGCCCCCCACTTTCACCAATCATTTCCAAAGGCCTGGGTGCCGAATGCAGGCCTCCCGTTCCCGAAACACACTTTGATGGCTTCTTGATCAAAGCTAGTTAATTAATCTCAATGAATCCGCGTCAACAAACAAAAATTATTTCTGTTGATATATCCCAGGCGAATTAGAAAAAATAGGAGAAATAATTCATAGTAAAGAAATTTCTTCACCAGCGTCTTCCGTTACACTTGGTTTATCATACCTCAAAAGTCCCCTATGGTGGGGGGTGAGCTCGAGGAGGGGGGGGGGGGTAAATTTTCTCCTATTTTTTCGACTTTTTTTCGGTTTTTTGCCTATAACTCCAAAAGTAAGCGTTCTACCGGATTTTTTACTATTACCAGAATTAAAGTACATGAAATTTCCTACAATTTGCTCCTCTGACTCAAGTCTCAACGATTACGCCTTCCGCCGCTAACAAAGTGTAACGGAAGACGCTGGTGAAGAAATTTCTTTACTATGAATTATTTCTCCTATTTGCCCATTTTTGGTCTAATTCGCCTGGGCTAATAATGATAACGTCTGGTGAATTTCTTTGCTTTTGCCCAGGGGGAAATCCGATAGACATCAGTAGCATCCATCATGTGATGCACTTTTGAAGTTATGCCACAATTCTATTGTACCATCCATCATTTTTAGTCTCAATCAAAGAAAACACATCGATCTTGAAACCTGAGATCTCAGTGAAGGAAAAGTTACCTAATCGTTACAAAATAGATTATTCCGATTAATCGATCCCTAGCACATACCACAACGGGGAAGGTTTCAAGGTTCAATTCCATAAATGAGTTCATCGTGCAAATACGTAGCGGTTAGAGTGTGATTTTAGTTGCAAAACATAATTTACAACTACAGGTGTGTCTGTCAGTTTCGCCTGAACAGGGCAACGGCAAGCCTGTCGAATGAACATGTACGTGATACACGTTCAGTTGCAGCTTGGCCAGCGAGCAACGTACATCCATGCATTTGATTGTTTAATACATTGAAAGTGGATGAACTGTTATTGTGTTCATTGTTTTGAGTTGGTCTGAAAGCTAATAATGTTGCCCAGTGAAGAAGATACGTATGCGAGTCTCGCATTTTTAGTAGCTTTGGGGCAAATAAACGACGAAGAAAGATTTTTATTGCAAATAGTTGCTGAAAAGAAACATAATATAGTCACACATCAATTTACTCAGCGAATTTAACCCATTTCCGGTCACTGATGCGTTTTCGCATCGTCATATTTTATGATTTTTTTAAATATTGAAAATAGTGGAAAATCTTTGCAAAAGAATTTTTTCCCGTTCCTGCTGTTGCTAAAATTTTCAGAAAAAATTTGCTCTGACGTTCGGGAGTTGAATGCGATTTTGGAAATTTTTTGAAAATGAGGCCTTTTAGCCGAAGGCATGATTATGATGGCTCAAATTCGATTCTGGGATAAATGAAACTGGATAAATCATATCGCTAAAAAGTAAAATTCATAAAATATCGAGTATTTTTGCTCTCGATTGGTGAGAAAATGATGCTTTTTTTCGGCCGGCATTCTCTAAAACAGTTCATCCTCCTCTCCCCATTACTCAGTTATTTCTACCCTTGGCTTGAAATGGGTTAAGGTTGCTCCAAAAGATGTAGGTAGACATAATTTTATGTCTACACGTGTGCATAAGTAGATATTTGCGAAAAACGGATCATCAAGTTGTTAGTTTTCTTGAAAACCTGGCTGGTCGAGAAGGAACGAATAAATTCGTTCTGGCCGGCTGGACCCCATACATGAACTGGCTACCGGTCGTTGCCCTGTTCAGGCAGCTGACAGGAAACTGACAGACGCAACTGCCCGTGTATGTCTGCCTTAACGAACCAACTCTGCAGTAGATACTCGAGAGGAATTTTCAATATCAACTTAATAAATAACCTTATTCTATTTTCCACAGTATTACAAAATCCCAACGAGTCACAAATCCAGAAGTTCCACGTTTTACCATCATAAAAAGAATAAGTATTCAAGTTAAATTTCAAATTTAAAAATAAACTGACTTTTTGATATAGTGGTAGAGGCATCACGTGGAAGCGTCACTGTCAATCACTCGAACAAAGAGTGCTGATAAGTTTATTAGAGCTGGCAATTGAGACCTTCCTTCGTTAACCCTGTACTTGGCAAAAGTATCCCCATGGCGATTCTTTCTTATTTTCCCCCTAAAGCGTACTTTGGACCCTCCAAAAACATGTTGAATTGAAAAGCTTTCAAAATGTTGAAATTTGAACAAATTTCCAACACATGTGGTAAGTATAGTAAGTACGTTTATAACGTGCACTGCCAAGTCACCGATGAATGAGAATTGTAATTAAATAACATGTAGGTATTTCGTTCTATTTCAAACAGAATAAAAGGAAAAGAAAAAACAAATGTGAAAAAAGAAGCCATAAATACAATAATGGAAGAATCGCTAGTAATAATTACTTGCAAGGTATAATTATTATATCTTCTCTAGAAATAACGAGTTTATTATCTAAAATTTTGGTACTTGTCCTTTGGGGATTTGTTTAAATTTTGTCCCTAATGTGTACTCTTAGCCCTCTAAAACGTGATAAAAATGAAAAAGCTCCCAAAATAGTGAAATTTGAACAGAAAACACGTATGGTATATTATACGTTGCGAAGTACAGGGTTAACTTACCCACTTTTGATAATTTAAAATAAGTTTGCGGAGGATATAAGGGACCTAAATATGAGGCAACACAGGATCATAGGAAGCAAAATTGATTAGGATTGAAAAGCACACCAATACGGCACAAATAGTGTTTGTTAGAAAGCAAACGACACTGAGCTAGATAAAATGCGGATGAGCTAAGAAATAGTCGTGATTACTACACAATACATTTTTAAATAAACGGCAGACCCTAATCGCGATCATCTCTTCCCAGTATCTTCCAAATCAACAGCAGCCCCAAAACACTACTATCAAACTCCATCAAGTCCATCAAGCATAAGTAGTAATCTGGAGGTGATACATGAGCGCTCTTGACCCACAAGCTGACTCAGAGGAACAGTGTTTGAAAAGTTCATTGAGAGTAGAGTTGTTTGAAGTTAAGGAAGAATAGAGGAAGGGTAGAGTTGTTTGTTGTTAAGGAAGTTTCAACCGCAGTTAATTAGCTGCAACTAGGGTGAAGCACAAAGAGTCTTACCGAGCAATAACTCAACTCAGAGGGATCTGTGATTTGATAATAATCAAATCAACGCTTAACTGACCAAAAGGTTCTCAGATAGGTTGGATAATCGCCCGTACATCCAACCTAAATTAGATTATAAATTTGCTATTATCTTCGATGTATTGATTAATAACTGAAGACTCACAAAGTCCGAAAAAAGCCCTGTTCGCGCGAGGAAGATCATGCCGATCCATAGGCATTGTCCCTCGGAGGGTTTCGAGCAAAGGGGCCTGATTCTTTCATTCGGTGGTTTCTGAACGCCTGTTGAATGAGAAAATTAGGGTAAGCGTCTGACTGCTTTACTGAACTTTAGACGCAGAAAGATTTGTCCTCACTCATCTGGGTCAAGATTTAAAGGAAACCTCCAAAAATTAGGAAAAAAAAAATAGTTTCGAACGGTTCCTAATAATAAATCCAAGCCTAGCTTCAATAATGGTCAAGCTCAAACCTCATACCCTACATAGAAACTGGAAATTATAAAGCAATGAGCTAAGTTATGAAAAATACCCCGAATACTAAGAAAAACAGTACCTACGTTCTTCTCAACCTTCGTTTCATGGAAACATGGAAACAAACAGCTAGAGCGAGCTAAACTGTGGAAAGATGGGCCAAATTGACAAAACTGTCTGGAAAGGTGAGCATCGGCGCTCATGAGAGTCTAGCCCCCAACAATCTTTGTCCGGTTTCAGCGCTACCTCCCGCCACTTCAACGAACTACCATTCCTGGTTACCATAACGACCATTCTAAAGGTTGTTGTCCCATAATAATTTTCGTTTCTCATATTCGAATAGTAGATCGTTGAAGTGCCAGAAGGTAGCGCTGAAACCCGACAAGGATTGTTGGGGGCTAGACTCTCATTTGGGGCTCACTCGCTACAGCTGCTTGTCTCCAAATCATTAGCAACCTTCTTGATGATAATGAATGGTAAGATTCCGAAAAAGTGTCGTACCTTTATAAGAGAAACCCATTTATAAGATAATGAACGAATACAGCGACTGCATTTTTTATCAAAAATCCGTATAAATGCTTACATGAAAATTCGATTAACTCAAGATTAAAGACTAGACATTCTATGTCATTCTATCTAACATAGCCATCCACATTTATGAGGAATTAAACATTAAATTCAACTTACAATAACAGAAAAAATCAAAATTCAGTAAATCTGCAAATCAATGAATGAATTTAAACCCGTTAGCGTTGCAATTGAATTTGTTAAGGTAGGTCCTTCCTTTCATACTTTTCTATTTATTACTATAGGGGGGGGGGGGGGGGGGGTACATCTTATACCAAAGAATAACGATAAGTTCTTTGAATGGAGAGTTTCCTTTGTTTTGGAAAGGAAAACAAAGAGTTTGTTGACGTTAGTAAAAGAAAAATATTATATTGTTGGTCTGAGCTGTCAATATTCTCAAAGATAAAAGTTGTCAATAAGTTGTTTTTGAATCGGTAACGGACGTAATTGACAATAAACTCATGAATCATGTAGGGGTATTCATATTCAATCAGAAAGAAATCAACAATCTGATCCCAGTTATTTTCCAATGAAATCCGTAAATAAAATACAAAACCAAACGAGAGTAAGTGATCAATAAAAAAAAAACGCGTTTATTTACCTGCCGACATTAGGTAGGTACTCCCATGAAGATGGGCAATAGAGTTCACGAAGTCAATAATCGCTCCGTTTTACATCTAAACAAAATTAGACCCAGTGGATAAATCACCCCGTTTATATTCGAACATTCAAATACATTTTTTGAGAACTTTGTTTTTAATTACATAGGAATTATACAGGCGTCACTCTTTGTGAAGTATGAGGGAATTTGACTCAAGTAGTTACGTAAGTTGTTAAACTAAACTCAAGAGACAACGCGGGTTCGAGTCTAACATATGGAGCCTAATTTATTATTGCAGCACAAAAAATCAGACATACGAGTACAACTTGAAATTTACGTGGAAAATTAAAAAAACTTACAAACTGGCATCACTAAAAAAAAACCCTATAGGCTAGTGATATAAATTACAATCAAAATCAAAATTTAGTCCATCCATGCGCTATGATTCTAGTTCCACTACACATTTTACAAACCATGCAGTTCGGCAACATGTCAACGTAACACAGAGGTACACAAGTAAGTTTCTTACCTGACTTTTTTGTCGCTGTGCTGCGATTCCTCTTCTTTTTTGTTGAGGAGGAACCATTTGAAGAACTCGTAAGTTGACCAGCATATGGCAGTTGATGGCATTTGATACAAAACTCGAGGGCTGAGACCTTTGAAGAATCCTAAGGGTCCGCCCAGTCGATAGACAGCTTTCACTGCATTGGTGAGTCCTTTTACATTCGCCTAAAACAAAATGTTGAATTGACAGTAAATAGTACGAACGCAACTGAGCAAATTGGAAGCGGGATCAACCCAGTGACACAAATTGGACATTTGAATGATTTCAAGTCGTAGGCGAGCGGAAAACACCCATCCGTCTATAAGAATGGAAAGAGTCAAGAAATGCTACAGAAATTAGACTAATTCTTCTACGTTTTGTAGGTTGAAATTTGGTCAATTGAATATATCTGTCGACAGTTTCGAGCACAAAAAGATGCGGATAACCTGTTCAGTGTGACCATGGACTTTCCTCCGAAGTAGTCCATAAGAATCTCTTGGGGTGTTTGGAGTTTTCCTTGAGTGGATCTCCAGTTACCTGAGTGAACGATCACTTATCGTCCGTTTGAAGGTTGTCCAATCGAGGCAATTCTTGGCCACCTCAGGAGTTCCGCAGGGTTCTCACATTGGGCCACTGATGTTCTTGCTTGTAATAAATAGCGTTAACGGTGTGCTGCGTGGAACAAGGTATTTGCTTTTTGCGGATGATTTGAAGCTGTACCGTACTGTTGAGTCGATCTGCGACTGCCGGGATCTCCAGACTCCCATCGACGCACTTCTCTTGAGGTGCTCGTCCAACAGCTTGGCTCTAAACCCATCCAAATGCTCGGCGATGACCTTCCATCGGCCTGAATCCCCCATCCACTACGACTACCATATCAAAAACACTCATCTGGCCAGGGTATCTTCGGTTCGCGATCTAGGAGTTTTAATGAACCACCATCTCACTTTCCCGAACCACATATCCACCATATCGTGCAAGGCAATGAAACTGCTTGGATTTGTTAAGCGAAGTACTAGAGAATTCGACCAGGTACCAGCAATAGTGACTCTTTACAAGGCACTGGTTTTACCAGTCCTTGAATATGCTTCCGTTATTTGGAGTCCGTACTGAGCTCAAGATTACACTCGCTTTTTTGGATTCCCTTCTCTCGCACGAATTACCTTTACAATGGCCCTCTGTCTCGTCTGCCAAGAGAAGCGAACTTTTACATATCCAGTTGCCCGGACATAGACTTCTTTCATCATTCATTGACTCTCATACGTCGAGAAGTGTTGCTCATTATTCTAAGTCAAAATAGAACGAGAAGTGTTATTTCATTGCCATAGTTTTCAATTTTCTAACGCGGACAGTTATATTAATTCAGTTATTGTCACATTAAATATTGTTAGCAATAAGTATGTTTATATTGCATTGGGCTTGCCCGTTTCGATTAATAAATAAATAAATAATATGACTTTCTGACACTACGAAGTAACTCAAATTATTTGGGTGAAACAAACTCTCTAATTAAACTTACTTCAGATTGCGTGTTGAGGAGCGTTTTGCAGACATCCAATGGGGTAGTGATGGCAGCAGCTATACCCCCCGCGAGAGCACCAGACACCATGTGCATTGCCGGGTTGTACTCCCGCGTTGGGTTTGTGATGTTCTGAGCGACTTCGTACGTCATAAAGTGGAGACTCTGCAGAACAAATTATAGCAATAACAATAAATTGCAATATAGATAACTGATTCGTTTTTACATGTATTCAAAACAAAATCACGCCCGATCTACGGATCTGCGATTATCCAGATGAAGGTACCCTCAAACCACAAGTTGTACAATTAATGCCCATTCCACAAACATTCTTTGCCACCATTCTTTCCAGCTTTCTAACAGTAATCTTCAGAAAAAAGGAAAAAGTTGTCCTAATAGATATTAGTTTCATACCTAATTTATCAAAACGATTAAGGAAAGTAAAATAAAGAAGCAAACTTACTTGAAAAGGTATATTCATTGTCAACTGCGTCGTATAGCTTCGGTAAAATGCGGCAATACCCTGCGTGGCGTAAACCCTTCGTATACAATCGAATACTCCCCGGTAAGGGCTGTTGAACATCTGCAGTCGCTGTTTTACAGCTGAAAAAAAATAGGTAACTACAATAACAGAAGAAATGTTTTACGAGGGAGAGTTGGGGGCCCAGCCTCTTTCAACATTGCCATTGTCGGATCTAGAAGTTCATCTTCCAATGATCAATGATGAGCAATTTACGATCATGTTCCGGTCACTTGCCAGCAAGTAGTTGTAAACATGGAAGTGATCCACTTTGCTTTCAGTTTTTGTAATACTTAGAAGAAGATGTGGCTGTTGAAAAAAGTCACCTCACTTTGTTTTTTATTAAACTCGGTTAACTGAAATGATTGTTAATTACGATTTTGGAGGGAAAAATTAAAGTTGTATGCACATTTGTCAATTCCGCGCTGAAACAGCAATTTTGGTTCTTTTGAATATTTTTTCAATGGTTCGTCCGATTTTGATGACATTTTCAGGGACTAATCCTCAAAATATTCTGGTTGGATGGTAAAAATCTGAACTCAGTACGAAAAAAATTACATCTCCAAACGTGAGCTGTTCTAAACCTAAATTTTTGATATAAATGTTCCTTTTTCTCCCAGAATACTCAAGCTATCCATCTGAAATTATTACAGCACCATCAGTATACTTAGTGAAGCAAATATGGCTAACAAAGTTTTTATGAAGTTCACGGGAAAAAAAGTTGAGGGTTTTAAATTTTGGCGATATTTTGAATTTTCACACTCATATTTAAGCTCAATGGCGTTATTCCGCAAAACCCTCAATCATAATTAAAGGTACGTACTAGAAGAACAACCTCTAAAAATTTGGTTCTAATCGGATTAGTAGTTACAAATAAGCTCAAAAACGTAAGTTTATAGGAGAGCGGTTCGAGTCAAAAAGGCGCGGCCGAGTTAGGGCGGTCAGGTTTATCGAAATTTGAACGACTGTTCCTGGCTGTTCCAACCAATGGAATTGCGGTATCAATTCTCGATAGTTCAACATCGATATACATATTGAATAGAATACCTACATCGTTTAGAATCGAAACCTCAAAGAATGATAGCCTGTGTGAAGGTTTACTTGGCTTTTTAGTCAATCGAAAATGCCGAAATCTACGCGGAATTTCAAGAAGAAAAAAACAAAGTTCGGCATTTATTGAAACGTGAGTTGATAACTAATTTTATACCGTCAAATAATTACTTATTATAATAAATGTTGTTCTATCTCCTGTTCCCCCGCGCAAGTGAAGAGGTATTATAAATAGTGCAAGTTTCTCATGACTTCGTGGGTACTCTACATGTTCGTAAACAACAAAACCGTTGTAATTTCTTTTTTTCAATCAAAGTTTTTCTTATTGGGCTGACTAGTCCGTGTTATTCTAAATAAATAAATAAATCTCAGCCTGCGCATCATTCCTTCTCCAGGGCTTACGAGCGCTCCCCAGCACTAGGTGGTTCTTCCAACCCAAATTTGGAGCACTTCTACTCATCAGATTTAATTTTATTTTATTATTATTATTATTATTATTATTATTTTTTGAAATTACCGGAATTGAGTCTATTAAACAGACTCAAATGTAAATTTTACAAATTTTGGGAAAAAAAATGTTTGGGCGTCCGGACAGAAAATTGACATGTGTCCCTTTTTGTTAGAGGATAAGCAAAGTTCATGATATACAGGGTTTCCCATTAGTTATCCATCAAACTTCGGGAGTAGTTTCTACAACTAATTTGCATCAAAAAATATCTTTTGGAGATTTTTTAAAACCACTTAAAATCCGAATTTTTTGACTTTTTAAAATTTTTTTCTCGTGTTTTCGACCTTACATCATCATTAAACCGCTCATAACTCCCTTAAATCACACTCAAAAATTAAAAATAAGGATACGGTTGGAAAGAGCGTAAAATTTCTCAATAGATGAGCCGTTGACCAGTCAAGAAAAACTGAACGTTAGAGTAGTATTTTTACCTCAAACTTTAAAATTTGTCAATATTTATTTGTGTGAATATTTTGATGATTTTTCCTCATTAAAACAAGGAGGGGCTCAAAAGCTTAAAATTTGCTCCGTTTCATCAGCTCTCCAACGGTATAGTAAAAAAATGTTTTACAATCGAATTTAAGGGAGAAATTTCTGTTTGAAAAAAAAAAACGTAAATCCGGAGTCTGCTTCGCCGCGGTTCCTCCAAAGCACCGAGTCTCCCCGTCGAACCGTCGATTTCGTTGAAAAAATTCACATTTTTCCGCGTTCAAACAGTAATTTTTCCCTTAAAGTCGACTGTAAAATATTTTTTGATCATACCGATGGAAAGCTGATGAAATGGAGCAGTTCTTTAGCTTTTGAGACCCTCTGGCAAATACCTTGTTTTAATGAGAAAAAATCGTCAAAATTTTAAAAAACAGAAATTGAAAATTTTTAAAGTTTGAGGTAAAAATAATACTACTCCAGCGTTCAGTTTTTATCGAGTGGTCAACGGCTCATCAATTGAGAGATTTTATGCTCTTTCCCACGGTATCCTTATTTTTAATTTTTCAGTGTAATTTAAGGGAGTTACGACCGTTTTAATGGTGTAAGGTCGAATACACGAAAAAAATCTTAAAAGTCAAAAAAGTCGGATTTTAAGGGGGTTAAAAAAACTTCAAGAGGCATTTTTTGTTGCAAATTAGTTGTAGAAACTACTCCCGAAGTTTGGTGGATAGCTTATGGGACACCCTGTAAGTATAGCAAATATGTAGATCGACCCAACAAAGCACTCTACGTCAACTGATTGGGGGTCCACTGGAATCATCAACTCCTTCTTTGCCGAGCTTTCGGTAAATTTATTATCGTCTATAGGCCTCGAAGGAAGTTTTACTCAGTGAGCATACCAAGAGTCAATTTTAAATGTACTGGTGGAGACGCCACCATAATCAATTAAGATATGGAATTAAATGAATTAAACACCAGCTTTCGTGTTTTCTGCGAGCCCTGAAGAAGGTAATAAATTTACCGATAGCTCGGCAAAGAAGGAGTTGATAATTCCAGTGGACCCCATTCCCATTCTTGATATATCCATAAATTCCACCAAACCATTATTTTCTCACTAGGTATACCTATGCGGGAAAGCCTGTAAATATAAATGGAAAGTCTGTAAATGACCTAGATGAGAATGCAACGTGCCACCCACAATTTTACTTTCTACTTTCTTCCAACCAAAAAAGTGGAGTATGCCCGACATTAATATGATCTTTCAGTGCGATGTATGCAAAACCTAAAATTCGAGTTGGTTCAACAGGAACGAATTTTGATGAAGATAATGAAATACCAACAAATTTCGATGAAAATAATGCACTACCTACAAATTTATTTCGACATAAAAATATTAAATTGTGATGGAGTTTAATACTATCGGAACGCGGTACAGTCCGGGAGAAAAATCGTAGCGATCGCGTTTATTTATAGAATACGGTGGCTGAGAAGATTCGACCTTGGTTGTCCAAAATGGCGGCTGTTGAATACTCTCTCGATCTCGACTTCAAGTAGGCACATTCAATGATTCGGACATCCCTGGTTTTGAAGACGATTACGAAGCAAATTTGCTAATAGTTTTCGAGTGACGGAAGTATCTATACGATACGCAGAAAGATATATTATAGTGAATAGGGCGTGGGTGGTTGATAATGAAAAGAACAAATATGAACGAGCCAGCCAAGTTTTCAGGCGATTCCGATGGAATCAAATCAATAACGAACGGCACATCACCAGGGTGCACCACCCACCCGACAGAACTCGAATACAACCAAGGAAAATATACATGTATGAATCTTCAAGCATTGGATCTTGTTTCAATTCAACAATTTCAATCCAAATACGCAAAATGAAATGCGTCAGTTCTGAAAATACCACACTTTCCTCGTTAAATTCGACTCGTACGAACAAATGTTTGGATTCAAGGCGGAAAGGTGAACATGTCAGTTGTATGGCGGAAACCTATGCGTAGGAACCTACGAAAGTAGAAGGCACACCTCTTTCTATTCTAGCACAACAAAAGAGAACCCTCATCAACGAAACAAAATCAAATGATCGAGAGAGGATCATTTATAGAAAATAATTCCAAGTTATAATACACTTAGCCTAGCTACCTATCAGGAAATAAAGTTCATGATTACCATAATAATGCTTAATAAAGCAAGAAGGAATAAAAATGCCAACTTGAAGCAGAAAAGAAATCCTGTTTATTTTGTACTTTTTCTATTCAAATTGGTAGTCCCTATACATCTGGAGGTCTGTATACTATCTATCTGTCGATTCTAGAAGATGGGAAAGCAAGAAAAGAGATGTACTGGTGATAAATACTAACCACTTGGTGAACTCGGAGCAGCAGTTGACGGAAGATATTAACAAAATAATCTAGTTACGTAAAGAAGATAGCAACTGAGGCATCGTGAAGGTGAATGGACCCTTGTAAAGAAAAACGTTTTGAAAAAGAATCCACGGAACACTTGGACCATTTTCCAAATTATAGGTAAGTACGAATTTCATAGGTAAAATGTCCAAAAACCACCCAAGATTACTTTCTCGAAGGTATTATAACTACAATAACTATCACTGGACAACCAATAGGTTGTTTTGGAATTGAAATTAATGGTCAACGGTTTTCCGATTTAGGTACCTTGCTACCTACTTTCAGGGGTGTAGTGTGATCATACGATCATTTGTTATGTAACGAGGAGCGCAAACTGGACTTGAAAGTTGAAACACAACGGGGGGGGGGGGGGTTAACCTTGCACGGAGCATTCTTGCTGTTCGATTCCTCGCTGTTATGTGGTGCGTTTCCAGTTGTTTGGTTTGACACAATGAAATTGAAGCAGGTATCCAGAGGTTGAATAGGTACAGAAGGTATATTAATTTTATAATAGTGATCGAGGAAGTGCCAATACGCTCAACTTCAAAAAATACGATAAAAATGGAATTTTCAAAATTTTCAATGTTAAAAATTTAATCCCAAAACCTGTTAAATGTTTGTTTTAGGGATAAGAATATAGACATTTTGTATGATAATGGAGAAAAATGGACTCCATCATTATAATGTGCCTCCATATATTTCCACGTTATCTGTAAAATTCTAAATTTTGTGGGTTGAAATAGTTTTTAATAGTTGAATTTACCATAAGTGTAATATTATGTGAACATTTTACCACATTTGTTAAATTTAATGATAATTCTCACGTTTAATTAAATTTACGTTACTGTCCATACCAATAGGCCAACTGATAGAGCTCAGGTATAACCTAGAAGTTTTGACTCTGGAATTCCCACTTCTACCATTAAGATTTTAGATTTAAAAAAGCACCAATACTGGCATGGGAACACACTATTTTATCAATGAAGATACTTAACCTGGGTTCACATAGGTGCGTAATGTCCGTAATCCGTAATGCGCAAAAAGAGAAGGGTGGGGGGGGGGGTGTTCCGTAATCCGTAAAGTCCGTAATGCGTAAAAGAGCGTTCACATGGCCAAATGATTACGTTATTACGCAGAAGCGCGCAGTAGGTTCTGCGCAGAATTGTTTTCCCACTCGCCTTTTTTCCCGCGTTCAGCTGTTTTGCTGTTTCGCCCTGTTCATCGATCGAATAATTTCTTATTGATTATTAACTTCGAAAAAAATGATTTTCATCGTCTTCTTGGTGATTTGCCTACTTGTAGGCCCGGTGAATGGTATACCCAGTGTTGAGCAAAAATTAGCTATAGCTAACAGCTAAAAGCTGCAGCTAAATTAGCTACGATTTAGCTGAAGCTAGCAGCTAAATATTTAGCTCTTAGCTGTCGAGGAACAGCTAAAATTTCCAGCTAAATTAGCTATTAGTTGAAAAATTAACTAGCTAATAAATTAGTTAGCTAATGCCCAACTCTGGGTATACCCATTTCGGAAAACGAGGTAAGTACCTTTGATGTAAAAAAATAATGTTATTGAATTGTTGTGAAGAATCGCAATGTTCAAAACGACCAAATTCTCTCAAAAATGTCTTTTAACCCAGGTTTTTGGAAGTTGAATCAATTGAAAAATAGGTTTTTGGAAGTTGAATCAATCATATTTCCACATAATACGCAGACTTCTTTCATGCGGTTATTGGAGAATGATTTGATTTCTGAGGATTTATTGACATAATTTGATCGGACGAGATCAATGAGGCTCTCATTAAAATCACTTAAATTCATATCCAGCAAAGCACAATGCAAAAACGAAAATGAAAACCAAATAACAACCCGGAATCGGCAATCGGATTGTTTGGTCAATAAACCAAAAACGAGACCGAGTCAACGACGAACAGCTGAACGATGAACAGGCGACGAGCTTTCACGAAGTTTGCCGAAATTTATCGAAGTTCATCCGTAATGCGTAAAATATCTAATTTTTCAAAACGATACACTCCGCTCCAAAAGTCTTCGTCCGCAAAGATTGCTCCCGGCCCCTCAATCGGCTCCAGCCAATAGCATCCAATTACGCACTACGGATTACAGACATTACGCACCTATGTCAACCAAGCTTTAGACATAGAAATGAGGAAAATTGTCTTAAAACAATGCTCCCATCTTGACCAACATAAATATGGCTTAGCTAATTAAATCATAATGAAAAATATAATTTATATTGAAGAACTCATGTTTCTCTATTTGCCTCTATATTACTATTTTATAATAATATAGGAACACAACCAGGTTCCTAGGTAGGTAACTAGGTACCCCAATTCACAAGTTTTTGTCTCAGCTCAAATTCCAAGCCAATATTTGAACAAGTTGTGCCTCTGAGCACATTATGTACATAGAAACCGTTATCAGATAAATGGACAAAACGAAGAGAATTTCTTCGCGCATCACATTTCTTACCGTCACTGGGCGTCATAACTCCGTCGTGTAACAGCGTTGAAGTAACACCGGCAAGTCCTGAAACACAAAAAAACACATTTTATTTAATTAGTTTGTGACAGAAAGACCGAGTTAGACTTTTCCAGATAAAACAGAAGAGCCACAAAATATACTGGAACCTCAAAATCCCAAACTTTAGCCCTGAAATCCGAATATTTTGGCAGAAAAGAGCTAAAGAAAAAACGTGGTAGGTGTTTTATTTTCTTGCACCCACAGGAGCGTTAAAGATTTCATGTCACAACCACAATTTGGAAAACATTAAAAAAAAACAGCCATCCTCTCCTCATTACAATTTAGCAATGATCAGACATAATTTTACAAGCAATTTAAGCTAATTTTATGAGATTGCGTCGAGTTCCATGACATGTTTTGTCAGATCAAGAAACAACCTCATGAAATTTCACGAACAAATTCCTCGCCAAAGTGCCTAATGAAATTTCATGAAATTACCCTTAATTTCAAATGACCTGTAACTCGAAATTTTGGGTGCAGTAAACAACTAAGTTTGATACATTTAACGTGTTTTCCAAAGAAGAATCGGGCGGTGAAGTCAATTTTTCGAATTGATAGGTCAAAATTTGTAATGTTTCTACATTTTGGAATGGTAACGTGAATATTGGTAGATTGATTTAAAAAATCGAAGAACTGACCTCACTAAGTGATTTTGTGTGAGAAAACACATTGAAATCATGTATCATAATCTAGTAGTTTGGGACACCCTGAAATCCTCGATTTTTGCAATTCTTCATGAAATTTCACGTAGAATCAGAATGTACAATATCAAATGGAGATTTTCATCTGAAACCCCAAAGTGAAAATTGTAAGAAGTTACGTAACTAACATAACAGGTAAACGTGGGAGGTTTGAAGGAGGGTTAATCTTCAAAATTCAAGATTAAATTTTAATGACAAAAAGAAATTATGTGAATCATGTGAATGTTAGTAGGGGGAAAGCTTCAATATGAACCACTACACGAATGTTTTCAATTTTTTTCCGAGTCAGTAAGTGGTTGAGATACCAGATTTTTAGTGAGTCGGTTGGTCTGACTGTCAGTCTTTTGTAAATTCCTTGTTTCTGGCAAAATAAATCATTTGAAGTTAGATAACACAAGATTACAACATTTGGGGTGGTCTGGCTGCCTCGTTCTTTCGCCACTTTTCTCATGGTATTTGGTGCGCTGAATCCGAATCTGACGTCAGTTTTTTTGTTTACGTCGGATTTTCAAGATTTTGTGCGATTTTTCTAGTTCTCACTTTTCTTCATTTTTTAGTGAGCACTCATCTTGCTCAAATCTCCTCAAAAAGTACTCAGACTTATAGGAAAATTCATGTAGAATCCGAATATGTACTTAGTTTTTAAGTAAAGTTGTGTTAAACCCCCTATTTTCTACAAAACGTATCAAAAAACGCCGGTTCCCAACGTTTTTTCTTCGGGGTTTCCCTTACATTTGGCCACTTGAAAAAAAATTAAGGCTAAAAAAAATTTTCTCGGGCCTTTACTTTGTAGGGGGGACACCCCAGAGGAGAATGAGACCAATCGCAGCCCCCTAAACCCATTAATATCGAAGGAATGAGCTTTTTCATGGCACTGAGATGAAAATTCACAAAAACCGTTAATTAATTTTTCGAGATAAGTATGTGCGCTCCTAAATCTGTTTTCCTCAAATGGATTTTCCTTTCTTCTACATTTTTTATAATTGCCGCCTATAAGAGTAAGATCGAAAACAAGCACTCTGTAACCGGTCAAAGCTTGGCTGTGCCGCCCTAATGTGACCTTGGGTGCAACAAGTCCATCAAGGTCTACTACCTTTCCAATCACCTGGACAAATTCACTCACAATCTTGGCGACTTTAGTGAAGAACAAGGGGAGAGGTTCCACCAAGATATGAAAACCATGGAAGAACGGTACAAAGGGTTCACATGATGGCGGACTATTTAATTATTACTTCAGGCGGCCTACTCACGAAAGTCGAAAAGGCGAAGTTTTCTCTACATAGATGCCGGCGATGAAACCTCTAAGGTGGAGGAATAACCAGTGGCGTCTCCTCCAGGCAAACATAGCAAACACTGTTTGCCTTACTATATGCCTTACTAGATATTATGCAAAATAAATAAATAAATTTTTGTTGAGATTCTCCTATATTTCCATTTTTTGTAAGTAATATATAGCTGATTTTGGAAAACTTTTATAATGTTTAGGGACTATTTCATTATTATCAAGGAATTTAGATTAAATAAGAGAATGGAATAAGAAAGTACGTAGTTTGCCTACAAAGCTATGGGTAGTCTCATTCGATTCCGAAAATTGACTTGGAGAGGTCGGTAATGTAGATGATTGCGGATGATAAGCGAACTAGCGCGGGGGCTGGTCCTCCTTGCATCGCTGGATGCAAGGCAAGCAGTTCAGAAAAATGAATTTTTCGGGACTGTTTAGAGTGAGAGGCGACGATCGGCGGGGTGGCGGGGGGTCAGCGCGGGGTCCAGTATTGCCATACCCCCACTACCTCACTATCAGCTGTTGCAAACAGTCGGAAAACTGTTTCGTGACCTTGAATGCAGAGAGATTAGCCCACATATCCATAACATATCCACGTTAACATATCCATCCACCCACATTATCTCAAAGAAGGAAAGCAGTTCGTTTTTTCGCCGCCGCAAATATCAGCTGTATGACGTTGACTGGTGTCCCGTTCCCGATTTTACTGTATTTCACTGTACCTAATCGTTTTTCTTGTTGATAGACACTAGGAAATAATTGCAAAACATTGTAGAATGAAGGTTTCACATCTTATTAGGTCTAGGTCAGAGTCTCCCTTTTGGGTTAATTATTTTCAAGAAAAAAGTTTGACCACCCTCAAATTTGATGGTTTACGTTTGTGGTAGGTAAGTAAGTACGTGTAGATTTTGAAAATCGAATATAAAAAAAATCCGTCCGTCCGCGGATCTTTCCTTAATTATCATGGACCGATTATGATGAAATTTGGTATGTGGGCTCCATTTGGGGTCTAGTTGTGCCGCAAAGCTTTTGGTTGATGTAAGTCACTTCTAAGCGGTGAAACGGAAGGGCTGAAACTTCCAAAGGCACCCTCTCTCGAAAACTCTCGAAATGAAGGTATTGTTCTATCAGAAATTTAAGATTGTACCATTGAATTTTCGGAATCGAATGAGACTACCCATAGCTTTGTAGAACAAACTGTTCGCTCCCTACGAGAAGTTAGAAAAACGAGTATGAATCGCAAAAGAGGCGTGATCGCCTTTCAAATTGTAGTTAACCAAAATGCGTTCGCCGAACATTTCTTTCGGATGTACTCGGTTTTGCTTCCTTAGCAACTAGTAATCAAATTTCTAAACGAAGGAATTCTTTATTTCTTCCAGTGGAGTGTGAAGCGTTTAATTCTTCCAAATAAACTTGATTGTGAAGGTAAAACATGGTTGGTAGGTGGTGAAAATGACAAAGCTGAGTTCTTTGCTGGCGCATGATATATACAGAAAAAATGAACCTTTGTGTAATAATTTGCAGCCTAGCTGTTTGCCTGACGAATATTATCACGCGACGCCCCTGGGAATAACCAAACGTTGTACAACATTGATTCATCTGAGCCTTCATGAAACAGATTTACACCGTTAACTTTTCTGCAGTTTATTGTGTTTCGTTTGTAAAACTGAATTAAAATCACTTAACAAAACAAGAGTTTCCCAATTATGATTTACCCCCCCTATGAGTACCTATTTTCGATCTTACTCTTAATAGGCGACAAGTATAAAAAATGCAGAAGAAAGGAAAATCCATTTGAGGAAAACAGATTTAGGAACGCACATACTTATCTCGAAAAATTAATTAACGGTTTTTGTGAATTTTCATCTTAGTGCCATGAAAAAGCTCATTCTTTCGATATTAATGGATTTAGGAGGCTGCGATTGGTCTCATTCTCCTCTGGGGTGTCCCCCCTACAAAGTAAAAGCCCGAGCAAATTTTTTTTAGCCTTAATTTTTTTTTCAAGTGGCAAAATGTAAGGGAAAACCCGAAGAAAAAACGTCGAGAGCCGGTGTTTTTTGATACGTTTTGTAGAAAAAGGGGGTTTAACACAACTTTACTTAAAAACTAAGTACATAAATGAAAATTTCCTCCAAGTCAGAGTACTTTTTGAGGGGATTTGAGCAAGATGAGTGCTCACTAAAAAATGAAGAAAAGTTAGAACTAGAAAAATCGTAAAACTAGCTATATCTTGAAAATCCGACGTAAACAAAAAAAATTACGTCAGATTCGGATTCAGCGCACCAAATACCATAAGAAAAGTGGTGAAAGAACGAGGCAGCCAGACCACCCCTAAATTTTGTAATCTTGTGTAATTTTTATGAAATCCTCGGGGATTGTTTCAGTACCCCTGGAGAGTCCTCTACAAATTTAAGAATTCAATGAACGAATTTTAAAAAATTCTTTGTTCTCGGTTAAACTACGCCTAGTTTAATTTTGAGGGCATTTTCATGGATTGATCAACATAGATAGAGAATAGTGGCCTCAAGAAACTACTAATTACTTGACCCCTCCCGACCGTGCTTTTTGAAGGAGTGAATGCAAAATTCCTTGTGTGAATGCAAAATTATGTTCTTTGTCAACGTTTGTACAACACAAACTTGATTTCCCTAAAATGCCTATTTTCTACACATTTTCGAAGTTGAGGGCTAAATATCTTCAAAATTTATGCTTATTAGTTTCTTCGCAATTCGATAAGAATGAGTCACGGTACATACCCAACAACGCCGCAAATTACTGCAAAACGATTTATTTTTATTTTTTGTAGAGATCGCCCATCTCCAAAGAATACGACTTTCCTTTCAATAGTTTCAACCAACCATATCGTCGCTGAAGGTTAACAATCAAACTCGTAAGTCATGAATCCTAAAGTGAACCGCCCGCACTTCTGCCCTCTTGCCTAGTGAACAGGCGGGAATACGGTCAACTTCTGCCACCTTCTGAAAGGATGAAGAGGGGGAAGGGGCTGGGGACCCTAGGCAGTCATGTGTGATTCCACTATTATTAATTTCAGAATCAACGAGAGTTGATGGTCAAATTAGATTTGAACGTGGTTGATCGTTTGGAGCTCTAGATAGTCAGATACGTTTCTAATTCAACACGAAAATGTCAGTAATTATATTAAATTTTGACTATTCAATTTCAAAAAATCGTCTCTTATTTAAATTGACGACAAAACAATGCCTGCCGCGCTAAGCCAGAAAGTCGTATCTTGACTTCACCCAACTTTCGGTAAAACGACCTAATAGGTTTCGTGGCGAAATAACTCTTTCACGGGATTATTTTTCCTCCTTTTACCACAAGTAAAGGGGTTTATCAAAGGAAATTAGTAGCGGAATCGATTTCTGGAGCCAAAATTAAACATTTTTGAGTGTAAATTGTCAAAAAACGATGATACGAGTTTACGCTCTCGTAAACCAGAAGTTACGACTATTCTGTTCCGAATACGCAACCATGAGACTTTGAAGTGCTAAGCACATTTCCTTAAATTTCATTCCTGGAACTTCATGATTATCTTTAAATCAAGAAACGATTTCACCTTAATTATTTTGTCATCCTTCTTGGCTCAAAGTCAATCGTATTTCATATCTGTGTTCAGAGTGTAAGAAAAAACAGCTGAATCAATAAAAAAAGTCTGCCAAGTGGGTGTGGCACATAGCTTCCTCGTATCCATAACCCGATTGTGTAGATGATCCGATGCATCAAATTCGGATGAAAAATGTAAGTCTTATGGCTGTTACAAGGATTTTACATTTGCGCATGCGCAGAAACTACTGTCTATTTTAAGGCCTTGATTTTCATTGGGAATCATCTACAATCTAATCCGTATAATCCCTGAAAATGTCATCAAAATCGAATGAAAAATGTGAAAGTTAGACGGTTACAAAGAATTCACGTTTGCCAAGGAACCAAAATTTTTCAGAATGGTCTGAAACGTAACGCGCGAGTGGAAATTTTGATTTTGGAGAACTTTTGTTTTTCAACCTTGAAAAGTGAAAACAAAGCTTCCGCTATCTTGGTAGACCCTGAAGCAATATACGTTTATTCACCTAAAGTATAAACGTAAAGTCACCACTAAATTTCGAGTTTTCAAAGGCAAAAAGTAGTATCATGTCAATTTAGAATGCAAGAAGTTGTATCGTCGAAATACTAAGGCCGAATCCCGTATCAGTGCCAAGATACGAGTTTTCTTCTTCTGAATCGATCTAATACGACTAGTTTCTTAGCAGAATCAAGTTAACACGCCTTAACGCGAAAATCGGGAGGCTTGTTTGAGGTATTTCTAGTAGAGATACGACTCTAAAACTCCGAAAATTGATAGAAATCGACCCTCAAAACCCCTGGGAACCAATAACTCAATTTGGTCAAATTTTCACGTTACGACTTTCTGGCTTAGCATGGCAGAATATAGGACGTTTTCGAGGGCGTTTAAAATTGTTTTTTTTTTAAATATTTTTTACCCCTTAGAAACTGCTGACAGTAACCAAAACCTTCGTGGCTCAAGTAGACCCGAAATGGAGCCGATATACCGAATTTCATCATAATCGGTCTTTGGGAAATGGGCAAAGTGACGCGTACGAACGTAAAACATCTACATACCTTGAAGCATAAACCATAAAATGTTGAGGGGGGGGGGGTTAAATTTGTTTCCTGGTCGAACCAAAATCGACATGAACGAATTCTTGATAGTATTGATTTTTGTCAAATCGGAAAAACTTTCAGCTGGATAGTGAAAGTCATGTTTTGTATTAGGGGACCACTGCCAGGATCTGCATTACGTACATTCAAATTATTTTTTACGTATAACCGAATAACTATACTAAAATTATAATTCATAATTATCCAAAGGCATTCTAGGTGCGGAAGCTATACTGCCCTTCCAACTAGGCTAGGAATCTTGTGTTTCGAGAAGTTTCGGCCAAGTCGCTTCGACTTTAGCATTATGAACATTCTAGAACTAGAATAGCAGGATGTGGTGAGGCGAGGGCCTTGGTTTAATAGATAGGTAGTTACGGTTTCTTATTATCACGCTTCAAGTGACCAGTGGCGTATAATTTTGGAACGCCCATTTTATCATAGACTCTGAGGAGTCGAAACAATGACAGTATATACTTAACTAGGTTTTCGTAATTTATAATTGATTACCTTCTTCTTTCCAAGGAAAAGACATTGTTGCTTCCAGTATAGGTAGCGAAAATATTGTTTTCACTTTTGGAAGATGAAATATAATATAATTTTTCTCAAAATCAAAATTTAAAAATTCAAAATATTTGTCCGTTTTTGCTCAAACTAGAGGGGACGTTTTGATAATTGCCTAGGAGTATCATCGCGATCGTAACATCAGTAGCCTGTGTGACTGCACATGCGTGAATGTGAAATCCATAACAATCATAACTTTCACTCGATATCGATGAAGTTTTTAAGGAATGAGAGAATCGGGCTCCGAGTAGCACCCTGCCGTGTCATGTACTGTCGCAATTAGACTTTTCTCGAAATTTAAAGGAACCTGATAAAGTTATCAGTTATTACTGTGAAAAGGACAAATGCACACCTAATTATTATAGAAAGGTTCTTCTAATAAATCGCAACTCAGTCAAGGTCAGTTTTCCACTGGTCAATTCAGTCATTAAAATTAACTAGGTATCTGTAGGTGTTTTGTGTGTTCCGTGATCACCCAATAGTAGTTAAATAAATGTATTACTTTCCGAAAGATGAGGTTGTTAACCAACCTATAGAAGGTTACTAATGGAAGGGGCATGACACTTGATGATTTGAGAAAAGGAAAATAAATGCATAGAACAAGTTGATATTTTAATGGCGACTTGTTCCGCTTCTATCAGTAGAAATGGATTTTGAGATTAAAAACCTTCGCAACGACCTCGTGGAATGAAGTATGCAAATGCCAAACCCTGAAAGCAAAGAAACAAGAATCCGCATGGTCTCCCTCAGGTAGAACTAAGGTCTACCTGATAAATCGATCGTCCACTTTCGCCATGAAGAAGTCGTTCTAACCGGGTTGGGTAGAGGGCAAACACAATTGACGGATGGCTACCTGATGTAGACGGGCGACTCGAAGTGAGACACGTCCGCCCCAACTCTCTACCAGCAGATATCACTCACGACCCGACGTGAGGAGAAGACTTCAAAAAGGTATTTGAAAATGACTCCAGAGAATTTAAACCCATATCATCCAAGTTAAAAACGCTGAACTCTGAATTGTGACCCATGACAAGAACCACACGTGAAGTATCGAAATATTAGGAATTATTAGATTGTGATTCAACATCGAGTTTCTGCAATTGTTTCGATTAACTAAAGGAAGAGAACGGTTGGGCAAACAATGCCATGATGCTCAGATTCACACCTAAAAATTTGAAACTATGTATTTAGTCTACGGGCGATAGGTGATTTGAAAATTGCATCACCTAAATTCCACCCCTGACTATCCGACTATTCGTCATGACTGACAGAAAAGCCATTCAATAATTTACAAATCAAATGGCTTGGGGGAGGGGGGGGAGGTAATTTAAAAAATGGAATTTAACAGGAGCGCATCCTAATGTTATTCCTAATTCAGGAATCCACAATGATTGATACTTAAACCTACCATTTTTTGTTTATTATTTTCAATAATAAGCCTTTGGAATCGAGCAAGAAAAAAAAAATTTTAACCCCCCCTCAAAATTTGATGTTTTACGTTTCAAGGTACGTAGAATCCGAAAATCGAATAAAAAAATTTCCGTCCGTCCGCCGTACACCGTACGCCGTACGCGGCACTTTTCTTAGTTACCATGGACCGATTTCGATGAAATTTGGTATATGGGCTCCATTTGGGGTCTAGTTGTGCCGCGAAGCTTTTGGTTGATGTAGGTCACTTCTAAGGGGTGAAAATTAAGGGTTGAAATTTTCAAGAGTGCCCTAGCTCGAAAACTCTCGAAATAAAGGTATCGTATTTTCACTAATTTTAAATAGTACTGAATTTAAAAAAATTTTTGAGACCACCCGGAGCTCTGTAGGACAAACCGTTCAGTCCCTACGAGTACTTGAAGGTTTTCCTTCGATAAAACAGAATCATGAGTGTGAATCGCAAAAGAGGTCTAATCTCCGTTGTAATTTTTTCTGACTAAAATGCGATCGCTGTTCATTTCTTCGATTTGTATACAGTTTTGCCTTCTGCGTAACCAGTAATCAAATTTCCATAATCAAAAGTCAATGGAGAATACTGAAGGCGCCTGAGTGGTCACTGATCAGCTGAGTGAGCTCCAAGGCCATTTCCTCTCCTGTTGAACGCAGGAACCTGAAATTTGAGAGGGCGGGTCAATTGAGAATGCTGAAGGCGCCTGAGTGGTCACTGATCAGCTGAGTGAGCTCCAAGGCCATTTCCTCTCCTGTTGAACGCAGGAAGCTGAAATTTTAGAGGGCGTGTCAATGGAGATTGCTGAAGGTGCCTGAGTGGTCACTGATCAGCTGAGTGAGCTCCAAGGCCATTTCCTCTCCTGTTGAACTCAGGAACCTGAAATTTGAGAGGGCGGGTCAATTGAGAATGCTGAAGGCGCCTGAGTGGTCACTGATCAGCTGAGTGAGCTCCAAGGCCATTTCCTCTCCTGTTGAACGCAGGAAGCTGAAATTTTAGAGGTCGGGTCAATGGAGATTGCTGAAGGTGCCTGAGTGGTCACTGATCAGCTGAGTGAGCTCCAAGGCCATTTCCTCTCCTGTTGAACGCAGGAACCTGAAATTTGAGAGGGCGGGTCAATGGAGAATGCTGAAGGCGCATGAGTGGTCACTGATCAGCTGAGTGAGCTCCAAGGCCATTTTCTCTTCTGTTGAACGCAGGAAGCTGAAATTTTAGAGGGCGGGTCAATGGAGAATGCTGAAGGCGCATGAGTGGTCACTGATCAGCTGAGTGAGCTCCAAGGCCATTTTCTCTTCTGTTGAACGCAGGAAGCTGAAATTTGAGAGGGCGGGTCAATGGAGAATACAGATGGTGGTAGGTGCTATTGATGGAGAACCAGTGATCTATACAGAAGGGTGATCTATACAGAAAATAATAAACCTTTGAGCAATGATTTGCAGCGTTTTTCACGAAAGTATCCTAAAACCGAAATGATAGCTCGAACTGCCCCTCAAATTACATCTTAATGGTAAATTCAATGGTTTTCAAAAAATTGTCGAGTTACCTGGTTATGTGCAGTCCAATTTCCATATATATCTGCTCACCCCCCATAAGAAAACCTAAGCACAATTTAGCACACTGGGGAAAAAAGTAAACTCAGTTACCGGTCTGTTCTCGAAACAGAAATTTTGGGAATGAGAGTTGACCGAATAATCAGTAACGCCCCAGCCAATAGGAAGCATGCTGATACTCGCAAACGAAAGCTGACAAAACTCGGCGCTTTGCGCCTCGGCGGGGGGCTCCGCCCCCTGCACCCCCCGGTTTATTTCTTTTTCCATACTCTGTATGAAATCATAGGAACACAGAATGTGTTTTTGCGATGCTAGTCATCCGTTAAACAAAAAACAACAATAATAAATGTGGAGTCTTTGGCAATAATAAAATAAATAATTGTTAGACATTTAATTTGGTCTATAACCCTATAAATGTGCGCATCCACAAAGCAGGATATCCCACGCACCTTAGGAGTAAAGCTCATACAAAACAATCCACCATTCCTTCAAAAGAAAATAAAGAAAATGTGATTGGGGGAGTAGATATTAAATGTAGGCCAAAAACGTTATGTAGCGTTTGTAACTCATTGGTTGATAAGTCTAACCTTCCACGACATCAGAAAACCTTGAAACATTTAAATAATGAACACGTAAATTAATTGTTTTCTGAACGACTTTCAACGTTTGATTAACGATTCGTTGGCCTTGGAGCACACTCAGCTGATCAGTGACCACTCAGGCGCCTTCAGCATTCTCCATTGACCCGCCCTCTCAAATTTCAGCTTCCTGCGTTCAACAGGAGAGAAAATGGCCTTGGAGCTCACTCAGCTGATCAGTGACCACTCAGGCGCCTTCAGCATTCTCCATTGACCCGCCCTCTCAAATTTCAGGTTCCTGCGTTCAACAGGAGAGGAAATGGCCTTGGAGCACACCCAGCTGATCAGTGACCACTCAGGCGCCTTCAGCATTCTCCATTGACCCGCCCTCTAAAATTTCAGCTTCCTGCGTTCAACAGGAGAGAAAATGGCCTTGGAGCTCAATCAGCTGATCAGTGACCACTCAGGCGCCTTCAGCATTCTCCATTGACCCGCCCTCTCAAACTTCAGGTTCCAGCGTTCAACAGGAGAGGAAATGGCCTTGGAGCACACTCAGCTGATCAGTGACCACTCAGGCGCCTTCAGCATTCTACTTTGACCCTGCCTCTCAAATTTCAGGTTCCTGCGTTCAACAGGAGAGGAAATGGCCTTGGAGCTCACTCAACTGATCAGTGACCACTCAGGCGCCTTCAGCGTTCTCCATTGACCCGCCCTCTAAAATTTCAGCTTCCTGCGTTCAACAGGAGAGAAAATGGCCTTGGAGCTCACTCAGCTGATCAGTGACCACTCAGGCGCCTTCAGCATTCTCCATTGACCCGCCCTCTCAAATTTCACTGCGGGAGTTCTATTTCCTTACCAACGGCTTGGTTGCACGTGAAAATCATTATAAAAGGCGCGTAACGGTGTTTTCTGTCGCCTTTTCGTGACGATTTTTTTTCGGTAGGTCATCGCAAAAACACATTCTGTGTTAAAATAACGCCTACAAAGAAGATATCTCGATTTTCACCAAAAAACGACTCCCCCCCCCCACCAACCAAATACATCCCAAATATGACCAACACAAGTATACATTCATGTTACCAGCCAAATTTCTTAATTTTGGTTCTAAGCAATTAAGCCCGTAACAAAAACGCTGCAAATCATTGCTCAAAGTTTATTATTTTCTGTATAGATCACCCTTCTGTATAGATCACTGGTTCTCCATCAATAGCACCTACCACCATCTGTATTCTCCCTTGACCTTCCCTCTCAAATTTCAGCTTCCTGCGTTCAATAGGATTGAAAATGGCTTCGGAGCTCACTCAGCTGATCAGTGATTTGAAGAGTGAAAAAGATCTCCTCGAATGCTGGAGACGCCTGGAAGAGCACTTCCATTCTATAGGATTGAAAATGGCTTTGGAGCTCACTCAGCTGATCAGTGATCTGTAGAGTGAAGAAGATTTTCTCGAATGCTAGAGACGCCTGGAAAAGCACTTCCATTCAATAGGATTGAAAATGGCTTTGGAGCTCACTCAGCTGATCAGTGATCTGAAGAGCGAAGAAGATCTCCTCGAATGCTGGAGACGCCTGGAAGAGCACTTCCATTCAATAGGATTGAAAATGGCTTCGGAGCTCACTCAGCTGATCAGTGATCTGAAGAGTGAAGAAGATCTTCTCGAATGCTGGAGACGCCTGGAAGAGCACTGATCAGCTGAGTGATCTCCGAAGCCATTTTCAATCCTATTGAACTCAGGAAGCTGAAATTTGAGAGGGAAGGTCAAGGGAGAATACAGATGGTGGTAGGTGCTATTGATGGAGAACCAGTGATCTATACAGAAGGGTGATCTATACTGCCGTGCTAAGCCAAAAAGTCGTATCTTGGCTTCACCCAACTTTCGGGAAAACGACCTAATAGGTTTCGTGGTGAATAACTCTTTCACGGGATTATTTTTCCTCCTTTTACCGCAACTAAAAGTTTTTCTTATAGGAAATTAGTCGCTGAATCGATTTCTGAGGTCAAAATTAAAATTTTTTTAGTGTATATTGTCAAAAAACTGTATAACATTTTTCTATTCTTATTTTACTTACATTTAGGTCAGATATACTAAGCCTGAAGTCGTATCTCTATCTTGAATTCACGTTTACGCAAGCGCAGTGGCTACTATCAATCCGAAGGAGATGATTTTCATAAGGGACCATCTAAATACTAATCTGTAACATCCCTGAAAATTTCATTGAAATCGGATGGAGGATGTCGAAGTTATGGCCGTTACAAGGAAATTCGCGTTTGCGCAAGCGCAGTGGCTACTATCAGTCCGAAGGTGGTGATTTTCATAGGGGACCATTTAAATACTAATCTGTAACATCCCTGAAAATTTCATCGAATTTGGATGAGAAATGTAGAAGTTATGGCCGTTACAAGGAATTCACGTTTGCGCATGCGCAGTCGCTTCTATCAGTCCGGGAATGATTATTTTCATAGGGGACCGTCTACACACTAACCCGCACAATCCCTGAAAATTTCATAGAAATCGGACAATAACTTCGTAGGTATAGTTATGCCCGTTACAAGGATTTCATGACAGACACACAGACAGACAGACACGGAACCAAAATTGTTCAGAAAGGTCTAAAACCTAAAATGCGAGTGAAAATTATGATTTTGGAGAATTTTCTTTTTCATCCTTGAAAAGTGAAAACAATGCTTCCGCTACCTTGGTAGACTCGGAAGCAATAAGAATGGAAAAATGTTATACAGTTTTTTGACAATATACACTAAAAAATGTTTAATTTTGACCTCAAAAATCGATTCAGCAACTAATTTCCTATAAGAAAAGCTTTTAGTTGCGGTAAAAGGAGGGTAAATAATCCCGTGAAAGAGTTATTTCACCAAGAAACCTATTAGGTCGTTTTCCCGAAAGTTGGGTGAAGCCAAGATACGACTTTCTGGCTTAGCACGGCAGTATTCGGGTAGGTAACAGTAAGAAGGTTCCTAAAGTCACCACTAAATGCTTAGTTTTCAGAGGCAAAAAGTCGTATCATGCCGAATCAGAATGCAAGAAGTCGTATCGTCGAAATACTAAGGCCGATTCTCGTAACTGTGTCAAGATACGAGTTTTCTTCTTCTGATTCGCTCTGATACGACTAGTTGCTTAGCATAATCAAGTTAACACGCCTTAACGCAAAAATCGGGAGGCTTGTTTGAGGCATTTCTAGTCGAGATACGACTCTGAAACTTCGAAAATCGATAGAAATCGACCCCCAAAACCCCCGGGTACCAATAACTCAATTTGGTCAAATTTTCACGTTACGACTTTCTGGTTAGCACGGCAGTATACAGAAAATAATAAACCTTTGAGCAATGATTTGCAGCGTTTTTTACCTACCAACTATTGGTAGGTACTACCTACCACACCATACTGCTTCACACCTTCACAATCAAGTTTATTAGAAAGAAATAAACGCTTCACACTCGATTTGAAAAATAGAAAGCTTCATATGGAAATTTGATTACTGGTTACGCAGAAGGCAAAACTGTATACAAATCGAAGAAATGAACAGCGATCGCATTTTAGTCCGATAAAATTTGAATGGAGATTAGACCTCTTTTGCGATTCACACTCATGATTCTGTTTTATCGAAGGAAAACCTTCAAGTACTCGTAGGGACCGAACGGTTTGTCCTACAGAGCTCCGGGTGGTCTCAAAAATTTTTTAAAATTCAATACTATTTAAAATTGGTGAAAAAACGATACCTTTATTTCGAGAGTTTTCGAGCTAGGGCTCTCTTGAAAATTTCATTCCTTAATTTTCACCCCTTAGAAGTGGCTGACATCAACCAAAAGCTTCGCGGCACAACTAGACCCCAAATGGAGCCCATATACCAAATTTGAACCAAATCGGTCCAGTGTTGCTAAGAAAAGTGCCGCGTACGGCGGACGGACGGAAATTTTTTTATTCGATTTTCGGATTCTACGTACCTTGAAACGTAAAAGATCAAATTTTGAGGGGGGTTAAAATTTTTTTTCTTGCTCGATTCCAAAGGCTTATTATTGAAAATAATAAACCAAAAGTAGTAATAGTGCATCAAACTTTGTGAAGAGGATATGTTTTCTTCTTTTCGGGCTCTACTTGATGTTTTTATTTTCAATAGATATAGAAAAGAAGGAATTTCCAGTAGTAACTAGCCTTTCAAACTCTTATAATTGCATACACGATTTAAAAAAAATTCTTTCTGAACTCCGTTTCCCACATGCCCAGAACACAAATAAACTCGTAAATGCTCAACATGGTAGGAATTCATAAACCATGATCGAATCTTGACAATCAGTCAGTCATTCAAATTAATTCTTACACCAACACCTAGAGCAAGCCAAAGTAGCGAGAGGTTCACAAAGCCTCGAGTGCATGAGCTGGTGTGACCTTGCCCGCCTTAAAAATCGCCTCAGCTCTAATTCTGGCAGAGCCGGTGCATCCCACACTCCTCCGATTATGAACCGGTATTCATTTTGGGTGAATTCCTTACAAGAAAGTTAAGTCCTGTTCAATTATCTACTCATAAGCTAGAATCTTGACGCTAACATTTCGATAAAGACAATTCGGAAGATCATTTATAGAACCAGAGAATGAGTGAGCTCGATGTTTGGCACAGGTAATCGCAAATTTAGCTCAATATTGCTTCCTCACAATCGAAGATAGAGAGAGACTTTGTATTCGTGGAGCAAGCCAAAAAAAGTGAATCCTCAAAAATAAAAATTTCCTCTCTTCAATCAACATTGCGTTTTAGACATTTGTGAACAACTTTGGTTCCACGTAGTTTATGGTTTATGGTAAAATATTAAATTTACTAAGAACAATACTAAGGAAGGTAACAAGACAAACTTTGAGGCCATTGCAATAGTTCAATTTGTCCAAAGTGTCGTCGATGAAGAGCAATAAAACATTTCTAAAAGAATTTCTTTTTCTTCTGATCAAAAATCATGTGATAGGAAAGTGATTCCTCAGTCAAGGAATAGAAGAAGGATACAATCATAAGCACGTATTTAACCATCCTTCCTACTCAGGAAGTAAACTACGCAGATAATATAATCATAACTTCCCGGCGTAGTAACTATCTTCTGCTGTCCATGCTGCATTAATCTTCTTTCCCTTTGTTTATAAACAAGCCTCTAAGAGAAATAGTAATTGCGAAGACATGTTTGTGACTTTGATTATCTGTATATAGGAGCAAATAATCATTTTAGGGTCATATGATATAAAACTAAAGGCACGGCAGTGATTAGCCATACCTCGATGACAGGATTTTGAGGGGAGACAAAGCGTCTGTGCCAAAGTGTTAATCATCTATTTAGGTTTACCCCAATTCCTATATAGTCATATTCCCCCTGCGTATGTGTGGCCATAGTTTCTTCGTAAGCGACGAAGATGAAAGGAATCAAGAAATTGCATCATAACGCGTAAGGTTATCCGTTATGTATTCAGTGCAGCTGTCCTATTTGGACCAATTATTGTGGCTGGAAAAGCACTAGCAATGAGGAAAACGTAGATCCGATTACGTAACATGGATAAAAGCCAAATGTAAATTGAACTGAATAGGATTTCTTTGGAATTGAACGAGTGTTGTCAACTAATGAATCACCGCAACGCATGCCCGACTCGCGCTGGAGCTCTCTGTGCATCACATACATTTTAAAATTACTTACTCCCTTCAAAAAAGGTTACGTAATCATAGGAACAGCTAAGTAAATGGATGAACTCAAAAAATACCTAAGATAATAGTACCAAACACCATAGTACCGTTTTGTTTCTCAGCGAAAACACAAATAGAAGAAATTAGTCACCGACGGTGTTGCGACAATAGACCATACCTATTTTGCTAGTCAGTCACGTTGAAGAACCGCCTGCAGGAATTAAACTTCTGCTAACAAACATCAACACAATCAAGGGTTTGTTCCTTATTATGTTGATATTTATTTCACAATTTAATTTTCCTCAATCCAACTGAATCGTGAAACGGGAAGTATTACAAATTTGATTTCCACAGTTTCGCGCTTTCCCTTAAGCGCGAAATGATGACCATTGTTTCACATTTCAAAATTTGAAATTTTGAAATTTAGAACATTTAATGTTCTAAACTAAGGGAAAAACGTCTGCCAAGTTGGGTGGGCAGTATAGCTTCCTCACTCATTGTAACATGGACGTATAAAACTATTTGTATTTTCAACGTAGAATTTTATTTAGCGGTCCACCGTCTAGGACCTAACTCACACAATCCCTGAAAATTTCATCGAAATTGGTTGAATAGTTGCGGAGTTTTGGTTGTAACAATAAATTTAAAGTTCGCGCATGCGCAGCGGCTATTGCTTGACCAATTTGATTGAAACTTATAGGGTGTCTCTTAGAAGTTAGTCCCTAACTAACCTCCAAATTTGAGCAAAATCGGTTCATTAGAAACCGAGGTTCCAGGAAATTCACGTTTGCGCATGCGCACTCGCTCCTATTGATCCGAAGGTGCTGAAATTGATAGGGGACCGTCTAGGACCTAACCCGCACAATCCCTGAAAATTTCATCAAAATCGGACCACAGGTTAGTATAGTTTTGCCCGGGACAAGGATTGACCACAGACAGACAGACACGGAACCGTTCGGGAAGCTCTAAAACGCAAAAAGCAAGTGGAAATTTTGATTTTGGAGGACATTTTTTTTTCACTTCTTTCACGAATACAAAGCTTCCCTACCTTCGGTAGTGAGGAAGCAAAATACCTATATGAAAGTTGAATTTTTCACACCTCGAGCTTTTTCGAAATTTGAGATTGCCTTTGATTGCCTGCTCGATAAGGAGCTTAAATCCAAATTAAGTTAATTTCTTTTTGATGTAATAAAAAAGCTAAAAATCACAATATTTCATAAAAACATGTTGAAACGCTACAGTTATGATAAGATACCTACTACTAAACTTATATCCACAGCAACAACTGAAGGTCTGACAGCAGTATGTATCTACTCCAGACACTATACTGAGAAAAATAAGTAGGTTGGTGTACATTGTGTAGTTAATTACTATTTACCTGAGGCGATCGTTCCGTTCATGCTAAGGTTACTGCTATAAAATTCTTTCATGAACTCGTATGTGGCGAAGTACATTGCGTGTGCGGGTCCGGCGCCCATGAAGACAATTTGGACGCCCTTGAAGGGCCTTGTGAGCCCTTCTTCCCTCACCATGTTCCCTAGGACCTCGCGAATGGTCGTGTTCATCCTGCTATGCCCGGCGGCTAGGCTCTGCATCCTCGTCTGTAAAAACAAAGCCAAACTTAAATTGAATACTTGAGTCAAAAACAAAGAAATTTGTGCAATTGGTAGCACTAGAATTTGAAGATTGAAAACCACATTAGCCCAAGACCATAGTTCCGACAAGAAGGACTGTTTACCACAATACCAATAATCTTCTTGGTTGTTGTGGAGAAGGAAGCAGAGGACGTCAATATACTCTTTTCAACATTTATTTGGCTAGCGCTTTCGGGGCAAACTATGGCCCCTTTCTCAAGCCTATAGGCTTTACAGTGAATATATTCACTCTGCAATCATACATTTGAGGGATGGAAGATGTAGGAGTATGATTGCAGAGTGAATATAGGCTTGAGAAAGGGGCCATAGTTTGCCCCGAAAGCGCTAGCCAAATAAATGTTGAAAAGAGTATATTGACGTCCTCTGCTTCCTTCTCCACAACAACCAAGAAAATGACTACAGCAGGAATACAGAACAACAATACCAATAATCTAAAGAAGACTTCCGCACCAAAGAGTTCCAGTCATTAACCATTGTTAATCCAAAATGTACAAATTGTTTCAGTAATTGTGAAAGGTGGGTTCATGATAGACCCCCATGAATTTCATCGTAATAGTACCTATTTATAATTATCCCAAAAATTTCAGCAAGTTGGTTGTGTCTATTATTTTATCTTGGATAGATAACAGAAATAATCATGAGGGACGTCTGAAAGACCATGAATACAGAAGAAAAGGTCTGTTGTGTATTAATCAGCGGGGTTTCCTTATCATGCCTTTTTTCGGTTCGCAAGTAAAGGCTAACAAAACCTTCAATTCTTCAGGAGCTAACCCCAGTTTCCAGGATAAATTCTCAACACGTTTATCAAACATGATACCTCACGTTCGAAGACCGATAGGCACTGGAGAACAGACCTCGCTGTGTTTCCAACTTCGATCACTAAAATGGTTCTGAATGAAGATTACGTAGTTACTTAATCATCACTAGATTAATAGAGAACATTCATTTGGAAACCAGCTGAAAAGCAGTCTACATTCGAACCCACTTAACCTATATCACCAACCTGGAAACTAACCAAATTCAATATTTTTGATCTGTTCTAAATTAGAAAGAACCAATTTTAAAATATATGGATGTACATCGGTTTAATTAAACATTCGCTCATTGCAACGTAGGACCTGAATCATTACCCAGTAAAAGCAAGGCGCGAGGCTTCACACTACGTTCCTCCCCGTAGAAAACCCTAAAACTTATAAGTGGTCAATTTAATGTCGAGTTAGGTTATTAATGTATTTTTTAAGGCACGGGGTATCTGAAAATTGATATACCTATAAAAAGAAGACATCTTGAGAGTTTCATGAAATTCCTTTCAAGGGTGGGAGGTGAAATGCTCAAAATAAGCAAAATACGTTTTTTCGCCTGTTCCCTGGAAGTATTCAAGCTATGACGATATTTCTCACTCAAGATTCTGGTTCTACTTTCTCCAGATCACTTCCAGTGATCCCCACAAAGCTGTTACCCAAATTTCAGCTCTCTACAATGAACAAAAGGTATAATTCACAGCTTTGACTTCCTACATTCACTTCCGTTTGACCCCAAAGTATTTATTATAAATTCTGACGCTCCAGGATACGTAGAAGAGAAGTCAGATTTATCGCTCATGCAGCGGAGGCAGTTTTATTGAGTAGGTTCTGGGAGAAAGTTCTTCGGCGGGTTCAATCACCGCCCACGTCAGGAAAAATGCCGAAAAGCGCAATGCTGACAAATCAAGATCAACAAATTGTCATGTTGTCAAGTCTGGAAACCCACGGATTCCTACATTCTGGACCAACACATTTTAAACCTGAACGGGCGTAAACACAAATCCTTCATAGAGAAACTGGATGAGATATGTAACCATTAAATAACATTAAAATGACGAAATACAGGATTCACCGCGTGTGGAGGGAAGGCGGAAAACATAAATTAGGAGCTATTGGCTTGAATCAGAACGATGAGCTGAAGGCCGCTAGAGCCGCTGTCAACGTGAGTCCGTTCAAATGAAATAATGTGCCAACAAAACCGCAAACGAATATGAAGTGAATTCAATTAGAGGGTGATTTTGTGGTGGGATTGTTTTTTTCCTTACATGACCCGTAGGGTAGGGAGAAAATCCAAATTTGAATTACGTTGGGTACACGGCTTCGAGAAAATCGAGTTTTGTTGTTTGGCACACAAATAATGTTAGGCATTCGAATTTGTCGAAATCAGATCAAACGTTAGTCACACAAATGTCACAAACAATCTTTAGACAACCCTGAAGGCATTTGAATTGTGCTTCCTCAGTACCAAGATATTAACTATATTGTAGTAGAAGAGATTTGGTATTCATGTAGTAGAAAAAAAAAAGATTTGGGTCCTCCGCAAAACCGAACACGTTAAGATCATGTAATATCAGGAAATAATACACCATCAAACTGCCCGATTGACCAGAATTCTGTTTATTACTTTAAATACACAAAATTTTACGTTTTGTAAACACTTTAGTACAAGTGGTACAATAATTAGTTTTACGTTTCAAGGTACCTATGTAGAAAACAAATAGTTAAAATTCCGTCCGTCCGCCGTATGGGGCGTTTTCCAATGGACTGATTTTGATGAAAGGTACATGGGTTCTGTTGCGCAGTAACCTGACCTTCCAAAGAGGTGGAATATAAGTGTTGAAAGTTTAGGTTTGAAATAGTTTGAAAACTTTAAATATACCTACTTAAAGATATAGTTTTTTCCACAATTTAAACTAGATTTTAAAAAAAATTGTTTTAAATACATTTTTAGAACCGGATGAGACCGCCCAGAGCTCTGTAGGACCAACCATTCGCTTCCCATAAGGACTAATAGACAGAACAAATAATAAATCAGAAACACGACTGTGAATCACAAATGTATGTCAATGACACTTTTCTCATCAATTAAAGAGTGTTTAATTTGCAGTAACGAATGCGACCAACCAGAGCTCTACAGGACCGACCATTCGCTTCTCATAAGGACTAATAGTCAGAACAAATAATAAATCAAAAAATCACTGACTTTTTTTCATCAATTAAAGATTGTGTTCAATTTCTAGTAACGAATGAGACCACCCAGAGCTCTGTAGGACTTTGTTCCCTGCAGGACTTGTGGGGTTCATTCATTTCCATTTTTCTCTGGACAATTGTTGACCAAATTTCATATGGGAAAGCTATTTGTGAATGTTTTAATCCAACTTAAGTTTATACATTACTTAAATTTTCTTTTGTCCAAATTTGAACATTTTTAAAATATTAAATATGAAATATCTCGAGTATTACTAACAGAATCCAAATCAATATTCAGATCGAAAGTCGGCTCATAAGAGATCGAATGGCCTATTAGAACTAGGGATCCTTAGAGGCAGGCTTGAGGCTATGTCGCCAAATCCCTCCCTAATTCAATGCATCGAGAGAAAATGACTTTCTCTGAGTGTATAAAGCTGCAGTATAAGTTGCTTGGACTTCTGAAAACGTGGAGGTTTTTCTCGAAGAATAATGTGTCTAAAATAGTGTGTGGTGGAAAAGAACGCATGAACCCTTCTTAGATCCTCGATACCAAATATGAAGGAGACTCACATATTTTCTGACCTCTTGATACAGAAAAATTAATGATTATTTTTTTGTTTAAACAACATTTTATTGAACATGATACCCAAAAAAGGTATTTTGTGAATTTCGTCCTCAGCCCTTGGAAGGCTTATTGACTTGGATAAACTAAATTCATGCAGACTCATACATAAAGACCAAAGTCTTGCAAGAAAAGACCAGTCTTGCCAGTTCTTTTCATCGTCAAAGGAATGCCAACCTAGTGGGTGTGTCACGTAGCCAAGTCGTATCACCATCCACGGTTGATTGAATAGACGATCTAATGCATTGGGAAACACCAATCCCAAGGTACCATTTAAATTGGATGGAAACAATTACTACCTTTATGCTTGTTGGTGGTTGATTGAAACACAAGTGGCTCGCTGCGAATCTAGCGTAGGTTCACAGTTCGCTCGATAGAAAGTGGAATTTACTCAAAAAGCTGGGCCAGTTTTCCGTTCAAACGCGATCTTTTTCGTTTCGAGTGGAGTTTCATACCACTTAGTTGAGCTTACTTAGCTAATATGAACCAAATTTCACAATGAAGGCACTCACAACTCTCAGATACCAACGTTATTGCTGGTAGTACTTACAGTCGAAATAAACCTAACTGTTTGCCTTGCGCGACAATATGGTTGCTAGGTACCAACTATTAATGGAAAACCTGTGTTCTTTGCAGACATATGACCATACAGAAAAATAATAAACCAATAAAAGTAAAAATTTGCAGCGTTTTATAAACACCGCTCACCACATTCAAGTTACGCAATAAGGTTATTGCGTAACTTGAATGCTCTGTCATGATGTTTAAAAACGCAGCAAATTATTACAAAGTAGTTAATTATTTTCTGTTCAGATCTACTATTCGCGAATCACACAGCATCCCAACCAGCAAAACATCGTTAGCTATCTCAAAGTTGTGGATGCATTTCATGTACAACATTAAATATTGTACATAAAATGCATCCACAACTCAAATCAAATTTTGATTCTTGGTTGTAAGGAAAACTCAATCGGTTGACATGACATTCTTTTGAAGAAACGAGAAGAGATTTAATTCGATCAGCTGATATTTGGCTCATCTCCGACAGCGAACGTTCATGGCCGATTCACACTCGTGTTTCTGGCTCACCACGCCCGACCGTCAAAGTAAAATCTATTTTAAATTAATCAAAAACCAATACCTACCTGTATATTAAAAGTTCTCGAGGTAGAGTCTTAACAAATCTTTTTTTCCACTTATTACACACTAGACCCAAAATGGAGCCGCTGTACCCCAATTCATCAAAATCGGTCCATGGGAACTGGGCAAAGTGTACGAGTATGGCTGGTTTCATTCGATTTTTGGATTCAATATAGACACCTTGAAACGTAAACCATCAAATTTTGAGAGGTGGGGGGGAAACAACTTTTTTTCCTTGCTCGAATCCAAGGTCCTTATTAAAAATGATAAATCAAAATTCAGTAATTCTACTGCCGAAAACAGCACGGCTATTGTTATTGATGAAGCATACCGTTTTGTTGATAAGAGTAAAATTATCATCTCTTACGTAACGAAAAAATACAAGCTCCTATTCATGTGTTGGATCAATCGGGCTAGTGTTAGCTAGTATACAAAGAAAAAATGCTCATTAGGTAACAACGCAATCGCTTCAACTACCGTAAACTGATAATGTGCATTTTTTAGATGATTGGCAAGCAAAGACCACTGTCGACGCCACCATGAATTTATTCATGATTAACAGAACCTGCGCTACACGATCACATTCATGTTTTATTCTATTCTACGCGAGTATAATCTAGGAATTCTTGTTGGTCAATGTTAAGGGGGTCTCAGTCGGTCTCCATTCATTCCTCGTTTCGGGTCAGTATTTCGCGAAATTGAAGGGACAAAAACTTGAAAAGTTGTACCTAAATTGGAAATTTTAAAGGATTTCAGAAATTCATTAGTGCACGGCCCCAGGGAATTGAAAAACTGAAATATTGCCGCTGGAATCATCGAAATCGAACAATAATTGCCAGAGAAATATGGGAAAAACCAAACTGAATAAACGGTTTTTCCTATATTATTCTGGCAATTATTGTTCGATTTTGATGATTCCAGCGGCAATCTTTCAGTTTTTCAATTCTCAAGGCCCATGCACTAATGAATTTCTAAAATCCTTTAAAATTTCAAATTTAGCTACATTTTGTGGGAAAATTTTAACTGCATTAACGGTTTTTCCCATTTTTCTCTGGCAATTATTGTTCGATTTTGATGATTCCAGCGGCAATCTTTCAGTTTTTCAATTCTCAAGGCCCATGCACTAATGAATTTCTAAAATCCTTTAAAATTTCAAATTTAGGTACAACTTTTGAGTTTTTGCCCCTTCAATTTCTCGAAATACTGAACCGGAACGATCTGCTTAGTGACCATTTGGCGTGCACATATTGCACACGTCCAGCGATCAACATCCAGCATTTTTTGCAAAAATGGACAGCAAAATGAAGAATCATAATAAATTACGCTAAGACGGTACATGTCGATTTCACTAACAAGAGAAACGATTATATTCCGGTAAATTTCAAGGAGAAAGTTATTCCGAATGCTAATGAAGCCAAATACCTCGGCATGACACTAGTTGCTAAACTTGGATGGAAAAAAATGCCCATGTAAAAAAAAAGAACTTCTTCTATAATTCAGAAAAATGCATTGGCTAATGGGGAGACGGTCGAAGTAGTCAATCCAGAACAAGCTTACATTGCACAACCAAGTCCTGAAACCAGTCTGGACATATGGAGCTCAGCTTTGGGGCTGTACGGCTCAGTCAAATCGAGACATCACCCAAAGATTCCAGAACAACGTGCAAAGAAGTTGTCAATACACCATGGTACTTTCGAAACGAACGTCTTCATCATGAGCTTCGAATCGAAACAATTGAGTTCCTAGTAGGTTTGGTTCGGCTTAGATAAGGCGTGACGTATTCCCAATCAGGCGCCATATTGTTGATGCGCCGTATCTGATCTGACGCCATAGTACTGCCATAGAATCCAGCGCAGGATCAGATATGGTGCATCAGCACACACACTCTCAATCAGGCGCCGTATTGTGATAAGAACGCGCTGTATCCGATCCAGCGCTGTATTATTGCAGTAGAATACGTCACTAGGAGGCAATCCAGCGCGCCGTATTGAAAACATGGAGGACGATCCGGTTCCTGCATGCCGTATCTAAGCCAAATCGACCCTACTAGGAACTCTCTATTGTCAATAAGGGCGCACCGCATCTGATCCAGCGCCGTAATATTGCGGTAGAATCTGGCGCCAGATAAGATATGGCGCATTCTTATCACAATACGCCGCCTGATAAAAGCCAAATCAAACCTACAAGGAACTCTCTAACATGGTGCCAGATTAAGAATGCGTTACACCGTATCTAAGCTGAACCAAACCTACTAGGAACTCTCTTACAAACTATTTCATAAGAACTATGCTTTATAGGAACTCTATAAACTACGCTATAAAGTGACAGGCTGTGAGACACCTACGTCGGCTAAGATGTCACATCAACGAGGAAGCTGTCCAACTCCTTGATACAAGTGATATCAGAGAGTTCCTAGTAGGTTCGGTTTGGCTTAGATACAGCATGATGTATCATCAATCCGATCAGCTTTGGGGCTGTATGGCTCAATCAAATCGAGACATCATCCAAAGATTCCAGTACAACGTGCTAGGAACGGTTGTTAATGCACCATGGTACTTTCAAAACGAACGTCTCCATCATGAGCTTCGGATCGGAACAATAGAGTTCCTAGTAGGCTTGTTTCGATTAGATATGGCTAGACATTATTCTCAATCAGGCGCTGTATCTGATATGACGCAGTAACATTGTCGTAGAATCTGGCGCTGGATCAGATATGGTGCGCCCATATTGACAATATGGCGCCGCATTGAGAATACGCCATGCTGCATCTAAGGCGAACCAAACATACTAGGAACTCTCTAATAAACTATGCTATAAAGCGACAAGCCAGGCCTCTAGAAACAGGGGACTGACTGGGGAACCCTTTTAACGTCACCCACTGCTGGCAGGGGCAAGTTTATGAAGAGGTTCCACGGGCCCAGGAAGTGCCCAGCGTCCAAAAACTCTCAAATATTACAGATGTGCCCAGCGTGCAAAAACTCTCTAATTACAGATGTGACATCTTAGCCAACGTAGGTGTCTCACAGCCTGTCGCTTTATAGCATAGTTCAAGGAGAGTTCCTATTAAGCATAGTTCCTATAGCATAGTTTATAAGAAAGTTCCATATTGCATATTGCAATAATGTATGGTTTTTGGTTTTGCTTAGATACGATGTAATATATTCTTAATCTGGCGCCATATTGTCGATTAGGACGTACCATATCTGAACCAGCACCGGATTCTACAGCAATATTACAGCTTCACATCAGAGATGGCGCGTCAACAATTCAGCGCCTGACTGAGAATACATCATGCCGTATCTAAGCTGAACCAAACCTACTAGGAACTCTATATTATCAGAATATTGAAGCGTACCAAACCTCTTGATTTAGCACATTTATAAAGCATTGAAGTAACACAACCACGGTAATAATTAACAAAACTCAGTGATGTATCTAAGTTTTGAACACTTATCCATATTTTCAAAATGAAATTGTTTAAATTATACTTGATGCAATAAAAAATGTTTTCAAAAAATAGAGAGTTCCTAGTGGGTTTGGTTCGGCTTAGATATGGCGTGACGTATTATACACACACTCTCAATCCAGCGCCGTAACATTACGGCAGAATACGTCACTCGGAGGCAATCCAGCGCGCCGTATCGACCCTACTAGAAACTCTCTAATATATATTCAGTTTGACAAAAGGTTGACTTTCCAAACCCACGAAAATTCCCCATCTAGCCCATTACTTAACGATAATGGGGTAACATCCCCAAAAAATGTCAAATTTTACCGATTCACGGACCATTTGAATACATCGAAAAGTGAAATTATAAATAAATGGCGCCAAAAGTAATGGAAAGACAATCAAAATTTGTCAGAAACGGACGAGTAAAGAATTTTTCGAGAAGATTAATCAAAAAGGTAAGCGAAACTTCCAATAACAGCTCTGTATATAATGAGTATCATGCGAGCACCATATCAATCCTCCATTCAGTCTCGATACATTGCATGACTACATAAAATCCTTTCGTATTCATTTTTCCTTGTAAATTATTCAGAAGTGCTTTCAGCTGGGGAGTACTCATTCTGGAATGATTTAATTCTAGAAAAATCGTCTACAAAAATTCCTTAAGGTATTTTTCCCAACAGAAGCCCTGATTGACCAAGCGACAATATTTCTATATTTCAACATTTTTGGTCGCTTGTTACAATGAGGAATTTCACCGAATTCTGTTTGCATTTTTCCTGAATAGTTAATGGTGTGGGATAGATGAAAATCGGGTTGATTTCGTCTCCTGTTATTTTTGGGAGACAATCAAAATTTATGATTTCAAAAAATAACCGGGAAAACGGACCTCTTCAACGTGAAGCGGGAACGCTCGCTGATTGGGCTGTTTGGATCGCCGTCTCCTCCCAGTGTTGCCCGTTGGTACGACAAAATCGTGTTATCTAAGAGGAAAATTATCAAACAAAAACAGGGAAAACCTAATTTTCCTCATCTTGCTTTTTATATTTTTTCCTTCAGTTTTTCAATTTCGAACTTTACTGTTTCGTAAAATTTTGCATCTGGGGACTATAGATTTCTTGATTTCAGCGCTTCAAGCGGCCATAAATTAACTATTCCAAGATGACGTCATCCTCCCGGTTTTTTTAAACGTTCATATTTTCTACACTGTTTTGTTTATTCGTAAATTAGGAAGTTTGGGCTGAAAGTTTGTCTTAGGAGGTTTTTCGAGGTGCTGAATCCGATTTTGGGGTCAAAAATAGGAAATTCCGACATGATGAAATTCCTCATTCTTACACTTACAGAACTTCTCTCAGCATTTCCCCTCGGAAATAGATTATGGTCAAATAGAAAAATATCTCACACAAAATTTGCTTTCTACGGTCCCTACAAATTTCAAATGGCCAAGCTTCATTTGGAGTTGTAAAATTGAAGCATCAAAAATCTCAGCTCTACAGATCATGGATGGAAGAAACATTGCTAACTTGTCGAAAAAGTTTTCCAGCACATATTAGAAATTTCCTCTATGAATATGGGGGCAAAAAACAAAAGGCAATCCAGTAAAGTACCTCAAAGTCCTTTATAACTGACCAATTACCCATACTTGGGTTTCTACAGAGAAGGTGGTGAGAAGAGTAATTTATGTTTAATTTTCATATACCTAACTGGAAACTCCGTCGTTCATGAACATCTTTAGGCACTTGCACTTTGGAAAACTAGAGGTCATGTTTCCCACTCCCAAAACAAATTTGTGACAATCCACACAGAATCTCCATCGCTCTTTTCTCAACTTTTAAGATGCTGGATTGAGAACTACAATGACACCAACCGACTAGTTACTCGTCTCGTAGGAAGATAGGAGTGTCGATGTCAGCTACCTTTCGCGCCCAATCCTCGAACTGAACAGGTTGTCTCTCTGGCAGAGTATGCAAATTATAGCCCTATTAAATACGATGGAATTTGTTCGAATTTTTGAGGGTTTGCTTTCTAGATTGAGTTGAACTGACACACATTGCGGAATTGCATAACCTCTCATAAATTTGAATCATTCGCTTCCATCAACCTGCATGATTCTGATATACCGAATAAATAGCGTCAATTATATCATTTATGTAATAAGTTTTATCACCTTGTAAGATTAATTACCTTCACTGAGTCCAAAGGGAACATAACGCAATGTTCCATAATCCCAGCGGCAGCGCCAGCCGTCATATGACTGGTAACGTTGCTGGTAGGGAGAGATTCATAATCGTCAAAGTTCATAATATACGATGAGGTTCACTGTCTCTGCGAGTGATGTGTGTTCCGGTGTATTTCGAGTGTTTTGTAGATTAATTACCAAGTATCAACGTTGCTCAATTGGCAACGCGACACCAGCCCCGAAAGCCTTCAACGAAAGTGGAACAACTGACCTACGATTACACGCCATACATTTTCTAATCACTTCGACCAGTTACTGAAGTGGAAACTGCGTGAGATTCTAGACCAAAACGTATTTCTGAAGAACTGTGAATCTGAGAGGGAACTTCCACACCGTTATAATTCCTTCGCCAGCAAGAAAACACTGTAAAATGGTCGAAAATTCACTTGATTCATAGAAATCACCTCGCGAAAAAAGAAGGAGGTTACGTTATATACGACGTAGAAGCATGGATGCATGGATGTTGAAACTGCATGATTATGGGTCGAAAATATTTGAGCCACTTATGTAACAATTAGAAATAAATCCGCAGGACGCACTGCGAGCGTTTTGGGCTACGAAATCAACTCGTACTTGAGCAAAACTTTCTTTTTAGTACTTCTTTTGGTTTATTATTTTCAATAATGAACCTTTGGAATCGACCAAGAAATAAAAATTTTTAACACCCCTCAAAATTTGATGGTTCGCGTTTCAAGGTACATAGAATCCAAAAATCGAATAAAAATTTGGCCGTCCGTCTGCCGTACGCGGCACTTTCCCCACTTAGCATTGACCGATTTTGATGAAATTTTAAAGATTTTGGTTGATGTAAGTCACTTCCAAGGGTTCAAAAATAAATTTTGAAATTCTGAAAACGCCCTAACTCGAAAAATTTTGATATGAAGGTATTGTTTTCCCTTCAATATAAGATTCTATAGAATTTTTAGAATTTTTTGAGACCACGCGGAGCTCTGTAGAACAAACCATTCGCTCCCTACGATAATTTAAGGTTTGGACGTACGATAAATCAGAAACACGAGTGTGAATCGCAAAAGAGGCCTAATCTTCGTTCAAATTATAGCTGACCGAAATACGATCGATGTTGGATGGTTGGTGGCTTTGCAGACGAGTGATCTATAGAAAAATAATAAACCATTGTGTAATAATTTGCAGCGTTTTTACTCTCTTGTTATCGATATATCCTAGTTTTTATGTACGTTTATTCAAGTACAAAGTATTATAATAATTTATTACGAATTTATAACTACCTATGCACCGCAATGGTTCTTTTTTGATGTAGGAAGTTGCCAACTCAACACTCTTTAAAACTCAGTTTTCTTAAGACAAAATATTTAAATTTATTTATTACAGTCAAGAGATGGATCCCCATTCGATTATATTAGCGAATTTCAAAAAATATTCGCCCATGTAATTCTAGTATGTACCTGCATTACCAATTCGGTGATGAATTGATTAGAGGCAGAGACCTCCTAGCCATCACTCGAGAAATCTGGAAAAAAGAGGAGAATAAAGTTGCGCAAACCCTGAAAATTTTACCAAAATCGTAGGCACAGTAACTTCCTCTTACTTGTACAGTTTGAAATGTTAACACGTTCACTGCGGGTCAATTTTTGGGAGCTGACCCACCGTGCTGACCCGATTTTTTCCGTAATACGCTTCAAAATCGCAGTTGACTAACAAGACATGTGAATCACAGTTTCAATCCCCCGACGGCGCATTCTGGCGGTCCAACGGAACCTTCCTAGCAAGCGTAGCAAGAGAAGGAGACGATTCGTACGGGCGAAGTGAAGAAAATCAGGGATAAACTCAATCCAACCACTCACGCCCCTGAGGCCTGACCCACCCGTCTTTTCGGGCTCACCAGCGAACGTGTTAAGACAGGCAGACTGATACATTACTAAAATTGTTCAATAGGTTGATCCAAAACGTGAAATACGAGTTAAATGAGGAATTTCACCATGTAGGAATTTCCTATTTTTGACCCCAAAATCGGATTCAGCACCTCAAAAAACCCCTACATGAAACTTTCAACCCGTACTTCCTAATTTAGGAATAAACAAAACTGTGTAGAAAATACTAACGTTAAAAAAAAAAAAAAAACGGGAGGATGACGTCAATTTGGAATAGTTCATTTAAGGCCGCTTGAAGCGCTGAGATCGTGAAATCTATAGTCCTCCGATGCAACATTTCACAAAACCAGTAAAGATCAAAATCGAAAAACTGAAAAAAAAAAATAGAAAAAGCTAGATGGGGAAAATTGGGTTTCCCCTGTTTTTGTTTGATAACTTTCCTCCTAGATAACACGATTTCGTTGTTCCATCGGGCAACACTGGGAGGAGATGGTGATCCGAACAGCCAATCAGCGAGTGTTCCCGCTTCACATTGAAGAGGTCCGTTTTCCCGGTTATTTTTTTAAATCAAAAATTTTGATTGTCTCCTAAAAATAACAGGAGACCTATTTTCCGAAATCAACCCGATTTTCATCTATCTCACACCATTAACTATTCAGGAAAAATGCAAAAAGAATTCGGTGAAATTCCTCATTTTCGATTATGAAGATTTTGCTCATCCCCGAAATGTGAAAAACTGAAAACTGCCCTCTCGTCTTTCTTTTACCACTACCGATTGCAGCGCTCCTATTTGTCGGTTTCACGACTTGAGTGGGACTTGTGAGGAGCGGTAACTTTAGCATCCATACTGGTAGTGGGGATGGGCGGGACGTTGGTAGTTTCGTTCATGAAGTTCCACGAAAAACCGACAGGTAGTGCTTGTATCAAAATCGATCAATTCGTTTTGTCTTCCTCCATTCCTACAACTTTGTTGGTTCGCGCCTTAAGTACAAGAAAAACGAACAGAGAAGAAGAAGAAGAATAAAAAATAGAAACCACGTGCGTTCCATGATCCATTCATGGAATTATGATTGCATGATTGCTACTTTGCCAGTGCTACATGTGCTTTTGGAACCCGGTAAATGTTGTTTTTTGTACTTGTATAGTACAAAATAGTACAGTATAGTTTTTGTGATAGTACGCAGTTCTGATGTGTACTCGTATTACTGTCTTCTGTGGTAAGTACGTTTTATAATCACCACTGTTCTGATATACCTAAGTACCTACGTAGAAAAGTAGTACCTACCGACCTATTTCTTGTGTCTTTACCACCTATGTATGCTAGGAAAATGAGAATGACAAACAATGATAGGTATAGAATCCAAGGTTCGATTAAATTTTGGAGATGTTTTTATGTTCAAAGTTTTGTAACATTGAACCTGTATTGTAGACCATGTTTTAAATCGAAGACCAAGTAAATGGTTTAATTTAGTATCATTATTATTTGGAATTTCAGGTTAATATCATGGCTGTAATTTCCGTAGGTAGATCCACAAGTTTTGCCTACAACTTGTTGACTGTATGATGAATGAAGGAGACATTCCTATTCCATCGCAGATTGCTGAAATAATCGGGGAACAGAATGTTGCTGACATATATGACGGTGAAAGTTCAGAAGACTCATCAGTTGAAGTGTGGAAGTCAAACATAAAAGCTTATGAAGGAACTTACCTGCGTCATAAATCAAAAAAACCACCTGGACTAGAACTTAGAAGACGAAAGATCCTCGATCAATTGAAGACGTTCGAACGTTTCTATATTGCTCAGAAGAAAAAGGCGGAAGAAGAAGAAGGGGGAAAAAGAGAAGACGCAAAAAGTAAGCTGTGTAAATTTGTCAACCTGTTTATGTAGAGTTGAATCGAATCCATATACTACCTAGTTCAAAACCAGCGAGAGATCCAGTGGTTAACTGCTGTTCAATGTGTTGATACAGGGGTCACTAGTTATGCACAGAGATCTGATCTACCTACTCTACTAGTCTTAGCTTAATCTCACTTAAGTCCGAGGCTATGCAGTGTACATGTTTGTCAGGTACATATTTAGTTTGTAGCTACGGGTCTGGTTTAGGATGTTACTTCAGATATCTAATCATTAGAGCCGAACCTGCTGCTCATATCGAGGTCGAACCTCTTTTTGAGTAACTAGAGAGTTTTAGCATGCCACAAGCACTGCGAGATTCACCTCACCGTGAGATTCTCCTAGGACGAGCAATGTGAGATGCTAACCTTCATTCTTGGGGATCAACGTGACCCTACAAACCTAGAGTAACGTCAAGCGTCACACCAACTCTGTATTTCTGTCTTGTCGTCTTGTGGCCCGAGTTTCATTTTTGGTGGAAATCATTTCGGAAATACCTAATGGTTCATTTGCAATAGCAATTATTTTGCTGTAGTGTATTACGCCAGAACGATGCTCTTGTGATTCGTGCTTTTTATCACGGAATACCTATCTAATGATCATTCATCAGTCTACGTCCGAATTACTTAATTCGTCCGTCGAACAATCAACTGCCTATCCACCTAACTTCGAGGTAAGAAATCGTATTAAAATTTATTTATGTGTGATAGGTACATAGTTTACCTACTCATATTACTACCCTCTTACCGGTACTTTCAACTAGGTACTTGGAGAGAGAAGAGTATACCTAACTGCCTGCGGGTACTAATTTTTGTTTCAGATTCCGGAAAACAAGTCCCTAGACGTCTTTTCGGAACAAGAATGAATTTGAATGATGAAACCAGAATGAATTTGAAAATAAATGAATGGAAATATATACCTATTGCTTTTAATATAACATGAGATTTGTTAATTGATTTGTTCGTCTACCTACAAGATAACTTTATGTTACAATTTTCACCTGCCTCTCACCTCACCTGTCTACGTTGATCTTGGTTGCAAACAGTATTAGGCAAAGAATATTTTTGCAGTTAAAGTAGGTAGGATAGTGATAAGAAGAGGATTTCCAGCTCAAATATTTGCGCAAAAAAGTCTCCATTTTTGTGAGTTTCTGCATTTTAGGGAGTATGTAATTATTTAAAATACTATTTTTGCGCTAGCAGGCATATTTTATCGTTTGAAAATTTCCCGAAAATGATGAATTTAGGCTTTTTTATTTCAACATTTCTATTGTTTTTCAATGGACATCATCATTCAATTATTGATGTAGAAGATTCTCTTAATAGTTTCCTGGATTGACAAAACCTCCTGGATTGAGGTTTCATTCACGATTAGGTTGTTAGTACTTAGTTACGTGAAAGAATATTATTACGAGTTTTGTTCAAAATAATCGTAGGTACCTACCTAGGAAAGCAAAATCATAACGTTGAAATCAATTCGATAACAAATTAAAACGTCGAATTACCACTATTCATGAAGGTTGGAATATTCAATACCGACTATACCTACCACATTTTTTAGAAGAGACACGTTTTCGAACCCTACTTTTAGAAAATTGTACTACTTAGGATAGTTCTCAAATGTTGGCCAACAAACTAATAGTTTCCCTCATTATTATGGACATTTTAGCAAAGGAATGTTTACTTTGGAAAATCTATAAAAAATTATCAAAATAGTTTTCAAAGCTAGGTACCTACAGTAGATATATTTTGAGACACAATTTTGGTTTTCCCCCAATACCTTTGGTTTTCTTCAAAGTGCAAAGAAAATTCATAAGAAGATTATGAATGAATAAAATGTGTATGAAAAAGAGAGGAAGAGAATGTAGGTACCTAATGAATAAAGTCAATTGAAAAGAACGATAATGAATGAATTAAATTACGTACAAAATGAGCAATCGTGAATAAGTAAAATGATGAGGTAAAAATTATAACTAGGTATGTAGTTGTTACTGAAGAAAGTTTGTAAAATATGTGCATTGTTTGAAAGATTGAAGGAACAAATGCCAAAAAAATGCGAGAAAATGCGCATTTTTCCGCCTTTTGATAGGAAGGGGTTATAAGTGGCGTAGGTTATAACATCTCGCGGTGCCCGCGGCGGTGTTCTCGCGTTGGACGCTCGTTGAGCGTCGACCGTGACTCGCGGTGCCCGTGAGTCGCGGGCCCCGCGACATATAGCATCCATGATGACGCGTTCGCGGTGCCCGTGAGTGGTCTGCTAAAACTCTCTACTGATTCTAACAGACTCTGTATTCATTGTTCACCGTGAGTGTGTTTAACCCTTAACTGCACCAGCTATCATATAGGTATGATATGGAACTTTAAACGAGGCTCAAGAGCATTCTGGTGGTCTTCTCGAGCTCTTTGTGGTATTTTTACTTTAGTTAACTACCGCTAGATCTCATAAGAATCAAAGAATATCCATAACCCCTCCTGTAAGGTTATAACTTTCAAATCAGCAGAAATCACGAGTTGACAACACGCGTGAGAAGTTTCGTTTTGCTGTGCCTCTTACAACATTTTTGAAGATTTTCGGCTGAAAAAATACTGCGTGCTGTCTCAAGATATGTAGAAATGAAATATGAAAAGAACTAATCGATCAAGTTTCCAGTGTTTATGGAAACTGCGCTTTTGCTTTGATATCTCATATGATAGAACGTGAAGGAGGAGGACCTGGGTGAATTTCATATATGATAGAACGTGGACTTCTCCACTGCATTACCATCTCGTTCAAACGTGATACAAGCCACTTGCTGCACATGATTTTTTTAAATATAATTTTATTTTATGTTTTTGATGGTTTTATAAATTTTATTTGACGTCAGCATAAATTTCACATTAGGTATCCCTACTATATTTTAGAAATGGTTCCTAACCACTTCACATATGTGGACAGAGATGGAACCAAAAGAATCTAATTACATAAAACCCCAACCGTATGTACATGCATGTATGTATGCATGTCGCCGATCGCGAGGAGTTAGAGTGGTCGTGGGAGATGTCACATGAAGCCGAAGCCACCTTGTCAAAAATTGTCTACTTATTGTTTAGTCTTCAACTATTCTTGTCTATAGTCTGGCCAATGATAAGAGGAAAATTTATTGCTGCCTGCAGGCCTTTTTTTGAAATTACATACATACAAATTATCATAATAAATGCTTTGAAAAAATGTCTTATGTATAATATCTGCGACCCCGGTGAATAAGTGGTCAAGTCAAATTTGCCCATTTTACAGGGGAGCATTATTAAAATTTGAACCTTCACCTCAAATCCGGATTTTGTCGTAGAAGGTTGAAATTTGGAATGAATGATGTAGTCGTTCATCCCAAATTTCAACCTTCTACGACAAAATTCGGGTTTTAGGTGAAGGTTCAAATTTTAATAATGCTCCCCTGTAAAATGGGCAAATTTGACTTGACCACTTATTCACCGGGGTCGCAGATATATCACTAGATTTTTGTCCATAATCCTATTAAGTTTCTAAATGGGTGATAGAAACTCCAAATGAGCATTTATGCTTTCTTATAGCACTATAAATGTGATTTTTAAATAGCATTATGCGAGAAAACCTATTTGGTCTCATGTATTTCTTTCAACCATTTTGCTCGCATTATATCACATATGAAATCATCGTCTCGGCTGCTTAACGACGTTCTATCATAATATGATGACGTTCTATCATCATATATTATATGATAAGGGCATAAATTAGGGATTATCGGTCAAACTATGTAATTTAGGGGCTTTTCCTTGTCACTTTCGTTTTCAGGGGGCCAAAATACATGAAATTCTTTTTTTTTTTCAAGAAAATCGGAAATTGTGTGCAGTTAAGGGTTAAGCAATTATGCAACATCATACCTAACTAACTCCATTACCATTAAAATATGGTGTAATGATAGTAAGAATTGCCTCGGAATATTAGGCTTTATTCAACGAAAGAAGACGAGATGATGAATTAGGAATTTTTAGAAAGTAGCATTAGGTATAAGTAGGTAGTAGGTGTTGGAAATGCAAAATGTGATATATCGTTCATGTACCTGGAAAATAAGGTTTTGAGCTCTCTAGGTAAATTAGGTTCGCCTGATCCATTTAGTGAAGCCGTTTTCCAACCTGAAGAATAGTTTCTTATCTAGAAGGCATAAAAAAAACGTGTAAGTTGGTTACCTCTTTTTTCGCCGGAAAACCATGTAAGTCCTGTGTATCCCTTCATAAAAGTGAGTATCTCACGCTGGTGGCAAGTTTCCATAAAAGGTTATCAGTTTTTTTTCATGTAAAAGTTTTTGAAATTCATGAATGGAGTTCGGAGAAAGTGATCATAAATAGAAACCTTTTTATAAGTCTCAATTTAAGCAATAAATTCTTCTCCTTGTGTTCTGCAGACACGTGATTTTCCATACTGTGGCCAACCTTAAGATCAGGACCTACGTGTTTTTCCGCATTGTTTCTAAATTATTTTTACATTATTTAGGAGGATAATTTCAGATGAATTAATTGATTTGTTGGCGGTTTGACGTAGCTGTAATGCTGATGTTAGAAAGAACAAAAAGATTAGTAGAGTGCTATTGGTCTGCTTATGTTTTACAGTAAACCCTGTAAAATTAATGATACAAGAGATAATAATTAAGGAAATCCAGCTCTGACCAATCCCTAACCCCTAACCCACACCCAACCAATCCATAACCCATAGCTAACTTATCCCTAGTCCATCTCTACCCTACCCAGCTCTGAACTATCTATAACCCCTCCCTAACTCATCCCTATCCCATCCACTACCCATCCCCAACCCAGACCTGACCTATCCTAACCCCTAACCCGTCCCTAGCCCATCTCCAACCTATCCCTAACCCATCCTCAACCCATATCCAGTTCATCTTTAACCCACCCCAGCTCATTCTCGACTCAGCCCTAACCTAACTATAACCCCTAACCCATCCACAACATATCTCTAACCCCTATTCCATACATATCTCATCCCTTGTTTTAATGAAACAAAAGTACCTAGTTGCCTACTTAGCATGCATTGCCTCAATGCATACCTACCTAGTTACGGTTGTGATAGGTAAAGTGTTCCTATACCTATAGGTAAGTAATGGTTGTCATTTAAGAAATGGTAATTGAGGAATTGGTAGTATATTGAATAATTTATTGCTCAACTCTAGTATTATTAAGACTGAAGACTGTCATTTTGACTCAAGGAGCTTTAAAGTTGGACTGCGTATTAGTCAACGCCTATGAATTTTCATTTAAATATTTTCATTTTGCATCGATTTGGGTATTTTGTGTAACCTTGAAACCTGGAGAAAAAAATTGAATAATATTCCTAATAATTAAATAACCCAAGCTGGGTATGTTTTCATTAAAATCAAATTGAAAACCATGTAAGTCGGGTGTCAAAGACTGGGTAAAAGCATGTAAATCCATTTTTTCGTTCGCTGAAGTAAATTTTGATGAAATTAGTCTCAGGCTCTTTGAAATACTACTTTTACCACCAGTTTTAAGGAATGGAACGAAAAAACTCATTGCATATGGAATGAAAACTGAATTATTTAGTTTTTAGTGCCCCCTGTAAAATTTGATAAACTCGACTTACATGGTTTTCTAGGTACATGAACGATATGGCGAATTATAGCAGTATGGTAAGACTCGTGGACCTATAATCCTGATCCATGGGGTCAGATCATTTCAGTTTCAAATAATGATAAAAGTTGCTCTCGAGAAAAATTGTTTTTTCTTCTTTTAAATTCATATACAATTCAAATTTATGAAAGATTAAAATACAATTTCCCGGCCTTAATGTTATGTGAGCACGTGGTTTTAATTGACTTTTTCAGTACTGATACATCAGCTCACGGGTAATGAGACCATAAGCCACAACCCATTTCAATTTACTCCTAGACACCATTTCAGTTAAGATTACTTTGGGCAATTCTCGTTAGTTTTTCGTTAGCCAGTCAGCCCCCTCCCCCCCTGTAATTTCAAATGATAGTAACATATTTTTTACTATCTAGTAATGGAGTGATTCAGAGACAAAATCCTGATATGTACTAAAAAGAACCATTAAGTACCGCATGAAATATTATGATTATTGCTTTCAACTATTGACATTGATGGGAGGATATTTTATGACAGGTAAGCCTTCAAACGAAGGAGAATCAGGTTATGATTCGAGGAGCAAGAATCAATCGTCGAAAATACTGAGAAGAATAGCCCGAAGGAAAGCTGATGAGCCAGGATCCTCGTCTTCCGATTCGCCTTGCAGCCATTCGGATTTGTTTTCTACTTGTTCTCCTGTGAAAGTTGGTTCGTTGAACAATTCAGTGTCGAAGAAAAAAATAGTTCGAAAACGTGAAACGTTACGAAAAGACATGACCAAGTCACTTACTAGTAGTTCAAGTGACGACGAATCAGAGGGTGAAAGAACCCAAAAACAAACTAAGCCACAGAGTGGCCTCAAGGAGGTTTCTCAAGGTCGGCGATCGTCGCCCTCTGATTCTGACAAATCGAACGACAGTGATTCGGTTTCAAAATTTAGCAGAAACCTCCCGAAAAGGTCTCCTAAATCTCGTATCAAGAAAGAGCAACCAAACATTTCAGATTCCGATTCTGATGTTGATTCGAAAGATGATAAAATGAAAGGTTCGAATGCCAAGGAAACGATAGTAAATAAAATTGGTGATAGTACACCAAAAACGAGTAAAAAAATGAAAAATTCAAGTCCATTCAGCTTGAAGAGATTTGAGAAAAATTATGTTCCTCCAAGCTCAAATGACAGAAAATCTGAGACGAGCTCGAGTGAAGACGAATCTGAAAGTAGAGGCGTTCCTGGGATAAATATTTCTCCATTTGTTACCTCACCTAAAAAATTATCTCAAGTGTCCAACCAAGCTTCCAAAAACCCTGCGGAGAAGTCAGACAGTGAAAATGAATCAGGGACAAGCGAAGAACCTAAAATTCCTGATCATCAGCAACCTCCTAACCCAAATCTCAAAAATTCAAATGATGATGGTTCCTCTTCGAATTCGGGTGAGAGCGAGTCCGAAATGCACACCACTCCCAAGAAAGAAGAGCAATTCGAATCAGGCAGCAGTGATTCGGATTCTGTCGAAGGTTCAACACATCGAGAAAAGTCGAGTTCTGGCTCTGATCAATCTGAAGACGAAATCATACCTGGCACTCAGGATGTCTCAGGATCATTTGCTTCTCTCCCAAAGAATTCGAACAAACTGGAAATATCTAGTTCCAAGCAAACTAGATTAGTTGGTGCTTCAGAAGACTTAAAAGTTAAGTCTAAACCATCCAAGAAACAAAGTGATGGAGAAGTAAACAATTCTTTGAAGTCTTCTCCTATTAATCATTCACTTTTAAAAAGTAGTAAAAGTGGCGTTCCTAAAAATACGAGTAGCAGCAAGGATGAAGCTCAAAATGACTCGTTAAACAAATCATCGATACGAGACAGTTTTGTTCGACAAGCAAGGTCTTCTAGTGATGATTCAGACTCTAGTGGTGATTCAGAACCCTCAGTTAGTTCGAAAAACCTTAAGGAAACTTCTTCTGAGAGAATCCCCACAGGAGCTATATCTCATAATAATAGCAACTCTCCAGTGAAGGGACTTACATCAACATTGAAGGATGAGAGAAACAGCGACCCTAGCTCTACATCTGATAGTAGCGATTCGGACGAAGAACAAAATACGAAAGCAAAACAAGCCTCATTGTCTCAGGAAAAAGAATCTAGGAAAAACCGTAAGGAAACTTCTTCTGAGAGAATCCCCACAGGAGCTATATCTCATAATAATAGCAACTCTCCAGTGAAGGGACTTACGTCAACATTGAAGGATGAGAGAAACAGCGACCCTAGCTCTACTTCTGATAGTAGCGATTCGGACGAAGAACAAAATACGAAAGCAAAACAAGCCTCATTGTCTCAGGAAAAAGAATCTAGGAAAAACAGTATGTATGATGCTTCAATGGGTACACCTAGACAGTCAAGTCCGACAAAAGGCTCGACAGTTTTGGTGAGTGAATCAAGGAAGAGAAAAGCTGATTCCATTTCTTCCTCGGAAGAAAGTGATAATGAACACAAAAACAAAGTTAGGAAAATAGAAAGCACTCCTGAAAGTGTGCCGTTCAATAGCACCAGAAATCCCGAAGTTGAAGACACAAGTTTCCCAGGAGGGGACATCAGCGTGATTCCCAAAATCAGAGCCTTAAAACATCAGAACATCGTGAACAACCAGCAAACTCCAAGTTCCTCAAAATTGTCTGCACCTCAAACAAAAGATCCTGGAAGCCCATTCCAAAAGCCTGGCCAACTTTCCATACGAGACTTCGCCAGGCCCATTGGTACAGTCAGCCAAACGACAAGCCAAAATAAGTATGAGGCCCTCAAACAGGAATATTTCGAAGCAGGAGTAAGTGAATTTTACTGTTTGTAGGAAACGAAAACTAGTTGGATTGTTAAATGGTAGTTTGTGAGAGATTTATTGGTTTTAGTTGATTTCTGTACGATATTATCAACTCTTAATTTATTAGGGATGGAACCTCCCTTCATTTGAATCAAATTTAAATCATAGATCCTGTAGATTTTCGTATGATTCAATTTCTTTGCTTAACTAATAAACTAAGCTTTCTCGTAACATAATGACCTGGTTCCTGGTTGATTGAAGTTTGAGGTTGATTCCACCCACAATGAAATCATTTTTCCCCCCCCCCATGCTAAAAAATTTGTTTTCTTCTTTCTTTCATATTGCTGGCAGGTACTTTCCTAAACTACACAAGAACTCATGTTTACCTGTTGAAGCATTATTATCTGAAACTAGCAGCCATCTTAGCAAGATTAACCTAGCTCCATTTGTATAGTATCAGATTTGGCGATATGCATTGTAAATTCATTTATAGTACTCTCTGCCACCTACTTAATAGTCGATTTGTTATGGACTTGAAAGAAGTATTGAATGAAGTATTATTTTACTCGTGATGCTCCTCTCTCTTGCTTATTGTAACACGATTTATTTTATAGTTCTCGAATCTGAAGGAACGTTATGACTTTGAATCGTACCAAGGTTTATTGGAAGAAGATGTGCTTGATGACGATAATGAAGTCTATGTTGTACAGTGTCCCAAGGAGGTACGAATCAATTTATAATAATGCCTGTTATAACTTGAAATTATTACCTAACTACTCTTTGGGTTCTACGACATGGTCTGTCAGAGGAAACTTTTAAATTGTTGAAATTTTATCCAGGAAATAGATCGGTGAATAGTAGAGTGGTTTGGTTGCATCAGTGAGAAGTTTGAACAGATTAGCTCACTTCTTGCATTCCTTTTCGTTTTGAATGGATGCTTACTCGCTGACGATACTTGCTGAGGTGTCAACATGATTTCCACGCGTTCACTGACATAAACCGTAATCTTCATTGGTGCGGTACTACTATAAGAATGCTGTGGAACTCATCCCTCTTAGGGTGCGTTTACACTGGACCCGATTTTTTACTCGGCCGAACTCCAGCTCTGCCGATTCCATCGATTCCCCGACTGAAGTGTTTACACTAGACCCGATTTTTCAAACGATTCTACCGATTTTCGTCAGTTGCCCCGAGCCCGTCGTATAGTATGGAAGATTTAGCAGCGTTAGAATTTCTAACTGAAAACTCACTATTGGGATAATTTTATTTTATTTATAAAATATTATAAAATTTTATTTTATTTTATTTTATATGTTGTTGGTTGAGCGTCGGGAATGAGCGAATGACATTTTTATGGAAAGAGGATCATCCGGAGAGTTCCATACCTTGTTCCCCCAATTGCTAGAACAACCAATCAAGTTTCGCGAGTATTTCCGGATGACTCCAGAGACTTTTTTTTACATTCTGAGTGCTATCAGAAGGCGAGTGGAGAAATTTTCTAATTTCCGGATTTGTATTTCTCCAGAAAAGAGGCTTGCTGTGACGTTGAGAACGCCTTGCTGTGACGTCTTTATGATGTCGTTACACTTGACTTTCATTAACTTCAAAGTTATTGTTTCAAAATAAATTTGATTTTCTCAAACTAGAAAGATATCCGTAAAAATGCTGCGTTGACTGTACTTACATTAACTGTACTAGATGGACGTAGTTACCCTAAACTGACTCCTGATAATCAAGAAGCGGGAACCCCCCCATCACCCATCTAATTTTTGAGATGTTTCACAAAAGACGCTGCATAAAATCGGCTGATTCGGCCGAACAAAACAAAACTATTTGGTTCGGAATCGGAAGACGGAAGAGCTCGGCGGAGTTTGGCGGAGTTCGACCGAGCAAGTCGGGCATAGTGTAAACACTTCGTCCGAATTCCATTGAACTTTCTACTTTTGTTCACTCGCCCCTTGTCTGCCGTTAACGGCCGTACTCTGCAGAATGAAAAATCGGCCGAATTCCGGCTCCAGTGTAAACGTAGCCTTACACCTTCTGTGGCGTCCAAAAACCACTAGTAAGTAACTAAGTAAACAACCATTTCAGGTTGGATTTTTGTCCGACTGCCATTCCTGGCGTTGCGGACGTCATCAGCTGTCTTCCAAAGGGAAGATCAGAATTTGGTCTGATGATTTCGCTCATGGCTTCCCATTGGCCTCACCGCGATGGGTTTTTATTCGTGTTGGTCGTGGTTGAGCAACCCCTACTTCTTGGGCTTGTACCAAGAAGGCTATAAGGGGAGAGATGGCCTCCTCAAGGGCTAGCCCCCTGAAGATGTTTCTCGGCATGTGAGTTCTGTTATGAACTCAGGTACCAACCTGTCTAGTTGGTAGAACCTTAGCTAGAAGGTTCGGCCTAACCTGTGGTGTTAATACAACCAGGTACCTAGAGGAGCTGATGGTTCTGGGGCTCCCGGGTGGTGGGTTCCTTCCACTCCCTCGATCACCCTCCTAGGGTTTTCGGGGTTCCATCTATCTGCTTGCAGATGGAGGGGGTTGCGTAATCCTGTTTGGATCGGCTCTCCTTAAAACCAAATAGTAGGTAGTTATTTAGCCTTACCGTCCTGGGCTGGGACGAGGGGCCGATGAGAGCCCCGGCCACCGAAAAACGCAAGCTGCCAGCGATGAGCCTTGAACCCACGACCCCGCAGAAGTCGGTCCAAAGTCCACAGCTAAACAACGACGTCCCAACGACCGTAGCCACACCGCATCAAGGGGTTGATTGTATAATTTTAAAGATTCGTGCAGAGTGCTACATCCATAATTCTGACTACTTTCTCAAATACCTGCCTAATATTTCGATTTTCTTAACCATAGCTTTGAAATTTCGCCTATTAGCTCATGCTGCATGAATTAAATCTATAATATTTCCTCTGGCACACATCACTTTTTTCGATAAACTACCACAATATTCGTACTATGATGTATTTCCTTCTTGTTGTTTGTTCAAAAGTATGTATAGTTATAGTCACTTTTCCTTATAGATCGATCCCACGAGCTTGGTTGGCAAAGAAATTGATGTATCTGGCAAAGAGTCTGTTGTTGAATTAAAGTTAGCTGGAGGGCAAACAGTTCATCACGATGTGTACTGTGATCTGAGTGATTCGGAGTTTGGGATAAATATAGTTATTCCAAGTAGGAATAAAAAGGAATTCATCTTGAGTAAGTACTTAACACTACTATTACAAGTGTGTAATCTACTTTTTTAACGAAGGAATGGCTTCACTATACTTGAATCGACTTTCAATTTGATTTTTAAAATGTTTATCGTTTGTCTGATTGAGAATTATATGCAAAATAGTTGATTTCCCGAGACTTTTCGTGGATGACTTACTTATGCATGTATGTTATTTATTGATTTGGTGTATTGAAGCTCTTTCTTTCGCAAAACCCCATTTTGAATCACTCTACTGCTGAATTCTAATTAGGATGCATAGAAGACATACAAAATTGACCAGAATTGCCCGATAGTGATTGATTCTGTACCTACCTCTTATTTTATTTGTATTGTTTATTTTATTTTATTATTTTTATTTCTTATTTTTTCGTCAGATTCCGTGCCTGTGAATGGTAGATTGACCATTGTCGAATCCGTTCATGTACCACAGATCGATGAGTTCGACATCTCCTCTCCACCACCTATTCCGTTACCAGACAACCTTAGAGAGAGGAATAGTTTTATAGGATCAGGTATGTTCCCTATTAAGAATAACAGTTACCATTCAGATTGGTAGGTTGATAGAGGCATGTCTATTCGGCTGGTCCAAGGTTTCATTCTTAGAATGCTACTTCGACAGGATGCGCAAACTTGTATATTCTACTGAGTGGCAAATCTATCCTTAGTTCAGGTGAAAGATGACGTTACGATTCGCTCTACCTTCCTAAAGGTTGGTGGAACCGGAAGCTGCTTTTCCCTCTATCACTACCTATAATCTGTGGAGCTTTAGGTATATTACACCCCAGAAAAACGAAGTAATTCAAGCAGCATGAGGCAACATGCTTTTCAAAACCAAAACACTGAAATTAATAGATTGAAAAAAGAGACTGAGCGCTTGCTTCATCATACCTCATGAAGCAAGCGTCCTGATATATCGGTAGCTCTGTCACGTCTCCCGTATCCGCCATTTCTGTCAGGTTGCCTCATGTTTTTCTGGTACTAAACCGCCTTTTCTTTTCCCCTCTGATTATCGGATCAATCAAATAAAGGACTTACAAATTGTTCAACAAAATTTCATTCATTATTTTGGTTCGTCAGATGAATCTACTGTACAGATTTCGGGGAAATCCAAGGCAAATAGATCGAAAAAAGCAAAGAAGAGCGAATCCCAAGAATCATCAAGTTTCATTCGACACTCCAAACATGGTTTGTTAAAAATACATTTTTTTCGACTCATTTTTCGTGCATGTAACGTGATTACAATTTTTAATATTGAAACCGGAATTCAATATTTATCTATTTGTTAATGGATTATTCAATGTTTAATAGAATCTATCATTAAAAGAGAAACGTCTGAAGAGAAATACAAAAGTCAAGAAGATCCAATTACAAATTTCGGCAAATTGGATGACAAGGAAATTGAAGGTATGTGCTTTCTGATGGTTAGCAAATGTTTAATTTTCTCCTACACAATAATTACCCAATTTATTGAGTCGTGATAAAACATCAACCTAAATCTGTATTGATGTTTGAGATTTGGAAAACTGTAGACGCGTGTTCTTGGAAGGTCATTATTGTATAATTTTCATCTACTTTACAACATATCGCCCCATTTTGGCTGAATGATTTTTTACAAGAATATTGCTGTTCTGATTTGTCAAATTCAATCGGGATTGTAGCTGGTAAGAGAACCCCACTGGTTTGAGGTTAGTTGAGAACTGAAGCAAATTTCGTAACTCCCAATTCAAACAAAGAATCTATCGTGATCTATCACAACCCTGTGAGTGATCCACTTTTTTCTCATCTAGAAGGCTCTGAATTACCTTTATATCCCAAGCCCGCCTTTTAAATAGTCTTCTAATTGTTTCCCCAACTGAACATTGTCATATACTCTACTCTTGCTACTCCTAATAAGACTACTATATACTGATAAAAGTTGAAATACTGGTACAACTTGACAAATTTAGATGTTCAACTTCTACAGATGGTGCTACTGACGAATCCATTGTCAGAAAGAAAAAGAAAAAAAAGAAGAAGCATGAACTGAGAGAATTGACTGGTAAGAGGAATTTACGTACTTCATTATGAATGCGTAGGTAGATACTACTTTCATTAACAGGTAGTGTTATCCTTGTTACAGAACCAAGTGACCCGCCACAAATTGTGCGAGAAGAATTCTTACCTCCTCCTAAAGGTTCGTACTTTCATGTTAGTATACATCTCTAGGTAATAAAGTTATTGAATAGTAATTGGTCTGTTCAGAGAAGCAGTCCCGAACCAGTTCAGAACCAAACCAGAACTGAAAAGGGGAGGGGATAGAGGCGCCTGGACTCCTTCAAACCGTTCAGAACTGCTTCTCCGAACGTACCTAATGTTCCACTATTCTGGCCAGTTTTCTTATGAATTATGATGCCCATAATTTTGTTCTTTCTGCAAGCCCGTTACTAGGTATTATTTTCATACTATATTCCACGTAACTGATACTTTTTAAAAACTCTATCCAGTTTACTTTTGACTTTTTAAAAAATTACCAGCCCCCTAACTTAAGCTTACTAATACGTTTGGCAGTTAGGACCCGAGGATATGTGAAAGAAACTCAACTGTATTCATTACTTGATGATGCTGTTTTTCATCAGATACACTTCGTTCACTAATGTTCAAGCAGATCTAACTAATACCATTGCTACTTTAATCTTTATAACAGCTTACATTCGTTACTACAGAATAGTAATAATGCTTTTTAGCATTATCATCAATATTTACTATGACCTCCCATTTGGAATTATTTCTACTGACTGAGTTGAGCAAATTACCATAAACTATCATACAATACATTAATTAATTAATCTTTTCTTTGCAAGTTGTGGTACTATGTGATTGGAGGATTCCTATCTTTAGACTTTATGGAGTTCAAGGGCTGCTTGGGATTCAAGGGCCCGCTTCTTAAATTTACGTTGAATCAGTGTACGCATAGTAATTAATTTAATCTTATCACTCGTTGGCTCACTAACTTGCTTCCATTACCACTCGTGGAACAAATGGGATGACCCTAACATCAGATCTTTCTCGGTGGAGCACTCTGTAGGCTACTCCCTCCAGCTCTCACAGCTCTTGAGGTACCTCCATCTCCCCTCACCAACCACCAACCTCTCTTCCCTCTTCTACTTCATTCCACTCAAGAGGAACAACCCCAAGCAGCTCGCCTCCTCGTCATCAGGGGCGCTGGGGGCCTACATTTCTTGTACAATTTAGATGGATTCCCTCAGCAAAAATTGAGCCCTCAACAATGGGGAATTTGCCTCACATTAAAATTTTTTTTAATTTCGAAAGTGGGTTCACTGATATGGAAGACAACTATAATGTGCTGCTCGAAAAAGCATCCAAAAAAATTAGAAAATTCAAGGAAGATAATAATTATACATGTAGCAGCAATCTTTATGGGGGAAGCCATGTTGTGACATATCCGGCTGCCTAACCAATCTGATTCCATTCATGGAATGAGTATTAGGATGATTAACTTCATAGGACCGCTTACTACAGTTGTGCTACTTCTGGGAGCGTAAATGAAACTATTAGCTTACAAGGTCGAACACAGGAGGAGGAAAGAACACAGAAGCGAAAGTGTCCAAAAGAAGCAATTTTACTCACTCATTTTTTACAATACGATTCATATTATTAGTTTATCAAGCATTATTAGCCTTATAATAATGCTTGATAAACGAATAATATGAATCTTCTCTTATTTAGTTTCTATATTAGTTAGTTTCGTTATTTAAATCTCATTATTTGAGTTACAGTGGCCTAACCAATCTGATTCCATTCATGGAATGAGTATTAGGAAGATTCACTTCATAGGACCGCTTACTACAGTAGTGCTACTTCTGGAAGCGTAAATGAAACTTAGATTCTTTGATACTAATTGCTGAGAAACATCTTTTACGCTTCACCAGAGCACAGCAGTGTGAATTCGTCAGTTTTCGCATCGTTTTGCAGGAGGAAACCCCGAACTGGTGACCTCCTCAGCCTCCCTCGATTTTTCCAGTGTTTTTTGACACTGTCACTTTTTTAGGCATTTTCTTCTACGATAATTTCTTTCCCTTGGATATTCCTGGTTTTAAACGTTATTCTAGGGCCCTTTTATAGGATTTGACTTGAAATTCCAGAATCTAAAATTGAGGCAAATTCTACATTACCATAAAAAATTACCTTTATTTATGTTTCATTGAAAATTAAGAACTCATTCACTGAAACACACAAAATGTGTATGTAAACTATTACGTCTAATACCCTAACTTTCTCTTTTCAGGCGTTCTTGAACTTACTACTGAGAAGAAGAAGAAAATTAAGAAACAGCATGAACCTGAAGAGTTGAGTGGTAAGGATAATCCCAGTCTTAATGTTGCGGAATGCACCATAACTTCTAAAAAATTTAAAAAAAGAAAAGCCTTAGTTGATTAGAGCTCAGAATAAGTTTTAATTCATAGTCTTGCCCAAATGAAGAAATCGTCAACTTGCACCTAGCTTGTGGCAGTATCTGATAGTACCTACCTCTTTTAAATAATATAGTTCGGTATCTTTGAACGATTGAACTACCACGCAGGCTAGTTTTAGCCATTTGTTTGGGAACAAACTCACTGTACTCAGAAGGAGGCAAAGGGAAAAAATTAATGCTCTTGTTTCTGCCGCTTTGAAAAATCATTTTTCTTGTTGCCATGGGACTAAATTACGACTACGTTGTTGTTCTTGCATTGAGTTTGGAATGACCCGGATCTTACTTATCTGTTGCCACTTATCTGTTTTAGAAGTTGAATCGAAACAAGCCGTGAGTGAACACATACCACAAGTTGTAAAAGAAGAACTGATACCTCCAACTGGTTCGTATATTTGAATTGACTAACTTTGTAGGTTCTAGCTCTTTAGTTTTAGTGGCTCAATCAATAGACATGAGTTGTTCCTGATACATTCATTAGTATCAATTATTTTGTATTTTCAACTACTTACCTCCTTTTTTCCTCTTACTTTACATTTTCTTTTCAACTTATTCATGAATACCGACAATACGTCCAATGAGGATTTAATCCTTGATGAGTGTAATCAATTTGCTACTGTTTTAAAATACAGACATTTTATAATGGTAATTCTATTGTAGGGGAAAAGAAAAAGAAGAAAAAGAAAAATCGTGAATTTGAAGAGCAAATCGGTGAGATCATTGCCTCCCTATCCATTATCCTGTTATCTTATTGTATTACGCTCATAATCGTATGGTCATACCTATAATTGCTTTTGTATCGATTTCAGGTTCATCACAAGCACCACAAATCGCTGAGGAAGAGTTTTTACATCCTGTAGGTTAGTGTCTATGGAATGAGTGGCAACACATGTTCGATGAATCATTAATTTTTAGGACGTCCCACAGTAAGACTTGGGCGTTCTTATGCGATTTCTCTGGGGTTAAGTTGGACAACTTTCAACAGAAAAAAAATATCCTCACCCTAATCCGTTTTAGGCCATTCTGAATCCAAATACGCGAAAAAAAAAACCATAGGTGTATGTCTGTTTGACAAATGTCGTCTGTACAGGCCTTAGTTTTCAACCGATTTTTGTGGTTATTTTTTGTTCGACGAAGAATCTATCTAGTTGTTCACTACGTCGCCGGAACTTAGAATTTTGCCTTTTAAGGGGAGGTTAATTCTAAAAAAAAACGTGCGTTTCACGGCATAATCTTGTGTACACTGCCCAGGCCTCAATTTCCAACCGATTAGCGTGTTTCTTTTTTTGTTTGACTCAAATAACTTCCGAATTTTACATGATTTCACCAGAGCATCAAAATTATCATGGGGAGCGAGAGGGGGATAATGTTCACAAAATATCCGATATTTCAATATTTCGGTCCCTTTTTTTGCTTACTAATTCTCCCAAGCTTTGAAATTGATGGACAATTCTCAATATACTTATGGATTTTCATGAATTGTTTTCTGTGCCATCGTGAGACAAATCGGTGGTGCCTCCATGGTGTCAGGACACCGAAAACCACGTATTTTGGGGATTTTTGTGCGTTTCACCGTGAATACGGATGTGAACTACTAAGGACTGCCCAAACAGATGAAAGTTCAATGTTGCGTCGTATGACCGCTTTGGTGCCTGACTGGCACCATTGTCAGTGGTGATGGAGGGAAGAGGGTTGAAAGTGGGTTGAACTTGAATTCGCATGTTGGGTTTCGTAGATTATGGATTTTAAAGTGCTATTCAAATTCGAGGCTCGCATGCCCCTAGAAATGTTACGGCGGCTATGGCGAGGGGGGGGGGTGTTACACCCGATTTTGCGATGTAAACAAAAAAAAAGAAGAAATTATGGAAACCAATTGATTAGTAATTGACCACCCTGTGCTCTCGGCGTAGCTGCTAGTGGAGAAGGGGTGGGACGCTGTTGCTAGCATAGGTTCCTAGGTAGGTACCTACCGAATATGACACTGATTCAGCGCGAATACCCAAAACCAATTAAAGCAGTCAGGATAGTGATAAAATGGGCGCCAGTCCGCTTGGAAAGACGATTTTGTCGAAATTTGTATCACAAAACGACCATAGGTAGGTATTCGAAAAAGCGGACGAACTCGTTATACCCCTATATTATACTGAATTTACCAAATGATCAGGGTGTTTAAATAAAAATAAATGGTAAGGTGAAAATCCAAATTTTAATCAAAATTTGGGTATGGGTATTCGGATTGCAATTCCCAAAAAAAAAGAAAATTAATACGTCGATGGCTTGTGTAACACCTTTCACAAAATGCAGTAGGTACACCTTGTACCAAAAAAAAGAATCGTTTACCAAACAAAATACTGAATGTACCAATAGGTACCTATAACTACCTACCGGTGATCACATGGGAAAATTTTGCACTATCCTAATTGCGTCTTAAATTTATTCTACGATCTAAAACTAGAGGAAGTGTAGACACACTGAAGAGGCCGGTACAAATGTATGCTGATTTATTCCGGGATGACTCGGTTAATGATCTGGGACTATGGTTTAACTCCAGGACTTCTTGCTCCTATAATATTAAAGTAAAATTACATTAGGGTGCGCGAAGACTACGGGGATTATTTAGATTGTCCAAACAGATGAACTTGAAACAATGAAGTCCAGGTACCTACCAATAACTGAGTTTTATTGGAGCCTGTGACTTGAGTGGGGTGAATGACGTCACCGCAATGGGAATGGAAAGCCTCTCTCGAACAAAGAGAAAGAACTGCAAAGAATTAAATGTCAAAAATAAAATCGATCTTCCTCAACAATCAAAATGTGAAAATGATTTGGAACCAGAAAGTTCAACTGACAGGTGGGTACTTACAAAAGATAGTCGGTGCCTGGATTTAATTATTCAGGATTTTCTAGAAGGATAACGAATTGAGTTCCTCAATCTAATATGGCGATGAGCGTCTTTGGGAGACCTATGGAACAGAGAATCGAAGATCCAGTTTTACAATCATGTTTTTTTCTTTTCCGGTTCTGTACTAGTGATCTAGGCTTGTTCGTGAGGACACCTACCTTTCTAGCGATGTTGAAAATCCTGGGTGATCCAGCAATCGTGAACACTCCGAACTTTAACAATTTGTCGGGAGAAATCGAAAAGAAATCCTGCGCAAGGCAGCTATAAGTCTTGGAGACTGGAAAGGTTGAGAACCTACTGACTACGCCTGAGGGAAGGAGTTCACAAGTCAAAGATCCATTGTGGGGACTTGATAAGGAAGAACAAAGACCGTCAACACGGATTAATATCCCAAAGGCCCCTTTACACTAGCCACATATATTGCTAGAATTGGGAAATATTGCTCTACAAATGTGGCCCGGCAACTCAAGGCAATATTTATTGCCGCAACTATTCCACATTGCGAGCAACATTTCTTGCCGGAGGTTGCTCAACAAATGTTGCTCCATAAATATTGCTCAATTTTTACGTTTACACTGGGAGGGAGATTTGGAAACAGTTGCTCTAGAAATGTATCAGGAAGAGGTCGTCGTTGCTTAATTTTATTTCGTAGGTACCTACATGTTTACATGTTTTTTCAACTAGTAACTTGCTTGTTACATATACATATATAGGTTTTCCAAGTCAAATTCGGAATTTTCCAAATCAAATTCAGAATTTTCCAAATCAAATTCAGACTTTTCCAAATCAAATTCAGACTTTTCCAAATCAAATTCAGACTTTTCCTATTCAATGTCAGGGTTCATCATTTCAATATCAAAATTCTTGAACTTTTGTACCAACTTCCTATAACTTGTGTATAACTGTTAAATGAACCAGTGACCACCCCTCTACCCATTGTCCAACCCTGGAGTCATCGTATGCTAAAACGCTGATTACGTTGAAAAAAATCCACGTTTTTCAGCATTAAAATAAAATTTTTTGTGATAATTCCCACTTAAAAAAATAATAAAAAAGTCCATTCATGCAGCATGAGTTAATGAGCGAATTTTCAAAGAAATTTTTCAATTAGATACCTACCGTTTAGTACCTATTCGATGGGCACAGCAAGGGTAAATACGAAGGTTGGCATGTTACTATGTTTTCCGATACTTATTTGGAGGGAGAGGGAAGAGGCAACGAGAGGGAGAGGTAACGGGAGTTTCTTTGAAAAACCAGGTTGGTATGGTAAATCCATTCTCAACTCACTAGCATTGTTGCTCAGGATGGCATTGATAGTTCCAGGTTCCAGCAGGTATGATGGATAAGAAGTAAAAGCGAAAGGTGGGTCGAACGACACCATGACCCCCCTCGACTGCATCTCAATCCTATATACGTACATGCGAACAGCATAAATTGAAGGTTCCCCGTCCTCCAGAGAGAAAGGAATTACCCAAAAATCGATTTTTCTATATATATATATACGATATTGTTCAGACTCCATAGCAAACATTTTAAAGTGATCCTTAACTTAATTTGAAAAAATTCTAAATTTGATTTGGAAAATTCTGAAATTAATTTGGAAAATTCTGAATTTGATTTGGACAAGTCTGAATTTGATTTGGAAAAATCTTAATTTGATTTGGAAAAACCTGAATTTGATTTGAAAAAGTCTGAATTTGAATTGGAAAAATCTGAATTTGATTTGGAAAAATTTGAATTTGATTTGGAAAATTCTAAATTTGATTTGGAAAATTCCGAATTTGATTTGGAAAATTCCGAATTTGATTTGGAAAATTCCGAATTTGACTTGGAAAACCTATATAATATATAAAAGTTCAATTATGCATTAAAAACACCCGAAAAAACGTCTCCAACCTTCTCCAGTTCGAAATGTTGCCGGAAGTTTTCCAAGGGGGTCGGACCACACCGGCAATACGAAAAAGTATTGCCGAAGTGGGTTCAACGCCCGGAAATGTTGCTCCACTCGCGTCAACTATTTCTCGGCAACCCCAGGCAACACTCGGCAATATTGCCGAAACGAGAATAGTTGCCCGGCAATGTGGAGCAAGATATATTGCCGACAGAAATGTTGCTAGTGTAAAGGCCCCTCAAGAGAGGACGGGGGTTGCAAAGTGCAGAATTTAAATAGCTGAGCCGACGCGGCTTGCTTATCAGCCAGGGATCCTGGGTTGTGAGTTGACCGCAAGGAATCAGTGTCATAGGGGGTCCACTATTTCTAACTCAAAATACTAACCAATTTACGAACATTTAATGAAACAGTTTTGTGCAGGAGGAAGGTAAATAAAAATACGTGTTTTATCGCTCACCAACTGGGCTGCGTGCATTACTTGAGAAATCAAACTAACTTACCTCAAGTGTAGTTCGATTTCGATTATAAGAAGCGCTCGGTCCGAAGATGTTACACAATGTAGTACGCTCTCTCAGGGTTTCTGGCCACACCTTTAAAGAGAAGAGGAAGACACACACACTTCCCCCCCTCCCCCGCCAACATAGGACCCCCGCACCACCCCGATCGTCATTATTTGGTAGATAGTATGAATAATTTAGATTCCAGGCACTTCAGGGTATTTAATTTAAAAGGGAAGGGTGGGTTTGTAACATCTTCGGACCGAGCGCTTCTTATAATCGAAATCGAACTACACTTGAGGTAAGTTAGTTTGATTTCTCAATTATAATTCAGCGCTCGGTCCTCGATGTTACACAATGTAGATGTTTAAAGTTCTGCCTGAATATAAATTATTCTTTCCTTCAGTTAGAAATTAGCATGATAGAGAAGATATCCAGCACTTGAGAAATGAAAAGTGTAATGGGTTTTCATGCAGAAAAGAACATAAATCATGCAAAATGCAATTAGTAGGTATTCATGCAGAATCAAGTTATGAAAATCATGCACATTATTTGGATAATTTTAAATACAAAACTAGCTTAAATCAAAAGCTGAGATCAATGAGTTTTCAGTTTGCATCAAAGGTCTGTTATAAAATCTGAGGAACGTTTCAGCAGTGCTCCATCCTGCTGTTCTTTTGATGACGTCAATTGACACCCCTTTCCGGAGCGCATTGGATGTAGCAGCATGTCGAGTTGAGTGAGGTTTGAATATCGTGCAGTCAATACCGGCCGCCTCCATAGTGGATCTTATCCATCTGGACAGGGTTTGTTTGGTAGCACACCGGTATGGTCTATTAGATGTAATGAAGAGGAAATCCTCTCCACCTCTCAGGTTCGACGTCATGTGCAGGTACTCCTTCACTCTGGTTGTTGGGCAAAGTTTAGGGGTCTGCAACATAGTTTCGAATGTAAAGCTAGGTTGCTGGACATTGGGTCCTGACGTTTTTATGAGATCAGGAATAAAAATTCTCATCCCCGTATCAAGGAATTGAATATTGCTTATTTTGATCAGTGAAAGGGTTTGTAGTCTATGGCCTGTGGCTAGAGCTAGCAAGGTAACAAGGTGAGCTCCTTTGGATTTGAGGCTTGTATCGAGGGAGTCGTTGATGTATGATAAAACTTCCCGAGGGTCCCAGGTCACATCATACTTAGGTTTTGGAGGGCGTTGCCTTGCAACCCCCTTCAAAAATCTTGTAACCAGAGGGTGTTTGCCTACGGAGTTTTGGCCCAAAACAGACAATGCTGATCGATGAGAGTTCATTGAGCCATAGTTATTTGAAGTATTGTCTAGTAAGGTTTGAAGAAAGCTTATAGTTGTAATTGGTTGAACGTTGAAAGGGTTGATTTGTCTTTGATCACAGAAGTTCCACCAAAGTTTTAAGGTAGTATTATACTGTCTTACTGTGGATGATGAGAGCGATGCTAGCATTGTCTCCAGAGCTTCTTGAGGTACACCCTTCTTCGCTAGTGCTTGCCTGATAGCCTGGCTGCAACCAGGGTAAGGGTTCCAGCAAGGGGGTGAGCTCCTTCGTGGCTGGAAGATGAGTAAAGAAGATCAAAATGAGGGCCAAGGTTGATTGGGGGTCCGATGGAAAGGCTTATGAACTGAGGATACCATGGTTGGGTAGGCCAATGTGGTACCACCACAATCCCTGTAGCTTGATCGTTTATGATTTTTTGCAGTAGTCTAGGAATCATAGAGAAGGGAGGAAAAGCATAGAAAAGTAATGGTCCCCAGTCGATTGTGAAAGCATCGACCCTCCAGGCTGAAGGATCAGAGTGCCAGGTGAAGAACCTAGGGCACTTAGCATTTTTAGGGGATGCAAACAAATCAACTTCTGGTTCCCCAAAAGTTGTTAAGATTTTCTGGAAAAATCTGCTGCTGAGGGACCATTCCGTTTCAGGAGGAAGGACCCGTGATGCAGCATCAGCTTCGTGGTTGTCCTTTGAAGTGATATAGGTAGCGAATATCCATATGTTTCTTTCTTCGCACCATTGCCAGATTTTTCTGGATACAGAATCTAAATATTCGAGCTGGACGCTACCCATCCTGTTAATGGAAGCAATAGCGGTAGTGTTGTCAGCTCTTATTAAAATTTGAATATTTGATCTGTGAGAGGCAAACGATTTAAGTCCTAAGAAGATAGCATGGAGCTCCAGGAGATTAATGTGCTCTCCTATGAGGTCTCCAGACCACCATCCGTAACTGCTTTTTCCCTGGTAGACTGCTCCCCAACCTGTCAGACTAGCATCTGTATGAATTTCCATGTTGTACACATCATTCCTTATGTTATTTACAACTAGGGGAATGTTACGCTTCCACCAAGTTAGGTCGTCTCCAGCGAGTGGTGGAATCGTCATTTTTGCATTGTAATTTTGTTTATTACTAAGCAAGGCTGTAAACTTTGCTCTTTCTAAGCGTTTGGTATATAACCAGCCATACTTAACTGCGGGGCAGGCTGCTGTTAACGTTCCAATGAATTTAGCAAGATCACGAATTTTGCATTGTGGTGATTCAAGGAAGTGGTTTGCGCCTTTTATGATTTTCTGACGTTTGTCATTAGGTAATTGAATGGTCATGGTATTGGTATTAAACAGGAAACCAAGAAATTTGCTAGTCTTGCTAGGGATCAACGAGCTTTTCTCCTCATTTATTACAAAGCCTAACGAATTTAACTTATTCGAAATTATTCTTATATTGGTAGTGCAGGATTCGAAGGTAGGGCTCATAGTCAGAAAATCGTCAAGATAGTTTATGACTGTGATGCCCTCTGATCTCAATGAACGTAATAAGGGTTTTAAAATTTTGCTGAAACAGAGTGGGGCTGATGCTAACCCGAAGGGAAGAGAGGTAAATTCGAAGAGTTCCTTTTTGTGCAAGAATCTCAGGTATTTCCTGTCATTTTTGTGTACTGGTATCAAGTAGTAGGCGTCTTTCAAGTCGATAGTTGCTAAAAAGTAGTCTTTTTGTAGGAGTCTAGAAACTGTTCTATGATCATCCATTTTAAAGTGTGGAACATCTAGAAATGTATTTAAATTTTTTAAATTTAGGATGAAACGTTTTTTGCCATTTGGTTTGTCAGCAAGAAAAATGGGAGATATGAACTGGTCTTCCACCTGGGTGCATTTCTCAATTACACCCAAGCACAAGAGTTTATTTATTTCTGTATCAATGAGCTTAGATTCTGTTAGGGACCAGATACGCTCATTAGGACCTGAGTGCTGGATTGGTTTATGAATGAAAGGGATTCTATAGCCCTTCACCCAGCTCAATATAACTTTATTACTAGTTATTTCTAACCACGAAAGGAAGAAATTAGATAACCGACCAGCAAAATGGGAGCTTACAGTATTCAGTGGTAGTATTTCTTCTGATGGTTGCTCCAGTTCTTGCGTGAGCTCGAGGATCTTCGCCCCTTGTGAGTAGCCGACTGCCTCGGTTGACGGCTGGGGCGGGAGGAGTTTCCCTGGTTCTGTGTTGTTGATCGCCCTCCATCGATCTTATCCCCCCCTTTCTTTTTGTCAGAAATTCTGTATGAACTGACTTTAGGTTTGGGAAAATTGCTGGTTTGTGGTGGTCTTAGATCTTTTCCGGCAGCTTCCAGCATTTTGGCGGATTTTATTTTTTCAGAGAGGTCAGAGCCAAAAAGGAAGTTATTTGGGGGCGTTTTGTCGCATTGTTCCCTAACGTTCTTGTGAAGGAGGGGGAAAATCGCGTTTCTTCTATTAATACTTATTTTATGGAATAGATGAGTAGACAATTTTGCAGAGTCTACACTATTCGCCAAAAGGAACTTTCTAGTTTCATTAGGGATGTCAGTAAGGGGATCAAGGAGAATGTTGAAATTTGCCCCTAAGGCACTCAGGCTAGTGGCTATGAGGGCTTGCAAATCAGTTTGGGCATTGTCCTTGATCAGAATCTGTTTGGGAAGGTTTACCTTCACCTCGGGGTTTATTGGAGGGGGAATCAGCTCGAGTAGGTTGCTGGGTGGAGAATGTTTGGACGAGAGTCCTTGTACCTCCTCCCTGGGTGAGCCATTGAGAATGGTGTGTCGCCAACGAGGCACAACCTGGTCATGTAGGACGAAGTCCCTATTGGGGTTCCCAGCCTCAGGATCTTTACCTAGAAGATCGAGGATAGGACCAAACCCGAGGTTAATGACGTCATCGCCGGTGACTTCGGCCTGGATGACGTCACTCAGGGTCCCCTCAATGATCGGATCCCTCGATTGAGAGATAGAAGGACCACCAGACACTTGTACCTCAAGTTTCCTGGTATCTGGATGGTCAGAAATTGGTGAACAATTTAGGCTCAAGAGGCTATTTTCATGGGTTTCGGGTCTTTTCCTATTGATAGGACTCCTAGCTTCCAACCGACTCCTCGAAATGAGAGAAGGTCCTCTAGATTCCTCTTTTCCCCCACGAGGAGAAAGGGTCGGGGAACGAGAGTACCAAAGATCATAGGATGATCGATGGCAGGAAGAGCTTGAGCTGCTCCGATGTCGCCGAGCCCTACGGGGGCTACGACGACGACAGGACCTCCGCGACGAGCGTGAAAGAGGTCTGCGATGTCGGCTTCGCGATCTCGATCGAGATCCAAAAGTCCCTAATTTACTTTCGAGTCTTCTAAATCCCGACGCGATTGCTTCCACGATGTCGTGATTATCTTTATTCATTCTGAAAGATGACGAGAGTCGAAACGGGAATGTAGAGAATTAATTACTTACGTAACAACGGGAAATGTGACTAGAGGCATCAGAAAACCGAGGCCTCAAGGCGTCGGTAACCGAAGCCTCGTCCTAACCTAGGTAAGCGGCTCAATTTTTCGGGAGCCACTCGTCGAATTTCGGGAGAAAATACGAAAAACTAGAATAGTCTTACCTTGTGGGGTGCGGGGTTGCCCTAATTCGAGATAATCCGCTTTCACTTTCACTTTTTCAAGGGAAAAGATAAGGATTTCAAAGTACGAAATTTGGTGTGGAGATGCGGCCATCGACACAAGAAGAACAATGACGATCGGGGTGGTGCGGGGGTCCTAGGTTGGCGGGGGAGGGGGGGAAGTGTGTGTGTCTTCCTCTTCTCTTTAAAGGTGTGGCCAGAAACCCTGAGAGAGCGTACTACATTGTGTAACATCGAGGACCGAGCGCTGAATTATAATTAACAGTATGTTTTATTCTTGTTATACAATTTTTTTCTCTGTTAGGTGAGTCCCCAAAAAAGAAGAAGAAGAAGAAGAAGCGCCACATAGATGAGCATGATAATGGTAAGTGGGTTTGATAAGTCGTGCTGTGAGTGATTCTGCTTCAGATGAATGAATGCCTAATGTATCTGATCCTATCGATTTACGTTGAGTTCAACTTTATATTGGACTAAGTAAAATTAACTCCTTTTTCATTTTGCTTCCGAGTCTACCAAGGGAGCGGAAGCTTTGTTTTCACTTTTCAAGGACGAGAAAAAAAGTTCTCCAAAATCAAAATTTTCACTCGCGTTTTAGACCTTTCTGAACAATCTTGGTTCCGTGTCTGTGTGTCTGTCATGAATTCCTTGTAACGCGCATAACTATACGAAGTTATTGTCAGATTTCTATGAAATTTTCAGGGATTGTGCGAGTTTGTGTGTAGACGGTCCTCTATGAAAATCATCATCCTCGGACTGATAGAACCGAGTGCGCATGCGCAAACGTGAATTCCTTGTAACGGCCATAACTTCTACATTTTCCATCCGATTTCAATGAAATTTTCAGGAATGTTACAGATCAGTATTTAGGTGGTCCCCTATGAAAATCATCATCTTCGGACTGATAGTAGCCACTGCGCATGCGCAAACGTGAATTCCTTGTAACAGCCATAACTTCCACAAACTTCCACATTTTCTACCCGATTTCGATGACATTTTTAGGGATTACGCGTATTAGGTTGTAGATGGTCCCCAATGAAAATCAATGCCTTAAAATTTACAGAAGCCTCTGCGCATGCGCATACGTAAAATCCTTGTAACAGCCATAATTTACATATTCATCCGAATTTGATGAAATTTTCTAGGATTGTCCAGATTAGCGTGTAGATGGTCCCCTATGAGGGTAGTGAAAGGTACTTAGAGATTGGTGTTTTGAGATCAACTACTATGCATCGGATCATCTATATAATCGGGTTATGGATACGAGGAAGCTATGTGCCACACCCACTTGGCAGACTTTTTTATTATGGTATTATCTTGAATTTAAACATTACAATTTATAAGTTGAAACAATTGAATTTTATGAATTTTAGGTTCTTCGGAAGCACCACAAATTGCTGAGGAAGAGTTCTTGCATCCTGTAGGTAAGTATCTATCGAATTGAATGGCTACAATTGTTGTTGGATTCAGTATTTTATCCTTGTTGTAAAATTTGCTTGTCTGCTAGATGAGCCCCCAAAGAAGAAGAAAAAGAAGAAGCGTCATTTGGACGAACATGATAATGGTAAGTAGTTTCGCTAAGCAGATAAATAGGAGATAAATAGCCTCTGCTCCAGATGAATGGAGTCTAATCCTAATCATTTACGTCAGTTTAAATCTTCTATCAGACTACATAAAATTACCTCCTTTACAGAACAAAAAATTGACATTTGTTTCCCAAAGAACCTTCATATTTTATTTGAATGAGAAAATCATAATATGTGAGGTACAAAATAGCATTTTCATTGATTTTAGGTTCTTCACAAGCACCACAAAACGCCGAAGAAGAATTCCTCCATCCTGAAGGTCAGTATGTTATTGAATGTCAAGATTCGAGAAATCATCTCGCCTATTATTTCATTATACCTTACTAATTGTCTCTTTTCTAGGCGAGCCTCTGAAGAAGAAGAAAAAGAAGAAGCACCGTACGGATGAGCACACTGGTGGTGAGTAGATTTGATTCGTAGATAGGCCCCTAAAATCCCTCGTTTCGCAACTTTCTAATGGCACCTCTTTTTTTTTGGCAACCTTAGATGTTTCAAATTCTGACGAAAACGTGACCCAAAAGAAGAAGAAGAAGAAGAAAATTAAGAGGGAGCAACTAACGGATGAAGACTGAATAATTCACTTCTCGCCTTAGGTATATTATTTTTCCTAATCCATACAGTACATATTTACAATGTTGTAAAAATGATTATTGCAGGGTGTCCAGGGACCTGGAAAACTGGGAATACTCAGGGAATTTCTTTTTTTCCCGAATAACCCTGGAAAAAGCCCTAGAGGGCTTCCTTTTAGTGGGAAATTCCGGCAGTCTGAGGGAAAAAGTTTTAGTATGGAAAAATTTGTGTATTGTATTTTCACCTCCGATTGTTCGAAAAATTCGTGAACATTAAAATCATCGAAACTTGTTGGTTTGCTCGAGAGAAACGACCACTTCAAAGGCTTGTTTTTACCTTCGATTTTTTGACTTTCATTCTCGACCTATCCGAACAATCGGATATGAAAACGAGCCTTTGAAGGGGTCGTTTCTCTCGAGCAAACCAACAAGTTTTGATGATTTCAACGTTCATTCTCGACTTGATCGAACAATCGGAGGTAAGACAAGCCTTTGAAGTGGTAGTTTCTCTCGAGCAAACCAACAAGGATTTAACGTTCATTTTCGACTTTTTCCAACAATCGGAGGTAAAAACAAGCCTTTGAAGCTCTCGAACAAACCAACACGTTTCGATGAAATTGATGTTGAGGGGGTCTCAGTCGGGCGACGTTCATTCCTCGTTGCGAGTCAGTATTTAGCCAAATCGAAGGGACAAAAAGCACGAACAATAATTGCCAGAGAAAAATGGGAAAACCCGTTATCTTAATTATTATTGTTATCTTAATTCCGTTATCTTTTCCCTTAGAATGTAGCTAAATTTCAAAGTTCAAGGCTTTTAGAAATTTATTAGCGCATGGGGCTTGGGAATTGAAAAACTGAAAAATTGCCGCTGGAATCATCAATATCAAACAATAATTGCCAGATAAATATGGGGAAAACATGGAAATGACCGTTTATTCAGTACCTAGTTTTTCCCATTTTTCTCTGGCAATTTTTGTTCGTTTTTGATGATTCCGGCGGCAACATTTCAGTTGTTCAATTCCCTAAGGCCGTGCACTGTTGAATTTCTAAAATCCTTTAAAATTTCCAATTTAAGTAGGTACAACTTTTTAACTTTTTGCCCCTTTGATTTGGCGAAATACTAACAGCGAACGGCGACCGACTGAGACCCCCTTAACTCTCGACTTTATCCACGAATCGAAGTCTCATGAAATCGAGGTCACGAAATCTTTGTAACTATTCGAATTTATTCTTCGATTTCGGTTAAATATTCAGGAATTGGGCGAATTGGGTTGCAGGTGGTCCTCTATGAAAATAATGACTGATAGCCACCCCTACAGTTTCCATCCAATTTGATGAAATTTTTAGGGATCATGGATTGAAGTGTAGATAAAAATCATCGCCCCGGACTTACAGATTGATGTTTTCAGATGAGCTATTATATTTCCAATGCTTTTTCATTTCAAAAATCCTGAATTTTGAGAAATTAGGATCTCTTTTATTTATAGGTATTTTAATTAATTTAGAACCCAGGAAAAAGTTGAAAATTAACCCTGGAAAACTCAGGGAATTTTGTTTCGGGGACTCGCTGGACACCCTGCTATTGAGAAACGAAAGAGCTGGTTAATTGGTATGAAAGTTACACCTTCAAGCGTAACATATTTCAAGTCAACGCAGGCGTACAAGGTGTTGGAGTAGGTGTAACCTCGGAAGACAAATTGTGCTACAACTCAGCAATGCTTGAGTCGTAAGTCAGTGAAGCTCAACTGTTGGAAAAATACTCATGGGAAAACCTAATGGGTTTCCCTCTTTATTTCTTCCACGGTGGGCACCTTCATGTCTTCTCCTTACCTATCACCTTCTAAGATTATAGAAAGTCACTTGATGGAATTTTTTGCCCCGGCACCATTTTTCTACTAGTGTGCTTAGATGAATAAGAGCAATCTTGTTCTTAACAAGATTTCTTGACAAATTATCATGCTACGAGTACTACTATCTAATAATAGAACTTACGTTACGTGATTTAATCAGGTATTACTTTTTTTTTGTACAGGTAGACGTGTCCAAGATCGTCAGGAACCACGAGATTTGAAATCTACCGTACGACCATAAGTGTACATATGTACTTTTAAGTTGTAAAGTATAATTTACCGTACGATCTTACGATCATAAGGGTGCATCTTATGAACATTCACGTACTCTTTTAAGTTGTAAAATATAATTTTTACGAAGTGTAATAACGCATATAATTATTGTTGTTTGACACATTCCCCAACAACACTACCTTAGTTGGTTAAAAATTCGAATATTCTTTAACAACGGAGTAGGAATTTCTTAGTTTTGGCGCACTTACAAACGATTCTGTACCAGTTTTGAGTTCAAAATTCTAATTGTTTAGCCGTATTTCCGTAAGGAAATAGTCCTTTTCTTGTGATAGCGGGAGAGCCAGACAACAACCCTGATGTCACCTGACAAAAGGAATCTCTCGAGAGTGCAATCAGGACAGATTCAAGTCAGAAACATTGAAATAAGGATGCAAAATAATGGTGATGATTGAAAAAACAATAACGTATATTTACAGCCTCTCCAATTATGCATATTCGAATTTTCTTTTGATTTCACAGTAATGAAGCATTTTTTTGTTGTACTCCTGTTGTTGCGTATGACGTAGCTCCCAACCCGCAGTGTCTTAGCCTTGTGAAGGTTTCCAGCTTGAACCCAAAAATCCCGGTTTTTTAAAGATTCTAATTTTTAGCAAGCGTTTCTGGGAGTTTTTCTTGCAGATATGTACTTTAATGCCTACAGATTCACTACACAGAATTTTTGTAAATATGCAATTACCCCATTCAATCAAAAAATAGACAATTCAATTTGAAAAGGGCAGTTCAAAATAACTCCATGCACAAGGATGGGGTACGCATTCTAAAGCCCAAGCTATTTTTAAACGATGGTTTGAAGAGAGAAGTGTTGTAATAATTTACGTATCCACAAGTTCTATAGAAGGAAAAGATACATATTTTTCTATGATCCGGGCAACAGATAGCAACGTTTCTTCGTCGTAATTTTTCGACATCAATTGAAGACTAAGCGGTAATTCGTTTTTGTTCAGAGCTACTGGTATCGAAATGGCAGGACAACCTGAAATCACAAAAAATAATATAACATTACCTAATATTTTTATTTCGTTAAATGAACGTTGTGTATGGAGATAAGCGCATATTTTGTAAAATGTTTGCAAATCGAATCAAGGATTCCATTTGTACCGATTTCACTTCAAATCTTTGATTATTTGTCTTTTTTTAGTATAATTACATAAACTTACCTGACATATTAGCCGGTTGAGTACAGTAATCGTTCATCACACACTGCTCCCTGTTATCAAGCCCAGCAAACTGTCTTAATTCAGGTGCACCTGATAGCGTCGTTGGGGTGAGAAGGATATCGAATTCGTCCCAAGCTCGCTTGAAATCCTCACAAATTAACCTTCTCACTTTCATGGCTTTTTCAAAATACTTGGAGTAGTTCCTGTCGGTAACGAAACAACTAATTTTGTAAACCATGATATTCACTGAAACGAAATTTAATTAATGGAATAGCCAGAGGCAAGGGAGGGGGACCTTTACTTACTTCTAACGCCAATCTACTGCGTAAAAATGTCTTACAAGTCATGAAGGACCCACCTACCGTTGCAAAAGAAAGAAGTTCCCTGCTAAAATCCTTCCCCTTACCACGAGACCAAGGCCTTCGCTCCTTGAAGATGCATACAAATCGTGAGTAGATTTACATTGTGAGGACCGGTGGCCATACCGCAAACCATCGTACCTTGAGTGAGAAATAACAAGCGAATCAATTGATTAAAAAATATCTGGAAGACACTGAATAGACTTGAGATGTTGTATTTTATGACTCACCTTGCCATATTACTCGCCACTTCGCATTGGTTCAAAACTGAGTAGCAAGCGATTGAAGAGGAGGTGTGAGGCATCGACATCTGGAATTAAAAAGTACATATTTATTATCTTTGGGACAAGCGTTCATCATCAAGATTTCTTCCATCTTCACATATGTATTCCTTAGAGGTGGAATACTAAGGAAAAGAATGACCGGTTCCAGTTCCAACTCCGTTACTATCAAACATGAAAGTAGAATGATGATTTCAGCTTCCATGATTAAACTCCATGGAATCGAGGCAGAGTACCTACTACATTTCTCCATCATAATTCCTTGCATTGTGGATGTAGGTAGACAGTGAGTGTATAGTTGCTGTTTCACCTGGTGAAGGCTTAAGAAGTAGAGATGGGCGAAATGGTTACATTTGCGCATTAGGTTCCACCGTTACTGCTCTGGGTTGGTAATGGGTTCCAATAACCTGTTATTTATTAATAGGTTATCCCAGGGACCTTGTCACAAGCTCATTCCGACATACCATTTTAAGGTATCGTTCTTTTCGTTCCCGACCTACGTTCGTTTGTTTATTATGTTATATTGTTATTCCATTCCAAAGTATCATTCCGTTGATCTCTAGTTTTTGTTTCCTACATGAGTTGAGTTTTCTATCAAGTTATTCCCGACATATTTACGTGTTAGTGTATTTTCCCTCTTTTTCGATAATAAAACCCAAGCTATTGTTCTGGCTCCACACAGTTTGGAGCCTTCCCTAAACGTTATTTAATAACAGGGTTATTTTGGTAATAGGTTCCAAGCGGAATTAACGAAACCCGGTAATAGGTTATTTTTAACTGTTACGTTAAATACCGCCCATCTCTATTAAGAAGAGAGGTAGGATACCCATAACACATTATTCCAGGACCATTTTAGGAACTGAGGGACGGGTATTGTGGAACGTATAAAGCTTGGTTCATATAGGTGCGTAATGTCCGTAATCCGTAGTGCGTAATTGGATGCTACTGGCTGGAGCCAATAGGACTGATTTTTGCAGATATAAACTTTTGGAGCTGAGTGTATCGTTTTGAAAAATTGGATATTTTGCGCAGTGCAGATGAACTTCGACAATCTTCGGTTAACTTCGTAACAAACTCTCGTCATTTGTTCACAGAAAGTTTATTGACCCGGTCTCGTTTATTGACAAAACAACCATAAGATTGTTTTGGTTTGGAAACAATTCTGCGCAGAATGTACTGCGCGCTTCTGTGTAATCGCATAATCATTCAGCCATGTTAACGCTCTTTTCTGCATTACGCACTTTCTGCATTATGGAACACCCCCCACTTCTCTTTTTGTACATTACGCATTACGGACTTTATGCACCTATATGAACCCAGCTTGACACAATACTTCCCAAAATAACAGTACTGGAACCATTTTTTTTGGGATCTTCATTACTATATTAACTGTAACCATTGTAACAATTACAAGTGGAACGTCCCATCTCTTGTCCTGATATTTATCTATAATGTTTTCATTATCTTTGAATGGACAATCAACAACTGATTTTCTTTTTTTCTTTCTGGACAACCAACAGTTGATCAGGAGCATCTAGGGAAAGAAAGTGGTGGAACGACCTGAGAGCTATCTAGCGACGATTAGATGAACTTTCTGTTCTTTTTTGGCAAGATGGATGCACCTCTATTATCGACTGTTGATAATGACTGTAGATCCTTGCCTAATCTATAGGAAACCAGAAATTTTCCCTCAATGAAAAAGGCAATCTTATCTGTTTGAGGCATCAATAAGAAAGGCATTCAGTCTGAAATGGAAATCTATGTACTCGTAGGTAAACAACATTAATTTTTAAAGCATTTTATAATTTACGAAAGGAGTAGTAACACGATACCTACATCACATAAGCCAACTGATAACAGAGATAACCTAGGTTTTTGAACTCCCGAAGGTTCATCTTGTCTTCGTTTGACAGCGCTCACGCCGTTCCACCACTTTCTTCCCCTAGATGCTCCTCAGTTGATCAACTGAAGATTAAATATTATGTATAGGGATTTACCTGAGAGACTTTAGCCCCAGCTTCCTGAAGAATACGAGCGATTGACTTCCACACTTCCAGAACCTCCTGAGATAAACCTTCACAGTGGTATTCACGGGGAATTCCGACTTTGATTTTATTCAAATTAAATTTGTCGTCTAATTTTACAGGAGAAACTTCAACGGTTGTTGAGTCTTTGGGATCGTGTCCACTAATAACATCTGAAAAATCACATAATCAGAATATAGCAAACATCGTTAGAAAAATAGGGAAAGTTATGCATACAGGTGCATTTCCTTTGAAGTGGGAACAAAGAGCTGACTTCCTACCAGTGTAGCTTCATTAGCCGACATTAAACAACATTTGGGGACCTCCAACGCAACATACAAAGCGAGTTTCCTCCCTCATTTTTTAATTAGCGTCAATAAGAACGTCAGCAGATCCTTAAAAGTTGATTTTTAAGAAGTTGTTAATACTGCAAACCTGGTTACGTGGATATTACAATAAAAAGGTACAACGTCTTTCCATCTACATTCCATCATGCCACTAAAGGACGTCCTAAAAACGGGATGAAATCCAGCGATATGGAGATCAACAAATGCTTAGCTCCGACGTAATATTGACAAAATAACTACATTAGTGTACACTTGAAGTATTTACTGTACGTTAGGACTGCGTCGTCAACTGTTCGAGTGATGATTCCAGGAACATCCATTGAGTTTACAAGAGGTATTAATCCGTGTCGTGAGACTGAGGAATAAGTTGGTTTGAATCCCACTACTCCACAGTAGGAGGCCGGATTTCTCGTAGAACCCCCAGTATCTGAACCAATTCCTCTAAAATCAATAAGTCATCCACAGGAAATCAATAAATCGTATCGCCTTATGAAACAAGGCTGCTCAGTTTTAGATACGAAGGGTCTATGTAAGTAATTCACGACATAGTTTCACTTACATTCGACATGTTCCACTGGCGACAGCCACAGCGCTTCCTCCAGAACTCCCTCCTGCAATCCTCCAAGAAGGCTTACTTTTTCTTTCTTTACCTCCAATCGTATAGTGTAATGGAGAACCCCAAATGTTCTTGGTGGGGCCATGAAGAGAATCAACTGTCCCTGAACTGTACAACGATATTAAAAGGTACCTAACCAATTGTTTAGATAAATTGTCAACAGGATTTTTATGCATAGTTAATACTCACCCCATTGCAAACTCGTCCAAGTTGGTTTTTCCAAACAAGATAGCACCCTCCTTTCTAAGTTTTTCAACAATACTTGCGTCATATCCAGGATTATAGTCAGCAAGCATTTGAGATGCACAGGTAGTTTTGAAGTCTGTTGTACAGAAGTTATCTTTAATGGCAACTGTAAATCCATTCAAACGATCTGTACCTGAAATCATAAGCTATGGATGAAAAACGTATACAATAATGAAAGGTGACGATGCTGTAATCGATAATCTTGCTAAAGAAGCGGAAATTTGCTCCAGAGACGCCACTATTACTCGGGGATATCCGCGAACATTTCGTCTATCACTACTGAAGTATTCTCTTCCTAGATTAGTTGTACCTAGGGATGTCCGATACTTCAAAAGTATCAATACATCTAGAAAGTATCAAAGAGTATCGATCCGATACTTCAAAAGTATCGATACATCTAGAAAGTATCAAACAGTATCGATACGATACTTTCAAAAAGTATCGATACTTTTCGATACTTTTACAAAAATGTGTGAAAATGCCTTTTATGTTTCTCTCCATCAATTTGACATTAATATAGAATGAACAAAACAAATCACTATTTTTTTAGGCACTTGTTTTCCTATTGCACTTGGTTGGGTTAACATTTTGGTGGTCCTTCCTAGATGATGGAGGACAGCAGGTTATCATAGGGTCTGTTCGGAGTGGAAGTTCGGAACCAAACTGGAGCTGAAAAGGGGAGGGGATAGAGACGAATGGACTCCTCCTAACCGTTCAGGACTGCCTCTCCGAACAGACCAATAGGGTCTATTCTGAGAGGCAGTCCTGAAGGGTTCAGAGGGGTCCGTTCGCCTCTACCCCCTCATCTTTTCAGCTCCAATTTGGTTCCGGACTGCCTCTCCGAACAGACCCATAGAGAGCTGGAGGTGGTGGTACATCATCTTTGTTTAGTTAGTTGTAGTGGTTGGTCTCAATCTCATTCTACGTAGAGAAAGAGGTCCTTACTAAAATTCGAGACTTTCATCTAATGTGAGAGATAGAAAATAGATAGCATTTTATCTAATGTGAGAGGTAAAAAAGTAGCGCCTTTGATACTCGAAAAAAAGTATCGATACTACGATAAATATCAGGGAAAAAAGTATCGATACTTATTTTCAAAAAGTATCGATACTTTTGGGACATCCCTAGTTGTACCTACGTAGTAGGGCAAGAACCAAGAAGGTCAGAACTGGGACAGCTCCAGGTTAATTCGGTACTGGAGATAGCAAGAACCCTCAGTATATTCTAGAATCACGGTGGTCTAAGGATTTGATCGAGTAAGAACGGAATACTGCAGTGGCCTGTGAGAAAACAAGGTTGAAAGCTAAATTTGAAGTTTTCAGCTCGTTCTGTGGTCTGCGTAATGACAGAAATGTACCCTATCCCACTGCATCGAACACAACACAGTCTTTGGGCCTACGCCATTGGTAGAGTAAGGTCGTACGGAAGCAGAATACTAAATTGCCTAATTTATAATAATTATACATCTTATTATTAGAGCCAGAGCAGTGATGGTTGTCGTAGCTGTGCTCCCCAGCTTCTCGAGGACCCGGAGTGTAGGTACACAATACATTTTTTCTATGATCAACTACAACTACAAGCAAGATGACGCTTACTCACTTCGAGAAGGAGATAAATCCTGAGGCTGGGCGATAGAAATAAAAGCGTTCAGCTCCTTAATGAGACAGGCTCTTTGCAAGCTAGCCAAAACCACTTTGTTGTGAGACATATCGCTAGAGCCGATTGTTGAAGAGATAATGTAATAAAGTAAAACAAGACAATCGTAATGAAGTATTGACAATATAATGTATATTAAGTTGAGTAAATCAACGAAAATTGTATGAAATTTATGAAAATTGTTATCATTTTTTCATAACAATATTATCAATATATTTCTTCTTCTTCTTGTGTTTTGATGGATGGGTGTGTTAGAGGCAAGGCAAGACCGATGATACGCACAATGTTGTGTTGAAGCTGAGGTTCATCCGTGGCTAGGATCCTCACAAAATTAATGGGAACCACGTTCACACTAGAAAGGATTTCCTTGCGGAACTGCTTTGATGTTCGGACAAAAACTGGCTGACCTGGCTCATAGCGAGCGTCTCCTATCCCCCCCCCTCCCACACACAAATTTTTCGCGAGAAAGTTTTGCTAGGTAATGTAAACGCAGCTTTACAGTTCCATGAATCTGAAAAGAGATCTTTTCAGTTCCAAGTGAGTTTTCGCCATTTCAACAGAAGAATCCAACACTTTATGACTACTGTAAAACGCCGCTCGCCTTGAAATAATTAGGAGTAAAAAAGAAGAAGAAATTGTGGATACTGAAAAGTCACGTTGTATAGTATCCATATCCTTCCTCTTCCCTTTCTCATCAATCAAATCATTTCAAATTCAAACGGTTTTTGGTTTGCGATAGCATCAATTTATTAATTTTGAACGAATGTTATTGTTTATTGGTATTGGCTCCTATGGTCCCAGATAGTTTCAATAAGAAGGTTGAAGGACATTTCAGCAGGTTTTTCAAAAAGATTCGACAATGAGTGACGGAGACGATGAATCGGATTGTCGTCGCAAACAGCGTTCTAATTACTTCCAGACGGAGTTTGTTGTTTCTGTGAAAAAAGGTTCGTCAGTTACACTCTAATACAGGATTTTTATTGTATTGTTTATTGGATTACACACTAGCTATACTAGAGCACGAAAAAGCCACTCGAGCGGATTTCCATTAGCACAGTGCAAATTTGTCCTAAAAGAAATCCGTTAGAGGAAATTCTAAAGCTTTTTTGACTCGTTTGTATTCGTATCTTACCTTAATTCAGTCTAGTAGCCAATCCTGATTGGAATTGTAGAAGTTCGGCTAAGAAACGTAACTTGTGGTTCCAAAACAAAATGTCAATCGAGTTTTCAACAAAATAGCAATTGTCGTTGAATTTAATTCACGATAAAGTAATCTACGTACTAATTTACACAGGTCGTGGAGCTGATAGAAGTACCAGTAGTGCTCCAGCCGGATTCGACAATGGGAGGAAGAAAGTCAGTATATCCATACAAACAGGCCATAGGAGTATGGTTGGGGCGGAGGAAATTCCCAAGGAAAGGAAACGGTAATTCTTTACGTGTTGAATTCATGAGGCACCATTTTTCGTCACAGACTACTTTATGATGAATTTGTTTTAAGCGCGATAAAGACTTTTCTTTTTAATTATTCATAAATCGTGATTGCAGGTGGGTGAGGCCTCCGTTAGTTGGTCAAGCTTCTTCAGGTTCAGACTCCCAGTTGTCCATCGTTCCCGTTTTGGATGATAATGATGATGGTGATGATTCGGATGACGACATCCTTGAGTCAAGCCAAGAACCTTTTGTTTCAACTGCCGATTACCCTAATCGCAAGGATTTCATATCTGAAAAACCTCCTGAAGGTAAGTCATACCCGATTCACAGTTCAGAAGAGGATTTGGGGAGTTTGTTCCGCCATGGGCACCTATTACTCATTGAGATTGAAGTGGGGTAGAGGGAATATCGTGAGCGATAGGAAATAGGTTACGCACTGAAATCTATCCTCGTTCTATCCCATGATTCGAGCACTCCCTTGATGTACGATAAGCGCTGCTTTCAATTGAACCGTTAGGTCGACCGTCATATATTAAATATATATTGAAAAGGACCTCACTAGACTACGAAGAGATGTCCTCAGTGCTCTGTGACATCGAAGCAATTGTAAATTCAAGACCATTGACGTACATGTCTGAGGATTCAAAAGATTTAGCTGCCATCACCCCTTCCTTGTTTCTACAAGAAGTTAGAGGGATTGGCGTACCTGATCTTGATTTGATTGACATCCTGAATCTGCAGAAGAAAGCTCAGTACAGATTCAAATTAACAAACGAGCTGAGACAAAGGTTCAGGATTGAATACTTGGGAATGCTCGAAAACAGGAACTCCAAACGTCGAACAAGAGTTCCAATAGGTCGCGAACTCGTGCTGATCGGCAGTGAGGACAACAGACAGATTTCCTGGCCTATGGCTCGCGTCAAAGAAATTTTGCCCAGCAAAGATGGAGCAACACGACTTGTGCGTCTGACGACATCTTCAGGCGAGTTGCTAAGGCCAATCCAGAGACTCTATCCCCTGGAAGTTCAAGAGGAGTCGAAGATAGAAGAGAAGAAAGAAACAAGAAATGGACGTCGGATAGTGAAGTCAGCAAAATATCAAGACTGAAGATGAAAATAAATCAACTTGGATTGATTTAGATGGGAGAATGTTCGAATTTACCTACCTAAGTTCGATGGCTTCAAATTTGAAACTATGAACGAATGCGCCGCGTTGCCAAGGAGCGGTTAAAAATGACGTGGAACTTCGAAATTTGTCCGAAAAGATTATTAGAAAAGTTCCGATTCCGATTGAATGTACTTATGGTGTAGCAAATTTTGCTACTCCTTGAACCAATCTGGCTGCGCCACATCTACTCTCTTCATCCTACCTTTTATGGTTGGCTGGAGTCCACAGATCCGCGCTGCCAATTTTATTCAGTTTGATGATCCCCAATTACGCCTCTTGAGCTCCTTCCAACCTATTCATATCTGTAGATGAATTCTGAAGACATTTGTACTACAATTCTAGCCCTAACTATTCAAGTATAAAGACCCGAAATTTGAACTTTATATCTTGCCACAAGAGACAAGCAATCGAACAAGTCACCTTATCTAACCCAGATAACCCTGCATTTTTTTTACTAATTTTTTGAATTTAATTTTAAAATTTAAAATTTATTTTTAGTAGAATATGCAAGCAACCTCTCTCGCATATTCCTTATTCTTATGAGATAACAAATGAGACTCAAAATTGAAAATGCACTTTTTTATTCAATCAAAATTGCTTATAAAACTATGTATCATTTAAAATTGACAAAATTTATTTTGTGTGGAACGATAGAAAACGAAAAAGTGTAGAAATATGTCACATTCCAAGCATACAGTTGTCGTCTTCGTCTTGGAAAATCTGCAGTGTAGTTGCTTCCCTTTTTCCTTTCTTTTCGACTACTCCCGTATCTCCAACGTAGTGTTCTTTCTTATCGAATCTAAAAAAAAGACAAATAAATTCAATAATAAATTATCATTGAAAATGATTGAAAGGCTGCAAACTGCACGATGCATGTGTCCAAGTAATTGATTTCCACTCACCGACAGTCAATCTTGGCTATTTTTATTAAAAAAAAAAAAAACCCCACTCGAAATACTCAAAGGATGACAACTTTTGTTTGGGACCATGCATTGGTGACTACTCTCTAAGTGCAGTTGAAAGAGACTGATTTTTTGTCCACTTGTACAATGAGGAATTTCACCGAATTCTGTTTGCATTTTTCCTGAATAGTTAATGGTGTGGGATAGATGAAAATCGGGCTGATTTCGGAAAATAAGTCTCCTGTTATTTTTGGGAGACAATCAAAATTTTTGAGTTCAAAACTAACCGGGAAAACGGACGTGCAGCGGGAACGCTCGCTGATTGGGCTGTTCGGATCGCCGTCTCCTCCCAGTGTTGCCCATTGGGACGACGAAATCGTGTTTTCTAAGAGAAAAGTTATCAAACAAAAACCGGAGAAACCTCATTTTCCCCATCTTGCTTTTTCTATTTTTTTCTTCAGTTTTTCGATTTCTAACTTTACTGTTTCGTGAAATTTTGCATCTGGGGACTATGGATTTCTCGATCTCAGCGCTTCAAGCGGCCATAAATGAACTATTCCAGGATGACGTCATTTTCCCGGTTTTTTTAAACATTCGTATTTTCTACACTGTTTTGTTTATTCGTAAATTAGGAAGCTCGGGCTGAAAGTTTGCCTTAGAGGGTTTTTTGAGGTGCTGAATCCGATTTTGGGGTCAAAAATAGGAAATTCTGACATGGTGAAATTCCTCATTTTTTGGGCGGTTTTGGTTTACGGACTCGATGTTTCCCCCTCTTCTTGTTAGAAATATTTTCATTGGAAGTTGATGGTTGGGGATCATCATTGCTTTCATCATCTTTATCATGAGAAGGAATGCTATTCAAAATTGCAGGAGCAAATTATCAATAACAGGGCTCTCGTCCGGTGAGGTCATGAAGAGCATTTGTTGGAGGTAATAAAGTTATATCGACTTCCCCTTGACCTATTGCATCATCATTCCCCTCCGAAAAATCCAATATATTATTTGATGTAAAGGAAGCAACTTCTTACAGAGAAAGCGAGAAATCCAAAAAAAAAAAAAAAAAAAAAAATCAGCAAATGAAAAAAAAATATAGGGACGGAAAGATTTTGAATGTGTATTCTACTGACGTCCTTCCAGAAGGATCGACTTGAAAAGTGGTAATAATGGAGAGGAAAATGGCAAAATAACATCAATAACATGTCACACCCTTAGTAGAGAGTAGTAACAATAGAATATCAACGAAGAAATTAAAAAAAAAATAATAATAACTTACCAATCATCTATGAATTCTGGGTGACCGCTCATGATTGAAGCTGCTAGGGAAAAACTGCACTGAGTACCTGTTGGTCGCATACTGAAGACAAAATCGGTCCCCACCCCTCCGTTAGGATGTAAACAACAGTTCAAAGCCATACTGGATCACAGCGGTATCATAATACAGGAGAGAAAATTCAGAAAGTTGACTTAAGTCCCTCATCCTTCCAGAAGGACGTTAGGGCTATCTGGGTCAACGAAGCGTTTTGTACATCATTAAACTTACCTGAATTTCGGTGATTTCCAGGTTCCTGTACGGCAGCTTCTGATAATCGTGCGCCATCTCCTGCATCTGCGTCTAGTCTTACATCGGGACGTCCTCTGGAGTGGGATTCTGGCGCTGATGTTGGTTATTTCCAGCCCTACCCTGGTGGAGCTGGTTCGGAAAAACTAAGTTCGCTGGAACGTATGGCATTAGGAGGCTCAGCAAGTCTCCTAACACGTTCTGACCCTGAAGGAACTGTTTCTAACTTCGTACCTCCTCCCAGGCTTCCAACAGCTGTCTCAAATTCTTCCACTACCCCCAACAACGGACAAAACCAGGTGAGTTTGTTTGGAATGACGAACTCTGTACTTTTTCAAAGTCGTTCCTTGACATTGATTAAGCCCTAATTTGTGCATAGTGAGGTGCGCACGTCAAGTTCTGAGGCATCAGAATCGGCAAGAAAAACCTTCATTTCTCATGACCAATTCGGAAAGACATTCTTTCCACTTCCTGTGGAATCAAGGATCCGCATTCGGAGTTTGCTGCCTTAGGATGCACAAGCCAAGAAATGTAATGTGCAATTCGTTCTAGGGTTATTTTTCGACATTTTGATATTTTAGAAGGACATCCAATCTCGCAAGTTCCCTTTTACTCATCGTGTTATCACTGGTATCTTAATTTGTTTCACGTTGCCTATTTCAATGTTATTCAAATCTACTTTATACCTGGTAACAGGTGATCTTTTTATGGGGAGGTGATGTTACGAGCCAATCAGTGGGAACTGCTGAGGTCAGATGGGTTGAACTGGTTTCCTCAAACCTCTCGTAACAGCATCTCAAATCCTACAACGTTACTACAAGCTTCTTCTGAAGTTTCATTTGATCAGGACCATCCAATTTCTATTGCAGACTCTCAGTACGTCAGCCGGAGTGAGTGTGATCGGAATACCGAACGCCGAATCCACTCCTAACATAACTTCCCTCAAGTCATCTGGATCCTTGAGTCGAAACAGAGAATCAACAGTCGTGAGCCACTTGTTCCCCGAGGTTATTGTTCAGCAACACGATCAACCATCTGATTCCGACAATGATTGCAGGATAACTAAGGACAAAATTCCAAAATCCGACGAGGTTAGTTCAGTGTAATTTATTGTTCACTCGTTTAAACTTGTGAATGATATGAATACCATGGTTTTGATGGTGCTGTTATTTTGGTTTAGTTATTGATATGGATTGGTTATTCAACTGCTGCTCGTTGATTTTGAATAATAAGTATATAACCTGTACATTATCACAGATTCCCAAGAGAAGTTCATCGTTAGAGGATGTAGGGGCAGCCAACCAACATCCTGCTCCTTTCGTAAGGTCCCAATCTCAGAGTAACATCAACTTTCACTTGAGTGCGCATCTGCTAAAAATGGTTCAACCTCAATCGAACTCATCGTCGTCCGTTGCTACAGTTGTAAAAGGAAGCCAGAAAGTCCATACGTCCGATAAGAAAGAGTCTGAAAGCGAATCGGGAGCAGATGGGAGGGCCAATAGTTTTGAATATCTTCCAGGTATGTGAAAGATACCTAATTCGATCGAAGTATGATCTAATGAGGTTTCGATTGTGCTTTCTTATAGTTTTACACTTAACAAGTATATTTATGCACCATAGGCTGAAATAATGGGGTTTTGATGTCCAATGTTTAATCGCTTACCGGATGAAATTGAATTCCCATGCGAAATGCATTCCAACGGGACGTCCCCTGGAATGCATGCTTTACTTAACAATATGATTCCTTTTTCATTGCCCTAAACACCATAATATGTTACTATTTCCTACGACCATTGGCTAAACGTGGCGGAATTTCCACCCAAAATTGGTACAATTATTTAAATCTGAATTCTGAGCAGATTGAAATTAATAAAGAAAAAATTCTGAAGAAGGACAATTATTTATTGGGAAAACCTCATGTCCGTCAAACCCTAACCTAATTTAACTGTAGTCTAGGAAGATGAAAATATGAGGAATTCAAAAAATGACGACAGCAGGGGGCGATCTAATTGAACGTATTCGAATGTTCATTTTAGGTACTGTCTTCGAACAACCAGAACATGGCAGCTCTCCTTCTAATGATCCGTTGAAAACCGATATAGAAAGAGGTGTTCGGTTGTTGTCGGATTTCGTCGAAGGAACGCAAGCCAACAACACGATTTTGAAGAAGAAATTACTGAAAAAAGTTGTCAATGAACTTTTGTCTAAAAAGTATTCTGGTGAGGATGCGTGGAGTTCTGATTTGTCCTCTAAACCTGTGCCTACAAACAAGAAGACTGGGAATTTAGCTGCTCCAAATCACCCGTCTACATGGCAAGGTCTGCCATCAGCTCTTGGAGGTACCTACGCTAATGTAATTTATAATGAAAATAATGAGGGCTGCCACCCTGATCACGCGTGTGTGAACAGGATGGTAGTAGTAGAGGGGTACAACAAATGAAGCTCGGAGTAGCTTCAGGAGCTAACAACTCCAACAGGCGCTCGCCTCTCTTGATAGAAAAACGTAACCAATCAAATCATTATTCCGCAGGTGGAATAATATAATTAGAGAATGTTTAAGAAAACCTAAGCATAACTTAATTCAAATCAAGTATGTAGATAAAGCACTGTCTCTCATACAGGTGCTGAAACCTCCGGTAAGCCCTGGCCCGTGAACTCCTGGCCTCTTGAGCTTGGTAACGAACGCTGTGCCACGAGGAGAGGACACAGTGAAGAGCTACACCGAAGCGAAATTTCTGGAGAATCAGGAAGTCAAGCTTCACTTCTAGCAAGAATGGACGAAGCTGGTAAACCCTCAGGTATGTTATTAATTATTTCAGTAAAACACTTCAGATTTCACAATACCAAAGTTGCACTCTAACGTTTAACGTTATCAAAAAATTTCTCGACGTGAGTAAAATTGGAACCCGGAATCCTAGGGCAAAAGTCTGACGCGCAACCACTGAGCCAGCTAGTCCCGTCTGGAATGTATGATAGTAATGCTAATAGCTAATAGCTGTCCCATCGCATGTGACGCAAGGGAGAGAATTGAGGGGACAGATTCTCTCTTAAATTCTCGTAGGAAGCGAACGGTTTGTCCTACAGGGCTCCGCGTGGTCTCTAAAAATTCAATACTATCTTAAATTTATGAAAAAATAATACCTTTATATCTACATTTTTGAGTTAGGGCGTTTGCAAAATTTCAACCCCTACTTTTCACCCCTTAGAAGTGACCTACATCAACCAAAAGCTTCGGGGCACAACTAGATCCCAAACGGAGCCTATATACCAAATTTCATCAAAATCTGTCCATGGTAACTAAGTAAGAAAAGTAAGAAGTAAGAAAAGTGCGGCGGACGGACGGAAAATTTTTTATTCGATTTTCGGATTCTACCTACCTTGAAACGTAAAACATTAAATTTTGAGGAGGGTTAAAAAAAATTTCTTGGTCGATTCCTTATTGGAAATAATAAACCAATATAGGTACCTGGAAATATTGCAAATTATTACACAACGGTTTACTAATTTTTCCTACGTTGATCATCCTGTTGCAAAGAACACGTCTTTCCCTTTTTAGTAGGTACCTACCAGCCATAATTGTCGCGTAAGGTTCACTATCAACATTATTTTGACAAAAAGTACCTTCCAGCAAAACATCATCATCCGAGAGTTGTGGGTGGCCTCATAGCATTCATAACTAAATTTTGTTCTTGGTTGCTGAGGAAGGACAACTGAGTGACATGGTACTCTATTTGAGGTAACAAACAGATCGCATTTGATTGGCTTAAATCAGGACAGAGATTTGGCCTATTTACGTCAGTGATCATTCATACTCGGGTTTCTGCTTTATCATTCGTCCTACACTCAAGTCCTTCTAGAGAGTGAACGGTTGATCCTACAGAGCTGTGGTTGGTCTCATTCGATTCTAAAAATTCAATACTATTTTAAATTGATGAAAAAACAATAACTTTATGTTGTGTTGTCGAGTGAGGGCGATGGTCTTCTCGATACGCTGAATTGTTCCTAGCCTGAATCCTACTCAACGGAGAGATTGATCCCTAAAAGCCTGTTGCTTCAGCACTCCATCTGCGGCGCCTCGCGGCCGACCGTATTGACGAGTGTGTCAAAATCTATCCGACAACCTCGGCGTCTGATAACAGACTCACTGGCGGGAGGCGGAACATTTACCTAGTCTGAAGAGGTCCCTACTGTTCTGAAGAGGTCCCTAAGGGGAGCTAGAGGTTCGGCGCCTTTATGGGGCAAACCAGTCCCTTGGAAGAACTGGGGCTGTGGTTAATACGAGAAATGATAAGTCGGATAGACGAGGTATGAATGCATGTAGGAAGACCCCTCAGTGTGGCTTATATACTCAAGTTAGCATGGTGAGGGGAGAGTGGAAAAAAGTTGACGTCAAGTGACGTGTTTTTTCCCTTCCTCACTTCACCCATGTTAGTGATGACTCATGCTTCCTTGGGGTTTTCCTACGCGTCACTTTTATTGGAGAACTACTGACTAGAAATGTAAGACATTACACTTTATATCGAGAGTTTTTGGCCAGAAGCGTTTTTAAAATTGCAACCGCTAATTTTCACTCCTTAGGAGTGTCTGACCATAAAAAGCTTCTGGGCACAACTAGACCCCGGATGGAGCCACCATACGAAATTTCATCAAAATCGACCCATTGTAACTAAGGAAAGTGTCGCGATGGAAACATGTTTATTCGATTTTCGGATTATACGTAAGCTTGAAACGTAATTCATCAAATTTTGAGGGGGTTGTTCTTTCCAAAGGTTCATTATTGAAAATAATACACCAAAAACGTTTGCTAACTACAACCTTATTACTATTTAGTATCAACAAGTTGAAAAATTGTTGTTGAAAAAAAAAAACCTCTTCCCCCTGAATGATTAAAGGCTTCGAGTCTCTCCTGTTGCATTGAGACATTTTAAGAACCTAGCAACCAACATTTATCGGAATGGTTCAGCATTTGTGTTTTCAGCGGTCAATAGATTTTTAGTCTGAAACACGCACTTGAATAGTGTACTAGAGTTCTTGTATGAACTTTTCACTCCTAAAATGTTCAGTAAATGTTTTTCTCTCTTTCGAAAATCTACATTAGCTTCGGCTGGGAGACGATCTCCAAATGAAGAAAGAAAGTATAGTGGATTAGAAACTAACCCGGAGAGGGGGTTTAGGTGAAATGAAAAGATGCACAAAAGCTGAATGGTTACGGGGACTAACAAGTAAAACTAGGTTGTTAAGGATTTGAGTCAGGTACCTAAAATACTTAATGAAGGTCTTTTCTGAAATTCCTCATTAAAATAATATTCGTGTGTCAGAAAAGGGGTCCAATATTTTGAACTCTTCGCCAATGTACCTACTGTTGTGTACCCGACATGTTTCTACTGAAATATTTTGTGCGTGTGAATTTAGTTTTTTCCTGAATGTAGACATGAAAGAAATTGACGCGTTATTGACATTTACCTGCTTCCCATAATTTTAGAAAGTCATTTAAAAATTGGGTGTTTAGATATTAGAGGAGAAAAAGGATTTTGAAATTTCGTTTTGCATGTGCTGTGGTTGGACGAAGTCAGTGAGTTCCAAAAGGTTAGTTTTATTATACACAATAATTTAATCTCAATAATGTTATGAAAAATAGTAATTTTCAGGTACGTCTGGTTCAACACTCGAGTCTTCATCAGTTGCCGAGTCAAGTATCAAGCAACATAAGCAACCTTTACCAGGTAAATTGGAAATTAACTTTTTTTCTTTAGGAAGTATAATTACGAAATTAACCAAATTTGCAAGAGTTGTATTGTAATAGCTGTTTTCTTTTACTAGGATTTAGGAAGGTACATAATGGCCCGAAACATGTGGATGAAGAGAAGTCGAAACCCCACAGCTACTCATCTGGCTCTGATTGGAAAGAACCAGCCACGAAATCAGAAAAGATCTACAACCAGCTAAAAAGAAAGGTTTAACACTCTCCGAAATTTGAACTATTTTTTAATACCGTAGTCTTTATTGTGATGAATTATTATTTTTTAATTTATAAAAGCGTGTCCAATCCCAACATCTCTAATCTCTCGAGATCAATGTCCTTCTCCTTGTCTCTGGGATCTTACTTCTTCACTTCTTCCACCGTCTCCTCCAACTTCATTACTTTCAGCTCCTCCCTTCCTACCTCTATCCTCTATCATTTCTCCATCATCCAAATCACTCCGAAGCCTGACTAATTTTTTTCCTGTTGATAATTGATCACTGCTTGTCATTGAAACAACTAATTATGTTTGGATTTCGCAGAACCCGTTAAAATAATTGATCCTGGTGTATTAAGGTATTTGCACTCAGAGCGAGAAAATCAGTTGGATTGGATTAGCAAAGAAATAGATCATCTCAGCAATTTGAAAACGTAAGTTAAATCCATTATTTTTCAAGTGGGTTCTGTAATAATAATTATTGAATTATTATAATAGAGCACACGAGTGTTTGAAACTGATTTTATCTACAACAAAGGTTTTTCGAAAACTCTGTATCTAGAACATGATAAGAGTTATCTTATACTGAACATTCTTTCCTTTCTGATAGCGCCGAAAAATATTATATTCGATAGACTACTAAATTTTATTTTAGATTAAATAAAAGTTTAGATCTCAATTTGTAGAGGCATTTTTTTCTTCAAATTTTTCATTTACCTATTATCAAATTTTTGCAGAAGAATGGATGGTCAACGATTTTCTTTTTCCTTTATTCACGGAGTAGTGGTAGTCCGAGACCTGGTGGGCTATTCCAATGAGGCCCATAATTTTCCTTCTTGACCCTCGCATTCTCATATTTACTGCTCTTATTAGTGCAAAGTGGATTTATGTTCTACAAACTCCTGAAGTTCGTCCTCTTCGAACACCTTTGTGATGTGGACCCTGTAGTGGTTGCCACTACAGACATTCAAATTGTTATCAAGGATACCAAAAATGTTTACTTTTTTCTAATAAAATATTCATTCGTGTTTCGTGAAAAAAGTAAACATTTTTGGTATCCTTGATAACAATTTGGTTGTATGTTGACTAAAGGAGCCCCCTTCATATTTCTGCGAGATAGGCAGGTTTCAATATATCAATTGATACCGTCTGGACCCCGGCTGCAGTCCCAACGTCGAAGGTCTTCTCTCGAGCCCTGACCACCCTGAATGGACCCTCATACGGGTGTTGAAGGAAGGTCCTTGGCCTATCCACTCTCAAAAACACATACTTGGCCGTTGCTAGGTCCTTGGGTACAGACTCTCGATGACTGATTCCTTGTTGGTGGCATCACCTGCCTACCGACATGTGCTTTGAGCAATTTTGCGTAGGTGGCGGGGTCTGTATTGCCAGCTTCCTGAAAAAAATCTCCTGGAAGTCTTATCGAGGACATATAGACCAAATTGGCTGAAGAAGCTCCCTTCAACACCCGTACGAGGGTCCATTCAGGATGGTCAGGGCTCGAGAGAAGACCTTCGACGTTGGGGCTGCAGCCGGGGTCCAGACGGTATCAATTGATAGATTGAAACCTGCCTTCTCGCAGAAATATGAGGGTGGCTCCTGTAGTGGTTGCCACTACAGACAATCAAATTGTTATCAAGGATACCAAAAATGTTTACTTTTTTTCCAATAAAATATTCATTCGTGTTTCGTGAATTGGTCGAGTTATTTTCTCGCTAGGTTAATTTATAATAATCACGATAGACCCCATCTTCAACCCCTGACTTAGTGCCGCCGCACAGTTGATCTGAACACCCATTCTTCGTGGAGGTCTTGGCGATCACCCGTCTCAATACTTCGCCAGAAAATATTACTGAGACGGGCTAAACTGTCTAGCTATTCATGTGGTATTTTCAATGTCTACTTCTGACTTCCAACCTTACATATTTATAAGAAACCTTGTGGAAATAGAGCCTAACCGACTAAATCATTTCATTTTCACAGATTATTGGAATTGCACGAGGGTCTTCGGAAGAACGTGGACAACTTGAAGAAAACTAGAGAGAGAAAAGAAAGATGCTCTTCTGCTGACCACAGAGTTACTCGCCCTAGACGGTAATATTAAATTACCTTTAATTTCGTTTAAACTATCTTAACTTAAAATTCAAATTATATCTGTACAATGTATTAAGTTGAACCAACATGCTATGATGGGAAGTGAAAGTAATAAATTCATTAAACATGAAAAACATTAATTAGTTAATATTAATGAATATTATACCTTTTGCGAGAAAAAAGTGGTCAAGATCTGTTTGGGAATCTTCACACGCGCTTGTGGTCCGTGAATCTCTGTAAATTTCCCTCATGAATTCGAATTATTTTGATACGTTTAGGTATGTATTCCCGTAATCTTCTGTGAAATGTACTAAAGAATCAACTTGTGACAGAATGTTTCCTAACTTTTATTTATTCTCTTTTCTTAGAAAACCAGCCGTTTTGACTCGATCGGAACCTCTTCAACCCACTAAAGTCTCGAAAGAAATCTCTTCGGTAAGTATTTTAACGAATACGCACTGACTGTTTTGTCAACTTGATAAATTAATATGTATTTGTTACGTAACTTTGTCTCTAAACCAATGTTGCTTTTACAGGATAACAGTTGGGAGTCCCATTGCTATACAGTCAACCCGAAGGGAATTTTGAAAAAGAATGCATCGACGAACACCTTTACATCCGACAAAGAAACGCAACGTAGTTCGCTCAAAAAACCCATCTCGTACACGATAGTATTTGATAAGGTAGTGAACAACGTGCAAAACTTTGGGTTTCTTTGTATCTATTTATGCATATGAACGAGTAGGTATATTGTTGAATGACAAGTGACAACATAAATTTATTTTATTTAAGGCGTTTGCAATTCTTTAGGATAAAGAACGTATTCGGGCCCCCTTCAGTAGCGCTCCTATTGATTCCAACTACGCGTCACCCAAAACCTCAGGGATTACGATAGCAGGTAGAGATGCTCTCATGAAAGAATCAAGAGAGAGAATTCATCAACAATGGCGCGTCAATTTACAGGTACTCGACACATACTATATCGTTATTTTATCAAATATTTTCAGTTTTTTCGATCCAATAATGCAGTATTCGAGAAAAATACAAACCCTCGATGAAATTAAGTAATGTTGATTGGTAGTTTACTTGAAGAATTAAAATGCTGGAGCCAGATCGGCTCCCCTTCATCTTTTGTCCTCTTAAAAGTGCAGCTTCTGACATTTAAGGAAAGTATGACCGAGTAAAAGAAGTAAGGCTCATGGTTTTAGAGGCAGAATCCCTTTGCTGTGGGTAATTAGTACTGGAAAGGGAAAAAATATTCCCGGTTGGATTCAAATGTTTTCCAAAAACACTAAAATTGATTTTGAAAAAAAAAGTGTCTCATTGGTGTACGGGTGTGGTTGAGACTATCTAAAGGATCTTACTTTTTGTTGCAGGAAGAATTGATGGTTAAAAACCCAGACTACGTCGCCCGTGCGGAAATGCGGAGACAAACTGTAGCAGACCTGGCTGCTATGAGAGAAGTCAGGGTGAAAAATAGAAACCAAATTTTGGCCGCTGCGATCACTGGTGAACCTGCTCCTCCCTTACTGCATCCACTAGGTAAATTTCGCTGGAACTCCTCGGTGTTTTTGGAATAATTATTACGGTAGATGCATTTTGTAGGCGTCTACATGATTTTAATGTGTTTTCCTTGCTGAAAAGAGGGGCGTTGATAATTTTTCAAATCATGCGTCTAAAGGTCCTGTGTGTTGGAATTAACCCTTCAGTAGTCGCGGCTGTTTTACGGGTCATACTTGTCGCAGTGATCTGACAGATCAAATTCGTGGTTACATTTTTGTTCAAATTTGAGTTTTACTAACTGACATTAAGTGCATACATGATTTTAGAGTCAGAAAGCAGCAGAAAACAATCTAAGAAATTAATTTATAGCTAATTTTAAGTGTAAAACATAGAGGGACCTTTCTCTCATCTTGATAATTTCCATTTCTTCCTCATTTAGGGGTTTTTTTTTTGTTTTGGTAATTAACTCTAATAACATAACTAGATATACCATGATGGTTTAACTATAAAATTAGACTTGAATAGCTATCACATACAAATTTTGTATGTGCGCCACAGAGCGCCATTAACAAACGTCACAGAGAACAACACAACACTACACCCTCCCCCTTCGTCAGTCAGGAAGCTACTGGGAAGGACAGTGCAGGACCGCCAACCTTCAGTGGAGGAAAAAAATACCTTCGTGCAGTCTGTCAGATTGGCCGCGACTGATGAAGGGTTAAGTACGTCCAGTCTCGTTTCACCTTTGATACTGTCAACATGTTCCTAGCTCTTCTCTGTTTTCAGGTGTTTTTTCTTTAGTTTAAAAAGTGAATTGAATTTTTTTTTGTGAGGACGTTCGTTCACCTTTTATGCACCATGGTGTCGCAGTCTCAAGTTAGTACCTGCTTGATCACCGTACAATTGTAAATTATTGCTTGCTAATTAGCCAATTTGATACGACTAGAAATGTAGCACGCATTCCTTTAATCCATACCATCTATACTATGACCTTGACACGTGCATTCGGAATTGATGGCAAATGACCTTGACACGTGTGTGAAGGAATCTGTGTTTTGACACCTGTCCAGTTTGTTGACTTGAGGTCTCGTGGTCTGTCGTAGTGTTTATCACTTTTTGATAGTGCTTTGTGCCCATCGGTGCATTGATGGTTGTCAAACTACCTACTGCCTACATTACTTTGTTTCGTTGATTTATTTTTTCTAACTGCAAATAGGGTATTTCAGTCTATTTGTTTAATTTTTTTTTTCAAAAAAGCATGGGTCAGGAGCAGGGTCTGTTTGTCGAGAAAATGTTTAGAGGAAATTAGGGTAACTAATGAAAGTTGAAGATTTGAATGATGTGACATAGTAAGTTGTTGTGACGTATTAAGTTGCTGACCTTGGACCGAGACGTTCCACTAATCCTGTATGGTCAAACGCCTTGTGGCCTTGGATATTGCAAAATACTACGCACACACGCCTGCAGGGTAGTGTGTGAACATTCATGGAGGCCCTCCTTTTTTTTCAAAAGTGTTATCTCTTTATTTAATTTTTCTATCACATGTTATAGTATCAATGACCAAAAATTTGTCGTATAGAGGTTTTCAAGGTGCTGAATCCATATTTGAGGTCACAAACCTGAATTTCTGACCCACCGAAATACTGTACCTACCCCCCACAAAATAATTTACCTACTGCGACGATGTTTTAAGATAATCAGAGAAATGCTTTTATGTCTGAAATGGAAAAGGTTGACTCACTGATTGCGAGTGGACAGTGGTGTGGCTACAGTCGTTGGGGTGTCATTGTTTGGCGGTGGACTTTGGACCAACCTTTGCGAGGGATTGTGGGACCTCCTGGGGGGGGGGGCGCCCCCTCCCCTTTCGTCACAACCTTAGGCGGTGGGGCAATGGGAAGCCATGATCGAAATCATCAGAACAAATTCTGATCTTCCCTTTGGAAGACAGCTGATGATGTCCGCGACACCAGGAATAGCAGTCTGACGAAATCCAACATGAAATGGTTGTTTACTTTACTTACTTTTTACTCATGAGTGATTCTGAATAGTTGGAAATCAAGGATAATATCTTGCTCGCAATTTACGGTATCTGACACTGTGATCACTGTTGTCAGTTCTCCTCTCCTGTTGGTCGGTGGTCGCCCTACCAGTCCCGGGGGCGGCTCTCTTGTGCCCTTTTCCCTGTTGAGAATGGGATGCGTTTGGATATCCTATGGTGAGGCGGCTGGTCCCTAGCTTGGCAGTCACTTCTCTCGTGACTGTATGATCTTATGTGGGGAGCCATCATGTTGGGTTGGGCCTGTGGCTGGTCGGATAGCGCCAGTGGGGGGGGGGGGGGCTCTCACACCCGAATAATTAATTGTTTACAGCAATCTTCTATGAAACTGAAGTCGTAAAAACTGACTCCTTAGTTCGTTGTTGAATCTAATATTAACTTAACCTTCATCCGCTCGCGCCCCCCTGAGTCACACTAGCGATCGCGGGGCGGCTGATAGCCGCCCGTCACATTTTTCCTTATTTCAATGGATTTTTTGGTACTTCAACTCGATAACGACAAGGATTTGGGTTGGTCATCTTGTAAGTGAGTTCATACACATTATTTAGAATGAAAAACTTTTATTGAAAATAATTATAAACTTTGGTAAACAAAAATTTTAAAAAATAACGTCATAATATTCTTTCTGGGCTTACTGCCTAGTGACTAAACTATCACACTCTGTTCAATAAATCAAATTGTTCTTCATAGCAGAAGATATATACTTAATCACATTATTAGAAGGAACCATGCAAAAAATGTTATTATAAACTTTGGTAAAAAAGAAATAACGTCTAAATATTTTTCTTGAGCTTACTGCCTAGTGACTAAAGTATCAAATTTTCTTCGATAAATCAAATTGTCCTTCATAGCAGAAGATATCAAATCTTTAGAAGAAACCATGCAAAATTACGAAATAATACCTAAGGATAAAAATGGTAGGTATGTAGGTACCTGGTACAAAACTAGAAAAATAACGTACTTACGAAAAAAGCGAATCACGAGTAGGTACCAAAGCAAACATCACAAATGATAAATGAAACTCAGGTTTTTATCGGCATTTCTTCCGAAACATACATGGCTACTCATAACGAGGCTGAATGAAGTAAAAAAATATTCTTACATTTCACCGTGGACGTTCAAAAAAATGTTGCACTGCCGATCGCGGGGCGGCAGTTAGCGGCCGAACTTATTCACTCAAACTTTGAACGTGTATTGACAGCCACCAACGTAACGCAGGAGGAAAGTCCATCTTAACGACATCTTGCGGAGGAAAGTCCAACTAGAGACTACAACTGCACTTTCCCGCTCTCTTGCGTGCCAGTTATGTTTTGCCGCGCAAAATTCATCCCGGGCGGCAGTTTGCCGCCCACGCGAGCGGATGAAGGTTAATCATTGTTCAAATTTCTCTTCTCACTCTTTTGTGATACAAACAACTCTTCTTTCTTCATTTGAAGGTGTCAAGAGAGTGGTAAGTCAAAAATCGATGAGACACCTCACGGAGAAGAACTACAAGAGATCTTCCTTGGTTCTACAGCAGCAGCGAGAGCGCAAGAAAAAAGAAGAAATGGTTACGAATCGACTGATGGCTGACTTATTCAACAGGGTATGTAATTTATTGTAGCAATACCTAATATTTTTTACTGTTTGAAACGTCGACCGTGGCTCCTATTATAGGATCATAATGAGTCAATGAGCATTTTCCTAGGGCCTAGCCCCAAACTTCCCTCCAATGTTCTAATAAGGTAGCCAAGGAATTTCTGTGTATGACAATAACGAGAGGGAGAGTAGATAGACGATAATCTTGGAAGCTGTAGATTGTTGGAAAGCTTGTATCTTGACTTCTAGAATGCCGTTTTCAGATTCGTGTAATCGCGCTCTTTTCAACGGCAGTCTTCCAGTTGGTGAGGAGATTTAGTCTGCATATAAGCGGAGAGCATTAATGGGGTGTGCGGATGATTTTTTTAGATTTTTAATCGAAAGTAGACCTCATCTTGAGAATTTTGACACCTGCCGTTCTCTTTTTGGATGAGTAGATATTTTTTTCTATGATTTTTCAAAGTTTCGAATTATTCTGACCTCGCACCCCTCTCGCCTGGGCGGTACCCCCCCAGCACTCTGTGACGTCATAATAATTCGAAACTTTAAAAAATCATAGAACAAGGTTTTCTCACGCTAGAAGGTCGCGGTTGGTGTCAAAATTCTCAGAATGAGGTCTACTTTAGATTAAAAATAACAATAAACAGTTTTTCCGACCCACGCGCATACCCTATTAAATAGGGTATGTTTTAAATTTTAAAATATCTTTTAAATTTTAAAAGATGTTTGAGAATTATTACAATTTTGTCATTAAGTCCATGTGTAGCAACATTACAATAGACTAAATAATGGTGATTGGGCCGCATGAGAAGAATGGGAGAGTTAGTATAATATAGAAATTGATGTTCAAGTTCAATCTTTAATCAACAAGCAGCTAATCAAAACGGAGTTGAGTAGAACGTTGTCTATTTCCACGAAAATAATGAGTTACAAGTTAAATCGATATCGACGGTTAGATCATCGTCAGTAACAAACAATAACTCTTATTATTAGGTGTTATTGTTTGTTACTGATGATGACCTAACCGTCGAAATCGATTTAACTTGTGACTCATTATTTTCGTGGAAATAGACAACGTTCTACTCAACAGTTGAGTTACTCCGTTAGTAACGGAGTTACTCCGTTTTGATCAAAATGGTTTTCCACAATCTCATCGCGGGTCTCTCGAGGCTAACCTGCATCATCCCTGCAATTTTCATTAAAATCGGACCATGATTTCAACCAGGAAGAGGATCGACCTCAAACAGACCGGCACGGAACCTAAGTTGTTCTAAATGCTCTAAAACTTGAAATGCGAAGGGAAGTTTCGATTTTGTCACCCACCACAGAACCCTTATGATTGTGACCTTTAGATTTTTTTTATTAACCTGCTCCTCAAATAAAAAGCTCCTCTTTCTTCCATAGTGAGGAAGGAATGGGTGCGGGTGGATTTCTTCTCCTTCCCAAAATCACTGTTTTGGTGAATTTTTCATGGTTAATGCGGGTTTGTGCCCTGCGAATTTCATCGTTATTCAACCAATAGTTTCTACCGACGCTCAAATTGATTTTCAATAAACACTAATCTATTGACCCAACTTAAGGGGGGTAGTTAAGGGCTGGGCTTAGGGTAGTTACTTGTAGAATTCATCACGATCAACAAAATCGAGAACAATTTCTTGATCGTGGTGTGTCATACAGAAGAATACTATCAGTACGATCGTCAGAAACATTGAGTAAACATGCAATTTACCTGTAGGCACCTATTGCCCTAAAATGAAAAACTAATCATTTTTATTCCTATCAAAATTCTATATTATGCAGATTTGATCGACATTTTAAAAAATAGGTATTTGTAAATGAAAGGGTTGATTGGCCACAATTCGAGGTAAACGTAAAGGGGTCAAGTTTGAAAAAATATGGCCAAAATGTGTTTTCTAGTACATTCTTTAGTAAAAACTACTAAGTTTGAATATTACAATTTGGAATATTCGGAATCATTTTGGAATAAGAACGCCTCATCAAAAATGAGAATTTATCATCAAAAATGAATAATAAAGGTACCTAAATTGTTCATTCATGCATGTTGTACAAATGTGACTAATTCTATTTGAATAAGCTATATTGCTTACCCAATTTGATATACGCTATTGCTTCCGAGTCTACCAAGGTAGCGGAAGCTTTGTTTTCACTTTTCAAGGACGAAAAAAAAGTTCTCCAAAATCAAAATTTTCACTCGCGTTTTGCGTTTTAGACCTTTCTGAACAATTTTGGTTCCGTGTCTGTGTGTCTGTCATGAATTCCTTGTAACGCGCATAACTATACGAAGTCATTGTCCGATTTCGATGAAATTTTCAGGGATTGTGCGGGTTGGTGTGTTGACGGTCCCCTATGAAAATCATCATCCCCGGACTGATAGAAGCGACTGCGCATGCGCAAACGTGAATACCTTGTAACGGCCATAACTTCTACACTTTTCATCCGATTTCAATGAAATTTTCAGGGATGTTACAGATTAGTATTTAGATGGTCCCCTACGAAAATCACCACCTTCGGACTGATAGTAGCCGCCTCGCATGCGCAAACGTGAATTTCCATGTAACGGCTCATTTTCTACCCAATTTCGATGAAATGTTCGGGGATTATGCGGATTAGATTGTAGATGGTCCCCAATGAAGATCATCACCCCCGGACTGATAGTAGCCGCTGCGCATGCGCAAACGTGAATTCCTTGTAACAGCCATAACTTCCACATTTTCTACCCGATTTCGATGACATTTTTAGGGATTACTCGGATTAGGTTGTAGATGGTCCCCAATGAAAATCAAGGCCTTAAAATTTACAGAAGCCTCTGCGCATGCGCATATGTAAAATCCTTGTAACAGCCATAACATTTACATTTTTCATCCGAATTTGATGAAATTTTCTAGGATTGTCCAGATTAGCGTGTAGATGGTCCCCTATGAGGGTAGTGAAAGGTACTTTGAGATTAACTACTATGCATCGGATCATCTATATAAACGGGTTATGGATACGAGGAAGCAATGTGCCACACCCACTTGGCAGACGTTTTTTATTAACCTGCTCCTCAAATAAAAAGCTCCTCTTTCTTCCATAGTGAGGAAGGAATGGGTGCGGGTGGATTTCTTCTCCTTCCCAAAATCACTGTTTTGGTGAATTTTCATGGTTAATGCGGGTTTGTGCCCTGCGAATTTCATCGTTATTCCACCAATAGTTTCTACCGACGCTCAAATTGATTTTCAATAAACACTAATCTATTAAACCAACTTAAGGGGGGTAGTTAAGGGCTGGGTCTAGCTTAGTTACTTGTAGAATTCATCACGATCAACAAAATCGAGAACAATTTCTTGATCGTGGTGTGTCATACAGAAGAATACTATCAATACAATCGTCAGTTATCGTCAGTTATTATTTAATTCTTTGTTTTTAGCGTTAGTACTGACTTGTGATTTACTGTAATTAGGCCTAGTCCTGTAGTAATATCATCAAATATACAGTATACAATAATCTCCGTCAGAAACATTGAGTAAACATGCAATTTATCTGTAGGCAACTATTGCCCTGAAATGAAAAACTAATCATTTTTATTACTATCAAAATTCTATATTCATTTAAAAAAATAGGTATTTGTAAATGAAAGGGTTAATTTGCCACAATTCGAGGTAAACGTAAAGGGGTCAAGTTTGAAAAAATATGGCCAAAATGTGTTTTCTAGTACATACTTTAGTAAAAATCACTAAGTTTCAATATTACAGTTTGGAATATTCGGAATCATTTTGGAATAAGAACGCCTCATCAAAAATGAAAATTTATCATCAAAAATGAATAATAAAGGTACCTAAATTGTTCATTCATGCATGTTGTACAAATGTGACTTATTCTATGTGAATAAGCTATATTGCTTACCCAATTTGATAGACGCTATTGCTTCCGAGTCTACCAAGGTAGCGGAAGCTTTGTTTTCACTTTTCAAGGACGAAAAAAAAAGTTCTCCAAAACCAAAATTTTCACTCGCGTTTAGCGTTTTAGACCTTTCTGAACAATTTTTGTTCAGTGTCTGTGTGTCTGTCTGTCTGTCTGTCATGAATTCCTTGTAACGCGCATAACTATACGAAGTTATTGTCCGATTTCGATGAAATTTTCAGGGATTGTGCGGGTTGGTGTGTAGACGGTCCCCTATGAAAATCATCATCCCCGGACTGATAGAAGCGACTGCGCATGCGCAAACGTGAATTCCTCGTAACGGCCATAACTTCCATATTTTTCATCCGATTTCAATGAAATTTTCAGGAATGTTATAGATTGGTATTTAGATGGTCCCCTATGGAAATCACCACCATCGGACTGATAGTAGCGACTGCGCATGCGCAAACGTGAATGAGGAATTTCACCGATTTCTGTTTGCATTTTTCCTGAATAGTTAATGGTGTGGGATGGATGAAAATCGGGCTGATTTCGGAAAATAAGTCTCCTGTTATTTTTGGGAGACAGTCAAAATTTCTAATTTCAAAACTAACCGGGAAAACAGACGTGCAGCGGGAACGCTCGCTGATTGGGCTGTTCGGATAGCCATCTCCTCCTAGTGTTGCCCATTGGGACGACGAAATCGTGTTTTCTAAGAGAAAAGTTATCAAACAAAAACAGAGGAAACCTAATTTTCCCCATCTCGCTTTTTTTATTTTCTTCTTCAGTTTTTCGATTTCGAATTTTACTGTTTCATGAAATTTTGCATCTGGGGACTATGGATTTCTCGATCTCAGCGCTTCAAGCGGCCATAAATGAACTATTCCAGCATGACGTCATTTTCCCGTTTTTTTTTAAACATTCGTATTTTCTACACTGTTTTGTTTATTCGTAAATTAGGAAGTTCGGGCTGAAAGTTTGCCTTAGGGGGTTTTTAGAGGTGCTGAATCCGATTTTGGGGTCAAAAATAGGAAATTCCGACATGGTGAAATTCCTCATTCCTTGTAACGGCCATAAATTCTACATTTTCCATCCGACTTCAATGAAATTTTCAGGGATGTTGCAGATTAGTATTTACATGGTCCCCTATGAAAATCACCACCTTCGGACTGATAGTAGCCACTGCGCATGCGCAAACGTGAATTCCTTGTAACGGCCATAACTTTTACATTTTCCGTACGATTTCAATGAAATTTTCCGGGATGTTACAGATTAACTCGTTTTGATGTTTTGAGATTAACTACTATGCATCGGATCATCTATACAATCGGGTTATGGATACGAGGAAGCTATGTGCCACACCCACTTGGCAGACGTTTTTTATTTCGGAGGAAATTTCGGTCTTAAGTGTAAGGCCTCTTTGCTAATGAGGAAGTGAAAAAGCCTTTGATCAAGAAAAGTATATGGCTCTGAAAAATTTAAATTGGGTCATTAATTTATGCTTAAATAAATCCAATGTTATCTACTTACCTAATTACAAATCCAAGTGGGTCTTTTATATTTTATTTAATATCAACCATCATGAGATAAATCATAATGGATTATATTGACTTACAGAAATTTTGATTAGATAAACATTTTTATAATTAAATCTTTATCTTGTAAGTCGTATAATTACTAATCAAAGAGTTGCTCAAGTATAGTATTTATTTCATAAATAATCACATATTTATTGGGCATCCTAATTTAATAAAATTTATTAATTATTTTAATTAAAAATTTAAATTAAATTAAATTAAATTTTAATTAAACATTTAATTATTTTCCTAATTTATTTAATATAAATAAATTATGCAAACCCATTGTACACTATATTAATATTGTTTATTTCAATTGAAGTATCTCATCTTCCATCAAGGTTAACCTAGGGGGCTTACCTGAGAAATTTGACCGCCTGCATTTCTTTTATCTTTCCAGAATCTACAGAGGAGAATCCTGAAAGGCGAAACCTACTTATCGAACAGCATGCATGTATTATGATGATGTTCACAAGGAGGAAATTGATGCTCGTTTTGAACAGTTGTCATCGTTCTACCATTGACGTTCGGGATGAAATACGCCTGATATGACGACAAGCGCAACGGACATCTTAACATTTCATAATATTGGATCATTAAATTGTGGTATGTATGAATATTATAAAACGTTATATTTTTGTATTTTGTAAAATTCCATTCCAGTACTTTGAAGTTGAGATGAAAAGGAAACTTTATTCTTTATTCATTTTCCTTTTCATTTTTCAAGAAAGGTATCTACTCCACTACTACTGTTATCTACGAGTATATGAAAAATGTTACCCTGTTCATTTTATATAAATATATGTATATAATATGATAATGTACTTCCGTTTTACTTCTTAACCCTTAATCACCTTCGTTGTTTCCAAGCCGAGACTTTTAACTACGTAATTTACGTTCCACTCATATGCTACTTGTAGAGGGCAGGAGATAGGAATGGCTTGAATACAGATTTTGCTGAAAACATTCAGGTTTACAGCATAAGATCCTGCATATTTTAGAATGCTGAATCGAGTTACATCTAATGAGGAATTTCACCATGTCGGAATTTCCTATTTTTGACCCCAAAATCGGATTCAGCACCTCTAAAAACCCCCTAAGGCAAACTTTCAGCCCGAACTTCCTAATTTACGAATAAAAAAAAACAATGTAGAAAATACGAATGTTTAAAAAACCGGGAAAATGACGTCATGCTGGAATAGTTCATTTATGGCCGCTTGAAGCGCTGAGATCGAGAAATCCATAGTCCCCAGATGCAAAATTTCACGAAACAGTAAAGTTCGAAATCGAAAAACTGAAGAAAAAAATATAAAAAGCGAGATGGGGAAAATTAGGTTTCCCCTGTTTTTGTTTGATAAATTTTCTCTTAGAAAACACGGTTTCGTCGTCCCAATGGGCAACACTGGGAGGAGATGGCGATCCAATCAGCGAGCGTTCCCGCTGGACGTCTGTTTTCCCGGTTAGTTTTGAAATTAAAAATTTTGACTGTCTCCCAAAAATAACAGGAGACTTATTTTCCGAAATCAGCCCGATTTTCATCTATCCCACACCATTAACTATTCAGGAGAAATGCAAACAGAAATCGGTGAAATTCCTCATTAAACTCCAGGTTATGACCGGCATGACCATTGTTAGATATGTGGAGGAAAAATGAAAACTTCGATACCCTGTTTATTTGAGTTCATCAACACTTCTGACTCGAAATTCCTCAAGTTCTGTCCTTGAATTTTGACAACGAAGTGAGTAACTGGATAACATTTAATAGGTCTATCAGTTGAATTGAATCAGAAGTTTCACTGTTAAGTTAACTAAATGAATAATGATATAGGTACATACGTCTCGTCGTGGCTCTTGAAAAACCTAAAAATTTTCCTCAAAATCAACCCTAGGAACAAAAATACAATTTGAACTAAAAATTTCTTTGATGAACTTAGTAGAGTTGGGAGATATTATATTAAGTGTTGGTCGAATCGACACGTTTAGGTCCTCTTCTTAATATAAAGGGGAAACTTGGTTGGTTTTAGTTTTATTGTTCTTAGCAATAGTTTGCAGGTAAACTCTCCAGCATCTTCAGGCTTTAAAAAAATTCATGTACATATCTTAATGTCTTGTAGTGTAATCTTAGTCATCTCTATCAGCCTTATTCTCAACATCAGGGCTTCTTTACGGATAGGTATATCAATTTTATCTAAAATAGAAAACAAAAAAACTTTATATATTAATCTTGGTTGATACATAAACTCTCTCTTTCTGATACGTGTTGACGTACAAATTCCTCAATTGTTACTAGTGGAATCAATCCAAAATCTTGTAGTTATATGTAACTTATTATTCGACGCAGCATACACCCTCACGGATACAATCCTATTATTCATTTGTCTAATAGTGGCAGTAACTCGTCCAATGGTAGAATCGATAGAGAGAAGAACATTTTTTTACCTTAATACTGAGCATAGTAAACCTGGTACTTCTGAATAAGGCTGTAGCGGAAGAATTGGGGGAAAACTCCTTGAAAGATTTTGGAAAAAACATCTCACGTGACTTAGTAATACAAATTGAAAGACAACTTCAGAACCAATGTAAAAATGTTCTCTACTTAATTTTACTCCTACGGCTAAACACACAACCAGATTTTTTCAATTAAATTGCATTTCATGCGTTGAATGATTTTATCAGGACGTACGATAAAATCTTCCTAATTATGATGGCGCTCGAATTTTGCCCAGATATGGACGTCTTCATAATATTGATAAACTACAGGCCTGAGTGACCTGGATCATAATATGATAATCATATTATGATCCGGGTCACTCAGGCCTGTAGTTTATCAACATCTAAACATGCAACTAAGACATGCATCAGAAAAATGATGAATTTGTGAGAATCACCCTTGTAAGCTCTGAGATCAAAACACTTTATTTACCCTCATGTAAGAAATTGCAGTTGTTTGTGTGTATGAGAGTTGAAAAAGCCGTCAGCATAATTTTAACAATGTGGGGGGAGGGAAAGGCTGTCAAGGTCAAAACAGCTTAGAATTTCAACGGTAGTTGAAATTCTACCGTTTTGCCCGATTCCTATCAACTTTCCTGTTCCAAATTACTGGGCTAGTACCTAGCAACCTACCTACAGCGTAATGATGTGACGGCATTCATAATTTTATTATACGAATGAATTCAACGCCCTCCTCTTCTCGACCTCGGAAGTGAGAGAGACAACGAGAAAAGAATGGAAGTTGCGCGCGCGTCTTCAGAATAAAGAGGCAACCCCAGCGCTCCCCGCGGTATCTTCTTATAACTAACTGGTAAACAACATCGCCATTTCAGTCACTTGCTGAGAACCGCTATCACCACTTCTTGACTAACTCCGGTGAATTTTCTTCGTTCGTCACCCTTCAATTTAATTTCCGTTCAAATTTATCGTTTGTTCTGGTGACATCGTTCTACGCATGAGACGATGGTAATATAATTTTTCCGTTTTCGCATCGTCATCGACCTCAGTAATCGCGATTTTTCTGCAGTTAGAGTCCGGAAGATCGGTCAGGAGCGATGGATAAGTTACATTCTTCTGTCATCTACGGGTCTAACTCTTCCGAAGAGTGGTACAACAGTATTTATAATTATATTGACTCTCAGAATTGTAACCCAGTTTATGGGTCGCTGATAGGTTCTCTCATCGTCGGGCTCAGCGGCGTATTTCCTCTGTTGATACCCCTCGACGGTGCCTTGAATGTCTCCGCCAAAACAGGTAATTTTCATTATGAACCATGTTTATATACTCAGCTACATTTATTTTAGCATAATACTGATAATTATGATGTTTTCGTTGTCACGTTGTTAACCCAACGGCGGAAATTAATGGCGTGCGTATACGTACTTATTGCGTTTCAACGATATCGCCCTTGATTTTGTGGTTCTTCATTTCTACATGCCTCAAACCATCGAAATGAACTTAGATATCTACAGAAGAAAAGTCTGCCGAGTGGGTGAGACACATAGCTGCCTCGCATTTCGTATTCATAACACAATTGTGTAGATAAATGATAAGGGACCATCTACATTCCAAGAGCCATAAATCCCTGAAATTTCATCAAATTCGGATGGAAAAGTAGAAATAATGGCTGTCTGTCAAATGGATGTGGCTTCCTCGCATCTACAACTCGATTATTCAGATGCTTAGTAGCTAATCTCAAAACATCAATCTCCTACCTTAGACTACCCTTATAAGTAGAGCTCGGAAAACATGCACGAAAATTTCCCGAAAATATGCACCGGAAACTGGAAAAATATGCAAAATATGCATTTTCCCTTAAAACTGCATACAACTTTGGAATTTCAGTATTTTAAGAAAGGATGTTCCATATTATTACATTTTTTTAGCCCTTTTTTCCCCGAGAAAAAAGTTATGAAACATCAGGTAAAATAAACGAGCAATTCAAAAAATTTGTTATAAATTTTCTATTTACTTTTATACATTTATACGAACTAGGTATAAAATGTAAATATGAACTACATGTTATATTGGACAACAATTACACGCTCCAAATTATCAGGTGTAAAACAGTGTCTCCTGTCACTTAAAATTTCTTTCAATGCAGAAATCTATCTCTCTACATCGCAAGATACAATAGGCAAAAATTTAAAAGTAGAAATCTCTTGGAGAGTAGGGAGAGTCCCATGAGCTGTCTTCTCCTTTGAGAATTTTCGCGATTTGAACCATTGAAGACCACCCTGGATTTTTCGATAGGACCCCCTCCAGTATATCCTTGACGGCTTTTCCAGTTGTTCCATGCCAGTGGGAGCTTTGTTCGAACAGGTCGGAAACAGCACCTACGGCAGAGCAGAGATCCATCCCCCTGGTCTCCATTAGCCCATTACCTGCTGGGGTGATGAGAGTGAGGGGACAAAACATTCCAACATTGGATTTCGAATATTGTCAACTTCCAGCACTGACTTTAAAAAAAAAATCCAGAATAAGCAGAAAATTGGTAAAATATGCTGCAAAATATGCAAAAATCTCCAAAATGACCAAAAATGCAAAAATCCCCAAAATGACCAAAAAATGCAAAAATATGCAATTTCAATTTAAACCACCGCATACCCTTCAGAAACTTTCACAACGTTCAAACACAAAGATATACCGCATAATAAAAGATATGCAAAATATGCAAATTCCGAGCTCTACTTATAAGGGCGCCATCTACACGCTAACCGCACAATCCCTGATAATTTCATAAAACTTGTAGGTAATTTCTTAGGTAGTACCTAACATCGTACAGTTTTGCCCGTAACAACGATTTGCGGGCACACACATCGACTGAGAGACAGACACAAAACCAATATTGTTCAGGAAGGTTTTAAACATTTTTTCAATTAAAGTTTTTAGTAGGCACTTACCTATTGACTGAATTGTTGAAGAAGTCTCAACTCAAAATTCGATATTTTTGCCATGGAATACTTAATGGCCTCAGGTGCAGAAGAGGATGTGCACGTGCATCATTCAGTTGCAAGGGAGAAATTCACGTTCCTACCTGCCATTTTCTTTTACAGGTCAGTTGGTATCAAATTGAAATATGAAAAACCTGGGATACTTTGCAGTCGGTAAATCAAACATAAATTCTGATAAGAACTGTAACCTTCGCGAGTAAGTTGTAGAATTCCAATTAAAACGGTGTAAATGAAAACGTTCACCTATTTCCATGAAAATAATGAGTTACTTAAGTAAGGAGTAAACTGAGTAAAAGGTTCAACAAATGATTATTTATTTTCATGGAAACATTTTTTATTACCATACATCCTGAATAAGAAAGCAGGAAAAAGTCTGCCAAGTGGGAGTGGCACATAGCTTCCTCGTATCCATAACCCGATTGTATAGATGATCATCTACTATGTATCGTAGACATAGCAGATAATCTCAATCTTCAATCACATGGCGATGACATTTGAGCCCATTTTTTTTAAAGGGGCTATGTGACATTTTCGGCCATTTTCACTTTTTTAAATTTCTGGGTCTCCATACTTGGTTGCATCGATTGCGATTAAAAGGAACCTCGTAGCATTGACGCTTCCCATAGAAAAAACAGGTTGAAATTTCCGATATCTTTTGAAAGGGGCTATGTGAGCCATCTACACGTCAACCTGCACAATATCTGAATATTGTTGCAAAATTTAGAAGTTATGGCTGTTACAAGGATTTTACGTTTACGCATGCGCATAAGATACTTTCAATTTGGGGGCCATGATTTTCATAGGGGACCATCATCATCACAACTCGCATAATTCCTGAATATTGTATCCAAATCAGATGGGAAATATAGAAGTTATGGCTGTGGCAAGGATTTCACGTTTGCGCAAGGGCAGCGGCTACTATCAGTCCGGGGGTAATGATTTTCATAGGGGACATCTTCACCCCCACCCGCACAATCCCTGAAAATTTCATCAAAATCGGATGAGAAATGTAGAAGTTATGGCTGTTACAAGGATTTTACGTTTACGCATGCGCATAAGATACTTTCAATTTGGGGGCCATGATTTTCATAGGGGACCATCATCATCACAACTCGCATAATTCCTGAATATTGTATCCAAATCAGATGGGAAATATAGAAGTTATGGCTGTGGCAAGGATTTCACGTTTGCGCAAGTGCAGCGGCTACTATCAGTCCGGGGGTAATGATTTTCATAGGGGACATCTACACCCCCACCCGCACAATCCCTGAAAATTTCATCAAAATCGGATGAGAAATGTAGAAGTTATGGCTGTGGAAAGGATTTCATGACAGACAGGCAAACACGGAACCAAAATTGTTCAGGAAGGTCTGAAACGTAAAACGCGAGTGGAAATTTTGATTTTGGTTGATTGGATTTTAATTTTGAATGAACTGATCATATGCATAGTTTATGTTATGATGTTTTATGTACATATTTTCATCAAAATATGTTTCATTCAATGAATAAAGCTGTTTATTTGAATGATTTCATTCCTGAAAAATCGATTTTTTTGAAAGGGGGTATGTGAGAGCATTTCAAATTGCAATTTGATACACTTCCCCTTGCTAAAAAAAATCTGAAACATTCTGGAGGATTGTAGAGTATTTAACTGTATTGGAATATTTCAAAAAATGGGATGTTTTGATCGTTTTGACGACTTGGGACAGTTTTTTGCGTTTTCCCGAAAGTTCACAAATGACACATAACCCCTTTTAAAAAAAGCAGGTTCATTTATAGGGAGCCATCCATACTCTCAACCACACAAACATTGAAAATTCCACCGAAATCGAATGGAAACTGTAAACGTTATGCTTATTTGGGGGTCTCACGCCCTGAGTATACTACTGATCCGGAGGATTATATTGATAAGGGACCATCTAGTGTACCAAATACGCAATCCCTGACTCATCAAAAACGGATAGTAAATTCGTAATGATTTGTCCGTTTCAAGATTTTGCGGACTCTGACTGACTTACACAAAAAAACGTAAACTTAAACTAAAATTTACACGTAAAACGCGAGTGGAAATTTTGTTTTGGAGAACTTTTTTGTCCTTGAAAAGGGAAAACAATGCTTTCCGCTATCTTGGTAGACTCGGAAGCTATACTTGTTTCCTTGAAGTTTATGACAATACACTCTACCCAGCACAATTCACATACATTGTATGTATATACAATGTGATATACAATGATATACAATGTGATATACAATGTGATACCCGCATACATTGTATATTGTACGTATTTTGGTGTTAAGAAGACGAGTAGGATGAATTGTTCAGGGTTGTGAATGACAGGTCTTGTCTTAATTCTTGAGAGTATTCTTTCATTGAAACAGCAAGACGTTACAACCCAGAAACTGGGTCCTATTCATGTGCATCCAAGAGGGAGCAAGAGAGCTATGTTACAGCTGCAGTACCTACTCAGCAAGAATGAGTTTGTAAATGGTACTAATTGTACAGCACAATACTATTTACCAGCAGTACCATTCACAACCACTTTCATACTGATCACAGTAGCTGTAACGTAGCCCTCTCATTCCTTATTATTGATGTGTAGGACCACGGCTAGCTCCAGAGACAAGATTCCCCATTCAGGCCAGCTGCTAGTGAATTAATTATCCGTAGTTATTTATTATGAGTGATGCGACGAGTTGAAAGAAAGGGCCTGAGGTTGAACTTATACCATAGATATAATATCGATACCTTAAAGAACAAAGGTACTATGTCCAAAACGCTGCAAATTATTACACAAAGGTTAATTATTTTTCTATATAGATCACTCGTCTGCTAAGAACACGGCTTTGCCATTGTTACCACCAACCAACACGAAGAAAAACATCGATCACATTTCGGTCAGCTGAAATTTGAACGGAGATAAGGCCTCTTTTGTGATTCACGCTCGTGTTTCTGATTTATCGTTTGTCCAACCCTTAAACTCTCGTGAGGAACGAACGGTTTCTCCTCCAGGGCTCCGTGTGGTCTCTAAAATTCTATACTATCTTGAATTGATGGAAAAACAATACCTTTATATCACAATTTTTTGAGTTAGGGCGTTTTCAAAATTTCAAAATTGATTTTTCAACCCTTAGAAGTGACCTACATTAACCAAAATCTTCGGGGCACAACTAGACCACAAATGGAGCCTCTAAACCAAATTTCATCAAAATCGGTCTATGCTAACTGAGGAAAGTGTCGATTACGGAGGACGGCGGAAGTTCGTATGGAAATGTAAACCTATAAATTTTGAGGGGGGTTGACATTTTTTTTTCTTGGTCGATTCCAAAGGTTCATTATTGAAAATAATAAACCAAAACGGAGTTTTGAGAAAAAACGCAAAAGAAGTTTTCACCAGTGCACAATCCCTAAAATAGTGGCTTATTTCACTAAACTCTTTAATTTCTTCAAGTAATTTCCGAGGTATAATCTTCAAGAAGGCCAATTATGGTTTTTTAAATTTGAGTTTTTCTGAAATTAGAAAGAAAAATGTGGAAGATGGACATAGCGCCTTTGTGCTTCAAGGTATCGATATAATTACAAGTGAACGGTCAGTTCCAGGAAATGGTATCACTTACATGTTTTTTGGAAATGACTAATTTTACAACGCAAACTTGAACTGTTGAGAAATTTCCAAATTGTGTCGTTTGGATTCAGTAAAACCTGAAACTCATAATAAAATAAAATTGGTACTCTCCTAAATATTACCTTGAACGTCGTATAAACGCATGAATATTCGGATTGTAGAATGACTATACCACATCATGAGTTAGTGAGCGAATTTATGACCATTACAACTGCTATTTGGCGATTTTATATTATATGAAGCCACACATTACTTTTTTATACTGTAAAAAATAAAAATATAATAATTCTACATCCGTTACAACATATTTTTTTGGCCAATTATTATTATATTAGTATAACTTCCTTTTTAGTTTATTATTTTCAATAATGAACCTTTGGAATCGACCAAGAAAAAAATTTTTAACACCCCCTCAAAATTTGATGGTTTACGTTTCAAGGTACGTAGAATCCAAAAATCGAATAAAAATTTTGCCGTCCGTTCGCCGTACGGCCTTTTGCCACTTAGCATTGACCGATTTTGATGAAATTTGGTATGTAGGCTCCATTTCGGGTCTAGTTGTGCCCCGAAGATTTTGGTTGATGTAGGTCAGTTCTAAGGGTTCCAAAATCAATTTTGAAATTTTGAAAACGCCCTAACTCAAAAAATTTTGATATAAAGGTATTGTTTTTCCTTCAATTTAAGATTCTATAGAATTTTTAGAATTTGTTGAGACCACCCGGAGCTCTCTAGGACAAACCGTTCGATCACTACGAGAATTTAAAGTTTGGACGTACGATAAATCAGAAACACGAGTGTGAATCGCAAAAGAGGCCTAATCTCCGTTCAAATTAAAGCTGACCGAAATGCGATCGATGTTTTTCTTCATGTTGGATGGTTGGTGGCTTTGCAGACGAGTGATCTATATAGAAAAATAAAAAATAATAAACCATTGTGTAATAATTTGCAGCGTTTTTCAATTATAACTGAATAAAACGCATAATATGAACCTGAAAATTTATAATTTGGTTTCTACAATTTAGGTACACTACTAAAGTTTTTTTTACATAGTTTTAAAGATAAAATTACTTGGGTAATTCCCCATTCTCAATTGATTGAATATACCGACTTCTGGTGTTTGTCATAACTCTTTCAAGCTGAGCAGGTGTTATCCTGGAAATTCCTTCCTGATGTAGTATCTTCTGGATGCTTGGACGGTTCACATAAACACGGGATTTAAAAAAAAAACCATCACAAAAGCGATCGATGCTCTTGCGATGTGTGCTGTTGTTGCACCGTCTTGTTGGAGGCAAATGTCCAAAAAACGGAACAAAAAAACCAAAGATCCTGTAACATTATAACAAGAAGATGGCTTTTTTGAGGGAACACTTCCCAGAACGCCTCATCTCAATCTGCAATCTGCAATCTGCAATCTCAGGGCGATTTGCAGTGGCCGGATCTCCCAATTTGCCCCATCGTGATTTTTTCTACAGGTTTTTTAAAAAAATCCTATGTTCATGTGAACCGTCCGAGGATCATTCAAGATTTATACAACGACATCAGGAAGGAATTTCCAACAAAACGTCCGTTATGCTTGAACTAGTCATGACAAACGCCAGAAATCGGTATATTCGATGAATTGAGAATGGGGGACGTCACCTGAGTGATTTTATCTTCAAAACTATGTAAAACAAAACTTAAGTAGTGTACCTACATTGTAAAAACCACAGCACAAACTTTCTGATTCATATAGTGCGTTTTATTCAGTTTTGAAAAAAGGAAGTTATGCTGCCGCGCCCTGTAGCTGATTACCATTTTTCCAGATTTTGAGTTATCGAAGAGAAATAACAGCTGAAATAGTATTTCCTCCTTTATAGTTTTCATCAAAATTGTTTTGCTAATTTTGCCTGTTGTGTAGTGGTTTTGTACCGACTTATGTGGTACACATACACTGATTTTGCATTTTGGTCCCCAGTGGATTCGTGATTATTTTTATGGTACTCAACAGTTATCTTAAGTTCTCTTAAATCATTACAATACCATATCTTGAATGTGGAACTCCTTCCTGTTTTCTTCTTGGTGACGGGAGGAAATGACTGGTTCGCATAGAAAGGAAAACTGTTTACGAATTGCTCCCATCTCCCCTCAATCAAGCGATAAATAGACGAAACTCCATTCAACACTAAAGAGAAAATATTCGAGGGACTCAAGCTTTTTTGTCACTGGGCAAATTGTTAAGCTTTTCATCGATTTCAGATTTTGTAAGGGAAAAATGCAAATAATAAGATTAGGAGCCATTTGAGAGCCTTTTCAAAAGAGGCTTTAAAGTGTTCCAGAAAAATGTGTTCCACCGATTCAATCCCACGAAACCACCAACTCGCGAGACTACAACCCCCTGGATTCCAATGCCGATATTCTACAATCCGGTGATTCCATAAAATCTTGGTCCACTAATCTTCCTAGAGATCGTTCTCCTTTCTTTAAACCGGCCAAAAAAATCACCGGTGATGATATGGTTTTATTTTTGGAATCCGTTTTGTCATTATTTGTCTATCTCTTTCATCCCTACATCCCTCGTATATAAGTCCTCTTCAGAAGGCTCCGTTATCATCAGAACCACACACAAGTTTTCCCTTCGCACAAAAAATACCGTATTTATATATAGAGCATCCAGTCCACTGACTCGGAAAATTGGCCGTGAGTTCCACAACAGGGTGAAGCTCTGGGAGTAGAATTAAATCCAATTTGCACGGGAGTCGAACTGAAAACCCTCTCAAGCTCAATTTCCATTAGATTATTCACCTCATTCCCGTTTTAGATTTTGTCACCCACCTGTCCATTGAGGCTTGAGCGCATGAGGCAGTGATACGCATGGAGAGAAATCCCACGCTGTTTCTGTGATTGTGTGTAGCTGGTGCCGTCTCTGTCGTTTCTCTGACGGCTGCACCTACCTTCATCTTCCTCATTCATGCTAAATAAATGAGCTATTTACGCTAAAATAGTAATGGTTGCCTACGTGAGAATAGATCACTCAAGAATGAACAATCAATTGAAACCACATTTTGAAGGTGATTCCAGAAACTAAGCTTATCCAGGCTGGACCATGAATGAATTGGAGCAATAAATACAGAAGTGTGGCCTATCACATATTACTTGTATTGACCTATCACATATTACTTGTATCACCAACAACACTGGACTGACAAATTATTAATTACCGATTAGGTACCTACTGGTTATTTATGAATTATAATGTTTGGCTCTTCTAGTAAGTAGTACTACCTACTAGTAAGTCTTTACTTACTACTCAATTTCTTTTCACGTACGAGAAAAATATATGTTCTACGTGAAATTTCTAGTAAAAATCCTTCTCTTGAGTTCTTTTTAAGTGGGTTCTCAAAAAATTTACGCAAAAACACATAAATTCAAGTAATTGAATAATCGAATTTGGTGAGTGTAGTACCCTACGAAACTACTTTCCAAAACGCTGCAAATTATTACACAATGGTTTATTATTTTTCTATATAGATCACTCGTCCACAAAATCACCAACCATCCAATATGAAGAAAAAAAAATCAAAAAAAAAAATCAAAAAAATTCAAAAAAAAAAATCAAAATCACCAACCATCGATCGCATTTCGGTCAGCTCTAATTTGAACGGAGATTAGACCTCTTTTGCGATTCACACTCGTGTTTTGATTTATATATATATATTTCAATATAAACCCTTAAATTTTCGTAGGGAGCGAACGGTTTGTCCTACAGAGCTCCGCGTGGTCTCAAAAAATTCTAAAAATTCTATAGAATCTTAAATTGAAGGAAAAACAATACCTTTATATAAATTTTTTTTGAGTTAGGGCGTTTTCAAAATTTCAAAATTGATTTTGGAACCCTTAGAAGTGACCTACATCAACCAAAAGCTTCGGGGCACAACTAGACCCCAAATGGAGCCTACATACCAAATTTCATCAAAATCGGTCAATGCTAAGTGGCAAAAGTGCCGCGGACGGCGTACGGCGGACGGACGGCCAAATTTTTATTCGATTTTTGGATTCTACGTACCTTGAAACGTAAACCATCAAATTTTGAGGGGGTGTTAAAATTTTTTTTTCTTGGTCGATTCCAAAGGTTCATTGTTGAAAATAATAAACCAAAATGATAGATGAGTCCAATGAGTTTTTTATGCATAATCTCTTTGTAATATCAGTTTTTGCCACTTACAATGCTATGAAAATGAATGGATCATTCTAAAAATTTCAAAAAATTGAAATGATGGCGAGTTAATCCAAAAACTAATACCTATTTCCAAGAGATTCGTCGGTATCAGACAAACAGGGAAAAGGCGCCTAATTTGGGATATCGAGTTATCTGACGAAAAATCTCATATTTCTACTAGCTAATCTTATGAAAGGTTCAGTAGCCTGGGCATCCCAAAATAAGATTTAGCTAACAATGACAGTGATCTGCAGCTTCTACAAAAACGCTGCAAATTATTACACAACGGTTTTCTATTTTTCTGCGAAGAACACACGTTTTCCTTTAATAGTACCTAATAGTGCAGGGTTAAAAATCATGTACATTTTGACAGATAATTCACAACAGATAAACATCGTTAACCCCAAAGTTGTGGGTGCCTTCTATTCGAAATTTGAATTTACATATATTTATAATTATGTTATAATTAGCACAAGTGAAAGGAACAAAATTCTATTGGAACAATCGAGAAATATCGCATTTCATTAGGTAAATTCTGGCTCACTTCCGTCAGCGAACGTTCATGTAATTCACACTCGTGTTTCCGACTCATCATTCGTCCAACGCAGTAACAAACTACTTTCTAAGGGCCAAGGGGTTTCTAGGGACCTAGCCTGACTGGCACCCACGTGTTCTAATTGATTTTAGCGCATTTATCTATCTATTTTTGATCGTCGTTCGTTTCTAGAGATATGGAATTGCTTAAACATTGCTTAAATTGATGGAAAAACGTCATGAACATTCACTAATCAGGTAATAATTATCCTCATTAGGCTCAGTTGTTCCCACGGAGCTCTGGGTGGTGTCAAAAATTCTTTAAAATCGTCGCTAGTTTAATAATAAATAAATACCCGTATATCGGAAGTTTTCGAGCTAGGGCGTTTTGAAAATGTTTTCCCACATTTTATCCCTTAGAAGTGACTGACAATTATAACCAAAAGCTTCGAGTCACAACTAGATCAATTTTCATTACCCCGAATTTCATCAAAATCATCTTAATTAGGTACTAATCAAAGTGACGAGTACGGTGGACAGGCGGGAATTTTTAAATTCAATTTGCGTATTCTACGTACCTTGAAACGAAAACCATCAAATTTTGAGGGGGGTTAAAATTTTTTCTCTTGCTCGACTTCAAAATTGAAAATCAAAAATCAAAATCTGTCAGAGTCACTCTGGATAGCAACTTTGGAAACTCAAATGTTTCCAGGTTTATGTCTTTGTAGTTTACCGGTCAAAAATGTACTCGTATAATATACCTGTTCCTTATTAATTCCATGCTATTAGATGCTATTTTCGTTCAATTCACTCATGGTGGGATGCATAAATGTTGTTATCCATGCTGTTTCCAGTTTGGGGTAGTAGTTTTTGATACCCCAAGTCAGGTTCTCAAAACAAATATAGCCGATTTTATAGTCTTCAACGATCTCTTGGCGTTTTATAACAAATGGAATGATAGAAAATTATTATGGGAGGAGGATACTATGATTACTGTATCCCTTTCTCTAATTTTCTCACTATCCCATTTTCGAGGAACATGAAGTTACCTTTTTCCTTAAAATGTACCATTATTACTGTCTCCCAGGTGCAATTTATGACTTAATCCATTTGGGAATAATTATTTAGTTAGTTGTTCCTTAGAAACAACGGAAGATTAAGTTTTATAACACTGCTAGAAATAGATGATATTAGTATTTTTAAAGTAGGTATCTTTCATTTTTTCACCTCTCTCTGAATTGAATTATTGTTTTATATTATACTTCTTGCTACCGTTCTCTCCGGTATAAACCCGTCTTCTTAAACTGACCCTGAGTTGCTAGATGTGCATTTAAATGGAGTTCCAAGTACCCAGATGAATAATTTGGCGGACAACCTACCTCTAGGTAGAAATAACCGCCTATACATTATAATAGAATCATCATAACTTTCGGTATCTGAAACAAGCTGGATTATTGACTTTTGAGTGTTGATCTGAGGATTAGAATGTTGGAGCAACAATTGGCTTATCTTCTTCGTTCAAGCTAACTATTGATTCTAGAGTTTTATAACCACATTAACCGCTAATCTTTTCGTCGAGCCGATTGTATGGATTAATGTACAAATGAAATAATGCTCTCTTGACCTTATTTGATGATCCTTGAATTATACACCCAGATTTTCTTCGCTGCTTAGGATTATCTTGGTAGGTTTTAACGATTGGATTCTTCATGGTCCTCAAACTTCGCAAACTAATAAATCATTACAGTTATTTTATTTAAAAAACATACAACATAAGGTAAATCAGCTCTCATGACGTTACTGTACGGAGCTTGTATTTGATTACTTACGTAATATCAGACCTTCCTATCTGAACCTGAAAGAGAAGCTATAAATATTTATGAGCGATTTTATTACCCTCAATGGTGTAATCAGTGACATGCTCCACTAGGAAACGGTTACCTCCATTTGTTTTATTCATTGCCATTTTATTGAGTTCATTGACGAATTACCTGCATTTTTACCTACTGCATTTATGGTAAAGGCGTCAGAAATAAGGTGCCGTATTATTGCTGACGTGAGAGATAAATAAGAAAACGTTCCAATTGTTCAATAGGAGTTTATGGGTTTTTAGAACGAGTCTCGATAGTTAGAGAGTCTTATTAAGATTTCAATTTCAACATCTCCATCAAAAATGTAAAAAATTTGACCTGTAAGAGAAATATTACACATTTTTTAATGTAGTTGCTTCAAAATGGTTTTCCTTGAAAAATACTATTCAACATTCGGAGTACAGAAGTGGGTCACGAATTTTGAGATCTAAGTGCTCCTGGTTGTTCTTGACTTGCCATCAGTTGGTCTTGCTGACAACGTTTTGCTGTTGGATTTTGTCATACTAGACCTGAACCCAACAACATTACTCTCAGAACGGTGGACTGGTGGAATGTTTCAATCTACTATCGAGATGAACACTATAGCCATCAGAACTTGAGCCATTCCCGAAGAGTGCTAATGGTACGAAACACAGCCGCAGAATTTTTACCTACTGAATTCATTTGAAGAATGTACATTCAACTGCAGCCTTTTTATGTTGGCGAAATTGAACCGCAAAATGCTGATCGATTTGTACCCGTTATAACCTGGTAACGTAAATTAATAATGGAATCGTTATGAAAAAGTGAAAATACGGATGTAGGTACCTACTTTCCTCCAAATTCCTGATTTTCTACCTGTCCCATTTCTGTCAAATTTCTATGGTAGTTTGAGTTTGGCACGGGGTTGATTGTTTTTGAATTTTATCACATCATCACTATCGGGTCAGTGTTATCATTCGCTCATTCTTCTTCAGATCAGTAACCATTCTGAAGAGTCTGATCTTACTATCTTGTAGGAGAAGTTGGAGTTATACGTTTTTTTTTAACAACAATCCCTCCTATCCACCATTATAAACACTCGCTTAAGCACTGAAGAGGCATGCTTATTCTTGGCCCCATTCTATTTTGTGGCTCAGTCAGCTTCCTTTGTTTTATGTTCCTCTCTGGGATTCTATTCAAGACTCACTTTTTGATGTTTAAGGCCTCAAAAAATTGTATATCCTGAGTTGAAATGTTCACTGGGCCGACCTGGACCATATGCAAGATACTTCAGTGGGCAAACCATCACACTGGAGCTAACTGCCGTTGTATCATAACACTGCTAGTTAAATATCCCCTACCACACGAAAATTACATTTGACGATTTTCATAGAATTCCCTCATAGTTTACAACATTAATTTTATTTCTTCTGCTCTTCAACTCTTAACTGAGGGCTCTCAAGCGCTCTCCGAAACTACACAAAGGGAAAACCATTGGTCAAAGCGGGGTCCGCGTTTTATTTGCTCGAAGGGAAAAAGGCTTTTAACCCGAAGAAAGCTTTTGCCGTTTCTAATCCACATTCTGTGAATCTCGGGCTGGTCGAGTGCTTTGAGCATCCTCACGTCAGCCCTTCCCTTTTTTGTGCCATGATCCGTATCCTCCGTTGATTTTTCTGGCTTCCTCATCCTCCCAACCGAGGACAAGGAAGGTAGACTCCTCACTACACCTATTCGTGCACGAGGTCCACAAATTTGTTGACATCGAAATCAACGCTCAAATATTCCCAAGTCCATTTTGGTTTATTATTTTCAATAATGAACCTTTGGAATCGACCAAGAAAAAATTTTTTTTAACACCCCCTCAAAATTTGATGGTTTACGTTTCAAGGTACGTAGAATCCAAAAATCGAATAAAAATTTGGCCGTCCGTCCGCCGTACGCCGTCCGCCGTACGCCGTCCGCCGTACGCGGCACTTTTGCCACTTAACATCGACCGATTTTGATGAAATTTGGTATGTAGGCTCCATTTGGGGTCTAGTTGTGCCCCGAAGCTTTTGGTTGATGTAGGTTACTTCTAAGGGTTCCAAAATCAATTTCGAATTTTTTAAAACGCCCTAACTCAAAAAATTTTGATATAAAGGTATAGTTTTTCCTTCAATTTAAGATTCTATAGAATTTTTAGAATTTTTTGAGACCACGCGGAGCTCTGTAGGACAAACCGTTCGCTCCCTACGAAAATTTAAGGGTTTATATTGAAATATATATATATATAAATCAAAACACGAGTGTGAATCGCAAAAGAGGCCTAATCTCCGTTCAAATTAGAGCTGACCGAAATGCGATCAATGGTTGGTGATTTTTATTTTTTATTTATTTATTTTTTTTTTTTTTCTTCACATTGGATGGTTGGTGATTTTGTAGACGAGTGATCTATATAGAAAAATCATAAACCATTGTGTAATAATTTGCAGCGTTTTCATATTTAAAATCAAAATTTCAATACGCATTTTGCTTACGGCGTACTCTTGGATCCTGAATTTGCATCCTGAATCAAACTCAACGTACTCTTGCATCCTGAATAAAAATTTTCACATTTAAAATCAAAATTTCAATACGCATTTTGCTTACAGCACATTCTTGGATCCTGAATTTGCATTTCATGCATATCTGCTGACTATCAAAACTAGATCAAATCACGGACACTATTGTATGATTTTGATGAAATTTTCTAGAAATAATGAATTTATTAGATTCTATTCAACTTAAAGAAACATGAAATGTTTCATCACATGTGATGTTTCCATCAGATGAAACATGTGAATTTGTGATGTGAATTTTTTCCGTGGTTTCATGATTCGTACTTGATGATTCAGAATCACTCTTTTCCAAGAGATTTCTGTTGTCATCTATATATAAGACGCTACGATTTTTGACGAAAGTCGAAATTCTACCAACTTTTTGTCTCGGGCTAAACTGAACTCGATTGTGGTGTCTATTAATTCGATCGCCTTAGCAATAATGGTGTACACGCTAAATTTTACGTGATTTCCGAAGTTCGGATTTCTCTCGATTTAATCCAGAGATTCTGCTTACTCTTGGTGGGTTGTGGGAAACTAGACTGCGAAGAGTAGGCTCTCAATTAAGATTGATTAATAGATCTGAGACAAGGTCATAACATTTGAGAAATAGTACTGTGCCGAAAAAAGCTATTCAAGTAGGTGGCTACAGAAAATTTAAAACGATTAAATTTTCTATATTTACATTTAAATAATTCTTTGTCACTTTCTTCCAAAAGATGCTTCTTAAAAAAATATATTAAAGGAAGTGGTTTGACATAATGCCACTATTCGATCCAACTTGATATTTTCCATAAGAATCTATCAAAAAGAATTAATGGTGTTTTGCTCGCAACTGAATGGTTCAGTTCCCATGGCACTTCGGTTTTGTGGATTCTCCTTCCTTCACCATCCGTGCATGTGGGTGTTGAAATGTGACAGGGGATAATCAAATGCAATTCTAGGATGCAACTTCGTGCCATCGTCTGTGGGATAATTCGTAATGGGACATTTCCTCTTAATCTTCCCTCAACGGCATCTCCTGGAGAACGTTTCAGTGAGTGTAGGACACAATGGTACTCCTCATAATTTTTCAGGAAACTTGCGTTTCTGCTCCGTTTCGATTTTCGTCTATAAGAAAAATATATTGATCGTGAAGATCTTGTTTCAAATCAGAGAATGCTTGCTCTACTTAAATTACGTTCAGTCTATTTTGGGCCTACTAGGTATTTTATTCATGTTGTTGAAACACAAAACATGGAATACGTTTTGTCTTGGGTATATTATTTAATAGTTCATTGATAACGTAACAGTGAAAGCTACCAACGATCAGTAGTGGTCCCCGACCATCTTGACCTCTTGTTTGGGTGTGCATCCCCATGTGGTAATGACTACCTTCTATTGAGGGCATCCGTGATTAGAACACCATTTCGGAAGTATTTCGCTCTTTCAATGTTTCACAATCTCTATTCCTACTGAAGCTATCTAAACGAGGTATCCTGTCGTTATTAATATTTATAAACTGATTCAAAAAACATGAATTATAATACATTGTTTGGTTGCTCTCGATTGGTGTGTGGAAATAACTGTTTTTGGAGGATGAGGACAATGATAATTTTCTGCCCTTTCGTGCTTTAACGCATTTAACCGCATTTAATTTATACATTTTCAACAAGTGTATTTAATACGATAATAATATCGAGCATTCGTAGAAATAATTTGGGGTAACCTTGTAAAATTACGTGCGAGTTAGCGAATTTTCAAGGAAAATGAAGCTATTGCAATGGCCTAAAAATTTTTAGAATGGACAATTTAAATAATTGAACAACTTGACAGTTCAAGGTAAAATCACAAAGTGCACTTTTTATTCACATTACATGGGAATGTTTTGCTTAGTAGTAATGGTAATCACACAATAATACTATAGTCCTCTACAAATTAGAACACCATTTCGGAAGAATTTCAACGAACCGTCCTTTTTTAAGTTAGCATGAGCAGGATGCGCTCTTTTCTGAAGCAAGGTGCCTACAAAAGTTGAATAGATTTCAAAACTCAATCAAAATTTGCCATGAATAATGAAAGAAACTCGAGTTATGCATTTAAATTTACTTCTTCATTAGTTACCCTACTTAATGAGATGGACGATTCACGTTCGTGTTACTTTCTACTCGAGTGTAAAGTAACTGAAACACGAATGTAAATCTTCGTCAGTTGCTCAGAAGATCCTTTTTGCTTTCTTATTAATTACCGATTATCCTGTTTACCCTCATTGTTTTTCATCGTGCATGTACATAAATGTTCGAAATCACACGTTTCTCGAGTGGTGAACGATTCTTGAACGATGAAAAATGGTAAAGATAAAGTCCCCTAGCAACGAATGGGTTGACAGCGACAACCCATAAATGTATAACCTGCTCGTGCGTATCGTCCTGGGGGTCCTGCAAAAATCGAAATCGAGGGCCAAACTAGAGTCACGAAACAGGTCAAAAGTGTTTCAATATAAACCATTACTAACTAAATGTCTAAGATGTCTCATACTTAATAAACTTCAATCTCGATCTTCATTTAAACATTGAATTTAATTTCAGTTGGAGGAGAGCGATTGAAACTCCTGCTGAGTTTCGCAATCGGAGGCCTCCTTGGCGATGTTTTCCTACATCTCCTGCCGGAAGCTTGGAACAACCACTTGAACAGCCTTCCAAAAGGTAATCACTCTCATTATATCTATGTTTAATGTTTCATAAAAATTTTACATCTTCTAAAAATCTCACCCCGTTTTCATCGCTATATTACTGATTTTTAGAAAAATTCTAAATCAAACAGACATATCGATTTTGGATCTCTCCAAGAATTATTGATATCAGCTAGTGGTTTCCAATCTGGAAACATAAGGAAGTAGTTGACAGTAATTTTGGAAAAGTCTGGGTAACATCACAGCGTAACTTACCTGCGTTCTTAATTTTGGATGGAATATGCACCAAAATGGGTACAAAATCTGTTGTAATTTCAAACCTTGCTTGGTAAAATGTTGGTTTTTAACAAGTCACGATGCATGTTCACCTCTTTCCTTGACCATTTCGGTTTCTCTTATTGGGCATTCAAAAAATCAAGATCTACTTTTTTTTCCTCTGTTTTTACAAGCAGGTAAGATGGGGTAAGATAGATGGGCTTGTATTTTCATGAAACAAGGTTTCTTACCTGATAGGTTTTCGGTCTGTTTGGAAAATTTGACTAGGTGTTAGAAATGTCGGAAATTCAATGGTCTTTCCAACGGTGTGTGCTTTTTCATGTGACCCTTACATGGTTTTCTTAATTGAAAAACTCCTATTTTGATGGTAAATTCTCTGTCATTTGTCGTACAGTCATCTAGTAACAACGTCCTCATATTGTAAATATTGTAAAATTCTATTGTAAAAGTTGAACAAAAGAGGTATTTGTCACTAGCAGAGACAAGAGAGAGAGAGGCAGATAAGTGGTTGATTATTTTAATACAGTTCGCTAAGGTGGTATTTTAATGAAATTAAAACTCATCTTTTTGTGGTTGGTATAATTAATGAAATTATCTGTATAATCCGTATTAGTTGCAGCTAATATTGTATTTAATTATCTCTCCGCACACAACTTTCAACAAAATAAAGTTAGTTTCATATTTGCGGACCTAGTACTTACATCTCACCATTTACCTCTAGTTACTCATTATTCAAAGCAGGTACTTGCCATGGGTCATGAATGAGTGTGAAAGGGTTTTCATCTCAGACATGCTTATTCGTGCCTGTTTCTTTGAAAAATCAGCTAAATCTCTCTTAACTGTTTCCGTGCTCTTGCAACAGCCGTGCTCGTGGAGGCGGGACAATGGAAAGATCGATCGTAGTTACTACGACCCTGTTGGTTTTCATCAGACAAGATCAACTCTTTTCAAGAAAATACGGATCTGAGTTGCATCTTTCCTTATGTAACTGCCTTCGTCTCCCGACCTTATAACGACATTACAGTATTGTGTGGTTACAGTGATTGGATTCACAATGGATTAAACTTTCGTTCAATTATTAGGTAACACTGGCCAACACGATTTTGTGTAGTTAGGTTTGAAATCACTCTTAGGTTTGATATCTTAATCCTCATATGTTCTGCTGGTTTATGAGGATCAATCTTTTTCCTCGTGCCTACTTTCTTATATCTACTGTTTGTAGTTGTTGAATTATTTTTAGGACTTAGTTTTCGTAATTTTCTGTTGTTTAGTGGGGTTTTAATAACAATGAGGCACTCTTTTCATTGAATTTTTACAGTTTCAACCATTTGAAAACGATTTTTTGGCTTATTATTTTCTGTAATAAGCCTTTGGAATCGAGCAAGGAAAAAAATTGTATCCCCCCCCCTCAAAATTTGATGTTTTACGTACAAGGTACGTAGAATCCGAAAATCGAATAAAAAAAAATTCCGTCCGTCCGCCATATGCCGTACTTGCACTTGTACTGGCACTTGTACTCCACACTTAGCAAGAGTGGACCGATTTTTTTCAAATTTGGTATATGGGTTCCATTTGGGGTCTAGTTGTGCCGCGAAGCTTTTGGTTGACATCAGTCACTTCTAAGTGGTGAAAATTAAGGGTTGAAATTTTCAAGAGTGCCCTAGCTCGAAAACTCTCGAAATAAAGGTATTGTTTTTTCACCAATTTTAAATAGTATTGAGTTTTTAACAATTTTTGAGACCACCCGGAGCTCTGCAGGACCAACCGTTCGCTCCCTAAGAGTACTTAATGGTTTTCCTTCGATAAAACAGAAACACAAGTGTGAATCAGAAAAGAGGTCTAATCTCCATTGAATTTTTAGCTAACCAAACGCAATTGCTGTTCGTTTCTTCGAGTAGTATTCAGTTTTGCTTTCTGAGCAACCAGTAATCAAATTTCCATACGAAGCTCTCTATTTTTCGAATCGAGTGTGAAGCGTTGAGTTCTTTCTAATAAACTTGATTGTGAAGGTGTGAAGGCAGTATGGTGTGGTAGGTAGTACCTACCAATGGTTGGTGGGTAAAAAAAAAGTTGGTAAGTAAAAAAAAAAAAAAAAAACGCTGCAAATCATTGCCCAAAGGTTTATTATTTTCTGTATAGATCACCCTTCTGTATAGATCACTGGTTCTCCATCAATAGCACCTACCACCATCTGTATTCTCCCTTGACCCTCCCTCTCAAATTTCAGCTTCCTGCGTTCAATAGGATTGAAAATGGCTTCGGAGCTCACTCAGCTGATCAGTGATCTGAGGAGTGAAGAAGATCTCCTCGAATGCTGGAGACGCCTGGAAGAGCACTGATCAGCTGAGTGAGCTCCGAAGCCATTTTCAATCCTATTGAACGCAGGAAGCTGAAATTTGAAAGGGAAGGTCAAGTGAGAATACAGATGGTGGTAGGTGCTATTGATGGAGAACCAGTGATCTATACAGAAGGGTGATCTATACAGAAAATAATAAACCTTTGGGCAATGATTTGCAGCGTTTTAATTTACCCGTTGTTATGAAAAAAAAAACTCGATAAATATACTCAAATTGCTCAAATTCCGGAAAACAGACATTTTTTGTCTGGCGTTATAAGGTAGGTACTGAATTTGCAGAAAACCAAGCTTTTGCCCAATGAACTGCTTAGATCTCCCCCGAGTAAGGAAGATCGCTCACGACTTGGCCAAGGACAGAGGACCTGGATCGTGGTCACAATTCAGCGAGCGTGTTGTTCACTTTCAGAGTCGTTTGGGGGAGGAAGGCACCTCGAAAAATTGTGCAACCCCCTGAATTGAAGCTCGTCTAGCCTTCATGACCTTTAGCTTTCTCCTACTCTTTTTTCTTTTGTGTTCACCTGATAAGGGAACGGAAGTCAAGTAGTCGGTTCACGACTAACACATAAAAGGGAGGTTTCAGGATGAAAGAGCCTCTGGGTCTTCTCAATTGCACACCCCAAGCATTTCACCAGACGCTGAGTAAAGGGTTGAAAGGGTAGTGTAAACTGGGGTGAAGGTGATATACCGGTGTGATGGTGTTTAATACAATTTTCTCCCGTAAATTGTGATTGCTGCACTCAACATTCATCGGTGACAAAATCTCTCATGACATTCACATATCAAATCGAGGATCCTTTCAATATTACCATCGGTTTGAGGAATCCGTTAGTTACAACTTGCTCCCAGGTTTCGTTCTTGTTGAGGTAGCAGTAACAGCAAAATCGCGGCCTTCTAGGTTTTCCAATACAACTTCCAGTATGAGAAATTGCCAATTCAATGTAAACTATCCAAGTAACTTGCTTTGCCTCTACAACATCTAAAAAATAGAATTTAGGAGTAGACAATCACAATTTTGTAAAATAGCCTACTTCAGGCAAACATACTGTTTAAACTTACCAAATTTGTTAAATATAGTTTGACCCGTTTGGGTGCAAGTAATTGGTTGTAGAAACAAACAGAAGATTTATAATATTAGCATGAATTGGCATTTTGGCTCAATTTATTTGACTCTCTGGCTCGGAACCATTAATTGTCTGCATGAGTACGGAGTTTCTCTAAAAGCAAAATGTTCCTTATTGAGTACATGACTTTTGTCGCTTTCTTGCACAAATGTGAGGCTTTAATAAATTCATAATTTAAGAGGAACCAATACCAGATGCAGCAGCTTCAAAGTGATAACAGACTGGTGCTACTAATCAAGTTACGAACTTTATTGATGACATCGATTGGTGATTGCTAAGCACGTTAATAAGTTTTCTCGTCGATGATAATTGTGGGAAGGAGAATCTATCTAAATAACGAAATTAAGCTTCTGAGCGGGAAATGTCTTCCAACGGGCGAGACTCGTTTTAATCAAGTCTGCTCTCATCTAGGGAATGGAACGAAAGTGGCAGTAAAGAAAATTCGAGAGAAAAGGAGGGATAAGGAAAATACAAAACCCTTTCACAACAACAAAAGGCTGCCCGAATAATATCCTGGTCTCACAAAACGCGAGTTTGTCAACCTTGAACCCACAGCAAGCCAATATCGCTATATTCCTATTAGGAGGAGCCTATTGTAGCGCTCAACAATGGAGAAGACTCACCAGTCTGGAGGAGACTGATTTATGCTGACCACGGTTCTGAATTACAAGCTGAAAAATGCGGCGCTAGGGCATTCTAATCCAATTTGACAGTAGAATTTAGAAAACTGAAAAAAAATTCTAGTCTCGCAGCATTAGTTAATGATTAAATTTTCTAAGAAATTCCAACTTTATCACAATCCTTCTTGCAATTCCTTTTACAGTCCAGTCATCTATGATGATTCTGGAGCACAGGTTTCTGAACTTCGCAACAGTGAAATGGATTGGCCATCCATTTATCAGATAGAGATTTACCTAAAGAGATTTACCTAAAGATTTAGTTACCTAAAGATGGTAGATCTTCACTTTAATATTCAATTTGGAACGCTGAATTTTGGTAGGTAGACTTACGAATGCTTGTTTTTGTGTATCAATGACATCCCTGAAAATCGTTACACGATTCAGTGCTCGGATAAACCAGTTAGTTTATTACCTGTGGTTCAAAAGATTCACTTTGTCACTGTTGGATAGCAATATCTGAAATCAACAATGACTCAATCAGCGTTCTGCTTCGCTCGAAGAAACCGGGCGTAGCCAATTGCGTCTGGTTTCCGCCAACACTGATTCAATGCACGAGTACCTACCAACCACGGGAGAGGAGAAGTTATCGAATATCGTTCATTAGCGCCAATCTCTAGAGGACCTAGTGGATTGTAGTCCAATCTGAAATCAAATCTTCGCCGTTATCATCTACAACATTTTCTCTTTTGGTTTATACGTTTAATAATTAGGAAACCTTTGGAATCGGGCAAGAAAAAAATTTTAACCCCCTCAAAATTTGATGTTTTACGTTTCAAAGTAGGTAGAATCCGAAAATCGATAGGTGTGCTCCGTGGTATCATTTGAAGGTAGACGCAGTTATTCATATAGTGCGAACCATCGTGCGAAACAAAATATTATAATTAGGATCGAGTCGATCAATTATTCCTGGGCCATTGGGGGCCTGGTTATTCAAACATTTCATGCTTCTAACCTTAATACCGATGTAAATTTTCAGTCTTCTCTTTAAACGAGGTCTGAAAATATACCACCAACTGCGCTGTTTTTCCATGCGTCTTTCTGCCTTCCGTTTTGGCTGCTACCTTGAAATTGGTTGCGTCGCATCGTGACCCCGATGCCTGGTGCCAAGTTCTTTGTTGAAGGACCACGCGGGGGAGAGATGATTAAAAAGTTTTCCAGACAATCGATACTAACGACTCTGGTTGGCGATTTTTTTCATGATCTCATTTCAACGTAAATTCCTTCCTACTAGTAATATGCGTCATTTCTTTTCCAACACATTTCTATGATTTTGAACCTGAAATTGTTGGTTTGGAAAGGTGATGAAATCTCACTGTTATCAGTTTTGAAACGTTGTGACCAAGGAAAAGCGATGCCAGGTCTAAGCTAACAAAACTCAGTAGATCGTCAGAACAAAACGCGGTAGATTTCAGATATCAGTTGTTAAAAATCCATGGAAAAATAGTTACAGGTGATGTATTTAGAATACCTAAAAATTGTAATATTTTATAAAGACAAGAATAATTATCTTTGAAAACCCCTAGAAATAACGCAGTAAATTATTACACAAATTATTCATTTGCCTGGAAGGAACACAGCTTTGCCACTGTCACTACGTATATATCAATCATATTTTCGCTTCAGAATCAAGTTTATATTGAAGAAATAAATGCTTAACTCTCAATTCGAAGAAATGAAGAGTTGTGGGTGCCTTCAATAGGAAATTCGATTAATGGTTGCTGAGAACGCAAAACTGTGTACAACTCGAAGAAACGAACGATCGCATTTTGATCTGGTAAAATTTGAACGGAGATTAGACCTATTTTGTGATTCACACCCGTGTTTCTGATTTATTATAAGTCCAAGTCTTAAATTTTTCGTACAGAGCATCTGGATGGTCTTGTTCGATTCTAAAAATTCAATTCTATTTTAAATTATATCTAAAAATTGATTAATTCAATCAATTTTCAAATCTATCTTTAAAATTAAATTCTATTTTACAATACTTTCATACGAGAGTTTTTGAGTTAGGCCGTTTTGAGAATTTCAGCCCTTATTTTTCACCCCTTAGAAGTGACTGACATCAACCAACTGATGGAGCCAATATACCAAATTTCTTCAAAATCGACTTATGGTAACTAATAAAAGTACGGCGGACGCATGGTACAATTTTTATTCGATTTTCAAATTCTACGTAAACCTTGAAACGTAAACCAACCAATTTTGAGGGAGGTTACAATTTTCAGGTTCGTTATTGAAAATAATGAAACAATATACCTAGGATTAGTGGAAGTATGTATAGAACACCAAAATCAACGTAGACATATTATTTTGTAATGCCTTGAAGCTATTTTTCGATCGTTATAACGAATTTTCATGAAACTAACCTAAGACGTCCTGCCAAGGAAATTGGGCAGTATTGACGTACAAAATTACTGCCTGTGATTCGGAATGATGGGCCCTTGCAACACTACTTGAAATGAAAGTTTCGTTTCTAGAGGAAGTACTACTCAACATTTTGGCAGTGCCATAAGTGCATGGTGTAACAAAGACTTAGATAAGGGTCGGAAGCAATTCTCTCGTTGTCTTATCCCTTATCGAAACATGCATCCTGGGATCCATTAATTTTATTCCTAATTCTCGCCGCCTAACGGTTCACCGTACAGGAAGGGTACCTTGTATCCTGTCTTCTTCCTTCTCAAGTTCTTCATTCAATAACCTCCTGATGTTCGCTAGAACAGTTTGTTTCGTCTTACTCAGCGGATGACGTCAGACGTCCTTCCTCACCCGCGATAAACGCTCTTCGTCCCGGGTACGCGTAGAAGATCACATTATACGCTGTACTGAGTTCGTAGAAATTATTACTCGTAGCATCTCAACTCACAACTCCTTCTTTGTCCACAGGCATGTTACTCATACGAACTATTTTATGAGTCGATTTAAATGAGTTCTTCTCAATTGAAAGAAACCATGGAAGTATAACCTATAGTTTTTCAAGGAGTAAAATCGTAAAACACGTTTGCTCAAACCTAAAGACCTAGCACCTAGGTGTGCTAGTCGGTTTTGTGCTGACCTTTGCATTACACTCGTTGGTTGCTTAATTAACTAAAGGAGACATTAGGGACACCCTCGAATAAAGCTTTTCGACAACTGGGGAAATATTTGACCTCGTCATCAAGTTTGGTCCTAATTATTTTTAAAACTTGAAAATTTCAACCCTTAATTTCACCCCTTAGAAGTGACTGACATCAACCAAAAGCTTCGCGGCACAACTAGACCCCAAATGGAGCCCATGTACTAAAAAAAGTACCGCGTACGGCGGACGGACGGAAAAAATTTTATTTGATTTTCGGATTTCACGTACCTTGAAACGTAAACCAACACATTTTGAGGGGAGGTTAAAAAAAAATTTCTTGGTCGATTCCAAAGGTTCATTATTGAAGAAAATAAACGTGCCGCGAAACCATAACCATAAAAGTGCCGCATACGGAGGACGGATGGAAAAATTTTATTCGATTTTCAGGTTCGATTTTCATTGTAAACCAACCAATTTTGAGGGGGTGTTACAAAAAATTTTCTCGGTCAGCTCCAAAGGTTCATTATTTAAAATAATGAACCAAAATCGGATCAGCTTTGCAATTTCCTCTTCGAGTCCTCAGTTGGAACAGAAATGGAGTATTCCCGGTCTGATGGCCGCAAGCTTGGTAAGGGGTGAAAATCAATTGGTCTGTACTGCTTGTCGAATTTCCAATTGGTTCGTTTCAAGATCCACTCTTCGAGCGTGAAGGACTGATTTAGAAACAGCTAATGACTTTTTCGCACGTTAATCCAGAAGAACGAATTACAAATCGTCTGTACCAAGGCAACCAAAAAGAGCAGTTGTGATTTTCTTCTGTACAATCTATTCACTATTGAGTACCTAGTAGAAGATTGTATTCGAGTTTTCGAATACTCTTGGAAACCACTTGGCAATAAATGAAAATTTCCTACTTATGTAATTTTCCTAAGCTCCTCCAATTGTATTGTGTTGATTATGAAGTAGCTATTATCCCGAAAAAAGGTGAAAATCCAGTGAAAAAAAACTCAGTTTATTTACAAATTGAATTTCACGTTATTTTGATCGAATCCAACGGTTTTCAGATTCTCTGGTTGGAATTTAATAATTGCTTTGTTAGTACCAAAGGTTCCCTTTGGCGAGCGGGTAGATCCACCACCCATCGGATAGGTACCCCTCACATAGCTCTCCCACGTAGAATGGAAGTCAGAACTTTTCCATTGATGGTAGATGAAAGTAGTGAAATTCCACGGTTAATCGTAAATAGGATGTAATGATGGGAGAAATAGCTTCTCCCAGAAATGTTTCTAGAACTTTCCTAACTCGAATACTCAATCGTGTTCAACATCCTTCATCTCCACGGTCGATTTGAGATGCGGGTCTGCCACCCACTAGCCGTGGTCCGTTGCTTTTCCTTGCATAATAAATCACGCGCTAACCGCTCAAGCTCGAATGCGAAAATCGAGGATTAGTTCAGCTTTTTGGTAGTTCATTCGTGAAATTTCACGGTCATACGTTGTGAAATTATTATTGAGGATCTTCATGATCCTCAATTTATTATTCACAAATGCAGAGCAATTGTCAAGTTCGTAATATTGTCATACGTACGTACAGTACTATGTATGAATACCTACCAAAAAGTCGTGTGCTACCTTTATCATATAACGATGTTATTGATGAAATTTATGATTTTCTGTGTTCCTTTTGATGGGCTCTAATCGTTGTGACGTAACGGTCAAAAGTGACGGTCGGAAAAATAAGGGTAACCTTCTGTTAATCATTATTATTTGATAAAATTCCCATAGTTTTTTTTCTGCCTCTCTGGTTTAAACAATTGTAACACTACCTAATAATGTAAATCGCAGTGAGGAAATTTCCTTCCGTACTGAGTAGCCACAAATTTCATTCCGTACTGAGTAGCCATATTCCTCTTCATATTTCCTTCTATGTTTTAAATTTGCAAAAAACATTTTGACATCGTTTCCGAGTCAGATTCAAACCTCCCAATATTTTTCATGAAAACAAGAAGCCACGTGTAGACATCGAACTAAAACACCTGTGTTATAGTTCGATGCGTGTAGATGCAGTTATTATTTTTCACGGATGCAATGTTGCCGCAGTTATCTGTTCATTAATTGTTCAATGTGTTGGGGAAAGTGAGCTTCTAAAAACAGCTGATAAGCTCCAGACTCCTGAGGTTGAAGGGAGCAGCCAAGCATCTTTAGATGCATTTTTAGATGCGAAAGGCTATTAAACAGCATATATGTATAGGATACTATTAAAGCTTAGAGATGATTGAAGTTGAAGAATATTAAAGTAAGTTAGTATATGTTAGAGATTATCAAAATACTTTTTTCTGACCAATCATGTATTGCTTAGTAATTTACTTATTACTGTAATTGTATAGTAGACATCAATTTATTTACCGATATGGAGCGATTTTGCAAAGATCCTACCCTACAACACGGGCCAAGCCTAACGTCGGGTAGGAAATCTGAGCAAATTGCATCCCTTCAAGTGTACAAAATGGCGAAAATAAACATATCTATCTATCTATCTTATAATCAACACAAGTTGTACTTAACTACTTACCTAATGCGAATGAACAATTATTATGAGGAACTCTCTCACAATGGAATTCATTCAATCGTGTTATTGATAAAACGTTGAAATGAATGTGTTTGAGCTCTAACAATCGGTTTGATGGAGTAAATACTAAAGCCATCGTCTCTTTATGTTTTCTTTGTTATTTATTCTCGATGTTTTCTTTTTCTTTGTTTAAAAAAAGGCCTTCTTTAACAATTATTGTTTTAAACATTGCTAAAATCGGCCCATTATTAAAGAGATATTCACTGGAGAATAAGAAATTTTAGTGTTTGAGGGCGGAGGATATGCTTGTCCATCTTGGCAAACTAACGTCTTTCAGACAAGTCAAATTTCAAATTACCTAATTACAGGATGGGTAAGCTATAGTGTAAAACTAACTTTGTCCTGTTTTTCTTCAATTCTGAACTCTTTGATGGGTAACCTCTGCTCACCTTCTCTCAACCTCGTGCTAAGCCATTATCGAATGGGGTACCTGTAGCAACCTCCTGGCCTCTTTCGATCATTGAAAGACTCTTTCATCTTCTTCTATAGAATCGGACACCCTCCGGTTTGTTTCATCTTTTAAAGTACCTTCCCATTTATCAATCAGTGCTGCCCTTAGTGTCGGGTCGGCGTCCGTTGTGTGATCATACGCGTACCTGAATCACTTACCTCAGGTTCTGAATGTCATAATCGTAAACATAATATGAGCAGATTCACCTGTCCAAGGACGAGTACTGGATATGGCGAAGTTACTTCAGCTTTCTTGAAAGTCAGAGGCCAGTAGGTCAGGCAGGTTCTTGTACTCGTAAAAGACAATGGTTCTATGTACTTGCCCACAATACCTGGCTTCTCTCATTCGACTCAATGAAAGGACAATTTTCAGTAATCACCTGTGTTAAAGAACGTACAATGAAAAAGAGGCAGCAGTTCACAAGTGGTTATGTTAATATCAATAAGAATCCTTATCTAATCTGTTAATTTACAATGCGGCAGATTCTTCGTATCAGTGTAGGAACCTACCTAGTTCAGGTTATGTAGTTTAGATACTGAAATACCAGCTGATAGCAGATATCATGATCATTATCTCTGCAAGTACGTAAAAGAGCGATATCACGTCGCAAAAGAATCCCGACAAAACCAAATCAAGGAACTTAATCTAAGAAATTTCTTAGGCTCCATGAATCCATCCTTATCGAAGGCGTAAACTCCTTTTTCCTAAAACCTCGTAAATTTGTATGACGTATTGGGCGAATTTCAGCAGATACTCATTGCTCAAACTTGAAATTTGTAGTCTCCTGCTGATTTCCAGAGCTGTACAACCATCTTGCTGAAATTTGGAGTGATTGAGAGGAATAACCTTGACAGTAGTCCCCATTGGGTTTCATCTCCGTCGTGTGAACAAACGCTCTGAAACTACGAATTTTCCCTGCTTAAATACCGCCTTGATGTTTTGCTCAAATATGAAGAGTAGTTGAGGGATGGGCTCCAAGACGTCCTGACTGAATCAGGAAATAGCTATTTAGCAAACTTGAAATTCGTGATCACAAGTGAAATTTCATGAATTTGCTGAAGTTCCGGGGATTATGTGGGTAATCCTCTAGGTTGTGTAGTTTAGGCACTGCGTAAGTGCAAACGAGGTTGTACACATTTTGCAGACGTTCCAAGTCATAAAAGTTATTTCCTCAAAAAAGAAATAAAATGGAAGTAATGACTTCTGAAGATAAGTCAGCGTAGCCGGGCATTGTCTACTTCCGCCAACCTGCTCCCCACGCTTCCTTCCTCGGTCCGTCCCCGGTAGAATCTTAAGGTCACTGGAATGATGAGCGGAAAACAAAGAGAGCAAGACGTCTCGGAACTGGAGGTGTTTTCTCGTAAATCTTCTATCGTGATAGCCATCGCAGATCGATTACCTCAAATTGCAATTGCATTGCTAAGTGTTTTCAAGTTAAGGAAATGTGCACTTCTTTTTTTGCGAGAAGGTTTGGTTACTTGTACGTTGCAAAAGATAGTTAAGTAATGCCGATTAAAATGGAGAGACTTGGGTGAACACTGCGTCTATAAAAGGTGCTACAACTGTATTTCAATTTAAACAAATATATGTGAACATTAGTTGTTGCAGCATTATGTTCAAAAAATATATAAAAACAGCTTGTTGCAGCATTTTGTACAGCAGTTCAGCAGTATACAGCATAATTTGTGAAGATGAGAAGGATACTTCTTTCAGCCAATTGAATTCGACTATCCTTTCTCCATCACCACTGAGTTTCCTTTCACTTTGTCTGCACTTGATTGAACCCAACCTTCTTTATTTTCACGACCAGTCGGATTCCTGCTTTCCTTCAACTTTTATTCTGTTGTCCTTCCTTAACCAGACTGGAACTGTCCAAAAAAAAACTTATTTTCGGGAAATCGGCATACAATTGTCACCTACTTTTGCAGGATGTTCCAATATTCGGGAAAAAATGAAGTTGGATGACCAATTCAGCGTGAGGTCCTTAAAAAACTGTTTGTAACTTTGGGTATCTTAATGATAAAGAATGCAAAAAAAAAAACATGTTTTTTCTTCGTTTTCTATCATTTAAAAAAATTATATTTGAAAGAGTAAGATTTTTTGTGAGTACCTCTATTTCTAAGTACTGGCCTGCAGTACTAGACCGAAATACGGAGGGGAAGGTCACTTTCCTGAATAATCTACCCAAGTACATTTCTAGTAATTATTGTCTACGTACCGTATTGTAGAATCCGTCGTAACCACCAAGTCGAGTACAGGAGGCGAGCACTTTCGATGTAAGGACTTCCTGTACTCGACTTGCTGGTTACGACGGATTATCCAATACGGTACGTAGATAATAATTGTATTCTTATAACTAGAGCTCGGAAATTGCATATTTTGCATATCTTTTATTATGCGGTATATCTTTGTATTTGAACGTTTTGAAGGTTTCTGAAGGGTATGCGGTGGTTTAATTCGAAATTGAAATTGCATATTTTTGCATATTTCGGTCATTTTGGGGATTTTTGCATTTTTTGATCATTTTGGGGATTTTTGCATATTTTGCAGCATATTTTACCAATTTTTTGTGTATTCTGGATTTTCGGTTTCGACCCATCTTCTGCACTGGCTATTCGAAAAACCATGGACGCTCTGGAGGACAGGCAGATCGCCCTTTATCGGCCTTTATAAATGCCAACTTTAGTACCATACCCCATTCGATAAACCACCTGGAGACCAGGGGGATGGATCTCTGCTCTGTCGTAGGTGCTGTTTCTGACCTGCTCGATAAAAGCTCCCACTGGCATGGAACAACTGGAAAAGCCGTCAAGGATAAACTGGAGGGGGGCCTATCGAAAAATCCAGGGTGGTTGGTCTTCAGTGGTTCAAATCGCGAAAATTCTCAAAGGAGAAGACAGCTCATGGGACTCTCCTTACTTTCCAAAAGAGATTTCCACTTTTAAATTTTTGCCTATTGTATCTTGCGATGTAGAGAGATCGTTTTCTGCATTGAAAGAAATTTTAAGTGACAGGAGACACTGTTTTACACCTGATAATTTGGAGCGTGAAATTGTTGTCCAATATAATATGTAGTTCATCTTTACATTTTATACCTAGTTCGTATAAATGTATAAAAGTAAATAAAAAATGTAAAACTGATTTTTTGAATTGCTTGTTTACTTTACCTGATGCTTCATAACTTTTTTCTAGGAGAAAAAATGGCAAAAAAAAAAAAAAAAAACTGAAATTCCAAAGTCGTATGCAGTTTTAAGGGCAAATGCATATTTTGCATATTTTTCCAGTTTCCGGTGCATATTTTCGGGAAATTTTCGTGCATATTTTCCGAGCTCTACTTATAACTAGCGGAACTAACCCCATTCATTTAATACCATTTCTAGTAATGCTCGCACTTTAAGTGGCAACAGCATTAAGATAAAATGGTAATGGAAGAGTGAAGTACTATGAGTACTGAATTGGAGTGAATCTCGATTTGTTCCTAGTACATCGAGTAAAATGACTATTTTTCCTAGTAAATTCCATCCTGGTGATTCCTGGTTTAAAAAATCATCCTCGAGTATGGAGCGTCGTTATGCAATAGCGATCGGTGTCAATCCTCTATCGTAAGTTTCTTTTCGTAATTTGGATTGATCAAAGGTTCGAGTACACCGTATAATTTGGAGTTCCAGCATCAGGTGTCTCATAGTATTTCTGCATTGTTATCATCTTATGAAAGCTGCTAGTAATGCTAGTAATCAAATCAGTCGTGTTTCATGGATACGTGTGTTTTCTTGTCACCAGAAAACCTAATTTTGTGATGAATGAAATACCTTGAGTTTTATAAGACTGAAATAATCCCCAAACATAATACAGCCAAGTGACAGAGTGATATAGTTTAGCATTAACACGTTGTATTTACATTCTTGTTTGCTAGTACTGTAAGCATCTGCGACATTCTTCCCAATATGAGCCAGGACCAGGTGATAGAAGTTTCGTAAGTGACTAGGCACTGAGTGTAACTTTACAAAAGTACATTTGATACTTATTTTTAAATAAAAATTACGATTTATAAAGTTTGTTTTATTATTTTCAATAATGAACCTTTAGAATCGACCAAGAAAAAATGTGTTTAACACCCCCTCAAAATTTGTTGGTTTACGTTTCAAGGTACGTAGAATCCAAAAATCGAATAAAAATTTGGCCATCCGTCCGCCGTACGCGGCTCTTTCCCCACTTAGCATTGACCGATTTTGATGAAATTTGGTATGTATGCTCCATTTGGGGTCTAGTTGTGCCCCGAAGGTTTTGGTTAATTTAGGTCACTTCTAAGGGTTCCAAAATCAATTTTGAAATTTTGAAAACGCCCTAACTCAAAAAATTTTGATACAAAGGTATTGTTTTTCCTTCAATTAAATAATCTATAGAATTTTTTGAGACCACCCGGAGCTCTGTAGGACAAACCGTTCGCTCACTACGAGAATTTAAAGTTTGGACGTACGATAAATCAGAAACACGAGTGTGAATCGCAAAATAGGCCTAATCTCCGTTCAAATTTTAGCTTACCGAAATGCGATCGATGTTTTTCTTCATGTTTGGTGGTTGGTGGCTTGGCAGCCGAGTGATCTATTAGAAAAATAATAAACTATTGTGTAATAATTAGCAGCGTTTTAGATCTATAAATAAGATGTGATGATTTTGCTGACCCTCAAAAGTTTTCTTTTTGTAGATCTCGACAGTCTTTCAATCCATCTGTAGGAACCAGCGTTCTAATTACAAGAATTTGTTATCAGAAGCGGCTATAAACCGAGTTATTTTCGTTGCGATGTCTCTAACTGTTGAAGATTTCTGAAATCTCTGTCTGTTTTTCTGAAATCTAGACATTTTGATCAAATCATTGTTAGAATGATGTTGAATCGAATTTTTAGAAAACACAATTTGCGGTTAATCTTCGAAAAAACGAATATTTTGCGGTGTCCTAATATTTTCTAAACTCGTCTAATTTGAAATGGAACTTCAATGTTTCTGACAAGGAGTCAAAATCGTCCAGAAAGTTCTAAGATGCAATTTGATTCTACGAGTATGTTGTGTGGGACTCACACGTCCAAGTTTACCGAAAATTGGAGTGGAGGCCAGCTAAGTCAAAACGCTGCAAATTATTACACAAAGGTTTATTATTTTTCTGTACAGATCACTCGCCAGCAAAGAACACGGCTTTGCCATTGTCACTAGGTACCTGCCAACTAATTTTTCATTCAGAAATTTGATAACTGGTTCTCTTGGGATTCACACTCGTGTTTCTGATTTATCGTTAGTAAGTCCGACCCTCAAGTTCTCGTAGGGAGAGAATGGTTTGTCCTACAGAGCTCTGAGTGGTCTCTAAAAATGTTAAAAATTCAACATTATTTAAAATTGGTTATACCTTCATTTCGAGCTAGGGCACTTTTGAAATTTTCAACCCTTAATTTTCACCCCTTGGAAGTGACTGACGTCAACCAAAAGCTTCGCGGCACACTGTCCTGTCGTTATCAGCGTGAGGCCTATGTACTAGTCCCTATGTACCTATGTACTTGGATATCCCAACACTAGTCAAGGAGGGCTCTTTGGCGATCTGCCAAAGCCTCAGTTGAGGACTTATAATTATTTTCATTTTTATATTTTTGAACAAGAGGTTGTCATGACTTCGCATGAACTGACTTAGTAAATCCTAAAATATTCAAACCCTCTTTATACATTCAATTTTGGTGCAAAATAATTTGTGTTACCGCGTGGTCAGGGGTGAGGAAGCGATGAAAAACTCCCTCCTTTCGTGAGGATGATAATACGAGGTTCAGTGAAAAGTTGTGTGTTCCCGTTTCGCTATGAAACCGGAAGCGCGCTTTGATCCTTTGTAGGCGACGAGAGGTGTAAATCTCTCGTTTCATTGTCATGCTTAAACCTCCTATACTTTTACCCAACTTTTGGTTGTGAATGCCATTTCCTGATATTAACCTACTTTGTTGATCTCTCCCATCTCATCTCAGTCTTTAATAGCTTCAGGCGATGCGGTATTTTCTCGTAGTAATGAATCTTAAACCCCGGAGTGAGATTGATCCTGCAAATATATAAAGATTGACCCTTTAGAACTGCTTTTCATTGATATACGAAATGACATCGGATGAATGTTCACCTTAGTTACCGAGCTTTCACCTGGTTTGTTGCCCGTAGGACTAGAGAGTGAGTAATCTGGTCCAGGGGAAACTGGTCCAACTCGAATATCTACTGTTTTTGTATCAGTTTCCTCCGTTCCTCTTTACTTCGTTTTTTAAGTACTTCAAACTAGACTGGTGGAGGGCGGCGGGGGTTCCAATTCCCTACGGGTTAATTTGGAGTAATTGGAGTTACCGAGAATCTGAAAAAAATGACAGCATAAAGGTTAATTTTTATTTCTGGCCGCATGGATTGACTGATATATGAAACAAGTCGATTAGGCACTGAAGCTTTACAGGGTCACATTCGTATGAATGAGAAGGCTAAATCTGAATTTTTGACCATTTACTCCACCTTACCCAACCCAATAATTATTTGTATGCACTAACTAGGAGAATTGGGACAATTTGTCTTCAAAGGGGGCCAATCTTCCACGAAATAGTGGGGAAAGATTGTCCAAGATTGTCCAGATACTTGAAATACTTGTCCAAGATTGTCCAAGATTGTCCAGATTGTCCATTCATTTCCAAAGTGGGATTTTAATCGGGTCGCCGTATTGCAGCACATTATGAGGAAAAGGAAAGTAGTGCTAAGCTCCTTCTCTGAGTGATCGTGAATCAAGTATTTGATTGTTTCTAACTGATAGACAAATAATTTGGTGATTGTCAGAATGTCAGTTGGTTTGGATTGAATTGTTGGGATTGTTTCTTCACTTGCGAGCTCCGGAATTCAAACATCTGCTGATGTAACATACGAGTAACTTTGTAAATATCTATAGTTCTTCCATTTCTACCAGTTCCTAAACGAGTAGTAGAAAGTGATAATTCGTTTGAGTTCTGTCTACTGTTGATTCCTTTTGTATTAATACTATTTTCTCGCCTTTCTGATTTCCATGGTCAAACGCAGATACCAGGAATCAATTTTGTCAGTGTTGAACCACAAACAACTGATATTGTATCGAACGCAGCTGCAAGTTCAACGATAATATTTCTATATGTAGGTATTTTAAGGTCAAACTGGTTTCTAGTTAGAGGAGAGAAACAAAAGTGAGATTAGATTATTTAAACGTTTTTGCGTATTCTCTGTGGAGTGATTGCTTCCGAGTATTTTTTTTCTTTTTTTAGTTGCACTTTGCATAATGCGATTCGTATGCGACTAAATTAGAATAACCAACGTTTAAAATTCTCATCATTCTTCATGACACGGAGTCCCTGAATATGCATAATATGAAGAAATATATGTATGCATATATTACGATATGCATAATATTACAAGAAGTATTATTTCTTGTAAAAGCAACATTCGAATTTCCTTGGTACTCATACCTACTTAGTGTAAATAAAATTTACATATTGTTTATCGAATGCTTTTTGATAGGGTTTAATATGAAAACCCACAAACAAACGTGCTTTTCGAAAACTCGGAATTCGGCCTGGAAAGGCAATGAAAGGGACATTATTTACTATCGATCAATAAATTATTCTTTTAAAGGTAATCTATCTGATTGTCCAAATTGGTGCAGGGCCAATTCTCTCCATTCCTTTGCTCCTAGTTATACAAATTGAAAACGGTCATACAAATTAGAACTCCTTTGTTCCTCGGTTCAGCTCTGCAATTATTTTTTCTTTCAAGTAAATTATCAAGATAGTCTATGGAGTGGCGAGTTACAGCCTCTCTTCCGACAGAAGGAATATGGAATCGGATGACACTATTTTAGAATGTCCAGAACGAGTTACTTTTTAATAGGTAGTTATTTTAATATCCTGAAAATGGGTTTGCTTATAGTTTTAAGTTTCAAATTGTTATTGTTTTTCTAGTTGTTTAGGTATAGTTTTACATCTTTACAGCTAATTCCAAACCTTTGAACATTCTTCAGTAGATAAATGAGGGATTATAATTAATAGTTATATTATAATTGTGTTCTTGCACATACTTATGCGTTTTGAAATTGCAATCGAAATTACCCTAATTGTGGGGTATTCGCCAGAACCCTGTTTTCCCCGTACCTACTCTGAATATTGGGATGCTACTCACGTAAAATTTTGAGAGAAAATTATGAAGTTTGTTCGGCTAACGTTGAATGCGGAGTTATTCAATTATTAAATGTACAAAGAAACTAAGCTAGTTATACCAAATCAACGATCAACGAAAAATCATTGGTTGTTGCAGGTGCAAAATTTTCTTAGAAAATAGTGTACTTTAAAGGAATGTCCAGTATTGATCAGTTTCGTTCGAGGAACTTGGCCGAAAATGTTGATCGTTGGCCTGTTTCAATCGCCTCAGACAGGTTACCGGAGCGATGAAAACGTGTTGTTTCATAGGTAATAACAAAACTTTACTGTTCGAAAGCCACGGTATCTTGTTTTTACCATCGCATTTAAAAGATATAGCTGAGAGAGAAATTTCTTCAATGCAATATTCAGAATGTTGACTGAAAGGGAGATTATTACTCCTTGTGATCCAACGTAAAAACGTCTGCCAAGTGGGTGTGGCACATAGCTTCCTCGTATCCATAACCCGATTGTATAGATTATCCGATGCATAGTAGTTAATCATAGGTTACATAGTCAATCATCTCATAGGGGACTCTACATGTCAACCCAAAAAATCTCTGATTATTTGGGCTTCTATCAGTCCGATGGTGATGATTTTCATATGGGATCATCTACACGCCTACCTGAAATCCCTGAAAATTTCATCAAAATCGGATGAGAAATGTAGAAGTTAAGGCTGTGGCAAGGATTTCATGATAGACAGACAAGGAACCAAAATTGTTCAGAAAGGTCTGAAACGAAAAACGCGAGTGGAGTTTTTGTTTTTGGAGAACTTTTTTTTCAACCTTGAAAAGTGAAAACAAAGCTTCCGCCACCTTGGTAAACTCGGAAGCAAAATAAACCTAAAATTATGTAGCACTTTTGTATCAAATGAGAAAGAAACTACACTTACGTTCTCGTAGAACGTAAGTCTCAATCTGCTACACTGTTTTTGTGTACCATTATTGAATATTGTCAGGATTAATAATGATGTGTTTGAATAAAAGAACTTGTTATACGGAGCCACTCAATCAATTTGTTAGTAATGTCATTCCTAAAAATAATTGAATACAGCTGCAGTCTATCGACAATCTTTCTGTTATGCAAGATGATCAACCTTGCCGATTATTAATAGTCAATTAACACAGTTTCAGATGCTGGAATTCATCCTTCCACGAAATGTGGCATGTGGGTTCTGACGGGTCTTCTGGTTTTCCTTATCGTCGAAAAACTCTGTCAAACTCTCGAGTCTGATGTCAAACCTGGTGAAGAAGCAGCAGAGTCAGAGAACAACAACGTTGAAGTGAAAACGAAAGAAAATAACCACAAAGATGTAAGCTGATGAAATGGTCATAATGGTAGTCTATTTTACAGTTTTTTTAAAGCGTTGATCAATTCAATAAGAAACCTCCCCAGTTTCATATTCTAATCTCACTTATATCTCTACTTCAATATGAATATCTTCCCCTCTTTCCCAACCACTATTTCATAACTCTCCATCTTTTCATTCCTTTAATTCCAATGTGCAAAGGTTGTGGTAAACCTCCTGCTCATACAGCATAGTTTCCCCACCCGAAGCAAAGGTAAGGCCTTGTGTGGTGTTGAACCTGCTTAGCTCTGAGGGGTTGATGGACTAGGTACCTCAGGTCGGGGATATCCAGTCCATCAATTCCTCTGAGTTGAGCTTGTTACATAACCACTAGTTTGAAGTGGTAACAAAAAAAAGGCCTTTCCTTTGCTTGGTAGAGGAAAAGAATGCTGTATAGGCAGCAAGTTTGGCTCTCCTACCATTGCCAGCGTCACATCGGGGTGTATAGGTATTCATGAATCGATGCATTCGAAACTGATTATACGTTGCTCAGATTGAAAGAATGCCCAGATAGAAAAGGTCAGGGGGAATGGCGCGGCATCCCTGGAAAGGAGAGGAGTTCCTGGAGCCAGAGTTCCAGAGAATTATTTGGAGGGGAAAGAATCTTGAAAGATAAAATTGTGGCCCATGCTTTTGGTTACTGAGTCTTGGAGAGCGCAAGAAGGAAGTAGATTAGACTACCTACTGATATTAAATCAGCCAGAGCACTTTCAATCTGATCTTCCATAGCTGACCATCCCATTACAGACGACAAAGGAATGATTTCTATAGGTTACCTGACCTCCTCACAATAATATTATTAATAATAATTATAAGTTCTCTCGTATTGTACTTTTGAATACGAAGTACCAGCTTCACCAGAAACAAGTTCTCCGTGTTAGGCCCGGCGCTCATGTCATATCTTGCTGTTAAACAATTCAGCATGATGTGAAGTATTCTACAAGAGTTTCAAAATGTGATCTTCATCTTTGCTTTTGAGCTGTCCATGGAAGTGTAAGAAAAAAATGCCTACGTATGTATTTCGGTCGTCGAACAGATCGCATCGAAGGAAAAATAAAATTCTCCTACGGTTACAGTTTTATAATGTAACTTTTTCGATGTTGAGAAAACTAATAAGGATCCCTTCTTTTCCAATGCACTTGTTGGAGTCATTTATGTCTTCTGGCTGAAAGGAATTGAAATATTTTGAATTAATTCTTGTTTGCATGACCTATGTATCAATTCATTGCTTTTATTTCCACAGGTAAGCGGTTATTTGAATCTGATGGCTAACGTCATCGACAATTTCACACACGGAATGGCCGTTGGGGGCAGCTTCCTGTTCTCTTGGCGTGTCGGCTTCATCACTACAGTCGCCATTTTGGTTCACGAAGTTCCTCACGAGCTGGGAGATTTCGCGATACTCCTGCGAGCTGGGTTCACGAAAGGAGAAGCGGCCAAAGCTCAACTGGCTACAGCATCGTCCAGTCTTCTAGGCGCTACTGCCGCCGTTGTGTACAACTCTCAATTTCTAGGTGGGTGCTTGGTTTCGAGGCTATTATTCGAACAGTCCTGTGATTTTGTTCACAATTGGGCACTCTGTGTGACAACCGGGCTCCCAAGACAGAAAGTTCCTTTTTCCCTCTCAGTAAATCTCCTAAATGCTCACAATACTCTTCAAAGTGACGATGGTGGAATTTCCTCGATATTCAGGACCTTTTACCCGACTGATCCCTTTACGGGCAAGGTCTCCCGAAGGAATTCCGAAGCATTCCTGCCCCAAGGAGAAAAAGATCGATCCCCTCTACTCCCCATCATCCCTTCTCGCTGCCAAAGCTTTCAAATGATGCAATCTGTTGCTGCCCTCTCTCACTGCAAACTCTTGCTTCTCTAGCTTTCAAGCCATCATATCTGGTACCTAATGGATTTTGCCCCACAGAAACCTGTCTCTATATCCCAATTATTGATTGTACTTATGTGGGTTACGTGCCGTTCAAAGGGATTGTTAATATATCATTATCGTAGCAGCAGTACCAATAAAAAATGACTCAGAAGCTCAAAAGAGATCTTCAATGAGCAAAGATAGATCACAATGAAAAGTTCCAAGTTTGAAAGTAAAGTAATTGTTTATCGATGTAATAATTCTTTTCAAAATCACTTGCTTTAAAAAAAGTTTTGTAACCCTCAAAAGTTTGCTTGTTGTTCTTCCTTCTACTTGTTTTTGGGAGCTTTCTTCAAGTATTTTTTGAAATAAATTGGAGATGGACAGGCTGTTGATAAAACAACAGACTTGGATATCGTGAGTGATAGTAACATTTTAAGTGGTAACGGTTGTGAGAGTGTAGCCAGCGGGCTTCTGCTAGTAACGTGAAGTGCTTCGTCAACTTCAATTAGATTTATGAAGTTCATGCGTCATCAAAAACGTTTTCACTGATTTTTGATTTTTGTCGACGGTGATGTATTATGAAGGAGAGACAATTTTTTCGTGACTCCTCTGCTAATAAATTCTCTTTATTGGAGACCGGTTTCGGGTCATAACCCCATCATCAGTCCACAGATTACAATGTTCAAGCAGAACCGCAGCTGAACAGCTTTTGGCTTTTGGGCGGCGCTGTGGCCGAACGAGCTACGGCATGTGTCTCTGGAGACGAGACTCGGATCGGTTGCAGGGGCCGAGAGTTCGGGACTCGCCTCGGGAGCGTATTTTCGGGGAAGTCGGTCGCAGTTCCCCCTCGTCCCAACCCAGGGCGGTGAGGCCAATGAGAAGCCATGAGCAAAATCATCAAATTCTGATCTTCCCTTAGGAAGACAGCTGATGACGTCCGCAACGCCAGGAATGGCACTCGGACGAAAATCCAACCTGAAATGGTTGTTTACTTTACTAATTACTACTACTTAGTCTCTGGACTGATGATCGGGTTATTACCCAAAACCGGTCTCCAATAAAGAGAATTTTATTAGCAGAGGAGTCACAAAAAATGTTTCTCTCCTTGAAGTTTTCGTTCTACATCTACTTTTCGTAGACTACGCCCTCAACCTCAACTTGTTCTTCTATGAAGCTGAAATGACTCTTGTCTTTGACACGTTTGTGGGAAACGTAGCTATTGGTCCAATTAGCTCGGAGACTAATCTTGGAACGTAAAGATTTGCTCTCAAACTCTGATAACCTCATATATGAAGGCTGGAGATAGGGTCGATATCAATTGATCTGAGATAACATACCTACAAATAATACATACACCTTGGCGTTCCGTACGGAAACTGAAACGAGAGTTAGAATATACACGAGTTGATTCAAACGGAACGCTTTGTGTTGTGAACATCACGCAACTCTGTGAATCCAGTTAATGAGCAACCAAGGACCAGAATCCGTTCTCGAGTCTACCCACTTCTCGCTTCTCCGACCAAATTTTCCATTTGAAAACTTTCTTATTTATGAGATAAAAGTTATTGTTTGGTCATAACTTTCTTATGTAAATGGTAATACCGACTAACTCGTAGGTACTGTTTCATTTTCAATGACTTTACGACAATAAACAAATTAATTAATTGACAGAAGCCCCTTCAGGTTGTGATTTTTACTAGTTTCTAGAGTAATGTCAGGTATAAAGAACTTTAATTAATTTTAATATAATTCGAATCTAGAAAAATTGAAATTATGTTAAACATTATGAACTACCTATTCACCAATCATGTATATCAAAATTAATTCCATACTTCCCTTTTGGTTTATTATTTTCAATAATGAACCTTTGGAATCGACCAAGGAAAAAATTTTAACACCCCCTCAAAATTTGATGGTTTACGTTTCAAGGTACATACGTAGAATCCAAAAATCGAATAAAAATTTGGCCGTCCGTCCGCCGTACGCGGCACTTTCCCCACTTAGCATTGACCGATTTTGATGAAATTTGGTATGTAGGCTCCATTTGGGGTCTAGTTGTGCCCGAAGATTTTGGTTGATGTAGGTCACTTCTAAGGATTAAAAATAAATTTTGAAATTTTGAAAACGCCCTAACTCAAAAATTTTTGATATAAAGGTATTGTGTTTCCTTCAATTTAAGATTCTATAGAATTTTTAGAATTTTTTGAGACCAAGCGGAGCTCTGTAGGATAAACCGTTCGCTCCCTACGAGAGTTTAAGGGTTAAACGTACGATAAATCAGAAACACGAGTGTGAGTCGCAAAAGAGGCCTAATCTCCGTTCAAATTAAAGCTGGCCGAAATGCGATCGATGTTTTTCTTCATGTTGGATGGTTGGTGGCTTTGCAGACGAGTGATCTATATAGAAAAGTAAAAAATAATAAACCATTGTGTAATAATTTGCAGCGTTTTATTCAAAGAACGTGCTCTAAATAAATTTACCTACTTGTCGGTGACAAGGAAAACTTCTTGAAGATCTCAGCTTTCCGATGATTCCAATCTTCTTCTTGGCTTTTTTGTGTTGATTTTCCAATTCTTTGTATAGAAAATTGATATAACTTCTTGGCCGTGACAGTAACAAACTGTAGTTGAAAATCGTTGTACATGCTATTTTCTCTCTCGTAATCAAAAGGTGATTCATTTCGACCGATAGAAGTTTATTTTCAGGAGGTGGGGGGATTTTTTTATGAGACATACGAGCACTGCCGACCTCGAGAATAGTACAAGTAAATTTTTGATACAACGTTCGGAAAAATTTAATGAACATCCATGTAATTAACATACATTCTATTTATGTAATTATATTGATTGTGAAATGACCAAATATAATGGAATTTACGATAATATTGCACTTTTTGGGTATTGGAGGCGAGGTCGGCCTTGATGTTGTGCCACATAGCAGTAATCAGGTTATTCAATTAGTTGGGATTAATGGCCCAATCAAATATCATAAATCCATCAAGTTTCGTTTAATATGAATTGAGGATCGAAATATCAGCACACACAAACCAGTAGGACAGTTCTGAATAGTATGGTCGCCCAGCCTCCTCCATGAAATGATGAGTTATTTATAGTAATTTTTGTTCTGAGCATGTGGAAATTATTATTAATGGAGTCAGTAAACCCATTGCACAAATTGATATTGAAAAGGGATAGCTTTTGATCATTTTACGTCATTTTACTTATTTATTTTTTTTATTTTGATTTTTTTTATTCATTTTGGTTTATTATTTTCAATAATAAGCCTTTGGAATCGAGCAAGAAAAAAAAATTTTAACCCCCCCTCAAAATTTGATGTTTTACGTTTCAAGGTATAGTACGTAGAATCCGAAAATCGAATAAAAAATTTTCCGTCCGTCCGCCGTACGCCGTCCGCCGTACGCCGTACGCTGCACTTTTCTTAGCAACACTGGACCGATTTGGTTCAAATTTGGTATATGGGCTCCATTTGGGGTCTAGTTGTGCCGCGAAGGGGTGAAAATTAAGGGTTGAAATTTTCAAGAGTGCCCTAGCTCGAAAACTCTCGAAATAAAGGTATCGTTTTTTCACCAATTTTAAATAGTACAGAATTTTTAAAAATTTTTGAGACCACCCGGAGCTCTGTAGGACAAACCGTTCGGTCCCTACGAGTATTTGAAGGTTTTCCTTCGATAAAACAGAATCATGAGTGTGAATCGCAAAAGAGGTCTAATCGCCGTTCAAATTTTATCTGACTAAAATGTGATCGCTGTTCATTTCTTCGATTTGTATACAGTTTTGCCTTCTGCGTAACCAGTAATCAAATTTCCATATCAAGCTTTCTATTTTTCGAATCGAGTGTGAAGCGTTTAATTCTTTCTAATAAACTTGATTGTGAAGGTGTGAAGCCATTATAGTGTGGTAGGTAGTACCTACCAATAGTTGGTAGGTAAAACAATGTTTGTAGGTAAAAAACGCTGCAAATCATTGCTCACTGATCAGATCACTGATCAGCTGAGTGAGCTCCGAAGCCATTTTCAATGCTATTGAATGGAAGTGCTCTTCCAGGCGTCTCCTGCATTCGAGGATATCTTCTTCACTCCTCACATCACTGATCAGCTGAGTGAGCTCCAAAGCCATTTTCAATCCTATTGAATGGAGGTGCTCTTCCAGGCGTCTCCTGCATTCGAGGAGATCTTCTTCACTCCTCACATCACTGATCAGCTGAGTGAGCTCCAAAGCCATTTTCAATCCTATTGAATGGAAGTGCTCTTCCAGGCGTCTCCAGCATTTGAGGAGATCTTCTTCACTCTTCAGATCACTGATCAGCTGAGTGAGCTCCGAAGCCATTTTCAATCCTATTGAACGCAGGAGCTGAAATTTGAGAGGGAAGGTCAAGGGAGAATTCAGATGGTGGTAGGTGCTATTGATGGAGAACCAGTGATCTATACAGAAAATAATAAACCTTTGAGCAATGATTTGCAGCGTTTTTTTTTAATTTTTATTATTTTTATTTATTTTTATTTATTTTTATTTTTTTATGTAAATGATGCCAGAAAATCTTGCTTGACTTGGGTCATTATTTTTCTACCCAATTGTGTGCCTTAGCTTCTGGTTCTGTCTCATTTGTTGACCTGGGAATCTGCCCCCAACATAGCCTATCTCAAGTAATTCCACTTAGCCAATAATTTCTTCAAAAAAAAGCTACCAGTTTCTTGTTGGAGTCATATGGGAATACAATGATGTCACTAAGAGAGTCGTGGTTAAGCCGTGAAGCAGTTTTTTGAGCCTCCTGAAAAGTTCATAAAAGTGAGTTAGGCTATGTTGGTTCTTCACCCTCGATATGTAATTCTTATTCTTCATAAATAGTTAACATACAAAACTGTTGGATGCACCGGGGTGTCCCGAAAACTTAACCCCCCTAAGAAATCAGTCAAAATTGATCAGGATGATCACCATTGGATTCATCATGAAAAGTTATACTGACCTTTATACTCAGCATCCCATAAAGTCATACAACACCCTAAACATTGGATTTAATTCAAAACAAATGTTTTCTACTAATTCACTCAATATTCACCCTCAAATTGTAAACTAATATTGAAAAATAGTAAATCATTGTAAAGCTGAGATCTTGAAGAAGTTTTTGCTTCATTTAATGCTTTGCGTCGTGTATTTCTTGTGCTAGTCAAAACACCGTTATAAATGTTGAAAATACGCATCTTTTTCAATCGACTGGTGTTTGAAAGTGTGTTTAACTGTACCAACTCTGATTGCAGAAGAGAAAACTTCGTGGATATTGCCGTTTTCTGCGGGCGGGTTCCTTCACATCGCTTTGGTCTCGCTGCTGCCGGAACTGTTGCAGGAGGAGTGTCCGAAGCAGTCGATGAAGCAGCTGGTGTCTCTCATGTTCGGCGTTCTGGTCATGGCGACCTTGACGGCGGTGATCGAGGGATAACTCTCCCGTTTACACCCGCTCATCTCGGTAAACATCGATTTTAAATTATTTAAACTAACTTGATTTCTAGGCACTGATCTTAACATGATCTGTGTGGTGGACGTAAAATGGAGGCACCACATTGGAATACTACTCCGTACTTTTTACTGGTAGGAGGGAAGTTAATAATTTGGAGGCATGAGTTGAGCTAATCTGGTTCTTAGTTAGAGAAGACTTTTGTAGCCTGAACAGCCCTGCTCTACCCTTATTGGGATGTGATGTCCTGAAGGGGAGAGGTGCCTTACTCAGTGTTGTGGGCCTAAACCTTCACAAGAGAGGACCAGGATACATAGAGCCGACCTCGAACCCTGGGAGTAGCAGGTTCAACTAATGTGCTCCAAGGGGAGGTGAAGACTTAGTGCTTCAGCACGGAGGTCAGAATAACCCCAAGTTCATCCTCTTTTATATTCCTGCAGCCATCACCACAACAAGTTGACACCACATTTGTATCGCAAGCCTCATCTTCTGTTAAATTTCAAAACGAATTTGGATGGCATTTTTTGTTCCGTTTGATTCGACTAACCAATCTCGGTTCTAAACTCGAAGCTGAAAGGACTCAATCAAGAAAGAAATGAAAACTAGTAAAAATAAAATAAAAACATCCTGAGGCGAATACAAGCGCAGAATAAAAGTTGGGAACCTTATTATTGAACTATTCCCAACAATTTAAATAACTGAACCGACTCAGTGCGGATGCCACCACCCTGCCCAGCCTGTTTTTCCCACAAACAATAAATTATCCTTCCCTCTAGTTATGAATTATGCGGAATATCAGGTTGCCAAATGTTAGGTAAATCCTGTAATTTGCGCTGATCCCTGCCGCTTTTGGGTAGAGGGCGATAGAATTACCCAGTTCGAATATAATGCGATAGGTAGGAGGTTAGGTGAGTTTCTCGTTCTTTCTTCAAGTTTTTATTTCTCCTCCCCTAGTTTTTCCTTTGCTAGTTTTTATTCCACTCATTCCCTAATTTTTATTTTTCAATCTGGGGTGAACGCTTTTGAGGTACACTTTCCACTTTCTACCAATCACTTCCGTCCCCGAAAAAAATCAAAATTGTCATTTTATGGTTCTAAATGGTTTTTTATGATCTATTCAATTGAATTTATCGCATTTTCAATGAAAATTAGACAAGAAACATTTTCCATCAGTAATAAAAGACTCGGTTTTTGGGCCAGCATTGAGTCGGTTAAATTGAAAGTCAGCTTTCGCTCCAAAAGAAGTTGTAGTAGTTGTAGTAGTTCCTACCAAAGTCACAATGCGAGGTGTTTTGAACGTGAATAAAACGTAATCTATAATGAAGGAAAAAGTAGTAAACTGTTTAACAAGATTCTCCACCAGCGAAGAAGTTACGCTCTACAGAGCCGATTCCATTATCAATGGTGGATTTAATCGTGTTACAAAACAGCATTAAAAACTTTTTACGCAAAAAAGCGTTGAATATGCTGTACGGCAATAAAACCTTCACTCAGGCCATTTTGGTTTTTAACAGAGGAGCGGCTGTTTTGAAAATTGCTGGGAAGGCGCTATAAATTATGTCTCCAGAATCATTTGCCAAAATTTTTACTGTCCTAAAATTGATTGAACTTTGGTCATTGAATTGCAATTTTACATTCGAAACAGAATGGTCGTCCCTCTCAATTTAAGTTAGTGGGTTAAAAAGGGACTTCTGAACCCAACCTTCTAGATTTTTGTTAGGAATCAAATATCAAAGCGGCGGTCTATCAAGCTAGTAGGATCATTTTTTTCAATTTTGGGGAATGCAAAAAGGTCCTGTAAAGTCAAAATTTTCTCTTTCTTTTCATGTGTCTACCTCGTCTTGTTTCCTCGTGTCCACAATTCTTTATTCCGGGTAAAACTGTACTTGTTTCTGTTGGGTGACTTTTTTGGGGGTGGTGAGGGTTGGGTTGCAGGTAGGTGGTCCCCTACGAATTCAGAAATTCATGAAGTTTCTATTTCGCAAATCCTATAATAGGCAATGCAAATATAAGAATTTACAATATGGGCAGTGCCGATTACAAGTGGGTGAAGAGAGCGCAGGTGAACCCTCCACCCGCCGGCCTGCAGCACCCAACCGGCCCCAGGCCCCACCCACCATGACGACTCCCCGCATAAGAATACCCTTGAGAGAAGCGACTGCCACGCTAGTGATCAGCCGCCCCCAACACAGGACACTCAAACGCCTCCCATTCCCAACAGGAAGAAGGGCACAACAGAGCCGCCCCCGGGACCAATATTCGTCACCTCTGGTTCGATAACCTCTGCGCTTTCACAAAGTCGTGACAGGCATAACTTCCATTAACAATTTATGTTTGGAAAAAATATTTCACCACTACAATCGATGGTATTGTACATAAATATTCACGTCACAGCATTGTGTCAGCACTTTCAGCACTCAGCCCTCATGTCCATCTGGCTGCTTGGTATCAGTGTCCGAGATCCGACCTCGGACATTTTCTGGGGTTGTGCAGGTTTCTGGTTCTCTTTGGGCAGGTTTCACCAACGCGGAGTTGATCCTCGATAGAGGATGTAGGACGTATTACCATGGTTATAATATATATTATATCTTCGAAAACAAAGCTATCGCCGGGAGGTCTGGTGTGGCCGTGGTTGGTGCGGCGCGCGTTCTTTGGTGGCAATGTTTGAGCCAACTTCTGCGGGGGTCGTGCGTCCGGGGCGTCCCAACCCAGGGCGGTGTGGCAATGGGAAGCCATGAGCGACAGTCTGTGATCTTATGACAGAAAAACTAAACTTCGAAATACCCTTTAAGGTGGTCATCAACGCTAGAGACTACTGGAAAAAGGGTATGCCCAACCTTGCACCAGGCTCTCTTGTATGGTACACAGATGGATCAGTCATGTGTGGAAGATCTGGCATAGGCATTAAAGGACCTTCGTCGAGCCTTGTAAAGTCCCTTGGGACGAATGCCACAATCTTTCAGGCAGAGGTCCATGCAATCCAACTGTGTGCCGAAGAAATGCTGAACAAGCATCTCAACAAAGCCAAAGTATATATCTTGTCAGACAGTCAGGCTGCCTTGAAGGCCACTGCTTCATACACTATAAGTTCGAAGCTGGTCTGGGAATGCCTGAATACCCTCAAAACAGTGGCCCAGAAAAATCGGGTCACCCTTCTCTGGATTCCCGGACATGAAGGTCATGAGGGTAATGAAACTGCTGATCGTCTTGCCAAAAGAGGATCAGAGTCCCTGCCAATAGGGCCGGAACCTATCCTGGGAACCACCAAAAGCTGTTTACAGAACGTGGTTAACAACTGGGAAAAGAAAGAGCGAGTAAGATACTGGCAAAACCTCCCAGGTCTGAGACAGGCAAAACTATTTGTGACGTTCTGAAAGAGACGGGCTGATGAACTCATCGCTATGCCTAAAAAGGACGTCAGAATACTTGTGGGTCTGTTAACAGGCCACTGCCCACTTCGATATCACCTAAAGAAGATAGGCAAACTAACAACGGACATCTGCCGCTTCTGCGATATGGAAACTGAGGATGCCGAACATATAATAAGCTACTGTGAAGCATTGGGTCGAGCTAGATTCACAACACTCGGAAGTGATGTCCTAGCCCCTGACACCATCTCTAAGGTGACCTACACCGACCTTCTCCATTTCGCTAAAAAGTGGGGCGAAGGGGTTTTCAGTAAACCCTTTCTTGTAGGCTAATATAGCCTGGAGGCACTCCACAATAGACCTCATTAGGTCGCAGTGGAAGGAGTTTGTGAATCAACTCACCAATGACCTCCTACTTAATTAAAAAAAAAAAAAAAAAACGCCATGAGCGAAATCATCTGAACAAATGCTTTCCCTTTGGAAGACAACTGATGATGTCCGCGACGCCAGGAATGGCAGGCGGACGAAAACTTTACTTAACTTTTACAAAGCTATCGCCATATTGGAAATTCATTACTTTCGGTTAATCCACGGATGAAAATCTTTCGTGAAACGGTCAGATCCTGATCTGATTTCATTTCAATCCTGGCTCCGACCTTTATCACGCTATTATACTAGTTTTCAACCTCTATCAGTTTCATAGCAAATGTCGAAATTCTTGCATCAAGCTTAACTTCCCAAGTTCCCATCCAGTTATTGTGCTGGTTTAAAGTGTGGATGGTTCCTTATCACTTTCTTTGTGATCCTTGCAAGGAGCATAACTCCTAATATTCCCAACCTATTTTGATGACATTTTTAGGGACACTTTTGGTTTAGAGTGTAGAGGATTCCCTAACAGTTTCATAGTGATCGGATCACGGTACCCAATGCGCACACAAACGTAAAATTCCTTGAAACAAGCTAAATTCCCCAAGTTGTCATCCAATTTTGATGACATTTTTAAGGATTCTGCTGTGATTTGTGCTGATCGAGGTACAATTAATCGAAATACCTTGCGCACGCTCAAACCATCCTCGATTTTCTTCCGATTCCGGTGAAATATGTGGAGATGGTGGGACTGTTAGTATCTAATCATCAATTTAGACTGATAATAAATATTTTCATCCATTGGGCATTCAATATCGCAAATACGTTCAACCATAATTTTCTCATTGCCTAGTTCGATTTTTGGTTTATTATTTTCAATAATAAGCCTTTGGAATCGAGCAAGAAAAAAAAAAAAATTAACCCCCCGTCAAAATTTGATGTTTTACGTTTCAAGGTACGTAGGATACGAAAATCGAATAAAAAAATTTCCGTCCGTCCGCCGTACGCCGTACGCGGCACTTTTCTTAGCAACACTGGACCGATTTGGTTCAAATTTGGTATGTAGGCTCCATTTGGGGTCTAGTTGTGCCGCGAAGCTTTTGGTTGATGTAGGTCACTTCTAAGGGGTGAAAATTAAGGGTTGAAATTTTCAAGAGTGCCCTAGCTCGAAAACTCTCGAAATAAAGGTATCGTTTTTTCACCAATTTTAAATAGTACTGAATTTTTAAAAATTTTTGAGACCACCCGGAGCTCTGTAGGACAAACCGTTCGGTCCCTACGAGTACTTGAAGGTTTTCCTTCGATAAAACAGAATCATGAATGTGAAACGCAAAAGAGGTCTAATCTCCATTCAAATTTTATCGGACTAAAATGCGATCGCTGTTCATTTCTTCGATTTGTATACAGTTTTGCCTTCTGCGTAACCAGTAATCAAATTTCCATATGAAGCTTTCTATTTTTCCAATCGAGTGTGAAGCGTTTAGTTCTTTCTAATAAACTTGATTGTGAAGGTGTGAAGCCAGTATGGTGTGGTAGGTAGTACCTAGCTGGTAGGTAAAAAAAATGTTGGTGGGTAAAAAACGCTGCAAATCATTAATCAAAGGCTTCTTCACTCTTCAGATCACTGATCAGCTGAGTGAGCTCCGAAGCCATTTTCAATCCTATTGAATGGAAGTGCTCTTCCAGGCGTCTCCAGCATTCGAGGAGATCTTCTTCACTCTTCAGATCACTGATCAACTGAGTGAGCTTCAAAGCCATTTTTACTCCTATTGAATGGAAGTGCTCTTCCAGGCGTCTCCAGCATTCGAGGAGATCTTCTTCACTCTTCAGATCACTGATCAGCTGAGTGAGCTCCAAAACCATTTTTACTCCTATTGAATGGAAGTGCTCTTCCAGGCGTCTCCAGCATTCGAGGAGATCTTCTTCACTCTTCAGATCACTGATCAGCTGAGTGAGCTCCAAAGCCATTTTCAATCCTATTGAACGCAGGAAGCTGAAATTTGAGAGGGAAGGTCAAGGGAGAATACAGATGGTGGTAGGTGCTATTGATGGAGAACCACTGATCTATACAGAAGGGTGATCTATACAGAAAATAATAAACCTTTGAGCAATGATTTGCAGTGTTTTTCAAACTGCGTTGATTAGTTGGTGGTTCTGATGATCTTCCAACATCATTTCATTCCCTATCAAGTTTAAATAGTCCATTCCCTCATCATTCTCTATAAACGTACCAAATTGTGTGAAAGTCGGTTGAGCTGTTTGGCTATAATCGATATTGGTCTGACAAACAGATTTATATAAGGGCATTCGTATAGGTGAATATTATTCCTAATGGCTCTCTCTCCCTCTTTCAGATTATTGGACTGTGATTTTGCGGATTGAGCTCTACAAATTCTCATCGGCCTACCCACAGTATTACCTGAGACGTAATTCTCCGCGCCATCGATTTTATAGTATAGAGCTCTCATTGATTCGTCGCGATTTCTGTTTCAATTTTTGAGTTAATGCGAGAGCAACCGACCTGCTTAACTTTTTATTGTTTGTCATTCAGTTTTACGATTCCCCGAGGAATTAAGTTTTATCGCCTTCTGTTACGCAGTCTCTCGTTGCAGTCTTAGATATTGTTACCAGCCTGCACTGAATTAATATTGTATAATATATATAATACTATTGTGTAATATTATACGCAAGTGTTAATAGATGATGCATTCCAGTTAAAAGTTCATAGTTGTTAATTTTGTTCATAGTTTATATTAATCTTACAATTATGATTGATTGTTCTAGTGTAACTTTTTTTTTGTATTTTATGGATTTATATTGTTGAAAATGTATTTTTTTTCTGTTTTGACAATGCATAATAGCAAAAGAGGTACCGGTGTACTAAGCAACAAATTTCGCGTTTTATGCAGATCAATGCAATGCCCCGGTTCAAGATGCGTACATTTAGTCGCTTTCCTGTCAAATTATATTTTACTAGTGGTTTTTTTCAGGTTGTTCCCTGGTTTTAGTGTAACTTTTCAACGTCAATACAAATTTGTACATTTTATGTTCAATGTTGGCGAAGGGTAATGAAACTAGAACTTTACCTAATCCATCCACACTAAAAATGGCGACAAAATAAAAAACTGGGTAAAATTTCGTAACTAATAGGTCTTGATTTCAAAAATATAACAAATAAAATAATAAATCTTCCCAAAGTTCAATAAAATGGAGCGCTCGATTCTGGCCATTCGATTTCCGTGTTTTCAAACATGAGGTTGTACTTCATCTCACTTTGTTACAATGGGAATCATTTCTTGAGAATTTTTTTCATGAATGAAGCAACGTTTGATTGAGATAAGTAAACGTTTAAGGTGGAAAAATGCCTCTTCTTCGATTTTGTTTCAAAGTAATCACCACTCAGAGAATCCAACTTGAACTTCCAAATCTTGAGTCAATCGCTGTGAACTCTTGTTGGCAGGGTCCAATCTGGTGTCAACAAAGAGTGCAGGAGGATCATTTTCGACCTCCATCGAGCAATAGTTCGAATTTTGTGAATGATTTTGCGTATATATTTGCAGAATACGAAATTAAATATTGTGTGCTCCTGCTCTTGGGCTGAACGAGTGCACCTGCTCACTAACTTTGATTTTTTAAAGATTAGAAACCCCCACAATGGAATTTTATGGTAATGAAACCGTCACTAAAATTTCTTAAAGTGTAAAAACTTGCGTTTAATCATGGAAAATTTGGAAAAGTAGGTTTCTTCATTAATTAGGTTTCTTCAAGTTCTTCATTAATTATTTCAATTTAACACATGATTTCGGAGTATTTTTTCACTCTGAATCACGTGGTAATACCGGTTTCTGATCCTCGATCATTCCTTTAAGGTAAATGACCTTGACCAATTATTCAGTTACTACTGCAATCAATAACCTTGACGGGGTGATAGTGCATCGGAAGACATCGCCAAGAGATTCAGTGAGTGAAAACACCCCGTAAATCATTACCACATCGACACCTGCGCTCAATGGTGCTGTGTCCGAACATGTCGATTGATTTCGGTTTCGAAGGATTTCTCTGGTCCTTTCGTGTGAGATTTGTACGTAACAATTTTGGAGTGGGGAATCGAATGAGTCCGTTTCCGTTTGAGAGGCCATGTCCTGACGAATCCATCAATACTAAAACCTCAATCCATTAAACCTTTTTCCTGAGAACGGTTCAAGTTAGCAAACAATTTTATTTTGAGGGCGAATTATCAGAAATGTGGGTTATTAGAAAGCCGTGATATACCCTAAAAACTTGAAGGAAAAACTGTTGGAACTTATATCGAAACCCTCTCTCAGTGGATGTATTGAGACCGCCTCCTCTTATATATATAAATTATTAAGTTAAATATTAAACACTTTGACTAGTCAATTGAAACATTTTTAAATTAATTTAACTTTGAAGCAAATACTTTCAAACTTCAGACAAACACATTGAACCACAACCGAATGAACCTTAATTATTATTTTTTAATATATAGGTACTAGATACCTGCATAGCTGGCTCAAATTTAATCTCATTTTCGAAACTTTCATTGATTTAAAGTTTCAAACCACTTCAAAAACGTGTATTGAACTGCTCAGAATTGTTTTGTCGAAAGTTTTGAATTGATTCTTGTTCATTGCGTGAAATGAATTATTCTGCAGCTGCTGCCTTATATACGATTTTCTGTTGATCAGACACTTGGGTTGGCACGCAGTTGTCTCATCTCCTGACAGCGATATCTTGAATGCCATTATCTAGTTGAAGATTACGCTTGTGGCTTCCGTCAGTTTATTGTCGATTTCAAATATACCGTGCATAATATTGTTTCTATATTTTATAAACATGTTGATTTTCTAATATGTATTATAAGATTGGATTCGAGATGGCGCAAAAACGGTTAAATATTGACGCAAAACTGATACCTTGAATTTAGTTGGATTTCATAACTCTTCTGTCTTGATTCTGTTTTTTGCTTTCGAGTCCTCCAAGGTTGCTGAAGCATTGTTTTTGCTTTCCGAAGTTAAAAAAAAAGTTCTCCAAAATCAAAATTTCCACTCGCGTTTTACGTTTCGGACCTTCCTGAACAATTTTGGTTTCGTATCTGTTTGTCTGTCACGAAATCCTTGTAACGGGCAAAACTGTACGAAATTATTGTCCGATTCCGATGAAATTTCAGGGTTTGGGCGGGTTGGCGTGTAGATGGTCCCTTATGTGGTTAGTGGAAGGCACATTGATATCGGATCATAAAATCGAGTTATGGATACGAGGAAACTATGTGCCACACCCACTTAGCAGACTTTTCCCCCTTATTTTGTTAATTTCAAAGGTTTGGTTGCTTATGAACCTGTATGAACCTATATGTACCATTATGTCTTAAATATCCCACTAATGTCTTCTGAACTGGACAAGACAAATTTAGAGGAGGTTATTTAGAAGGTTTTTGATCTCTGGGTATTTTCTGCAGGACTGATGATTAATTTGAAACACCTTGTGTGATGGTCAGTTTTACTATTTATCAGAACGCAATTCTTGTTAACGTAGCCGGCAAGTCGACACTTCAAACAACCTTTCACCATTCACCCTTGGTGAATTTCACCTTTCACCCATTCATCCCTTTCACCATTTGGGTACCACCGTAAGATTCTTCCCTTTCTAATCCATGCACTCCCTTTCACCCAGATGTTATAAATAGACTACTCTTTAGGCTGATGATGGCCTCATGTACTCGACTTGCTAATTATTCTAAAAAATTGTAATGTTTCATATTTTTTGGAAATATTTTTGTTTTCTGTGCTATATCATGGGAATTGCGAATAGGCAGGTAACTCAACTATTGCGCAACTATTGTTGAACTCAGCTAGGTTAGACCAAAATGAGATAATAGCTAATAAAAATGTCAAAGATGAGGATAATATGATCCTCATACCTTAAGTTTAAAAATGAGCTCAATAGAATTGCTTTTGTATAAGTTGGATTATAGGTGTGGATAACTGGAAAATCGTTGGCGATCAAACACTTGATGTCAGTTGCCAGTCAATGTTAATAACGGGAACTGTGACCACCACGAGCTTTTTCACCAACTTAACCCATTTCAAGCCGAGGGTAGAAATAACAGAGTAATGGAAGGAGGAGATTGAACTATTTTACAGAATGGCGGCCGAAATAAAACATAATTTGCTCTCCAATCGAGAGCGAAAATGCACCAAATTTTATGAATTTAAAATGTTGTAAGATTTGAGAGGTCTCAATTTTTCCAAATCGATATGATTTATCCATTTCATTGTTAAAAATCTGAAAAAAAAATCTAGATAAAATGTAAAAATCTATTCATGGACCGGAATTTGTTTCGACTTACGGCCCCAGAACGCTCACTCGCCCAGGATCGAATTTGAACCACCATAATTACGCTTTCGGCCAAAAGGCATCTTTCAAAAAAATTCCCCAAATCTTATTGAAAATTTTTTTTTTGAAAAGTTTAAGAACTGCATGAAAGAGACAAAGATCAAGAGACCTACAAGAGAGACCTCCTCCAAGAGAGATCTTCTACAAAGATTTTCCACTATTTCAATATTTAAAAAAATCATTATTATGATATTAAAATGATTATATTATGATATTAAATGATTATTATTATTATGATATTTAAAAAAATCATTATTATGACGATGCAAAAATGCATCAGTGGCCGGAAATGGGTTAATTTCATATTAGTTCGAGATTGTTGCGTATTGTTAGTCAGTTATTCGCTCTACTGAATGATGAGCCAGATATTGTCGATAACCTAGAAAATATTTTTAAGGTGCCGTTAACCGATACAGACTTCCTTAACATGAATAATAAATGTGTGCACTCATTGTTGAATGTGGACAGCTAGAGGGTTTAATACTCCTCAGTTGTTATTCAATTTACTTTACGTTTATTTAGTTTAAAAAATACCTAGTTTAGATTCCATTCATCACGATATTACGACTTACATTTCTTCGATGTCATTTTAAAAGTTAGTTGTGTGAATATGTTGGTTGAATCGGTGGAATCAATTGTACGTTTCTTGAACCTGTCAACACCAAAAAGCTAGTTAATTTTGAGGGACCCCCAATTAGTGGTGGCAGAAGCAACTTGTATCTTCATCAATCCCAAAGTTGAACGATTTATGTGATATATTGTTTTAGTTATTGTAGTAGACGGTGCAAAATAAATGAGCTGGTCAAAATTATCAAGATGGATACTTTTCATGGGAACAGGCTTCACGTTAGTGATGGCGTCTTCAAGAAGGTTGGAACTTAGAGCCTTACAAAATCAAAATTATTTTTTTTTGCAAATTTTCAGTCGCTTAGGGGGATCAACTTGTGGTTTTGGATTTTTGAGGGTCTGAGATGTATCATATCTGTGGAATTATTTCATGTAGTTCTCCAATTTTCCAGACGCACGAGGTGAAGTTCACTCATGTTATTGCAAAAAATTCGTCAGAGAGGGTCGGTTACGAGTATTTGTTATGAACATAACCTAACTGTGAGGATTCGCAATGCCAGTAGTGTAAATAGAAGAGTGTAAACAACTGAGCAAACGACGAATTGAAATCTTGACATGAATTGCGTACTCATGATAAACTTTTTCCCCTTTAAGAACGTGTCTGTTGTAAGGGAATACAATACGTTTGTAATTTTCAATGTTTAATCATGGCGGCGGTGATACCTTTCGCTAAAAGAAGTGTCCGTTAGGGAGGGTGATTGCTCCAGAGGTCACAACACTTTGTTTTCCCTTCGAAGACGAAATATGCGAAAAAAAGGAGTATCCGATAAAAGAGGGATTTGCGAGTACATTTATTTTTGAAGTTATAGAAATAATGTTGAATTCTAGTCTGTTAGGGTTTTGAAAATCATAAGTAGTTTTTAAGCGTTTTCTTCAGGAAAAGATTGTGTAAGCCTAGTGGAGAGAGCTGAATGTGATTGTATTAACTGTATATACCCTGAAAACTATATACTATATTTTTCTTTAGTAAAATGTATATTTTACTATTCAAGAGAGACTATCACAGTGTCATAATAATGTACAGGTATATTTTCATCTGTTGGTAATAAATGTTTATACGCTATCGTATTTTTGTACCAATTGTTTCAATGCCCTCTTCAATATTTGGTGGATATCAACCTAATTTGTTTTTGCTGTCAAGTGCGAACGTTTTTGAAACTCACATGAATAGTGTGGTTGGAATATACAGGGTGTAAGCCTAACTGGTCTGCCATACGGTACCAGTCGATTCTACAACTAATTTGCAACAAAAAATGTCCCCTAGCGATTTTTTTAAAACCCTTCGTTTTCGAGTTAACTTTAAACTTTTTTTTCGTGATTTTGACCTTATGTCATTAAATCGGTCATAACTCCTTTAATTTGCTGTGTAAATTACAATTTGAGGATACCGTTGGAAAGAGCATTAAATTTCCTATCGGATAGATACCTAACTTCTTTTTAAGTCAAGGTTTGAGACATGAAAACGTCCTCTAAAAAGATAATTTTATGTAATTTTGGAAACCTCGCATTTTTTCAATCTCAAATTGAACCACGAGAACCCATACTTTTTCAAGATGCAAGAACAGTGAAAACTGCGCCAGAATCTCTGCTTTCCAATGGTATAGTCAAAACATATTAGTTGTACAAAATTCTACAAATTAGTTGTAGAATCGACTGGTACCGTATGGCAGACCAGTTAGGCTTACACCCTGTATATTTTTTGCGGGGGTTTCAAGTGTCAATTGCTACTAGCAGATCACTAGTACTTCGTATTGCCCCACATGGGAACTGAGCGGGGATTTTTCGTTCAAACTGAATCGATTCTTAAATTGAACTGATTCAAAGTAACTGATGGTCATTGTTGTGCCTCCAGGATATGTCGTATTTCACAAATAAAACCAACGGTCTCTTTCCCTCGGAAATCAGGTCACCAACGTACAGACTCTCCAACGGACAACAGACCTCCCCTCCGGGAGGAATAGAATCCGGAGGTGGGGGTACAAGTAGGTACATATACCCGATTCCCGAGGAAAAGAGACATACCATTCTCTAAACCAACAAACGTCTACTCTCATTCAAACCAACCTGAAAACCTCTAAAAAGAACTTAGGAAAATAAACTCCCGAAGTGAGCCGGTTTTCCACAGACCAGAAACTACACCTTTAATAATCCTCCAATTTTAGTAAATTCACTTGTTGAGCCGGTTTTTCATAGATCAGAGGCTATTTTTCTTTAATTGTGTGAGAAAAAATCGGACAAACGCTGTTCTTCACAATTTTTTCGTAGAATTCAAAAATGACAAAATTGCGCAGCACGCAATCGTGCACAACCATATCATCGTTTTTTCAAATGGGAACCCCCATTTTTCATTGCAGATTCGAATTCTACGTCAAATTTTATGAACATTTTACTTCGACAACGTTTTTTTTTTTGGACGCGCACAACCCGCTCAGCGAGTGCTCAAAGATGCGCAACCCAGAGATTGCGCCAAAGTTGAGATGAAGGTAGACCTTAAGTGTGGCACATTACTTAGCTGTGTTTTTACACGCTGAATCGCGTGGTGGTGTCCCTTTCTTGATTTTATTTCATTTTACCTCATTTACAGCCAAAGAAGTCAATTTTTGAGGAGGAAATCACCGAATTTCCGTGGAATTTTTTCCGAGTATCGTTTCCTTCACAAATTATTTCTTCTCTGACACAATTTTATAAATCTTACAGTATTTTTACACTTCAATGGGATGATTCATTACCCTTCATAGGAAAGTCGATGATTTCCTCCTCAAATAGTGACTTTTTCGGCTGTAAATAAGGTAAAATGAAATCAAATCAAGAAAGGGACATCACCATGCGATTCAGCGTGGAAAAACAGTGCTAAGTAATGTGCCACACATGAGGTCTACCTTCATCTCAACTATGGCGCAATCCCTGGGTTGCGCATCTTTGAGCGCTCGCTGAGCTGGTTGTGCGCGTCTAAAAAAAAAGTTGTCCAAGTTAAATGTTCATAAAATTTGAAGCAGAATTCGAATCTGCAATAAAAAATGGGGGTTTCCATGTGAAAAAACAAAGTTGATCATGGTTGCGCAATCGTGCGCAATTGCGTGTGCGCAATTTTGTCATTTTTGAATTCTACGCAAAAAATTATGAATAATAGCGTTTGTCCGATTTTTTTCTCATACAATTAGAGAAAATAAGTGGGGGGAGCGTAGTTACTTGGACACCCTGTATACTTCCCGTAAAATCATTCCTAGTTATTCACCTTCAACTTTGAGTCAGATCCCTTTATTCATAATCTATCTAGTAATTCAGTTCAAATTCTCAAACCTCCACAGTCATTAAAGATCTTACACCAAGCGTGATAACTCCAATCTCGATAGCAGATTTTTATTACGGATTTGCCATTGTTTTTGCACCATATTTTCGCGCAAGGTTCTCTTATCAAGTTTGTTTTGAAACAGAAAGGACCAGCATAACATCGTTATCCGAGAGTTGAGTGCCCTCATTCATAATGAAACTTGGTTCTTGTTATCTAGGAAGCACAACTGAGTTTCATGAAACTCTATTCGAAAACGCTGCCCTCAAAATTTGTTGGTTTGCGTTTCAAGGTACGTAGAATCCGAAAATCGAATAAAAATTTGGCCGGCCGTCCGCGGCACTTCCCTTAGTTACCATGGACCGATTTTGATGAAGTTAGGCACCTATGTGGTCTCCATTTGGGGTCTAGTTGTGCCCCGAAGCTATTGGTTGATGTAGGTCACTTCTAAGGGTTGAAATTTTGAAAACGCCCTAACTCTCATTATTTTCAATAATGAACCTTTGGAATCGACCAACAAAAAAATTGTTTAACCCCCCTCAAAATTTGTTGGTTTACGTTTCAAGGTACGTAGAATCCAAAAATCGAATAAAAATTTGGCCGTCCGTCTGCCGTACGCGGCACTTTCCCCACTTAGCATTGGCCGATTTTGATGAAATTTGGTATGTAGGCTCCATTAGGGGTCTAGTTGTGCCCCGAAGCTATTGGTTAATGTAGGTCACTTTTAAGGGTTGAAATTTTGAAAACAAGGGTTGGACGTACGATGAATCAGAAACACGAGTGTGAATCGCAAAAGAGGCCTAATCTCCGTTCAAATTTTAGCTGACCGAAATACCATCGATGTTTTTCTTCATGTTGGTTGGTGGTAACAGTGGTTTTTTACCGTCATCGTATACGCTTCGACCCCTGAAAGCCACTTCTGCACTGCCTCCTTCATCTCATCTTACGAAGAACGTTTTCCGTCCAAGAATCCATTCAATTTGGCGTAGAGATGATAATCAGAGGACACAAGGACTCGTAATTAGAATAATTTCTTAATCGTGTTGCTGTTCGTAAAGTAAAAAAATCATCAACATGATCGTGAAAATCTAGTCTCACGTTCGGAAATTCATCAGTGAAATTTCTCAAAAATACAATCAGGAATTAATTGAGTATATTGTCCACCTAACTTTGCATATACTAACTTGTTCATTTATGTAAGTACATATTTTGAGGGTGCTCTATAGGTCTAACTTTCAATAGAATTTCGAGATTTTCGGTGATTTATGATCTATTGCAAGCAGCGCTACGTTTCTTACAGTAATACTCCAACTAGTAGAAAATAGACAATATAAAAATGGCTATTATCGGTTAAAATGGTTCATTGAAAATTCATGCTGCAAGACTGAAACGATTGTGCAGCCACAATACATTATATTCATGGGTCAATCCTGCCCCGTTGTTTGTCATTTAAGACGTTGTGTTGGTAAGTATAAAGGAATGAAACAAATATGTAGGATGGTGAGGTAATTTTTTTTATTGAGATGCAGTCATGAAACCAATACCTACCTACCTATGTTGCAGAAAGTAGTAAGTTCTTCAGATTTCTTTGAGTAAAAATTTATAGGTAAGAAGTTACCTACGTAGAGTGGGTTGAGTGATGGAGGTACCCTCTGTAACAGCGCATTATTGGGTAACAGAATCAAGCGTAGTTGTATCAGATTGGACGCCCGCTCAGTTGAAAATGAGGTCACGGTAGTTCTGGAGAAGATAGTAGATTGAAGTTCTGCAAGAAGTTGACATCCTCACGACGGTCATCCTGTCAGCACGTTCGAAGTTTGCTTTGACGATCTCGTAGTAACGACCATCGCTGTAAAGATATTTAAGGATTATTTTGAATGGATAAACCTTGATGAGCACAAAATTCTTTCGAGAGTTGGGTTGACACATAGGTCCTACTTCATGTACAGCGAGAACGATACCAACTTAATTAACCTAGCTGTGTGGTGATCAGCTACCTCTTCGCATTTCTGTTCATTCACTTCCTTAGCTCAGTGGTAGCGAGCTCCGACTCAGAAGTGTAAATATAGTTTCGTCGGAACGATAGGAGGTCGATCCCCGGTCGAGGGAAGATAACTTTTGATGAAATAACACGAATTAATTATTGTTCTCAGAGAATGCTGAGGAGACCTTCGAGTTCTACCGACTGCGCCACTTTGTTGAATCATCAAAAATTAACTTTCCTCGACCGGGGATCGATCTCCTATCGTTCCGACTAAACTATATTTACACTTCTGTGACCGACTAAACTATATTTACACCTCGCTACCACTGAGCTAAGGAAGTGACAACAACAACAGCTGCAACGGAGATTCTCTAGAATAGGTATAAGTTTAGATCTAACTTCTCTGCTATAAAGGTGTCTACAATAAATACATGGTACTTACAAACTAGGAAGTTAAGTAGTAGTACTATAGGTAGTTACGAGGTACATCCGTATCGTACATTTAACCCTCCCTGTGATCCCACTAGTGGTAGGGAAAATAATAAGTTGTGACCACCCCCTTCTTTTTCTAAGGTGTAAAGATTATACCAAAATACTATTTAAATCATGCACAAACAGAACACCATTTTATTCAATAAATTCGGATTTTACGTCATGTTTTTGAAAAAAATTACCCATCAGTCGATGTTGAGTCCTGGATAACGTGGAGAAATTTCAATTAAATCGTTACTTGGTGTAATTCACTCTGAAATGGAACAACCAAGCTCCAATGTTGATGAAATTTTCAGACAATATGCGTATTAGTACCTACCTAGATTTTCCCCTATAAATTGCATCCTTGCCGCACCAAACCTAGTACCGTCTACACAAGCGCAATCGATTAATTTGATTTCTATAAATCATTAATTTTTCACAATCTGTTGGTGAAAATTATTTAGTTTAGGATGGATAGTTTACTTTTACTCAATAAATAACAATTTAGCATCATTAACCAATTCATTCATTAAAGTTTAAAAAAAATCCTCAATCAACTATTCTCACCTCAGCACGAAGCTCTTGAGCTTGAGACATCTGACCCGGATAATATCGATCGCTTTCTGAGATTTGTCTGAAAATCGAAGGTTCTCGGGGTCCCAGCGAAGTTCAAGGCGCTCGAGCTGGGTACAATGTGTTGCGATACCGTCCATCAGTTGGTCCACGTGAATGTTGACGCCGAGCCTTTCAGGTGTTCCCATCATTAAAATCCTGAAAACTCAACAAATTTAATTGAAATGAAAAACCACTTTTTATTTTGGTCGAAAGCGTTTTTTCTTTTGATGAATTTTTTATAAGTGACAAGTCGCCTATGTTGATCTAGTTCTATGCTAGTACCTTTCTGTTGTAATAAAATATTTGTATAATTGATGATGATAAATTTAATGGGTCCAAATTTTAAATGTTTTCACTAGCTCTATAGATAGATAGATATTTATTAATAAGTAGGTGCTGTTAAAGGGAAAGCCGAAGTCTATGCAGATGGTTCATCTATTGGGGGGGAGGGAGTTGACTTTTTTTATTGTTCAAATCCAAAGATCTATTATTAAAAATATTAAACCAAAATGTCCCCTAGAAAATTTTTAAACTCCTTGTTTTTCCAATTTTTTTTTCAAATTAAATTTTTTTCGAGTTTTTGACCTTATTTTACTAAAATTACCATTAGAACCTTAATTTTTTAAATGAAAAGTTTTCCCGTAGAGTGTGTTTCAAAAACATCATGTAATAAGGGTTTAAAAATGATTACACAAGGGTTTATAATTTTTCTGTGAAGATCACTCGCCTGCAAAGAACACAGCTTTGCCATTCACACTACCTACCAACCATATTTTCGCTTCAGAATCAAGTTTATTTTGAAGAAATAAAGACTTCACACTCAATTCGAAGAAATAGGGAGTTGTGGGTTCAATGGGAAGTTTGATAACTGGTTGCTGAGGACGTAAAACAAAGTACGACTCGAGAAACGAATAGCGATCGCATTTTGGTCAGCTAAAACTTGAACGGTGATTGTGATTCACAATGACAATAATAATTTGTTGTAGGTAACCATTTAATTTGGCGCCCATGACCACTCGAAGGTTGCATGTGCCTTAATAAAGAAAAAAAAGTGATTCACTATCGTGTTCCTGATTACTCAAAAGTCCAACCCATAAGTTCTCATGGGGAGCGAACGGTTGGTAACACAGAGCTCAGGGTGGTCTAATTCGATTCTAAAAATTCAATACTATTTCAAATTATTGAAAAAAAAAACGATACCGTTACGCCAAAAGTTTTTGAGCTAGAGCGTTTTGAAAAATGCTGCCCTTATTTTTCACCCCTTATGAGTGACTGACGACAAACAAATGCTTCGAGGCACAACCAGACTCCAAATCTAGACCATACCCCAAATTTCTGAAAAAAGTGCCGCGTACGGCGAATGGACGGCAAAATTTTTGTTCGATTTTTGGATTTTACGTACCTTGAAATGTAAACCAATAAATTTTGAGAGGGGTTAAATTATTTTTCTTGGTCTATTCCGAAGGTTTATTATTAAAAATGATAAACCAAAACCGGTCGAAAAAATGAACTTTTAAAAAGTTATCACAAATTTTACTTAGTTCTTTTTTCACGCACCAGATCTTCTCAAAATATTTTTGTGGCATCGGTGAGATGGAACATTTAATTTTATTTCCAACGGTTTCCTTATTTTTAAATTTACACGTTAAATTAAGGAAGCTATGGTCATTTTAGTAATATAAGGTAAAAAACAAAAAAATCTTTAATTAAAAAAAATTAGAAAAAGAAGGGGTTAAAAGAATTGCTAAGATACATTTTGGTTAACCTAATATTTTTAATAATAACGCGGGATATTTTTTGTTGGAAATTAGATGTTGACCCTTGAAAGTTGGACACCTTAGGACTATTCACCTTGTATACTCGTATTTATATTCATCAATGACTATGATAAGATGACTAAACAAATTGGTACCTAGCGTTGTTCAAAATGGGTAAAACAGACATCCAAAGTTGATCGGTGATGTGGGGCATCCCAGAAAGAACTAGTCCCAAGAGTTGACTTCCGTGTTTGGCGAGGAATTTGTGAAGGCCTTCGTCAGTCAGATTGTCTGAACTGTCCAGATCAAGTGCAACCAAGTTTTTGGTTATCCCTTGCTCCATCCACGCTTTCAGCACCTGAAATTTGGAGAATGGTTAAGTTGGTAATACAAGTACGAAGGTGATTTTGGTAGTTTTACACTTTCTGTAAAACTTCTGGTCAGTTCAATATTTCGTTATGGTAACAGTACGTAGTTACACTTTGACATTGTATTATATTTATCCTGGAGATACAGGATACTTTCAAAGCGAAGAAAATAGGGAGTTTTATTTGAATTTTCGACATTTTTTGCAATTTTGGGTGCTGAAAATCTTCAGCTTGATTCCCTGGATAAAGTTACTTTTACTTTTGCTCATCTTTTTCTGAATAAATACAGATTTTAACTGGAAAAATACCCCCCGAGGTAGGAGGGTCTCTCATCAACAGTCAACTCCAGCCTCCTGGCGATACCTCTTTGATCAAAGCTCTGCTTCCCCCCTTCCCTGTTTTCCGAAAGGGGTTGTTCGATAAACAGGAAAATATGGGAGAGTCACGGGAGGGATAACAATTTAAAACTGTCACAAGGTAGCCGTGGTTGGTAGATGAACTTATGACTTCATTTTTAATTTCGAGGTGAACTATGTACTCTTATGTTACATCCTACTTGAGCAAAAGTAATTGAAACACGAACGTGAATCTTCAGGAAGCATTTCTCACGTTCATGTTTTTATCCTCTTGAATAATTGTAAGGTAACCGTAACATGATTGTGAATCTTCATCATGATGTCTGGTGTCCGTTCTATGGACCATCCGTTCCGGTATATGGTTCTATGGCTCTTGCTTTTCATTTTGATGTGCTCTCAAAAGAGGATATCAACCTCCAGCTTACTGATGAAAACCCCTACAATCAAAGCCCCGTTTCTATAAATTCCTTCCCCTCCCTGTTTCATAAAAATATCGATAAATAAGATAAAATTAACAAATGAACTGAAATCCTTTTTAACAAATATGGACCTCAAAAGAGGTGATGGAAAAGCATTTAAAAGAGAAACTAATAATTACAACGTATTCAGATATTATGTTGGTATGCAGCACTTCCCGCTTGGGCGCTTCCTTACATCCCTCTCTCCCACTCCCACCTTCCTCTTCTCCTTTCATCCCTACGGTCGGGGACGGGTAAGTCCTGGGAGTCCTCCCCATTAAAATTTGATTTATTTATTTTTAATTTTTATTTATGCCGTGCTCCCTTCGTTACATCTTTGAGACCATAAATCTTTGAGGGGAGATCGATAACACAAAAAAACTAAAAATCACCGATGTGCCCATCTGCAGACACAAACATGTACGCAAGTGCTACTTCTATATTTACATGATCTGGTTGGTATTATACGCGTCGATAGTGCAATCGAGATGCTTAGTATGGGTAGGGAATGTTTGCTTTTCGAAGAGAAGAAGATGTAGAAGATTCTCAAGTATGTTTGTCTCTACCGATGTGTTTTGAGGCGACTTAAATGCATACCTACCTACCAACCAACCTGTATGCGTTGTTATTTTCTCCTTTTTAGCGGTTTGCCATAATCTGTTTTAAAATCAATCCGTTTTTCACTAAGAAGGTTTTAATTAAATTTTTTAAATATTATTTTGTATTCCACTTTTTAGTGGTTCTTATTCTTTTTTGTCATCCAATGAAACTCCGAATTGAAGACATTCCCTCTTTGCATCTTCGGCGGTTTTGAAGTGGGGAAAAATCATTTATGGACAAAATAAAATTATTGCTCGTTTTCAATTACAGTATTTTTTATGAGACCATTTCAAAGCAGATGTTTTGCCATATCTTAAAAGAAGTGCATCAAAAGTTCCCTCCATTTTCGTCAAATTAGTCAATTGGTGTTCAAATTCTACCGTTCGTTATCTACTGGCCGGAATGTGTTTTCAATATCAGATAATTTATGATATTGAAATTTTTTTTCGAAATCTTTTATTTTTTCTGGGTATAGGTATCTTCTCAAGTAACACTCTTGAATTTTTTTCGAGATAAAACTTGAGAATTTAAAATATTAGAATTTTTTTTCGAGATGCAACTTGGGAATTAAAAATATTAGGTAAATTTATAGAAAATTGAGCATTAGGTACGAACCGAGTCGTTGAATCCATTGATTTGTCCAGCTCTGAGGAGTCTCAAACTGGGTATCCTGGTGAGCATGTCTATGAGGCAGTCCGTTGACAAGTCGGTGGCTGTGATGTCTAGTTCCTGGACTGAGGACTTTTCCCACTCAACTGCCATTACATGTTCGCTTTGAAGACCTAAATTGAATAGATCATTAATTAGGTAGGCGAACCAACCATCTGACAAAGAATGTCTTTTTAAATGTGGAATTAAAAGTGTTTTTCCAATCAGATGCCAATATTATAAGTAGGGAGAAGGGATAAAAAGTCGAGAATTTAAATTGGGATTGAGATTGAGAAGTAAGAATTTACAGTATTGACACCCAGAGGATACGAGCTCATAGCGGCGTCCACACTTTGCGGGTTGATGGTGGGCACCCTGTAGGATCCATAAAGGCGATCAGCATCAGACGGAGCTACATTTCGCCAGCCACAGCGCAAAATCTTATAGGTACATTTTTGGCCTAGAACGCTTCTTATCTCTACGACGATTTATAAAAACCAAGTTGGAATCCCAACGGAATCCATCATGGAGTAAAATATATTTCACAAGGTATTCTTTCAGAAAATTTTAGATTTTTCCACATATTAAGATTCCAAATTTACCACATATCAAGATTTGAGGATGAAAATTGCCACTAAAACCTTAAAATACAATGTTTCCTTGATTTTTGTGTGAAAAATGTGTCCCTTATTATTCCAAACGTGTGCTCTTATTGCCATGTTAACATGCAGTATATTTGGAATCAGCGTAAAATTTCCTATACCAATACTTTACTAAGTATACATTATGCAATTTTCAAGATGCACTACTTACACAAGAAGATATTTAATATTGCTTGCAAGAAAACTGCAAGCCGACTAAGGGATCGGGATTGTAGTGTGGGCGTGTGGATCACCCTCAGTCAGATTGCAGATTTCTTGCTGGCAGCATTGTATGTGTAGTGCATTTTGAATAAGTTGTAAAATATATTTGATTGAGTATGCTTATAGGGAATAGTACACTGATTCTAAATATACCACGTGTAAACTTGTTTCGACCAATAAGGGCCAAATTTCAAAGAAAAAAAAAATATATATATAGATAGTAAATATTGAAAAACGTGTTTTTTAAGAGTTTTAGTGGCAAATTTAATTCTTAACATCTTTAGATGTGTTAAATTAGGAATAATCAGCGTAGAATTGCCTGCAAGAATGCCTTATCAACTATATTTTATAAAATGTTCAAAATGTGTTCAAGAAATATTGCTTGCAAGAAAACTGCAAGCCGACTAGGGTGACCCACCCAGGCGCCTCCGCGCGTCCACACTACAAATAATGTAATATCGTTGGAACGCCTTTGCGGATCCTATAGAGTGCCCAGCCTCAATCCGCAATCCGGTGGATACCGCTTTAGCGTTCGAATTATAAGCCGAATTTCTAGTATTGTCAGGAAAAGGAAAATTGAGAGGAAATAAAGGTAGTTCTTACTTGTTCCATTCATGAGAAGGCACGTTAGTCTTTTACTCCTCTGGAAGAGCGTCTTCATGGTAGACCCTGTTACCTTATTGCAGTAATTTACAGCCAAGCATTCCAACTGCAAGTTTCAAAGTAGCGCAAATATTTTAATTATTCATAAATATCTTTGGGCAAATCTAGGGGCAAATCTGCTGTTATTTTCTCATGCGATTGATAATCAGAACATTTCATTTCTCTACTGCCATTTTCAGTGTATTTAAATAGTGTGTACTTGGGAACATGGAATCGAAACCCCAAAATTTGGAAAACGATGCAGATCATTACACAATTGTTTCTTATTATTCTGTATAGATCACCCTTCCTGCAAAGAACACGGCATTTCCATCATGTAACTAGAAACTTCATTTAAGTTAATGGCGCTAATATTCATAACAAATTTTGGTTCATGATGATAAGATAGGACTTCAAACGAATGATATGGAACTCTAACCGAAGAAAAAAAAAATCGCATTTGATCAGCTAAATTTTGAATGGAGACTTCTTTCAGTGAGCATCTTTTGCAATTCACATATTTCACAGTGATATGTGGATGTCAGCTGTCCGTTCGTCACATGCTTACGGAATGTCCTCTTTCCTGTGCTGTATCACCTCAACTTCCTCCGAATCTTGAACAACTTTTGGGAAACGATTCTACTCACCTGAAGATTGTTTTCGACAAAATGAAAACTTGGCTTCTATATCATGATTTGTAACCTGAACTATTAATATTTAATCATCAACAGTAATTGGCACCCATGACTAAATGAGATTAAATGTGCCTAATTAAATGACGAAAAAAGAAAGAAAACGATTCACATTCGTGTTTTTGCTCAATCGTTCTACCTAATTTGTCCGTATAGGGACAGACGTAGAGCAGTGGGAGCTTGTGGGTCAGTTGGTCCCACAGAGTTCTGAGTGGTCTCATTCGATTCTAAAAATTCAAAACTATTTTAAATTTATGAAAAAAAAATACTTTCATCACAAACTTTTTTGAACCTGGCTGTATTGAAAGTTTCAACCCCTATTTTTCACCCCTCAGGAGTGACTGACACTAGCCAAAAGCTTCGGGGCAATACTGCACCCCAAATATACCAAAAGTACCAAATTTCATCAAAATCGGTCCATGGTAACGGCGGATGGACGGAAAAACTGTTATTCGATATATGGATTCTACGTACCTACTCTGAAACGCAGATCATCAAATTTTGAGGAGGGTTAAAAAATTTGATTTTCTTGCTAAATTCCAAAGGTTTATTATTAAAAATAATAAACCAAAATAAAGAAATTTTATATTGTGAATAAACAAACTATATTTAATACTCAGTTTATAAGATAGGCAACACATCGTTTTATATACCCATGTACGGTAGGTCGCTTGGTATTTTCATTCATAAGTACTTGTGATTATTTTCACTACTAAACCTGTAAGCCTAGGTTTGATTAGTATTTTACTTCTCCATATTGGTGTCTTTATTGAAGTAGTATACCCCGTTCACACGAATTTGGGAGGATACCATGGTAAAATTGAGGAAAATAATGTAAAATATATTCAAAACTTATTGTTGTTTGACTTCTTAGAACTCTACTGCCCAATTCTATTGGTTCTGGACAATATTAAACTAGATATTATTATATACGGTCGTCCTTTTACAAGTTTTCAGTGTCAAGTAGTATTTTTGAAATAAATAGTATTGTGGAACCATTAAATGGTTGATACATGTTTAAATGGTTGATAAATTGATAATTAATTTTGATAAATTTTATGAAAATCATAAAAAGAAAAAGTTATATACCTCTCCAATCATCAATCGTCTAAGTATAGGTAACTCGAGTTTTTCAAAAATAAATATATCATGATATTTCAATGGGTGCCGAAAATGTGTTAAATCAGAATGAGGGCAATAAGTAGTCACCTACAGTTAGCCTATTCAAATTTAATTTCAATCTCTACCAACCTGAATACAGTTGGAGCTGAAGGCATCTATATGGCTGTCATCCACGAAGTTTATGCCGTATAAATTTATAACTCTCAGGTTAGGGGTTGCTGATTTCAGCTTGTGGACGTTAATGACTTCGTAAACTTCTTCTTCCTCCTCTTCGACTTTCTCGTAAGTTCCTGTTGGCCAAATAGAGGAAGCTTAAGTTAACATTTATTTGCGCATGTTCTTCCTTGCATTAACCTACTTGTTGAAAAGAGAACAACTGAAATAAATTGATAAATGAACTACTGAATAAATTGGATCATCATCATTTTTTAGCATATCCTCCCACGATCCTTGAAAATTTAATTGAAATCGTGTGAGAGTTGTGGAAGTTTTGCGTACTGTAAAGATATGTGTACACATACCTATGATCGACAGACACGGAATCAAATTTGTTTTGGACGGAGAAAGAAAAGCACTCGGAATAAATTGATGGTTGCATAATTGATTAATCTCACCGATCAAATGGAGAATTTCCAAGCCGTTGATGAAGTTATATATTTTCCTCATGAAACCTTCCATAAAAATGACTTCACTGAGGCAGATGCACAAGTAGCGGAGCTTAGTTGGGAATGTCTGCGGATCAAAAACACGTACAAGATAGAGTAGTGCTACGATAATGAGTTATTAGATTCGTATCTTAAACGGTACGCGTCGTATCTTAACCATTTTGGTTGGTACAGTAGCGGGTGAGCTACTTACTAAAGAAATAATTCAATCGTTATATCAGAACCGAATAAAAACAGTAAGCATCTACTCATAATGCAAAATGAACTAAGTAAAAATAATGTACATAAAAAACATTTACCTGTAATTCAGAAAAATCGTGCAGCTGCATAGCAGTTGAGAAGTCGAGAAGCATGTGCGTCAAGTTTGGACATTTATTGGCCAATTCGTGAAGAACTGTGTGAGTGAGGAGTTCGATTGATAATTCAATGTATCGCAAACTCGGCCCAAAACGAATGCTGGAAGATAAAAATGAACATGGAGCCGTGTTGTGAATACAATGCTTAAAACAAACTCAACAATAATACTATATTTGCGTACAACACAGATGTATTACACAACATATTTATAATATAGATAGATATAGAATCAACAGACTTTATCGTGATACAGATAGAATTATAGGTAATAGTAGCTAGTCGTTATCAGTGCGTTGCATTGACCCTCTTGTGCGTAAAATAATTTTTTTACAAGAATTGTACTGCTAATGTATGAAACTTCGATCGATTTTGAAGGTTTTTTAAAATTTGTTCCTGGCAAGTAAACAGGTATTAGTTGTAAACAAGTACAGAAGTATTTACGACAACTCCTATAATAGCCTATAACTTTGCCAAGGTATATGCCACCGTTTTGCAAAACGCTGCAAATTATTACACAAAGGTTTATTTTTTCTATATAACATAAAGAAAAAAATCGATCGCATTTCGGTCAGCTAGAATTTGAAAGGAGATTAGAACTCTTTTGCTATTCACGCGCGTGTTTCTGATTTATCGAAAGTCCAACCCTCAAGTTCGTGTAGGGAGCGAACGGTTTGTCCTACAAGGCTCCGCGTGGTCTCTAAAAATCCTGAAAATTCGAGACTATCTTAAATTGATGGAAAAACAATACCTTTATATCAAAATGTTTCGAGTTAGGGCGTTTTCAAAATTTCAACCCTTAGAAGTGACCTACATCAACCAAAATTTTCGGGGCACAACTAGACCGCAAATGGAGCCCACTTACCAAATTTCATCAAAATTGGTCAATGCTAAGTGAGGAAAGTTCCGCGTACGACGTTCGGCGGACAGACGGCCAAATTTTGGTTTATTATTTTCAATAATGAACCTTTGGAATCGACCAAGAAAAAACCCCAACATTTTTTTTGTTTACCACCCCCTCAAAATGTGTTGGTTTACGTTTCAATGTACGTAGAATCCAAAAATCCGTACGCCCTACGCGGCACTTTCCCCACTTAGCATTGAGAGATTTTGATGAAATTTGGTATGTAGGCTCCATTTGGGGTCTAGTTGTGCCCCGAAGATTTTGGTTGATGAAGGTCACTTCTAAGGGTTGAAAAATGAATTTTGAAATTTTGAAAACGCCCTAACTCAAAAAATTTTTATAATAAGGTATTGTTTTTCCATCAATTCAAGATAGTATAGAATTTTTAGAATTTTTTGAGACCACGTGGAGCCCTGTAGGATGAACCGTTCGCTCCCTACGAGAATTTAAGGGTTGGACGTACGATGAATCGGAAACACGAGTGTGAATCGCAAAAGAGGCCTAATTTCCGTTCAAATTTTAGCTGACTGAAATGCAATCGATGTTTTTTCTCCATGTTGGATGGTTGGTGGCTTTGCAAACGAATGATATATAAAGAATAATAATAAAACATTGTGTAATAATTTGCAGCGTTGTATTCGATATTCGGATTCTTCGTACCTTGAAACGTGAACCAACAAGTTTTGAGGGGGGGTTAAAAAAAAATTTTCTTGGTCGATTCCAAAGGTTCATTAGTACCTATTGAAAAAAATAAACCAAAATCACTATTGAAATGGTGTGATAGTTCACTCGACCATTATTATAATTAGGGGATACAAAAGATTGTCTCTATTATAAATAAGATTATAGGAATTGGGGATCTATCGAATTCCGTGTTTTCTTCGTGGCTTTGTCAATCGAGGAAAAATGTGGATAGAGATGTCATAATTTGAATACGTAATGTTTGTATTAACTATTGATTCAGGGGTATGGAAACACTGTCTTACACACACTATTATTGGTGCTACTGCACCATAATAATAATTTTTTCAGGGATTACTATTTTGTCCCCTGAGTGGGGCTTTTGCTCTCGTAAAACCAAACACGATGAGACGGAAGTGAATGGTGTTTTCAAAGTGTTGCCGTTTGAACCTGGATAGCTTTGAAATAAATTATAGAATGCTCTTTGGAGATTTTGTACCAAGATATTAAAGATCATGTGAATCGGGTGACGATCACGTCAACAAACGATGCTGTTGAGCCCAATAGTCATTTCCGTATTGTTCCATATTTGCTGCTCTGCAGCCCAATGAATCTGTCTGTATGCCCACAAACCCTTTGTAAAGAATAATTCCTTATACAGTTTCATCTATTGATGAAATTTCAAATTTGCACGTAATACAAGAAGAACACAGATATATTTTTTTCAAGGACATTTATTGTTTTATGGTGTTGATGCTTGATGAAATGGATGGACTGGAAGAAGTAAGTCTCTTATTTATGTTTCACGCTGAATCGAATGGTTACACTCCTAATTCATTTCGATGGATAAACCCCCATTTTTCGAGAGAGAACAAAAGTAGCGCATTTTTTTGGACAAAATAGTATCCTACCATCAGCAGAACTGTATCCTGTCAATTTTTCCGTGAAGATTAAGTTTGTCAAATTGTCCTATTGATATCACTCACAACCTCATATGCCTTAAGTTATGCCTTTTCATAATCAATAAATTAATCGCCCTTCTAAGGCTTTGTCATCAACCCCATAAAACACTCAATTCCTCAAGAAGAACGAGATTTTGCAATTAAACTTCCTAGTTAAAATAAATTATTAACGTGAAGGGAGGATATAGAGCGGCGTTTCCTCCCCTCACCCAGAAACTTTGAAGAAGTAAGGCACTCTACCATGAATAAATTATTAACCTTCATGGGGGTACCAAAAATGGGGGTAGTTTGGTGGGCCCATTGCTCTTCCTTGTCTTGGTGAACGATCTTCCTAAGGCCATTCAGCTCGGTGTCAAAATAATAAACTATGCTGATGACACAAACTTTTTCGTGGTTGGAGATTCAGCTGATGACTGTATCAGGCGAAGTAAGGAGGTTTACCTTAGTATGAGGAACTGGCTGCTCGCCAATGGTCTCCAGCTCAATGAAGACAAGATCACATGTTTGATTTTTTCACCGCGCTCTGTCTCTTCTCAACATGCCTCTTTCTCTCTAGGATCTGGACAGCTGAACCCTGTGGAGCACACTCCTTTCCTCGGTGTCGTAATTGACTCGAGACTCTCATTCCGCCAAGATGTTGGAACGCTAGTACCAAAGCTCAGCAGTGCCTGTTATTGCCTGCGAAGATTTCGTCCTGTTGTGTCTAGTATGACCCTTAGATGTGCGTACTTTGGACGTTTTTACTCCAAGGCAAAGTACGGTATTCTTTTTTGGGCAAATGTGCGGAACCTGAATGAGGTCTTCAAATTACAAAAAAGAGTTGTGAGGGTGATTGTTGGCATTCCTCCAACGGCATCTTTAGAGGTCGCTTCAAGGCAGAAGGCCTACTAACCCTCCCCTCATTTTATATAATGGAGGTGCTGCTTTTTGTATGAAAGCATAGGACTCTATTCTCTGATGCTGTTTTCCAGCACTCATATGCAACGCGCAATGGACCCCAATTGATGAAGATTCCTCAACATAGAATGAAATTTTACAAGAAAAGCCTAAGGTATAATGCGGTCTCCATCACTAACCATTTCATCTTGAACCTGCAGTTCAAAGTATGCAACTTCGAGACTCCGATTCCAGCGTTCAAAAAGAAAATCAAAGCGTACTTAATAGAACAAGAACTGTATGCCACGCTGGACTATTATAAGCTTAATTAATGAGGACTTGTTAAACCTAGAAATTTGTTATACATGTACCTACTTGTTATACTTTTTAGAATATTTTAATAGTACCTATTTATACAGCATAACCTACTTACAATTGCTCTACTTGTAATTTCAAGTGTAAAATGGCAAATAAATAAATAAATAAAAAATAATAATAAAAAATGATGAAAGTAAATGATGCTGGTGAGTGAACAATTTCCATGTTGTTGACAAAATGGCAGGAATCATAACCCGGGAAACCACGTGACTAAACGTGAGTCACGATAAGCGGAATCCGCAGTGGCTCTGGGGCGTCAGAACGGTGACTCATTCAGCACTATCGGGCAACCGTATTCACCATATTTGCAGCTCATAACGAACTTTGACCAAACCCTTTGAGTTGCTGACGAAAGTCGTGGCTCAAACAAAGCATGGCTTAGGTGGCCCAAATGTACAGGACATGGCACGAAGAAGACGCTCGATAAGCGGATTTTCAAGATAAGAGGATTGCCAGACCCGACGGCAAACGGTAACGACCAGCTTATCGGTCACAATAACAAGTCCAAAGTTCTTCTTCAAGAATGTATAGTAGTTGAATCGATGAATTTTTAAACAACCCGTGAAAGGAAAATATGATGTTTATTCCTCCTTATATAAAAGTTAGGCGGACAAAGAACTTATTGGCTTATTATTTTCATTAATGAACCTTTGGAATCGACCAAGAAAAAATTTGTAATCCCCAAAAATCTGTTAATTTTCGTTTAATCAAAATTTGTTGGTTTACGTTTCAAGGTACATAGGATCCAAAATCGATTAAAAATTTTGCCGTTCGTCCGCCTTCGCTCACTTTACTTGGTTACCATGGACCAATTTTGATGACATTTTGTATGTGAGCTCCATTTGGGGTCTAGTTGTGCCCCGAAGCTTTTGGTTGATGTCAATCACTTCTAAGGGTTGAAAAATAAGGGCTGAAATCTCCAAGATGCCCTAGCTCAAAAACTTTCGATATAAAGGTATTCTTTTTTCATCAAAATCGGTCCATGGTAACTAGGGAAAGTGGGTTTTTGGATTCTACTAGTAGGTACTTTGATACGTAAACCAACAAATTTTGAGGGGGTGGTGGTTAAAATTTGTTCTTCTTGGTCGATTCCAAAGGTTCATTATTGAAAGAAGTTTTCAAGGGGGGTAAAGTTGAATTTGACGTCGAAAATATGAAAATTAAACCCAGCATCGAAGAAGGGCCATCTGAAGGGCATAATTTTAATACCATACAATGATTGTAGATCCCCTATCTAAGCTTAATTTATTGGAGCTAAATAGGGATTTAACTTAAATTAATTTAATTTTGAAATGGTGAGAAGTTAGATAACCTTAGTACCCACCTGTTGGTATGTCCCTATAGGTACCTATGTTGTCTCCTCAAGTCGTCGGCGCTATTAAATTTAAAGTTATGAAGAAGTTTCACAATAAAATGCAGTGCAAACAAGTTGGAGCGGATGCCTTTCCCATTTTATGCGGGCAGGCACAAAACCGTCTTGTGAAAACAATGATTTCTGTCCATCCGTGGCTGAATTTTAGGCATCAGCCGTGCAATCCATCTTCCTCTGTGTTCCTTGCTCTTTTTCTTCCAAGGCTGTGCAGTTCCGGACTGCTACATCCCTTCTGTCGAAGATTATTTTCCTCTTCGAAACCATCAGTCGGATGGGTATAACTCTCGAAAGGACCAAGAGGGTTCTCACACTGTTTGCTAAGCACACGCAATTGGTATTGAGCTCCTCTATGCTCCATTAATCCATATACAGAATGGATTAGGAAAAAGTGCAAATTTTTCCAAGAGAATGACAAACTGCGTATCTTTACTTAGTTCGAAAAATCACTCCTTTTGGAACACTATGGTCAGTTTTAGTACTGAGGATTGCCTGTCAGGGGTGTCAAAACTTGAATGTAGTATTCTTATGTCTTGAATGTTTTAACATAATTTAAATGTGGTTAAATACGTACCTGATAAGAGCCAATAGGGATTCGAGGGAACCGACATGCAGGCCGGATATTTCTGGTCGCAGGGACACGTCCTTCCATAGACGGGTGTCGTACGCGATTTGTCGCCATTTCTTACACACCCTGGCCAGCAAGCATATTTCGCGATGCGTGAGGTAAGAAAATATGTTCAGGAGAACCTTGTCTGGCAGTTTTTCTATGGTCTGTTGATGGAAAAAACTGTTAAGATGGATCCCACTACACAGTAGGTTAAATGTACCTATTGCATAATAATTCATCTATATCAATTTATCACAAATTCATTTTTTTCGAAATTTTTACAGTCAGAATCGTACGATCTTTTATCACAGTGTTCATCATAATCATCCATCGAAGTTGATTTTTAGAAAATTCAAAATTGTCTGCCTCATTTCGCCATCTCAATTAACCTGTAGGGTACCGTCTTGAAACTGAAGTTTTACTTGAAAGAAGCACACTTTCTACAAGTTTTATTGAATCCCAAAGTAAAAATTGTTCCTATTCCCTCTAATTTAGAGACTTTTACAGCACCCTGTAACAACAAGACTACTTACAGAGGTACAACAGTGGTACTTACTGTGCCTGCAAAAGGGCTACGAAGAACTCCGGTCCCGTCATCGATGTAAACCTGCGACCTCTCGACAGCAAGTTGTCCCCAAACCTAAAGAAAGAAATTCAAAACAAGTTATTGAAAATACCAATTATTAATACTTGCCTATTAAGTAGGTAATAGGAAGTTGTTTCGCCCAATCCATGACGGTTTGCTATTTTTCAACACCCGAAGACTATTGGATCACTCAAACATGAGTTTTTGCAACTCCGCTGAAAACTTTGACAGCTCTGCCGGTCTTACTTTTACTGAATAAGTTTTCCGTATACAAACTATCTTGGATAATAATAAATTACTTTAAATTATTTCAGTTGGGAGAGGATTTATATATTTGTTTCATGAACCGGTTACCCATATTCTTTTTCATTTACAACATGAAACATAATTTGAAAGCTTTTGCAACAATAAATGGTTTATTTTTACAAATTATAATCGTATGAGTAAGTTAGGTAATACCTAGGTACATAAGAAATTTAAGGTGCATTTGCTTTATGCAACCTTTCATGAGTGATTTACGTATTGCCTTTTACGAGAAACCTGGAATCTTTCTTCATGATTTAAGGAAATATTTTAAAATTGTTGATTTTTAGTGTTTTCAGAAAAATGTGCTTAGAAGTTTACACTTTTCTGTTTATAAGTGAGAAAAACATTGGGGAAGTTTGATTGTTTATTAGGTATGGTTGATACCATTTAAAGGTATTATACGAGTATTTGTTGCGTTAAATTTGTAGTGTTCAGTTTGAGATTGTACGTTTTACTTATAATATAAGTAAAACGTACAATCTCAAATTATGAATTAATTTTACCTTACTCTTTCTATGAGCTGTTAACTTGGGCCAGGTTAATAAATTGTAGTTATTAAATACTAATTAACAGCGAGATCAGTTGGTTATAACAGTATTTCAGTTCCTTCGGTTAGTGAGTTCCTGTTTACTCCACTCCACTAAGCCTCCCCAACTCAGCCATAACTTTATTATAGATATTCTTTCCAATGAACAGATAAAATAAAGCTTTCAACATTTTAACGTGATTTTTTTTCACGTTTTCACTCGTACCAAAAACATAACATTGAAAATTGAATTTCCAGTGTTTCCTAATCAGATGTCCCTATTACTAGATAGTGTAGAAAGCTACTATGGAGAGGATACAAAATGTTCGTTTACTTTGTAATTGCCCTTGTAAATGAATTTTATAAAAACTATTTATAACTACATAAAATCAATTAATATGAAGAAACTATTTAGTTGAGGACGAAAAATAGGCAGAAAACAGTCAAAACTCAAAATGCGAAGTATAGTACTAATAAAAATAGGACGAAGAAAAGGATAGGGAATAGGTTAGGTACCCAGACAATGAAACAGCTTTATCTTGAAGTCACATAGGATGTTTCACATTGATCACCAATATTCTGAGTATTAAGATTTCAGGTGCTGTTTGGTTTTTCCATTATAATTTTTAATTTCTTACATCCTGGATTAAGTTCTAGGTAATATTTTGTAAACTTGTTGTTTATTTTATTAAAAGCACTAAAAATTGTGGGGAAATTTTTGGATAAAAAAAGATGAAAACTTTTAAATAATTTAGTGTTCCTTCTAATATTTATGTCGTATGTTAGTGATTAGCGTGAAACATCTTATTAAACCTCAAATTTTTGTCGCGGTTTGGGATTTTCAGGTGAGGGTAATTACAGGGATGATTAAAACTTCACTAAGCAAAACTGGCATCAAAAGACGTCCACAAGAAATAATATACTTATTACTATCTTGAAAATGTTCGACCAAAAATAAGTTCAGAAGACGATTCGGTGAAAAGGTACTGTGATTTTAAAAGGACTATTATGTACATCTAAGAGTTATTAGTGTTTTGTCCAAATGACTCTGTGTTAATTGTGAAAACATCGAACTTAGAGGTAGTAATGCGTTGTTAAAATTTTGCATTTGAGAATGAATAATATTCACGTCGTTTTGCATTGTTTTTGTGATATTATCCCAGTCTGTTCAGAGTTTCAGAGGCTCCTCGTCTCAGTTGGAGAATTCCTGAAAAAGATTTATGACAACAAATTTCGATTAAACTGTAAGTGCTTTTGTGATTTCCCATCGTGTTTAGTAAATTCAGATAATGTTTTACTATTTTTTCTTGATTGAAATCGAGTTTTGAAGTTTGAGAACTCATAGGTCCTAGGAGTACTTATCGGAGAAGAAATGATGTTTTTCTGTCTATTCAGCAGAAATGTCAAAAAAAGCATTCGGAACGTGAAATTAAACTAATCAGGTACCTGGGGGAGTTTTACTATTTCTACATTTACGAAACAGTAAGATTCTACGTCTGGATGGTCTAGAAATCATAGATGTCAACATCATTAAGTACATGTTCTACAAACTGATTTTACTAGGTGTTCGGTCTTCAGAACATCACATTGTTATCTAAGGTAACCTTGGGTACTTGGACACTCTTGGTCATGCAGTTTAAAACTCCAAATATTAAAAATCCAAAATTTGAGGATTGGAAAAATGTGTAGGCTTTATTTTATTTATCTTAGAATTATCCAATTCGTTTTCAATTCAAAATTTGATTTTTAGTGTATAGAGAAGTTGGGTAAAATTTACCGTATTACCAAAATTACGTAAAGCAAACAATCATCTCAGATTGAATGTTCGTCCAACTTCAATTCTTGGCTTTGCGGACGTCATCAGCTGTCTTCCAAAGGGAAGATTAGCATTGGTTTTGTTGATTTCGCTCATGGCTACTTATTTCCTTACCCGCTTAAGAGAAGTGGGGTTCACCAATGGCCCAACCCGAAAAATTATCAGGATCTGCGATAATCCCACGAGCGGTCACCAATCCTCACAATCTCCCTGGCCGACTGGCTTCGCTAATCTCACGGGAACCGGTTATTATTATGAAATTCGAAAAATTGTTCCAAAGGCCGTTCAAACCCCAAAATTGCATCCTTTCTCAAAAAGCTTGAGATTGTCTTCTTTTGGTGATACGAAAATCGAGCTTGAGAAACTATCTTTTTGTACAATTAATTGGACGTGTTTTGAAAAACGAATTTTCGAACCAAAAAGACTATTTCAGATTTTGACGCTTCTTGCCATTCGAATTGGTTTCGTGAATAACAAGCATCGTTCAGCAGCATGAAGTTAGGTGCTAAATTATGCAATGCTTAGCATGACGTAGTATGCGGTGTTTATTAATAAATTATCAACTCGATTGATAAGTAGGGCACCAAGTATTTCATAAATAAACAAGCAATTTTTGAAAATAATGCTCTGTTTTTGGTATAATTGGGCATGGCTATCGAGGTATTGTCTACGTTCACACGTTTTAAAAATAATGTAATAGCAAAACAGAACAAAATAATAAATTGCACTATTCAAACAAATTATGACGGGACTCGGTCCATTTCTTCGATATCTGATATAATCGTGTTTTCCTCTTTAATTTTTCCTCTTAATTTAAAAAAACAGCGAGACAAGAAACCCCCAGATGTTAACAAAGGAACCGGAAGGAAAGTGATAACTATAAATTAGATGTTTTCCAAGCTCCGAATGTGCGGGAGTCGATCTAAATTTAGTCGTTGTTTCCCCGAGCGGCGAGCAATATGTTTGACCCCGCTCTATTGTTTGTCTTTGCCAAGTCCCAAAGAGACAAAGTTTGAAAGAAAACTGGAATGCTTTTCCTGCATCAGTCGATTTCAAGGTTCCTTTTCATGCGAAACATAGAAAATCATCTTCTACGGGTAACTTGAGACGCAAGATGGACAGTGAGACGGCGCCACTAGGGCCTTCGTGGGAATGAATATGAGCTTTCGGTATCGTTAATTGCACTACAAGAAGGCCCATGATGATTCAAAGGTGAGTGGATTAATTTGACATTCTATTGATTCATTATTAAATTAAATGATTTGTGAAATTGAATTTGATGTTGTAAACCAAAATTGATTTCGGATTTTGAACCAGCAAATAATATATGTTTTCCAATTTCATGCATCAAAAATATGAAAAAAAAACCCACGTAATGTTTTTAGGGTCACAAAAAAATTTAACCAGGAGGAAAATGAAGAGCGTCCGCCAGACGTATATTAAAAACACAGTGTACTTACATCATCACACATCCTAGGTTGGTAAGGTACACTTCACGGAACAAAAAATGAACTAACCAATGCAGTGCACGATCATACACGAGTGGTTAGAAATACAGTAGAATATCCTGGAACTAAATAATTTCGTTGAATTTAAACAAAAATTGGAGAACAAAAAGATTCGAGAGAGCGCTGGGGCTCCCAAACTATTTCTAGCTCTGGCGTCGGAAACGAAGATTTAAAATTAGGTGTGGAGAGCAGAGGGATCAGCTGAGTTGAGGAGATGAGGGGGAAACGCTTAGCTCTCACAATAATTAGGCATTTCATTTTTGGACAAATTACGGTAGGTTTTGTTAGTCACCAGTCCGGGATTTGCAGGTAGTTATCCCATCCAAGTATGAGGTTTGCCTTCTTCAACCTACCTGAACGGGAAATACGAAAGTCCCACAATCGGCTCGAACCTTATTTTCTGTACCTACTACCCACCCTAATACTGGTTGCTAACAAAATCTGATTAATTTTGTTCACTTCTTGAATATAACTATGTCTGAATAGCTGTACGTATGTGAATGTCAACTGGGGTCAGTCCTACGAAAACTATAGTTTTGTAAGATTCGTTCTTGCTGAATATATTGCTATGAAATTGTCCTCCAGATCGGAACAAAATCGGTTAATCAAGAAATAATGTTACACAATTAAAAACGCTGCAAATTATTCTACAAAGGTTTATTATTTTTCTATATAGATCACACGTCTGAAAAGAACTCGGCTTCGCCATTATCGACCATACCAACCATAGGTACTACTCACCTACTACATACCTACTTCACAATCATGTTTATTCATTTTGGAAGAAATAAACTCTTCACTCTCAGTTCGAGGAAATAGGGGTTGTAGGTGCCTTCATTAGAAAATTTGATTACTGGTTGCTAATGACGCAAAACTAAACTACTCAAAAACATAGTATGTAAAAAAAAATAAGTTAAAAAAAGTTGGTAGGTAAAAAAAAAAACGCTGCAAATCATTGCCCAAAGGTTTATTATTTTCTGTGTAGATCCCTTCCTACCAACCGTAGGTACCTACTACCTACTAGGGCATTTAAAAAAATTTCAACCCCAACCACCAATCAAATGGAAATGAAGGGTTGAAATTTTCAAAAATGCCCTAGTAGGTAGTAGGTACCTATGATTGGTAGGGAGGGATCTATATAGAAGGGTGATCTATACAGAAAACAATAAACCTTTGGGCAATGATTTGCAGCGTTTTTTTTCACCTACCAACTTTTTTTTACCTACCAACTTTTTTTTTTACCTACCAACCATTGGTAGGTACTACCTACTTCACCGTATTGCCTTCACACCTTCAAAATCAAGTTTATTAGAAAGAAATAAACGCTTCACACTCGATTCGAAAAATAGGGAGCTTCATATGGAAATTTGATTACAGAAAGCAAAACTTAATACAATTCGAAGAAATGAACAGCGATCGCACTTTAGTCAGGTAAAATTTGAACGGAGATTAGACCTCTTCGGTGATTCACACTCGTGATTCTGTTTTATCGAAGGAAAACCATCAAGTACTCGTAGGGAGCTAACGGTTTGTCCTCGGACGGCGTACGGACCGAAAATTTTGCTTCCTCACTACCGAAGGTAGGGAAGCTTTGTATTCGTGAAAGAAGTGAAAAAAAAAATGTCCTCCAAAATCAAAATTTCCACTTGCTTTTTGCGTTTTAGAGCTTCCCGAACAATTTTGGTTCCGTGTCTGTCTGTCTGTCGGTCTGTCTGTGGTCAATCCTTGTCCCGGGCAAAACTATACTAACCTGTGGTCCGATTTTGATGAAATTTTCAGGGATTGTGCGGGTTAGGTCCTAGACGGTCCCCTATCAATTTCAGCACCTTCGGACCAATAGGAGCGAGTGCGCATGCGCAAACGTGAATTTCCTGGAACCTCGGTTTCTCGGTTTCTAATGAACCGATTTTGCTCAAATTTGGAGGTTAGTTAGGGACTAACTTCTAAGAGACACCCTATAAGTTTCAATCAAATTGGTCAAGCAATAGCCGCTGCGCATGCACGAACTTTAAATTTATTGTTACAACCAAAACTCCGCAACTATTCAACCAATTTCTTCAATTTCAATTATAAACATTAATACCTGCAACCCTATCCCGCATATTATCGCCAATATTTTGGTATTCAATAACTCTTTGAATCATAATTTTTTCGCCAACTGATTCTATACGTCCATGTTACAATGAGTGAGGAAGCTATACTGCCCACCCAACTTGGCAGACGTTTTTATTGGATTTTCGGATTCTACGTACCTTGAAACGTAAAACATCAAATTTTGAGGGGGTTAAATTTTTTTTTCTTGCTCGATTCCAAAGGCTTATTATTGAAAATAATAAACCAAAAACTAACAACGATCTCATTTCGGTCAGCCGATATTAAAACGGAGATTAGGGTTTTTTTGAGATTCACTCTCGTGTTTCTCAAAAGGAGCGAACGGTTGGTCAAACAGAGCTCTGGGTGGTCTCATTCGATTATAAAAATTCAATGCTATTAATATTTTTTAATTTAATTTTAAATTTAATTTTAAATTAAATAAGTTTAAAATTTTTAAATTGATAAAAAACAATAACTTAATCTCACATTTTTTGAGCTAGGGGGTTTCCAAATTTTTACCCTAATTTTTCAACCCTTAGAAGTTACTGACATCAACTAAAAGCTTCAGGGCACAACTAGACCCCAATTGGAGCCCATATATCAAATTTCATCAAGATCAATTTCGGATTCTACGTACCTACCTTGAAACGTAAACCAACAAATTCTGAGGTGGTGAGGGGGGGGGGGGGTTAACATTTTTTTCTTGGTCGATTCCAAAGGTTCATGCTTGAAAATAATAAACCCATACGTCCCCAATTAACGTAGATAGCGTAGTCCAATTGGGTCTTTGATCAGATCGATTAAATCCTGGAGTTGTCATTTGTAGACAACGCCCAACTAGGGGACTTCCGCGTTTGATCAAAACTGGAAAGTTGAATTAGAAATTTGTGTTCCAGGAAAATTACGTTTTTGAGAGCGCGAATGCAATACAATTACTCTGAGGGCAGTGCAATTTACGGGAGGCCATTTAGGATCGAACTTACTCACTCCATGAAATTCACCAAATTGTGGTGAGTAATCTGTACTTCGATTCTGTATACTGTACCTCGATTTATTTCATATCTGTTTCTCTCTGCAGAACCGCTGCCACCCGTATGGCTGAACCGATATTCACATAATTCGGTATATTATACAGTTTGTCCGCCGAAAGGCCTACCTATTTTAAAACATTGTGCTTAACCGTTCTCAATTGAGCTTAACTTCTAAACGTCTGGACCAATTTCGTCTATATTTTTGCATCATAATTTAGTTTTTTGAAATGGAAGATGCCGATGTCAAAATCGACGACTACCCTTGCGTTACCTTCAACATTCGGTCGAAGGAAGCAGAATTCTAATTTTGATACCTTTTTTTTATAGATTTCGAACCGTTTTGGTGTCTGTCGCATTATTCCGAACTATGAAGGATGAATCATACAGAGAAAGGCCAACAGAACTCCGATGGAGGACCAGTGGAATGATATGAGCCGATAAGTTTCACTCCAATCTTCCAACTATGTTTGTGACCATCTTCTTATCAGGCGATGACGGAGCGCGATGGAGTCTAGCTGATAATGATTTTGATTATTCGGGGTCACTGTTGATAGCCGCATTATAGCTCTCTAAAATATAATTTATTTCACTCGTACAGAAAAAAGTGTAGGTTCTCTAAAAATGGTCCATGTTCCTAATTTTAATCTTAGAAAGTGATATTCTTTTGGAGGTCCCTATCTTTCCAGAGTGACATAAATTTACAATTTCTTCAGGACTTGAATTTAGGTAACTTTCTACTATTATAGAGGACTGTCCTCACATTTCCTATTTCATGATGTACGTATAGGTTGTATGTCCTCATTTCTTGAATAGAAATGTCTACCAAGTTGGGTAGGCAATGTAGCTTCCACTTCACTTGAAATAGCATGAGCCTATATTACCTAATTCGTTGGTGTGAAAATAATTTATTGTAGTATTCTAGAGCAATACCATGAACGAATTTATTCTCAATTTGAAACATGATATTCACGATCAAAGAAAAAAAAAGAGTTCAAATTGACGAACAGCAACACGATTGAGAGGTTGTCCGCGATTATGTTGATGGATGTTCACTTTTCCATTTGTACCGAAGTCCTAACTGAAGACTCAGCTCAGACAACCAAGACAACCATTTTTATGATTTTGTAAAGAAATTCCAAAAATCGAAGATAACCGCAAAACGCCCCCCGAAGCTAAGAATTAACCACAGGATTTTCAATGCATGTTACAAATCTGTTGCCCGGTGCCAATTTTTAAACATTGTTAGTTTTTTATATTCGACCAACTATGATTTTGATTCACTAGAATGTCAAAATTTCATCAGAAGGGATTATTTGATTTTTTCCATTGGACAAGAGTAAAAACTTGAAAGGTAAGGATGTAAAATAATATGCTTCCTCGTCAAATCGTTCAAAATTGTGGATCCGGACAGGATTTGATTTGGCATGGATTAATTGGAACTAGAAATTTTATGCCTGTGACTAGTAGTTGACCACTTATAGACACGGAACCATATTTTTCTGAAAGCTCCTAAATGTAAGAGAAAACATTGATTTGGGAGGGATATCGAGGCTTTTCACTTATGGTAGGGAGGGTGCCCAAGGATCAAACCTATATATTGCAGGTTGTGATTCAAATATCCATTTTGGGAGATGCGTCTCCCGAAAGGCTCTTCGCTGCGTAATGCAAATGGCTAAGTACTTGAAAGGGACCTGAGACCGGTGGCAGGTAGGTACCATTCGCAACCTCCCTTCCTTATCTAGGTAAAAGTGCTAAACCCTGGAGATAATGTCTTTAACAAAAGTCTGTGTACTTATTCCGTCCTTATCGTTTCTATATAAACGCTGACTTGAAGGGAAAATAGTACAGTTTCATTTCTGGACTCTACAGGAGAGGTTACTCTACACGAAAGGGTATGTACGTTCCGATACTATTCTCACTAAGAGTATTTTTGCTTTAGAACTGAAGTGACGTTAAAATTGGGAGAGTATTCTGATGCTTCCATCAAAAATTAACTTTTATTTTTATTTTTATTCTTTTCCTTCGATTCTTTAAGAAACTTAGGTCGGATGTGGCATGAAAATTATACTTGTCTGTTGGTATAAATTCAGTATCAATATGACAGGTCAATGTTCAGTTAGTGAATGCGATTTTAAGGCACATATCAGTTACATGAAATCAAGTATCAGTCAGAAATACAATTGAAACTATCCAAGGTTGATCAAATTAGTCTGCCTACGTTCAAGACCTTTGTTCAATCAGTCAATTAGTTGGAATCGGTCGTCAGATTCTTGAAAATTATGAATCAGCCACTTCTGTCCTCAGTTTCTTGTTGCCTTGAGAAAGAAAAGTAAAATGTTAAAAACTTCAGTATTCAGAGTTATATTCTGAGTATAAACCCATTTCAAAATCTGGAATTGAAAATCCAATAGTCTCAAAATATTTCAGTATTGTGCTTTGTCACATTATTTTGTATTGAATTTTCGATGTAAAAGTGAGTAGGTACCAAAGAACAAGTCCCTTTATTGAAGAAACTGAAGAATAGGTAGTCTTGAGTCTTCGGTTCTCAAACTCAAAAACGACGTTACATTTTTGAATTGTCTCTTTCTCCTTCATTTTTCATGTGGACGATATTTTGTTAGCTCAGGAAATAGAATTTGGTGCTCGGTGATTCGTGATCGGCCGGTTAAGTAGTGGTAACCGTGGGTGTGACTATTCACTTCCTCGGTATTACTCCTTTGCCGGACGGTCTTTTATGCTCCAACTACATTCCTTGATTGAATTCGCTTGATAACTACATTTACACGTGGGTGGTCCGTTACAATTCACCTCCTTGTTATTACTACTTTACCGGAAAATGTTTTGCACTTCTTTGAACCATCAGCTGAAAAACTACATTTTGATGTTTGAAGAATCAAGATCGTCACATTCGCTGCTTAAGCAGTTGTTACCGTTGGAGGTTAAAATTCAACTCCTTTGTATTACTACTTTACCGAACATTGTTTTATATTTGAACTAAATTTTTGGACTATAAGCTCGATAACTACTTTTTGAAGCTCAAGGATTCGGGATCGTCACATCGGCCTCTTAAGTAGTAGTAGCCATCGGTGGTGTGTAACAGTTTACCTCCCTGGAAAATGTTTTGCTCCTCATTCTATGAAATACTAATAAATAGATAAATTAATTTTAGTGCTTGTAGAATGTTGTCGGTAAGTAGACTCGTACATCTCCGAGAGATAATTGTTGCGTTGTATTTTGGTTTATTATTTTCAATAATGAACTTTTGGAATCGACCAAGAAAAAAATAATTTTAACACCCCCTCAAAATTTGATGGTTTACGTTTCAAGGTACGTAGAATCCAAAAATCGAATAAAAATGTGGCCGTCCGTCCGCCGTACGCGGCACTTTTGCCACTTAGCATTGACTGATTTTGATGAAATTTGGTATGTAGGCTCCATTTGGGGTCTAGTTGTGCCCCGAAGCTTTTGGTTGATGTAGGTCACTTCTAAGGGTTCCAAAATCAATTTTGAAATTTTGAAAACGCCCTAACTCAAAAAATTTCGATATAAAGGTATTGTTTTTCCTTCAATTTAAGATTCTATAGATTTTTTTGAATTTTTTGAGACCACGCGGAGCTCTGTAGGACAAACCGTTCGCTCCCTACGAAAATTTAAGGGTTTATATTGAAATACATATATATATAAATCAAAACACGAGTGTGAATCGCAAAAGAGGCCTAATTTCCGTTCAAATTAGAGCTGACCAAAATGCGATCGATGGTTGGTGATTTTGATTTTTTTTATTATTATTTTTTTTTTCTTCATATTGGATGGTTGGTGATTTTGTAGACGAGTGATCTATATAGAAAAATAATAAACCATTGTGTAATAATTTGCAGCGTTTTGCTTCTTAATCTACCAACGTACCAGAAGTACTTTTCACGGTTGATAAAAAAGTTCTCCAAAATCAAAATTTCCACTCGCATTTTAAATTTCAGGCCTTCCTGAACAATTTTGGTTCCGATTTCGGTGAAATTTTCAGGGGTTGTGCGGGTTGGCGTGTCAATGGTCCCCTATGAAAATCATCACCCCTGGACTAATAGTGACTGCTGTGCATGCGCAATTTTCCATTCGGTTCCAATTAAATTTTCATGGTTAATGCTGATTGAGGTGGTTTCCTAAGAAAATCATTTCCCTCAGACTGATATTAGCCACGGCGTATGCGCAAACGTGAATTTCCTTGCGCACAGCCATAACTTCTAAATTTTCTATCCGATTTCGATGAAATTTTCGGGGATTATGCCGATTGCGGTGTAGATTGTCCCCAATGAAAATAACCACCGGAACTGACCGACCGTGTGCATGCGCAAATGTGAATTCCTTATCACAGCCATTACTTCCACATTTTCCATCCGATTTCTAAGAAATGTTGTGCAAGGTTGTTAGTGATTAATGTTTTGAGATTAGCTACAATGCATTGGATCATCTATACAACCGGGTTATGGATACGAGGGAGCTGTGTGCCACACCCACTTGGCACCCATTTTATCTTAATTTTCATGCTCAAGTAGACCAGCCAATAGACATATCCATGTGAAAACCAAATTTTTGGTGCAAGAACATTTGATACTAGTCACAGTAGGTTGTGTTACAATTCACTTCACCTGTTTTACCTTGGGCGATTTTCTAACTTCAATTTCAGTCCCAGGTAAGTACGTAATTCTTAATTCCTTTAACAAATAATAAAAATTTGCTTTATTTTATATTTTTCACACAAATATAAGTTTGATTTCCAAGTTGTGATTGGTCTAAGTAGTAATTACCGGGGTGGTGAGTTACAGGCCATCTCCTCGTCCTTACTCCTTTATCGGACAATCTGCTCATAATTTTTCGGTTCAATTGGAGAGAGGATTGCAATTATGTAACATACAATATAATTTTGTGTTTTACTCACTTTTTGTTTAAAATAATAAGGTTTATTATTATTATTGTTAATATTTTATAATTTGTTTGAAGCTGAGTATTATTTATGTAAGAGGTAGAAATAATGTTCTCTTAAATTCTAAACGATGAAAGAAGAGAAATATCAATGTAAATTGGGGAGAAACCTCAATTGAGATGGTAGGTATTCGTTGATGAGGAACTTCATTGAAGAAATTGTGATGATTATTGGGAAACTTCTTCAACTAGGTGCATAATGAAAAGATTCAACTCTTAGATGAGTTAGGTATGCTGCCTACAAAATTGTCATAAGTTCGTTGTTTGATTTGTGTTGATAACTACCCTTAATTTTACTTATACATAATTTGTATATTATTATTAATCATGCATTGTATGTTGTCTTAATGAATTGTTAAGATACACATAATAATCATCAATGATACTTTGAGGAAGGGGAATGATGCGATGACTGTTCCTACCGCAAGGTGAGAGCTTGGAGTTGGGAGCGTAAATTAATATCTACTCCCTATCGAATAGGTGTTGTAAAAACCTTCTTCCCAACGTGTGTTAAGCAGTTTAATCTGGACGCTTCTCTATAACGTTTTGATCAAATCAATAATTCAGAGCCACAAATCATAATAATCAAATAATTGAGAGCCACACAGTTTTTAGGATCAGGCTGTTCGCTTTTTGCTGATATTTAATTGGGTATTGTATTCGAGATATCTTTTTTCTTTGTATTGTTCTGTGCCTAAATTTGCATCATGGTTTTACCATTAAAACTCACTCTGACTTTTCTTTTGAACAAAATTCCAATCTAATTCTATTTGAAACCCCATTCATAAACTATCACTGCACATTCCACTCACGAACTGAAAGCCAAAAGCCTCTCAAAATATTGGGTTTACGTGAGTTTGAAACTAAGTTCTGGTTTTCTTTCCTCTTCATAACTTTCTCAAAACTTCAAACCAACATTTTACAGTTAACCAGCCTGATAATAAATTGTATCTTTTTACATAGGTAATCTTTTAAATTTACTTAATCTTTAATTAACAATTATTTTGTTCTTAGTAGTTCAAATTGATTTCTGGCTTCTTTTGAAAATATGAGTTTCTATAGGGATAAGACATGTAATAGGTACTTCAAGCTTCCTTTAGGAAAATTCTTATTTGAGTATAATGTTTAGCGACTATTCTTCACAAACCATCTAAGTAATTACTGCCCGTTTAAGTAGTAGTACCGTGGGTGATGTCATTTCAAAATAAGCCATCTCCACGTTTCTACTTCTTTCACGGGTGGTAATCCGAGTCTCCAGCATTCTCCTACTACAAGAGGGGGCATCTCCGAAATTGTGGGTCGCCCGTTAAAGTAGTTGTACCGTGGGTGATGATGTGAAAACGTACCATCTCCACGTTGTTACTGCTTCGGACGGTCGATTTTCCATTCATCGTTTTCTTCTAGCCGAAGTTTGCTCCAGGGCCACGAATGAAGATATGCCTGTTTAAGTAGTAGTACCGTGGGTGATGTGATTTCTAATAATCTCCTCGGTGTTACTACTTCATACGGGTGATCTTCCAGCCATCCTTCTGAAAAAAAAAGCTTTTATAACACACCAGAAATTTGATTGCAACATCATGGAGATGAGCCCGTTTAAGTAGTTTACCGTGGGCGATGTGACATTCTTACCATCTCCTCGGGAGAACTGCTTTGCACGGGTTGTCTTTGACGCAGCGCCTCTCAACCTCTGTTCTGGTTTGTTATTTTCAAAAATGAACCTGTGGAATCGAACCAGAAATTTTTACCCCCCCCCCCCCAAATTTGATGGTTACATTTCAAGGTACGTCAAATTCAAAAGTTGAATTTAGTTCCCATGGACCGATTTTGATGAAATTTGGTACATGAGCTCCATTTGGGGTTTAGTTGTGCGCAGAAGCTCTTGGTTGATGTCAATCACGTCTAAGGCTTGAAAAATAAGGGTTGAAATTTTGAAAACGCCCTAGCTCATACAATTTTGATATAAAGGTATTGTTTTATCAACAATTTAAAATAGTCAAACTTTTAAAAACATTTCCCAAAGTTGAAACTTGTTTAGCATTTTTTACAGTTTTAGAGCTTTTATAACAGTTTTACTTGTGTAAATTTTGTTGGATAATGTAAATAATATTATGACTAAATTAAGAAAATAAAGTAAAAAACCATCTCAGGTTGAATTTTCGTCCAACTGCCATTCCTGGCGTCGCGGACGTCCTCAGCTGTCCTTCAAAGGGAAGATAAGAATTGGTTCCGATGATGGCTACTTGTTGCCTTGATCACTTAAAAATGTTGTGACTATTACACATGTAATGATAGAGCATGAAATAATAATTGTGTAGTATATACCTACCGATGTATTTTGTATAAATATAATGTTTTATCAACAAAATTGAAGGAAATTAATGAAAATGGGAGTTTTTCTATTTAGACTTAACACTTTTGAAAGGAAGAATCTCCCGTTTAAGTAGTAGTACCGTGGGTGATGTGGATATAATATTCATCACCTCGGTGCAACTGCTATGGATGGGCGTTCTTCATGTCTACGCTGCGTGTTCCTAAAATGAAAATTATTGAAATTATTATCGTAACAATCTGTGTAGGTACCTAGTGGGTGATGACAACTTGTGAATTTATTGTAGGAATATTGTACGTAGTATTTAAATTAGTAGTAGTAGTAGTAACTAATAATGTTTACATATAAATATCCCTCAAGATTGTATCTTCTATACTTTGTATACGAGTAGAACGAGGTTAGTTGACAACGTCATTCTTCGCTTTGCTGCAGTTTCGATATTGCTTCCGAGTCTACCAAGGTAGCGGAAGCTTTGTTTTCCCTTTCCAAGGACGAAAAAAAAAGTTCTCCAAAATCAAAATTTTCACTCGCGTTTTGCGTTTTAGACTTTTCTGAACAATTTTGGTTCCGTGTCTGTCTGTCTGTCTCTGTGTCTGTCTGTCTCTGTGTCTGTCATGAATTCCTTGTAACGCGCATAACTATACGAAGTTTTTGTCCGATTTCAATGAAATTTTCAGGGATTGTGCGGGTTGGTGTGTAGACGGTCCCCTATGAAAATCATTATCCTCAGACTGATAGAAGCGTCTGCGCATGCGCAAATGTGAATTCCTCGTAACGGCCATAACTTCTACATTTTCCATCCGATTTCAATGAAATTTTCAGGGATGTTATAGATTAGTATTTGGATGGTCCCCTATGAAAATCATCACCTTCGGACTGATAGTAGCCAGTGCGCATGCGCAAACGTGAATTCCTTGTAACAGCCATAACTTTCACATTTTCTACCCGATTTCGATGACATTTTCAGGGATTACGCGGATTAGGTTGTAGATGGTCCCCAATGAAAATTAAGGCCTTAAAATTTACAGAAGCCTCTGCGCATGCGTTTACGTAAAATCCTTGTAACAGCCATAACATTTACATTTTTCATCCGAATTTGATGAAATTTTCTAGGATTGTCCAGATTAGCGTGTAGATGGTCCCCTATGAGGGTTGTGCAAGGTTCATAATGATTGATATTTTCAGAATAACTACTATGCATCGGATCATCTATCGGGTTATGGAGATGAGGAAGCTATGTGCCACACCCACTTGGCAGACTTTTTTTTTTTTTTCGTTATGACGACTCCACTATAAACTTAACAACTTGTAACAACATATCTCATTTTCTATCATAATTACAGCGGTTTTGGCAGTATATCATTTATGCATAAATTTAGGACTTTCCTACGAACATGGATGACGAAAATAAAGTTTGTAACAATTTGGGACACCGAAATGGGAAAAAATTCACTATAGGGGTCCGGGCTAAGAATGACGTTGTTATTAAAAATGATATCAAGTAAAATTCTTTCAAACAAGATATAATTACGTTGTTCCGTGATAATTGTTACAGAAACGGAGAGTGCTCAGGGGACCAAGACGGGATTATTTTTGACCGACTTCCCCTGGTTGGGTGGGGTTTAAACGCGTCATGTAACGACTTTTTTGTTAGCCAAACAATTATTGTAAAATTCTAACAATTAATGGGCGTTGGAATTTTTTATTACTAATTCAAATTATCGTGCAATACCCTTGAAAACACCCTATTATGAGTTTTCAGTTCAAAATTCCGATTAGATTGGTAGTAAAACGTAATGGAAGATTTCATGTGACGTCATAAATGGCGGATGAGGAGGGTTCCACGCAGCGGGCGCGGAGTAGGTGACGTCAAAACTAATGACATATCCGTTTTCGCTCATTTCCGAGCATCTGATACCAATCAAGCAGTACTTTTCAGAAAACTCTCTCGAGCTTCGTTGAGGTTGAACGTTTAAAATAAAACAGCGGAATTGCCCATTGTACTGAAGAGAACGACCCAAAGAACAGAAATACACATTGAGTGTTCACAAGACTCCATGGCTGATCGTTTAATTTTAACAATTTTTTCGCTCTTCGTTTCACTATCAACCAGCATGCAGGATCAGCTGTGTGGCCGATACTTCTAGGGTGGACTGTACGGTGGCAGTTGCAGTGCATCTCGCCCTTCCAGCTGAATATTCCCGCATCGCCGAGCGAAGAAGAGATAGGGGCGGCCGCTGTGTAGGGGATGAGGGAGTACTCTGACGTAATTTACCCTTCATTCATCTGCTACTAACCATAATACGATAAGACACTGTAGGGTAGAGAAAAGAATTAACCCCAAAAATGTTATCTTCGATTTGTTGATACATGTTTAGGTGTAACAGAAGAAAATTGCGGCAGGGTATTGGTGAGAAACGAAATAGAAAAATGAAGTAATGTTAAGAAAGTGATTAGGAAAATAGAGTGAGAGGGTAGTACTTCCTAAGGCGAGGGTAGTTTCCTAAGTAGTACTTAGGAAAATAGTGAGAGAGGTTAGAGGGGGTTAAAATAGTAGTGTGGGAGGAAAGCAGTGCAGCAGAATGGTATTTATAATAACATTAGCAGTAAAACAAGTAGTATGAGATTAAAGGAGTGAATTCTAAGAAGTGGTAAAGCATGTAAATAGGGAAGTATGGATTAGAAAAGAAGTGTGGGAGAGAAATATTATGATGGAAATGTTGTGCATGGGGAAAGTAGTATTAAAATCCTCCGAGCTTAATTTTCTTTCAAATTAAGGGAGTAGTTGGAGTACTCATGTTTTTATTATCCTCTGTGAATTGCATTTTGATCGGAATGACGTGCACTGCGCATGCGCTAACGTAAAATAATTGTGACATAAGTAACAGGAGTTCTAACAGATGATATGGTTATGAGAAAGCTGAAGTACTCGTTAAGTATTTGTACGTTTTGAAAAAGTTAGTGGAATTTATTAGATTTGCTTAATCAACTTTTTCTTCATTAGTTTCAAGAATGTGCGTAGTATAACTTTCCCGTATAAATTATTCCCACATTTACTAGTCACGGTTTTTCCAACTATACAGGGTCCTAACCTTATGTAACTGACACAGACAAGGATTGGATTCTACAACTCAAGCCGAGCAAAATGTGCGTCTCTTATAGCTTTTTCTAATTATTCACTTCGTTTCCGATCTACTTAACTTGAATTTTTTTCTCCTGTTTTTGACCATATGTCAGTAAAATGATTACTATCATATTTGTCGGTACCAATGAAAAGATCCTATCTCTCCAATGTCGGTGCACATTTTTTTTGAGCGGATTTATTGGGAGCAGGATCAATTTGGCATTTGTTGATCAAATCTACGGTATCGCTAGTTTTTGTAATCCAACCTAGATAAATCTACAAGTCAATTTTTGCCTGTAAGCCTAAAACATGCATCAGATTCTAAAGCTCAGTCAATTTTAAAGCTGGTTTGAATGGTCCCATCACCGTTAATACGTGCTAGCCTATAACCGGGGTTTGTTCCCATTGAATCTTTTTAGCGAATTTTCAAAGAAAATGAAGCTATTGCAATGGCCTCAAAATTTTTAGAATCGACTTTTTCGAAAAATTTTCACACTGAAATCCGTTTTGGAACATTCTGAAACGATCCCTGAAGTTTTTCAAAAAATCATATGTATATATATATATATATATATGTGTCATTCCGGACGATAACTTGAGTAATTGTTTAAAAAAAATTTTTTAGTTTTTGCCAAAATGTTTGTAACAATAAACCATAGGTCAAGTTCGTTAACCAGCAATTTTGGACAATCCAAAGTGGTCCAAAATTCAAAAAAACTCCAAAAAAATGGGTTTTTTCCCGTTTTTTGTGGTTTTTACATTGAAAATCATGGTAATTTATGGTATATTCGGATTCAGCACAAAATTTCTGATATGAATGCTTTTTTCAAAAATGAAAATTGTCCAAAATTAAGAAAAGTTTGTAGCTATATATATATATATAATGAATACGTGCGTATATTTGTTGTACCCAGAAATGAAGTAGCCGTGTGGGTACTCTATGAGTTCGTAGAGACGAGTAGAACATGAATATGGACTCCTAAGACCTTCAAAGCATACCCAGCAATAATTTGCAGCGTGTTATTAGCGAATTTTCAAAGAAAATGAAGCTATTGCAATGGCCTCAAAATTTTTAGAATCGACTTTTTCGAAAAATTTTCACACTGAAATCCGTTTTGGAACATTCTGAAACGATCCCTGAAGTTTTTCCAAAAATCATATGTATATATATATATATATATATGTGTCATTCCGGACGATAACTTGAGTAATTGTTTAAAAAAAATTTTTTAGTTTTTGCCAAAATGTTTGTAACAATAAACCATAGGTCAAGTTCGTTAACCAGCAATTTTGGACAATCCAAAGTGGTCCAAAATTCAAAAAAACTCCAAAAAAATGGGTTTTTCCCGTTTTTTGTGGTTTTTACATTGAAAATCATGGTAATTTATGGTATATTCGGATTCAGCACAAAATTTCTGATATGAATGCTTTTTTCAAAAATGAAAATTGTCCAAAATTAAGAAAAGTTTGTAGCTATATATATATATATAATGAGTACGTGCGTATATTTGTTGTACCCAGAAATGAAGTAGCCGTGTGGGTACTCTATGAGTTCGTAGAGACGAGTAGAACATGAATATGGACTCCTAAGACCTTCAAAGCATACCCAGCAATAATTTGCAGCGTGTTATTAGCGAATTTTCAAAGAAAATGAAGCTATTGCAATGGCCTCAAAATTTTTAGAATCGACTTTTTCGAAAAATTTTCACACTGAAATCCGTTTTGGAACATTCTGAAACGATCCCTGAAGTTTTTCAAAAAATCATATGTATATATATATATATATATATATATGTGTCATTCCGGACGATAACTTGAGTAATTGTTTAAAAAAAATTTTTTAGTTTTTGCCAAAATGTTTGTAACAATAAACCATAGGTCAAGTTCGTTAACCAGCAATTTTGGACAATCCAAAGTGGTCCAAAATTCAAAAAAACTCCAAAAAAATGGGTTTTTCCCGTTTTTTGTGGTTTTTACATTGAAAATCATGGTAATTTATGGTATATTCGGATTCAGCACAAAATTTCTGATATGAATGCTTTTTTCAAAAATGAAAATTGTCCAAAATTAAGAAAAGTTTGTAGCTATATATATATATATAATGAATACGTGCGTATATTTGTTGTACCCAGAAATGAAGTAGCCGTGTGGGTACTCTATGAGTTCGTAGAGACGAGTAGAACATGAATATGGACTCCTAAGACCTTCAAAGCATACCCAGCAATAATTTGCAGAAAGAAAAAAAAAAAAAAAAAAAGAGTCCTCGTTCAAATATTCAATCGACAACTGCCACCGATAGAAACGTTTAAAACCGAGTGTATTATTGAAAATCGCACGATTTTTTCGTACATATCGCGAATATATTTAAATGTTATTAAATTAATTACTTAGATGCAGCAGCTAACGCACCAAGGAGAAAAATATGTGATAAACAAGGTGACTTGTTGTGTGAGGTTGGGAACAAGTGATCATGAACGCGATCTGTCGCATTCATCTTTAACTAAGTCCAGGAGCTTCCCTAATCAGAACGCTTCTCGGGCTCCCAGATTCAGCTTTCAGCCCAGTGATCTCACGTCTTCCAGGACGTCGATTATTGGTGTAAAAGTATGTAAAAAAAACATATATACATATATATAAACCAAGAATCGAAAAAAAAACTTTCTACAACAAATTGCAACACCATTGGTCCTTTTCTTAACCACACCTTAAACTGAATGATTTCTTTGAAAATTCGCTCATTAATTCATGCTGCATGAATGGACTTTTTTTTCATTTAGGTACTTAGTTACTTGGTATTATTGAACGAATTGAAATTTCTATTTACTTGGTGAATTTTCCTCCGAACTCCAAAACTTTCCTAAAAGCTAATCAAGAGGGAAAATTCACAATCCATGAATCCACGGATTCACAATAAATCCGCTCAAACCTTAGGCATTGGAGAGATAAGAAACTCTCTCTCCATCGGTATCGTCAAATTTGATTTTCCAATTTAAATTAAAAAACCAATGATCATTTTACTAGCAAAAAGGCCAAAAATACGAAAAAAATTCTGTAAGTAAAATAAGTCAGAAACGAAAATGTAAAAAAAGCTAAGAGAGAGTTAAGTTTAACACCCTGAGTAACATCATAACATCGTAATTAATTATGCTACAACCGAAATAAGCATTTCAGGAAGTACGGGTCAGTTTGCTATCACATCGATGTATGGGTGATTTTGTGGATCTCTTTAGCTGGTCAGTTATAATTTATTTAGTAGGCTGTTCTGGAGGGTTGTCGGAACATTCCCTCAGATTAGATTAGAAATGAGGCACTCCAAAGGTCGTATGTCGTCACCACGACGTCTTAAAATCTTGAAGACCTCCTATCTTTTGATAATAATTTGTGATTCATATCGAGCGACTTTTTCCTGCCTTCAAATAGACTAGAGAAATGCATTTTCTATTTATTTTTAATTGGTAAGTTTTTAACTCAATAATGACGCAACCACTCTCCAATCATTCCGATAAAAAAATAAAGAAAATTTCTTGACATTCATTTAAAAATTGTGGATAAACATTAGAAACAACTCGTTATGAGGTTGAACAATTTAAAAAAATTGTAAAGGAGTTTTTCCCAACGATGAGTGGGATAAGTCGCCAGAATTGTCCAGTCAGCACGAGAACAACAGAGGAGGGGTTCAAATTCCCATACAAATGGTAGTTTTGGGAATTGTTTTGTTCTGGGGGGAACAAGAATGGATTTTTTTCAAGCTTGTAGGAGCATGGATTATTGTCATATGAACATACGTCACAATAAACATATTATTTAGTAATGCATGCATTCGGTCAATAATTGCATTTGGTATTAATTATTAATACCAGTTGCGTACGAAATAGACGGTTTATGGTGTCCTGGCACCATGGCCACCATACTAATAGCTTACTAATTGTATCCAAGCTTTTAAATTGAGAAAAAAATCACATCAAACCTCCGGACTTTCATAAATTATTCTCTGTACCACCATGGAACTAATAGTGGTGCCACACCACTATTAGTTCCATGGTGGTACAGAGAATAATTCATGAAAATCCGGAGGTTTGATGTGATTTTTTTCTCAATTTAAAAGCTTGGATACAATTAGTAAGCTATTAGTATTAATTGGCTTAATACTTGGATGTAATTAGTAAAGGAACCGAAATATTGGAAAATCGGATATTTTGTGAATATTATCACCCCACTCGCCCTCTCCCCTTGCCAATTTTGATACTTTAGTGAAATAATGAGCAATTTGGAAGATTTATGAGTCGAACAAAAAAAGAAACTCGCAAATTGGTTGGGAATTGAGGCCTGGGCAGTTTACAAGATTATGCCCGCATACGCTCGTTTTTTGAGCATCAACCCCCCCCCTTTCCCCCCTAAAAAGGCAAAAATCGAAATTCAGGCTAGGTAGTGCACAGCTAGATAGTTTTCCGTGACGAACAAAAAAATAACCACGAAAATCGGCTGGAAATTGAAGCCTGGGCAGAGTTTATTTCCAAAAGATTATGTCCAAAAACGCACATTTTTTGACCATTAACCCCCCCCTTTCCCCCCCCTTAAAACGCAAAACTCGGAATTCCGGCGACGTAGTGCACAACAAGATAGGTTTCCGCGTCGAACAAAAAAAGAACCACGAAAATCGGTTGAGAACTAAGGCCTGTGCAGACGGCACAAGATTTTGTCACACACACATTCACCATTCACCTATGGTTTTTTTTTCGCGGATTTGTATTCAGAATGTTCTAAAACGGATTAGTGTGTGATTATTTTTTTTCTGTTGAGTGTTGTCCAGCTTCACCCCAGATCGATCGCATAAGGACGCCCAAGTGTGGGACATCCTACACTTACTGTGGGACGTTCTAAAAACATAGTTCAGGGGGACTCGCTTGTAAGGTACCACTACAAATGGTGACATTTCGTAACAATAGATATTTAAGCTCGGAAATTTGCTAATTTAGCCATAAACAAGTTATTGTATTTTTGTCGTAGTCTAACTTTTGGGGATGACCCTCAACCATGAGACATAGGTATCCATGTCAAAATAATGCAAACATTTATTTGACATTTTGAACTAGGTATAAAATCTGATCTAACTTTGTTTTCGAGGTCTTTCTGTCTGACCGGTCGTTCTGATCAATTCCTAGTACTAGACATAATATGTCTGGTACTAGGAATTGATCAGAAAAAGACTCGATGAAGATTTCGATGTACTTTGTAAATATTGTGAAGCTTCTAGATAGTCCTCCATAAAGTACAGTGTCATCAAACCAAAAGTAAGTAAGTAGTAGGCACGCGTAATTGGGATTTTCCCCAAACACCAATTTTTCACGATCTAATTTTCCAGATTTTTCTCAGATTCGGAGGGCAGTTGGGAAGTGGGTATTAAATGATTCCTTATTGATTTCTTTACGATCTGATCTGAAAAAGCCATGGTACTTGTGAGAAAACGACAAATCGTCAACGTAAATGTGACAACTATGAATGATCATGAACGTCGAATATGGAAATCATGTTTTTATATTGGGTTATATTTATCTTTAAAAATCTTTTGGTGGCAAGAAATCAAAAAAAAAAAGTCAAATAAAAAAAAAAACTTGAAATCCCTGTGAACCAAAACATTTTAAACATTTTAAGGCCCTGTTTTAAGCACTATTCCCGTAAGAAACTTTTTATAGGTCTTGATCCAAGGAATTTACTACATTGAGGTAGCTTTCTTTATAGAAAAGAGAGATTGGGAGAGATATCCACTTTAAAAAGAGCCCGTCTGGCCACCCCTTAAGTTAGGTAGCCACAAGTGAGGGTAGGCCACCCGAAGCTGCCGACGTGTGATTCACACTGCAATGGAGCCTCCGTGTTGGGGAATGTTAACAGGAGATATAAAGACAGATGAATGGAAAGACTAGGGAGTGGGACGGAGCAGACGAGCACAGGGAGGAGGGGTCCACTTTATCGCCAGAACAGACTGTACCCGCCAGTTAAGTGAGCTCTTCCCTAATGTAAATTGCTGTAGGTTTTTTAACTGATGTATATTAAGCTAGTTAAGGCAGTGATGTGGGCTCAGTCAGTATCAAACAGTCCGCAGTGCCCGTTGCCTAGCAGTCACTAGATCTAGTGTGTCCACCTTATGTCGCCGTTGGAAAAAGGTAAGATTTTTTTTCTCGATATTTGAAAACAAGAATCGATTCATACGAAATATCGATGTCGGCGATCGATCGACAAGTGATTCAAGACAAGAGCTTCCATTGTTTCACGCGATAACTGGATATTATCTATCCCCACCTCCTTGGTATTCTTCTGTCTTATCATGAATGCCTTCCTTTATGAACGTGGAGTCAGAGGGCGTTGAGGAGATCCTCAAAGAAGAACCTTCCGAACATCTTGCCTGAAATTCCTGCTTTCTAGAATAACTGAACCTCCCAATTAAATTTTCTACATCACTAGAGGAAGACGTTCATATTTGTTGGACCTCCCAACTTTTGAAATTGAAAATTTTATTCTATATACCGGTTACCAAACTGAAAAATGACTCACATACCTGTGAGATGGTGTTTTCACACGATTTTTTGTTTCTTTAAAAATAGTTGCCTCATTTGGGACACAGGGACTTCCAGTTAGAGATACCCATAATGCCTAGCTCTACAATCTTCAACACGCGTACCTCCTTCCGTAATAAAATAAGCTCATAATCATTTTTCGACAAAACAGAAAAAACGCAAATTTCAATAATTTAGGAAATACAATTTGAGATACCAAAAACCTTTAACTAAATTAACCCACGATCGGTGGGTCATTACGAGGAAGACAATGTTTTGGATTCTAACATTCGATTAAATACAAGAGAATCTACAAATGAATCATTTGAAATTGAATCTACAATAAGACAAGAGGAAAATCAATATGCAATAAGGGGAATAAATTTATAATATTATTGTATAACTCAAATTCGAATCGAATCCATGCATAGTTACTTAATTGGCTTAGAAAATGCAATTTCCTCTTCCTCGTTGATTCAGTAGTTAGGGAAAGTAAAGATGAGGGAAGGTAAAGGGGCAAAATTCAGTAAAGGGAAAGAGAAGTTCGAAATGAACTACTATAATAATAATATTAAAACAATAAATTCATATTCCCAGTAAAATTCATGATATTCCCAACCAAATTCATGTCATAACCATTCGAACACAATTGTGGTTTATTATTTCCAATAATGAACCTTTGGAATCGACCAAGAAATTTTTTTTAACCCCCCCCCCCCCCCTCAAAATTTGTTGGTTCACGTTTCAAGGTACGTAGAATCCAAAAATCGAATAATAATTCGGCCGTCCGTCCGCCATACGCCGTATGCGGCACTTTTGCCACTTAGCATTGACCGATTTTGATGAAATTTGGTATGTAGGCTCCATTTGGGGTCTAGTTGTGCCCCGAAGCTTTTGGTTGATGTAGGTCACTTCTAAGGGTTCCAAAATCAATTTTGAAATTTTCAAAACGCCCTAACTCAAAAAATTTTGATATAAAGGTATTGTTTTTCCTTCAATTTAAGATTCTATAGAATTTTTAGAATTTTTTGAGACCACCCGGAGCTCTGTAGGACAAATCGTTCGGCACTTTCCTCAGTTAGCATGGACCGATTTTGATGAAATTTGGTATATGGGCTCCAAATGGGGTCTAGATGTGCCAGGCAGACGTTGTTGATGTAGGTCACTTTTAGGGGTTGAGAATTAAGGGTTAAAATTTTGAAAATGCTTAACTCAAAAAATTTTGACATTATGGTATTGTTTTTTCATCAATTTAAGATACTATTGAATTTTTAGAATTTTTTGAGACCACGTGGAGCCCTGTAGGACAAAGCTCCTTACGACAACTTAAGGGTTGAACGTACGATAAATCAGAAACACAAGTGTGAATCGCAAAAGAGGCCTAATTTCCGTTCAAATGTTAGCTCGTAATGCGATCGATGTTTTTCTTCATGTTGGTTGGTGGTAACAATGGCAAAACCGTGTTCTTTGCAGATGAGTGATCTATATAGAAAAATAATAAAATAGGTACACAAACCTATTTTTTTTAGTCCAAAATCTGAGCTTAGAGAAACCGGTGCAGAAGCATCTATCCTGATTATATTACTTTAGACTACTTTTCTCAAGGACGCATTGGACCAGATTCCTTCTCTAGTAGAGATTTAGGGCAAATCCGAGTAGCTGGCAGTTTTGGACCAGAGTATTTACTCCTCTTTTCTCGCTTCTTTGGTTTTATTGAGCTAAGGTTGGAAATTGGTAAAAAGATAACTTCGGATTTGGACGAATTATCCATGTTTTCTTTGAACCAGTTTAATGTTGTTGATGTTTTAACTAATAATGTCGCAAGCAGCAATAATTTGTTGGTATTACCGCATGAAAATAGTGTTTGTTGAATTGTTTGTTCATTTTGTTATTGTTTATTGTGGTGGAGAACCTATTCCACATACCTACTGGTAGATAAGTAAGTATAGAACCATCTCAGGTTGAATTTTTGTCCAACTGCCATTCCTAGCGTCGCGGACGTCATCAGCTGTCTTTCAAAGGGAAGATCAGGAAGGTTCTGATGATTTCGCTCATGGCTACTTATTGGCTCACCATATGGGGTCTCAGTTGGTCGCCATTCTGGGTTAGTATTTCCTTAAATTACAGGCGCAAAAACTTTAAATGTTGTACCTAAATTTGAAATTTTCAAGGTTTTTCAAAATTCTTTAGCACAGCAGTCTTAAAAAACTAAAAAATTACCGCTGGAATCATCAAAATCAAACAATAATGGCCAGAGAAAAATAGGAAAAACCATAATTATTATGGTTCGATTTTGATGATTCCAGCGGCAATCTTTAAGTTTTTCAATTCCCTATACTGCTTCTCTAATGAATTTCAAAAATCCTTGAAAATTTACTATTTAGGTTCCTACAACTTTTAAAGTTTGAGCGTCTGTATTTTACGGAAATACTAACCCGGTAGAGGAACGAAAGGCGACCGACTGAGACCCCCGGTGGAGCGGTCACCAATCCAGATAATCTCTCGGACCGACTGGCCCTAACTTGGTGATCTCACGGGAACTGGTTCATTAAACCAGCAAATGGTCGTTGGTTATATACCTATTAATAAATATGACTGAAGAATAGACTCATTTTCACATAAGGTGAATTATGTCTTTGGAATGAATCATTATGAAGTATTGAAAATTGTTATTCAGTTCCAGCTGTGAATTTATACCATCTGAATGACCTTGACCGTGAACTTGAACTAGCGTAGATTGATGCATGAGCTCATTCTTCAGGTCTCAATTGAGGTTGTTGAAGAACCAACGGAGAAATTTCTCAACAAAAATATAATAATTTCAAATCAAGAAAATGTGTAATAATTTTTGTGAAATCAAGGTCATAGGTATTCGTAGTTTAATTGTTGTTCACCGAAATGTACATTTCTCGTAGGTTCCAATAGTTGCTGCAGTATCGAAAAACATTATCCTTATTACATTTTTCTGATCTAAACTTTAATTTTCATTTCTGATTGTGTTTGATTTTCACATAAAGGCCATGTTACATTTTAAAATAGTAGTTACCTATTAATTATTTTCTTTCCACATAAAAAAGCTTTCTACACGAAAAGGAATTAAACATGATTAATACTATGCAAGATTGAATAACATTTTATAACCCCATGAATGCTAAGTTCTTTTTTTAAAGTAACATACTAAGTATGTAGTAGATGATACTCTTGAACGTGAATTCTAAAAAACCTATTTGTATGTTTATTGAACAATTTAGAACCTGTCAATTGACAGTATCCAGTATGTGATTTGAACCCTTGAACAGCAACTTACTACTTCCTAGGTTACGTTTGTGTTAATTTCTCAATACTGATTAGTTTGAGTTTCGTATTCTATCCTAAATTAAACCTATACTTGTCTTAGATCATACTTTACTACTATGTAATGTAAAATATGGTTGCAGCTAATAACTTATTAAAGTAGCTGTGTCATGTTAAATGAGGATCAATTCGAGGATGATTGAACTCCTTCCAACACTGTTATGTTGACAGTAGGTAGATGTTGAAGAACCGTAGATCACAAAATAAATTGTACAAATGAATAGCGCTATGACTTCCTTTTTTGGAGTCTGTCAAGGTACCTTTAGTGTTGCTTATGAGATGTAAGTATGAAGAATAAGCAAGTAGTTTGATTCCTTGAGAGTATGACTTGAATGGAACCATATGCAAAATAGAACTTTACACTAAGTGTAAACAAGTCTTGTATTTTGGGGAATTCTTGCGTCTTCAATCGGCTCCGTTTTCTCATTTTGTCAAAAGGCGTTCTGAAAAGCCTCTGACGTTGATGTATAGCAGTCCTTGTGATACGATCTTTTGGTCATGGAGTTAATTATAAAACCACGATCGAATAAGCCTGATATGATATTCTGTGGGTGTTCCGTTAAGAGATGAGAAAAACAGCTATTCCGGCATCGATTCATTATGCCATATCCAACCTACATAATAGGTACTTAATAGGCCTATTAAATTCGGTGTTATCTATATGTTGTTCAGGCACGCGGCACTTTTTTTTTTCTTGCTCGATTCCAAAGGCTTATTATTGAAAATAATAAACCAAAACGAAAGACCAAACGAATGTTTGTTGTGGTGGTTCATTGTCGGAAATCATAACAAACGTCACAACTTTACTGGACAAAATGTAGCGCTGATAAGTGATGTAAGATTAATATAACAGAAACCTTAACAGTTACAAAGAGCAATCAAATAACTTTCAGCTTCAATCAACCGTACTCAACACTTCATGTGCTAATTATGAAGGTTTGTACTAACATCCTTTTGATATATTTGGCAACCAAGCCAGCTTGACCTCTGTAAAGATCCTGTTGTTGCTCATAGACCCTCCCTTATGACCTGTCTCTAATCCTATGTCGAACGACGTTGAGATTCATCCGCCCTTATAAGGGCGGATTGCTTCGATTGCTGGTGCCGTCATGTATGCCCGACTAGGGTGTTTGCGTCGTAGCAAAAAACGCTGCAAATTATTACACAATGGTTTATTATTTTTTACTTTTCTATATAGATCACTCGTCTGCAAAGCCACCAACCATCCAACATGAAGAAAAACATCGATCGCATTTCGGTCAGTTATAATTTGAACGGTGATTAGGCCTCTTTTGCGATTCACACTCGTGTTTCTGATTTATCGTACGTCCAACCCTTAAATTCTTGTAGGGAGCGAACAGTTTGTCCTACAAAGCTCTGCGTGGTCTCAAAAAATTCTAAAAATTCTATACTATCTTAAATTGAAGAAAAAACTATACCAAAATATATCAAAATTTTTTCAAAATTTTTTGAGTTACTTAGGGCGTTTTCAAAATTTCAAAATTCATTTTTCAACCCTTAGAAATGACCTACATCAACCAAAATCTTCGGGGCACAACTAGACCCCAAATGGAGCCTACATACCAAATTTCATCAAAATCGGTCAATGCTAAGTGGGGAAAGTGTCGCGTACGGCGTACGGCCAATTTTTTATTCGATTTTTGGATTCTACGTACCTTGAAAAACCAACAAATTTTGAGGGGGTGTAAAAAATTTTTTTTTCTTGGACGATTCTAAAGCGTCTCCAATTTCAACTTCTGAAAGAGAGATAAGCGAGAATTGTTTCCATTCCCTCCTTGAAAAGCTCGTGTTAAGTTCTGCCCACCAAATACTGGCGGGTATTCGGTCAGCGAACAGGATGACTCTATTTCGCAATCTACTGTCATAATGCATGAAGTAGAATTTCAGCACCTACCATCATTCAGGGGTCTCGCAGTTCCATAGAAGGAAGAATGATCAGACAAAGTTGTGGACTTCTTAACCATGTACGGCTGACAGGTGACGGCATCCGTCAACCTAGGAGAAGTGCTCTCAAAATAAGAGTGTGGTTTTCTAAAATTTACATCTTATTGAAACAGTATATTGTGCAAGCCATTCTTGACATCATCCACATACAAGTACATAAATGGCTGTTTGAAGGGTGGCATCTTTAGATCATTTACTGAGAATGGCAATGAATTTGGCAGTTATTGAAGCACTATACTCTTGCCTTTATTTAAAGAGCTCTGGACCGCGGGTTCCAAAACCCCTTCCCTGCCAAGAGGTGGCAACGTTGCAAGGTGCTCACCTTGCGGTGAAAACCCTTGCGGTGAAACCTTGCGGTGAAAACGGTCACAACCCTTCGCGGTCAAAACCCATCATCCCTCTTCCTTTCCTATCAACATACAATTTAATTATTTATCGTTCGGTGAACATTTTTTGTAATTTAAATTCGTAACGTACTAATTATTCTGATGAAAATGAGTCCAAATTTCCTGTAATTCGGCGAAGAGGGCGTAATTCGTTTGGGTGGATTGGCCGGGAGAGGGCTGCTGAGTTTTAATCGTACCTGCCTCGAGTTTATACTCGATATGTTCAATTTTTCTCGCTGATCACGATTTTGGTGATGGGATGATCGAAATAATTTGTGAATCAAGTGTGCATTTGCAGAAGAGGGTAAACTGTTGGGGGGCTGGGGGGGTTCACGGGCGGAGGGGTCGCGCAGGTATACCTCGACCTTCCGCTGAGGCTCGGATTCTTGCAGCGATGCCGAACCTTCGGGGCCTTCAAAAATCCCAGAGCTCTTTAAATAAAGGCAAGAGTATAGGCGGTTACAAATAGGTGGTATTCAGTGTCTGACACCTGAAGTAACAGATTTTTCGACTCCATCTAAGGAAGAGTCACCAATAATTGTTCTTCTCCATATTCTAAGATGTTGAAGAACAAGAGCTGGTACCGAAAAGTCTCACAGTTCAATTTCCGTAATCTTGGATGTTCAGGCCAGAAGTTGGTTTTATTTACCAACCCGGTGGTTAAACTTTTTACGATCACTTTTTGAAGTTTCCAAAAGCCTATGGACCAAATTTCAACGCTAAGTAATGAGGACTGGAGGGGAATTTAGCACTAACGGTGGAGTAGCAGATCTGACTTGCCTACCCATGAAAGCTCCCTTCGAGGCGCATATTCTTGTCCTGTGCACATTACCCTCATATTTATTTTGTCGGCAATAAGACAGAGTAACGAATTCGTCTAAATTAAATGAATAAAAACCTAGGTGAACCAATATAAACGTGTTGGAAGCAGTAACACCACATGATTTTCAGCTTGAATGCATTACGATTTTTGAAAGTAACATGATATTATTGTCTTGTTCATAAAGAACCGTAACGGGAGTATAGAAATAGGAAAATAGAACTGAATTTGATGTGTCCACGTAGGTTACTCGGTCTCAATCGGTGATTGACCTTTTTTTATTGTACGTGGGCCTTGTCTGCCTCTTGACTCATACACGCTTGATTAGTCTTTCAGACCGTCCGAGCTTCTCTTGAAATGGGTTTGTTCAACTATTCATTTCGAAAAACAATCTGTTGTTATGTTGATGTTGTACTGGGGGTTCATGCTTAAGATTGAGAATACGTCGGAGTGACGTGTTCCATACTATTAACATGTTTAATGTTTTAGGGCTGGGGGTCATTCTGTGAATTCCGACACGCAAATCTGCAACGCTTTTTTTTCTTAGTTACCACGGACCGATTTCTTAGTTACCACGTTATATCGGCTCCATTTGGGGTCTAGTTGTACCAAGATGGTCACTGATCAGCTGAGTGAGCTCCAAGGCCATTTTCTCTCCTGTTGAACGCAGGAAGCTGAAATTTGAGAAGCAGGGTCAATGGAGAATGCTGAAGGCGCCTGAGTGGTCACTGATCAGCTGAGTGATCGGCAATCTAATTTCTCCCTTGCGAGGGAAAAACATTAAACATGATTTAATGTTTTTCCCTCGCAAGGGAGAAATTGAACAGAGATTTTTTATATAACGTCTGTCCGGTATTGCATGCTTAGTTGGAATTTTGGAATTCGCAATAAGAAGGGCCAACTGGGATGAGAGTAATTCATTTCAAACGTTCCTCATCCGATGTGATATCCTGTGGAATGCATGAATTACTAAACAATAAGTTTTAAAAGAAATGTATCACTTTCCACATAATTTTTGACGTTTTTTTCCTGTTTAAATTTGTTATTGACTAATTTAAACACCATGTACTTGGAAATTTGGAAAAACCATTTTTTATGGGAGTAAATTTCGATAATTACACATTTTAATTAATTTCCGCTTTGGAGAAATGTTGAAGTGATTGTTTTGTTATCGACTATATTTATATCTACACAGCTCATCTAGCTGTTTTGTTCATTTATGAGTTGCTCTAAGGTTTTTCAAAACTGATTATTTTATTGAAACATAAGTACGTACCACATCAGGAGGCGCGGGATGGCTGACAAGATGTGTTGCAAAATATGGCCAACCATAGAGCTCCCTTCATATTTACAGCATTGATTTCTGTCTGTTCAACGTACAGAATAATAGAAAATTATAAAACCAACGGCCATTAGCTGGTTTAATGAACCGGTTCCCGTGAGATCACCGAAGTTAAGCCCAGTCGGCCTTAATAATTTGTCTTGATAATTTTTCGGGTTGGGGCGTTGGTGAGCCCCGCTACACCCCGCCTCCAGAGGGTAAGACAATAGGTAACCATGAGCGAAATGATCAGAACCAATTCTGATCTTCCCTTTGGAAGACAGCTGCCGATGTTTGGACGAAAATTCAACCTGAGATGATTGTTTACTTTACTTTACAACCTACTTTTATTAATTTAAGATTATTACCTTATCTTGACAATTTTTACTTCAATTTAGAAAGAAAAAAATTATTTCTAATTTGGGAAAATTGAAATGCATCAACCGGAAATTTGAATCCAGTCATTGAAGTGGTGTCCTCGAATAAAATGGATTGGACGCCTAAATGGTCCCCTATATTTTTTCCGTGCATTACTTAATTACTTCATGATTATGATCAACTATTTACTCAAAATACGTTCCTAACGAGTGAAAATTCTTAACGATTATGTTCTTGTTTTTAACAGAGTTGACACTGGAAAGAACTTCGCCTCAAGATACTCAACCAGTTTTTTCGAATCTACTTACTCCTGTACAAGTCTTACCACAGAACTAAGTACTAGTGCCGCAGGTGATAAGTTCTGTTGATTTATTCCCCTGCAGCACAAGTGCTTCACTCTGTGGTTGACTTAAGGTCATCAGTTGGAGCCATCAAATTCATCGAACCAATCATATTTATTATGAAGTACCACTTTATTTTAACTCACTTGTTAAACTTTAGCTGTGTTACTAACTTACTAACATTATGCATCTTAGGGTAACTACCGTATTAAAACCTCCACACATTAGGTCATAAAACGAAAGTATGCAAAATTATCTGTCTGATGTAGTTTGTTAATTTATGTAAATTGTATTGATTAATAAAAGTATCTTCGCTGGTTTTTTCTAATGAATTATAATCCGAATACTATAAAATCAAAACTGAAGCCTTGTTCGAATCCATTCACTAAAATACTTTTACTTCCCCCCGGTCACCTCCTGTAGAATCTACGTCGAATAAGGGCTCGTAAATTACAACACCTACATAATATGTAGGTGACTAAATATTATTTAGTGGAACACAACGGAAAACCCTTTGATTCCTTCACGGGAGAGAATCAACTCATCCTTCATCACGATATAATTAATCGAAGTGCTCAAATTCGGAGGGTGGTTAGGTGATGAATATTGGCTATTGATGTCATCAAGGGTCAGTACACGTTAAAAACTTAATCAACAAATTGATCAATGTTATGGTGTTTTTCGTCAATTTTGAAAACTAACAACATTATCGTGATGATATTGATTCATGTTTTGGAATTTATCCGTAGGTAGTAAATACTGCTCTGTAAAATCAACCATTTTTACACCAAAACAATCGCTATGCCACAGTAATTTTATCTGAAAAAGCTGTAATTCCCACTCAACTTGGCAGACGTTTTTCCATGGTATTAAATTTCTTGTTGAAGGTGATCTGATAGGTCCACCCTGAAAGATCTCTTCAAGATTTTGGATCATTCTAGGTAGAATCCATATCTATTCAATAAGAATGCATGGAGCATTAAAAATCAGCTCCAAATGACTATGATCAGTTCCTGAAAAAAAAATTAAACTTATTATGAAATAACTTTTACAATTTGCTCATTTTCCTTCAAGTTTGCTGCCAAGCAGAGCGGTTTCACCTTGTATGAGCAGTGGACAGTAAAGTTATTTATAAAGACTTGTCTGAAGAGACTCTATTGAGGATGTGACGGGGTAGCAGTAGGAGGGACACGCGGACGGGTCCAATTAACCAATTGAACGAAGACCTCAGAGAGTTAAGAGGTATCATCACCTTCCTTTTTGGTTTCTACTTTCAACGTCTTGTGTGTTCACTGGGGAATTCATCCATCAGTTAAGCCAGTTATGGTCCTCGGCTTTAGAAAAAGAAAAACGTAATTTTGCGGGATTTGAGAGGCAGTCTGAGGTCTGTGGTTTCCAACTGCCGCAACGAAAATTCTCTCGGAGAATTTGTAATGAAGGAATAGTTTTGAAAGTTTCAGACTTGTCGCAAAAGTAAAAGTCGAATTTTAGAGAACTTACCTACTCATATACGTACCTAATATTTCAAAACGGTTCTCTCACGGAAGCAATATTGCTTCCGTAGTATGAAAGGAGCAATATTGCTTGAAGCAATATTGTACTTTTTCTACTCCCTTGGTAGACTCAGAACCAAAAAATAATATATTATATTATTTTTTGGTTCTGAGTCTACCAAGGAAGTGGAAAAAGTGTTATTAGTTTTTGGGTAGTGAAAGAAAGAAGTCCTCCAAAATCAAAATTTCTACTCGCACTTTCACGTTAGAGGCCTTCCTGAACAATTTGGTTCTGTGACTGTCTGTGTGTCTTGATATGTGTCTGCCCGTCCGCCTATGTCTATGTGTTTAAGAATTCTTGTAACGTGCAACATTAAAGTCCGATTTCGATGAAATTTTCAGGGATCGCAAGGGTTGGTGTCTAGATTCTACCCTACACATTTCAATGTAGTCAAATTGATTCTACCCCTTGACTTTTTATAAACTAAATTTTTTTATACTGGTTGGTTCCTTGGTGATTACTATCAGATTATTTACAAAATCATATACTATTATAGATACGAGGGAGCTATGTGCTACAACCACTCAGTTTGTTTAAGTGTGTTTAAAGTGATTTCAGTGATGATCCGATCACGAAGAAATTCAAAGGGGTTGGTGAAAAGGTCAGTCCCAACTTGCCACAAAGTTAAATTGGAAAATTGATAGGGAGGAAATGAGGCTTGGTTGATTTTACATTTGCGCAAGCGTGAAAGCTGCTATCGATCCGCGAGTCTTGGAATTCATAGACAACAATTAGGCCCCCATCTCCTGTTAAATCCATGAGAATTTAATCAAAATCTTCGTTCACTTTTGCCCATTTTAAGGATTTGTGTGCACACTAACAGAAACGGAACCAAAATGTTTCAGTCCTGTGATTCAGAGAAAGGATCATAAGGTTCAATTTCCTTAATTAATTAATTAGGAAACGAACATGAGGAAGCCAAGGTGGCATACGGCTGACTCGGAACGCGAGAAATCTAACTGCATCAACGTTAAAAAAATCAGCTCAAAAGTTGTCGTACGCAGGACAGAGTTTTTGTACTCACAGACAATTATTCTTAGTTTTTATGGGGAAAAAATAATTATAATTAAGAGAGATAAAAATTAAGAATAGTTAAAAATTGATAGGCTATTGATTTTTAATTTTAGTTCCTTCGGATCCAAATATTTGGATAACAGTAAATGGGTTTGCAGAGAAACTGTCCCCCATTCACCAGTTATGCAGTTCATTTCAATGGGATTCTTCAACGCCCACAGTTTACTGTGGCTTCAGAGTCACTGGGCCCTCATTTCCTCATTGAATCCTGCGATTTACTCGTTGAAAACCCATAAGGCAATATGTGACGACATCGGACGGGGTACCTTCAGCGCATTGGGGCCAAATCATCGGCAGTCGTTACGCAGGGAAGGGAACTTTGATGCGGCAAATTGAGCCTTGATCCAAACAGGAAGTCACAGTTAAGGGTCCATTTACCCTCATTTACTTCTATAACAGTCCACTCTCAGCCCTTCCCCTGCCGTGAGCCGAACAATGAAATCCTTTCACTAGCTCGATGCTTGAGAAGCGACACTAGATTGAAGAGTCGCTGGGGTGCCCCCACGGTCAATTGACGGGTCCGCGGGTCACGCCCTCATCAACCTTCTTCCACTTCTACTATCGTCTCCTTTTCTTTGAAGTCATAATGGTATTCACATCACGATTGGTTCTTTTGATGTACAGCGTGAAATTCAGTTCCGAACCATCCCCTCTGGATCTATCAATGATGTGTGGTCATCTCAAATGGCACTTTCGAAGGGATACGCCCTCTTCTTCAGCCCTTTTGTTAGTCACACATAATCCGTAAAATCCTTCCTATGCCCAAGTACATCTTTTATAGTTTCTTTATATGTCCTTTCAGCATTATGAAATCCTTGTTTTGAAAAATACACTGACCATTCTTGTTCTTGATCTCAAGGTCCAGGTATTCCCACAGCATTTGATTATACGAATTAGATATTCTTCGGCCAGATAGTGAAGCGAAACGTCAGGAAGATAAGAAGCAGAAAAATGGGGCAACTGAGAAAAGAGAATGAGAAATTATGAAAGAGGTAGACACTCATGAATATAGGAGGTATTCTAAGAAAATGGTACTTACAAAGTGCCCTAAGAAGGATGCATATGGTTGCTAAGGAAAGCGTGCCTCTCAAATTTTCAGTTATGGATTACTCTAGGTCATTAGCTTTTAAATATCTTTCCGAAAACAGGACAGTAGATGAATACACAGAAAGACAATAGAGTCAAGGAATCAAGCAAACTTGAAGAGGGAATTGGGAAGAATCAAGAAAAGTTAGTAGTAGTAGTCTACAAATCACAACCTAAAGTAGTCTACGAATCACAACCTGAGTCCTTTCTCTCCACAGTAGCAACCAGACTAGTGCCCCAAAATACAGGGTGTCCCCGAAAACGCCCCCCCCCCCCCCCTGCTAAAATCAGTAGAAACAGTAGAAGCAGTAGAAATGGTGGTGGAGCCAGATAATTTTGGTTTATTATTTTCTATAATGTTTTTTTTTGTTGTAATGTCTGAACACCTCGTATTTCTTTATTCTGGTACTAATCTGCCTGATTCTTTTTGAAATGTGTTCTACCAGTATCCATGGTGGTCCCGTTTTAAACGGATTTCATTTTGCTTTTTTTTTTTTTTTTTGAATCTTTATGATTTTTCCCAAGGGTCTCAAATATGACCACGGTGCGCATTGCGCACGTGTGCAATCGTGCGCAACGCACACCAACTTCGTTTTTTCAAATGAGACCCCCCATTTTTTATTGCAGATTCGGATTTTACGTAAAATTTCATGAACATTTCACCCCTCAACTGATTTTTTTTTTATTGCGCGCAACCATTAAAGATGCGCAACCGCAAGGTTGTGTCAAAATGTGCATGTACGAAGTAACTAAGTATGACACATGATACTTTAGTATTTTTTACGCTGAATGACGTGGTGATGTTAGTTTCTTGATTTAAATGCATTTTTATCAAATAATCGACGAAAAATGATCTTTTTTAAAAGGAAAATTGCATTTTTACTCATTACGCATCTTCTGTGCCCATCCGTTAACTTCATCCTTGTTAATAAATTGTGGGACATGTTGAAATTTATGTTTTGACATTTAAAAAAAACTCTCCAATCGCACGGAATTAATGGCAGTATTCTAGAGAACCTTGCTTCATAGCTACCGATATGTAGCTATGATTTTGTTTACTGGTTGCAGCGTTGCATTTTTTGTGATAAAAAAAAGTGCCGCGAAAAATTCCTTGACCCCCAGCCAAAAGACATATCCATGTCAAAACAATTGTTTATCACACTGGACTCTTCACTAGTAATTTCACAAAGACTCTCTACTTGTAATTTCTCGTGAAAAAACCGTCCTGTCTACTTGAAAATATTTTTTCGATTATCTTGGAAAAAAGTTTTTAAGTAGACAGGGGGGTTTTGCCCTTAAAAAATGCAATTTTCCTTTTTTTAAAGTTCATTTTTCGTCGATTATTTGATAAATATGCATTAAAATCAAGAAACTAACATCACCGAAAAAAAATACTGAAATATCACGTGTCACACTTAGGTACTTCGTACATGCACATTTTGACACAACCTTGCGGTTGCGCATCTTTGAGCGCGCACTGAGCAGGTTGCGCGCAACAGAAAAAATCGGTTGAGGGGTGAAATGTTCATGAAATTCTACGTAGAATCCGAATCTGCAATAAAAAATGGGGGGTCTCATTTGAAAAAACGAAGTTGGTATGCGTTGCGCACGATTGCGCACCGTGGTCATATTTGAGATCCTTGGGAAAAATCATGAAGATTCAAAAAAAAAAAAAATTTTTTACCACTACCTGGACGATTTTAGCAGGGGGGGGGGGGGAACGTTTTCGGGGACACCCTGTATAGGGCAATAAATGTGGTGGTTTGCAATTGCGTGACTGAAAAACAAAAACTCTGCACATTATTACACAAAGGTTTATTATTTTTCTCTATAGATAACTATACACACAAATACTATCTTGAATTGATGGAAAAACAATACCTTTTTTATTCGATTTTTGGATTCTACGTACCTTGAAAAGTAAACCAACAAATTTTGAGGGGGGTTTAAACATAGTTTTTTTCTTTGTCGATTTCAAAGGTTTATTATTGAAAAAATAAACCAATAACTATTTTCTGTTGTTGGGTGGTCCACCCAGCATATCTAACAATTTTTGGGTTTCAAGGAATTAATATCGCGAAACTCCAGTTTCCAGCAGTAGTACCTAAACAGTTTTTATAGTCAAATCTGGTTTTGAGTTCACGAAACAAAGTTAGTGTCCTCAGCTCCGAGGTCCCCTGTAAGTTCAGTTGTACCTACAATGTATTGCAGCATAATGCAAACCGATTCAACGGTGAGATGCGTGAAACTAGGTTCAAATACGTGCAAAAGAAAAAGTTTAATGTTCCCCAATTTTGGTTTATTATTTTCAATAACAAACCTTTGGAATCAATCAAGAAAAAAAATTTCTAACCCCATCAAAATTTTTTGGTTTACGTTTCAAGGTACCTACGAAGAATCCAAAAATCTAATAAAAATTTGGCCATCTCCGCCGTCCACGTCATTTTCCTTAGTTCACATGGACCGATTTTGATGAAATTTGGTAAACCGACTCCATTTGGGGTCTAGTTGTGCCCGAAGCTTTTGGTTGATTTCGGTCACTACTAAGGGCTGAAAAATTAGGGCTATAATTTTCAAAATGGCCTAGCTCAAAAAATTTCGATATTGAGGTATTGTTTTTTCTTCAATTTAAAATAGTATCGAATTTTAGAATCGAGTGAGACCAATCAGAGCTCTGTAGGACCAACCGTTCACTCCCTATAAGAACTTTGGGTTGGTCTTACGAAAAATCAGAAACACGAGTGTGAATCGTAAAAGAGGCCTACCTAATAACCGTTGAAATTTTAGCTGACCAAAATGCGATTGTTGTTCTTTGCGTTGTACTCAGTTTTTGCGTCCTTTGCAACCAGTATTCAAATTTCCTAATGAAGGCACCTGCAACTCCCTATTTCCTCGCATTGGAACGCGTGTTCCTGTTAAAATTGAAAAAGTTCTCCTGTCTGTGATCCCCTCTAGTCATTTTTTTTTATTGTTAATTAGTTTTAAATAATTTTTAGATCCTGCCAGTTTTAGTTTATTAGTATTGAAAAGAATAATTGTTATGGAAATGGACGAAGTGAGAATGGTTTTTAAGATGGGCAGAGATGAGATTTTGGTGATTAGAGGAGGGATGGAAGATAGTGAGAGTTTAATTGCAGAGTGAACAATGGCTTGAGAAAGGGGCCATAGTTTGCCCCGAAAGCGCTTGCCAAATATTGAAAAAAGTATATAGACGTCCTCTGCTTCCTTCTCCACAACAACCAAGAAGATAAATTTCTTCAGACACTACCTACACTAAATTCGTAAAATTTCGATAATGAAAACTATTATTCCGAAAGTACGAGTAGTAAATTCCTTATAAAAGGCAACTAATATTGGTACTCGGTTACCTGTCTATCTTTTTGTATAAGCCTGAAACACTATGAACACCCGAAGCACCACGCCAGGGTGTTGCCGTCAGCAACTGCAAGATATTTTGAACTAAATATCATAAATAACAGGTACGGAGCACGTAGAAGAAGAAGGTAGGTAAATCATTACATTATCTTAAATTGTATTATACGTTTACAAAAATAATAAATAATAAAAATAAATAAACCTACTTTCCGTAGGCATTTGAGTGGATAGGTAGAAGGTTATTGAGAGATAGGTCCACTGATCATAAATTTGATGTAGAGGTAGTAGGTACCTTGTTTTTGCTTATGAGCCTATCAAGATAAATGAAAAATGATTTTCTCTTGTGAACATTTAAACAAAATTTCTTAATTTTCAAGTACTTGAATTTTACGTTTCAGACTTTCCTCAACAATTTTGATTTCTTGTCTGTGTCAGCAAATCAATGAAACGAAAAGTAGCAAGAGTAAGGTTACAACGCGATTTCAATTATATTTACATAATTTGTGCGGATTGGGATGTAGATGGTTCCCTGTAAATTCCAAGACTCGTAGGTCGATGACTGATGTAACTCTGATAGATGTAAAATCTTTTTAACAAGCATAACGTTTCCAATTTTTTTCCGATTTCAACGCAATTTTCAGAAATTGAATGGGTGGTACTCTGAATAGTGCTCTATGAATTTAATTGTACCTAATCGGATCATTGCTAGGCATTGCGCTTGCGCAAACATGAAATCCTTGTAACTAACAAATTTCTTATTATCATACGATTTAGAGAGACTTGGGGATTGATGTTCTGATGATCCAACATGAATCAGATAGGTAGGATACAAGGTGTATACTATTAATTTCATACAAACTAGTAAGTTAGGAACTTGATAAACAACATTTATACCTGCAGGTACCAAGTCACGTCACTTATTTTTCGATTTCATGGTGTTCTCATGCTAAATTGGGACTCGTTATGTATAGCAGTGCTAGTGATCATAGATCATTGAAGAACCTTTACTACTAGCTACCTACTTTCGGAATAGAGTCGTAGGTAATTTACTTCGCAAGAAAGGCCTGTCTGCGCTCCCTATCTCGCGATCCTCTCACTAATTCATTAGGAGATTGTCCGCCTCGAGCAGCACTAGTCACGAAATGCCGCGAGGTCAGCGATAACCAAAAAGATGACAACCAGATGCACCATCTCTGCAACCAGTCTCGTTCCCATGGGAACCTTTTATTACGTGGAGCTGCAACGAGTAGAACAAACGTCCTACCTGCCTTACCTCCTCCCAACTATACCTAGGTACCTGCCTGCTATGTTTTCGGAGGATTTTGCTCGAATCTTATCCTTGAATTTGACGAAAGGGGGTGGGTACCTACCTAAATGATTTTTTTCACACTTTCCTTTCTTATTTCATTTATCGTCACACGATCGATTTCGAATCGCGTCGTCTTTGTCTTATCTTGCTTGTTTTGTTGTGGAATCGAGTTCATTGTTCATCGAGGAGTTCACGTCCCAATTTGCGCGCTATCTGGTAGTTAATAAAAATCCCTGCTCAACAATTTTACTTGCGGACTCCGCACTCTCGGGCCAGATGATCCCAGATCCCAGTAGGATCGTAGGATGTGACTAGGGAGCATCCCCCACTCTTCTGAACCCACAATCAACAGACCGTCTGAAGCTCCAAGGACGCCCGAGTCGACTGCCGGTACCATCCGAGAAGCCTGCATATCAATAAAATTCAGTAAGTTACAGCTACATCAAAAGTAACACTATTGATTCACATAAATAGCTGAGTAGGTACTGTTCCGTTAGTAAACAAAATCATCGTCAATATTAATAAAAATAGTAATAACTGCCTTTTTTATTTCAATTGGTTTAGGCCATTTTACAAATTTTGGTTGTAGGTAGGTATACATGTTCTGATATCATCAATTACTCTATTATTTTTTAATGTTGGTGATAAAATTTCAACTTGAGAACCGATATCTCATGTCATGCTCTACCTTTGTTAGTAAAGGAGGGATTACTATGAAATTCATCAAAATTCTCCTTGAGTTTCTGGGGAAAATACATGAACGCTGCGCATTATTACAGGATGGTTTATTGTATGGTGCAACCGTTTTTTTTTAATTTATTAAAAATTAATAGCACGTAGGTACTAACCAAATCATGCATTTTTATTCACTCGTTTTACGGTGCATGTAGAGAAGATAGGATTCTTTGAATCGAGTTTCGAAGAACTTACACTCACCTTGAAACGAGATTAGTAGATACTTCAACGAGATAAATTATAATAACGAGCCACTTAATTTATGAACAACGAAATCTGAAATGAATCAGAACAATACCTACAACTAATTCACGCAGCAGGTACCATTTACGCAGGACCAAGGGTAATAGATCTTCATCATTAAAATTCTTAAATGCTTAAGTCAATGGAAGGTTCGTTTTGTTTCATTACGTATGTCTAGTAGAGTGAATACTAACTAATAGTACAATTTCATCACTTTATTTATATTCTTATAAAAACAAATAGATTTGTGCACCAAAACCATTTTTTTTAACGAGCAATACCTACCTACTAAACTCATTTTAGCGTTTATAAGTTTTCTAAACGAATTTGGCCTCGTCTGTCCAAGGTCAATTGTAGATCCTGACTAAACTACAACTGTTCGTCCGAGTTTTAAGACATTTTCAGGGACTGTCATAAGGGTTTGTACGTATAGATAAGGAGGCATCTACGAGTATGTCCGGCTTGTACCGCAATACTTTATTGTTGGTAAACCTATATACAATTCTTTTAAAAATCTGATCAAATCAAGATACTTACTTGATGGTTTAATGAGACCAGTATGGTTATTTATTCGACGTGTAATTAGTTGACAGGTATATTGATGGAGAACTTAGATCAATTCAACGAAGAGACAAAGAATTATTGCGAGACGGTTCTCAAGGAAACCGACAAGAAAAGGGAAGAAAGCGTCAAATGGATTCGAGACTGGCTCGACAGTAACAAGGAGTATAACGCTCGCAGAGGTACCAAAATTCGTGAATATGTTACGTCATATACGAATTAGTATAGATCCACAATATCAACTATGAGAAACATGAATGTAGCTTCCCTAGGAATATATCCTGGTTTCCTCTCCAGGAACTTCAATTTCATTAAAATTTTATAAGTAGCCCAAATGAACTAGACTAATTGACTTGAATTGTTTGAATTTAGATGCCTACAGCCTTACAAGGTATCTACGAGCCTGCAAATACAATCATGAACGATCTATTCGGAAATTAGAGTGCATGCACAAACTGAGGACATCAGCGCCAGAATGGTACGAAAACAGAGATCCGTTGCTACCAGAAATCCAGGAACTTATGCAGTTGGGGTAAGTTACGAAGCTATGTTCCAGCAAAAGCATCCAATAACTGAGTATTGCTAATACCAATGGGGAATAATTGAAGTATTTGAGGAACCTTGTGAATTAATCTGGTTAAAGAGACAACCTATTTGTAATTTAATTTTTTAAAGAGACAACACGAGAGGCGGATCTATTATAGTTCTGTCGAAACGAATCCGTCAACTTTATATTACTCTATTTTTTTCTGTTTATTCAAAATGAGGCAACGTTTCCAAGTAGGCTGATACCAAAATGTTAGGATGAGCACCTTGAACTGAGGCCTCAAAATGCTTTTTTGGGGGTTTCCGTTTTTCCCCATTCGCAACGAATTAGTTGAGCAATGGGGATGAAAAATGAATTAGAAAGGTAAACATTTTGGAGGAAAAACTAGGAAAATATCATTACAAACACTTAGGAATACCTAATAAGTTTTCAAAATCGAACAAGGAAAACATATTTTCAACTAGGTAACAAGCAAAATATGTTCAGTTTTGTAGGGGCAGACACACATGAAGGGCTACTGGAAAATTACTTTTTTCTAGTGAAGGATTTTGTGCCAGGACGTTCTGGAAATGATATAACCTGTTTCGTTTTAAATAGGAACCTGAACCTACTATTGACAATAACGCCTATATTCGATGCCCCACATATAACGTCATATTATTATACCAAATTTCAAAAGGTAATTGTGGCTCATGAACAGTCATAGGCAAAGTAGATGATCCTTCGGTCGTATTTTCCTTCGTTCAATTTTCAAATTCTACGTATTTTGAAACGCAAGTAGAAAAGTTTCAGGAACGGTGAAAAAATGATTCCTTTACATGTTTTAGGGTTTTCTTACCGCTTCTCCAGAGAGACCCGGAGGGAAGAGCAGTTATTCTTATTCGCGCCACTGCACACGACCCCAGGAAACACCTGCAGAATAATGTATTCAAGACCGGCCTGATGATTCTGGATCTCTTTTTGAACCGGTTAGAAGGAACTCTATCCTATTTTATATTATGATCTCACGAGAGTATAAATGTAATAGATAGAGAATCCACTACTTCCTGTATAAGTACAGAAAATAATTAGATAGGTAGGTTTCAACGTATCCATCTAACATAATCCAATAACCAGTGGTTGGTGGTACAATGTACAGTTATGATTAAAAATACTAAAAATACAAATTTTGGAAAATCTCGTTTCATTTTGAGGAATATTTATCACCAGTAGGTACAACTGTTCAAATGATAAACTCGTAATCAAGGATTTTTGCCCCAACAAATTCTAAGATTGGTACCTACATGATTTTCATTCTTGGAATGAATGAGAAAATGCTGATGTCATTGTCAGTAATTCGGAGATAGAACCTTTGAATTCCGACCTTCCTTGGAATCCGATATTGCATCCGTTCTCTACTCTCAACGTCGTTGAGAGGATTCGCATAAACTCGTTTTTTATAACACGAATAACGAGTAGGATATTTTATTTGTTCAAAAAATGAAGACTTCATATAAGAATAATTATAATGACCAAGAAAGGAATTATAATTATAGTCTGAGGAGCGGATTCACCGAAAAGGGGATGATAATTATTTATATTCTTAACGACCATTAGTGTTCTTGAGCAGACTTGTATAGTAAATATGGAAATGATTTGGTTTATGATGTTATAATGATAATCATTCATTTGAAAGAGGAATTTGCTGCTATACTTTTTTAAACCAACAGTATATTTCATCACAACATAAAAATGCAGCAAATTACCTCACTACGGTTTATTATTATTCTGCAAAGCTCACCTGTCACAAACCTTTCATGGTTTTTTTAGGTTCTTAGGGCGAGGCTCGACCTACCCACGTTTTCAGATAAATTTAACAATAAACGCGTATTTAACAATAATGTTGATCGTCTGGATGGTATCATTCGTTTCTTATAATTTAACACTATCTTACATTGATGAAAAACGCTGCAAATTATTACACAAAGGTTTATTATTTTTCTTTATAGATCACTCGTCTGCAAAGAACACGGCTTTGCCATTGTTACCAACGTGAAGAAAAACATCAATCGCATTTCTGTCAGCTAAAATTTGAACGGAGATTAAGCCTCTTTTGCGATTCACGCTCGTGTTTCGGATTTATCGTAAGCCTAACCCTTAAGTTTGCGTAGGGAGTGAACGGTTTGTCCTACAGGGCTCTGCGTGGTCTCTAAAAATTCAATACTATCTTAAATTGATGGAAAAACAATACCTTTATATCAAAACTTTTCGAGTTAGGGCGTTTTCAAAATTTCAACCCTTATTTTTCAACCCTTAGAAGTGACTGACTTCAACTAAAAGCTTCGGGGCACAAATATATCAAATTTCATCAAAATCGGTCCATGGTAACTGAGAAAAGTGGCGAGTACGGCGGACAGCGGAAGGACGGCCAAATTTTTATTCGATTTTTGGATTCTACGTACCTTGAAACGCAAACCAACAAATTTTTAGGGGAGTTAAACAAATTTGTTATCGGTCGATTCCAAAGGTTCATTATCCGATTCTGGGATCCCCAACACTGGGAATAGTACGACGGAACGACGGACATTTTTTAAAATTGATTTTGATTCTACATAGGTAGAATCAAGGTAGGTTGGTATATTGAAACGTAAACCATCTAACATTGTTACAAAGTTTGTAGGGGTTACAATTTTCTTTTCTTGCTCGATTACAAAAGTTCATTGTAGAAAATAATTAATCAAAGTAGAGGTCTACGTATTGTTTGGCAATTGTTGTTTGATTACTGATCCATGTCATCCGTCCCAATACAAACCGCGTTCCAATGATTGATTAATGATCAATGATTTAGGAGAACCTGAATGAATGACCAAAAAACGATTTGGTTAAACCAGGACTACCTAATTGTAAGCTGAAATTGGTATCAGTCTTTACAATTTCTATCGCAAGCAAGTTCTCCACACTATCTTAATGTGCCTGTACGTATGCATATTAAGCGAAATTTTTTCAGATTTCAGGACACCTCGGTATATGGAGTGGTGGCTATACTTGACTTGAAGGATGTTACTCTCGGCCATGCACGCCAAATGACGATTCCCATAATAAGAAAATGTGTACACTCCTGGCAGGTATGTTCATGAAAATATGCATGCATGATGTATTTACTATGAAGAATTAGGGATTTGCATTGTATGATTGTCGAACAATGTATCCCTTTTGAAACCTGCCATTGATGAGAAGCCTGAAGAATGACCATTGCAAATAGCATTATTGCTAAGAATCCATGCTATCGTGATTTGATAGTAATGCCGGAGGTGGAGGAGGAAGCTGAGACCTGTTCATGCTCATTAATGAAAGGAAGTGAAAGATAGAATAGGCATGTCAGCATTGTATCAAAATTATTGGTGTAGGTATCACAATCATTTTTTATGTATTCTTAGATTACTTTAGTTAGCCTGTTTCTAGACTTGGTTGTATATTTCAACAGGATTGTTACCCTCTTCGAATGAGAAGCATCAATTTCTTGAATTCACCTTCGGCAATTAATGTCATAAAACTTAATGAACGTTATGAAACGAAGTCATAAATTGAACGTTATGAAAAGATTCATGATTAAGAAAATTAAAGAAAGAGTGAGTTGTTGGAACGATTATATATGTCGCCGGTGACAAACACCCAAGCACGCGCATATGTTAAATAAAATAAATGTTGCAAGCGGTAGCTAGACAAATGTAGCACAGGAAGAAGCTGAGACCTTAATGTTCAATGCTCATTAATGAAAGGAAGAGAAAGATAGAATAGGTATGTCAGCATCGTATCAAAATTATTGGTGTAGGTGTCACAACCATGTTTGTTGTGGATTTCTGAGTCGTGGATGAACGTAGCTACGTTAGGGGGTGGGGGGGGGGGTTTCTGTTGCTAATTAAAAAGAAAAAATCCAAGAACCTTTTATTTCAAGAGGACCCAACCCGAGTCGTATCGACCCTAACGTAGCTACAACCATATTTTATGTATTCATAGATTACTATAGCTAGCCTGTTTCTAGACTTGGTTGTATATTTCAACAGGATTGTTACCCTCTTCGAATGAGAAGCATCAATTTCTTGAATTCACCTTTGGCAATTAATGTCATAATGAACGTTATGAAAAGTTTCATGAATAAGAAAATTAAAGAAAGAGTGTTGTTGGAACGGTTATCTATGTCGCAGGTGACAAACACCCAAGCACGCGCATATGTTAAATAAAATAAATGTTGCAAGCGGTAGCTAGACAAATGTTGCACAGGAAGAAGCTGAGACCTTAATGTTCAATGCTCATTAAGGAAAGGAAGAGAAAGATAGAATACGTATGTCAGCATCGTATCAAAATTATTGGTGTAGGTGTCACAACCATATTTGTTGTGGATTTCTGAGTCGTGGATGAACGTAGCTACGTTAGGGGGTGGGGGGGGGGTTACTGTTGCTAATTAAAAAGAAAAAATCCAAGAGCCTTTTATTTCAAGAGGACCCAACCCGAGTCGTATCGACCCTAACGTAGCTACAACCATATTTTATGTATTCATAGATTACTATAGCTAGCCTGTTTCTAGACTTGGTTGTATATTTCAACAGGATTGTTACCCTCTTCGAATGAGAAGCGTCAATTTCTTGAATTCACCTTCTGCAATTAATGTCATATTGAACGTTATGAAAAGGTTCATGAATAAGAAAATTAAAGAAAGAGTGAGTTTTTGGAACGGTTATCTATGTCGCAGGTGACAAACACCCAAGCACGCGCATATGTTAAATAAAATAAATGTTGCAAGCGGTAGCTAGACAAATGTTGCACAGGAAGAAGCTGAGACCTTAATGTTCAATGCTCATTAAGGAAAGGAAGAGAAAGATAGAATACGTATGTCAGCATCGTATCAAAATTATTGGTGTAGGTGTCACAACCATATTTGTTGTGGATTTCTGAGTCGTGGATGAACGTAGCTACGTTAGGGGGTGGGGGGGGGGGGGTTACTGTTGCTAATTAAAAAGAAAAAATCCAAGAGCCTTTTATTTCAAGAGGACCCAACCCGAGTCGTATCGACCCTAACGTAGCTACAACCATATTTTATGTATTCATAGATTACTATAGCTAGCCTGTTTCTAGACTTGGTTGTATATTTCAACAGGATTGTTACCCTCTTCGAATGAGAAGCGTCAATTTCTTGAATTCACCTTCTGCAATTAATGTCATATTGAACGTTATGAAAAGGTTCATGAATAAGAAAATTAAAGAAAGAGTGAGTTTTTGGAACGGTTATCTATGTCGCAGGTGACAATCACCTATGCACACGCTTATGTTAAATAAAATAAATGTTGCAAGCGGTGGCTAGACAAAACATGTTGCACGTTGCAGTCTTAAATGTGTTGAATGGTATCTTGATATTCTCTATTGAGATTGATGTAAGCACAATCTATTCCCTGGGCTGAAATCTTCTGTAAGGCTGGAAAGTGATAGTTAATCTATCTCTAAAAAATTTTGAGGTATAGTTATCACAACTGAAGAAACTTGTAGCTACCAGTGAGTTATCCTTGTGAGGTGGTTAGTATAGTTGTGTGGTGGTGGGTAGTATCGGTATCTTGAACAGACAGACAACAAATTAAATAATGATACTGGTGATTGATTTGGGAGCGTTCTTATCTTGTTTAATACCTTCTCACGAACAGCAAACACCAAATCTACAAGATAATTGTTTTTGAAGATACAATATTTTCAGATGAAATATTTGTATCTTTGGTTCTAGGCATGCTATCCCGTCCGAATAAGGTCAATCAACTTTATCAATTCGCCTTCCTACGTAAACGTTGTGCTCAATATCTTCAGAAGGTTTATGAACCCTAAATTGAGAATGAGAGTAAGTAACTGAATATTCATTTACTTCCTCATTAACTTCAGTTATGCTGTTATATATCTATAACATTATAAGATGTTCTGTTTATCAACCCACGGCATGCACAAACTGTCAAGTATCGGGAATGGGGTCATCCAACAAACGCTGTTATTACCGAGCTTTCGAAAAAATTTTTTCCTTCATCAGGGCTCAAAACAGCTACATGTGAGGAGAGTGAATCCACCAACTCATACTCTCATTGTTTCCAACTTTGTCAAAGCTTTTAAAATAAATAAATAGCATCAGGCTTTCAACAATAAAAAACATTAAATTTTAAAATTTTTAGGCGTATAAATAACAATAAAACTCTGGAAACAAAACGAAACTAATTTAATTATTGAATTATTATTGAATTAGGAACAAGAAGAATTGGTAAAGATTAGTTTCAACAATATGGTCTCATTGACCCAATTCATATAGTACCGTCGCATAAGTGAAATTGCTGTTTTAATTAATTTGAATGTTCATAATGAATTCTGAAACTTTATTAGAGCTCCTAACCACGAAACTGTTGGTGGGGGAGTGTTGGTGTTGGATAGTTATTTGCATCGGCTTATCGCTTAAACTAGTTGCTGCACTCTGTAGTTATACTCGTAAGAAGTGGAAATAATGTAACCGTGGTGTCGTTGTTCAATGTTTATGGCCACTAACAAGGAGCGTTAGGGTAACAACTAGAGGTTTTTTAACCTACAATATAAAGCAGATGGAGTTCAACTAATTGCACGTTTTTTCTGTATTATAGCGTACGCCTTTGTGAAGTTAGTACCTACATAGCGTCAACTATTAACATTTTGCTTCCACTCTAAGGTAGGAAAGTTTTATATTTGAATAGCAGGGTGAGGCAAAATCAAAATGTGTACTCACATTTTACGTTTTAATGTTCCCTCCTCCTTTCTATCAGTATAACCCAGATAAAACTTATTGTGTACAAAAATTTCCAAAAAGAAATTCTCTGAGAATATGCAGGTTAGTTCCAAGGGAGTATTTCCAAAGTCGTAAGATCAATGGTATAATGTGCGTAAGCGAAAAAGTGAATTTAACAAAAGTTTCTTACCGTTATAGTCCAGAATAGCTCAAACATGGAGACTAATGTGTTTATCGTCAACAATGATTATTTATCAAATTTAGATGCACACCAATCAGTAGTACCGACAGAGCAAGGGAAAAAAATCCGAATAACGTCCAGATCAAACGATACGAAATAATGATTAGATTTTGATGGAATTTAAATACATCACTTGGTTCATTTAAATGGTCCCCTATGAAGCTCATCGTCGTAGCACCAAACGTAACGTAACGTAACGTATGAGCATGCTCAAACGTACCAAACTTGATATTTTTGAAACGCCGATTTCCCCTATGTAATAACACGATTTTTCTCAAATTTGAAGGGAAGTTGAGTTGACTAAATTTTCGCGAATTGTGTGTTTATATACGTATAGATAATATACATATAGATAATTATTCTACTCGAGGAGCTATATCACCCACCTTTTTTACTCTTTGGTTAAAATGATTGACTCTTCAATAAATTAACAAGTATTATACATTCCATTTGGTTAGGTTCATGTCCACGGCTTTGATCTAAACTCTCTGGAAAATCAAGTGCCTCTCAACATACTTCCACCGGAGTATGGAGGCAGCGGTGACAGCTTAGACCATCTAATTGGTAAGGGTCGAACAGTTTATTTTGTGTAAAAACACCTAATTTAGTAAAGACCTACCTACTTGTTTCAAAAATTTACTAACTCGTCATTATATATCTGCAGAGTATTGGACCACTCAAGTGACTGAAGCTGTTGACTGGTACAAAGAAGATGAAGTTTACAAATACGTAGAGAACGCTCAAACTACCGAACCAGAAAACTGACTTATGAAAAGCTGTGATAATAACTAACTTTTTATGAATATTTTTATAAGTAGTTTCGCAATATGCACTCTCTTTTCTTTGATTTTTTAAATATAGGGCTGTGGTAAATATTTGTATATATCCGATTCATGTGGAGCACGTAAACAGATAGCCTACGTATCAAACTATGAAAATAATGTATGTTTATCATAGTCTTGTAAGAGGTCGAACTCACCTCGTAGGTGTGGAATTTATATCTTGTTTTAGTGTAATCGAAGAGATTAAGATTCCGAATTACACGACTAATTCATATTTTAACTGTACAAGATATTTACATGTTTGTAGGTTTATATTACGTTGATTGTATTACCTAAGGAGCTACATAAAGTAAATCAGGATGTGGCCCCCTGTAAACCATTGCTGAACTCATCAATGGTTTATTATTTTACAGTACCTGTGGATCACCAGTCTGCATAGAACGCGGCTTTTCCATTAATACTAGCTACTAGCAATAACATCGTTACCCGAGAGCGGTGAAATTTTGTTCTTGGTTGGTAAGGAAGCCCAACTGAATTACATGAAACTATAGAAAGATGTTACAAACCATTTCTAACCGGCTAACTTTATTCAAAGAATTTAGTAAGCTGAAATGTAAACGGAAGTGAGGCTTACTTCCTTCAGGAAAGGTTTTTGCGATTCAAACCCGTGTTTCTGATTTATTGTATATTGATATGTTTGTCTGTAATATGTTTGTTTGTCTGTTTATTTCCCTTAAATTCTTATAGGGAGCGAACGGTTGGTCCATCAGAGCTCTGGGTGGTCTCATTAAATTCTAAAAATCCGATTATATTTCAAACTGGTGAGAAAACAATACTTTCATATCGATAGATTTTTCACCGGTGATTGACACTAAGCAAATACATTGATGTACAATTAAACTCGAAATGGAGTCTTTACACCAAAGTCCATCAAAATCGCTCCATGGTAATGAAGAAAAATGCCACGAACAGCGGAAGGACGGAAATTTGTTATTAGATTTTGGGATTTTACATACTTCGAAACGTAAATCATAAAATTTTGAGGGGGGGGGGGGGTTAACGATTTTTTTTCTTGGTCGATTCCAAAGGTTAACTATTGAAAATATTAAACCAAAACATCGTACAAAAACCTCATAAATATGAATATTTTAGACTTGTCATACTTATGCTATAATGACTTGGTACTTAAGCTAGTTTACCCTAAATAGGAGCGCACATCGACTGCATCTTAGTAACTTTGAGGCGTTATGTCCTTCAACATACAGTTGTGGTATTGTCTATCACTACGTTAAACAAAATAAAAGTTTCAACAATCAACGCTTACAATTCTGTCAACCTTGAATGAAAAACAACAAATGAGAGGTACCCTTGCACCTAAGGTATTTTCCTTAAAATTTCTCTTGCCTCGTAATTAGGTCAAAGTAGGTATTAAGTGGAAGTAAGTTCACTACCTGTTTAAAATCCCTTTCTCGAAGAGTTGCACCTCTCGTAACTTCACGTTTAATAATATTTTTTCGAAGGACTGAGATAACCCATAAGGGGATATTCAGTTCAATTTATGATTTCATCAATCAGAAAAATCGTGCGCCGTCAAGAGTCAGTGAAGAAGTGATGGTATACCCAACTCCTATGAAAAATGCATGTTAGTTGAATAGATGCCAAAGGGCTTTAATCAAATTATAACAACTGTGAATGAAGGGGGCTTCCATCGTCAAGCAAGTGTTTACCTCACAAATATCCATCCCGAGCTCTCAAAATTCAAGATTGTCTTCGAAAAAATTTTTTATAATATAAAGAATTTTTTCGAAGACAATCTTGAATTGTACATATTATCTTCCCATGATACACATTTTTGTACAAAATCATAAAATAGGGTGTGCGCCTGGGTAGTTGTTATTTTAGTATAATTGTTATTTTTAATCGAAGGTAGACCAAGATAATAATTTTTCACAGTCATAAACGGTCGAAACTCGAATCATAGAAACAGATCTACTCACGCTAGAAGGTCGCGGTTAGTGCCAAAATTCTCAAGATGTAGTCTACTTTCGATTAAAAATCTTTAAAAATTCAAGGCGCACCCCCATTGTTTGTTCATTTAATTTGATTTTCCCAGAATCCTACAACTTTTTAAATATAAAATTAGTTTTACTTTAATACAATAATATCAGTAAGCAGTAAAGACATCCTACATAACGTTTGCTATATTTATTGTTTCCCTAGGAAAATCTATGCATAATATTAATAAAATTGTTTAAGAAAAACATAATTTTCTATAGCCACGCAAAATTGATTTAAAAAACACAAACTTTCCGTAAAAAATATTTAATATTTTTTTAAATTTAAAGTAATAATTTCTAGCCGTTCCATATTTAACGCTCTTATTTATGAGACTGGAGAATCACTAAGTGCCTACGGTTCTCAAGATGTAAGTAGATACTTGTTTTCGATTGTTGGGCGATGTTAGAGTGAATACGTTTTGAAAATCAAACTATACAATACATTTTTCAAACCAGTGAGTTATCTGTTCTTTGCACGGGACACGAAATCAGAGAAGATGGGACAACTCATCACTTTTGGCGACAATTAAGAACGAAGAGGCCATAATAAAAAATTTTAAAAAATGTGGACTGCGAAAATTTTATCATTTCGATCTCATGGTGAGTTTTGATGCAATAAACGTTATCAATGAACAGTGCTATGAGAAGTGCAATAAAGGAGTAAGTGTATTCTTGAAGAATTCCAAGTTTCCATAAAACAAATAAAATGATCCAGATACTGAGGCTTAACCAAAGCAACAACGGCATACACCAGCTTCCGCCAGATTCGAAGGTTGAAAAGCTTCCTGAGCTCAACCCCTAAAATACCCGAAATACGGTAGCGCGATAATGAATTTTATTACCCCGGATAAAACGTTGAGAGATAACTTTTCTTTAAAAAAAATGAATGATGAAATGAATCATCACAAAAGGAGTCATTGGATTTAATTAACGGAAAGGAAACTGATAATGAAATGATGTGCCTAATAAGTTTATTATAGAGCAGTATCACTGACGAATTTCCTATTATGAGATAGTATTCATAGTTTTCTGAACTGACAAAAAGTTGACTTACAACGTCCTGGAAAGTACACCCAGGAACTCTCCAAATTTAGGAGTTTTAGAGTAGTTCCAAGAAATTGCTCGAACCTTCACTCATAGGGTGTCTACAGAGCTATAAACTTATTGTTTTTTCATCAATTTATAGTAGTATTGTCGAATGAGGTCACCCAGAGCTCCGTAGGACCAACCGCTCGCTCCCTGTACGGGTGAATAATAAATCAGAAATACGAGTAAGAATCGCTTTGTTTTTCTTTACTTGGCACGTTAAATTATTGCTTTGTATGAGAATAGAAGATGAATGTTCAGTAGGCCAAACCTCCATTAAAATCTCAGCTGATGAACTTGATGAAAGGTGATGATTATAACGGCAAGCAGTATTCATAGAAAAGCCGTGTTCTTTAAAAACGGGTGATCTATACATAAAAATAATAAACCGCAATTTAATTTTGGCTTTTTGACATTCTGCACGAATTCAAAGCTTCTCCAGCTTTGATAGTTAAGAAGGAAAACGTAAGAACCTGAAAAACTCTCTGAGTTCTGCACAGCATGTGAAACTCTGTGGTCCGGATTGAATCATTCGTGCGTTGAACCAGAACCAGATGGACAGAGGCAGACATGCAGACGGACGAACCTGTTGGAGGCAGAGGATGCGCAGCAGGTGCTCGCTTCCTCTCCTCCTGAAACCGCCTCTCAGTCCGGACGCAGCCACCCGACAGCTCGCTCGGAGGTCCGCCCACCGTGTCAAGGTAAACTGTCCGACAACCCTCATTACATGTCGTTACCATGTCGTTACTGACAAGGCCAGAACCGCATAAGCGTCCCTCGGTCAACTTCAGGGTGCATTTTGTGATGATGATTGTATCGAACATCACTTGAATTAGTCGGGATTTTGCCTAAGGGTTGGGAAACATTAAAATGACAAGATCTAGAAATTTCAGTAACGGTGACTTTTCAGACCAACGAGGGTTCATTTTCAAAATAGAGCACTTGGTATACAAATGCGAACAACAATAAACGCCATAAAAAAGGTTTCCAATGCCCAGAATATGGGCAGTACCATCAGGTCATTCATTATAGAGTTGATCAGAACTATAATAGCTACAATATTTCTTCGATATGAAAAAGAAATTTTTTTTTTAAATTTTAAATTGGCATTGTCTTTATTGAAATTTAGCCATATAACAAAACAATGATTGACTTCTTAATAATATTTTACTTTATATCTAATTAAGTTGTTAACATACATAAATCATAACAATCTTCCTAAATTTTTAGATTATTTACAGTAATAAAAAAAATATATCTTTCCATACATCAATGTTTTGGAGAAGGGAAATATAATTAAAGGGGTTTTCCACCGTCACTTCTATTTTTTTAAACAGTTCTTCTCTATGAATTAGTAGCGCACACTCCATTATTGCGTGTTCAACATCTCCATACGGATGCCCGCATTCGCATACAGCGTCATTTCTCCTATTAATTTTGTGCAAATACGCTGAACAAATTGCGTGGTTCGCTCTTAGTCTACAAAAAATGCGAATAAATCTTTTCCCCATGTTGACGTGCTTGAACCAGGGTACAATTTTTATTTGGGGTTGAATATTTTCAAAAAAACGGCCCTTACTACCTTCTTTGTAAACCTTTTGCCATCTTTGAAAATGCTTTCTTTTGGACATCGAATAGTATTCCTCCTTGGGCAGTTCGCAAACAATTACATTTCCCACATGGGCAGCATTCTTCGCTGCCAAATCAACTCTTTCGTTGTAAACTAATCCAACATGAGATTTAACCCATACAAACTGAATTTGTAGACCTAGAACCTGGCAACTATATACCAACCTAACGGCCTCCAAAATCAAATGGTTCCTGAACTTCGTGAGGTAAGGTGACGATATTGATTTCAGCGAACTTAGTGAATCTGAGCAAATAATTATATCTTTCTGATCCGATTGAGCAGGTAGTGAGATAGCATACTTAAGGGCCTGGATAATACTTATCAACTCGGCTGAGCAGCTGCTGGTTTCTTTTGCTAATTTATATTTTGCGATGACTTGTGAACTCACATCATACCAAGCTGCTCCTACAAGCCCTCTTCTTTTGGAACCATCGGTAAAAATGAGCCTACAAGAGTAGTGCCATCTGTGTTGAATGAATTCAAAAAAGCTTGCGTTCACACCTGAGCGTGTGAAAAAAAGCAACTTACAAAAAGCAACTTACACTCAAGTTACAAGTGTTCTACATTTTATGATACAACGACTTGAGAACTATTTCCTACTTTGAGAAATAGGGAGTAGTACGATCTAGACAGAGTGTTTGGAAATGAATGGACCACCCTTTTTATTCCCTTTGTTATTTAAAGGGGTAGAGATTTTCACAAAGAACTAAAATATCACAAGTTCGCAAGCACGCAAACTCCTTTTTTCCAATAATGAGGAAATTACCATTTTGGCAAAATACAAATTCGAATGAAAAGAATTTCCGTCTATCCGACTGTAACCCGGGGCAAGTGCGTTTTGGGGTAAGTGCGTCTCCTGCGTATTATAGGAAGCCCATATGATTATTGGCTTCAAAACCCCCAGAAAATTATTGTTAGGATGTCCCTCCAGCGTAAACATATTGTAAGAATCCACTCTAGGATCAGGAAAATCATGTGTTTATTTTGGTTGATGTTTTGTTGACATGAATGAAAAATCTTGTTGTTGTGTTTTGGTCTTTGACAAAGTTAATTCCGGAAAATACATAAAGTGTTGACTTTGAAAATTTGTTGGCTTTTACATTTGGGGGCCCGTCTAAAACAAACAAAGGTTTAAAGGAAGGGAGAAGTTCAAGAATTGATCTTGAAAAAGATAATTTTTGAAAGACCACGATGCCTCGAACGTCTACGAAAAGAACGCCAACTCGACGAACCATATCGACTCGCCAGTGCCCAGTTCCTGCTATTTCATCCCCGAATCCTCCTCTGCTGACTGAAGGGGATAGAAATCTTGAGGGTCGGGTACTAGCAATGGAGACTGCTCTTACTAAAATGCAAGACCAAATTACTACGTCTGCACAGCATCTTGAAGAGCTCATACGAGACGCTGTAAGGCCTCAAAATGTGGGGAGGCAAATGATGCAGAGTGAGCCACATACAAGTCTAGATAATCCTTGTATGCCATCTTCAGCATGCTCTACTCAACCTCAAATGCAAAGTGTGCACAATACAACTTGCCCAACCCAACCAACTTTTTGTGTCACCACAGAAAGTAAGCCTATGCCTTACGATGGCACAGTAGCGTGGGAAGAGTATAGAGGACATTTCGAAGCACTCTCCAGTGTGAATGGTTGGAGTGATATCAGGAAAGGACAACAGCTAGCGAGTGTGTTGAGAGGTGCAGCGCTGACGGTTTTGAATAACCTTCCACTCACAGAACAGCAACAGTACAGTTCTCTATCACGGGCAATAGCAGCTAGATTTGGGCAGGAGCAGCTCGCTCCTAGGTGGCAGGCAGTTTTAGACACTCGCAAGCAGGGTGACACAGAGTCACTTATTCAACTAGCCACTGACATAGAGCGAATGACCAGAAGTGCTTACCCAGGTTGGCCAAATTCATACAGAGAAACTATTGCAGTGAGATCATTTCTTCGGTCCTTGAAGAATCCAGAATTGAGTCGTATGTTGACACTTGGAGGACCTTTTCTAACTGTGCAGGATGCATTGACCAAGGCTCAAATGTTAGAAGCTTCAGTTGAGAAGGCCGCTCTTAACGAACAAGGGGAGAGAAGAGATGGAACAAGCACTCAATGCTGGGGCTGCAACCGTTCAGGCCACCGAAAAGCACAATGTCCGAATAAGCCCGAGAAAGTAGAAGGAAGGGGAAATGTGTATTCAAAGAGCCAGCCGGAAAACTGATTCGAGCCAGGAGCAATGGTCAGGGCCTGACTCGGAATAATCCTGGCCACTTAGCAATTATTTGTTCCACCAGATTAGGAAAAAGGGCTTGTTTTGTTGAAGCCAAATTATGGGGGAAAGTTTACTTTCTACTAGTGGACACTGGGGCGTCTGTATCCATTCTGCGCCCAGATATAATCAGAGAAAGACAACAGAATATGAAGAAACAAACGGTATTTCAACGTTTGCACACAGCTTCAGGTGGAAAGATGGAAGTTCTGGGTGAGTGCACCGTTGAAATAGCAATAGGCGACGAATTCTCACAAAAGCACACTTTTTTGATCGCTCCTATTAGAGATAAAGCCATTTTAGGAGCTGACTTCTTACAAACATTTGGGGCATGCGTTGATTTCAAACGGACTGTGCTACGAATTTGTGATAGGGAGGTACCCCTCGTAAAACGCTGGAACTGTGTAGAAAGAGTTCTTCAAGTGGCTTTGAAACAGGTGGAGCCAGAACAACGACATGGAGATCCACAATGGATAACAAATGCGATGAAAGCGTCTGATTTATGCCCAAAGTCTGCTCATTATGATAATGTGAGATCGTTACTTTTACAGCACAAATCCTCATTCGCTGAAGAAGGTAAACCATTGGGGCGGACAGACGTGGTCCAGCATGCGATCAACACGGGAGATGCAATTCCTATCAAACAACCCCCACGCCGAATTCCCTACAGTCAGCTGAAAGATGTGGACAAACTGTTACAAGACATGATCAATCAAGGCGTTGTCGAGCCATCAAATAGTCCATGGGCGTCGCCAATTGTTTTGGTACCAAAAAAAGATGGTACCACTCGTTTCTGTATAGACTACAGGCGTCTCAATGGGGTTACCAAAAAGGATTCCTATGCTCTTCCGTGTGTACAAGATTTATTGGATACTCTTCATGGAGCCAAATGGTTCTGTGGTTTAGATCTTAAAAGCGGATATTGGCAAATTGCTATGAAGCCAGAAGACAAAGAAAAAACTGCGTTCAGCCTGTATCAACAAGGTCTATGGCAATTCCGTGTTCTACCCTTTGGGCTTGCTAATGCACCAGCCACATTCCAGCGATTGATGGAGGCAGTTATACCGAAAGAACTAGGGCTTGTCTATCTCGATGACATCATTATTTATGGGGACGACGTACCTACAGTGGTAAGGAAACTCGATGGGGTACTGAAACGACTCGGGGAGGCAGGATTGCAAATTCATCCTGATAAATGTACTTTCTTCAAAAAAGAAATCAAGTACTTGGGACACATTATATCGGCCTCTGGAGTAGCTACAGATCCAGCAAAAACTCAAGCAGTTCAAAATTGGCCTCAACCACAATCGAGGAAGCAGGTAAGATCATTCCTGGGACTTTGTTCTTATTACCGACGGTTCGTGAAAAACTTTTCAGAAATTGCGCAACCACTCACACGTCTTACAGCAACAGGAATTCCATTCCATTGGGATAAAAGGTGCCAGGATAGCTTTTCAAAGCTTAAGAACTTGATGACATCAAGTCCAGTATTAGCTTATCCTGATTTTAAAGCCCCATTTGTTCTAGACTGTGATGCTAGTGGCCACGCTATAGGAGCTGTGCTGTCTCAACAAGTTGAAGGGGAAGAACATGCCATTGCATACTACAGTTACACACTTTCAAGAGCAGAACAAAACTATTGTGTGACTAGACGAGAACTACTAGCAGTTGTCAAAAGCATTCTTCATTTCCATCATTATCTATATGGAACAGAATTTAAGCTTCGAACTGACCATTCTGCGCTAACATGGCTCAAAACCTTCAAAAAGCCCGAGGGACAGTTGGCTAGGTGGATCGAAACCTTACAGAGCTACAATTTCCAGATCCAACATAGAAAAGGTCGTCGTCACGGAAATGCGGATTCTCTTTCTCGGCGTCCATGTGAAAGTTATTGCCGATACTGTGCACGACGGGAGGAAAGAGAAAGAGAAGAGGCCTCTCATGAAGTTTGTGCAATCCAGCTTGAATTTGGGGGAAATCGAAACCAAGATGATGAAACTATAACAAAAATTGTATCCTGGAAGCAAAAAGGAGAAAAACCCTCAGTTGAAGAAATGACTAGTTGGAGCCCATCGGCCAGAAGGCTAGTGAACCGGTGGGACTCACTGGAATTGCAAAACGGACAGTTGTTTCATCGTTGGGAGACGAAAATGGGCCAAACTTGGTTGCAATGGGTGGTACCAACCAAAATGATTCCAGAAATACTCCGTCAGTGCCATGACAGCCCGGAGGGAGGTCATTTCGGTTTCTGGAAGACTCTAGGTAAGGTTCGACAAATGTATTTCTGGTTAGGGATGTCGTCTGATGTACGATCATGGTGCCGAACATGTTTAGAATGTAGAAAAGTGAAAGGCCCAGGCCCAATTAAACCTGCACCGCTCCAACAGTTGGCTGTAGGAGCCCCTTTTGAACGACTGGGTGTGGACATTCTTGGTCCGTTCCCCAAAACAAGTAGAGGTAATAGGTACATCCTAGTTATCGCTGATTATTTTTCCAAGTGGCCTGAAGCCATTCCATTACAAAATCAGGAAGCTCATACAGTGGCAACAGCGTTAGTAGAGCAAGTTTTCCCTAGAACTGGAGTCCCGTTGTCAATTCATACCGATCAAGGTCGAAATTTTGAGGCTAAACTGATGCAAGATGTAGCAAAGCTAATGGGATACCATAGAACTCGATCCTCACCTCTTCATCCCCAATCAGCAGGATTGGTAGAGCGGTTGAACCGCACACTGAGCAAACATTTGGCAATTTTCGCAAGTACCCACCAACGAGACTGGGATGAGAAAGTTCCTTTCTTCCTGTTGGCATATCGCTCTGCACCACAACGAACTACAGGATTATCCCCAGCTCAACTTGTGTATGGCCGAGAACTGCATTTACCAGGGACATTGATGAGACCTGCTTTACTACAACAACCGCTCGAGACATTGTACGCAGTTCAACTGAGATCTCACCTAGAGACTGTAAGAGAATTCGCGCAAAATGAGGCTCAAATCCAGATGAAAACGCAGAAGGAAGTGCACGACCGTCGGGCCAAAATACCTCAACTAACTGTCGGAGATTCGGTCTGGGTTTACAATCCCCGAAGAACAGTTGGAAAATGTCCTAAACTGCAGGCAGCATGGACGGGACCATACAAGATAGTGGCAAAGAAAAACGATGTCCTTTTCCAAGTCAAGATGGAACGCACTACTCGCTTACTACATGCAAATAGGTTGACAAGAGCTGAAATCAGGCCTGAGGGCAGGCCTTAAGAAGAGTGGGAGGCAGTGTAAGAATCCACTCTAGGATCAGGAAAATCATGTGTTTATTTTGGTTGATGTTTTGTTGACATGAATGAAAAATCTTGTTGTTGTGTTTTGGTCTTTGACAAAGTTAATTCCGGAAAATACATAAAGTGTTGACTTTGAAATTTTGTTGGCTTTTACAATATGTTTTTAAGGTCCAAAAGGCTCATTTCAGTGCTGTAATGTTTGTTCGAAAGTGAGGTTATTTTAAACTTCAACATCAAACTTCAGGTAAGCTCAATTTTCTTTGAATTTTAGCTTCTTTATAGGTTTTTTAGTGTTAAAAACTATTGAATAATTTACTTGAATAGTTTCTATAAGAAACTATAGCTTCTTCTACTCGGAAAACTTAAATTTACAGTCAGGAGAAGCATAACGCACTTCCCCCAGTAAAACACGAGGCTGGGGCAAGTGCGTTTTGTCGTCTGGGGTAAGTGCGTTTGAATCATAGCATGATTTTACTCGTAAAGATGCTTCCTGCATGCTACGTTTTTTTGAACAATTTTGGCTCTAGTTTGGGACTTTTTGAGCTTCAACCTTTCCTAAAAATATACGTTCCTTCTTAACTTTTTGTTTGCTATTTTATTTAAGATTTGAACTATGCTGAGTAGGTATAATTAAATTATACCTACTCAGCACCCACACACACTCCCAAATTTTGGGAGTCTTTGTTTGTGGCGAAACCTGTTGTTTGCATGATGCATGACGCATGTCTATTTTATATTTCTTTAAGGATGGTTCGTAACTACAAGAGGAAAACTCAAGACGGATCATTGATTGAAGGACTTCCTCGCTCATCTTGAAGATAGCGGGATAAATGGGCTATTACCTAAAAGACAATTTTCAACTGTTTACCTTAATTACTTAATAATTAATATTATTTATTATTGAATAAATTTTTCTCAATTTGAAAACATCCTTGAACTTTTTGAATAAATTTAGATTATAGTCAGAAGAAAACAAACGCACTTACCCCAGTGTCCGGGGCAAGTGCGTTTTAAACAAGGGTTCGCAAATAGCGAAATTTTCGGTGAAAAACAATGCTTTTGGGAATATAATCTTACATGGGTCGATCCTTCATGAACCAACGAACATCATGAAACAAGAATAATTGCACTACGGTCATAGGTTCATAAAAAATTTTCATTGAGAAATCAAATTAGTAGTTTTTCCGAACGCACTTGCCCCGGGTTACGCCGGACGATGCACTTTGCTCAGTTTCTACGAACCGATTTTGATTGAATTTGGTAATATGATAAACTTGGTAAACCGAAGCTTTTGATCATTGCCAATCGTTTCTAAGGGGTGAAAAGTGGGGGTTGAAATTTTCAAAAGTTCCTACTTCGAAAAATTCTAATATAAAGGTATTGTTTTTTGGTTTATTATTTTCAATAATGAACCTTTGGAATCGACCAAGAAAAAAATTTGTTCAACACCCCCTCAAAATTTGATGGTTTACGTTTCTAGGTACGTAGAATCCAAACATCGAATAAAAATTTGGCCGTCCGTGGCCATCCTTCAAACCTCAGCATTGCCAGGGGTCGTTGACAGTTGAGGACATTATGGTTGGAGAGGCTCCATTAAATGGACAAATTTTGTCCCGCCAACCTCTACTTTGTCTAGCTTACTCTCTATATGTTTAAGTGTATAAGTTAATTAAATAGTTACTGTACATTTAAACAAATTCTATTTCAAGATCTTAAGAAGAAGATTTTACATGAATCCAAATCTGAAAAGGGTACGGCTTCTCAAATGGGGGGGAGGGGGGGTGATCCGACCACTGAAAAAACCTTTCTTTGCAAATGGGTGATCAATGTTTTTTCAGGCACATGTTTCATCTCGTGGTGTTATAAGTTTTTTTGGTTTGGATAAATTTGATCAGGAATCAAGGCGGAGGGTTCTAGACGGTTCCCTATCAAAGCGCTAACGTGAAAAGTTCTGCTAACGTGAAAAGTTCTGCAGTTTCCTTCCGATTTCGATGGTCTTTTCAGGGATTGCGTACCTGGGACTCCAGAAGGTTCCCTTCAAATTTGGAAGGTAGATGTAGATACTTGGAGATAGGAGGAAACTATAGGTATGGGTTACAACCACTTGGCAGACGTCTTTATTATTGTTAATATTTTTGTTAATATTTTTCTTTAATCGGAGGTTGACCGACTGAAGTTAGATACCTAGCCTCCAATTCGAATACTGATACTCAGTAATGGTACATCTCCATAAACTATCAGTGATTGATTTTTGCCTATTGGAGTACGAAAATCTGAAAATTAATCATTTCGTTTTCATCTCCTTCCTTCGGCGCCCTAAACTGAAGCCTCAATCCGCTGCTAAAAGATGGTCTCTTTAGCATGAAATCTAACTTGAGTGATCCAATCTAACAGGAACCGCATGCAGAGTATTGAATTACCAAACCAAGTTCTCCCACTCACGCCTCGTTTTCCGGGGGAAACAATAACTAAGTGTTATCGTTGTTGACATTACAGTGCGGTAAACCCTGTGGTTTCACGCCTTAATCCCATTAATTATTTCGAGCTCTCGCCGCGTAAAACAAATCATTTTTGATCATTTCATAATTTCTGTTCACTTCGATGAGACCCTTCTAGAAACAACGCAAAATGATACAGCGTCTCAGCAGCTACATAATTCGTTCGCCCAAAGTACGTTGATTTTAACTTACATTTATTGGTGGATATGTTTGAATGTCACTGTCTTTATTCTTCATCTTCATTTTGATCTTCCCAATGATGTTAATATTGAGTGAAGATGGCAATTTCATCGGAATCGGTTTGCTAGAAGGTATAGGTTTACCTGTAACAAGAGTTTGCGAACACTCAAATAGACATACACAATACCTAAATCGTTCCGAAAAGACTAAAATGTGAAAAACGAGGATTTTGAAAACGTTAAAACAATACATCACCTTTGGTAGACTAGAACGCAATAACAATCGCTCTCCTATTAATTCCTCTTCCTGTTTGTTCTTCCTATACCTAACGGGTCGTCTCTATATGCCTACCTAACTTCAAACTTTTAAATTCCTTCACCTCGAACACGTATTGTCTGTTGACCGAAAAAGTTTGCAACCTGAGCACTATGAGAAAATGTATGAGATCCTGGTCTGGTCTATGAGAACAAGGCGGTTCACTCGTAGAACACATCGTAGAAAAACATGTAATTGATCCTGGCGATAATGGAAATGGAGGTGAATGTCGAAACACACCACGAATCAATAATGCTCCCTGGAACTAGACATGTATGCAGTCATGGCCCCCAATCACTTTCTCTACTCAATGGGTCAAACACAGATTTTGGTTGAAATGAAGGAAAGTTGCAATAAACTACCGTAACCGTGATTGAACTAATCATCATTAAATGATTTTAATCTTCAATAAATTCAATCGACGGCTACCACGATGACTACTAACTTATTGGATATAAAGTTATATTTAAAATTTATATGTTAATAGATTCGTACATAGTAGGACTCAACAGCATTGTGAAGGTATTTTCGGTATGGTAAAGAAATTAAGTTTTGTAACGTACCTACGTAGTGATACACACATTACTTTACAATGGTTCACCATTTTCCAATGTATACCTACTAAATGAGTGACCGTTTACGATGGATCTTCTTCCTTATCAGTTTACATTTACAGTTTTAGTTCTCTTATGAACATAAGTTATGTGCTACACTAACCAAAATGCAAAATTAACCACCGAATTGATGATTTTTGTGTTTAAAATGAAGAAAAGTTATCACAGGTTCGCCGATGAAGGTATGTTAAACCAGTAGAAGAGAGTACCACGTTGGTGAATAGAAGTGGTAAATATTTGATTAGTACATAACCATCAAACAAACCCAAATACTTATTTATGATTCTTAAACAAATACCTTTTGGCTTCCTCGTTTCCAAGGGTAGGTCAAACTTCCTCGTGAAGCAGGTCAAAAGAATTTGGATCCTCCAATATAAAAAACATTGCTTCCTCTACCTTGGTAGATTCGGAAGCAAAACGCTGCAAATTATTACACAATGGTTTATTATTTTTCTATATAGATCACTCGTCTACAAAATCACCAACCATCCAATATGAAAAAATAAATTAAAAAAAAAATAAAATAAAATAAAAATCAAAATCACCAACCATCGATCGCATTTTGGTCAGCTCTAATTTGAACGGAGATTAGGCCTCTTTTGCGATTCACACTCGTGTTTTGATTTATATATATATTTCAATATAAACCCTTAAATTTTCGTAGGGAGCGAACGGCTTGTCCGACAGAGCTCCGCGTGGTCTCAAAAATTCTAGAAATTCTAAAGAATCTTAAATTGAAGGAAAAACAATACCTTTATATCAAAATTTTTTGAGTTAGGGGGTTTACAAAATTTTAAAATTCATTTTGGAACCCTTAGAAGTGACCTACATCAACCAAAATCTTCGGGGCACAACTAGACCCCAAATGGAGCCCACATACCAAATTTCATCAAAATCGGTCAATGCTAAGTGGCAAAAGTGGCGTACGGCGTACGGCGGACGGACGGCCAAATTTTTATTCGATTTTTGGATTCTACGTACCTTGAAACATAAACCATCAAATTTTGATGGGGTGTTAAAAATTTTTTTTCATGGTCGATTCCAAAGGTTCATTATTAAAAATAATAAACCAAAACATTGCTTCCTCTACCTTGGTAGATTCGGAAGCAAAAATCTGTGTGCTCGGTAGTGAGGGAGATACAGAATATCAGTAGTTTTTAGCACCCAAAGAAATAAATGAAAATCACTGACTTTTGTAAATAAAAGCTATCACAAGGATGAAAACTGAGATTATTTGAATTTTTACGATTGAGTAAAGTAGTGTGAAGCCAGATGTTTTCATGACATGGATGACATCTCTATTCTACTCGACTTTCAATGATAGTCGAAAGAAATTTTCTTGCCCTTGAGACTGGGAGACTTGTGGACAAGGATAAATCTTCAGTCCTCTCTGGACCATTCGAGTGATTCAAGCTTACCTGGCGGGTTGGCCAGTCTCCAAAGTGCCCTTTGCCACGAAACGGACAACGTAGGAGCGGAGCAAATGTATCCGCGGTAAGAAGATAAATGATCACTCGAATTTTTCTATAATGGAAAAAAAGTCACTTCGACCACGTTTGCCGAGCAAAATGAACTGTGACATGTTGCAGCGTATTCGTGTAAATCCCGATAGATTACAATAAGTGAATTACCATACTGAAAATACTTTGTATTTGCAGTTTCAGAACGAACAGTTCGAACGAACTGTTCGTTTACGAACCATAGAACTACTCATATATTCTACTACTACTTCATAATTACCGTAACGAATCTTCGTATACATGCAGCAAGTAAAAATAATAATAATAGTAATAATCGAATTTTAGTTTGAGAGCTTTCTGGGAAATTTTGTTTCCTTTGTACAAAACGAAATAGGTAACGATCGGGTTTCGAAGACATTTTCGAGGTTTGAACTGGTTAGCACAATTGTAAATTTCATCAAATTCTCAGGATCTAATAGCCCTCAAATTTGGAGGGTAGTTGGGAGTTGGTTTCACAATAATTCCCACGTTCTGAGAAAATGGCATGAATGAGAAAGGTTTTTGAATCGATCAGATGTTTCTAAGTTCATGAAACTCTCAACTTGATCGGGGTTGAGAGTTGAAAATCTCAACTTGATGGGGAGCTTTGGTTGACATATTTTAAACAGATTGAATGGACATTAAATTTTACGTTTTTCTCTGAATGTAGCTCTATACCATGGTTTATTCAAGTATAGTGAATGTTACTTGATTGCAACCACGATCCACAAGATTTACAAACACGAAGATGACACTCAACATGATGATAAACCACCATAACAAAAACTGATTAGTTCTCTTATAGGCACCTTTATTGGAGATTCTTATTTGTTATTATGGGTAGGTAATAAAAAATGTAATCTCGTTCCTGTTTTGGTAGAGAGGGTACGAGGTTTGGTCCTCGTTCTCATAAAAGTTCCTGCCTAAGTTTGTGAAGAGGGTTGAAGGAACGTGATGCTGGAGATTATCTCCTAAACTCATCTCCTAAATTCATCTTCTGTGGGTATTAACCGATCATGAACTTTGCTGGGACGTCGTGTGGCAGTCAGGTAATATTGATTCTGCTAAGAAATCACTTCAGATTTCAGGATAGATTGATTTTACTTCCTCGATATCTAACGTAGGCAATGCCTTGTATTTGCGCACGAGATCAAAGGAAATTTCCACAAAAAGTCTAGCTTTAACTAGAAAACCTGGATCAACTTACAAAAACCTACAAAAACCGAGCCACTGAGACTACTCAAATATCAGCATGTTCACAAAATAATTATTTCGGTTTCCTCATAAAACTGTGTACGTATTTTCCCTTCATTCATAGTTCTTGTAGACAATAAATTTTGACAATCGTTGGTGAAATTCTGGCAACCTTAGTAGTGATAAGTGACGAAAAAAACAGGAATCCAACGGATAAAAACAACGTTTAATTAAACTGCGGGTTCAATCAGTGATTCTTCGAGTGAAGCAACGTATTATCGGTATTGATGAAAGAAGCCCAATAAAGACTTCTACTGCTCTGTTGGAAAAAGATTTATTTCTTCTATTGGCAAGGCTGAGAATGAAGATATACGGGGATACTGGGAAGACCTTGGACCGACGAGCACGTTTATTCGAACCGGGAACTACGGCGGTTTTGAAGTCGGTCAATGAGTGCAGTCTAGGCAATAGAAGGTAGGAGTAAAGGGGTAGTGAAATAATTTCATATTGCAGAACATTGAGAGGTAATATAACTATGACCAAAAACTATGCTTTCGCTACCTTGGCAAACTAAAGAAGCAAAACCTACTTAGCCATACTTATGACAATGGGAATTCGGATTTTTCGAGCTAGATAGATAGGTATTATATTATTTGCTCCTGGGAGAATGTATATGTGGGTCATTCACTTCGCTCGTTATATCAGGGGTTTTAAGGACCCACAATGGACCCTTTGGATCAAGATTCTTCTCCGAGAAAGGTCCACCCGTGGGCGAGTGAGGGGGTTGAGAGTAAACAATTAGCCCCTGTCAATTAAATGGAGCAGCACCCACCCTTCTAATTTCAGCTCTTCCGCCTTTACTTCCCTAGCTCGGCTATCATAAAACTGAAATCTTACGTCGTTGTAAAAGGGGAATTTTACCGCCATCACAAAATATTCCATGGAGTTCACGTTCACACAAATCAAACTGATGCTGAAATATTGTAGTAGAAAGTATCACTATCCAGCAATTGCCACGCTAAACTTTTGTAGAATATTCTCTTCAAATATGTTCTAAAATTCAAAAAAGTCCAATTCACTTTCAGAGATCAAAATTTGTTGGTTTACGTTTCAAGGTACATAAAAATCCGCCGTCAGTCCGCCGTACGCGGCACTTTCCTTAGTTTCCATGGACCGATTTTGATGAAATTTGGTGTATGGGGTCCATTTGGGGTCTAGTTGTGCCCCGAAGCTTTTGGTTGATGTAGGTCACTTCTAAGGGTTGAAAAATAAGGGCTAAAATTTTCAAAACGCCCTAGTTCAAAAAATTTTGATATTAAGGTGCCTATTGTTTGTTCAATTTGAAATAGTATTGCATTTTTAGAACCGAATGGGACCACTCAGAGCTCTGTTGGACCAACCGTTTGCTCCCTATGAGAACTTAAGGGTTAGACTTATGATAACTCACAAACACGCATGTGAATCGCAAAAGAGGCCTATTTTGGTTTATTATTTTCAATAATGAACCTTTGGAATCGACCAAGAAAAAAAATTTTTTAACACCCCCTCAAAATTTGATGGTTTACGTTTCAAGGTACGTAGAATCCAAAAATCGAATAAAAATTTGGCCGTCCGTCCGCCGTACGCCGTACGTCGTACGCCGTACGCGGCACTTTTCCCACTTAGCATTGACCGATTTTGATGAAATTTGGTATGTAGGCTCCATTTGGGGTCTAGTTGTGCCCCGAAGGTTTTGGTTGATGTAAGTCACTTCTAAGGGTTCAAAAATGAATTTTGAAATTTTGAAAACGCTCTAACTCAAAAAATTTTGATATAAAGGTATTGTTTTTCCTTCAATTTAAGATTCTATAGAATTTTTAGAATTTTTTGAGACCACGCGGAGCTCTGTAGGACAAACCGTTCGCTCACTACGAAAATTTAAGTGTTTATATTGAAATATATATATATATATAAATCAAAACACGAGTGTGAATCGCAAAAGAGGCCTAATCTCCGTTCAAATTAGAGCTGACCGAAATGCAATCGATGGTTGGTGATTTTAATTTTTTTTGATTTTTTTGATTTTTTTTTTTTTTTTTTTCTTCTTCTTTTCATATTGGATGGTTGGTGATTTTGTAGACGAGTGATCTATATAAAAATAATAAACCATTGTGTAATAATTTGCAGCGTTTTTAATTTCACTTCAAATTTTAGCCGATCAAAATGTGATCGTTGTTCGTTTCTTCGAGATATGCTCAGTTTTGCGACCAGAGCAACTAGTATTCAAATTTCCTATGAAGGCTCCCGCAACTCCCTATTTCTTCGCACTGAGGGTGAAGTGTTTATTCCTTCAAAATAAACTTGATTGTGAAGGTATAATATGGTTGGAAGGTAGTGACAATGGCAAAGCTGTGTTTTGCAGGCGAGTTATCTATACAGAAAAATAATAAACTATGTTAATTTGCAGCGTTTTTTTTTTCATCAGCATTAGTCTTTATAGATCTCTCGGTAGTCTCATTTGAGAGCTGGAGAGGGAATTTATGCTGCGAACTATTGATTTTTACGGGATTTGTAACTACATAAATGACTGTATCATAGCTACAACATCTATATTTGTACGGAATTAGTGTGAGGCTCCAAACTCTAATCATAATTTTTGTTGTTGTACCTTCTAGATGTCCCAAGGAGATGAAGTCTCCGGTCAGGTGTCTCTCGATGGTGACGTCAGTCAGAAGTGGTGTGGGTTGAGGCCGGACCCTGCTAGGAGGCGGTGGCGACGATGCTACCTTCTTCAGATGCTGGTTCTCCCCTTCATCCCAATCGCGGCTGTCATCCTCCAAACAGCCGTCAGCCTGCAAAATATCCTTCACTATAGAGTGTCCGTCGCAGAAGTGGATTCGCAAGTAAGTAGCAAAGCCCACTAACGTTAAAATAATTGTTTAGTAATTTCCAGTGTCTCTTAAGATGGTGAACAGAAAATTTACTTTTTACCAGTAGGTACTTTTGCTAAACAATATCATCAATTACTTGCCTATCTACTCTACTGGATACCGAATCTTTACCCACAATGATATTATGCTGAGGATTTTGGGGGTAGAACCATAAGCAATAATTACAATTCCGAAATAGAAATAAATTCCACACCGACTACACTCACTCAATTTAACTTCACCTCGAAATTTTCTGTTTAACGTTTCAAGAAGCAAAATCGAATACAAATCCGTCCGTCCCAGTGATAATAGAAGAGCTTATACAGGGTGTCTACACTTTCGATGGGCATAACTTCAGGGTTCGATTCTACAAGGTATTTCCAACAAAAAATGTCTCGTAGCAATTTTCTTTTAACCCACTCAAAATTCTATTTTTTTCACTTCTAAGTTTTTTTTCGCGTTTTCGACCTCACGGCACTGATATGGTCATAACTTCCCTTATTTCTCCTGAAAATTCAAATCTGACTACACCGTTAGAAAGAACGTTAAATTACCAAGCTACCTAAAGCAAAATCAAAATTTTTTAGCAATAAACTAGTAGCAAAAAATCAAGTCAAAAAGTGAACTTTAAAATTTTTTTTGAAACTTGACTTTCTTCGACCAACGTTTTCACTCTAAATCCCTTCCTATTTCGATGGGCGCTCTTCGGAGAAAACATGCTCAAATTGTCACCTTTCCAACGGTCTACCAATTTTTCTGTTCACAAATCAAAAAGAAAGAGTAAATGAAGTTTGAATGTCAAAAAACGTGTGTTTTACAAGCAAATCCAGTGTTTCAAGCCGGTTTATGGTCCCCTCAATCTCGAAATGGCTTGACGATTTTGGTATAATTTTCTATGTAATTATTTACGCTGAATCCAATAGTGATACTTCCGAATGGTTTCGACTGCTAGAAAGTGGATTTTTCGAAGAAAACCTTCGTTTTTCGTACATAAAATTCGAATCGTACATAAATTAACACCTTTCTACTCAATAAAACACCGAATTTCTATCTGATTGAAGTTTTTGTTGAGTAGAAAGGTATTACTTTATGATATCTTCCATATCTACGAATAATGCGCATTTTATGAACGAAAACCGAAGGTTTTCTTCGAAAAATCCATTTTCTAGCAGTCGGAATCATTCGGAAGTATCACCATTGGATTCAGCGTAAATAATGACATAGAAAATTATACCAAAATCGTCAAGCCATTTTGTGATCGAGGGGGACCATAAACCGGCTTGAAACACTGGATTTGCTTGTAAAACACACGTTTTTTGACATTCAAACTTCTTTTACTCTTTCTTTTTGATTTGTGAACAGAAAAATTGATAGACCGTTGGAAAGGTGACAATTTGAGCATGTTTTCTCCGAAGAGCGCCCATCGAAATGGGCAGGGATTTAGAGTGAAAACGATGGTCGAAGAAAGTCAAGTTTCAAAAAAAATTTAAAGTTCACTTTTTGACTTGATTTTTTGATACTATTTTATTGCTAAAAAATTTTGATTTTGCTTTAGGTAGCTTGGTAATTTAACGCTCTTTCTAACGGTGTAGTCAGATTTGAATTTTCAGGAGATTTAAGGGAGTTATGACCATATCAGTGCCGTAAGGTCGAAAACGCGAAGAAAAACTTTAAAGTGAAAAAAATAGAATTTTGAGTGGGTTAAAAGAAAATTGCTACGAGACATTTTTTGTTGGAAATACCTTGTAGAATCGAACCCTGGAGTTATGCCCATTGAAAGTGTAGACACCCTGTATACTCAGTGGTCCGTCCACGTCTTCGGTTGACCCAATCCCAGTTGACCAAAATTATTTAAATTCCGTATTTAGGCTCCATTTGATTTTGAAATAAGTAAATCTTCTAAAGGGTGGACAACGTTCAAAACCCTCCAGTTCGAAAACTTTCAGTTGGAGAGTATATATTATACGAGTTTTATACAATATATATTAATTTAAAACACATCATGACTTCAAGGATATAATGAAATCACACAAGGGACTGCACTACTGTATGTAAGGCACACTCTCCGTGAAGGATTAAAAATCGAAAAAAGAGCAGGAACACTACTGTGAATAGCAAATTTAGTATCAGTAACAAGATGGGTCAAATAGGATTAAATATCTGGTTCGGTGTTCGTGATCCATTCCTTGTTTAGAGCATAACTTTAGGTACAAATAGTTTTAGGATCTGTGGAAGTTACTGCCAAGACGGTCCCTATTGAATTTCGCCGCCATAGAAAAATGTGAGAATGAGTTATTTTCCTGAAACACCAATTTCCCACGATCTAATGACCCGATTTCGACCAAAATAGGTAGGTAGTAGGGGGACTTCAGGATGATTTCTCAAACTTTTTGGAGGGTTCGTGGATCTCGTTTTCCCCAAGTTAAAAACGGGGTTAGGTAGTCAATGTTTACTTCCCTGTCACCTGGCTGTTTTACCGATAATATAGGTTATTTGAGCTGGCCGGAGTCTGGTTACTGATCGATATGTTCATTTGTCCATTTGGCTCGTGGTTATGGTTAATGAGCTTGTTATGTCACGTTGACTGAGCAGTTACCCAGACACCTGACCACAAGCCAATTAGTAAAGGAACTTTGAGCGTTCACCTGTTAGGAACCAACTCACATTATTAGATCAAAATTTCAATGGAGTCAATTTGTAATGAGATGTGAACTATTACACTTCCTCTCTTAAATAAGGAGAGGTCATACGAAGTTTAAGAAGAAAGAACTGGAAGAAGAGGGATCGGGAAGAGGGTTTTATTGTATGTACAATAGAAAACACGTTTCTTCTCTCGTTAACTTTTTTGCTTTTATTAAGCTCAATAAACTTTTTCTTACAATTGAAACTATACAACAATCTCAGAATACTAATAATAATAATAATAATATCATCTTTATTCAAGATTTTTTACAAGGCGAGAATGCGTCTAAATAGCTCGCTTCAGCACTTCAATATCTCATCAAACGTCACAAAAATATACTAAACATACTAAATATACTCAAATAATACTAAACTCTGAAATATCACATTTTGATGCCAGATGAAATCATAATCAATAAATAAATCTCGCTTTCGCGACAGGTTATTCTAAATAACGAATTTATTGTCAATTATCGGGTCTGGGGTCATCCAGAAAAACGCCGTTATCGCCTAGCATTCGGAAAATGTATTTCCTTCATCAGGACTCAATGGCAGTCAAACATGAGACATGACTGCCGTTGAGCCCTGATGAAGGAATGATATTTTCTGAAAGCTAGGCGATAACGGAATCGAGACCACTGTCTCGATAGTTGATAATTCGTTATACCGTGGGTCGATTCACAAAACATCTTATTCTAATTAACCTGCTCTGGAAGTGAAAATGCTTCTGTAGATTGATAGAAAAGAAGGGGACTTTCAAATAATTATTAACTGGGTGATGAAGTAACTGAGTTTTATCTCATTTGATCTAGTTAGGTTAGGCACAATTGAAATAAAAACAATTTGATTACAAACTGAAATAATAAATGTAAACTAGGGTTGATATTAACAACTTATACATATTATGCCGATGATTCTCGAGAAATCCTCGTGAAGTCTTCAGAAACCAAAAATTACGTACTTACGTACAAAAGGTACATGTTTAGACCGTGATACAGGGGGGGGGGGGAGGGATCGCTTAATTTTCACTAAATTCGAGAAAGATTCTATCAGCAATTTTGATCATTTTCAATATGGATGTAGTATTTAGATTAAGCTAAAATTTCATATACAAAATCATTATTATTATTATATCCGCCTAAATAAAAGTATTGGTTTCGAATGAAAGGTTTTCAATCAATTTTGTTGCTAAACGAGTGCTTTCTATTCCCTAATCGGTAGTTGGGATCAACAGGTTTCAGAATTGTAGGATAAACACTCAGAAGACAGCTGGTAGGTACGTGGCCAATTTTGTTTTATTTTAAAGGGACGAACGATCCGAAAATCGAAAAAAACAACATTCCAAATGAAAGACCAAAAATTCGCTAGACCTCAACCCTCAAAACTGCAATCACAACCCTCAAGATTATAATCCCGTGCAATCTGTTCTACAATTTCTTGTAGACCACAACCACCTGCATGAACTCACTTATCACCCACGTGGATGAGTGAGCGAACAATATTCACACACACACATATATTTCGAGAGTGAATGTTGAATATAGAAAGGGTCCTCAATTTTCTGGAAGTAGGTAATTCCATCCGATCAAGTGGAGTAGAGGAAAGAGATGAACGGAGACACGCAAAGTTGACCTAAATTACAATGCCATTATGAAACGGAATACGTCCAACAATTCCATCCTGTTCCAGAGCAGTAAATGAGGATTTATTCATCTGAAGAGTAGTTCAGAGAAGTTGAGTGAAGGTAAGTATGTTCTCACCAGAGTACCTACTGTACAATATCTTTCAGCCGATTAATGAGGTTATCCAACTAGATACGAAAGTAAGAGTGTTCTTATTAAAGTATCGAACAATATCTTTCAACCGAATAATGAGGGTAACGAAGTAGATACGTCTAGAAGACTTTTCAATAAAGGTTCTCTAAAATAAGTGTTACCACAAAAGTTCCAAAAATTCACTCCTACTCAACTCAACTTTATAGGTTCTTGTTGGTTACTAATTAGTGTACAAATGATTTGAGAACAGCTCCACTGAAAAACTGTCAATATCAAACAGATTTTCACAATCATGTTGCCTAATGCGATCTCTTTTCATGTCTCCACTACACTTCAAATGAGTACTGGTTCAGGAGTTGGTTTTGTCATGGATTGTTTATAATCTCTATTATCCATGCTAAAAATAATAATGTTAAAACAGGTTTACACTCTTGTCAGAAGAAGGAGATAGCATTGCCATTGCCACTACCTACCAACCCATCAATCTGATAATCAAGTTTATTATGAAGAAATAAAGAGTTTTTTTCATTAGGAAATTTGATTACTGGTTGCTAAGGACGAAAAACTGTGTACAACTCGAAGAAACGAACAACGATCGCATTTTGGTCAGCTAAAATTTGAACGAAGATTAGACCTCTTTTGAAATTCTCTCTCGTATTTCTGATTTACCGTAAGTCCAACCCTCAAGTTCTCGTAGGGAGCGCCGGTTTGTCCGACAGATCTCTGCGTGGTCTCATTCGATCCCAAAAATTCAATACTATTTTAAATTGATGAAAAACAAAACAATACAATTAAGTACCTATATCAAACGTTTTTGAGTTGGATGTTTTGAACATTTCAACCCTTAATCTTCAACCCTTTGAAGTGACTGACTTCAACTAAAAGCTTCATGGCACAAATATACCAAATTTCATCAAAATCGGTCGATGGTAACTGAGAAAAGTGCCGCGTACGGCGGAGGAAGGGACAATTTTTATTCGATTTTAGGATTATACGTACCTTGAAACGAAAACCAAGAAGAAGTAAGCAAGAATTTTTGGGTCACTACCAGGGGTTCAAAGTTCCAAAAATTGGGTTCAAATACGCGTTTTTAGGGATTTTTATGATGATGTTACCATCATAATAATTATAGTAATATAATATATTACTATAATATATTACTATAATGTATTAGAATTTTCGTGCTGAACCAAAAATACCATATTATGGTATGTTTGGTACAGCACAAAAATTCTAATATAGGTACAATTTCAAACAAGTGGGTATGGCACATAGCTTCTTCGTATCCATAACCCGATTGCATAGATGATCCGATGCATAGTAGTCAATTTCATAAACATCAATTTCAATTTCAATTTCATCAAACATCAAGTACCATCCACTACCCTCATAGGGGACCATCTACACGCTAATGTTAACAATTCTGAGAAATTACGTCGAAACCGGATGGAAAATGTAGAAGTTATGGCCGTTACAAGGAATTCACGTTTGCGCATGCTCAGCAACTACTGTCAGTCCGGGGATGATGATTTTCATAAGGAACCGTCTACACGCCTACCCGCACAATCCCTGAAAATTTCATCGAAATCGGACAATAACTTCGTATAGTTATGCCGGTAACAAGGATTTAATGACAGACACTCTGACACACAGACAGACAGACACGGAACCAAAATTGTTCAGAAAGGTCTGAAACGTAAAACGCGAGTGGAAATTTCAATTTGGAGAACATTTTTTTTCGACCTTGTAAAGTGAAAACAAAGCATCCGCTACCTTGGTAGACTCGGAAGCACAATTAAAAATTGTCCAATAACTATAAATATAATTATATAATTTATATACATTATGAAAACCTGCTTATATTCGTTGTACCCAAAAATCCCATAGCCGATTGGGTACTCTATGAGTTCGTAAAGATATGTAGAATATGAATATGGACTCTTAACATTTTCAAAACATTCCCTCGCATACAGTCTGTTGTTTTGGCATAGTGAAAATCTAAAGAAATAACAATTCAAGTGTGGGTACTTTATACGTTAGGGATGACGAAGAAATTTTTTGTGAAATTTTTACCCAATGGTTTGATTGTATAATTTTAACGATTCGTGCTATGTGCCACACTCAAAAGACCGACTACTCTCTCAAATAGGTAGTTTATACATTTTCTTACCCATAGCTCTATTTGTATGAAAATTCGTTCATTAACTCATGCTGCATGAATGGAATTTTTTACTCGCTCGATTCCACAGGTTCATTATTGCAAGTAATAAACCGTAACTGATCACGGAACCCGATATAGGATTATGGATTACCCTTTATCGAGGGTCGGGAAACCTCTCATAGCCGCAGAGGAGTAATAGGAAAACGATGAGAGGAGAAGAAGTTATGAAGACCTCGTTAGTCGGCGGATAGCGTCATAAAGAGTTCGTTAGGCTCAACTCGATTCCTTATGAGCCTCCCCCACTCAAGGGGACGACTGCGAGGGTTCGAGTGACACCCTTAATAAGGTAACAAACATCCGGGCAGTGAAAGCGCTGCGGGGGTTGTGATCTTGGCCCCTCAACCTCTACTTACATGAAATAATCGCCCGCTTTGTGGTACACTTTAGGAAACACCTGTGAGAAATCGTCTACGTTGTTCATTTCGGTGGTGTGTGACACTGATGCCCGTCGTTTCTTCTTATACCCTGCAGTGTAGGACTATTTCGTGAGCACCTCAGAAACATCCTATATCTTCAACTCTACCTAAAAAGAGCGCTAGATAGAGAACGATAGAATCATTGAAAACCGGTAATTTTGTCTTTCCCGGAATTTTACTAAAATAATGACTAATGAATTAGTTTGAAACACGAAAATTATGCCAAGATGTTGTAGCGCATACTTTTTGCTTCCGAGTCTACCAAGGTAGCGGAAGCTTTGTTTTCACTTTTCAAGGACGAAAAAAAAAAGTTCTCCAAAATCAAAATTTCCACTCGCGTTTTGCGTTTTAGACCTTCCTGAACAATTTTGGTTCCGTGTCTGTCTGTCTGTCTGTCTGTCTGTCTGTCATGAATTCCTTGTAACGCGCATAACTATACGAAGTTATTGTCCGATTTCTATGAAATTTTCAGGGATTGTGCGGGTTGGTGTGTAGACGGTCCCCTATGAAAATCATCATCTCCGGACTGATAGAAGCCACTGCGCATGCGCAAACGTGAATTCCTTGTAACGGCCATAACTTCTACATTTTCTATCCGATTTCAATGAAATTTTCAGGGATGTTACAGATTAGTATTTAGATAGTCCCCTATTAAAATCATCACCTTCGGACTGATAGAAGCGACTGCGCATGCGCAAACGTGAATTTCCTTGTAACGGCCATAACTTTTACATTTTCCACCCGATCTCGATGAAATTTTCAGGGATTATGTGGATTAGGTTGTAGATGGTCCCCTATGAAGATCATCATCCCCGAACTGATAGAAGCGACTGCGCATGCGCAAACGTGAATTCCTTGTAACAGCCATGACTTCAACTGTCCCCCAGGGGTCGCGGGTTCGAATCCCAGCAGAGGCTAAGTATTTTTTTTGATCCAATCACATACATCTACTCACTTAATTTTTCATCCGAATTTGATGAAATTTTCTAGGATTGTCCAGATTATCGTGTAGATGGTCACCTATGAGGGTAGTGAAACGTACTTAGAGATCGGTGTTTTGATACTAACTACTATGCATCGGATCATCTGTATAATCGGGTTATGGATACGAGGAAGCTATGTGCCACACCCACTTGGCAGACGTTTTTTTTGGCATTCGAACAGGATTGCCAAGACAGTTTTAAGCATCTTAAGGGGTCTCAATCGGTCGCCGTTCTTTCCTCGTTGTGGGAAGTCGCGAAAACTTGAAAATTTGTACCTAACTTTTAATGGATTTCAGAAATTCATTAGTGCACGGCCCTGGGGAATCGAAAAACTGGAATATTGCCGCCGGAATCATCAAAATCGAACAATAATTGCCAGAGAAAAATGGGAAAACCCGTTAATTCAGTTATGTTTTTCTTATAAAATATAGCTAAACTTGGAATTTTCAAGGATCTTAGAAACTCATTACTGCATGGGCCTTGGAAATTGAAAAACTGAAAGATTGCCGCTGGAATCATCAAAATCGAACAATAATTGACAGAGAAATATGAGAAAAAAATGGGGAAAACCGTTTATTCAGTACTTTTTCCCATTTTGGTTTATTGTTTTCAATAATGAACCTTTGGAATCGACCAAGAAAAAAAAATTCAACACCCCCTCAAAATTTGATGGTTTACGTTTCAAGGTACGTAGAATCCAAAAATCGAATAAAAATTTGGCCGTCCGTCCGCCGTACGCTTCACTTTCCCCACTTAGCATTGACCGATTTTGATGAAATTTGGTATGTAGGCTCCATTTGGGGTCTAGTTGTGCCCCAAAGATTTTGGTTGATGTAGGTCAGTTCCTCAAAAACTCAAAAGTTTTTTATGTAAACGTATTTTTTTTCCTTCAATTTAAGATTCTATAGAATTTTTAGAATTTTTTGAGACCACGCAGAGCTCTGTAGGACAAACCGTTCGCCCCCTACAAGAATTTAAAGGTTTTACGTACGATAAATCAGAAACACGAGTGTGAATCGCAAAAGAGGCCTAATCTCCGTTAAAATTTTAGCTGACCGAAATGCGATCGATGTTTTTCTTCATGTTGGATGGTTGGTGGCTTTGCAGACGAGTGATCTATATAGAAAAATAATAAACCATTGTGTAATAATTTGCAGCGTTTTTCTCTGGCAATTATTGTTCGATTTTGATGATTCCGGCGGCAATATTTCAGTTTTTCAATTCCCAAGGGCCGTGCACTTATGAATTTCTAAAATCCTTTGATATTTCAAATTTAGGTAAAACTTTATATGTTTTTGCCCCTTTGATTTTGCGAAATACTGACCCGCAACAAGGATTGAACGGCGACCGAATGAGACCCCCCTAAGAACCACTCAATTTTGAGGAAAGTTTCGTTTATTAAATCATATTGTTTCCGACTCTACTAAGGTAGCGGAAGGGGTTTTAGTTTTCAAGGTTGAAAGAAAATATTCTCCGAAATTAAAATGTCCAACCGCGTTTATGGTTTAAGCCTTTCTGAACAATTTTGCATCCATGTCTCTCTGTCCGTGCATCTCTCGATCATGAGATCCTTGAGACGGGCCAAACTATACGAAGTTATTTTCCGATCTCGATGACATTTCTAGGGATTCTGCGGGTTGGCGTGTAGATAGGCCCCTTCGAAAATCATCGACCCCAGACAGATAGCCACTGCGCATGCGCAAGAGTAAAATCCTCTAAAAGCCATAACATTTACATTTTTCATCCGAATTTGATGAAATTTTCGGGTATGGTTCAGATTGGCGTGTAGATAGTCCCCTATGAAAATCATGGCCCCCTAATTTATGGTAGTCTCTGCACATGCGCAAACGTAAAATCCTTCTAAGAACGGTAACTTCTACATTTTCTTCTAGGAATTTTCAGGGACTGTGAGGGTACCAGCAATTTAAATGCAGGATTGACATCGTAAACAAGAAATTTTTAAAAAGAATGGACCTTATTACTTCACCCCTTTAGGTAAGTGGAGTAGGATTCACCAATGATCGGACTCGGAAAAAAATACTAGGACGTCTTATCTCAGCCAAAAATAACTACGATTCGCAGTTAAACCAAGAAACAGATGGTATTTTTAAGCGGGATCAGACATCTCAGTATTTATTTATTTTTTCTAGTCCTTTTATTGGTGAATCTTCCTCCACTTGTAGAGGCGAGGCAATAAGGTGCGAAATAATTACGGGAAATTCTGGAAATTACGGGAATCTTCCCCTCGGATGACAGCTGATGACGTCCACGACACCGGGAGCTGCAGGTGGATGAAAATCTCACCTGAAATGGTTGTTTACTTTACTTTCAAGTAAAGTCTCAACAGCTGTTGTGAAAGTAGACTATTAGACATCAATTGAATGCGTTATTGCGATATTTTGACGTCAGACTGGTCACGTAGCTCCTGTTCTCCCCCTCTTGGAGCTATGTTGACTTTTCGGCGTTATTCAATCAGTCTAATGGAACCAGAAGACCTAGATATAAACGGGAAATGGTCAGCGCACGTCTCTTTATTAAATTTGAAGTACCTACTATCTGAGTCGTTTGATGTAGTCACTTTCTGCAATGGTGATAGCCTCTCAATTTCAAAGCGCAGATGATATATTAAAACAGGTTCGATAAATGAGCCACACTATATGAATACCTCATTAATTTACATAATATATTAGCGATTCTAGTCTCCATCTGCAAATAGGTAGTAACGAATGAATAGCACCCTTATGGCAGTAATATCTAGTGCTAGAATTAGATGTTACTTTTAATAGATTAGCTACCATTACTTCCAATGATAAATTATAAGTTATTATAATGCTTAATTTAGTAACATACCTACTAGCAAGTATATACAAAAGTATTCTTCATATTTATTTTATTTACACTCCTTGGAAGTGACTCACACTAACCAAAAGCTTGGCGGCACAACTAGACCCCGAGTGTAAGTCCATGATTTTGTAATGCTCTACACAAATATAATATATTTATACAAATTTATACAAAACAATTATTATGTATTTTATACAAATATAATAAAAATACACTTGAAAATAATGAACAAAAAAGAGTATTTATTCAACTTCATGAGTATAATCAATTTTTACGTCCTACTGCGTACCAACATTTTGATTTTTAGGCTTACCTAGTCTTATCTTACAATACCAAGATACCTCAGCTTAGTGCGCTTAATTAATTTTTGCCTTAGCCCAGGTAATGTGAAGGACCCGTGCATTGATAAGAGATTTAGGGTAGGACATTCCTACCTGACACCTTTCATCCAATGGTTGAGACAGGCGAGATTTACGTGGCCTGCTGGATAAAAATTCAAGTATAATAGGTGACACTCTTAAACACAAAAACGAGTTTCCGGTGGCGTAAAGTTGGACAACATTCAACAGAAAAAAAATAACCACACACTAATTCGTTTTAGACCACTCTGAATCCAAATCCGCGAATAAAAAACCATAGGTGAATGTCTGTGTGTGTGACAAAATCTTGTGTACTCTGCCCAGCCCTTAGTTCTCAACCGATTTTCGTGGTTCTTTTTCTGTTCGACGCGGAAAACTATCTAGTTGTGCACTACGTCGCTGGAATTTGAATTTTGCCTTTTAAGGGGGCGAAAGGGGGGGGGGGGGGAATGCTGAAAAATTTGCGTTTGCGGGCATAATCTTGAAAATCTATCCAGGCCTCAATTTCCAACAGATTTAATTGTTTCTTTCTTGTTCGTCTCAAACATCTTCCAAATTGCACACTGTTTCACCAGAGTATCAAAATTAGCACTGGAAGGGGGCGAGTAGGGGATAATATTGACAAATATACGATTTTTCAAAATTTCGGTTCCTTTATAGCTTAGTAATTGTACCCAAGCTTTGAAATTGAGGAAAAATTCTCATTATACCTACCTCCGCATTTTCATGAATTATTCTCTGTACCACCTTGGAACTAATAGTGGTGCCATCATGGTGCCAGGACACCATATACCGCTTATTTCGTGTTTTTTTTTTTTTTTGTGTTTCATCTTGAATAGGCATATGAACTTCGACGCATTGCCTAGCAAAACTAATACATGAAAGTTCAAGATTACGATGTATCACCGCTTTGGTGCCAGACTGGCACCATTGGTGGGAGGGGGGGACTCGAATTTGCATGTTGGGTATCTTCATCATGGATTTTAAAATTCTCTTCAAATTCAAGGCTCCGCTTGAAATGTTATGGTGGATAAGGTGAGAGGGGTGGGGAGGGGGAGGGGAGGCCACTAGTTCTTGCCTAAAGTACTAAATAAATTACATCAAGTGAATCAGTTTTATCGCTTACCAACTGGTTTCAATTGACCTCATGCGTATCCAATCATGAGACGTCCAATCATGGGACGTCCCCTGGAATGCATGCATTACTAAACAATATGTTTTTTTTCTAGTAACTATCAAATATCTCTAAAATATTCTAAAACTATCCAAATATTCGAAAATTTAAAAATATGATTTTTGTGACAAATATGCAAAAATTGGTGGAGTAAAATTCCGTATAAATTGTTGGAAATACCTAGCTAAAAAAAAACCTCTTCCCTATTATCAACCACCTCCATTTTTTCAGGTAACAATTGCCACAGAGCTTGGGAAAGTAGTGACTCAGATGCAGCTTGAAAGATCAGAAGTTGCGTTTTATCTTTTTACGAGTGGAGAAGATTTTGGGTGAGTCAACTTTTTTCTTATTTAATATCCCTTATTTTACCTTGGGTACCTCCCAAATGAACCTTCGTAAAGCTGAAGTACAAAATAAAATTGTTCATGACAGTAAACTTTAACTTCCAAAATCAGAGCCTTTCAAATTGTTGAACAGTTTCTGAATTGTGTATGTATGGGGTCTTTTGATAGCTCGTCGATACCCACCTTCTTTCATCCCAACTCTATGAAAACTCAAGGAACAAACAGATCACTCGAATGATAAGTTGATGATCAAAGCAATCCCTATCATCGCCAAAAGGCCTACTGGTTCGAATCGAAACATCAGGTCAAGGTATTATCGTATTTCACCCAGAGCCTCGTGGAGGTAGTAATTTTTCGCCACCGAGTTGTTGTCAAAGGCCGAGTCAGTACTGCGGAACAGACGGGGAAATTCGTATGGGAACGAGATCTTTCCAGAAGTTTTCTTCTGCGGAAAAAGTCCCCCGAAAGCTTTTAACTTAAGTAAATGGGTGCTTCTCTAACAAGTTCCATGTTTTTCTTTGGTTTTCCCCTCAAGTTTCTCTCAAAGAGATGATGAACCCAAAAAGAGCCAACCTATGTGGTTGCATGGAATGGAAGTTAATGGTGTTGCGTCTTGAGTCAGTTTTTTTCTTTTCAGATTTTTCAACTGTTATGGTGGGTAATTCTAGATGCTTTTAAATTTTTGAAAAAGTCTACCAAGTTGGATGGCCAAAACAGTTTCATCGAAGGATATAGCATCATTCCTCAATTATCAGAAAGCGTTGAATTTGACAAGAGTTGAGGTTTGTTTTACCCCACCCTTAAAATAATATTCTGATAAATCGAGTTGCAGAAGAAATCTATCGTCGAGATTTGAAATCACAGACCAAGCACTGGATAATCTAAGCAGTTGGCCTACAGTGACAGTTCACACCGCTTCTGGGACCAGTCTCGTTTTCAATGACAGCAAAACATTCATGGACCATCTTCAACTATTCAGGTGAGTCTTTGCTAAACACTACCCAACTTGAATAATTTTATAAATGTCAATTTTTTTAGGTAATAAAGCAGAATAGCTGATTGCAGTGATCAACAATAAAATGTTACCTAACTTGGCAACAATATAAAGTGAGGTATTTGTGGAACTCACTATGGCACTGTTCCAATTACACCCGCGGTTTATTGTAAAAAGTTTACTAAATACATTAATTTAAAAGCATTTTGGGTATCACAAAAACTTGTCAAAGAAAAACGTAATGCAAGTTGACAGTATAATACACTGTCTTCCTCATAATAATATCATAGTCATACGTTCAAAAATTATTGCATTGATCAGAATACTACTTTGTACTTGAGTTATTTTATATGAAACATGAAATTCAACATTAAGTTGCAAATTTCCTACATTTAGAAACAAAAATACGGTTTAGAATTCTTTCCAATTTATATAGATTTTTCAGAGTATGTACCTTCTGTGAGTGCTGTTGATCATATCACTGAAACTCATCAAAAATTATAATGAAACCAACTTTCCGGTTCAATCATAATCAGATGATTATATCGTGCGAAATCGATGTATTAGGACAATCCAGTCTTTTATCTGTGTTTGCGTGTGCATTTCAAAATTTCACCAAATTTGTACCATTATTTATCAATAGTGATGCCTGGAACCAGAAATTGGACGTTCTTCTGTTTTCTCCTCTACCATCAATATAAATTGAAAAATCGTAGTTTTTATCAAAGGGGGGTGTAGGGACTAACCCACTCATTCCTAAAAATTATATTGAGGTCGTACTTTACGAAACGTTATGCCGAAAAATGGGTTTCGGTCAGACAGACAGACAAAACTAGAAAGCTCTGAGCGCAAAATACGGGTGGGAATTTTTTGGACCTGCTGCTCAATCCTGACAGAGCTTCCCTATTTTCCTCATCTTGTAAGTAAATAAGCAAATGACATGCACTTGCTTATGAATTTGAGCCTACTCATTATTGTCATCAGTATGAGGATATCGTTCTAAAGTTTTGGATTAAAAACGTGTTAGTATTCAAATGATCATCTCGAGCAACCTTCAATATCTTGGTACGAGTTAATCTGTTTGGAGTCAACCCTAAAGGTAGAGATGAATTTCCGCTGCGCTGCACGATGGAAAATCGAAGGATATCGAACGTTGACGAGGCGAGGAAAGGTCCTCCCTCCGCTCTTCAGCGATATCCCATTGATAATCTCTTTCACCCCTTTTATGCCCTTTGAAACCCTTTCTATGCTGATATTGGCTTGGAATTTATGGCCGTCAGCTTATTCGGCGTACTCTCTATGAACTACCTAATATAGTTTTTGTTTCTCGTTTTACGTTTCACACCTTTCTGAACGATTTTTGTTCCGTGTCTGTCTGTCTGCCTGTCATGAAATCCTTGCCACAGCCATAACTTCCACATTTTTCATCCGATTTCGATGACATTTTCAGGTATTATGTGAATTAGGTTGTAGAGATCCCCTATGGAAATCATCACCTCCGGACCGATAGTAGTCGCTGCGCATGCGCGAACGTGAATTCCTTGCAACAGCCATAACTTCCACATTTTCTATCCGATTTCGATGAAATTTTCAGGGGTTATGCGGATTAGGTTGTAGATGGCACCAATGAAAACCAAGGCCTTAAAATTGACAGTAGCCTCTGTGCATGCGCAAACGTAAAATCCTTGTAACAGCTTAACACATACATTTTTCATCCGAATTTGATGAAATTTTCTAGGATTGTTCAGATTGACGTGGTCCCCTATGAAAATCATCTCCCCCAGACTGATAGTAGTTGCTGCGCTTGCGCAAACGTGAATTCCTTGTAACAGCCATAACTTCTACTTTTTCCATCCGATTTCGACGAAATTTCTCAGGATTGTTCAGATTAGCGTGTAGATGGTCCCCTATGAGAGTAGTGGAAGGTACTTCGAGATTGATGTTTTGAGATTAACTACTATGCATCGGATCATCTATACAATCGGGTTATGGATACGAGGAAGCTATGTGCAACATTTTGGTTTAAAAACCTTTTGGTTTTTAAATGGATATTTTATTGCCGATTTCAGAACATTTCGTCCTGCCATTTGTATTGGGCACAATTCACAAATACGCGGTGTGATACACTCATAAGCATCCTCAAAGAGGTGTAGTGTGGAGGTAGAAAGGAGTACCAACCCTTATGAAGAACAAGTAGAGGTTTTTATAAACATCATAACCTACCCATGCAGTGAGAAAGAGGCGGCATGCAGTGAGAAAGAGGCGGCATGCAGTCTCAAGGAGACGAGAGGGTGAGGTCCTGGCCCCGCACTACGCAGGTGTGAATTGGACAATTTGTTGACATAGATTGGACTCCATGAAGACATATAGTACCTTTGGGATGTCAGTGGGCTTATATGTTCAATCGGCGCGCTGCGATAATGCGATATTGCGTGGAAGCCTTCCGGGTTGAATGGAGCGTGAAGCTGTGTGAAGCTTATGATAGCAAATTAATTATTCATCTTTAATCGTTTGCGATGTTGTGGAAATGATTACGATATTAAATATACAACATAATGATTGATATCTAAAGATATAATCAATCCCAAGAGGATAAGGTAATCATCCGCAAAATCACGGATTCTCGGTTGAAATGCAAGATACTGGATACGGTGGATATACTGGTAGATCGAGAAGGATTTGGTTGGTACAAAAAGAATACCAATTTACTTACGCTTGGTATATTTGTATGCTGAGTGTTTTTTGGGTAGCGGAAGAGAGGGTCAATTTATACAATCTAGATTGATGTGATTTTTATTCTATAGTGGCTAGCTAACGGAAGTAGGTATACCAACTTATTTCTGACTGAAGATCAAAAAGTGATATATTTGATTGATACAAAGGTACTGTTTTTTGACAATTTAAAATGGAATTGAATTTTTATAATTTAATGAGACCACTCAGAGCTCCGTAGCACAAACCGTTCGCTCCCAATAATAACTTAAGGGTTTGACTTTCAATAAATCAGAAACACGAGAATGAATTGCATTAGAGACCTAATCTCCGTTCAAATTTCAGTTGACCAAAATGTGATCGTTTTTCATTTTGTTTTATTATTTTCAATAATAAACCTTTGGAATCGACCAAGAAAAATAAAATTTTAAACCCCACAAAATTTGTTGGTTCACGTCTCAAGGTACGTAGAATCTGAAAATCGAATAAAAATTTTCCGTCCGTCAGGCGTCTCAAAGGATTTAGATGAAAATTGTTATACATAAGCTTGATTTGGGATCTAGTTGTGTCAAGAAACATTTGGTTGATGTCAGTCTCTCCTAAGGAGTGAAAAATAAGAGCTTCATTTTTCAAAACGCCCAAGCTCAAAAACTTACTATGATTATAAAGGTATGGTTTTTTCATTAATTTAAAATAGTAATGAATTTTTAGAATCAAATGAGAACTTAAGGGTTCGACTTATGATAAATCAGAAACACGAATGTGAATCACAAAAGAGGCCTAATTTCCTTTCAAATTTTAGCTGACCAAAATGCGATTGTTGTTCGTTACTTCGAGTTGTACTTACTTTTACATCATTAGCAACCAGTAATCAAATTTCCTAATGAAGGCACCCACAACTCTTTATTTCTTCGAATTGAGTGTGAAACATTAATTTATTTCAGATAAACTTGATTTTGAAATAGGTATGTAGTTGGTAGCTAGTGACAATAGCAAAGCTGTGTTTTTCACAGAAAAATAATAAACCTTTGTGTAATAATGTGCAGCATTTTGGTTTAATATTCAATAATGAAACTTTGGAATCAAATAATAATGAAAACTTCAGCCCCCTCAAAATTTGTTGTTTTACCTTTCAAAGTACGTATAGAATAAAAAATTTGCTGTCCGTCAGCCGTACTCGGCACTTTCTTAGTTATCATCGGCCGATTTTGATGGAATTTGGTATATGGGCTTCATTTGGGGTCTTGTTGAGCCCCGAAGCTTTTAGTTGATTTCAGTCACTTCTAAGGGTTTTGAAAAAAAAGTTCTAAGTTTTGAAAAAGCCCTAGCTCAAAAACGTTCGATATTAAGGTATTGTTTTTACATAAATTTAAAATATTATTGAATTTTTAGAATCGAATGAGACTACCCAGAGCTCTTTAGGACCAACAGTTTGGTCCCTTTGAGAACTGAGGGTTGCACTTATCATAAATAAAAAAAACGAGTGTTTAAATCGCTTCCAAAAGTTTTTTGAATCAACTTTTTGATATCGCACGAGTAATCCTTTTGATGAACTTCAGAAATGAAGGATTCAAGTTTTATTGAATGGTGAAGTTAAATTAGAGATATGTAAAATACGTAGGCGGTAAAATTATAACAGAGGAGTAAATAGCTGACGCCCAGCTATTGATGCTTTTTACCTCACTAAAAAAAGAGCGGAACAGCACGCTACGAACAGGTGGAATATTTCCATACTGTATGCAATAGGCAGAGGTGGGTTATGATTATTGGAATAACACTAAGTGTTTCTGAACGTCTTTCTGAACATTTAGGAAAAATATATAAACCATTCTCAACTTGAAAAGAGGACTGGGAGATGATTTCAGCTCGTAAGCTAAAGAAGCGTAATAATATGGTAACACGTGGTAAAAATTTAAATGAAGTCGCTATCAGAAAAAAATCTTCCTTATTGGAAACAGACACAACATTGATGAAATTACAACAATGATCTTGAAATGTCGTTTCATATCAGGAGTTTATCTACGATGATGCTCTAATAAACTCAACCATCTTCACATCAATGTATTTGTCCACAATTTATTCTGAATAAGGAAGCTTTAGGTAGGTACTTTATTTTTATTCTTCATCCATGAACTTATCACCTACTCAGCTACCCATCAAACGTCTTTCCGAATTTCGTATCGAACAAACAACTAGGGTTAAGAGGAGATGACATAATTTTCAAGTCATGAATGATGGGAGGTCATTCGCCACTGCCAGGCGGTAACAATATGTTGACTGAATCAATGAGAACGTGTTTACAACCGCAGGGTCCTCCACGGAGGGTATAACGCCCTCAGGCAAGGCTGTTCCTATGATTGATTAGGGGAATTTCCGCCGCAAGTCTCCCTATTCGCTTCTAAATTAATGTCTGTTAAGTACGCAAGCCGTTGGTTTATGAAGTGGTATTTCCCTTCCCAGCTTACATTCCTTCAAAGAGCAGCCTCCATTTATTGAAGACGCGTGGTAATAATAAGATTCCGGGAGCGCAGGATAACTTAAGTTGAGAACTACAATAGGCTTATTAAGTTAAACCGATTAAGCGACTTACTTCAAATTGGGAGATCAAACAAAGTAAATCATTCCCGACGATGTTATGAAACCCACTTAAGTTACGGAAAACATCAGAAAAAACGGAAAGGAATTCGATTCATAACAAAATTATTGCAGGAAATGGATATTGGAAAAACCAACTAAGGAAAATTTTCAGACAACATTAATCAAATTCTAGCATCTCGAGGTTTCAAATTTGGGTTGAAACTATTTTGAACCGTTTTGGTGGTATACACTCTGCTAGAAGTGTTATGAAATCGGATATGCATCAGCATGCCTCATATGTACCTATCCAAGGGATCTACCGTTAACCTGACTTTTCAAGGGATATATCCACCCCTCTAGAAAGACCTATGAAACCACCCAACATCGTTTTCATCGTTCATTGCAAAAATAGTTGATTGCCGGAGAGGTATTCCGAAACATGAGGGAATGGAAAATTGTTGAGAGGACGAGCGCCTTGGCCGAATTCCTCGGAACAAGACCCCTATTGTAGACCTTCGTTGCTGTACGGTTCTGGGTCACTTCACCATCCATTTCTCTTGTACCAAAAGGGTTGCAAAAGATCGAGATTCATCAAGACCTGATCATAAATGGTTAAAGGATGGTGAGATCTGTACCTCATGTACATCGTAGGTACCTAACTATAAATTATTACTAACTTTCGTACCTAAAACTAAAGAGCAGGTAATACTTAGATAGTATGCTGAAATTATGTGAACTTTTTCACTCTTGACTTGTTTTCAAGTCAACACCGAAACAGTGATTTCTTACCAGGTACCATCTATCGATTTAGCGTCAATCAGTCTGGAGTTTGTCAAAGCACTGATCACTGTTTTCCATTGTTTGACATAATCCTTCGTGAATCTGTCGTACCTCTTTTGTTGTCACTTCTATTTTATTCAAGGTGCCTCTGCTACACCATACCTTCAATATGAGTAAGTCGTCTCGGAGGTTCATGATTGATAGTTGCCACCTAGCCCCTCCTGTAATTTTTCATGTTATGTCAATAAAATCAAAACTGCTAAAAACCAAAATTTCGCTCTCATCGTAAAACGTAGTGCTAAAAAGTGCTATTCAAATAAATAAAATTGAAAAAAACCTTTCGGTTTTTTAATTTGAAGAAATAAACGTTTCACACTCAATTCGAAGAAATAAAGAGTTGTGGGTGCCTTCGTCAGGAAATGAGCAATGAACGCTTTTGATAACTGAGTACAACTCAAAGCAACGAACAACGATCGCATTTTGGTCAGCCAAAATTTGAACGGAGACTAGGCGATTCACTCTCGTGTTTGTGATTTGTTGTAAGTTCAACTTCCTAGGGAGTGAACGGTTTCAAACCCTATTTTTCACCTCTCAGGGGTGACTGACATTAACCAAGCTTCGCGGTACAACCAGACCCCAAATGGAGCCCATTTACCAAATTTCATCAAAGTGTGTCGATGGTAACTACGGAAGATGTCGCGTTCGGCGGACGGATGGAGAAATTTATATTCAATTTTTGGATTCTACGTACCTAGAAACATAAACCTTTATTGACATTTTATGTCTTTACTATGGCACATAAATGAAAAATCGTCACGCGGGGAGCGTTACGCGGAAATTTCTGATGATTTTCGCTTACATAAAATGTCTCTCGTGGTTGCGTACTTGTACGAAAGCTGTAGCCACCGTTTTTGAAGGGGGGTTGGAAATTTTATTCCTGATCGAATCCAAACGTTCATTATTGAGAATAATGAACCAAAACGTCAGTAATTATTTATCAGCTGATCAAACAATAAATTATCCTCATTATCGAACGGTTCGTCTTCCAAGAGCTCTGGGTGGCATAAAATAATTTCACTTTGCCCAGTTCCCGTGGACTGATGATATTTCGAATGAGTTTCTTTGATGATATTTAGAATATCTTTTAGAATTATCTTAGCGCTATCTTTTTTCAAGAATTATCTGGAAGGTTGGAAACAGGCGGTCTTCTTTCAGGGTGGGCGATCGGCTGAGGTCCTGATTCCGTGTGGAATAAAGCAAGGTTCTGGGCTCGGGCCTTCTCTTTTCATTATATACATCAATGACCTGCTGTATCACACTCAGGTCGGTTGTCATTTGACCTTGTTCGCTGACGATATTACGGCTGTGGTCAGGGGAGCTTCAGAGGAGAATCTGCGGACAAATGCAACGAGGACTTTCTTGGCTGTAAAGGAGTGGTGCGCCCTCAATGCCTTGCTTCTGAATGAGAATAAGTCTCAGAGTATTGACCTCCGGCTGAATGGTCGTTTGGCTCATTCGGTTAGTCTTCTGGGCATGACGATCGATAACCGTCTCTCTTGGGCAGATCATGTGGGCTCGCTGTCCGGAAAATTGTCCTCTTGCATCTTCATGCTGAGGAGATTGGCAGGTGCTGTCTCCGATGATATTCTGCGAATGGTTTACTTTGCGTGTTTCCATAGCCGCATATCGTATTGCGTAGTTATGTGGGGCAACTCATCACACGCATTACGAATATTTAGGCTTCAAAAGAAAGCTGTAAGAATTATTAAACACATCGGTCATTTGGAGAGCTGTAGAGGCCAATTCAGAGACCTGGGTGTGATGACACTGCCAAGCCTGTATGCTTTCGCAAGCCTTGTATATGCCCATCAAAATTTGGCCTCTGTCGAGCGTGGTTCGGACATCCACGGTTACTGTACCAGAAATGCTGGAAAGTTGCGTCCACATCAAATTAGATTAAACGCCTCCATGCAGTCGGATCCTCTTCAGACTGGGGTACGACTCTGGAATCAACTACCTGCTGACCTGCAAGACTTATCTTTGGAAATGTTCAAGAGAAAAACTAAGAAGAGGCTCATACAGGCGGAATTATATGACGTGGAAGATTTTTCCCAATTTATATTTGATTGATGTTGATTTTTCCCCGATATATTTGACTTTTTTTCTTATTTGTTATTGTTTTGCTGACGTTTGTATTGCCTTATGGCGGCTACAAATAAAAAAATTATTTATTATTAATACCTGCTCGGTTTAGGGATTAGTTGTGCCCCTATGCTTTTGGATTCTGTCAGTTACTTCCAAGGGATAAAAAGTGGGTGGAAACATTATCAAAACCCCCTACATCGAAAACCTCCAATGAACATGTATTGTTTTTTCATTAATTATAAATAGCGGCGATTTTTAAGAATATTTTGACACCACCCAGAGCTATGCGGGGAACAACCGCTCGCTGATGAGGGTAAACAATTACCTAACTAATGAATGTTTCCCACTTTTCCAGTGCACTTTCTAGCTTGTTTAATTCCCGAGGATCATTCGGGGCAACGACGATAAGCGATGTATAACGGAAAGATTCCTGCCAAGCGGGGAGGGGTGAGTGACAGGGTGTTTTGACTCTAAGCTCTCCATTTATATGTAGATGTTCGGTCCACCCTCATCCCTCCAACCTCGTTGATCTATTCCAAGTCATTTCCAAGCAGCTGCCTTCTTTCTTGCCCACTTTTTGAAGCAGAAAATAGTAAACCGCAATGACTATAACCAAGAAAGAACGAAATGTTCGCAATTGCCTTCAGATTCTGCGTACTAGAGTATGGACTGTACTGTAATTCAACATAACATTTCCACCTGATTGAAGGGAGAATTCGGTCAATAGACAGAATATTGGACAGATATGGTCTGGGGTGGGTTAGGTCGATATCCCACTTGGTTCGAATGGATGCAATTGTATTCCTGAGCTAATATCGGAACGCTCACCCTTTCAAGAAACTCCACCCGCCACTGATCCTCTTCTTGGATCAAGATAATCAGCCTGATGGTGACAAAGGCTTCACAATATCCGATCTCTCCGCCCACCAGCCCTCATCTAATTGCTTCCTTGTCTTGCCAATATAGGCTGAGGCGAATTGACAATGCGAAGTCAAGTTGTCCAGGTATCCGAGGTTTACATTGAATCAAATCTCATTCAATCTGAAACAATACATATATGAATCAAACTTCAGAAACGCTGCAAATTATTACACAAAGGTTTATTTTTTTGTGTATAGATCACTCACCTGAAAAAACACAGCTTTGCCATTGTCACTAACTAGGTACCAACCATATTTTATCTCCACAATCAAGTTTATTTTGAAGAAATAAACGCTTCACACTAAAATGGAAGAAATGAAGAGATTTGGAAGCCCTCATTGGGAAATTTTATTACTGGTTGCTCAGAACGCAAAACAGAATACAACTGAAAGAGAAGAACAACGATCGCATTTTATTCAGCTAAAATTTGAACGGGATTGGAACTCTTTTGCGATTCACACTTGTGTTTTTGCTTTATCGTAACTTTTAAGTCCTCATAGGGAACGAATGGTTGGTCCTACAGAGATCTGGGTGATCCCACTCATTGTAACATGGACGTATAGAATCAGTTGGCGAAAAAATTATGATTCAAAGAGTTTCATCGAAATTGGTTGAATAGTTGCGGAGTTTTGGTTGTGACAATAAATTTAAAGTTCGCGCATGCGCAGCGGCTATTGCTTGACCAATTTGATTGAAACTTATAGGGTGTCTCTTAGAAGTTAGTCCCTAACTAACCTCCAAATTTGAGCAAAATCGGTTCATTAGAAACCGAGAAACCGAGGTTCCAGGAAATTCACGTTTGCGCATGCGCACTCGCTCCTATTGGTCCGAAGGTGCTGAAATTGATAGGGGACCGTCTAGGACCTAACCCGCACAATCCCTGAAAATTTCATCAAAATCGGACCACAGGTTAGTATAGTTTTGCCCGGGACAAGGATTGACCACAGACAGACCGACAGACCGACAGACAGACAGACCGACAGACAGACAGACCGACAGACAGACAGACAGACACGGAACCAAAATTGTTCGGGAAGCAAGTGGAAATTTTGATTTTGGAGGACATTTTTTTTTTTTTTTTTCACTTCTTTCACGAATACAAAGCTTCCCTACCTTCGGTAGTGAGGAAGCAAAATTCAATACCTACTATTTTAAATTGATGACAACATTTTTATCGAAAATTTTGAACTAGGACGTTTTGAAAATGTCAGCCCTTAGTTGTCAACCCTTAGAAGTGACTGACATCAACCAAAAGGCTCGGGCCACAACTAGACCCCAAATGGAGCCCACAGACACAATTTAATCAAAATCGGTCCATGGTAACTAAGGAAAGTGCCGAAACCCATTTCCATCGTCCTTCCTTCTATCAGAATGTGTGGAGACAGAGTTCGTTTTTTAGGGTTAGACATACAATAAAATAAATCAGATAAAATTGTTAACTGAAGGAAGTTGGCCTAATATCTGTTTAAATTACAGCTAATAGAGTTTCATATCACTCAGTTGTGCTTCCTTAGCAACCAAGAAAATTTCGTAATGAAGGCACTCTCAGCTCTCGGATGGTGATGTTATTGCTAGTACGTGGTATTAATGGAAAAACAGAGGTCTATGCAGACCTGAGATCTATTGTGTAATAATTTGCCTTGTTTTTCAAGTAGATTCTTCACAGTTTTAAACGAAACACGTAACAACCATCGCAAATTAGTCCTTTATCCAGGAATGGTGGTAGACCTCTCAATATTGGTGTAAGAAAATCGTTCTGTTGTGAGAAGCTATTACTGAGTGTCAAAACCATGGTTTTCTCGGAGCCGTAAGAGAGAAAAGTTCGTTCCCCCAATTAATTTTCCGCGCCGTTGATCATAAATCTGTTTTAGGTTCCCACATCTCTCATTTTGCTCTAATACCTCCAAACGTAACTGCGACGGCATTGGCTACCTAAGTAAGTTTTGATCGTCTTCCAAAAGATGCCGAGTTGAAACTTGATAAATTAATAGGACTTAAGAGCTTGGTTTATTCTTACTCAGATTGTCAACAGTAACTTTGATTTCGTAGCGGTTGAGAGAGACAGGGCGATTGCTGAAGACGCCTGGAAGAGCACTTCCATTCAATAGGATTGAAAATGGCTTCGGAGCTCACTCAGCTGATCAGTGATCTGAAGAGTGATGAAGCCTTTGAGCAATGATTTGCAGCGTTTTTTACCCACCAACATTTTTTTTAACCTACCAGCTAGGTGCTACCTACCACACCATACTGGCTTCACACCTTCACAATCAAGTTTATTAGAAAGAACTAAACGCTTCACACTCGATTGGAAAAATAGAAAGCTTCATATGAAAATTTGATTACTGGTTACGCAGAAGGCAAAACTGTATACAAATCGAAGAAATGAACAGCGATCGCATTTTAGTCCGATAAAATTTGAATGGAGATTAGACCTCTTTAGCGATTCACACTCATGATTCTGTTTTATCGAAGGAAAACCTTTAAGTACTCGTAGGGACCGAACGGTTTGTCCTACAGAGCTCCGGGTGGTCTCAAAAATTTTTAAAAATTCAGTACTATTTAAAATTGGTGAAAAAACGATACCTTTATTTCGAGAGTTTTCGAGCTAGGGCACTTTTGAAAATTTCAACCCTTAATTTTCACCCCTTAGAAGTGACCTACATCAACCAAAAGCTTCGCGGCACAACTAGACCCCAAATGGAGCCCATATACCAAATTTGAACCAAATCGGTCCAGTGTTGCTAAGAAAAGTGCCGCGTACAGCGCACAGTGGGGCCGGAGTGGAAAAAACTCCATTTTTGCAAAGTGACTAAAAAATAAATATAATGTGGTTTTCTCAAAGTCTATTACCTGTAGAATTAGGGTGTGGAGGACCTTCAATGTTTAAAAATTGTTTTCACTGCTAAATGGGGGCTCAAACCTGATATTTCGAGATTTTAAGCACTTCGAGAGTGGAATTTGAAAATTTTCAAACACGTTCTACGTGTTTCAAAAAATTTAAATAAAATTATATAATGTTGGATATATATATATGTAGTATCTCTAAAAAATACTAATTATTTTTTCATAACATTTTAGCTTGAACATTAGCTTCAGATTTTGGGTTTTATAGCGAAATGCAACTTTAGAGGAGTGGAAAAACCGAGCTTCGCCTTCCTTCGGTTTGGCTCATTTTTTTCTTGAAAATCTGACCATTATCAAGAAGCTGTAAAAATTTCATAACCGTATTTCACCGAATTTAGATGTAGTGGGTTAAAATGTGATTAAAGGTACACCAAAAACACCGTCTCTGCCGTCACCGCAGCTTCAGAGTAAAACCCTTCTAAAGATTGTAACTTCTACGTTTTCCTCTTGAATTCGATAAAATTTCCAGGGTTGTGAATGTTGACATTTAGAATGTCCCCTATGTGTGCTGTTAGCTACAATCACAGAGTAACGGAGTCAAGTTAGGGCTACAATGGTCGGATCATCTATACAATCGGGTTATGGATACTGGGAAGCTATGTGCCACACCCATTTGGCAGACATTTTTTGTTTTATTTTTTATTGGAAAACAAAATAATGTAAATAGCGACGTTTTCGTAAAATATTTCTGCTAAGAGTCAACAAGGTTCTGTTTGAACAAACCAGGTTCTTCGGATTGTCATTCGCAGTCGTGGACAGTGGAGTGTGTAGGATGTGGACAGTCGTGACTTACCGAGATCATGTCATCGTTGATAATCTCTTATTCGGATTTAGCAAACGTTTAATTTGGATTCGTTCCAATATTCGATCGCTTACTATCCAATTTTCAGAGGTTTTTATCACTCAAAATTTTGTCAAGATTAAATATATAAATATATATTTACATATATACATTTACATATATATATTTACATACATATGTAAAGAAAACTCAATTCAATCGTCTTTATCGTATCCTATAACCTCTGAAACAAAGAAAAGAACAAAATAACACACACCCATCGCCTGTAAAACCGCTTTTCTGTTTTTTTTTTTCACATGCTTTTCCCCTTTGAGTAACATTATTTTTTTCAAAATTCAAGATTTAGTACTAAAATAATAAATTCAAACGTCAGAAAACATATTTTTCTAATGTATTTTCGTATTCGGAATCGAATGAAACCATTCCCAAGACGATACAGTAATTCGTTCAAAAGATAATGACTTTTTTCCGCTTTTTGGCCATTTGGCCCCACTGTGCGGCGTACGGCGGACGGCGGACGGCGTACGGCGTACGGCGGACGGACGGAAATTTTTTTATTCGATTTTCGTATTCTACGTAGGTACCTTGAAACGTAAAACATCAAATTTTGAGGGGGGGTTAAAATTGTTTTTTCTTGCTCGATTCCAAAGGCTTATTGTTGAAAATAATAAACCAAAAACAGCGATACTACTAGATAAACCTGCCAATACCTCCTACATATTATGGGTATGCAACTCATTTATAAGATTTTAGAAAAATTAGTAGGTGTTACTCCAGTATTACTATCTTCGACATCCTTAAAGTCCTATTGCGCGGCCATGGGATTACTAGTAGGTACTCATACCTTCTAGAACGACAGTATCATCGGGTGGATAATATAGGTAGAAGTGGAAGATAAAACTATTTCCATAAATTGACCCATTTGGGATCTCGATGGTCGTAACTAACTACACCATTCCTAAGTTCAGGTCGTAACTTTACTAATAAACCTCTCTCGCTTGCCACCCCATTCAATTCCGCTGCTGATAGCTAGTAGTGCTGGAACCACCACCTGATGAAACACGTTAACAACCACATAGGTTGGTGGTGAAATACAATAGTGAATGAGCAAACCGAGTGAATTGAAAATTTTCGAGATTAAGGACTTGGGCTCATCTGGTCAAATATGCCCTCGCGCAATGAGACCATATTGCGTAGGTACTTTGAATTGAATTGAATAATACGTTGTCCGAGGACATGTAATAACCTGTAACTTTCTAAAAATTATACGAATGTAAAATTTATTTAGTCAGCTAATACTGGCGTAGTTTCCAAATAATTAGTTAATGATTGATTAATCGATAATTAGTGTTGCAAAACAGTGACCATTGACCGTTGGTAGGTAGGTACTCAACGCTTGGGTTCAACGGTCAATCTCTCTTCGCGTTTCGTTATCTAATACGATTTACCTCGATTTAATACCATTTATCTGAATACTCTTTCCTTTCATCGAAACGAAAAGGAAAAATAGTTATTTCAAGCCCGTCACGAAAAAAAATTTTGTGGAAAGTGAAGGTGCTTTTATCCGTCAGCTGAGAGTTCACCATCAATCCAGGTAGGTAGGAAAACTATCTAGGAGGTTTGCCGTCCCTCTTGATTGGGGTACTTGTGTTTGTTCATAGCTAGTACATTGTAAAAAAGTATGTATAAACATACGTATAAACATTCATACTTTATAAAAAGTCTCCAAATTTGGAGACACTATGAATAGTTTTCCTGCAAAACTGGCCGAAGAGTTTTGAAGTAGTATTGTTATTATTATCACTCCTATTCTAATTTGTGAATGCGAGACTAAAAACTGATCAAATATAAAAGCATTTCATAATCATTTACCAGGGCCAGCCTCCAATCACTCATCGAATTTGGGGGAAATTGGGTTATTGATCAACATCCGTAACACAAAACTAGCATAATTTTTACATTTTCCTTCCAAATTTTATGAAATTTCCAGATATTGCGTATTTGGGACACTACGGTCCCTTTTAAATTTCATCGTGATCATTGTTCTCTCATGAACAAACGTGAAATGCTCGTAACAACAATAACTTCTTCAGTTTCCATTCGATTTCGGTGGGATTTTCAGGGATTATGTCGATACCTTAAAGCACAAAAGAGCTATGTCCATCCACCTTCCACATTTTTCTTGTTTTTAATTTCAGAAAAACTCAAATTCATCAAAACTATTATTGAGTTTTCTTAACGATAATAGCTTGAAAATTTATTGAGGAAATTAAAGAGTTTAGTTTAATAAGCCATTATTTTAGGAATTGTGCATTGGTGATAATTTCTTTTGCGTTTTTCTCAAAACTCCATGTGGTTGACACCCAGGATAGTTCCCTACAAGATGCACATAGTTTTTAATCTATAAACTTCCCTTGTTTCTGGTACCTGTGTAGTATATATTTTTGTACAAATGTTTTCATCAATTACGAAGTACTCTTGTTGATGTCTGCAATATCTTCAAGAGTTCATTATTATTAACTTATATACATATATATATGTATATAAGTTATATACCTTTATATCTATGACAATATGCCCCACCCCCCGCCACAGAAACTAAATCATGGCTATGTGCCTAATATCAGACGTTTATTGTTTCAGGGGCAACATAAGTAGCGAGGATAGTACAATCCGAGAAGCCTTGCAGTGGTACAATTCTTTCAACAACGCTATGATGATTCATCTCACGGACCAGATCAAGGAAACAGACAACAGCGGAGTCTGGAGGTAAATGGACTTACCTACCAGTATCGACATCTACAAGGTGTCCTAGCTGATAAGCCAGAGGCGTCTCAAACAGAGCACAAAACTTAAACAGATCACACCGTTACACTTTTCACTGAGGTCTCACCAAGATATATGTGAGACTTCACTGTAAATAATACTGTAGCTTGTATATATAAGGTACCTGCTTGGATTTGAAGACGTACATTCACCATATTTAAAAAAAGCTGTTCAAAAACATGCTTCAAAAAGTGCTTACCACGAAAAAAGTGCTTATTTTTTTAAATTTTAGAATCCAAGTTTTCTTCGAGACATACTTTAGAATTTTGCTTCCGAGCCTTCTCGGGTTGTAGAAGCACCCACTTGTTAAGGATGGCAAAAAACCTTCAAAGCCAAAATTTCCACTCGCATTTTTCGTTTTCTTTTCTTCTTGAACAATTTTGCTTTCGTGTCTCTATGTACGCAACTCCTTGTAACAAACAAAACTATTAGAAGTTACAGTCCGACTTTTGGGATTGTGCGGGTACATGGTCCCCTCTGAATTCCATCGCAAATTAATAATGATTGTTTCGGAGGAAGCTCAATTTTTTTACCTCCTACACGAATTCAAAAAATTTCCCTACCTTCGACAGTAAAGGAAAGGTTTAAAGATCAGATAAAGTATCAAAAACTATAACATCTTACATCGTGAATAATAACGATAAAAAGAATAAAATTCTTACGTGTTAAAAATTACGTGTTTCGCATTCCACACTTCTACGTTCAGCAGAACAAATGCTTCCCTGAATTCAATCGAGAGTAAGTGAATACTGAAGTCGTTCGGGATATATTATCGCTTCCATTAACAGTGTGCCAGCAATGTGAAAACTTACCTACATTACTATTCCAACTGGGTTGTCCGTTGCGTGCTACGACTCTTAGCCACACCTGCCTATAAAGAATGGTTCACATTATAATTTGGATCGACTCTTTACCTGCTTAGCTCTCTGAACTTCCATATAAACTACATAAAATAGTGCGTTTCCACATTCAGCTGTTCTCTTATAGTACATTGAAATTGCAAGAAACTAGAGATGATTTCTCCATTTATTTTCCCAAACTCGTTTCTCTGATCAACTACCATTAATATTACCGTAACTCTCTTTTATTTGTTACTTACGTTGTAAAATAAAAATATATGCACCATCAGACAGATTATAAAATTTCCTCTAAGATTCACTTACTAACAGCCGTTGATTTTCAAACCTCAAAAGTGAGCCTGAAGGAAATATTTTGAGGATTTCCCAAAATTCGACTTCTCTCCCGTGCAACCTTTTCGTCAAAACCAATACTAGTTTTACTGGAGACGATTTACCGAATAATTTAATAATTTAGGAATTGATGATAATGATCAATGAGTAATAAAAAAAGAGGCTCAGAAAAAATGTAAAAGGATAAACGGGAAAACCGAACAACTTTTATAGACAATCTCCAATCTGAAGGAGCGATGGTTGCATCCATCATACCTATTGATCTTGAATATGATCTTACAATTGAGTTAATAATTTAGCAAAAAGTAGGAAATTTGTAAGAAAGCCATCAAGCCAACTTTTAGGAAATTTTCTTAAGTTTTGATTCATACTTTTTCATGTCTAGCATCAATAGTTGGCTGGAGCCGGCCGTGGTTGAACCCAAAATGCTATGAAAAACTCGAATTTAAGTAAATACGGCACCCAAAGTTCGGACATCCTATCCTGATTAATTCTATTTAGCATTGAGCCTTGTTTATGATGCATTGACAATCTTGGTGAGAACATTATTAATCTACTTCAAAATCGACGTAGGCGCGAAGGAGGAGGTTCTCTATTCGGTGTGTCATGGTTTGAGTAATCAAAATTGGTTCACACGTCGCTTTTTTCTTCAGATTCCTCATTTCATTCAAGAATCTTCTTCGGAGTATAGAACACATTGGTATCTCGATGGTGAATGGCATCAACTACTTCGGTCGAGGAAAATTAAACGGAACTAACTACCTCAGTTTCGTGAAAGACACCGTCATTGGGCAAGACCTCTTGAACGCTTCATTCACATACTGGCCGCACCTTCGAATCCTCTATGGAAAACTAGTACACGAAATGGACAGAAACTACACACTAATCAAGTTGAAGTAAGAATTTGATGTTGAACTCGTAATACTAAGAGACAAAGAAGTCTTGATTCCTCATATACCATAGTTTTTGAAAAATTGAAATTAAATGTGCTTTTTTTAAAGCTTTTTGACCCTTAGCTTTGAAAATTTGGCTATTTTGAACATAGTAACTGAAATCATTCTTTCTCCAGTTGAGTTTGATGTTTTGGCACATTGTCAAATATTACAAATCGTTCTTAATATCAGAACGACATTTTTCTGTCATTTTACCCCCTACATATCACAAAAACGATTATAGATTTTCGGTTATTTCTCGAAGTTCTGCCCCTTGAAAATGTAAACAGTGGGCTAGACATCTAACTGCCCAACCCAACAAGAGACCCTGCTATGGAAGGAGTTCAGATCTTAGCTACTTTCTAACACCATATCAGGAAAGAGGTTTCTCAACCCCCAAAAAAGTGTTATTTTTAACTCGATTTATTGGAGAATAGCAAGACCCTGCTATGGAAGGAGTTCAGATCTTAGCTACTTTCTAACGCCATATCAGGAAAGAGGTTTCTCAACCCCCAAAAAAGTGTTATTTTTAACTCGATTTATTGGAGAATACGTCATAACCAACAAGACGAGTAAAGGAAGATCCTTTTAATGTAAGGACATCACCATCAGACTGTCGAGAGGATTTTCCTTTAAGATACGTAAACAATGATTGTATTCTTATAACTAGTGGAATTAACCCTATACGTTGAATAACAAAAATAAGTGTTTTATTCAGTTATAACGCTGATTCAGGAACCTAGACTCAGTTTGCACTCAAGGAGCGGAAAGTTGAGAATTCCGTCACTTAGTAGCTAATGTTAGTTTCCCTTTACTGTAATCGAATAAGGCCAATCAATCGTGTTTTTCGTAATCGAGAATCGTAATCCAAATTTATTTATGAATTTATGTATAATTTACCATTCCAGTACAGAGAAGGTTATGAGGAATGACCCCCAACCATCCAATGAAACTCAGGCAAAACGGTATTTCGATCTGATGTCCACCTACCTCGAAGAGTTACGCAAGCTTCAAAAGACCGTTCGACGACGAATCAGGTAGATTACAGACATATCCTGCCGAATCTTTTTCTTTAAAAAAAACGCTGAAAATTATCACACAGAGGTTTATTATTTTTCTATATAGATCACACGTCTACAAAGAACACGGCTTTGCCATTGTTACCACCAACCAACATGAAGAAAAACATCGATCTCATTTCGGTCAGCTAAAATTTGAACGGAGATTAGGCCTCTTTTGCGATTCACGCCCGTGTTTCTGATTTATCGTAAGTCCAACTCTATTTGAGTAGGGAGTGAACGGTTTGTCCTAAAAGGCTCCGCGTGGTCTCTAAAAATTCTAAAAATTCAATACCATCTTAAATTGATGAAAAAACAATACCTTTAAGAATATCAGAATTTTTCGAGTTAGGGCGTTTTCAAAATTTCAACCCTTAGAAGTGACTGACATCAGCCAAAAGCTTTGGGGCACAACTAGACCCCAAATGGAGCCTACATACCAAATTTCAACAAAATTGGTCAATGCTAAGTGAGGAAAGTACGGCGGTCGGACGGCCAAAATTTTATTCGATTTTTGCATTCTACGTACCTTGAAACGTAAACCAACAAATTTTGAGGAGGGTTAAACATTTTTTTTTTGGTCGATTTCAAAGGTTTTTTATTGAAAATAATAAAACAAAATATACAAAATGAAATAACCTACTTTATGAAAGGTGTCAAACTAGTTGAATGAATTCATCTTTCTGTCGAGCCAGGTCTATGTCAGGTTGGTGGGTTATTAATTTTACATTGACATCGATAAGGCACCCTCAAATAGATTATTGTTGAAAACTTTGAAGCACCCGAGCCCTAATCCTCGTCAGGAGAGATCATTTTGATTTAATAGCATTAACCTAAAAGTGATGTTCAGTGAAACTTCCGCCAAAATTTGATTAACTGAAACATTTACTCATTAATTGGGCGGGGCGCAGTTACCTGATTTGAATTTTTAGAGATTTTCGAAGTTTCTCACGGAACAGGGGAGTAACCTTTATATTTCTGATCTCTTAATTCATCACTTAGAAAATAAATGTGTAATGAGTTATTGAGTAGCCGAAAGAACACCTATTGAAAATCTGAATATTGTTCTTGCAGGGAGTATGTGAACGAGGACTTGGCCGACGCTAGCCGACAAGAAGCCGTTGGCGTCACGATATTGGTTATAGTCCTACTAGTTTCACCTATAATAATCATTCTAGTCAAAAACGCTGTGGCGACAATTCAAGTGAGAACAACAATAATTGATTTTATTACTTACAGTTATTTTTATTTAATCTTTTCATTTTTCTTTCATCTGAGTTTTGAAAAAAAACGTCTGCCAAGTTGGGTGGGCAGTATAGCTTCCTCACTCATTGTAACATGGACGTATAGAATCAGTTGGCGAAAAAAATTATGATTCTTTATTTAGCGGTCCACCGTCTAGGACCTAACCCACACAATCCCTGAAAATTTCATCGAAATTGGTTGAATAGTTGCGGAGTTTTGGTTGTAACAATAAATTTAATGTTCGCGCATGCGCAGCGGCTATTGCTTGACCAATTTGATTGAAACCCATAGGGTGTCTCTTAGAAGTTAGTCCCTAACTAACCTCCAAATTTGAGCAAAATCGGTTCATTAGAAACCGAGAAACCGAGGTTCCAGAAAATTCACGTTTGCGCATGCGCACTCGCTCCTATTGGTCCGAAGGTGCTGAAATTGATAGGGGACCGTCTAGGACCTAACTCGCACAATCCCTGAAAATTTCATCAAAATCGGACCACAGGTTAGTATAGTTTTGCCCGGGACAAGGATTGACCACAGACAGACAGACAGACCGACAGACCGACAGACAGACAGACAGACACGGAACCAAAATTGTTCGGGATGCTCTAAAACGCAAAAAGCAAGTGGAAATTTTGATTTTGGAGGAAATTTTTTTTTTTCACTTCTTTCACGAATACAAAGCTTCCCTACCTTCGGTAGTGAGGAAGCAAAATGTATAGCTATTGGAATGGTCTTGAGTGTGTTCACTGATGGAAATTTTTTCACTCGTAGATTTATGCCGCTCATTTAACACTAAAAGCCAGTGAGTTAAAACAGGAAAAGTTAAGAAGCGACTCCCTGTTGTATCAAATGTTACCGCTCTCCGTAGCTCAACGCTTGAAACATACCCAGCACGTAAGTATAATCAAGCGTTCAGTAGGTGTGTGTAAATTCCCAAAATTCATTGGTATGGTAATAATACCATGTTTTTTATCAAACCTCTTCCGATATCTATGATCGTTATCAACATAACTTACCATCTCAACGAAAAATATGTCACAATTAATTCCCTTGTCAAGGTGCCAGCAGAATATTACGAAAACGTCACGATCTACTTCAGTGATATAGTTGGTTTTACGGAGATAGCTGCTAGCAGCACCCCACTCGAGGTGAGTAAAAAGGGTAAAATAGAGGCTGGTTTTTGTTATTCGTAAATTGACACCTAGGTAGGTATCTCTTCGAAATAACATGTAAAAACAGCGATAAATAAATTGACGTAATAACAAACGACCTCCCTACTTAATAATAAACTTAATGTACTTAGGTAGGTAATAAATAAATTATTCAACATTCGTCCCGAAGACATAAACCTACAACATAAGAAAAAATCTTTAAAAATTCTTAAAAAATGGGGAGGTCGCCCTGGACTACCCAAAGACAGGCTCTAGGAATGTAGAAAGTTGAGATGCGTGGGAGGGGAAGAGATGGCTGAATGAGAATGACGACCAGTTTAGAAATGAGCCCCGGAGGACGCAGGTGGTGACACCACGGAGCTCCAGCCGAGATTTCTAGCTCGAGTAACTCCGTGGGGCTTTTTACACAACACACCCCGTCACTATTCATTATGGCTCCTTTGGCTCCATGCATAAGTCATAGTTGTTAGATAGTACGTGAAATCCAGGCAATTACGACAGACCACGAAGCAGCTCTCAATTTATCTCCACATTAGAGAAAAATATGTTTATTACTGATTAATGGTTCACACAATCTGCACCTCGTTTGCTCATGTTCACACAACTGATCAACATCAAGCAAATTCTTACGGAGGCCTCCTAGGGGCAATCGAATAGGTGAAAACCTCGAAAAATTCGTCAAAATTATATTTAACTAATGCATTTAATCAAAGGTTTTTTGCTTAACCTTCTACGTTCCTCTATTATGTAGGAGCCAACCGAACATTAACTGATACCTGCATCTTTTTGGTTATCCAGGTTGTTAGATTTCTCAATCGAGTATACCGCTTATTCGATGCTCTTATCGAGAAGTACGACGTTTACAAGGTGGAAACGATAGGCGACTCTTACATGGTTGCATCTGGACTCCCCGTTAAAAATGGTGAGGGTAATTCTCCGATCTGCATTCTGATTAGTCAATTTATTGATAGATATTGGGAGTTATCCGCTTTTAAGACGAATCTCTATCAACGCGTTGTGTTTTTCAGGGAAACGACACATTTCAGAGATTGCTACTATGGCACTGGACTTGTTGGATGGCTCCACCCTATTTCTCATCCCTCACAGGCCGTCGGAGCATCTTCAAATCCGATGCGGAGTCCACACAGGTCCTGTGGTGGCTGGAATAGTTGGGACCAAGATGCCACGCTACTGCTTGTTTGGAGATACGGTGAACACGGCTTCAAGGATGGAATCCACGGGAGAAGGTAAAAAAAACCAGAGGCAATGATTTTCATAGGGGCCACCCCAAACCGCACAATCCCTAAAAATTTCATCGAAATGGGACAATAACTTCGTAAAGTTTTTCTCGTTACAAGCATTTCATGACAAACAAGCAGTTAGACAGTTCAAGAAAAAAATTTCAAGAAGTTAAAGAGTAAAAACGAGTCGAAATTTTGATTTTGGAGAAAATTTTTTTCAACCGTGAAAAGTGAAAAAATGCTTCCGCTATCTTGATAGATTCGGAAGCAATACTTAATATTGATTCCCGGTTGATGAGCGGGAGCGGCTCACGAGGAAAAGAGCGGCAACGGAACAACTATTTGGGAATTGATAAAGTGCAATCGTTATTAGTCAGGGGGAGTAGTAGTGCTGCCTAAATTTTCTCCCTCTTTCCAAGTCTAATGTCTAACCTAGCTTCTCAAGTTTAATGTCGTTTGGAAATAAGGGAGTAGAAGAATTTTTTATGAGAGCTCCAAAGAAAGACAAACAGCCTTTCAGAATGACAGAAATTATGTGTGCTGCGAATAATAGTAGGAAGATAGGTCCTTTTTCAAGAAGTTATGTCTTCAATAAGTCCCCTACTAAGGTCTCCTAGTCTCAATTAATCATCCAGCATTAACAGGTATAAAAAAAATAACCCCCAATACCCAGTTTTAGCATAAAACATGGTCTAGCCATCACCTAACTGGTCAAAAACGTGACAAAACCGTGGAACGAAAGTAGCGCGGGATTTTGTAATGATTTTTACTTACAACCGAACCATTTCTAAGGAAATCTATCGCCGTTAGTTTTCATCCCATGAAAATAATTTTGGTGAAGTCAGTTTCCAAGGAAACCATTCCTCGGATCTCAAAAATTACTTCACCAATCGTTCGGGCGTCGAAAAATACATAGGAGTAGCAATAAACCGGAAATTGGAAAAATTGACTTAGTGAATTTTTCCAATTTCCGGTTTATTGCTACTCCTATGAGTCATTATTGAGGATTTTTCAACGAGTGGTGAACAATTATTGTTCAGGAATGGTTTCCTTGGAAACTGACTTCACCAATGGTTCGGGCTTCAAAAAATACATAGGAGTAGCAAATAAACCGGAAAAAGAAAAAATTGACTTAGTGAATTTCACTTGTAAGCTCATGAGTAAAATTTCAATGAGCAAAATTAATTATCTATTGCCATAACAGCTGTAAATGTGGACGAAGCTGAGATATACCTCTGATCCCAGCTGTAACTACTGTAACAGAGAAGAGAACTGTAAACGAAATTCGCGGTAAAAACCGATTGGTATTAGGGATGGGTATCGTTATAAAAGTATCGATATTTTGTATCGATACTGTATCGTACCCGAGTATCGATATCCCAAGTATCGTTGGGCATGAGTATCGATATTTTAAAATATCGAGTATCGATACTTTAGTGTCACAAACTATCAATATCATCCAATTTTCTCAAGAAAAATAATTTTTTCAACAACTTTTATTCATTTTTTGCTATTGAGAGTCCAAGCAGAGTGATTTTTTCCATGATATAAACGTTATTTGTGCAACCAAAGAGTAATGACCCAAAAGCTTCTCTATTTTCTTCATTTTTTAGCCATTATGTTGAATTTTCCGCGAGAACAGTATCGATATTCGATATTTAAAAATATCGGATCCAAAGTATCGATATCCAAAAATATCGGATAGTGCAGTATCGATACTAAAATATCGAATATCGGTACGAAAGTATCGATATTTTGAAATATCGAGTATCTATACCCATCCCTAATTGGTATTGATGTGGTTGGTTGGCTTGGTTTTTACGAATGTAATCAAAGAATCTTGAAAGAGATTCTGTTATGAACGTGGGCTTTTAGCTGTGGTGTATTCTTTGACGCTTAAGATGTTTTCGATTTACTAATAATAAGAATACCTTTGGGACATCAAGAGGTGAATGAAATGACGAGCAATTTGAAAAGCAGGCCCATAAAGAGCTAAATTAAAAAACAGACAACAAAGTCCTAGTAAAAGGAATCAATCAAAACACGACTAAAGCATGTTTCATCGTTCTTGAATTTTAGCCGAAGTTTCTAAGCAGTAACCATCCAAGAGTCCAGGGGGCTTGCCGAGTTTTATTAAAATTTGATCGGTAAAAACTATTCAGCTGGTATAAAAATACCCAGTTAGTAATACCGGAATTCTATCCACTCTTCTCCACTACTCATAATAATGTACCTAATTGGAATGAGCAGCTATCAGTAAACGTGTTTGCCAAAGTCGAGAAGGCTAAAATTGTGCTGAAACAGAGAAGGAATCTACCTACATGAAATTTTTATGAATTTAGGAAAACACTCCTTAATAACCAATCAATTAGTAATAAATCTTTTAAAATTTATGTTCCAGCCCTAAAAATTCATATCAGCTTAGAAATGAAGAAAGCTCTTGATCAGGTTGGAGGATTCAAAACGGAGCATCGAGGATTTGTTGACATAAAAGTGAGTAGAAAAAAACCACTGCAGTTCAAGGAATGTTTATAAAAATAATAACGCTGCAAATCATTACACAACGGTTTATTATTTTAATATAGATCACTCGTCTACAAAATCACCAACCATCCAATATGAAGAAAAAAATCAAAAAAAATCAAAAAAAAAAAAAATTTTTTTTTGAATAAAAAAAAATCAAAATCACCAACCATCGATCGCATTCTGGTCAGCTAAAATTTGAAAGGAGATTAGGCCTCTTTTGCGATTCACACTCGTGTTTTGATTTATATATATATATATTTCAATGTAAACCCTTAAATTTTCGTAGGGAGCGAACGGTTCGTCCTACAGAGCTCCGCGTGGTCTCAAAAAATTCTAAAAATCCCATAGAATCTTAAATTGAAGGAAAAACAATACCTTTATATCGAAATTTTTTGAGTTAGGGCGTTTTCAAAATTTCAAAATTGATTTTGGAACCCTTAGGAGTGACCTACATCAACCAAAAGCTTCGGGGCACAACTAGACCCCAAATGGAGCCTACATTCCAAATTTCATCAAAATCGGTCAATGCTAAGTGGCAAAAGTGCCGCGTACGGCGGACGGACGGCCAAATTTTTATTCGATTTTTGGATTCTACGTACCTTGAAACGTAAACCATAAAATATTGAGGGGGTGTTAAAATTTTTTTTTCTTGGTCGATTCCAAAGGTTCATTATTGAAAATAATAAACCAATACAGGTTGTGTTAAGAGACTCCTTTTCTATTTTCACCAGAAAGAGAGTACTGAGAGAAAATACAAAATTCAACTCCCAGGCAGTTATTAGCTAGATAAAAATGAATGAGAATTCAGTATAAGCATGAATATCGTGATAAGCAAGAGACTAAGGTTTCACCGTTAGTAGAATGATGCCTCTGACTCATCTTTATGGCTTTATCGCCTTGGATGACAATGACTTCAACTCCTTGCTAAAATCTTCTTTCGTCTTTTCAAGGGCAAAGGTGTGCTTGATACCTACTGGTTATTGAGTAAAGATGGAGGCGTGAGGAGAAACACAAACCACGTTCTGATGAGTTTCGCAGAAGACCAGGAACCCAACTATTTTCGTCGTACAGTCGCCAAAATGCAAGATATGAGCGAATCAAAGAAAGTTCAAAAATGGTAAACAATCAACTTTGAATAATTAATTTCAAGTATTATGAGGGCTTATGTGAAGAAAAGTTGTACCTACCTAGTTGATTCTATGGAATGTCAGATCCTTGGTTGGAAGATCGACCAGTAAGCAAAACCCTACGATACAATCATTACCTTGATTCACAGAAAAAAATTAAAAAGGTTAAAATTAAAAAGAAAAAATTAAATGAAGGTTAATAGTAATTTGAAATGAACGTAGAACATAAACAACGAACTGTGCCAATTGCAAAATCATCGTGCAGTAGTAGCCAAATTGACGGCTCAACAAGAAGAGAGTGGTGACCTGTTGGCTAAAATCCAACAACTCAAAATGAAGTTGTTTTTAATTTGTTATCATACCATTTCATGCAGTTACTTACATTTTGTTTGGTAAATACTAAATTGAAAACTACCGGAATTACAAAAAAATTTGATGTCACGGCCTAAAATTGAACCCGGGTCTCCCAGACTTGCGTTACACTTTTTTGCGCTGAGAAAAAGTCCACAGATTTTTTAACAGACCCCAAGCAAAAAACGCGGCAAATTATTACAGATAGGTTTATTATTTTTCTGTATTATAGATCACTCGCCGGGAAAGAACACAGCTTTGCCATTGTCACTAACTACCAACCATATTTTGCTTCACAATCAAGTTTATTTTCAATCAACAGGTAAACTCTCCACACTAAATTCGAAACATTGGGAAATTTGATTACTGGTTGCTAAGGACGCAAAACTAAGTAAAACTCAAAGAAACCAACAACGATCGTATCTTGGTCTTTTGCCCGTGTTTCTGATTTATCGTAAATCCGACCCTCAAATTTCATAGGGAGCGAACATTTTGTCCTACAGAGCTCAGGGTGGTCTCATTCGATTCTACAAATTCAACACTACTTTAAATTGATGAAGAACAATACCTTTATACCAAAAGTTTTTGAGCTAGGGCGTTTTCAAAATTTCAACCATTAGAAGTGACTGACATCAACAAAAGCATCAACGGACGGCAAAATTGTTATTCGATTTTCGGATTCTACGTACCTTGAAACTTAAACCAACAAATTTCCAAAGGGGGGGGGGGGGTTTTCTTGGTCGGTTTCAAATCATTCAAGAAAGACGTTGTGATTCAAAATGTAATTCCCTATACTTGAGTCAGAGGCCTACGTCGCTATACAGGGTGTCTACCATTTGGATGGACCAAACTTCAAAGATCTATTCTACAACTAATTTGCAACAAAAAATGTCTCCTAGCAATTTTTTCTTAACCCACTCAAAATTCGTTTTTTTCCACATTAAAGTTTTTATTCGTATTTTCGACCTTGCAGCACTAAAATGGTCATAACTCTCTTATTTTTCATGCTACTTCTAATCTGAGTACACCGTTGGACAGAGCGTTAAACTTCCAATCCAATTAGTGGGAATTCCAGTTTCTTAAAGCCATTTGTGAAAGTAAAAAAATAAGTCAAAGTCAACATTTCGAACCATTTCAACGAAAATCGCCATTTTTCAGGCTAACGATTCCCCGTAAAATATACGGCTATCGTGGTGCACTTGACGGGGAAAACCACCCAAAGATCTTACCTTTCCAACGGTATGTCAGTGTTAAGGTTTAAGAGGAAAGTTTCTTTGAAAAAATTGAGTTTTATGCGAAAAAACGTGCTTCTTTAGGCACATTCCGCTAGAGAGTCGACCAAGTATTATTGCCTTCACTTTTCAAGGATTGCAATAAAAAGTCCACTAAATTATATTTCCACTCGTATTTTTTCCACGACTTATTTTTTTACTTTCACAAATGGCTTTAAGAAACTGGAATTCCAACTAAATGGATAGGAAAATTAACGCTCTGTCCAACGGTGTACTCAGATTTGAAGTAGCATGAGAAATAAGGGAGTTATGACCATTTTAGTGCTGCAAGGTCGAAAATACGAATAAAAACTTTAAAGTGGAAAAAAAAGAATGTTGAGTGGGTTAAGAAAAAATTGCTCCGAGACATTTTTTGTTGCAAATTAGTTGTAGAATCGATCCTTGAAGTTTGGTCCATCCAAATGGTAGACACCCTGTATTGTGAGGAGGGGGGTTAAAGCTTGAACATATTGTTTAGTAATGCATGCATTCCAGGGGCCGTCCCATTGGATAAGCATTAGGTCAATTAATACCGGTTGGTAAGCAAAAAAACTTTTTCACTCGAAGTAATTTATTAAGTATTTTAGACATGGAATAGTGACACCCCCTCCCCCTCCTTACCATTGTCCACCTCAACATTTCTAGCGACATGGGAGCCTCGCATTTGAAGAGCATTTTGAAATCCATGATCTACGACACCCAACATGCGAATTCGAGTTCACCCCCCCCCCCCCCCCTCAATAAACCTCTAATGGTGCCAGTCCGGCACTAAAGCGATAATACTTCGTAAAGTTGAACTTCCATCTATTTGTTTTGGTAGGCAGTCCGTTCGAAGTTCATTCCCGTATTCAAGGTGAAACACAAAAAACAAGCCACGAAATAAGCGGTTTATGGTGTCCTGGTACCATGGTGGCACCACTATTAGTTCTATGGTGGTACAGAGAATAATTCATGAAAATCCGGAGGTTCGATGAGAATTTTTTCTACATTTCAAAGCTTGGATACAATTATTGAGTTATATAAAAGAACCGAAATATTGAAAATTTTGTGAATACTATCCCCCCACTCACCCCCTCCGCATGGTAATTTCGATACTCTGGTGGAATAGTGACCAATTTGGAAGATTTCTAAGTCGAAAAAAAAGAAACACTCAAATCGGTTGGAAATTTAGGCCGGGGCAGATTTTCTAAGATTATGCCCGCAAACGCACGTTTTCGAGCATTAACCCCCCTTCCCCCCTTAAAAGGCAAAATTCCAAATTCCGGCGACCTAGTGCACAACTAGATAGGTTTCCGCGACGAACAAAAAAAGAACCACGAAAATCGGTTGAGAACTAAGGCCTGTGCAGACGACACAAGATTTTGTCACACACACACACGGACATTCAACTATGGTTTTTTTTCGCGGATTTGGATTCAGAATGGTCTAAAACGGATTAGTGTGTGGTTATTATTTATTTATTTTCTTTGTTGAGTGTTGTCCAACTTTACCCCAGATCGATCACATAAGGACGCCCAACTCTTACTGTGGGACGCAAAAAGGTGCACTTTCAAGCATGATCATGTGTACTTTGCCCTGGCCTTAATTTCCCACCTATTTGCGTGGTTCTTTTTCGTTCAACGCAGAAATCTTTCTAGTTGTGCACTAAGTCGCCGGAATTTCGAAATTGGAGTTTATGGTGGAGGAACGAGAGGGTGGGGGGGGGGGGGGGGGTGTTACTGAGAATGACAATGTTACTGAGTTATGTTCATTCAGACAATACCTCAAGAGCGCTGCCTAATCTTCAATTCTCAAATTATTTGCGTTTTTTTTTTTGACGTGATAACGTCTTATAAATTGGTTTACCGGGAGGCACTTCAAGAAACTGCGTTACGCTCTGCTCACGGAGGGGGTGCAGCTCGGCGCTACCTAAAGGTGGGCAGCCCCTCCCCTTCCCCGGCGCTCACAAAAGCGGGAGCGCCCCGCCCCCCTTCCCTGGCACTCACTCCCCCCCCCCCACCCATGGGAAATACCTACTACCTACGGGAAATACCTACTCTGTGCAACTTGACAAAGAATTTTATTTTATCCTTCTTCCTACTATACGAATGAATATTAACACTAAAATTATTTTACCACTCAAAGTCGTTGTCACGTAAAACTTTCGCCCGTATACTGACTTTACAGGCAACAACACAGGGTTTTTTTTTTTTTTTTTTTTTTTGCTTTGACAAAATTTGCTTGTGAAGGTGGCGAGTGGAAGTAAACCTCGTCGCCACATTTGTGGTGATCCCGAAGGTCTAAGCACAAGGAGAACTTAGCGGTTAATTTGATTTATTATACATTAACGGACACATGGTTGCACAAGCGATAGATAACTCTCAATAATGAATAATGATAAGAACTAGATTTCAAAGGTTAAGAGACAACAAGTGATATGAAAATTCTACTGGTTTCAGGATAACGAAAAAATTCTTTTATTTTGCTTGCTTTGAATCTGTATAAAAGGTAGCTAAACGTGTTGATAACACTTTGTCTCAACTGTTGTTCATAACAAGTGTTGCTCAACTTGAGATTAAAATTTCCAGTGGTTCGAACAAAAAAGAGGACCACAGCACTAGATTCCCAGTTTTTCATATCACATGTTATCTCTTAGCCATCAATTTACAACAAACAAAATATGAAAAAAAAAATCAAGCATGTAGATACTGCGAGATCAATTTTACATAATGGTCGAGTGACAGGAAAACATACAAATATGTACTTACCTCTGATGAATGGCATCCACACGTGAGTCTGAAAGTTGAATTCTATTCTGAAAAATTCTGTTAGAACGCACTTTCATGCTATGAGTAGTTTTTATTCCTAAGATGACCTGGAGATGGGAAGATAAGTTCAACATTTACATGCGAAATATGGAATATTTTCCAATTCTCCTTTTTCCTAAGGCCTTGACCCCGACTGTTCTCCAGTACAATAAAGAAAAGATGTTCATTTTTACAAGAACAGTAGACATGAAAATACGCTGAAAAATGTGTGCTCTGGGTAATAGTAAAATGATAGATTTAAAAAAATATAAGTATCGCATAATTTTTCTTCTTTGAACAAGGGGATGAGAACGGGAAAAATGTTTTCAATTGAAATTTCAATGCTGGACAAACAAATATTTATCACACGTTCTTACCATTGATCATGCGGGTTAGCCAATTTTTTTCGAACACTATAAATAGTCCAAATTCCAAAACTGCAAAAAGGGAAAAGTATGGTGTGGTCGATTGATCCGAGCATTAATTTCCTCGTTCCAAGTACCAATAATTCTTCAATTATTGAAGAAAGCTATTGTGGAAACTTGATGTGACGACAGAGCCATCTCTTGAAGAATCACACTTGAGGTCCGCCCCCTTCAGCCTTAATGTCTGACAAGACGTGAATGAGCTCCAATTAACTAAAATGTTACTTATCTGTAAACAATTGTCAATCCTGTAATTTCCTGAATCTAGTTTGAAGAGCTGGTAGGTTGGTACTTATTATATCTATGGCCTGTTTAATGAATAAGAGCCTGTGTTGTAATGAAAGGAAGTTAATTTATTATATTCACGTTACCACGTAGTATGTCTAATGAAATCAATCTAGTCCTAGCCTGTAAGTTACTCTCACTACTACCTATCATTAAATGTAATTTTGTATGAAAAATTTGCAAACCAAATTGTAAATAAAATATATATTATGGTCTTCAGGTATTTAATTTTTCTTCATTAGTAAACCCCATAACTCCTACTTGTATGTAAGTCAAGTCTTTTTCCTAGGCTCCTGAATTTTTGAGTTTAATTAACAATAATTATAATAATGTGTTTGTTCTTAAAAGCACTAAACTTGATAGAAACGTGGAAAGGTTAGCATTGGCGCGTGCTCGCTCCAGGCACTTGTGGAAACAAGCGCCTGGAGCGAGCATGCGCCAATGCTAACCTTTCCACAGAGTTTTGTCGTTAGACATATCTACCCCTACCTAGGGTTTTTCGTAGAAGACCATTGATTGGCCATGACGGACCAAAGAGTGCATTCGCTTTTGGGAAGACAAAAGCTGTCTCTCTGAACAGGTCCTTCAGTCGGATGCCGTTTGTTCCTCTATCTGGGTTAGTATTCCCCTAAATTACAGGCGCTCAACCTTTAAAAGTTGTACCTAAATTTGAAATTTTTAAGGATTTTCGAAACTCATTAGTGCAGTAGCATAGGGAATTGAAAAACTAAAAAATTGCCGTTGGAAAAAGCGCAAATCAAAACCCAAAAAAAGCTAAAACCTAACTGAATAAAAGTGTTTTCCCATTATTATCTGGCAATTATTGTTCGATCTTTTAGTTTTTCAATGGGGTATTTCAGTCAATTTTTTTTCAAAAGAGTATGGCTCAGGAATAACAGTAATCGGGTCTGTTCATCGAGGAAATGTTTTTAAAAAATCAGAATAGCTAAGGAAAGTTGAAGATTTGAACGGTATGATGTAGCTAGCCAACTGTCTCTGAAAAAAGTATCCATGCACAAAGAAGCGATGAAACCCTTGGAGAACCTCTTGGATACTACAAAATACTATTCACACACGCGCGCGGCATAAATGTGTGTGCGTTAAGGGAGGCCCGCCTTTTTTTCAAACGTCTGATCCCTTTAATTATTTTTTCTACCACATTTTATAGTATCATTGGGCTTAAAGTTGTAGTATATAGGTTTTCAAGGGTGCTGAATCCAAATTCGAGGTCAAAAACCTGAATTTCCGACCCACCGAAATACCCCATTCCCTAGGCTGCTGCATTGATGAATTTCGAAAATCCTTGATAATTTCAAATTTAGGTACAACTTCTAAAGTTTGAGCGCCTGCAATTTAGGTAAATACTAACCCAGAACGAACGGCGACCGACTGAAACCCTCTTAACAGAAGGCATTCCACGGAGCAGAAACACTATAAAAATACGAAAAGTACACACAAAAAAAAATTGTAAAAAATAAAACTAAAAGGAAAGAAAAACTCCAGGAATGTAGCAAAGAGGATAAAAAGGTACACCAATATAGTAATTTTCAATTTGTTTATTCATTTCCGAACGAAAAATAACTTTGCATTACCTATCTAATTAGTAACTAACTAGGACTTTATGCAAAATAGTAACTAGAATAAAATTTTTTTTTTTTGGTTTCGTAAGTGCAATAAATAAGAAGCTTGGATAAAAATTGAGTACATAAAAATCGCTGTAAAGAGCGAAATAAGACTGAATTCACTTGAAAGGTATAGCTAAGAAAAATAAAACTGTAATGTAATGTTACGTATTGTCTGGATATGATTAGTACGTTCTTTTAGATTAATATACAATCGGTTATTTTGGAATGAAGGCATAAATTGACACGTTATAATAGACAACAATATTCCAATTAACAGTACGATATAAAGGTACCAGCAAATACCAAGAGATACAAACAATGAGTATAGATTTGCCCCTAAGAAAATAAGATCAGGTTCAAGCTGAATTAACTAGGTTCAACTTGATGGATCTTAGGTAGCAGCTGGAGAAATACTGCAGCAGGACTTGGCACATAGCTACCTCGATGTACAATTGGATGGGTAGAACTCGTAGGTACATTCCCAAAATTAAAACTATGGTTAGGTAGGTAATTTTTGCGTTCATTCAAAAACTTAAGCTGGTGACAGATTGATGGGGTCATACATTTTTTCTTCAGAGAGCACAAAAAATAATAAATTGAGGTAAAACTACGAGCATAGGCTTCAACATAAGAGGCCAACCTACATTTGAGGCTCTATTTATCATTTTTCACTACCTAAAAGTGATAAATAATTCTTTCGCTACCTCATAAGGACCACATTGCAATAAGAAAACAAAATTATGTTTTGATGAACATACACATGAGGTAAGCACCATACTTTTGAGAGGGTATTTTGGAATTTTCGACACATACGTTATACATATTCACACGTCTAATTTGTATGAGTTGTAAACTTTGAAAGATTATATACGTATACTCGTAAATTTCATGTTATTGGATACCTACAGTATAATAGCTTTGTCAAGTCAATCTATTTAAACATAGAGCACCTACACCCTAAATATATTATTTTGCGGTGAATCACTTCATTATTTTCAAAAGAATTATTTAGATAAGTAATGAAGATTTCTATACATTTTATGGATAGAATTACAATGTTACAATCATTCTTTTAAGATTTTGATTACCTACTCAAGTAGGTAGGTATGTAGTTAATACAAAGAAATGGATTAATCAAGCTTCCAATCATCAAAGGAAATGGGAAATGCGATGTGACTTTGAAAAAAAATGTATTCGAATTTTTTCCTTTAAAATAACTTTACTTTGGACATTTACGAATTGGTGCCTGCCAATTAAGCCACATCCATTCCACTCTCGCTCACTCCAATAAGCTGTCTCGTGACATTCATGAACTGTGTATACAGATGGGTAAGAAAGTAAAAGTGCAAAACTCGTGAGACAAACAGAGGTGGACTGGGTTCTACAGACCCACTGGACTACCGCTCAGATGACAATGGCCACCCCGGCTCCCCCTTCTGGGTAAACATTACCTTCCCAATATAACCTTCTTGTGTAGTGATTCCTGGTGGGAGGAGGTAGCCACCTTTATCCTCTAACTAACTGATTCATTTTGCACTTCTGGATAATAATCAACCCTTCTTATCATCATCACTTTTATCAAGGAAATTGACACTTTTTCGAAACAGAATTTGTTTTAGCCTTGCAGCTTAAGATAATCCAAGCATTCCCAGGTGTATTGCTTCAAGCCCAGATTTTCTGTCTTACCTTTAGTATTCCTTTCATAATACTTAGGTAACACAACTAGCAAACCTCCTTTTTAGCATCAGGTACCTACTTAAATACAACCAATTAGTCGGAAACAATTTGGTAACTTAGGTAAAGGCTTTAATCTGCATCCTCAGTTCTACTTTCTCATTAACTATAGGTTATCTTCAAGGGGTTGTAGGGCTATTACTTGAAGTTCTTACATAAAAAATCATTCTCATTGTTTATCCTCCTCGTTCATTTTAGTAAACGCCAAAAAATGAACGGAGGAATAACTAGAATGAGCAATACGCAAATAATGAACAACAAGGCGAAAACAAACATGATAAGCGCGGGAAACCAGAGATAAACAATGCTAAGAAATCAGACGAAAGACTGTACGCCCAACACAAGAGCTCACAGAGAGGAGAAGACAGCGAAATGACCCGGAGAATCCAAAAACGTTCACCTCGAGATACCTATGGCGTCAGAAAACCTCAGAATCAGTCTAAGGGCAGATATCCTGTGAGTAGTCAGCAAAGAGAAAACACAGGGAATATGAATATCAAAGTTACTAAGACGCAGTCCCAGTGTAGCACCTTCCTACATGATAAACTGATAGTATGTTGCCATGCCATTGAACCGGTGACAAGTAAAACATCATATTTTATTAATCCATCAGTTTAAGTGTAACAAAAAAATTCCAATCAAAGCTTCAAACAAATGTAATACAGGACGAAAAAATCCAGATCAACCATAAAACGGCTCTCAAGCACGTATCCTATCACAGATAATAACACCATTCTCTCCGGTACAAAACACTCGCAACATCACCCATATTTACACAAGAAAGTTTATAGTAATTCAAGATCACAATGCCTGATTTCCGGGAATGCTTTCCTCAATTTCATTTCAATGCGATCTATTTCGCTTCCAATGTTGTCTATGATGCATTCGCTGTGTTTTAAAATGAAATTCTCCAGTTCCTCGATGTTTTTGAAGCTTTGAACTTCGGCTAAAAGAGCTTGAAGGTCTTGATTGTCAAGATATGACCTGGCCATTTCCCGGCCATCGAAGTCGAGCTCGGCTTTGTAGCGGACAAGGGAGTTTCCCATGTCGATCCCTTTGACGTCATGGATGGCTCGGATCATCACATCTTTTTCAAGGAACGCGTTGATCTTTTCGAGGTGTTCTGTGGATATGGATCTTCCAACCAGGGCAGCAACATTGGTGTAGATGATGAAGGATGCGACTGATGCCAGGATCCCACCAATGACTATAGAACCGATTGCATCTGGGAGCGATGAATGGTATATTGACGACAAGCCCATGCACCCTGCAGCAACCATAACTCCGAAAACCGCTGCCATGTCTTCGAGAAGTACTACCGTCACTGAAGGATCGTGGCCACGCAGAACGTATTCCTTAAAGCTCATTTCCTTCTCTTTAGCTCCCTTTTTGATGGAGTTTATGGCAACCAAAAGCGTAGCACCTTCACTCACGAGTGAACCCCCTAATATGCAGTAAGCCCAGAAAAATGACTCAATGGGTTCAGGGTGAAGCAATCCTTGGATACCGTGGTAGATTGACAGCCCAGCTCCAACACAAAAAATACCAACTCCAGATATCAAAGATGCAACGTATTTCATATTTGCGTAGCCATAAGGATGTAACTCGTCGGCTCTTTGAACCGATTTGTGGATCCCATACGCCAGAATTAACTGATTTATAGTGTCCGCCAAAGAATGTATCGCTTCAGAAAACATACTATGAGAACCTGTGTAGAGCCAAGCAAGGACCTTGAAGAAGAAATTGCTGGCATTGATAGCAACGGCGGTCAACACCACTTTACCTGACGATCCACGAAGACCTTCTGTCACACTCCCTATAGCTATCCCAGCCTGTTCGTTCAGTTCTCTTCTATAGTCCCTGAGTCGTCTCTTATTGGAAAACATGCTCTGAACGTAAAATTTTCGCTCGAGTTCTCGACTCAAAAGTTCTTTCATCATGTTTTCTCTGGATCCCCAAACTTCCAATGCCTTCGCCTCCACGTCTTTCCGCCAATAAACGGAGAGTGGAGGTTCGTTTTCGTAGGGCGATCTCCTCTTAGTAGCTCTTAAACTCTCAAGATCTTTAGGTCGCAATGCAAAGTCCGACATAGCTTTAGCCGGGGTTATGAAATTGCGTTCCATTGACGTAGCTGTCAAATCAACTCTTAACCTCTTCTTGACAGCTTTGGTGACGGCTTCTTTGATCATATTGACAGTTTTGGGCTCTGCAGGAGCCACTGGGATTGGGTCTATGGTGGTCGACGACGGTGGGGGCATAGTGGATCCAGTGGATGGTAGAACAGAGCTGACAGTTTGTGTTTTAACAGAAGCACCTTTAGCTTCGACTGCCGGTTTAGACGGGTCTGGTGGATCGCCATGGCTGATAGAAGAAAATCTTATGATACTTTGTAATTTTCTATATTGCACGTACCTTGGCTGCAACACGCTTAGAATCACCACCGGATCCAGCTGATTCGAGAAGTTGCGCGTGAAGAAACATCTTGATAAACCAGTGGGTAATCGGACCATTCCAACTATTCACAGCTCATAAAGATGAAGTTCGGCTGGCCCGATCAGTCGGGAAAAATTTATCAACACTGAACACAACTAATGAAAAAACATACTAGGTACCTGGATACTTGATAGATTCTTAATAATATCACAAATGCAATAAAAAAATAAACTGAATGATCGGAGTCAACTAACGAACGTCAAGACCCAGATAAGGTTGGCTTTCCAACCTAACCTTACAATTGTAACAGTGGTTCTTCTTCTTCTACTTGAAACTTCACTGCACTTGATGTCGACTCGCAAACCAAACACAGGTGAGTTTATTAATCTTGGTGACTGGCAACATAATGGATGAATGGTAAAAGTTAGTGATTGTGCGTGAAATCATATAGGTACCTCGAGAATCTGAGTCTTTTCGTGAAATAAAGTGAATATGTTATTAGATTAGACTGGAACTACTCAGGGTTTCTAGACCCTCAAGTTTGAGAGTGGAATTTCCTTCTTTTATCAAAAATTTTCTGCCACTAAATTGTACCAAATATTTTTTTCAATGCTTATTGAATGATTTATATACCTATCTAACTATAGTCTACACGGAACCTACAAAGAACCTGAAGAACCTACGAAGAATGTGAAATGCATAAGGGACCCTTAACTTCTACTGGTAAACCCAAACAAACCTGATAAGTGCAAGTCTCAGATTGACTCTGATTATAATGAGTGAGGTACTACCTCATCATAATTCAACCTCAATATCAGGGGGTTTCTCAATATCAATATCAGGGGGATCAAATAATTGCTGTAAACTAAACAAACGTAACTTTTTAGCGATCAAGTAGACAAGTTCATTTCCTTCACCATTAATGTGTCCAAGTATCTGTACTGGTTAAGAATTAAGGATTCGTGTGTGTTGTCTCCCAAGGATTGTCGTGCGTCCTTCTGTTCAGAACTCAATGATTGACTCATGAAGTAACTATTAGGTGTAGTATGAAGATGTTATTTTACATACACTTACCCGTAGCGCGACACGTGATTTTCCACCCATTCAGGCGTCACCAGGAGTATGGGACACTCACACCTCCTTTTTCCCAGTTTTAACCCTGTTAATGTTAGGAAATTCATATACTTTCAAGACTACACTCCGAGGAAAGAAACATATGGGTATTGAGGTGAACATAGTGGGTGGTGGGCGGGAGGGGGGGGGGGGTGAATAAAAAGCTGAGAAAACACAATGGGGGTGCGCCTTGATTTTTTTCCCATTACATCCTGAGAATTTTGGCATCAACCACGACCTTCTAGCGTGAGTAGATCTGTTTCTATGATTTTTCAAAGTTTCGACCGTTTATGACGTCACGCGCCCCTCTCGCCTGGGCGGGACCTCTCAGCCCACTGTGACGTCATAAACGGTCGAAACTTTAAAAATTCATAGGAAAAGATTTACACACGCTAGAAGGTCGTGGTTGGAACCAAAATTCTCAGAATGAGGTCTACCTTAGATTAAAAATACTAACAATAAACAGTTTTTCCTACCCAGGCACACACCCTATTCTCGCTCACTGTGTATACCTACCTCATTTATTATTGGGTAGGCACTTACTGATGGGTGTGGTTGTGAGTGAAGGAGAGCTTGAGGGGGGAGGGGGTTGAAGGATTTTTACCCAAAATCGATGTGTCATATGTATGTAGGTCTACAAAAAAATGAGAGAAAAATACATTTGTTTCACAAATTTATTCTAATAAACTTTTATGAACTTTTTTCAATCTAATGTTTAGTCTTCAGAAGAAAAATTGTCTGTAATGCTCTGATAAGATAATCACCTACCTACATGTGGATATTGAAAAGAAAAAAATTCGCTACCTACCGAAATATTCATTATGACTTAAATATGAATTCACTGCCTAGTAAACACTCATCAGGTATTTACTGTGCAAATATCGAAATGAAAATTCGCTAAAACTAAGGATGACACGTGGGTATCACAAGGCACCTAGGCGACAACAGGAGTATAACATACTCACATGGTTGTGAAAAATCGTGACTAACCTTGAGATGGAGAGACCTAGGCGATGCAGGACCAACGGGATCAGATAGCAGACTAAATTGCCCGAATTTACATGGGCGCCAATCCCCCCTGTGGGCGCGCAGGGTGGCCAACCCAACAACACGAAATTTCCATGTGTGTCCCACACTCATGTGTCGCGTTATGGGTTAAGTATTCATAGATCGTGATTTTTTAAACCCCCCCCCCCACCCTCAAAAACTTTTGGATTGCGTTTCAAGGAACGTAGAATCCAGAAATCGAATGACAAATTTTCAGTCTGTCAGCACTTTCGTTTGTTACCATGAACAGATTTTGATGAAATTTGGAGTCTAGTTGAGCCCCGAAGCTTTTGGTTATTGTCAGTCACTCCTGAGGGGTGAAAAATAAGGGTTGAAATTTTCAAAACGCGTTAGCTCAAAAATGTTTTACATAGAGGTGTAACTTCGTCGGTCAGTGGTGCTCTGTGCTCCATCACCGGAAATGAAAATACCTATATTCAGCGGTACTAATTACGACCCTACTATTTGGATGTCCTTGTAAGAGAGGGTGAGTGTTATTAATAAGTGGAATTCAGACAACTTGAAGATCGTAAATTAGGTTTCGAACTTCGAACCGAATAGTGTTGCTGAAAAATGGTTTTTCAGTTTTCTATCGGAGGGCCCTGAAAGGAAATGGCTCTCTTAGAAGGAAGCTTTTTTGAATGCTTTCAATCAAAATCTTGTCTATTTAGCCAAAATTGCCAATAAAAAACGATACACGGGTGGTTCCTTTATGGAATACTACCTACTATGATAAGAAAATCTTATTGAATCTGGCTTATGGTAAGATTTCATGTAGAGCTTTGGGCATAATGTTGGATCTCATTACAAGAGGTATTTATTGTTTTATTAATTTAAATTAGAATTTAATATTTAGATTCGAATGAGACCACTTAGAGCTCTGTAGGACCCACCGTTTGCTCTCTATGAAGGTGGACGAATTATTAAGCAGGAAACGAGCGTGAATGGCAAATAAATAATAATGTAAATAATAATGCGATCTATTAATTGAGTTAATTGAGTCTATTAAGTTGCGTGTCTGACATGTCACTGACCAAATTTAGTTTTGGTCCTCATGTGTCCCACCGGTAATGAAATGGTTAAATAATTGCTCATTGTATTAAAGTTCACATTAAAAACCAGGCTTAATAGAACTGGGATACTCAAACGATTAAATCCATTAATTTATTTGCATAAATCATAATTTTTGAGAAATGGTAAGTTGTACCTGCTTGATGAGACTGAGGTACCTTTTTATGTGCTTTCTTCACATCGGAATACATGATTTTCCAACGTCGATGAAAGGTATCTCAAAGCCAATATTAAAATAAAACACACAATCATCAATAAAACCGTTAAACGAATAGGGCGATGAGTTAAGTCGTACAGCGTCTTATTTAATTTTTTCCAGAGATGTCTTGACCTGTCTAAAAAGAAATTCATATACATGTTTCTATCGTAGTAAGCTACGTTCGCAGTGAATCGTCTGTACTCGACATTGCGTGTATAGTTTGTTTCGTGTCCTATTAAAATTTGGTATAATCGTTGGGAATGTTCGCTAGGGATGATAACTACGAAGCCATTGCATGGAACATAATCGTATTTAACGGACAACGATGATGTTTCCACAGGTTCTGTTAATATTTCCTGGCAAAAATGTTCAGGGGTTATTCGCGACGAGTCCAAACGGGAGTTTTCCCGAATCTTCAAGAAGCAAGAGGCCTGTTCGAACAAACTATCGCCATCCAAGGAGATTGCATCACAGAGATCCAACTTTGATTTATTTAAACCAAATAATCCAGTCAATGAGTCCTCCGTGGGGTGGTAGTAGTCCGGTTGAAAGTTATGTAAGCCTGCTAGACATACCAGCAATAGAAGGTCTTTCTCTCTCATCGAAGTTGAATCAGTGAAGAGCAACGTTTGACTTAGATGATTGAAGATATTGCATGGGGTTCTGGCGTGCGAGATCACTGAAAGAACATTGCAGAATTTTCAGGACTTGTATGGGTCATCTCAAAATCATTATAAGAGACCATTTAACATAAACACGTTTTGCTTCCGAGACTTCTAAAGGTAGGTAGTAGCAGCATTCTCAGCGATTTATTGAAAAAATGAGCTATTGCAATGATTTCAAAAATAATAATAAAAGTTAAGTTAATAGTTAGTTAAGTTAATAATAAATAATAAGTTGATTAATTTTTGACGATTTGTTTTTTTGAGGAAATCCAGATGTGAAGGTTCCTGATGTTGATCTATTCTTGATATTTACAATAATAACTGATGAGATGGTAACTGATCCTGTAGAGACTAGCTGAATAATCTAACGGTACCTAATATCAAAACAGAGGCTAAGTTTGTATGCTAGATTGTTGGTGCATGTTAATTAAAATTTGGAAAAATAATGATCAAAACCCTCTAAAAAATTGAACATTATTAACCCTAATTGGACCATGGTGTCATTAGTGTCACCGAAAATATTTCAGGAATTCCACAGCTGTGGATTTTGATTCAACCAAAATTAAATTGAAAATTTAAATTGTGGGCTACTTAAATTGTTTGTGGGTCATTGTAAGTTGTCTCAAAATAGAGTTACGTATAACAAACATTTCCAAGGAAATCGAAGAAAACATTTTAAATTTGTTTCTCATAACTTCTTTTTTGACTTTTAATAAATCACATAAAATTATTCAAAAAGTTCAGCTCTATCCATTAATTTTTGAATTGAAATTTAATTTTGGTTATTCCGGTGACACTTTGGGTGTCAGCTGTGGAATTCCTAACATGTTTTTGCTGACACTAGTGATACTAGTGATATCGTGCATGTTTGGACAATTGGTTTGAAGAATCTCTGGGTATTTAAAAAATAGAAATAAAATCAAGGTTTAGACATTGCTAAAGTTTGATTAGAATAATTCTCCGAACACACTTTCATTAAATCAACATGCTGTTTGAACCAAACTTGTTTCACAGAAAATGAAAAAAATAAAAATAAAAAATCTTCAAAATATAAAATTTCTACTGACTCTCCCTTTAGCTCTTAGAGAATTTTTTCGGGAAAAAAATATTAAGAAGGGAAAAATGACTTTAGGCAAATTTTGGTTTATTATTTTCAATAATGAACCTTTGGAATCGACCAAGAAAAAAAAATTTTAACACCCCCTCAAAATTTGATGGTTTACGTTTCAAGGTACGTAGAATCCAAAAATCGAATAAAAATTTGGCCGTCCGTCCGCCGTACGCGGCACTTTTGCCACTTAGCATTGACAGATTTTGATGAAATTTGGTATGTAGGCTCCATTTGGGGTCTAGTTGTGCCCCGAAGCTTTTGGTTGATGTAGGTCACTTCTAAGGGTTCCAAAATCAATTTTGAAATTTTGAAAACGCCCCAACTCGAAAAATTTCGATATAAAGGTATTGTTTTTCCTTCAATTTAAGATTCTAAAGAATTTTTAGAATTTTTTGAGACTACGCGGAGCTCTGCAGGACGAACCGTTCGCTCCCTACGAAAATTTAAAGGTTTATATTGAAATATATATATATATATATATTAATCAAAACACGAGTGTGAATCGCAAATGAGGCATAATCTCCGTTCAAATTAGAGCAGACCAAAATGCGATCAATGGTTGGTGATTGATTTTTTTTTTTTTTTTTGATTTTTTTTTCTCTTCATATTGGATGGTTGGTGATTTTGTAGACGAGTGATCTATATAGAAAAATAATAAACCATTGTGTAATAATTTGCAGCTTTTTTGAGAAGATGTTGAGTGAATTGTCTCTAAATGCCCAATATTTGACTAATTCCAAGAATGTTCGGTGCTTATCAATGTTACGGAATACCGGTTTCCTCCCGATTGCAAAACTTTACTTATCAACTTTTTAGTAAGAGGAAAGTACTTACTTGTGGCCGACAAAAGAATCAAGAGAAAATTATGGAAAATCAGGCTGATCATGCCGGAGTCATTAGCTGGGCGGAGTTCTCTACTTACTAACAACTGGGGAGGAGAAGCGTCGGATATCTATTTTTAACTCAATGGAGTTGTTATTTGGGATTGTTTACGTTTTTCGAACATGTTGCAGTCAAGTGGATATGAAACTGTAGCAGGAATTGTTTTTACAGGTTCCTTCATTCATCGAGGAAGGGAAGTGCGAGGCTGGAAGGGTGTGGAACCTGGGATACCCACATTTTGTTAGACATCAATACTTGCGAGCTTACAAAAAGCGAGCTTCGCTTTTTATCATCCAATTGTTCCCTTCATCTAATTCCCTATCATCTCTTTTTACACTGGAATATCCATGGAGAAGCACATGTCCCCGTTGTTTACACCAACACATCCAAATTTGTAAAAATTCTCATCGAAGCCAATTCCTAACAAATTTCACACGACAATGCTTCAACACGTTTATTAACATAACGCATCACAATTGAGTACAAGGTACAAATGTACACTGACATGATTCATGTGCAAAAATGTCGTTTGTCATGAGCGTGAGAGGAGCCTCGAAAAGAGCACAAACAGTGGTATGTTATTGTTCTTTTGGCTTGAGTCATATTTCTAGTCAAGAACCTACCCTCTCTATAACGGACGTATCTCTATAACATGAACTTTTTGCTGAACTGTGTGTGTCCGTTAAGGCAAAACAAACTTGTTTTATAGGAGTTCCTGGTCTAGCACTACCACAGGAGAATTATCATTAATTTTTTCTCACCGGTCTTCAATCCTTCTCTCTGATACGAAAGGTCATTAATAATCCCTATCTATTTCGAACGAGGACCCAATGAGGTACCTCATAAGAATACGTAACATCCGGTGTTTAGACTCATCATTGAAAATCAATTATTCACTAGCTGAAAATATATATACTAGCAGAAACAAAATTTGTTTCTGCTAGTATATATAGCTATCTGCTAGTTTCCATTACGATTTAATCGTAATGTGAAAAAAATGTTGATGTCGCGGCCTGGAATCGGACCCGGGTCTCCCACGTTCGGGCGACGTGCACGTACCTACTTGGGATTTTATGTATTAGAACAGAATATCCTTTTCTAGAAGGTTATATCCTTCAGAACATTGTTCCCAACTTAAACCTGAGGTCATAAAGAAGAGATGCAGAGGCTTTGCAAAGCTCTAAGCCAATATATTTATGTCACTTTGCCAAGAATAGCTTTATAGAGGAATGCCCGGATTTTGGTGGTTAACTATTTATTAATAACTAACTGAAACCCCTGATAAAAGCAGGCAAAAACAAATCGTAGGTAAGTGAAAAAAAGTTTGATGTCGCGGCCTGGAATCGAACCCGGGACCCCCACGTTCGGGCTTACGGTTGGGGTTTTACATATTAGATAACCATGGCAGCCCACAACTCTGCATACCTAATGAATAAAATAAATAAATAAAATAAAATTAAAATATCTTTAATATTGTTATATTTACAGTTTTTGAGCTTTTCCTTAGATATCCAATGTTTCAAACCAAGAATTTGGTAAATAGATAATTGTAAAGAATAAATCCCATCGTAAGAGGCAAATTCATTAAAATCCTTCATCAAATTCATTAAAAATAAATGTACTAAAAAAGTATGATATTTTATTTGGTAGGAAACAAAATGAACATTCATAATTAACTTATAGGGAATTCCACTAGAGTTTTCCTAAAATAACTTTTCGAATTCAAATATGATTGAAATTCCGCTTTCGCACTTGATATACTCGTACCAAGAGTAGCATTACTGAAATTAACCGGGAACTGGGTGGAAGACTTTCAGATTAGGTACCTACTGTCCTTTTGCTTCCTCTCTGTTCCTCAGTTTTTACTCGTACAAAAGGTCAACTAAATTTGGTTCCTACAAAATCACTACTTCCATTTGCGTTTTAGTGCTTTTTGAACAACTATGGCTCTGACTGTCTTTCCGTGGTCAACTCCATGTCCCGAGGCAGGACTACACGAAATCATGGTTCGATTTTGATGAAATTTTCCCTTATGAAATTCATCAACATTGATTGGCCAGCAAATAGAAGGACATCTAAAAATAAATAAATAAGATGTCCTTGAAATGTAATTTCAAGGACATCTTAGAATAATAATTACTTACGATTTCCCCTCTCATTTTACCTTATAGGGAGTTTCAATTTTTCGTTTATTCAATGAATTAACTCTACGAGGAGAGGTTGAAAATCCCATTTCACAGAGTGATTCCTAATCATGCCGAAAGAACTAAGTCCATGTCTTGAAGTATTTGGTATGCTAACAATACCAAAAAATAATTTTGATGGTACCACCATTTCAAAATTTGCCCCAGTTTTGGTTTATTATTTTCAATAACCAACCTTTGGAATCGAACAAGAACAATCCAGTTCCATAGATGACATTTGGGATACCGGCTCCGTTGGGGGTCTAGTTGTCCCCAAGGTTTTGGCTATTGTCAGTCACTTCTAAGGAGTAAAAAGTAGGGGAAAATGTTCAAAACGCCTTAGCTTGAAAACGTTAAATTTACAAGTATTGTTTTTTTCATTCATTTTAAAAAGCGACGATTTCTAAGAATTTTTTGACACCACTCTGTGGGATCAACCATTCGCTAATGAGGATAATTAATTACTATCTAATTATTGACTATTTCATGACGTTTTTGCATACAATCAAAATAGCATTCAGTTTTTAGAAACAACTAAAACTATCAAGTCCATCGAAAATAATGAAATTATTCAATTTAAAGCGATTATTGTGAAGTTAACAGAATAACAATGTTTTGCTGTTAGGAACTTTTGTCAAAAACATTAAATGTTTCCGTGAAGAACATGGCTTTTCCATTTATAGTACCTTCCTACCATACTATCGCATGGTTAACAGTAAATTTTACTATTAACCATGCGATAATATGGTAGGAAGGTACTATAAATGGAAAAGCCATGTTCTTCACGGGCGGGTGATCTTTTAAGAAAAATAATAAACCGTTGTGTAATAATTTACAGCGTTTTATATAGGAGAAATGCAGTTCAAAAGTTTTGATTTTGAAATTTTTTCAAGAAAATCCTTTTTATTTTTCTGAATTAAAAATTGTGCAACAAAATAACTGTTTTTTCCGGAAATTTGCTAAACTGATGTTTGTTTGAAGGCTGATCGGATCCGGAGCAAATTCAAAACCGAGCGATCTGAAGCAGCAGCCAAACCGAGTGATCATGGAGCCTGGCGCAAGTCGCTCGACCAGAGCGTTCCATCGGGCTTGATGCCTCCAGTTGTGCCGAAATGGAATGAGATGACGGGAGTTGGCGCCTGGAGGGTAGATTGGAAGAAGATATTCAAAGCTTGCTCGGCTGGTAGAATCGCGGCTTGGGAAGCAAAATTGAACAAATTGCTTTCGTGTGTTCCGTCAATGTTCAATGTGAAGGATCCTTCCAACGTTCCGCGTCTTTTTAGTTTTCGTCCACCAGCGTTCCCTCCGTTCCACGAGTCCTTGCGTTCGATTGTCACCCCGAAATCTGGCTTTTTGAAATCCAGGTCGTACTATCACACGGCGTCGTTGCCAGAGGTGAAAACCTCAAGAGCCGTTCCGATGATTCAAACCGATCAGCGAAGCTTCCCGTTGATTTCGAGGAGGTTGATGGAAACCGCCACCAGCGCTGTGAGATATTCCAACACGATGGTCATAACGAGAGACGGAATCACGGTGAGATTATTTCTTAGTAGATCAGTCGATTACAGCTACCATTGCGGCCATCAAATCACTATAATCAGTTATTTGACTTCGTTCTTTACACAGAATCGGAAAGTAGGTACCTACATACTGATCTTCAATGAATAGCTGAATTTCGATGGGAGGCTGAACGCCATTACTTGGGCTAGGTACATTTAAGTAGTACCTACCACTAATCGATTATGAAAGTGAATTGGATCTTAGTGTCGTCCTAATTGGACGTAAAAAATATGGATCTTGTTAAATTTATAATAAGTAGTAGGTGCCTACAAGTAGGTACCAATTTCTGCTATGTTGGGCAAATTTCAACGGAGAAGGAAGTTCTCTCCAGGTACTTATCATGTTATGGAAGTAGGATTTTTAGGGAATAGGAGTTTTAGAGCCAAAATGTTTTTAAAATTGCATCCTCCAGCCTATTTTGGTTATTATTTTCAATAATAAACCTTTGGAATCCACCAAGAAAAAACATAATTATTCCACCCCCCCTCAAAATTTGTTGGTTTACATTTCAAGGCACGTAGAATCCGAAAATCGAAAAAAAATTTCCCTCCATCCTCCGTGCGCGGCATTTCCCTTAGTTACCATGGACCGATTTTGATGAAATTTGGTATATGGGATCCATTTGGGGTCTAGTTGTTGAAAAATAAGGGTTGAAAATTTCAAAACGCCCTAGCTCAAAAACGTCCAATATAAATGTATTGTTTTTTATCAATTTAAAATAGTATTGAATTTTTAGAATCGAATGAGACCACCCAGAGCTCTGTAGGACCAACCGTTCGCTTCCCACGAGAACTTAACCTATTAACGCCCAACGTTGTCATACGGCAACATAGAGGACCTTTCTGTTTGGTGGCTACTGGTCACCTACCTGAGTCATTAAGAAGACTTTGATCCTGGGATCCTTTTCTTCAGATCTATCTGATCATAGTGATAAATTTTTTTGTCTCCAGCTATAAGGGTGTGGAACATAGCACGAGGCTTCATCTACAACTGGATGACGTGATTGGATGTCATTAGAATTATCGATTATTCTACCAAATACGCGGTAAATCGAAGTAGTCTGACAAGTGGGTGTTGCACATAGCTCATTGGATGCTCACAAAGCACGATGCGTCATTTTCAAACTGACTGGGCACTTGGCCTGGCTAGAGGTTGTAAGAACTAACAAGTACCCCACCAAATACCCATTTTGTCATCATCAGGGAGACGATACTTTATCTACTGCCTCTACAGGGATATGTTTTGACGAATTATGAACTTGACAACTAGTTGATGGATTACTCACTTAATATGGGACGTATTCCGCATCCAATATTCCAAGAAAGTTCCTAGTAGATCATGATACGATCCACTAAAATCTCAGTTTAAAAAAAAATCAGGTCTTGTGGCTCTCAGCGTTGCAATATGGCGACGTAAACCCATGAAATTCGACCAGGAAATTTTTGAAATTATTAATCCCGTGTTCTTAAGACTATTTTGAGTCTAAATATCAGATTTATTTTCAAAATATATGTTTTAGAAAAGTTACGGGCGTTAATGGGTTAAGGGCTGGACTTATTACAAGGGTGTGAATCGCAAAAGAAGCCTAATCTCCTTCAAATTTTAGCTGATCAAAATGCGATCGTTGTTCGTTTCAGGACCAACCTACATAACCAATGTTTTTCGAGGGTTTTAGGGTGCTCGTGATGACCGGAGAATAGGTATTTAGGAAGTAACGAATGCTGTTTGTAATAAATTCAAGATGTTTAGTACAGATAAAACTCAACACTACCGGATACGTGAAGGAAAACATCACGGTGGAAGTCGAGGGCAACTGGTTAATCGTGGAAGCGCTGTCAACTGCGAATGAAGAAGGCGGCGGTTACTTGCAACGACACATGATGCGCCGCTACGAGTTGCCTCCTTATTCTGACATTCTCAACATCAGAGTGGAGTTGAACGAGAAATCACACGAGCTCAAAGTCACTGTACCGTCGTTGAAACCCAAGGTGTGTCCTTCAAAACTATTCACCTTTCATGGGAACCATAGCTGGTATAAAAATGTTTTTTAGTAATGCATGCATTCCAGGAGACGTTCCATTGGATGAGTTGTTCAATTTCTACCAGTAAGAGATGAAACATACATTTTAGCATAGAACATGCTTTAGCCTTGGACTAACTACCCGAAAAGTGTCACGCGGGAGAGAGGGTGAGCGTCTGCCACGCGGGGGATATTCACCACCCGCCCCATCCCTACTCCGCCGAAAAGCGCGACTAAAGCATGTTCCATGTTACTTGATTTTTAGCCAAAGGCTCTAAGCAGTACGTAAGCCTCTGGGGCACAGTGAGGCGAAAACGATTACCGCTTATAAGTAGAATTTTTGAAAGTCGAGATTTGGTCCAAGTGGTGACAGAAAATGGTTTGTTTGCCGTCAAAGCCAGCGCCAAACGTCTAAATTGGTGAACAGACCATAGAGATTTTTGTTTGATCAGAAAAAACATGTGAAAAGATGTAAAAATTTTGATAAAATGTAAAATGATAATCAATTCATTCTTAAAATATATTTTTCTCTGAGATAGTCCTTTTTAGGACGTCCCACAGTAAGACTTGGGCGTCCTTATGCGATCGATCTGGGGTGAAGGAAGACAACACTCAACAGAAAAAAAAAATAACCACACAGTAATCCGTTTCAGACCATTCTGAATCCAAATCCGCGAAAAAAACCATAGGTGTATGTCTGTGTGTGTGTATGTGTGTGTGTATGTGTGTGTGTAACAAAATCTTGTGTACTCTGCACAGGCCTTAGTTCTCAACCGATTTTCCTGGTTCTTTTTTTGTTCGTCGCGGAAAACTATCTAGTTGTGCACTACGTCGCCGGAATTTCGAATTTTGCCTTTTAAGGGGGGGAAAGGGGGGGTTAATGCTCGAAAAACGTGCGTTTTTGGGCATAATCTTGTAAACTCTGCCCAGGCCTCAATTTCCAACCGATTTGCGTGTTTCTTTTTTTGTTTGACTCAAATAACTTCCGAGTTGTACATGATTTTACCAGAGTACCAAAATTCGCAAGGGGAGGGGGTGAGTGGGGGGATAATATTCACAAAATATCCGATTTTTCAATATTTTGGTTCCTTTACTACTTACTAATTGTACCCAAGCTTTGAAATTGAGGAAAAATTCTCATTATACCTCCGAATTTTCATGAATTATTCTCTGTACCTCCATGGAACTAATAGTGGTGCCACCATGGTGCCATGATGCCATAAACCGCTTATTTCGTGGTTTTTTTTTGTGTTTCACCTTGAATACGGATGTGAACTTCGACGGACTGCAAACCAAAACTAACAGATGAAAGTTCAATGTTACGACGTATTTCCGCTTTGGTGCCAGACTGGCACCATTGTTGGCGTTGGGGAGGTGGGGGGGGGGGGGGGGTAACTCGAATTCGCATGTTGGGTATCGTAGATCATGGATTTTAAAATGCTCTTCAGATTCGAGGCTCCCATGCCGCTAGAAATGTTAAGGTGGATAATGGTGGGGGGGGCAGTATTTCTTGCCTAAAGTAATGAATAAATTACATCGAGTGAAACAGTTTTATCGCTTACCAACTGGTTTAACTGATCTAATGCTTATCCAATGGGTATGTTTTTAGCTTAAATACTATAATATTTAAGCTACAATATTTAAGATGATAAAACATTTCAGCGCTATACAGGGTGTAAGCCTAACTGGTCTGCCATACGGTACCAGTCGATTCTACAACTAATTTGCAACAGAAAATGTCTCTTAGCGATTTTTCTTTAAACCATTCGTTTTCGAGTTATTTTAACTTTAAACTTTTATTTTCGTGATTTTGACCTTATGTCATTAAATCGGTCGTAACTCCTTTAATTTGCTGTGTAAATTACAATTTTAGGATACCGTTGGAAAGAGCATCAAATTTCCTATCGGATAGATGCCTTAACTTTTTTTTGAGTCAAGGTTTAAGACATGAAAACTTCCTCTAAAAAGAAAATTTTACGTAATTTTGGAAAGCTCGAATTTTTCAATCTGAAATTGAACTACGAGAACCCATACTTTTTCAAGATGCAAAAACAGTGAAAACTGCGCCAGAATCTCAGCTTTCCAATGGTATAATCAAAACATATTCTACAACCGAATTTAGGGGAGAAATTTGTGTTTGAACGCGGAAAAACGTGCATTTTTTCAACGAAATCAGCGCTCTGGCCTCCTGTTTCCAGAGGGCTCGCGGTCTACTGCGGCGCCCACCCACCCACTGTCGACCCCCATCGTCCGACCCAGATCGACTAGGCGGAGCGCCGATTTCGTTGAAAAAATGCACGTTTTTCCGCGTTCAAACACGAATTTCTCCCCTAAATTCGGTAGTAGAATATGCTTTGATTATACCATTGGAAAGCTGAGATTCTGGCGCAGTTTTCACTGTTCTTGCATCTTGAAAAAGTATGGGTTCTCGTAATTCAATTAGAGATTGAAAAACTGCGAGGTTTCCAAAATTACGTAAAATTCTTTTTTTAGAGGACGTTTCCATGTCTCAAACCTTGACTCAAAAAAAGTTAAGGCATCTATCCGATAGGAAATTTAATGCTCTTTCCAACGGTATCCTCGCATTGTAATTTACACAGCAAATTTACACAGCAAATTGAAGGAGTTATGACCAATTTAATGACATAAGGTCAAATTCACGAAAGAAAAGTTTAAAGTTAAAATAACTCGAAAACGAAGGGTTTAAAAAAAATTGCTAAGAGACATGTTTTTGTTGCAAATTAGTTGTAAAATCGACTGGTACCGCATGGCAGATCAGTTAGGCTTACACCCTGTAAAATTGTATTATCCGACATACACTGTACAGTTTCTGCGCATCGTTGCGCACCTGAATTTCCACGGTTTACAGACGCCTCTACCCATCTAGAAACACCTCCAATATTACTTTGCTGCATTAACTTGCCTTCTAGGGCTCCAGAGACGTATTTATCTTGAAATAGTGAGTATATGTCTCCAAAGTTTGCTTGACGTGATTGCTTCACGATTGCTGAAATAACAGCATTCACAAACAGCCGGTGTTCCAAAAACACAATGACTTAATTTTGGAGTGGATGTATGGTTGTGATGGTTCCTCAAGTCAAAGCCAATACAAACAAAGCATTAAAGACCCTCAAACGTTGGTGAGATCCAACCATACATTGAGGAGGGCGATGAAAACGTCGAGTGATGATGATGAATTGGCAACAGGTTACATGAATATTAGTTAAATAATTTTTGTTATTTTACTTTAATTTCATCGTTTACCCAATGATTTGTAAACGATGTTTCACATTTCAATGGTTTGTAAAAGAACAAACATACAATTTCTGGCAACATAGCTAACCAATAAATCATTTTCTTTGCAATTATTTCACGATATTGCCCTGGTTTTTGAATTTTCAACCCAAAGAAGGCGTCAAACCGATCCAAAAATGGTTCCGTTGGATTTTGCGTTTTACGTTTCAGACCTTCCTGGACAATTTTGGTTCCGTGTCTGTCTTTCATGAAATCCTTGTGACGGGCATAAGTGTACGAAGTTATAGTTAGTACGATTTCGATGAAATTTTCAGGGATTGTGCGGTTTGGCATGTGTATGAAAATCATTACCCCGGACTGATAGTAGCTGCTGCGCATGCGCAGACGTGAAATTCCTTGTAACAGCGATAATTCCACATTTTCCATCCGATTTCGTTGAAATTTTCAGGGATCATGCGGATAGGAACTTAGATGATCCCCCATGAAAATCACTGCGCCCAAATTGACATTAGTCTCTGCGCATGCGCAAACGTAAAATCCTTGTAACAGCTATAACACCTACATAGTTCATCCGAATTTGATGAAATTTTGTAGGATTGCTCTAATCGGCGTGTAGATGGTCCCCTACGAAAATCATTGTCTCCAGACTGGTAGGATCCACTGCGCATGTGCAAACGTGAATTTTGAAGGTTCATGCGGATGGTCCCCTATGAGGGTAGTGCACGGTACTTATGGATGCGAGGACGTTATGTGCCACACCCACTTGGCAGACCTAGTTGTACTCAGTTGTGCTTCCTTACCAACCAGTAATCAAAAAATTTCCTAATGAGGGCACCCACAACTCCTTATTTCATCGAATTGAGCGTGAGGCGTGTATTTCTTCAAAATAAACTTGATTTGATGCAAAAATATGGTTGGTAGTGGCAATGGCAAAACTGGTCCGGTCGGTAGCCCCCATTGGCGTGTTTGTGTGTGGCATGGTGTCCAGTTTGGTGGGGAATGTCTTTGACACCTTTTTCCCTTCTCGGTTGCTGGTCCCGGGACGCCGCCATGGTGGGTGGAGCCCGGCCGACACGCGGGAGGTAGGTTTCCCCTCACACTCCAGCAATTTAGGAAAGTACATTGATACAACATACACATACGCATATGTAATTGACCATTATCACTGCATTTCATTGTTATGACAAAAAAAACCGATTCTGATTCTGTGTTCTATGTGATCTATGCAGAAAAATAATAAACCTTCGTGTAATCATTTACAGCGTTTTAATCTAGTTTTTTCTTTCAATTTCAGAATACCGACAAATGACGACACATTGGGATTTTTGCGAAGGCAAACTGATTTGTTATACTCGAAAGTAAAAATAAAACACTCACTACTAAACGACAGTTAATTTTATTTCAGTTCACAAAAAATCAAAACAGTTTTTTCAGCACAGTTTTTCCATAATCTTCTTTTTACAGTTCAAGAATAACCAAAGTCATAACTTATCGATATATTTATATATAAAACTAGTGTTACGTACTAACATGCATATTATTCATCTACTTTTACGGTGGGTAAATGGGGAATTCCATGAACGGAAGGATGCAAGGAAATCAACTAATATAAATTCAAATCGTCTGTAGTGGCCCCATTTGGAATTTCCCAGATTTTTTTCAACGGAAGGGAATGGATTTTGTAGGACTTTTCGGTTAATAGTGTTTTGATACAACTAGGTGTACCTCAACGAGTGAAACGTAATAATTGAAATCCAGAAACTAGGTAGGTATTATGACGTCAACGTTTTTGTTCGAAATATTGTGCAATGGAAAACAATTGGAATTATTTTCTCTTCACTGTGGAGAGAAACAATAGAAAGTGTTACTTTGAAACTGTACAAAAAACTACTAGTTCACGTCGAATATTTCAGGAACTTTGGAAAAGTAAACAGAAGGGTTCAAATAGAAGAATACATTTGAATATGAGGCCCACTTTTCGTCTTCTAAATTGCATATCGCCAAAATATAGGTTGCATTTTCAAGTCAAATTGGTACATTTTCCCGGAAAATTGAGAACTTATCGCTTCAAGTGGAAGAGTACCTAATTTTTCACACCAGAACGCTATAGTCAATTTTGTTTGCTGTTTTGTTTGGAGTAAAGTTTCATAATATTAACAGAGAATTATTTGAAGGGTCCAGGGAAAAAACCGACTAAGTCACTTTTTTTCACAAATCGAGTTTTTTATATCGTTGAACTCAGAAAATGATGCTCTTCATTTTAGTAACTAGAAAAAGAGGAAAAACCGATGTAGTCAGAAGTTATAAGGCTTGGAGTTTTTGGTGTACAGGGAAAGAACCGACGATGTCTTCGCGTCCAGGGAAAGAACCGACGATGTCACTGTTCCTTGACTGAACCCCCAACAGCGCAACAGGTGGTCCCCACCACCTTGCCTCTGTGATTCACAACATTTCTTATCAGTTCCGTATTGTTTCCTTCAACGAGTGTGTTCTACAGTTTATTTCCAGTTCCTCGAAATAATTCTGTTTATTTTTATAAATAACTATTAAATAATTTGAGCCTCCCGGAATTTTGTGGCCCAGCTGCGGTCAAATTTTTCTCAAAACTTCGGCACGAGTGATGTTTGTAAGTATGGTCGAGCTCTTACTTTCAAAAAATGATGTACTTTTTTTGTAAATCCTTAAAAAATGAATTCGATACCTAATGAGTGGGAATGGTTTTCTTTTGCTTCAGATGGTGAGAACAGTTGAAAAGGTTACCAGGAAAAAAAAAAAACACCTCTACCTACGTTTGTCATAATTTAAAATTTCATTTTTGTTTGTTTTTTGTTTTTTTTTTACCACTGTAATATAATTAAACGACGTTCGAACAGAAAAAACATGTATTTTCTCCATTGGACGAGAATTGACATCGTCGGTTCTTTCCCTGTTTTTTGGGGGGTTTGCTCAGTTTTTAAATTTTTAACAAGTAAGTAGTATAGCGTCAACATTTTGTGGAACACTTCAATAGATGTTTTAGTGCATAATAAGACTTATTTCAATTTTTTATTTGCATCTAGTCCAACACAATCGCGTTTCAAACTTTCAAAATGAGTTTTCTCGTTTTTAGGAAAAAGTGACAGTCGGTTTTTTCCCTGGACCCTTCATTTGATTTATCGCTAAGTTTCAAAGTGTTAAAAATGTATTGTATGATAACATTATCTCGTTACGCAATGTCATGTAATTTGTAATCATGCAAAGCAATTACGTCTATAAGAAGTTTATTTTGTTATTTTTCTGGACGATTGCACTTTATGTTGCTAATTTACGTAATATTTTTCATGGACCTGACGTAGAACTTTTGTAAGCAATTGCGATTTCTGTATGTTGTGGAAGAGAGGGGGCAAAGAGCCCTAACAATTGTACAGATCAATAAATAAATGAGTCAATCAATCAACTTGGGGTGATCTCTAGCGGGTCTTTGTAGTACCTCCGAGTTTGTGGGATTAAGCTACAACTGTGACTTCGATTCATTGAAATCGAAGGATTTTTCGTCCCACGAGGATTTGTCAAACCTCCTGACGTGATCCATCTGTAGTGAAGCAAATGTAACATTTTGGTCCTTTAAACCGGACAATGTTTGAAATGCAATTTGGAAGAATAGTCCTCAATCACATCTTGAAAAATCCCAGATTTGACTTGAAAACGCAAAGCGTAGGCGACTGCATTGTTTCCTCACTGGTTCCTTGAATATTGCGGTGAACAAGTTTTCATTGAAGCATTTAAAACAAACTTTACAACAATAATATGGAAATGTACATTTCATAGTTAGCTCTGTGACGACGCGGTAACGATTTCTTGAGTAAAAATATAGAAAGTCGATAGACTCTCTCCATACTAACATTTTTTTATATAATGATGTAGATACTCGTAAAATACAAAATATAACTTTATACAAACGTTTCCCCGATCGTGTCGCACTGATAAAATATATAATCAAAACATACATCAAGTTTTTTTATACAACATATAGTATACATTGAGGGATGTATAAAATAATTAGGGTGCAAGGAGGGAATTTACAATTGATTACATGCTATAATATTCGTAGGAGACGTCTGTGTTTTGCGAACCGAGTGACACATGAACCGTTACGGGAGTGTTTTGAAGGGAACTTGCACCCTTTTCTAGAAAAAACTAGTGTTATAATAAAAATTAAGTAAAAAAATAAACATCTGAAAAGATACATTCAACAACGATACAGAAAATATAAACTACAAAATCATAGAAATTGAGGTATGGTTAAAAACGCGTCGAGAAATTCAATGTACTCATCGACGCGTGTAGAGTTACTTAAATAAATAACATAAATATTTGATGTGTAGTATGGGTAGAGCCGAGAGAGTTAGGGCACTTCAATGTACGGATTTCGAAGCTTGTAGGTACATTCGTTTTTGTTAGCGTGCTTGGTTAAACTATGACGGAAATGGAACAAGAAGGCTAACGAGGCGCCATTGTTAGTTTCAACAACGTCCTATAAATGAATCTTATTTACATAAATCAAGACGAAAACGTAAATAACAGTGAGATATGTTGAATAGACATCTTACTAGCTAAATGTTCGCCCCATCGTTTAATCAAAACGTAAAATAACTTGTATTCGTTTGAGTCTAAAATTAACAGATGCTTTCATTCATTGTACTCAAAACCAACGCAAAATTCGTTAGCGGGAATTGATACAGAAATGCGTACAGAATACTTTGTTCAGATATGATCTAAAGGAGACAATCCAGAACGACGTAAAACGAAGTTATCATTTTGCACCTTGAACTTATACTGGAGCAATACGCTTAACGTGACAACATACTCCGTGGTGAACATGAACGTTGAGCTGGTAGAAAAGGAAGACAAATAAGCAGTTCGTCAACTGTCAATAAAATAGAACTACGTGCGAAATTCTATAGTTTAGGAGTGATTTTCAACGAGGACCAATTTTGGGGGAAAATTGTATCGTTAGCGAAGAATTAGAGTTGGGCAAATGCGGAACACCGAAATTATGCAGAAGTCTTTTCTGTGAGAACATGTACGTTTTGCGTACCATGTGGACGCAGACGTCATGGTTGATTACAATGGTTTTCGTTGTAACTCTAATCTTGTTTAAAATACTGGAAAAAAACCACTTGAATCTAGAATCAGGCGTATTGATTACGAATTCATGTAATGAAGTATCACGATGTAATCATTCAGGGTGATTACAGCTGCAAGGTATTGATTGCTCTGTAGATCCAACAGGGAAAAAGCTGCGGGTTCATTCGATCTGAATGAACTGGCCTCACGGTGGAGAGTGAAAGTTGAGGCTAAATGACCCTTATACATCCCACTTCTGATCTGAAAGGAAGACTCAAGATCGCCCACCAATGGTACCCCCAATAGACTTTTGGCGCGAGGTGATACAAACCCAGAACAACCAAATGCAGCAATTCATGATGGCGATGTTGCAGCCTCAACATAAAACGGTAGTTCTACCCGAATTTAATCCTGATGAACACTATTGTGATCCAAAAGCTTGGTGCTCAACAGTGGACCTATGCATGGCTGAAAATCCTCTTGATGGAGCCAAGCTCGTGTTAGCGCTTAGCCGGTGTCTCAAAGGTAGCGCGTCTTGCTGGCTATCACAAATCACATTTCCAAACATGTCCTGGGATCAGTTCCAAAATCTGTTTCTTGCTCAGTACGATTGTACAGACCCCCCTGTTGCTGCTACAGCTGCTACTCTTCCCAGTTCCAAATCGCCATCACGTTGTGCTTCAAAATCGACAAAAATCCATTTCCGTTTATCTCTGGTACGGCTTGGTTCTGTAAAGCTTTTTGTAGATGGTACCATCAAACTCAGGTCTGTACATTCGATTTTGATTTTGAAAAAAATTGTCTTCCAAGTGTTCACGTATTTCAGTCAAAATTTGAACATTTTATAAAATAATAGGGAATAATTACAGCTTAATTAACAGAAATTTTAAGATCGAAAATCGGTTCATTGGATGAAACGGCCTAATAAAACTACGAATTGTAATAGATGCTCACTAACCGATAAGGGCAGGCTTGAGGGTAAGTCCAATCTCTTCCTAATTGCAATTCAATGGAAGAAGTGGAAGTAACAACTGTCCAAAACCAGAGAAGTTGGACAGACATCTTCGGAGAACTTGGACGATTTTCTTGAAGAATAGTGAGTCTGAAATGTGGTATTCAATTAATGGGGTTAGTTCTGCTAGTTATAAGAATACAATTATTATCTACGTACCTTATTGGAGAATCCGTCGTAACCTACTCGACTTGCTGGTTACGACGGATTCTCCAACACGGTACATAGATAATAATTGTAGTCCGAAATATGTTTGGGCGAAGGATGTTTCTTCGAGAGACTGCCCTAGAAGCTCCCGAGAGGCTGAAAAAGGACCTGAGTGCTCCAACACGCCTGAGTGATGATCCCGTATTTGAAGAATAGCCAATAGTCCTCAAATTGCCTGAATTTCTACCAAAGTCAGCATAAATATAATACTAAAGACTACAAAAATTCTCTCATACGACAATGCTGCATGACTGGAACTTTTTTAGATTGGTTTAATGAAATTTAAGAACACTTTTCTGTCATTTTTTAAAATAAAATTTCAAATTCCCTGGTTCATGTCCAATTACTTTTTTTGAATACCTAATATTCTTATTTAAAAAAAAAATAAATATACATAAATGTAACGATGAAAAAGCGTTAAAACCCAAGAATTGATTTAGAATGCCCCAAAGCGGATTTCCAAGAAGAAAATTTAAACGAATATTTCAAAATTGTTAGAGCCTATTGGTAAATGTGCCAAGGATTCATGTTTGAACTGGCGCTTATTGGCTACAGGATCACTCGGGGGCAATCTGTTTTCGCGATTGCGAAGTGAAGGGGATCACTCTAGATGGGAGCACTGGAGCCATCGCCCAGTTCCTCACTACTGAATGAGGTGGGAACTCATAAAAATGCTTGACCTCTTCATACTCAAAAAAGTATAGATAATTAATTTTATTCCAATAATAAAGATAATAAAAGTTTTCAGGAAGATTCTGTCAGTAATAATCCAGGAATTAATACCTTGTTATTTTAAAAAGTTCGAGTTTTTTTTAATTTTCGATTTAATCGGAATTTTTAGAACCCACCTAATCTTCTAGCGGGAAACCTTTTCCAAGCTTTTTCTCCGATACAACAACCAAATCAAGTGGATGGACTTTGTACCACAATTTTGCTTTCTCGAGATTACAGAGACGAGTATTTAGGCTCTCCTGGGACAGTCATATACCTACTTGGGTATGTACAGTTGAAATAGTATAACCAAACATTAGTATAAGTAACATAAACTACCACAGTTTATTTCATTTTTTGAGTTTTTACTGTTATTTAGGAATTGTTATAGCGAACGGGTCGTTTTTTAGTTTGAAATCTGTTAGTTTGTAGTACCGTTTATTCACATTAATGTAACCAAATATTGAGTCTCTTCCCTACCTTCTCTAAGGCCATAACAGTTAGCTACGTTGCTGGATCAAGCCAGCAGAGGCCTTCAGATGGTTGTTCCAGACAACCTGCGACTCCGGAAATAAGTAGATCGTTCAGACATCGATAGGGACTTACCTATGAAGGACTACTTCCTCTACAGTATTTCCTGCTGCCACAAATCCAAGGGGAGACTGTTATGAAGGAACTGCCATAGTGAACAGGTCGTGTCACTCCCCTCCGTATTGCATCTGAGTTAGTTGACCCCAAATCGTATCTATTCTTCTATTAGTTTGAAGTACAGTTCAATCGTATTATTTTACAAATAACGTCCAGACGTGCTTAGAAAATAATCTCCTTTCAGCGACCTCCTCTGAGGTACTAAGCCGCCCAATTACAGGGGTTGCAGTTTAGATTTTGTGACAGTCCTCGCCAGGTGCTTCTCAGATTCAAGCGGTTCCATTCGAATATTTAAACACGAGATTAGAGAACGTTATATATCAGCGGAAACAACAAATTGTAATAAAAAATGTCGTACGTCCATGTCAATTTGACGATAATCTTGAAAGTACGAGTTTACCTTTCGAAATTGTTCCTTAAATGAAATCTGAATGCAATGGAAGAAAATTCAGACGTAGTTTGGGGCTAGGATGTTGGGGCGTCACAATAATAATAATAATTTATATACACAAAGTTCAATCACTCGAGTGACATATAAGTCTCTTGGTATAATGAAAGTTTGACCCGAGGAGCGCAGGCACTTTCACAATCCCCCTTATCCAATTTTGGAGTCTCGACTCAAGTTGAGGAACCTCTCGAAAGAGGTTAAACGAAGCGCTAAGGGTTTCAAGAGTATTTTTGGAGGACGAAACTTACGTTTAACGAACATGTAAAATCAACATAGACGGCTAGATTATCATTATTTTATAAATAATATGGTATATTTACAAAAATTACAATAGGTACCTGCGACTGCAAAACCTTGAATTCAATATGAAATGATGCCCCATGATACTGAAGGGAAAAACTCCGAATATGTACGGATTAAGTTACAATTTGTTTAAGATACAGTGAAGAACAGTGTTAACACACAAATCACATGGTACTAGAAAATAACCTTTGAGCAGGTAATTTGTCTTGAGTAAGATCATGAATGTCTAACATGTGTATCATCTGTAATTTTTGTTAATGAACATCAATAAATTAGTAAAAATTTTACAATCTAACCTGAATAAACAGACACAAATTCAGGATTGAGCTTGTGGTATACATTGAGCTATCATCACTGTATATTTAAATATCTCATTTGAAAGTAATTTTCCTTTGTCGAAGAACCCACAGACATTCGAGTATTCATTAGGACTTGTGAGTAGGTTCAACGGATGTATTTATACAGAGAAAAGCTCAGGGAGTACACTAAAGAGCTCTATCGGGGAACGCTGAACAGTGTGTTTAATAGGGTCGAGCGTTCTTGTACGAGTAAGTTGGCTTTTGTATCTTTCAAGTTTTCCTCCAAGCGAAATCTACTTTGTTGATATCGCGAGCCACTAAACAAGCGTATTAGGCGTGGAGATGCCCAATCATTTGGAATCTGGATAATTGGAAAACCACATTTCCAGCAGAGATTTTCCAGGTGATCAAAACCAGATCGTAGGGGTTGAGCCAGTAGGTAGTGCTGGTACCAACAAAGACAATTTTCCAATTGCCTTCTCATAATTATAACAATAGATATTTATTCAGATTTAAAACAACAATTTCATGGTTAAACTCCGACTCACACACAACATAGCGATCAGATTGCAAGTACGGAGAGTTGTTAATGATAAATAAGATACCACGGAAGAGAATTTTAAGGCTTTCACTTTCAAAATCATACTCAAAATTTTTAAAATCGATAAGAACATGGAGACACGTACTTGTAATGTTTTGACTGATTAAGATGTTGAGGAAAATCGTTGATTTCATCGGAAATGTTCAATTTGAATAAAATAAATTAAATACCTATATTCCTGGAAATACTCAAAGGGTCTCATTCGTGTTTTTACATCATGAATCTAAGGTGGGCGCAAAGTAGGTACCGTCAGAGAGATACAAACCAGAAACGGAGTTGAACCAACCGAAGTATGCTCAGACCCGAAAATAAAAGATGAAGGAAGACGGGCCGAGAAATTTCTAGTAATTTATAGAACTTCAAGACGACTATAAAAATTACAAGACTTCTTCGCTGAGATGACTAAAGAAACTAAGAAATTCAATAGTTTGGTTTTTGAATTCACAACATCCATTATCCAAGCCATATGGAATCCATAAACAGAGTTGAGATTAGTAATATATTAATTTGTTCATACGACACACAACAGAAAATTACGAAGAAGTTGCTTAGCTTAAGTTCTTAGTAATACGAAGAGAACAGGTGCATGATCAGCAGATTGACGATTGAACAAATGTCTGTCGTACCGAACGGTTAAGGGCAGTAGTTGAGAGAATCATGTCAAATTCTCGTTGGATTTCATGCAGGTTTCGAAGCGATCCTATCTTTTCCCCGATTCCCTTACAGTGGAAATATTCAATAAATCATCACAAAATCAATTCAAAAGGATCAGAAAATGAACTGCATCCTACTCAAAACAGGAGAAGTTAGCAGAAAGTTGTCTAAATAGGTCGGTTTGTAAATATCGCGATGTTTTTAATGTCAATCCTAAGGAAAAGGATGAACTAAGACCAACTTTTGACATTTCAAAGGCATCAAATAGAAAGATTCTGAGATGTTAAACAGTAGCGAGGTACTGCAGAACCCTCAAAACTTGAATGAAGAGAAACTTGATTTCTGGACATAAACGTTGATCTTAGTTCGTTTTTTAGGCCTATCAGGTTCTAAATCAGTAAAAATATGAACCGTTCAACTTGAAGAAATCGTTCTGGTGTCGTCGGATTCGTCCCAAGACGTTCTTGCTTCTCCCAACAAGAATTGTGAAAATGTCAGAAATGTGAACATACTTAAGGATTGTCTTCAAGGACTTAAGTGAACAACATCGACCTATTATAGCTTGTTCCTGATAACTGACAAGGAATCTATCCATATCTAGCTATCCTTCCGCAAATAAACCTCATAGGAATCGATTCTGCCTTTTAAGCGTGATCTGGTAAGGATTTGACGTTCAGAATGCAACCTCGTTAAAAGTGATCACAAGGAAAAAGTAAAGATCTGAAATCTTGATGAATCATCATCATCATGATCATTATAGCACGAGAGAGCAACGTCTTTGACTCTGACTGGTCTAGAAGCTAGACAGAGTTGAGGCTCTTGGAAATGACTCTCTTAACCTCGTTATTGCGAAAACCTGACAACATGTTGTCATGGTTACTGGACAGTCCATGGATCACGATTTTGAAATAAAACCGATCTCTTCATTCTCTCTTTTTATTCCTAAGGAAGTGTTTACACTCCAGGCTTATCCCAGTTTTTACACTCCCTTTATTCTGTCCCCTTTCCAACCTTATTCTTCCACTCAAATATCGAGTTTGCTTCAACCCCCACCATCTTTCTAAGTCAGTATGTTGTCTTACAATACATCGATGTTTCGATGTTTTAATAATGATAAGTATTAATTGTACTACTCACGTATTATGTCAGCAAAGTAATACAAACTAAATCAATATGTACAAGTATTAAAAAAAAAAAATTCTCTTTTCATGGTACTTTACTCACATATTTTCATTACCATAATTTATTGTAGTTTGTATGGTAAAAAAAATCGTCGCTCCTAGCTCCCCCCTCCCCCCAGTCCTCCTAGTTTTTGGGTATTTCGAAGTCACTCAAAAAGTTGATCAATTTTAGAAATAAGTCAATTTGAATTAACAAAAAAATCTAGGCTATGCAACTAAAAAACCCTGATGTTGCATTCAGTCTGCACAGTTTTATGGTTGATAATAAAAAATGGTGATTGTAAAAAAATTAAATTATAAAAAATTGTTGAAATAAATGTTTGATTTTAAAAACCATTAATTTTTGAACGATTCTTCAATCGTAGGGTCGAATTCAGATATCGATGTTTTCTCTTCGATTCCCACCCTGGTTTTTATGTTTAGTCAGCTTTATTTAGACCCTTCAAAGCAGCCACAGGTTGACCTGGCCTGTTACGGGGTCTCCTCAACGCACTTAGTTTTTAGGGATTACTGGAAGACATTCACCGTAGCCCAGTCATTTGTTCAATAGCAAGCATACCGGTACAAACATTTAAAAATGCACTAATACATTACCCTTTCTCACATTAAGTCGTGTAGGTACATACAATACATAATGTATTTACATTTTGTAAATGTGGCCGTCAAGTCACACACCGCTCTGCTCTTGAAACCTTAGCCACCTAACGATCCTTAGAACAGGAAAGAAACCTCAACCTGAGTCAGGGACGTGGACAGGTGGTATTGTGAATCTGTAGAGTGGGTTGGTATGCGCCCCTGAAGGCTAGCTCCGGACGTCGGGCACCCTGCCGCTTGGCTACAGCACAAGATCAGGCAGGGGCGCTGCGCACTAGGCACCTCCTACTTTACGCTCCTTGTAGTAGATCTCCTCGCTTTCTTTGTCACACAGGAGGAGGACGACGGCGCCGAAGAGGAAGATGGCCGCGCCCCATCCGACGCCGTAGGCCCATCCGAATTCCCAAACAGTTCTGTTGCCTGAAATGGAAATCACCTAAATGTTAGCAAAAATAATATATAACGTAAGAACAAACTATATGTCAGCTTTATTGGGATTTGGGTCCAACAACAAAATCCTCCTCTTTCACCAAATTTTCGAAAAATTTATTTTCTTCATCAGGGCTCAGAGGATGAGTTTAGGTTTGAACATCAAACCACGGTCGGGAACATAGAGGTATAAACCAGGAACACTAATCATTAAATTGGTGTTAAAAAACTTGACTATTATAATTAAAATTTGGAAAAACACAATAACATCAGGCTTAAATATAATAATATTGGTAAAAAAACAAATCAAGACAGTCAGAAAGACACAACAACAATAATAATGACTAGAATAGATAAGAGAGAATAGATTTGGTCATCTCTTATCTATTCTAGTCATTATTATTGTTGTTGTGTCTTTCTGACTGTCTTGATTTGTTTTTTACCAATATTATTATATTAAAGCCTGATGTCATTGTGTTTTTCCAAATTTTAATTATAATAGTCAAGTTTTTTAACACCAATTTAATGATTAGTGTTCCTGGTTTATACCTCTTTGTTCCCGACCGTGGTTTGATGTTCAAACCTAAACTCATCCTCTGAGCCCTGATGAAGAAAATAAATTTTTCAAAAATTTGGTGAAAGAGGAGGATTTTGTTGTTGGACCCAAATCCCAATAAAGCTGACATAATTTACTTCGGGTCGATTGTCATACACTACTGAACAAACTATACTTGGGTTTTTTCGTCTGAAGTAGCAAAGCAGTTTTCAGCTTTAATAGGATCACATAAATTAGGAATGCTACACTCATCATCCCACGAATTGGAAATCGGCTCATTTCGGAACTTATTTCGTCGCATGACGTGGCCTACTAAAACTAGAGTACTTTCACCAGTAGTTGAACAATTTTCCGAAAAATGCTTGAAATGTCCCAATGCCATCTGGCGGTTTTCCAAGGCTTTTCTAGTAGGTAACATTAGGGTCTGCTTGAGGCCACCACAAGTTTCCATTGCATTAGGTTTCATACCGATAGGGTTATATGATGATTGAAAACAACCGTCCACGAGTCCTTCAGTTGAGGGACGTGTTAAGGCTAAGTGTCCCAATTTCAATAAGATTTTTTTATAGATGGCAGCAATTTCGAGGATAAATTTAAATAGCTTCCCATTTGCAAACAAACTGAAATATTTGAAAACTGCTTACCGACTTATTCGGAAAGTAATTAAAATTTTGGTTAATATGTTTGAAAATTTAAAAATACATTTTGAGTAACAAGAATTCAAATAAACCAGGTTTGAGGCAAAATATTGAAAAACCCCGCAAACGGGAAATTGAAGAAACGTATGACAATATGATTAATTAATTAATTTTAAATAGTTACTCAAAATTAATGAAACATTTTTCCAAACATAATTAACCAAAAATTATCTATCAAAACCTACAGAATGGCGTTTGCAGATTTCAAACCCCAGTTTCCAGTCTTGAAAAAATGGTAATTCAAAATGTAATCATTTCAAGACGCTACTTGGCGGCGGATTTGGAAGTAGAAAGCAAAGAATTTGGAGTTTGAAAGTAAAAATATGGTGTTCATTGACTGGAGCAGTCTCGTTGGTTTGTGTTCCAGAAGTTGAACATGAACACCTTGGATTTTTATGAATTTCCATGGGTTTTATTGGCAGCCAACCCATTTCCATAATTTGATTGGTAATTTTGTTCTTTATGAATTAATCAACATGAGGAACTAACGTAAACAAAGGGAAGACAAGGAAGAAAACTTTGAGGCTAGATAAATTGAGTAAAAATAATTGAACAATGTTTATTTTTTTTATATTTAAATTTTTTTTTAAATTCCATTAGGTATAATCCGAAAAACCCACATTTTATTTGTATTCCAAAAAGTTCTCTAGTGATGTAGGCACCCTATAAGAACAGCTGACAAAACATTTTACTCCTGGACCGCAGCACAGAACGACAAACTTTGGGGTTCGCTTGTGTTCAACTACTGGTGACACTACACTACGCCCTATTCAGGAATTCAGTTTGAACAGACTAAAAGCTCAGCCCGAATCTCTTCTAAAGAATCCAGTTCTTCAAAGGGTGAGTGTTCATCCTAAAACAATTGTTTTGATAATGTCACGGGCGACTCGTCGTGTGTGGGTGCTTCTGCCAATGTCACTACGGGTTGGTTTTCTCCATCATCCAAATCCCCATTTGAATCCCATTTCCATCTCTCCTCATCCTTTAATGAACTGCTTCACTTACTCCCTCTCAACTTCCAACTATTTTGCAACAGATGACGAAATTGTGAACAATCATGGAACTCTCCATGATTGTTAACGTAAACCACAAATTGTTGGGGGGGGGGGGGAGAGAGACCACTTCAAAGGCTTGTTTTCACCTTCGATTGTTTGAAAATATCGAGAATGAACGTTAAAATCATCGAAACTTGTTGATTTACTCGAGAGAAACGACCACTTCAAAGGCTTGTTTTCCCATTCGATAGTTTGAAAACGTCGAGAATGAACGTTAAAATCATCGAAACTTGTTGATTTATTCGAGAGAAACGACCACTTCAAAGGCTTGTTTTCCCATTCGATAGTTTGAAAACGTCGAGAATGAACGTTAAAATCATCGAAACTTGTTGATTTACTCAAGAGAAACGACCACTTCAAAGGCTTGTTTTCACCTTCGATTGTTTGAAAAAGTCGAGAATGAACGTTAAAATCATCGAAACTTGTTGGTTTACTCGAGAGAAACGACCACTTCAAAGGCTTGTTTTCACCTTAAAAGCGCTACCTAGGTATGTCCTTAATAATATTCTTCTAATTATTTATTCTGAATGTACTCATTGAGTAGAACTAGGAATCATAGAAAATGACAGAAAACGTTAGTAGGTAGATACTGAAATAGGTAAATTAAAATCTATGTGAGGTCTCTGTACTACCACTTTATAAAACAACACAAGATAAAAATCTCATTATGAAAACAAATTAGGTAGGTAACCAGAAGTAGACTAGTAGAGGAGAAATTTACGCAGAGGGGGTTAATGCTAATTTATTAGCTGCAGGTGTGCCCTTGTGAACACTTCCAGCAAATTTTCGAAGAAAATTAAGCAATTTCAGTGGCATTATAAATTTTAATAACAAAAATATAATGGAAGCTTTAATTCAAATAGATATATATATATTTTATATATTATAGTTGACACATTTTTCTAAATTTGGGACATCTATATTTGAAAAAAAAAAATTAGGTTATACCAATTATTATTTTTTGATTGGCCATCCTGTATGATAACTTGAACAGCGAAACATTAGAATAGAGTGGGAAACAACGAAATGAAGTCCGTAGGGATATTCAAAGAATTTCACCAAAAAACAGCCACTTGGGTGCATATAAAACTCTCATATTGGGCGCTTCCCCGCGTTTTGGAAACAGCCTACATTTAGCGTAGGAGTACAAACTTGTCTCCAGTACTCTGTGCATCCTATCTAACATAGCTAGTTCAACGGAATAAAATTAATTACCTACTAGGTCAAGCCTTCAAATGAGAGTATTTTTCCCTTCTAAAACTTTTCCCCCTCAGACTGCCGGAACTTCCCACCATAAGGTTTGGCGCTAGAGCTTTTTCCAGGGTTTTCCGGGGGAAAAATGAAATTCCTTGAGTTTTCCAGTAGAGTAAAATTCCCTGAGTATTCCCGGTTTTCTAGGTTGCTGGTAACTTAATTTTCGATTCCTTGGCCTAAAACATCTAACATTCCACTAATCAAGTTTTCAATTACTTCTGCTATGATACAATACTGACTGCTCCATAACTGTACAAATCATAAATCACGCCATAAAACACGAAACAATAACATCTGTACCAAAATACAACTCCGAACTTTCTTGACTTTCGTCAAGAAAGACTTCGAAAGATTCGTTGGACCATTAATTTCTATTCAATTATCACATCGCTAAGGTTGGTGCTTTATAGGTAGAGTATTTTCAGCTCACTACACCTACTGTTTATAGAAATAGTAGGTATCTAATAATTCAAGAATAAATGGGGCCGAATTCAGAGACTCTCGATGTCTCAAGAGGTTCCTACCGTCTACTGTGATTGGAAAAAGGGTCCTCATAAAAATAACATAACAATTCGACTTAGTATGTATAAATTTTCCTCTTCAGGGCGTATACAAAATTCACAAAATTTGTGAATTTTGTATAAACGTTGAAGAAGACATCGATACCTTGAAGTACTAAGGGGCTATGTCCATCCATCTTCCACTTTTTTTTTAATTTCAGGAAAACTCATATTCAACAAACCTATTATTGACCTTCTTGATGATTACAGCTTGAAAATGTATTGAAGAAATTAAAGAGTTTAGCCTGATAAGCCATTATTTTAGGAATTGTGCACTGGTGAAAACTTCTTTTGCGTTTTTCCGTAGCAGCGTTTTTATCTCCGGACGTAGCGCCTTTGTGTTTCAAGGTGCCGACATGTCCTTTTGAAAGCGCATAATAATTCAAAATTAGAATGTACAGATTGAACAAAGTGAAAAAAAGTTACTGGTTGAAAACCGTACTTGGCACTTATTAAAGGAACATCACTCCTCATTTACGAAACACCGAAGGTAGTGGGTACACACTACAGGTTAGTGACTCCTAATGAAGGTTCCTATGATTGAGGAAAATCCTAAGAGACATTCGATCACAAAATCCATAAAGGAAAGGGAATCCTTGCATAGGAATTGCTAAAGATAGGAATTCCTAGTTAAGCTGTTACGTAGGTAATCTCTTAGATAAGAATGAATTCCGTGTAGAGGTGCGACTCCTAAGGAACTCCAAGGTTGGGAAAATAGTTGAGAAAATTCAAGTTTTTTTGAAAGTTCGGAGGGCAATGTGTAGTTAAAAATTTCGTTAGTTGTGAAACGGGGGGTATTAACGTCGTAATAAACAGTTTGTAGTCGCTGCAAATATACTCAAAGACTAAACACAAATGGTGGGGTGGGTAATGTACTCGTACTACTATTTTCTGCAAATGCTAGATACCTGAGTACTTGATTGTTATTTACCAGCAACGGCCCAATAAAGGGATTTACTGCGATTCTATGTTTACTTTTAGGTATACAAATGTACGGAGAACTGAGGAGAAGGAGGGGTAAATCTAAAACATTGATAGATCAAAAATATTGTGAGGGTAACGCGCAGATGTATTAAGTACCTACCTTTCCCTGCGTAAGTTAGTTATGAAACAAACAAAGGATTCCCAATAAGCTTAATATTAAATTCATGTCGAACCCCTAAAAACAATAATTTTAAGACAATTTCAATTAAAAAAAAGTCAATGTACCTTGCGAAAAAATTGAAATTACTATTGGTCGAAAGTGTTAACGGGACTATCAAGAATTGGATCATTAGCATCCAACAAATTTTCAAGGGATGAGTAACTATAAAATCATGATATTTGAAAGGGAATAGAATAATAAATCCTAAAACCCCCATTTTCTGGAACATGTACCCCTTGCGTGCTCCTCAACCTATCAAACTTAGATCCAAATTTTATTTAAAAACGCCATGGAAGTTCTCCCTTAGAGGGAAAAACGATAGATCATGGATAAGTCCACTGTTTCTAAGAATAAATAGATTTTTTTTTTTGTAAAAAAACGCACGTAATATATCGCAGTATTCTAGAGAACCTTGCTTCTTAGCTATCGATATGTAGCTATGATCTTGTTTACCGGTTGCAGCGTTGCATTTTTTGTGGCAAAAAATAAGTGTCGCGAAAAATTCTTTGACCTTGAAATAACGACTGGTCGAAAGTGTTAACGAGAATTTGAGGTGTTAGTCGAGAATTGGATCATTAGCACCCAACAAATGTTCAAGGGATAAGTAACTATAAAATCATGATATTTGAAAGAGAATAGAATTTAAAAAATCTAGTACCTTGATTGAGCTCCGCAGCAAAGCAAACTGGGTAAACGACGAGGGCCAACAGAACGCATATCACTAGAAAAAATGAAATTATCAAAATTAGTAAGTCCAATAACATAGAAGTAATACTGAATTATGTTTGTAATTATTGATCGTGCCTATAAAATACATGGAAAGGGTAATTACAAGAAAACAGCTGATATTCAATATCCCTTTCCAACTATAAGAAGTCTAAGTAGAGACAAGGAGTGGTGGTATCATTTTGCCAAATTGAGGTGTCAGAGCGACAGAAAAGTTCCCTTGAAAATAACTGGGGATCTTCCACTGACCTCAAACATTTTTTATTTTTATTTTAATTTAATTTAATTTATACGGGCGTGACGCCCAATGACAGAATATTATTAACACATTCTACTCTATATGAACAAAAAGAAAAAAATTCTACTTAGTGCAAATAATATCTAGGCACTATCAGTTACACATTTTCTTTCTGAATTTCCCCAACGATAGGGCATAAACGTCCACATTCTGTTTACTATATGATCAGTTCAAGATTCTCTGTGCTCTGAGCAGAGGATTGTTCAGTAGATAATTGGTGGCTGTCGCAGGAACATAGAATGGAAGGCTATTTCTTGTACAATGCAGAGGGGCATGAAAACAAAGTTTCTGAAGAAGCTGAGAGCAGTCTACATAATTGTGTATTATTTTATAAAGAAAAATGCTATCCGTAGCACAACGGCGGCCCTCGAGAGAAGTGACTTAACAAACCATCAACATCTGATCAACGTCAAACTCAGCCCAAGAGATTCCCAATATCTACCAATAACAGCATGACGACACTATGGACTTTTGGGGTGATTGACACCAGGGAACGGATCTTTAGAATTTTCGAGATGGGTATCGTTGATCATGGTTTTAGGAATTCTTAACAGGTTTGAAAAATGCACGTTTATGACTGTATTTTACTTCTTTTTCTCTTTCAATTGAGTCCAGTTTTGTTTTCTGAACTACTGAGGGACATCATGTTAAAGGACTTTTTTATGATATTAATGCTCCTGGACGTCCGTCAGTGCTACTAGACGTCCATATCCAATTGATCAAGGTATCTACCGATGATAGCAAGTGAGTTGATGAATTGATAAGCGGGAGTGAGCACTCACAAAATTGTTGGAGTAACGACTCTACTTTTACGAAGTGGATGTGCAAGAGAATGGAATAGTGTACGTGAGTGAGTTGTTTGAGGGAGTGTTGAAACTGATTCTGGGAGAAAGTGAAGGAGTAGTTAACCCCTGGTGTGTATAAACCCTCCGAAGGACTCCCAGTGTTTAAAGGGTCTGGCAGACCCCTCAGCAACAGTAAAGTTGTTTTTGAGACACATGAATGGTTAATTAATATATTTCTCGTCAAACCAACATTCTATTAGTTAAAACGAAGTAGTTAGACTTACTCCCAAGTAGTCTATGGGGATCTCAAGATCTGAACAGAATTTCAAAAATTATGATCTACGATACCCAACATGCGAATTTGAGTTCATCCTCACCCCCCAACCACCACTAATGGTGCCAGTCTAGGTAGGTAATCCGCAGAAGTTCAAATCCTTGTTGAAGGTGAAACATTCAAAAACCCACAAAATAAGCGGTTTCTGAAGTCCTGGCACCAGGGTGGCACCACTAATTTGTTCCATGGTGGCACAAAGAATACTTAATTCATGAAAAAAGAGAGCTATATTGATAATGTCCCCTCAATTTCATATTTGGGTACAATTAGTAAGCAATAAAGGAACCAAAATATTGAAAAATCGGATATTTTGTGAATATTATCCCCAAGCTAATTTCGATATTCTGGTCATTCGAAGTCATCTGAACAAGACTTTCCCAAATCGGTTGGAAATTGTGGCAAAATTATGCCTAAAAACGTACGTTTTTTGGTAGCCTGCATATAAAGAGTCTGAGGGACACGGTGGTCTGCTCAACTGACAGCGTATAAAGTGTCTGAGGGACACGATGGTTTCCAAAAACTAGTGAACAAAGTACTTTTCGTGGCGGTTAGATCACGGAACCTTTTATAAAGGGAGGAGAGGGTACCTACTGAGCGCCTGGGATATTCTAGATGCTCACTGCTGTCAACATACTTCATTGAAATTTCCCTCGTGTCTGTCAGACACTTTATACACACCAGGGGTTAATGAGACGAAGAGTTGTTGATCCATAGATGGAAGGGGGGGTTAGTGAGTGGAAGAGCTTTGATTTTAGCGATGCCACTTCCAAGTCTCGAGGAACCACTCAACTCTAAAAGTCGTTGGGTGACTGAGCGAAAGAGCTGTTAGCTGGTTGAACGAGAAAGTGAATAAAAGAGTTGTTTGATGAATGGAAGAGTAGTTTGGTCGATGAGATCGCTCATACAAGAGTTGGTAGTTGTTTAGTTAGAGTCACTCTCCCCATCACTACTTGGCACCACTTCCACGTACAAATGAATAAGAGTCATGACTCATTCACGTTGACTGATATCGAGGTGAAAAGCGACGTTGACTTCCTGATGTGTTAATTAAATTTGAGGGCACGTCACGAACATATTTCCCCTCCGAGCCCGTGAGTTGATGAGGTTGCTTCGGATAATACTTGACAGAATAGCTCGGAGGAAAGTCTCTTTAGAAACCAAGGAAGCATCAATATTGTAGCTCTTTGTTGTGCTATCCAGATTAATTTGACTCCCCTTCCTCGCATCCATTTCTCTCCAGTCCCCCAACCACCTCCGTTTCTTAAAAGCAACCCACAGTTTGAGGAACTCTCGCTTCACCTTCCAATCGAGCCCGGAACGGCACAGAGAAGATTATGTTCTCCATTGACGAAGTGTCAGCCTTTTCTTGAATTTTAAAATTGATTGCTGGAAACGGTTTTAAACATTTAAACTATTTACGCGGTAATTAATATTGTCGAGCATCCTCAAGACGAATTGATTTTGTTCCTCCAAAGGGTGGTTAGAGTTGATAGTGGGATCCTCTGGGATTGAGGTCACTTTTTGTGGGTGCAGGTTTCCTACCCTGCTCCGACTGAATAACACCTACTCGGTGAAAATGTTTCTGAACTCAACATAGCTATTGGGTTTCCCGTTTCTTTCCGTTGAGATCCAACTTTATGGTTCTAGGTTTGGAAAAACACAACTTGGAGATCGCCAATCTTTATTTTTGAACCCATGGAACCAGTTTTTCCCCAGATCAAAGCATTGCTGTCTCTCATCTTTCGTTCACCACTTATTTCCTAAATGCGTTGATACTTGGGTTGAAGTTGAGATGCATGCTGATGACGTTTCCATCCCTAATTACTGACTCATCAAATAAAGTTTTTTATCTGTCTTGCAACATCACGAATGCATCATGACGGAAAAATCATCATGACGCGCCGAGGAAAAATTCGTAAAATTTTATCAAAATGTTTAAACTTCAAAAATTTTAAAAATTTCAGGCTGCTATTTTAAGGATCCAAGTAGGAAAGCCTACAGCACTTCTTGACGACCTTTGTAATAATGAGGTCCCTCTATAGGATGAGATTATAAGATTGGACACCATTCTTTTAATCTGGTAGTAAACTGTTAATACAATCCAAAAAAGTTTGTTTACTCGCACATAATACGGTTGAATGTAAATGTATGAATATTTAAAAAGGGGCAGCTGTATGGAGAGAGCTTGTTGGTTTTTTCTGAGATGTTCTAGAGCATCTTTGGCTTAATTCACACCTTTCCCAAGAAAGCTTGACTTCCGGAGCCCCCCACTCAGGATAATTAGCACACGAAAGGCTCAGAGATGTTTGAGGTAAATGAGAGTGGTTGCTAGGAATGTAACGTTCTGGAGAACTCATATTTAGAAAAGGGGTTTCGGTTAGCTTATAGGCACCTATTTACTTAATGAGAGAACTGGCGGGAAGATTTACATATTCAGTTAAACATTTTGATTAAAACTTGAAATATACCTAATTGGGATAACAACTAATATGTCATTCAAAAAAGGCAAAATTGGTGCCAAGTTAGGTGGGCAGAACTTATTGTGACACGTATATTGAATACTCTATCAATAACTATTCCGGGTGAGATACCAATGCGATTAAAATTACTACGGCAATGATCGCTCGAATACTTACATGATAAGATCATCACGTAGACAGCTATCCTGTAGAACTTGTACTTCGTTCGGTGGTCGGACGTCCGCAGACCGATCCCCGTCAAAAGGGTAGCCATTGCGTCCGTCACAAGAGCTACGATGCAAAGACCTGCTGCGACTTTGATGTAAGCTAGAAAATGAACCAAATCGTTTTTAGTAGGGAGAACTATACAATACAATTGAAAATTCATCAAGTTACCGATAGCAAATTATAATTTCATAGTTGCTTCATATATTACTATAAAATATGTACTGCCGTAGGTATTCATACTGTTTATTAATAATTCAAGTAAAAATTCAGCATTGAACAGAAAAATTACCAATGAACCCTGCTACTAAATGGCTTTTCTCCTTTCAAAAAATTCTTATCGGAAACGAGAGGATGGTAGTACAGAGCTTCAGGTGATAATTCTATCATAACGGTTATTATTTGATAAAACAGCATTTATTGGAGGAGGCTAAGTATTCAAGGGAAATTAGTCCAAAATAGTGGCTGATTGGATTAAACCATTTTCCTCATTTGGGAGGGAAGCGGTCCAAAGCGAAGGAAATGACCCAAATGTTTTGGACAATTTCCTCTCTTTGGGCTCATCTGACGCTATCAAAATGTGAGGAAACTGGTCAAAAAATGTCGAATACTCCAAAGTGAGTACACTGGAGCCGGAGGAAACTGGAAATTGATCGCACGCCTTCCTAGATAACATTTCTTTGCATAACTTATTCCTCAGTCATTTGTGACAGATCATCACAGACACAGAAATAAGTGTAATGTGAGTATGGTTTCCTAACTTTTTAAATGATTATTTTATGGTAAATAAAACGGAGGGGAGAAACTGTTCCGAAACTTTAGTTTAACTCACTTTTTCCACGACCATTTTGGATGAAAGAAGTGTCCAATCATAGTAGCTGCTTTTTATGGACAATTCATTCTGACATTTTGAACAATAGTACGTGTGGGTTAAGGATGTCTCAGTCGGTCGCCGTTCGTTCCTCGTTCTGGGTCAGTACTTCGCGAAATTAAAGGAGCAAAAACTTAAAAGTTGTACCTAAATTTGAAATTGTAAAGGATTTTAGAAATTCATTAGTGCACGGACCTAGGGAATTGAAAACTGAAATATTGCCGCTGGAATCATCAAAATCGAACAATAATTGCCAGAAAAAATGGGAAAAAACCGTTAATTCAGTTATATTTTCCCCATAAAATGTAGCTAAACTTGAAAATTTCAAGGATTTAGAAAATCCATTAGTGCATGGGCCTAGGGAATTGAAAAGCTGAAAGATTGCCGCTAGAATCATCAAAATCGAACAATAATTGCCGGAGAAATATGGGAAAAACATAGAAAAACCCGTTTATTCAGTAGTTGTTCCCATTTTGGTTTATTATTTTCAATAATGAACCTTTGGAATCGACCAAGAAAACAAATTTTGATATAAAGGTATTGTTTTTCCATCAATTTAAGATAGTATAGAATTTTTAGAGACCACGCGGAGCCCAGTAGGACAAACCGTTCGCTCCCTACGAGAATTTAAGGGTTTTATAATTAATCAGAAACACGGGTGTGAATCGCAAAAGAGGCCTAATCTCCGTTCAAATTACAGCTGACCGAAATGCGATCGATGTTTTTCTTCATTTTGGATGGTTGGTGGCTTTGCAGACGAGTGATCTATATAGGAAAATAATAAACCATTGTGTAATAATTTGCAGCGTTTTTATCTGGCTATTATTGTTCGATTTTGATGATTCCGGCGGCAGTATTTCAGTTTTTCAATACCTTAGGGCCGTGCGATATTGAATTTCTAAAATACTTTAAAATGTCAAATTTTGGTACAACGTTTTTAAGTTTTTGTCCCTTCAATTTTGCGAAATACTGACCCTGAACGAGGAACGAACGGCGACCTACTGAGACCCCCCTTAATCCATACGTACTATTGTTTCAGAACGAAGAGGTGAAGTGTTATACTACGTACCAAATTGTGGGAGAAGTTACGAAGTTCCATATTATTACCCTGTGGGTATCAATGTGCCGTTTGTGCCCACCAATTGGAATAAGTTGAAATTATCGCTTCTAATGCAACGAATAGTTTTCCTTAATTAGTCCGGAAGTCCCTTCAGGGGTTGAGTCGGAGGAAGGGTTCTTGGTAAGGACAAGCACGGTTGGCTGGTATTGGCACAATTGGATAGTTGACCGCATCTGTTGTACTCCTCATTCTCAACCTCCCGGTTCTCTGTAGTTAACTTGGTAATTAGTATAACTTGGTAGAAGCCCAACTCCGTTCAGATCCCCTTTACTCTCGATCTCTCTCTCGAAGATGGAAGGCGAAGAGGAGAAGCAGCGGCAACCGTTGTCGATCGTAAAGGTCCTAAACCAACTGAAATCCCCTGTCCTCCATTGTTAGCCGTGATCCCTGGTACGTAAAACTGAGGCGTATTGAACTTGGTATAACTCCTTGTTTCAATCCCATCGGACATGCCTAATTCCATCATTAGCATTAAGGACGGCTTTAGAGGAGTTGAAGTTTTCAGGACGTCACTCAGTGGCAAGACCATACGTCCTTTGTGGTCAGAGAAGAACAACCCTACAATACGAGGTGTGTACATAAAGTAATGAGACTGATCTTTTTTCAATTTTTTATTCAAAGAATATTATAATGCAATACTGTCTCCTTCAAAATAGTTCCCTTGGGAAGCCACACAGCGCTGGAGACGGTTCTTCCAATCATCATAGCATTGCTGGAACTCCGATACTGGAATAGCCTTCAGCTGGTCGGTTACAGCTTTTTGAATGTTCGCAAGTGTCCCAAAATGAGTTCCCTTGAGGTGATTTTTCAATCTCGGGAAGAGAAAAAAGTCACAGGGACTCAAATCTGGCGAATAAGAAGGCTGAGGAGCTTCAGGAATGTTTTTACTGGCTAAAAACTGCATTATTGAGATTGCAGTGTGACATGGTGCATTGTCGTGATGCAACACCCAGATCATTTTGATGTTTGGTCGCACTCGAAAGACTCTTTTTCGAAGTATTTCAAGGATCTCTCGGTAAAAGTGTTGATTAACCGTTTGGCCTTGAGGCACAGGCCAGATTTGAGTCCCTGTGACTTTTTTCTCTTCCCGAGATTGAAAAATCACCTCAAGGGAACTCATTTTGGGACACTTGCGAACATTCAAAAAGCTGTAACCGACCAGCTGAAGGCTATTCCAGTATCGAAGTTCCAGTAATGCTATGATGATTGGAAGAACCGTCTCCAGCGCTGTGTGGCTTCCCAAGGGAACTATTTTGAAGGAGACAGGATTCTCTGCATTATAATATTCTTTGAACAAAAAATTGAAAAAAGATCAGTATCATTACTTTATTTACACACCTCGTATGATCCATCTTGAATCCAAAACTGAAATCCTCTGCTATTCATTATCAGATATCAGTAAACTGCAGTTGTTACGTTCATTTGAGCCATACTTATTGAAAGAGGAGGCTGTTGCTTTTCTAAGTTGTTCCACAGTGGAGACTGATGACAAATTTCCTACAAAACCTTCAAAAATTTCTAGTTACTATCGGGGGGCCATGGAACACGAAAAATATTGAAAAAACCATCAGTCCTTACAAATTTATTTCAGTAAAATATTTTATATAAATTTGTTTTATTTCACAAACCACTGAAAAACATATTGTTAAGTAATACATGCATTCCAGGGGACGTCCCATTGAATGAGCATAGGTAAATTTAAACCAGTAGGTAAGCGATAACACCGATTCCCTTAATGTAAATTAGAATTTTAAGCAAGAAATAGTGGTCCCTCACCCTCACCCTTCTCCACCCTAAAACTTCTTGGGACGCGTGAGCCTGGAATTTCAACTGCATTTTAAAATCCATGATCTACGATACCCAACATGCAAATTCGAATCCCCCGCCATCTACACCAATGGTGCCAGTCTGGCACAAAAACGGTAGTACGTCGTAACGTTAAACTTTAATCGAAGTTCACATCCGTGTTCAAGGTGAAACAAACACACACACACAAAAAAACCATGAAATATGCGGTTTATGGTGGCACCACTATTACTCCCATGGTGGTACAGGGAACAATTCATGAAAATCTGGAGATACGGTAAGAATTTTTCCTCATTTTCAAAGTTTGGGTACAATTAGTAAGCTATAAAAGTACCGAAATATTGAAAATCGGATATTTTGGGAATATTCTACCACTCGCCTCCTCCCCAAGCTAGTTTTGACACTCTGGTAAAATAGTGCGCAATTCGGAAGATTTCTGAGTGGACACGCAAATCGGTTGGAAATTGAGGCCTGGGCAGAGATTATGCCCGGAAACGCACGTTTTCTAAGCAATAATCCATATGGGCATCAAATTAATTACGGCGACGTAGTGCACACTCTTGTGCACACTCTAGTTTTCCGCGGCGAACAAAAAAATAACCACAAAAATCACACACACACACACATACACACAGACATTCACCTATGGTTTTTGCGGATTTGGGTTCACGAAGAGCGAATTTAACTCACCCAGCTGATCAGGGAGGCGTTCAGTTTGTTATTGAATTAGTCCATTTGGAGGGGGACGCGAGCTCAATAGTGTCACCATTAGTACGTAGGTACCTACCATTGCTACTGCCAACAAGGTTCAACTATTCCAAGCACATATAGTGTGCTATATAGTTGGGCTATTCGTGTTGCTATAGTGACAACCTTGTTTTCCCCCTTTTTCCATCGTGCACACCTAAGCTGCCGCGCAAGGTACGGTGTTGAGGAGAACAAGTTCAATAAAATAACACGGTTCTAACGAGAGGTAAACGATTTTTGTACGATGAAAAATGGTGAAGATAACTAGAAGAAAATGAAGGTTGACTGCGAAAACCATAATAAGCCTGCCGTAGAAGGTCCCGCTCACACAAGAATTCAAATCGCTGGCCATCCATAAGACATGTAACATGTCAAAAAAAAAAAACTAATTGTACAGAAGATCAGAGGGGATAATCAAAAGATTTGTCCTCCAACACTATCTTCCAAGTATGAGCGAAAGGAAAGTGAAAATTAGGTTTTCACGTTTAGACACTACCTGCTAATCACCAAGTAATGATTTATTAACAATGTCATTTTGAAATTAGAATAAGATACTTCAAAACCAGGTATTTCATTGAGTTTTGTTCACTTTGATACTTCTTTTAGCTCTTTACATTGACTCATCCACAAATCGATGTCGAGAGGTATTGCAAATTTAAGATTTCTGGTGATTTCACTTGTGTCAAGGAGACGGACAGCTTCTTCGTTGACATGAAATGTCCGCCGATGACGATGGCGTACGGCTTGTCGATTGAGATTGACAGTTTCGATTTGAAGCTTATGGTGGAGATGCTCATTTCGAAAATACCAGATACAATGTTATAATGCACCAAATTTTGGTAGAGGACCATCTAAGACTCAATCCGAGAACGAATTTTCGATCGTGTAGGTGTTTGTCAATCCAGAAAACTATCAACATGATCATGGAAATACTTGAAAAAATAATCGCTGCAACAAGAGAGGAATACGAACTGCCCAGCCAGCTTGGCAGACAGACTACTAGTTTTCTCCATTCCAAACAGGAACGAGGAAATATTAGAACAAACAAATGGGGATGAAGGGAGGGCTCGCACAACCGATTCCAGTTATTCCTGGAATCTTTAGTGAAAATCTCTGCGTCCCCAAAGGCTGTTTATACGGGATGTGCCCGTACTTCAAGGAGCAAATTCAATCCTCCCAGCAAATAGACCAGAATCAATTCAATCCGTGCGTCTCTGAAAGAGGAAGGAAGGACTGAAGAAGGGAGGAAAAACAAGCGGATAAATCACATTCTCCGCTGCTGTAGAATCCCAGAAGTACTAAACAATTCTAGTCAGCTACTTCCTCGCGTGAAAGGGGGAGCGACCCGGGTGCGGCGGGAGTCTTTTGTAAACAAAGGTATTTCGCCTGTGTTTTAAATGAATGGAGAGCAGATAGAAAGACCAGAATGGAGGGGGAGAGAAGTCAATGCCAAATGAGTTCGAGATAATTTATTCTGATAACAAAGCCTGGGCGTGAGTGGAGTACTTGGAGTGGAGCAAGAGTACGGGGTGAGTGGAGTGCAAGAGGAGCGCTTCGCCCTGTCATACTTCGCTTTTCGGTTTATCCGAACGATTTAATTTGAATCGGGCCTAAAACTTTTCTACTCAACTGGATCGCAACAAACTTTTCCACATTATTCCAGGCCTTCATGATGGATACCTTTTTTTACGTGATTTATTAAAGTGAGTAAAGTAAACAACCATTTCAGGTCGTATTTTCGCCCGACTGCCATTCCTGGCGTCGCGGACGTCATCAGCTGTCTCCCTAAGGGAAGATCAGAATTTGTTCTGATGATTTCGCTCATGGCTTCCCATTGGCCTCACCGCCCTGGATAGTGGCGAGGGGAACTGCAACCGGCTTACCTGAAAACATACTCCCGAGGCGAGCCTCGAACTCACGGCCCCGCAACCGATCCGAGTCTCGTCTCCAGAGACACATGTATATTTCATAGTTATTAACTTGTATTACTGAAGTATCCTTGGTTTATCATGACTGACGAGTGACACATGGATCGCAACAGACCTCCCTACGTGATTTATTATTGCAACTGAATATTGAAATACCATCCATCTAGCAATATTACACATCATTTTTACACTCCTTGAGAGCCCGTTTACAGTAAAACCCAGCCCCTTCTCATAACAGTATCTTCAACACTGAGTTATAATTGCACTTTATCAGCACTAAGTCCAGTGTTTTTTTCGCTTGAGTTTCATCTTCGTTGTCCAAAACGTAGAGCATTTCCGGGTTTCCATGATAGTGGAGGCGTCGTTCGTGCCTCCTTGGGTACCTTGCGATAACTTCGTGGACTGTTTTCATCCTCAAGTCTCGATGAATATCATCCAGCCCAGGCGGGAGGGGCGCGTGACGTCATAAACATTCGAACTTTGAAAAATCATAGAAAAAGATCTACTCAAACAAAAAGAGAACGGCGGGTGTCAAAATTCTCAAAATGAGGTCTACTTTCGATTAAAAATTAAAAAAAAATCAGGCGTACCGCCATTTTACAGGTCCATATAGCGCAAAGGATCTGCTTATAAATAAACAGTTTATTGTGGAGAGAGAGACGAGAATTCCTTCCCATCAACTAATATATCTTTCTGAATCTAATTTTAATTTCTTCGTTCTTCTTTTCTATGTGTTTTTCCACTTTAATTTGGTGTCGAAGGTCATACCCAAGTATATTATCATCAAATATAATATCTTAAATATATGTTTATTATACATATTTTACACAAGAATACACAAAGGAAGAAGAAAGATTAAGTTGATGTTTCGGCTACTTGCCTTTTTCAAAAAATTAAAAGAAATTTCATTCATTTCTTCTATTTTTTTTAAAAAGGCAAGTAGCCGAAATATCAACTTAATCTTTCTTCTTCCTTTGTGTATTCCTGTGTAAAATATAAATCTTCAGCAGAACCATTGAGGGGGAGCTCACACCTATTTATTATACATTATATACAAGTTTTGTTGATACCCGTTAATTAAATCGTATTCCACAGTTTCCAACGATTCCAAAGTACATTTCAACGTGATTATGTTATGATGATCCCGTTCGCTGTGAAAATCAAGAAGTATTTGGGCGTTTCCCCATTGGTGTTCGGAAATAGTTGATACAGGAAATACTGAACATTTTCAGAAAATCAAAAGAAAAACCTAATAAGTTTCCGTTGGTAAGGAGGATCTAAAATCTTTCATGTTTCCGACTCAGTAGGTATCCATTGATGGTACCTCTGTATAAATAGGTGACCTAGAAGAAAAAAATACCCAACAAATAAGAGGAAAACAAACCCAAATCAATATATTAGTATTATTCTGTTTCCATTATGAAGCAGATCATAGGCTCTAAGGCGTTTCATTCCACTAACAGACAAAAATCATCTTCGAGAAGAGATTAGCTGGCCTCCCGCTCTAAATATGGTCAACTTCCGGCCAATTTTCTTCGGTTACGTTGAGAGGTCCTGCATAATTATATTAAACTATACTCACTGACATCGCGAGCTCCGTAGCATCCGGGAACAGCGGCTTTGACGTTGAAGGGCAGTGGCGTGGGCGCATGTTCTCCGATGCAGTGGTAGAAAAGTCCTTGTCTCCAACCCAGAGCCATGAGCCAATCGTTGCTTACGAGCGCCAGCACCAGCAGGACGATGACCATGAACCCACAGATGAAGGCGATCACCTGAAGAAGCAAAAAATAACAATTTTGTTATCCTGGAGGTATGTAGAAGTAATCAGTCATTCTGAACAACTGAATGTGGCAGCAAAGAAATTTTACCACGTCGCTGTTCTCGATTTTAGAGAGCAACGACGGAAGAAATCCAAGGTCGGAAATGACCTACTCTTCCGAGTTTAAGCTAAGCTGGTTAGTGTAATTCAGTTGGGAAGAATCTGTCACAGTTCGTGTAGAATGTTGAGGATGTTTGGGCAACTGGTTCCCACTTCACCATCGTTGCACAGCTAACACTTCATTGGTTTATAATATTATCTAGTTGCTTTCAATTACACTAGATTACAAAATTATGGGGTGGTCTGGCTGCCGCGTTCTTTCACCACTTTTCTTAAGGTATTTGGTGCGCTGAATCCGAATCTGACGTTAGTTTTTTTTTGTGTTACCAACTATTACCAACTATTGATTCATCTGAGCCTTCATGAAACAGATTTACACTGTTAACTTTTCAGCAGTTTATTGTGTTTCGTTTGTAAAACTGAATTAAAATCACTTAACAAAACAAGAGATTCCCAATTGTGATTTACTCTCCCTATGAGTACCTACCTAGGTGACAAGTATAAAAAATGTAGAAGAAAGGAAAATCCATTTGAGGAAAACAGATTTAGGAACGCACATACTTATCTCGAAAAATTAATCAACGGTTTTTGTGAATTTTCATCTCAGTGACATGAAAACGCTCATTCCTTCGATATTAATGGGTTTAGGAGGCTGCGATTGGTCTCATTCTCCTCTGGGGTGTCCCCCCTACAAAGTAAAGACCCGAGAACATTTTTTTTAGCCTTAATTTGTTTTTCAAGTGGCAAAATGTAAGGGAAAACCCGAAGAAAAACGTTGAGAACCGGTGTTTTTTTATACGTTTTGTGGAAAATAGGGGGTTTACCACAACTTTACTTAAAAACTAAGTACATATTCGGATTCTACATGAAATTTCCAATAAGTCTGAGTACTTTTTGAGGAGATTTGAGCAAGATGAGTGCTCACTAAAAAATGGAGAAAAGTGAGAACTAGAAAAATCTTAAAACTAGCTATATCTTGAAAATCCGACATAAACAAAAAAAACTAACGTCGGATTCGGATTCAGCGCACCAAATACCTTAAGAAAAGTGGTGAAAGAACGAGGCAGCCAGACCACCCCTAAATTTTGTAATCTAGTGTTATTCATTGATCCATCATCATGGCAAGGTATGGTTGATTTGGAAAATGTAAGGCTTGTCAAATGTTACGGATACGGCATATTGAGGTACATATGGGAGAGAGAGGTACAGAAGGTCGGTGGTGCTTTTGCCATAGTAAAAGTGGCTATCTTCGTCACTTATTGAATGTGATGAAACGCTCTTGGAAAAGAATCATGCTTGTGAATTTAATATGAACGTTCGTTTCTACATCACACTGTGGAAAATGATAGTATGTGCCAGCATTTATGCCTGACAAACCAATCCCGAGGCTCAATTTTCAGAACTGAATAAACAACCTTTTATAGCTGTGTTGATAAATGTATCCAGTTCATGTCCAATGAATATAAAAAAAAAAAACCAATCGAGACCAAAGGCAATAAAGTGTGAGCGTGAATTACAGAGGATGGAAAAAACAGCTTTTTCTCATTGATAAACAAAATGAAAGCAACTGAGCGAAGTGAATGCGAGTTTCGACCGAGCGAAAAAAAGAACTCCGATGCAGCATTTTAGCTCAAATGCGACGTTCAGTATAATAATTCTCGAAGGTTGAATATTGTTGCGAAAACTGATTATAGAACAACCAAGGAGACCAATATGCTGTTGAATAGTGGTAATTGTGGTAGCCTAGTGAATAGTGCTTCCCTCACAGGGTGTACTCTATGAATTAGACATAATATTACACACGGTGGAAACCATTCAAGATGGATACTAAGATTATAAAAGATCGTTCAAGTTTTTGACCAGACCAGAGAGTTGAGAGTTTTTCTTTACAGGACCTAAACTCTCTAGCTTCTCTTCATGAGCTAGACCATAACTACGATTTGATGGTATCTACAATCGGAGACGGATCTTGATAAGTTCATTCTATGTACCTACTTATGAGGTTCCGTGAAGAAGGACGAGTTCCGTGAGGGTGGCTTCAGGATGAACAGGAGGGATCCACGCAGCTGATCTGTCTTCCAACCAACTTTTTATGTGATTCCCACGAGGATTGGTTCCGAAAAGGAACGGAAGAGAAATTCGCATCATCCCTCAAACTGATGATCTGAACCACTAACAGTCCCTTCCAGCCATTTTTCCTCATGAGAGGCTTTGTTCTCTGACATTGTGGTACCTACAAGTTGAGAAATTCGAGTTCGTGGATATGCTGCATACTATATGGATAGGTATTACTGTAGGAAAAATGGATGAACTGATAAATTTGCAAGAAGTTCTCCTTCAGAAGTCTACGATATAAGGAGACCGTTTTATTTCCGATGTACAGCTTCTTACAGAAAATCCATTCATTTCGCGTTTAATGATAACACCTATCCAGTACTACTCAAGTACTGCTCAAGTGCTACTCAAGTACTGTAGGAAAAATGGATGAACTGATAAATTTGCAAGAAGTTCTCTTACAGAAGTCTACGATATAAGGAGACCGTTTTATTTCCGATGTACAGCTTCTTACAGCAAATCCATTCATTTCGCGTTTAATGATAACACCTATCAAGTGCTTTGTCTGGAAAATGCTCCAAACTTGAAACCGCAAAGACGTTGTGGAATCGAAGGTCCATCATTGAGGGTAGAAATCGCTTTGCAGTTTTGAAATACGTTGACTGGAGACCTTTGTTCTCCGTCAAAAGCCACTTGAAATACCTTTGCAATACATACAAAAGTAGGCCAGCAAAAGATAATCATAGATTTGGCCAATAACTTGGTCGAATTCGAAAAACAGGAAGTTTGGAAACCCCCGTTAAGAGAGATGATATAAAACACGAAAAGTACATACGAAACAACTTACAAAGAAAAGTGAACAACTGAAGAAGGAACGGCGAGAGAGACGAACGACAGCAGAAGGTGAAATGGAAGAAGATGTAACTTTATATGGGTCAAGAAAAGTGAGGGAGAGATGAAGCAATCCGTCCTCGTTATTCCCGGCATGTCCTCACAATATGCTTCCTATCCAGGAAGACGGTCAACCTAATAGAACCTTTTTCCCGCAATCTTTTGACGGCGCTAGAAACAGCAGGTATTATAAATCCTTCTACGTCATGATCAATCACAAAGGACGTCACAATCGCGATGAGGACAATAAAGAGAGGCTATTACACCCATACAATTTTGAAACGCGTTCAGCGAGCATACAGTCAGTACCAAATATTGTTGCAGAAGAATGACCTTTCTTTTCAGATAGATAAAAATGTTGAAATACATAACTGGGACCGACTTCTTAAATGTGGTAATTATGGAAAAAGAATACTTCCTTGGAGAAAATGTACTATCACGCTGATATTCCGAGGCGTGGAAAAACATCTCTGAACATCAACTTACTTATTTGAATCGGGATTAAAGCAAGTTAATGACAAAGTGCTTGGAATGGGGGTCTCAGACGGACGCCGTTCGTTCATCGATCTGGATTAGCATTTCTATCAAGAACCAGCGCTCGAAGTTTAAGAGTTGTACTTAAATTTGAAATTTTCAAGGATTTTCGAAATTTATTAATGCATCTACCTAAGGAATTCTAAAACTGAATGATTGCCGGCGAAAAGTGGGAAAACCCGTTTATTCACTAGTTGAGAAGTTTGATTCCAAAAGGAAGTATATCCATTTTAGTCAAACGTGAGAAAAACGCGAAAAACAATAGCGACCTGAAAAACGTGCTACAAGCCAATGATGCTATTTTTTAATATTTCTAAACTATAATAAATATTATTGGAAAAAAAGGTGAGCTAGTTCAAAGTTTAAAATAATTTTGAACGAGATTTAAAATCTCAGATTTATGGAATGGGGACGCCGTTCGTTCATCGTTCTGGTTTAGTATTTCTCTCAAGAACCAGCGCTCAAAGTTTAAAAGTTGTACTTAAATTTGAAATTTTCCAGGATTTTCGAAATGGAAAAGTGGATAAAGTACTTTTTGGAATCAAACGAAGTAGATAAAGCACTTTTTGAAATCAAACGAAGTAAATGTAGTACTTCTTGAAACAAACGGATAAGAGACCGCCAATGTGCTGGATATAGTACCTTTTGAAATCAAAAGAAATAATCACTCTCGTTTTTCAAGGGAATAGATCATCTTTTGCTCCAAAACGATTGCATTTTTGTGAAGAACTGGAAGAACCGGGAAAGTGTTTACTCAATTTCGATAAAAATAGTCTTTAGTCTCTTTTGGAATCGAAGTCCCACTTTTCGCCGGCGATCATTGTTAGATGATTCCAGCGGCAATCTTTTAGTTTTTTAATCCCTACGTAGATACACTAATGAATTTCGAAAATCCTTGAAAATTTCAAATTTAAGTACAACTTTTAAACTTCGAGCTCCGGTTCTTGAGAGAAATACTAATCCGGAACGAGGAACGAACGGCGACCGACTAAGACCCAATCTGACTCACGGAGAGATGCAATCTGACTCTTGTAGTTTTAATAGTGTTTAGGGCAAATTCAAATATGATTGTATCCGTCCAATCGAGCATTTAAATAAGAATAGTTTAAATGAACGAACTTGAAATAGTTTATAGATTAAAAAAACCATCCCTCGAGCAGTATTCAGGTAGGTACCAAGGGCGTGAGCGGTATTAACACGGCAAGTATAACTCAAGCAGTAATAGACTTACTCTTCAAGTGCCCAACACTCTTAAAAGGCGGGAAGTGCGTTACCCTTTCAGACATACCACAATAATGACAATACGAAAGGAATTTTCGGGCCCTTCACAAAAACAACGTTGTTGAATCTATACTAAGGTCTAAATAAACAAGCTGGAATCAAAGGTTGATGTTCCATTCATTCCCTAAGCTATTAGTAACTCCCACCCACCTACCTCTAATGATAAAACTTTTCATCCCTTCTACTGCCTAATGGAATAACTCGGGAACGATCTCATTAAATTGACTTATTGATGGAATTGAAACGGAGTTGGAAAAGGGACGGAAGAAAAGGAAAACACTTCTCCTTTGACTCTTTTCTCCCAAGAGCTTCAATCTGAAGAACAAATTGACTTTCGGGTTCATAATTTCGTATTCTGCCTTTTTTCCGTTGAGCCGAGCAATTCTATTTACCGTCCATTATCTGCCAGTGCAATCGGATCCGAAGAATAGGTATTCGAAGAGTTAAATCGAAGAGATGAGTGTACATCTACCATTCCGTATGTGTAATAACTTTGCCATCCCAGTTAACGATATTTTTTTTAGAAGAATGATAACGCTTTTGAAGACCAAGTTGCGCACAATTGCGAACGGTTAATCACTGCTCGCACTGTTCCTAAATGCACTACTCCCAGCTGTTCAAGAGTTGATCACAATATTTAAAAAAAATTGCATACGGCTCACAAAAAAATGTGACTTCTATGATTCCGGGTAGTCGCTTTGCTCGCGTGGGTGGTTTGTACAGACATCTGAGTTGAACATAAAGATTTAGAAATTGAGCACCGATGACACCACCTGCTATCTGAATACAACCAAATAAATCTCGGACGATTCAACCAGTTTGGTGTGTACAGTAAACCCGATTTTTCAGTCAATCCTACCGATTTTCGTCAGTTGCCCCAACCACTGTCGTGAAGCATGGACGAAGCGGTAATACATTTTCTGACGGAAAGCTCTGTTTTGAGGTACCTATAATTAGTTGAGCGTAAGAAATGGGTGAACAATATTTTCATGGAAAGGGAATCACCTGGCGAGTTTCAAACTTCGTTGCCCAAATTTTTCCAACAACCCATCAAGTTTCTTGAGTATTCTCAGATGACTCCAGAATCGTTTTTTAACATTCTGAGCTCCTGGTAACCTCGAAGTTGAAATTTCAGTAATTTTTGGGAAGTAGTTGGTGAAAGTAATTGCAACGACAAATAGTTAAGTACCAACTAGTTGTTAGTCGATAATTACCCACGAGGAACTAATTTTTCTCCAATTTGTAGTAAGTAGGTAATTGCTAAATGTAACCTGCTGAGCTCCTGGTAACCACGAAGTGGAAATTTCAGAAATTTTTGGGAAGTAGTTGGTGAAAGTAATTGCAACGACAAATAGTTAAGTACCAACTAGTTGTTAGTCGATAATTACCCATGAGTAACTAATTTTTCTCCAATTTGTAGTAGATAATTGCTACATGTAACTACTAACTACTAGTTAAGTACTTACTTACTAAGTTAAGTACTAGTTAAGTACTAGTAGGTACTTACTTGTCTTTTAATGGGGGGCACCTGATTTAAAAAAAAAAAAATTTAATCGAAAGTAGACCTCATCCTGAGAATTTTGACACCAGCCGTTCTCTTTTTGGATGAGTGGATCTTTTTCTATGATTTTTCAAAATTTCGAATGTTTATGACGTCACGCGCCCTTCTCGCCAGGGCGGGACCCCTCAGCCCACTGTGACGTCATAAACATTCGAAACTTTGAAAAATCATAGAAAAAGGTCTTCTCACGCTGGAAGGTCGCGGTTGGTGTCAAAATTCTCAGACTGAGGTCTAGTTTGATTAAAAATAACAATAAATCACAAGGGGAAACAATGGGTGACTCATCCACTGCAACTCGCCCCTGAGGCGTTCTGATGCAGATGAGGCGTTCTGGGAAGTGCTCCCTCATAACAGCCATCGATGTTATTGCGATGTGCTGTCCGTCGTGTTTTAACTAAATATCCCAAAAACAAAAAAAAAAAAAAAAAAAAAATCCTATAGCACCCAATAACATCAAGACGGTTGTTTTGAGGGAGCACTACACAGAACGCCTCATCTTAATCAGGGGCGATTTGCAATGGCTGGATCTTCCAATTCGTTCCCATGTGAATTTTGCTAAGGGTTTTTTGAAATCCCGTGTTTATGTGAACCGTCCGAAGAAGAAGTGAACCTCTAAGATTTAAAGAACGGATTCTGGTAGGGATTTCCAACTTTAAGCCTGCTATGCTTGAAAGAATGAACTCAAACAAACAACAGGAGACAAACCCCAGGGCCAGGAATCAATATATTTAACAAATTGAGAAAAGGGGACGTCACCTAAGTGATTTTATCTTCAAAATTATGTAAAACAAAACTTTAGTAGTGTACCTACATGGTAAAAACCAAATTACAAACTTTCTGATTCATACGATGAGTTTTATTCAGTTTTGAAAAAAGGAAGTTAAGTTGCCACAACCTGTACTACCCAGTTCTGCTTGGTGTAACGGCTACATAAATGAGGTAGGCCATTTCTGGCCTTTCTGCCGAAATCTATAGTAATATATAAATCTCATAGTCTGCTCAACCACGACCCACAGCTCGATAATCGCCAAAAGAAAAAGTTCCATACTTGTGCGTTGCAGGTACCCAAGTGTGACTTACACACAGTTAAGATGACGAAATTTGGTTTGGTTCAATTCAGCATAACCAACACTCCTACAAGTTCTCTAACGCGTAACCGGTTAGTTTATGGATAATTAATTGTGATTATCCTTAAATATTCAAATGCGCATTGTTTGAAGCTATGATTCATCTATGATGATACATAGAATGGAGGGATACAACTTAAATGAGCCCAAATATTGTCAGATACGAGTTTGTTTTAGCGGAGAGGGCCTGATTATATGAGTAGGCTCTTGCGAGCGGCAATATAACACGGAGATTGGGCGGCTTTGAGACAATTCCGCAGGGTAGGGGAAACAGAGGGGGTCCCCAATCATAAATATGAGAACGAGGTCACGTAGTTTCCGAGGGCGAAAAGTTCCGGGCAAATAAGGAGGTCGGAGAGGCGAGGTTTAGACCCACTGGGAGATTAAGTAGGTAAATCATTTCTATCCCGGGGTTAATCTCGATATTAATACGTCGGCGAACTTTTGAGTAGGATTTCGAGCAGAAAAACATGACTTACGAGTTCCAATCATGAACCATGGATCTCGCAGACATTAAATTCCTAGTTAAGGAGGTCATTTAAAAGGTAAGCCATCCTCAGAGACGGTGCTGTAGAAAAAGAATTGCTCACTTGAATGAGAAACGATTGCGTGATTCGTGCAGCAGCTCGTTCTATCAAAACGTCCCAGAGCACGAATTCCACGCCTCGATCTTTTCACCTGCCATATAATCTTTAAGGAAGGGTTGTTGGATAAGTCATTTTACTATGTTCTAGTGAGTCGGACATTTTGCTTCCGAGTCTTCCAAGGTACCGGAATCTTTGTTTTCACTTTTCAAGGTTGAAAAGAAAATCAAAAATCTACAAAATCAAAATTTCTTCTTGCGTTTACGTTTCACTCCTTCCTGAACAATTTTGGAACAATACGTGTCTGTCTGTCTGTCATAAAATCCTTGTAACGGGCAGAACTGAACGAAGCTATAGTCCGATTTCGATGAAATTTTCAGGAATTGTGCTGGTTGGCGTGCAGTCGGTCTCCTATGAAAATCATCACCCCCAAACTGATTGTAGGTGCTGCGCATGCGCAACCGTGTATTTCCTTGTAACCGCCATAAGTTCTACATTTCCAATCTGATTTTGATAGAATTTCCAGGATTATGCGGATTGGGGTGTAGATGGCCCCCTATGGAAATCAGGGCTCCCAAATTCACAGCAGCCTCTGCGTATGCGCAAACGTAAAATTCTTGTAACAGCTATAACACGTACATTTTTCATCAGAATTTGATGCCATTTTTCAGGATTGATCTGATTGGCGTGCAGATGAAAATCAACGCCCCGAAACTGATGGTAGCCACTACGCATGCGCAGACGTGAACGTTCTTGAAACAGCCATAACTTCTAAATTTTCCACCGATTTTGAAGACATTTTCTGGGATCATGCGGATTGGGTTGTAGATGGTCCCATATGGAAATCAGGGCTCCCAAATTGACAGCAGCCTCTGCGCATGCGCAAACGTAAAATTCTTGTAACAGCTATAACACGTACATTTTTCATCAGAATTTGATGCCATTTTTCAGGATTGATCTGATTGGCGTGCAGATGAAAATCAACGCCCCGAAACTGATGGTAGCCACTACGCATGCGCAGACGTGAACGTTCTTGAAACAGCCATAACTTCTAAATTTTCCACCGATTTTGAAGACATTTTCCGGGATCATGCGGATTGGGTTGTAGATGGTCCCATATGGAAATCAGGGCTCCCAAATTGACAGCAGCCTCTGCGCATGCGCAAACGTAAAATTCTTGTAACAGCTATAACACGTACATTTTTCATCAGAATTTGATGCCATTTTTCAGGATTGATCTGATTGGCGTGCAGATGAAAATCAACGCCCCGAAACTGATGGTAGCCACTGCGCATGCGCAGACGTGAACGTTCTTGAAACAGCCATAACTTCTAAATTTTCCACCGATTTTGAAGACATTTTCTGGGATCATGCGGATTGGGTTGTAGATGGTCCCCTTAGGAAATCAGGGCTCCCAAATTGACAGCAGCCTCTGCGCATGCGCAAACGTAAAATTCTTGTAACAGCTATAACACGTACATTTTTCATCCGAATTTGATGACATTTTTCAGGTTTGTTCTAATTGGCGTGCAGAAATTCCCTGTAAAAAACCAACGACTCGAAACTATTAGTAGCCACTGCGCATGCGCAAACATGAATTTCCTTGAAACAGCCATAACTTCTAAATTTTCCAATCCGATTTCGAAGAAATTTTCAGGGATTATGCGGATTGGGTTGTAGAGGGTCGCGTAATACGGTAGTGCAAGGTACTTAATGATTGATGTTTTGAGATAAACTACTATGCATTGGATCATCTATACTTCTCGGGTTATGGATACGAGGGAGCTATGTGCCACACCAACTTTGCAGACGTTTTTCCTTGGTTCATTTCAACTGTCCAGAGCATTCGACTGAAGAGATGGACACGTCATTTTCTTTGATTCATAAATTATGAATACTCAAAAATTGTATATATTTTTAGAGAGGGATGTGTTACCTATTATTTATCTAACCTATATTACTTTGACGATGGAAGTTTACTCAACCTCATCCAAATATTCTTCTTCTTGATAACGTCATCAATCCTTTTGCTTATTCGAATTTTATAAATAACCAACTGCGAACCAACGTTATTTGTTTTGATCCATCAGCTGAGTCTATATTGTACAAATGAATTTCTTTGAAACGGCTTTATGATTCTGTTACCAGGCACAAAGTTAATTAGCGAGCTCGTTAGCCTTTTGTTGCGGGTGTCTCGGTGAGAAGGAGTTCCCGGCGTCGAATGAAACTTGGGGAAACTGGAAAGGGTTTTCTCAAAGTACCTTCCTTCCCGTGTCCCTCCTCTATCCGAGTTAGGGGTAAGAGAAACTCGAAGTGGTTATAGTGTCTCCATATTCAAGGGACTAATTCGGGGCAACGTCTTTATTAAGCTACTACCCCTCTTGCCACTTTGGTAAGTAGAACGGGCAGGAGAGGAGCCCCCGCTACTTGATTCATCAACTCCTGGAGAACTCCTTCCACAAACTTAATTGTCGCAGAGTACTTGGAAGGCTTCTGAATTCACCTAATTTGGGAATGATATCCCGCCAACCGCTAGCGTGCTTATTCTCATTTCGATTTACCAAAGTTTTCTCGACGATCCCTTTTCTTGATGATGTAACCACATGTCTTGTGGTTTGCGAAGAAGCATAATATATACGAGGAGCTTCAAACAGAAAGTGATGATAGGAACATCATAATCACATCTTAATCTCTTACAATCTCTAGTATTGTTGAGAATTTTCTATATCGTGAAGAATTTAAACAATGATCCGATTCATACTAAGCTTTTATGAAAGTAAGGATTGGAAAAGAGAGAAAACGAACAAGGGTTTCTGTTACGGAATACCTCGAAGATGAAATGATGATACCGGAGCGGCTCACCTCCAGGTACAACACACTAGTTGATCCTTAGATCCACTAGATGGCACTGAAGTCCATCTCTTTCCCTTGTATGAACATGACAAATCTGAAACCTCAGAAACACAACAAGAGCCACTGACCAGGTGACAAACGCTTTATCACGCCTTCTTCTATACCAGACCAACAAAAAGAATTCCATATAAATAGATGCTGCCAGCCTTCAATTCAAGAAGATCGATACTCTTTGATTTACAATGGCTAGTTTCTCTCAATCTTCCCTAGCTTGGAGTGAATGTTTTCGAATAATCATTGTATTCCTTAAACACAAGTTACGCTGACGGTTTACAGGTTGTCACAAATTACCCTGAACGAATTACGAACTTATTTTCACGCATTCAAGCATTCAAAGAGGCCTATTCGGAGCTGCCAATAATAACAACTGTCAATAACTACTGAGAACTTTTCCTCGTTTCCTCAGCCTAGAGGTATTGAAAAATGAATGAATCGACAGAAAACGAATAATTAGAGCAGGTAACCAACTTTCCCTTTGCTCTAAGCGGTATATGGCTAAGATCATGAATGAGTGCTTTTTATCTGATTGAACCCAGACTATCATTTATAACAAAATTCTCCACGAAACGTTTCCTAGGTCACTCTCACAATATTTATACTAACTCGGAGTAAAACGAAGAAAATTAAATTCACTCATACGCGTAAAGAAGGGAGAAGAGATCATTTAGTTGGTCGAGTAACACCTTAAATGAGAGAAAATAACTCGGTCTGGAGGCGGGTCTCTGACGTGCAACAATTCTCAGCACGCTGCCTCCATTACTGCACCCCCATCACCGACGAAGGCAAGCGGCTTCAATTCCACGACAGAACTGAAGAGGGGAAGCCAGGGGATGCTGGGATGGACCAAGCAATTTACTGTGGACCAACCCTCGGGCACCCACCATGGGTCCATGATTACGAGCCTCAGGGACGTCTAAATTAGATCTGGAAAGTTCAACTTTTTTGCTTCATCAGATAGTGTAATCAAGTTAGCAGAATGATGTTACTCGCGAATTCATCGCTACCACTGAGAGAATTATTTGACTACACCAAAAAGCGTTGGTATGGCGCTTAGCTCCCACTATTACGCGATTGCACGAATAACCCAAACATAAATCTGGATGGAATGGGACGGAGCAATAATAAATTCCCTGATTTAAAACATGATTTTCACGATTCAGAATTAACTTGCAGAACTATCTAACTAAAAATAACCTTGGATTAACGCTCGAATTTTGCACGAAAAAATTGATACTGCAAGATATAGATAGACAGACTCGGTACCAACATTTTTCAGAAAGCTCAACGTGAAATGAGAATGAACATCTTTGATCATGAAGATCCCAGAAAAAATCTTTTTGACCTGCATTATGATTAAGAGGCTTTCCGAAATGTCTGATTTTAAACTTCAAGAGAAACTTGGAATGAAACGTTTTCCGGAGTTTTATACTAATTTATTCCTCCTTCCAAAAACATAGTTTTTTAGTCGAAAAACTTCTTGAATGTTCGCCAGAGATGAATTGATTATAACATTATGATAACTTCCTTATTATGAGACCATATTCATTCATGGACTGGTTTATGATTCTACGTATTAGTGATATTATTCAATTCAAGCAGTTTTCGTTAACTAATTGAGACCAACATGTTTTGCAGTGTTTCACGAGTGATATCTACGTTGTGTTTCTGATCGTGGAAAAACTTTCTTTTTCACTCCGAAGGGTTGCACTCCCGAAGTAGGTCATGATAGCTTCTCCTACGAAAGGGTCGGCCTGGTTCACGTGTAAGGTTGCCTCCAGCCCCTTATCGATTGAGGAGGGTAGCTTACGCTCTGTACTTCTAATCTTTATTGCCAAATAGATGGTAATTTGCTATCGGAATGAGGAATTTCACCGAATTCTGTTTGCATTTTTCCTGAATAGTTAATGATGTGGGATATATGAAAATCGGGTTGATTTTGGAAAAAAAGTCCCCTGTTATTTCTGGGTGACATTCAAAATTTATCATTTCAAAAAATAACCGGGAAAACGGACCTTTTCAACGTGAAGCGGGAACGCTCGCTGATAGGCTGTTCGGATCGCCGTTCCCTCCCCATGTTGCCCGACGGAACAACGAAATCGTGTTATCTAAGAGGAAAGTTATCAAACAAGAACAGGGGGAACCTATTTTTTCTCCTCAGTTCTTCGATTTCGATCATTACTGGTTTTGTGAAATGTTGCCTCCGAGGACTATACTTCACGATCTCAGCGCTTCAAGCGGCTGTACATGAACTATTTCCGGTTGACGTCATCCTCCCGGTTTTTTTGAACGTTCATATTTCCTACACTGTGTTGTTTATTCGTAAATTAGGAATTATGGGCTGAAAGTTTGCCGTAGGGGTTTTTCGAGGTGCTAAATCCGATTTTGGGGTCAAAAATCGGAAATTCCGACATGGTGAAATTCCTCATTGCCTTTCTACTCTACTTATTATGAACTGAACTGTTGTACCGCAATGATTTTTTCGCAGTAGGTATGTTGGATTGTAGTCACGAAAGAGGAAGATAGTTGCGAAAGGATTCGCAATTGTATTAGTTTTCGGCATCAGAGTAAAATTTTTTGAAGGTACCGTAAATCAGACATAAAAACTACAACACTTAGGTAATTACTTCAAAAATAAGTTGAACAAAAAGAGGAATTTTCACGTTCACTTTAAGAACAAACTGAGTAAAGGCAAGAGTTCCCAAACTCCAGAAAGATAAGAGTAAAGAAAAGAAAACTAGGGAAACTCTGGCCACTATACATCTGACACAACAGTGAAACTCATTATGAAAAACCGAGTTATGTAGGGTCAATTTGGATTATGAAAATAGCTACGGAAAAAGCACTAAAAGGATTGAAGGCTTCGAGATCAAATTCATTCACTTGGTTCTTTGCCGGGAGGCGTAAACTCAATTTACTACCTTCCAATCCCAAAGAGGATTTGAATTGAAACCAGAGCACAAAAGGGAAAATGTGTTTGTGAGCTCTCGTCTGTTAAGTGATAACGGAATTAGTACAGAACGAAAGAGAAAGGGTGGCAGAGAGAGATAGAAACAAAGAGAATAGAAAACAGAGTGGTAATCCGAAGGAAAAAAGTCTTTTTTTTTCTATGAGAATTAACGAGTCACCCCTTTGAAACTACAGTTTGCACTGAGAGGACCGAAGCGCCGATATAATAATAATACACGAGGTGTTTTTGAGACAGGAAAACAAATATCTATTTATATATATCTATTTTTGAGACAGGAAAACAAATATCTATCAAGTGGGTGTGACCTTGGCTTCCTTGTATCTTTGACAGGATGGTAAAGCAATTCCACTCATATCGCTCGCTCATCCAAGTGGGTGTTGATCACTGGACTTTCTCGTCCTCATGGTTTGATACACGGGATTGTAGTCTCACGGGATTGTAGTCTCGCTGGATTGTGATCGGATTGCGAAAAATCAACATGATTGAGAATTATTTCAACAATGGTTTCGATCTTTAAGACTAATTCAGGCACAATAAGACCGCTTTGTAATTCATAAGCAACAATCTGAAACCAACTCCAATTACCCTCCACATTTGAGATAAATAGAGAGATTACATCGTGAGAAATCAATTGTTATTGTGTTTGAGAGAACGATAGATGCGACAGTCGCAGTCATAGATGCATCTTTGCAGTCACTGCAAACCCATCGGGGACCATTTAGAGCCTGACTGAAGGCGTTAGCCTCGATATGCCTTCGAAATTGGAGTCTCTGCGCTAAGTTTCGCCGGGGATAAGAAATGTGACAGAATCATCTTGGTGTCTACTCCCAAAATCCGAATTCAAAATCAAATTCGACTCAAGCACTAATGAATCGCCCAAATTCCTATTAAATGCAGAACGAATTTGGGAATTCGGAAAACCCAAAATTTTTGTATACTTTTTTGGAAGCAAAAAATAAATTGATAGAAACTCAGCTTTCTTACACTAAAAAATCTAAATGTAAGCCTGAACAGCTTGTAAATACAGTACCGAAGTATTTATTTTGTGAAAACTCTATCAAAAGTATGTCTCGTTCTAACTATATTATGACTGTCAATATTACCTCGTTTCCAAAAAAAAAATCTAGTTTTACTTACTATTCAACAGTGCTCTTGTATTGTGCAGTAAACGAGTTTCGGTATTATATTTTTTCTATTAATTTACTACGTCCAGCAGAAATAAATATTCAGGTTTCATAGGTCAAAAGTGCAACCCTCAGGCTAAGGAGCTTTATCTTTTCAGAATAATTTATTTTTCTCTCCTTGAGTTCTCAAACCCCTCATTTTCTTTTCATTATATGAAAATTAAAGCCGCCCCTTCAAGTCAGGGGGAAAAGGTAGCTTTTTATGAGAAGGAAAAGCAATTATCAAATATTGCGGCCCATTGAAACAGCGGGGGATTAGCTTTCCAACTTTCGTGATTTCTTCTTTGCCTTTGGAAATCACGTTTTAAAATCTATTCGTTTTATAATTTTGAAAAATCCCGAGTTAAAATACCTTGTATGTTGATTAAACTAACTTCTATACCACATTTTGGTTGGTCAACCATGCGAGGCGGTAGTCTATCAAGTTGTACAATGTAGAAAACGAAACGAAGGAAACGAATTCCTCAACTTTAGCCGTTTTCGGATCCCTTCTTGTTGGTACAGAGAGAACTCTTGGGCACTCCTTGGAAGTGATTGCGAGGAAATTAAGTCAACTGGGTGAAAATTGTCAGTGTTGAGCTTCAATATCCTCCTAGCAAATTCTATTATTACAAAAATTAGTGAGATTCCCCAAAACAACTTTCCGCGCGAAAAGGTGGCAAGCAGAAAATATGAGGTAGTGTTATTGATTTTAAGTTTTAACTATCTTATTTTGGTAGGTGCAACAAAACCACGCTGATTTCACGGTTTCTCCTCGAAAGTAGAAATCATTCAAAATCAGGGTTTCAATTAAACCCCACCAGAATACTAGGGTGGATAAAGATAGAGGAGGGTTAGGTTGGTATAATATAAATACCACGCAGCACCTTTACGAGAGAGTAAAACCAACATACATAGGTAATCTCTATTATGTTTCGATATCGACGAGTAGTTGACACCATGTTAGTCCTAATTTTTTCTTTAACCTTTCGGTACCCGCGCCATTTCGCTTTTCAATTCACACCGCGTGGCGGCATCCATGCCGCCCATGAAAATGAAGTTTTAACTGCCCAAAATCATTATTGTAAAGGTTGTTATCAGCTGTGTCAATATGCTAGGTAAACCACCTGAACAAAACTTACTATAATTTTATAGTTTGTATGCTCATAAACCAAATAAATAGGAACCTACCTAAAATCATAAACAGCCAACTTTTTCCAATGAAATCGACATGATTGTTTCCTCAACCAAATTATCGTTATCGCAGTACAGGTGGGTTCTATATTCATTAGCGCTCCCAGGGAGGGAGGAGGGAGCATGTAAAAAAAGCCAATCAATTTTTTTATTCAAGAACTACTGCGCACTAGCCAGATTGCAACTGATGACGCTGGCGCGACGTTTGACTCGGCAAGGTGAAACCAGCGTGATTTCTGGATAAATATGGTAACTAACAAATAGCAGTAGATCCCGCCGTCCGGGAATCAAGAATGTGCGCGTAAATACGAAAACTAAGGTCGAGGCGGCACGGGTGCCGCCTACGCGTGTACAATAATGAACTAGGTATTAGAAAATTTTAATCCCTTCTCAAAATATGATGGATTACATTGCAAGGTAGACGTAGAATCCAAAAATCGAATAAACATTTTTCGTCCGTCTGCCAGTTCCCGTTGACCAACTGTGATTAAATTCGGTATATCTGCCCCATTTGGGGTCTAGTTGTGACTTTGGTTAGTTGCAGTCACATCTAAGGGGTAGAAAGTTGGGGTAAATATTTTCAGGTAATTTGTTGGTTTTTGTTTCAAGGTACGTAGAATCCAAAAATCGAATAAAACATTTTCCGTCCGTCCGCCGTAAGCACACTTTCCTTAAATACTATGGTTGATGTCAGTCAATTCTAAAAGTTGAAAAATAAAGAATAAAATTTTCAAAAACGCTCTAGCTCAAAATTATCAGTATAAAGGTATTGTTTTTTCATCAATTTAAAATAGTATTGAATTTTTAGAAGCGAATGAGACCACCCAGAGCACTGTAGGACCAACCGTTCGCTCCCCATGAGAACTTAAGGGTTGGGCTTATGAAAAACCAGAAACACGAGTGTGAATCTCAAAGGTGATCTAATCTCCGTTCAAATTTTAGCTGATCAAAATCCAATCGTTGTTCGTTTCTTCAAGTTGTACTCAGTTTTGCGTCCTTAGCTACGAGTGCACATTTCCTAATAATTCCCTTTCACACCCCCTATTTCTTCCAACCGCAACTCCCTATTTCTTCGAATTGAGTGTGAAGCGTTCAGTTCTTCAAAATAAACTTGATTTTGAAGTAAGTATGTAGTACCTATGGTTGGTAGATAGTGGGAATGGCTAGCCGTGTTCTTTGCAGGCGATTGATCAATACAGAAAAATAATAAACCTAGAGTTCTGTAGGGCTGAGAGTTCGCTAATGAAGATAATTAATGTTCCATGGCTTTTTTCACCAATTTAATATAGTGTTCACATTTTAGATACAAGATGACTCACACAGTTTTTGTTAAAGGGCATTCAGGGAAACCATTTCCTGGGTCCTGAAGAAACCACCTTCCTCATTTGGCACTCTCATCTCATCTCATATTTGTACGTTATTGCTCCATCCAATTTGAATATCATAAAATCGTAAGCTCAACTTTCGTAGTACAGACTACAGATGTCTCTACGATGAATCGAAATTGATAACCCTAAGAATATCGTCTATCCTTCATACATTCAGAAGGCTTCATTATGAATGGAATCGATGTATGAATATTCAGAGGAATAAGGAATTCGGTGGCGATGTTTAGCAATGTAGATGCATTCGTTAACAGATGTCGAGAGGAAGGAACCAACGTATTTGCATATACGTTCCTCTGTAACACCAAGCCGAGTGAAACATCTGCCGCAAATACGACTGTAGGAGTTCAGAGGCCATCAGAAGTTGACCGGGACTTCCCCATAAAAAAAAAGTTGGGCGGTCGATCGCGATTGAAGGAACTCTGGTCGGGGGAATCGAGATATATATACAAATGAAAAAGGTAACCGCTTTTCCCGTTTCTTTCTTGTTCAACTCATGTTCCGGGTACCAAGATATCAAGGGCTCCAAAAACCCTACGTTTTTTGTTCGGGTAAGAGGGATTGGCGGAGGGGAAGGTCGGAGAGTTTTCCGGGGAGACCGAAACGACTTCGTATTAGGATTAATACAGAGGGAAGGGATTGCAGATCGAAGGAAGTTCGTGTCCCACTGGGTCACACCTCAAGAGAAGCGTTCTGAGAACACTGCTTTGCTTACGATACGTGTAGAAATAGAATGTTGTTTCGGGAGTTAGAAACTGGTCTAAAAACGTCTACAAAGAACATAGCTTTGTAGACTTTTATTACATAGGTACCTACTTCACAATCAACTTTATTTGGAAGAAATAAAAGCTTCAAAGTCAGTTCGAAGAAATCAAGAGTTGTGGGGGGACATTTGATTACTTGTTGCTAAGGAGGCAAAACAGTACAACCAACTTTTGTGATTCACACTCGTGTTTATGAATTATCAAAAGTCCAACCTTCAAGTTATCATAAGGAGAGAGCAGTTGGTCCTACAGAGCTCTGGGTGGTCTCATTTGATTCTAAAAATGCAATACTATTTTAAATATTGATAAAAAAAAACCTTTATATCAAAATGTTTTGAGCTAGGGCGTTTTCAAAATTTCAAACCTTACGAGTCACTGACATCAACCAAAAGCTTCGGGGCACAACTAGACTCCAAATGGAGCCTATATACCTACCAAGATTCATCAAAATCGGTCCACAGGAACAAAGGAAATGCCGTGGACGGACGGCAACATTTTTATTAGATTTTCGGATTTTAAGTACCTTGAAATGTATACCAACAAATTTAGAGGGAGGGGGTGTGTGTGACAATTTTGGTTTATCGGTTGAATCAAAAGTTGATCAAATCATTATTGAAAATAATAAACCAAAATTACGGCTATTCAGATAGGGAAAATATTTCAAAGTATTAAGCTATGGTTCAGAACGGTATCCTTTCTATTACTTCACACCTACGCATTGCAAGTACGCAAACTTCCAAAATACTCTTGGAGTTATGAGGATAAAATCACCCAAAAACAATGCCAATTATTACACAAAGGTTAATTTTTTTCTGTCTGATCAACTTTCTTATTAGGAAGTACCTATCAGCAATAACATCGTTATCCGAGAGAAATGAATTATGTGAGCACATACCGTGTTCCGGATTAAGAAATGTGAACTGAAACCTCCTAATGATGACCGCTAGGTTCGCCACTTGTACTCGTATTTCAAATTAATTCCACAATCTACCTTCATCAAGTACTACAGGGAACAGACGGTACCTAGATTCTACTGAGCTCTCGGAGGTCTCATTAGTTGGTAAAGAGGAAACAAAAACTCCAGCTAGCCAACAACATATTGATTTATATGTTTGGACAAAAAACCTTGAAAAATCGAGGTTAGGTGTTAGCTAACTCGCACTAATCTCATTCGATGCAGAGCTTCAAATTCATCAACTTCTCGGTCGTACATACACAATTTTGAGCAGTGCCTCTAGTTTAACATGTAGTTCTATGTATTTTGATGAAGGTAGAGCTGCATTTACTACTGAAAATTTTATATTCAGAAACAGCTAAAATGTTTAGTCAGCAATGCTTGAAAAATAATTTTGTCCATCAGTTGACCACCATTTGGCACAGTGAGACACCCAGGACGTACGTAAGTAGACAGCAAAAAGTAACGGAGACAACTTCGGTAACTGTCTATAGGATTTCGAGCGAAAATCGTTCGCGCGAATTCATTCGGTACATATTTTCCTCACGAATAAATTCGCCCATAAACGCATTTATTGAATGGCCTGCCGTAGTCTACATCACGTGAAAGTAACTAGAACTTTCACCTCTCTCAGGGACGTTCGTGCTTGTTTGTGCTTTCCACCCGTTAAACTATGGCAAGGACGCATTCTTTGAGAGACAATTCATTAGATATCCCTCCAGCCATTATTATTCTTGCAAGTTTTCTTCCAAGATTTTTTCTTCGCCCCCACCTTCTCCCTTCTTTCTTGTTTGTTACCGAACAAAGTATGTAAAGTATCTACAAAATTTCGAGAAAACGGCGTAGCTGGCTTGTTCCTTTTTGAAATATTAGACAAGCGGTGTAATTAGTTGGATGGACGTTGGATTTATGTCTAGCAACTCTCAGGCCTTCCAGCCCCTCAAGCTTGCCATTTGCTTCGCAAGAAGTTAACAGGACCTGAAAAGTTTTATCATTACCCCGGCTGGCTCGAGCGAAATAATCTTAGTTTGCACCACCACCCTCCAGTCGTGGTTAACTTGCAGGAAAATTGAGGGAAACGCCCGGAGTTTCTGACGAAGGAAAATGTAAAAGAGTGTGACGCTGTAGAAGGAGGTGGAGGATTGTATTATACAATAAATAATTTACATCAAAACTTCGAAATTAATTGTTTTACAGAAATCACAGGAGAGGGAAACAACTGACAACCAGCCATACGATAGATGAAATTTAATAGGTTTCAGCGGCAAATGAGGCGGCCGTTCAAAAGTTCAATACTAAGTACAAAGCACAAATTACCTTTGATATAAATTAACAAGCTCTGAGGAAAATGTCTAATTCATATTGCGGAATATGAGCTAATCAGGACTTTATTGCCTTATAACTCTTGACTTTATGAGAAAGAACGCCAGAATCTTATGGTTTTACGTAATAAACAAAGGGTAATTCACAACCTGAAGTTTAAGTAACATAGCAACAGTATCGCCGTAAGAAATGCTTCAAAGATCCGTTTTTCCAACACCCTGGACTCGACTTTAGGTGTTGGGTATCGTTGAACATGAACTGTGAAACGCTATTCTTTCATTTTGCTATAGGAGGGTAATTCGCAGGGAGTTTGAGTGAAAGTAAACTTGCTACTCTTCTCCCTGAGTGACGTCTGCGGAAATGAACAATACTAAATAATGTTTTTTAAACAGGAATAATGTCTCAACGAAAAACGCTGCAAATTATTACACAAAGGTTTATTATTTTTCTACATAGATCACTCGTCTGCAAAGAACACGGCTTCGCCATTGCCACCATCTGCCAACCAGAAATACTATCTACCTACCACATACCTACCTCACACTCAGTACGAAGAAACAGACAGTTGAGGTTGCCCTAATTATTAGGAAATTCGATTACTGGTTGCTAAAGAATCAAAACTGAGTACAACTCGAAGAAACGAACAACGATCGCATTATGGTCTGCTAAAATTTTAACGGAGATTTGGCCTCTATCTAAACTAGCGATTAGCTCGTGTTTCTGATTTATCGTAAGTACGACCCTTAAGTTCTCATAGGGAGTGAGCGGTTGGTCCTACAGAGCTCTGGGTGGTCTCTAAAAATTCTAAAAATCCAATACTATTTAAAATTGGTGAAAAAACAATACCTTTATGTTGAACGTTTTTGAGCTAGGGCGTTTTGAAAATTTTAACCCTTAATTTTCATCCCTTAGAAGTGGCTGACATCAACCAAAAGCTTCGGAGCACAATTAGACCCCAAATGGAGCCCATATACCAAATTTCGTCAAAATGGCAACTAAGAAAAGTGCCGCGTACGGCGGACGGACGGCCAAATTTTTATTCGATTTTCGGATTCTACGTTCCTTGGAACGTAAACCATCAATGAGGGGGGTTAAACTTTTTTTTCTTGGTCAATTCCAATGGTTAATTATTGTACATAATAAAAAAAAGGTCTCATATCAGCTCACTCTACCCTTTTGGTGACGTAAAATGGGTATCCGTCTTCAGAAGTGGAATAGCCTGTCGCTACGTTCTTGCACATTTATTGAAGTCAATATATAATTTCAACTCTTCCTTTATGGCCACCAAAGTATACATTTCCACGATGTGACGTCTCATCTGCCCTGTTCCGTTTCACCACTTTGTCTTCCCTTCTGAACTTTTTGTCTTTTGTAGGTATATCCTATTTTCCCAAAACCCCGATAAGCTAATTGATCCGGAAAGAAAGTCTATAATACATGCAAAGAACAAACTAATATAAATATGGTTTACAATATTTTCTCATAATGTAAAGAGAGAAAATTTAAAAAATAAAAAAATACGAGGTTTCACATCAAACAGTTATTTAACGATATTTTTTCAAATATTTAATTTTGAATTTGTCATTTCCTATGATATTTTGAAATTGAAAAATAAAGTATTACTTACCACCTTCCGCGAAGCATGAATAGCTGTATCTAACAACATTTTTCCTACCTGCAACGAGAAAATTAACATTTATTAGTTCTTAACAGAAAAGCAGAAAACAGTGGATGAAAATACAAGTAGAATAAAACCCCTTTAGTTAGGTAAACTTTGGATTTGACTTGGAAAACCCGAAGAACGTAAGGTCAAATATTGACTTGGAAAACCCGAAGAACGTAAGGTCAAATATTGGCGGCGTTTTGCGTTTTAGACCTTTCTGAACAATTTTGGTTTCGTGTCTGTCTGTCTGTGTGTCTGTCATGAATTCCTTGTAACGGGCATAACTGTACGAAGTTATATAGTTGTGCGATTTCTATGAAATTTTCAGGGATTGTGCGGGTTGGTACGTAGACGGTCTCTCATGAAAATCATCATCCCCGGACTGATAGAAGCGACTGCGCATGCGCAAACGTGAATTTCCTTGTAATGGCCATATCTTCCACATTTTCCATCCGATTTCAATGAAATTTATAGGGATGTTACAGATTAGTATTTAGATGGTCCCCTATGAAAATCACTATCTTCGGACTGGTAGTAGCCACTGCGCATGCGCAAACGTGAAATTCCTTGTAATGGCCATAACTTCCACATTTTCTACCCGATTTCGATGAAATTTTCAGGGATTACGCGGATTAGGTTGTAGATGGTCCCCAATGAAAATCAAGGCCTTAAAATTTACAGAAGTCTCTGCGCATGCGCAAACGTAAAATCCTTGTAACAACCATAACACTTGCATTTTTCATCCGAATTTAATGAAATTTTCTAGGATTGTCCAGATTAGTGTGCAGATGGTCCCCTATGAGGGTAGTGAAAGGTACTTAGAGATTGGTGTTTTGAGATTAACTACTATGCATCGGATCATATATATAATCGGGTTATGGATACGAGGAAGCTATGTGCCACACCCACTTGGCAGACTTTTTTTTTAAATGACAAGATGGTGGAGGATTTTAGGTTTGGAAACAATAGAACATGTCTGAAACGGTGCTCGGTTCTGGATTTTAAAATAGAGGAAAAGCTGAAAACATTGCTGGATGCTTGATTCGGCAACAGCCTGTTCCGATCTACAATCTTCTTTTATAATTTGTTCCAATCTATCCAGCCTGTTTCAATCTATTACAGACTCTCCCAATCAATTTCAATCCAGTCTGTATCGATCTATTCCAGTTTTCTCCAAACTGTTCCAATCCATTTTTCCAATATATTACAGACTTTTGACATTTTATGTCTTTACTATGGCACATAAATGAAAAATCGTCACGCGGGGAGCGTTATGAGGGGAGCGTTACGAGGGGAGCGTTACGCGGAAATTTCTGATGATTTTCACGTACAACCAATCGTTCCTAGGGAAAACTAACTTCCTCATTTTCCACCCCACAAAAATCGTTCACCACTCATTGGAAAGCTCTCAATTTATTAAACATAAGACATAAAATGTCTCTCGTGGTTGCGTACTTGTACGAAAGCTGTATCCACCGTTTGTGTTTTTTTCAATTTTCTTCTTTTTTCTTCAACTTTTACTCGCATAATTTTTTCGCTACATGCTATAGATTTTATGTTTCAAGATTGTTTGCTAATCTAGAAGGAATTTCATGACCAAAGTTGGTAAGTGCGGCTAATTAAATTTAAATCCTGGCCCAATTGAGATTTGAAATGATTTAAGAAAAACAGTTTTCTCTTCAAAAGGACAGTTCACCATTTTCGCATTTTTATAAGACCCCAGGCACATTCCCTCTTTTTCTATCAATTTCCACCATTCCAGTATTTTCCAATCTGTTTTGGCCTGTTTTAACTAATTAACTATTACTACACTACATTAATTGCGTTGATTTGAAACTTCCTAGATCGAAACCGGGCCTTCTATTTTAGGATAACGTTTTAGAGCTAACGTAGTGAATATCTTAAATGGATAAAATTGGAAGGAACTGGTAGGTTACTGTCAGCGAGCCTGGTTCTATCGTAAAGAGCTTGTGAGGGAATCAGTGCATTTTTTAGCTAGTTTGTAGAGGGTATGTATAATATACATATTATAGTATTATAATATAGGGTATGTATTATATACCTTATATATTATATAAGGTGGATGTATGTACAGGGTTCTTCAGTTTTGCAAAAAATTAGGTACATGTTTAGTATGTTAAATTCTTGTTGTAAGTTGTGGAAGTACTCCGGTGTTAATTGATATTCTGTTTTCACTAAGTAGTTATTTAAGTTAGTTTGAAATCGCAAACTCTGACAGACAAGTATACCTATTTTCATTCCTTTATGTTTACATCTCTATATCTATGTTCAATTTATGCGTAAAATAAAACATATTTTCATTCATTCATTCATTCCATTGATATCTACGGCAACAAGAAGAGAATTGCCCTAAGAAGGGCAATGTACGGGAGTGGAAGGAAGATAGTTCCGTAATATGGTACTTCCTTTCTCCCTTTCACTCACTTCCAATCATTTCTAACTATTAGCACACTTCCGTAAGACCTACGAAGTTGGAGAATGAAAAAAGAGCGTTGTAATTCCTAATGAAATGGTGGGTGTTCAAGACACACAAGACACCCACCAAATATGGTCAATGGCAGATTGTTCCTTGAAATCCAATGCTGTTTTGAACTTCTCCACCATTTCTGGCTATGAGCATTGGAGAGAGGAAAAATGTTCTATAGGATAGAAATGAAGTATCCGTGGAAACAACGAGGTAAGGTTTTTTTTTGTCTTCCTTTCAATGGGGTGGTGTGGACGGATAGTCATGAGGTGGCAGGATATGGACCCCAAATATTACCGAGATAAGCGCCAAGCACCGCACTCGCGGTATTAAGATAAAAGCCTTTAGGAGACCTCAGCAAATAGATCTTCCCCACCGGCAGTTAGCGAGGCCTGGGGCGTGGATAGCTCAACTGGATGAATGGTCGGAGAGGGATTCGCCGCGGCGTCTGATAAAATAAGAGAGGAGTAAAATATTCATACGGAGATGGGAGGGGAAAAAAATGCAAGAAGGGTAGTGGAGATAAGAGAAGGGATGAAAGCTTTGTGAATCCATATCTGAAAGCTCGGAAAATCTGGAGGGTCGTCTCTTAAGATCTCTTATTTCGAGTACCCAGGATGGGGGAACGCATTGTCAGTAGAAGAATGTAAGAGTCAGATCAGCTGAAGTTTTCTATGTATATCATGATGGCTCTCAATCTCAAAAATCCCCTCACTGAGGGGAGTTGTCGTAGATCCAGAATTAGATTATACACCTTCGATACCATCCTGGTAGTATTGAGCAGTATCTTGGTTCACTGGTTGGGATAGCTGGCTTGGGCTCACCAGGACCATCGACCGCTTGTCTGGGTAGAAGATTTATTTATTTATTTGAACAATACGGCATCAACTGACAATTACAATACATATACAGACTGAAAAATTAAATTAAATGGTATTGGATACATGGCGATGGTACTGGTAGTTCATGATTATATTTTTATGATTGGTGAATGGTTAGCTGGAGGCATTGGAGATGTAGTATAAGTATAAAAAATAGTGTTCATGGTTGTTATGGTGGCAAAGCGAATCGGCGTAGAAGTCGAAGTCTCCATCTTCCACGAGAGCATTGGCTTCCCTAGGTGGCTGGCGATGGTAGAGATAGCTCCGGTCGGCAAAGGGAACGTGGTACAGTTAATGTGAGCGAGTGCGAGAAGAGGGCACCAAGAACCGAACATAAGAGAGGAGTCCAGGGCAGTCAATTTCGTCTCTCACCAATCGGAAGAAGAATAATCTTCTTTTTCAACTTTCCAGAGATTCGAGGGCATTGGCATTCATCAACTGGGCGTAGTTGATCTCCTCTGTTGGTATACCAATCCTGAAAGCCAGGAAGCGGAGGATACACCACTGGACCCTATGAATGGGACCACAGAATGCTACAGTATTTCAAAACTGGCAGTAGGAGAGTGCCTTACAGAGGAGCAAGATACAGTTGTAGACCCAATATACATCTGTGGATGTGGAACCCCAACCAAAATATGGGGAGGGATCAGTAGGAATAGATGGATATACCATCAATTTAGCCACAGGTAATTTGGAAAGCTCCATAACCCAAAAAGTTGCGTTTGGTTCAGTAGAAGACAAGAATTACCGTCCAATGTTAACTATAATCCTCGACCTAAACGTATATATTGAATTATTATGTTTAATCACATAGTACATTGAAGTCTCTCTCTAACTCCATTCCAAATATCTCATATTATTTAAAAAAATTATTAGTTCCAAATTTTGTTAAATAACAAAACATGAAAAATCCTCTAAAAATGTGAATAATAAAACCCCTCTACTGTACCGTATTACATACTGATTGTTATATGGTTAATAACAATAATTATGAATATGATTTTTATTGATTGCAGCGGAACCGAGTGTCTAACGTTGTAGAACATTTATGTAAATTTCTTAATCTCATCGTAATAATATTACTAGAGACTATATTACAGTCTATAAGCTTCCTCTTAGGTTCTTCATCCAGAACTAGCCCAGGATACTCATGCAATGTGACAGCAATGTGATTGCAATATGACAGCTGAATGGTTTTCGTCAGTAAGGTACTTGTTTCCTCCATACACCTACAATCGATTTGGACTTATTCGTGTTCAATGTGACAAATAAGTGCCAAAATGTCTCGGTTTTTCGGCTCTCACTAGGCTGTACTCAGAAACCGTTGCAAACTCACATTACTCTTATTTAGGATGCTCATAGTGGATCATGACCATTTTCAGCTAGTACATAAAAGTACATACATAAAAGATAAAAGATCGAAACGAGTGAACAGAAACGATCATTTTGAAGTTGGCTCGATGTTGCTGCAGGGTCTTCAATGTGTAACGAATTTCTACAGATTAGTATAATTTTCTTTGGATCCCTGGAGTGAATTATTCAGGCAACTCTACAACTCTAAGTGCAATCTCCATTCAATCTCTTCCACGGAATCGTCATTCTCTGAATGACGGCTGTTGGGTTGATGGCCCGTGTTGTCTTTCACGGCTCAGCCAATGATGGTTATAACGCAGTGCAGATACCCCTCCATCACTTCCTGAACAAAGCCCTCGATGGGACGGGTAGCGGCGTCAATAGGTCACGACATTTGAAACTTAAAAATGTCGACGAGCTTCTTTTAGAACCTGAGAAAATTGTTATGACCTAATTTAGTCTCCATTGTTCTCACAAGAGGGTCTCTTATAGTCAGTACCTATGATACAGGAAAGATGTTGTTTGTTTCGACCCTATAATTTGGTTTAACGAAAGTCCCTGTTGCCAAGTTTTCGAAGAATATATTTTCATCATCAGGGTTGAGGGAAATTAAGTACGAGGATAGGGATAACCCATATTCTACAGGTTTCTACTGCCAAGCAGATCAAAGAACTATAAAAGAGGAGAACTGAGGCTGAGAAAGTGTTAAAAAATATATCAAAATTTAGCAGCAGGCTGTTAACAATAAAAATAGATATCTCCGACAGAGATTACTAGCTGTGCAGCGTAGAGGAGCCCTACGAATCGTCTGTGCTTACCGAACAGTATAAGAACCCCTATGTTTGTCCTCACGAGTCTCATAACCATTCAACTGATGGGTTCAGAGAGGAAAAGAATCTTTGAGAGAAGGGGTGAAGGAAACAGGGCCAGCATAGCAAAGAAAGAGAGGGAGCGCAAACTGGCAAGATACATGGATGGGAGAACATAGAGGAAGGTGGACTGCACGGCTGGTGCCAAACATTCAGACGTGGATGGAAAGGAAACATGGAGAATTGAACTTCTTCTTTACGCAGTTCTTTACAGGACATGGACTTTTTATGCCTGATTGTATAAAATTGGGAAGGTATCTGCCCCAACATGTCTACACTGCCAGAACAAAGATGACGATGATGTGCTCTAACCTTCTTCAAATGCACTAAATGGGCGCCTAAAAGAGACCAGCTGATGGCAGATCTGTAGTTAGCTTGTTGAGAGAGGCTGTTATAAGCAGGATGCTGGAAGGTGAAAGGAGCAGGTCAGCTGTGGCAGAGTACACAGAAAGCATCCTGACAAGGAAGATACTCTTAGATAGAACGAGAAAGAGAGAGGAGGGAGCATCCGGTCCGCCTCCTCACCCAGAACTGATTAAACTCCCCTGGACTCAGCCCGAAGTAATGTGTTAAACGGTTCCGGGCTGAGCTCCAACGTGGGAGAAAAGAAGGTGTTTTTTTTAGTGTGCTTGAATCCCACATAACGGACCCTTCCAGGTATCTTACGAGATCCAACTCCACCTATGATTCTTAAAGATTTTTTCACCTGCTCGCCGAAAAAAAATTATCTCTTGGACCGATTTCACCTCTGATGCCGCCATTTATGTACGAAATAATGAAGTAATAGCCGCACTTCAATTGCTAGTACATTCAAGTAAAAGAATTTAGGTAGTCAACCTGGACGAGTACAAAAAATCAAAAACACAAGTACTTGTAAAATGTAACAAATACAAGTTGTTTCACTAGTACTTATCATCTTCATTTCAATCCAGGAACAGTAACTACTTTTTTGTAACTATTTTTCCAGTAAATTACTCGTACTTTGTACTTTTTCAACAACTCTAATACGGAGGAGTTTCTTGTGACTAATTTTGTTCTTCTTCCAGATTTTTCAATCCAAAATTGTTAGATTTTCGACCAGGGTCCCTTTGTGTGTCGTGATTCAATCTTGCAGGGATACAAGGGAGCTATCTGCTACAACCACGTTTCTCAGGTCAGTTTGGACAGCCCAGTTCGAAACAGCTCTGAATCCATTTTCCTACCACAGCTTATCTCCCGTTTCCCACGACATCCTCCAGCGTAATTGCTTCAAGAGGCGTTGCATGAGCCGCCGACATTAAAGCGAAGCAAGGGGGTACCGACCGCCGAGGGGCGTGGCGTCGACGGATGAGACCTCGGAGTTTGCCAGGTGAGAGGTTAGCGGTTTGGCTGAGGGTGTTTGATCAGGGGGGGGTAGTGTTTCAATCAGTAGCAGATGAGATGGGCGTCGAGTGGTGGTGGTGCCACCTCACTTTTAAATCTCGAATAGCCTTCAGTATTCATTATCTACCTCAAATTGACTCTTTTCAGTACCTTTTTGCTGAAGGATTATGCAGTACCTTGAATCTTCAGTTATCTGATGGAGAGAATTCAGGGTGAGTCTCATAAAACTAAGCTCATAGCGAAGCTTCTTCCATTTTTTTCTTATAACTTTGCTGACTCACTTTTGACGCTGAAGCAACGAGAAAGCAAAAAAAAAAAAAAAAGCTCTTGACATAAAAAAAAAGAAGACGATGATAGGAACCCAAACACACGTAATTGATCAGGAGATGATATTGTTTCAATCAGTAGCATGATGAGAGAGGCATCCAACTTAATTTTAAACCCCTCAAGTAAATTCAGCATCGAGGCTCTCTGATGCCAATAATTTCCTTTAGCAGGCAAAAAGTAAGCTGAGTAGGTGTGGCGCACAGCACCCTCGTGTTTCGAACACGATTGGATCACAGTTTGCTTAGGGGTTCAGGAAGAGATAGTGTTTCAATCAGCAAAGTCAAGATATTGCTTCCGAGTCTACCAAGGCAGCGGAAGCTTTGTTTTCACTTTTCAAGGTTTAAAGAAAAGTTCTCGAAAATCAAAATTTCCACTCGCGTTTTACGTTTCAGACTCTCCTGAACAATTTTGGTTCCGTATCTGTCTGTCTGTTGTGAAATCCTTGCCACAGCCATAACTTCTACATTTCTCACCCGACTTCAATGAAATTTTCAGGGATTGAGGGGGTTAGCGTGTAGATGGTCCCCTATGAAAATCGTCACCTCCGGATCTTTAAAAAAATGGTTAACATTATAACGTTTCTCCATGGTAAGAACGTTTTCAAGGCTCTTCCGAAGCTCCCACCGGCCAAATTTTGCAGTCTGCTGCAGAGGCTTAGAACGGAGTGAAGTCGATAGATGAACTGCAGGAGGACGGAGAGCACTGCTCTCCCTTTCACGTGACCGTGGATTTCGCAACCCCGCTGAACTCTGGTTGTATTTGATAAACAGTAAAACCTGGTACACGTAAAGGCCTGGTATGGTCAAACAGTTCACCTTTTCAAGACCTCTGCAAGATTAACCATAGCGCAGGCAAAAAACCATCCGCAGAGTTCTTTCTGTGACCGGAAGATGAGCTGACTATGGGTGGAGTTTCTCCATAGGACGATTACATAGCTGGCTTTGCTCATGAAGTAGGCAAAAAACGCCATCCTCAAAACAAGGGGCGACACTACTCTCGAGAGTTTGAGCAACGCAAAGTTACATTTAGCCAGCGAGAGGCCAAGTGGTCAATATGACTCTTCCAGAACAATCGGTTATCCACGAGGGTTCTCAGGAAATTCACAGAACTCGTTAGAGGACCATTGAGGCTGAGTTTCAAGTCTTGGGTCTTGCCATTATTCAGTAGCAACGAGTTAGCCATACACCAATCATAGCTAAGTTACTTGTATCAATTACTGAATTCATTTGATTGGTCATCCATTTGCTGACGACGTGACACATGGATCGCATCGGACCTTCGAATCACTTCTGATCTTCCCTTTGGAAGACTCGGATTTTCCCCCGGATCGTATAATTCTGTACCTCAGAGGTCGATTATCGTAAGTGACATTTTGGCGATCTTACAGCAGAGCCAAAAGAAGTTGTGGGCACACCTATTTTGATCCCTATGGCCCATTCTGATGACTTTATCATGCTCAAATTAATTCTGTAGAATCTGTTTATGCCTACCAATACAATAGAATACAAAATACAATAGAAAGAATGCACATACAAAACAAAAATCTCGAAAACGAGAATTTTGGACATACGATAGTTGACCTCTGAGGTACAGAATTATAATCTATCATAATCGCGTTAAGGATACGAGGAAGCTATGTGCCACACCCACTTGGCAGGCTTTTTGAGGTCGAAAATCGTTACTTTCCTCCCCAATTCTAGCCGAAAGGTGGAGTGTACCGTCCATGACGGGAAAAGGGCGGCGCTGATACGCGGAAGCCCGGAGTCGAGGAGTTTCGATTGTGTTCGTCGTCTAGGGTTAACTCCGGGGGCGGGGAAACTACCGCCGAGGGAGGAAGCTAACGTCTCCGCACTCCTCTCGCCCATCGGTCAGTCGCTTCCGGCTTCACTGTATTTCCGGTCATGTGATGGCGGGTGAACTCCAGTTTTCCCTCCGAAGAGGACAGAGTTCGTGCACGAGGCCTCCCTTGAAAAAGAAAAGTTTTGCAATCGACGGAAACCCGATTTTTCAAAATCCTATAAATTCGATAATTGGACATGACATTGAAGTTTCATAGGGATTAAAATTGCAGCATGAGTCAATGAGCAAACTTTCTAGAAAATTTTATTAGATTTTTTTTAATACCATTTTTTGACGTTAATAAATCTTCTTTTTCCTAAAATGGAAATTCACCAAATATTTTCGAAATTTCGAAATATACCATACAAATTATCGTTTTCCACCATAATCATCGAAAAAACGCTGCAAATTATTACTTAAAGGTTTATTATTTTTCTATATAGATCACTCGTCTGCAAAGAACACAGCTTTGCACTACCTATCAAACATAGTTACTACCTACCAACCACAAACCTACTTCACAATCAAGTTTATATGGAAGAAATAAACGCATCACACTCATTTCGACGGAACAGGGATTATTTGGAATTATTATACCCTAATTATTAGGAAATTCGATTACTGGGTGCTAAGGACGCAGAACTGACTACAACTCGAAGGAACGAACATAGATCGCATTTTGGTCAGCTAAAATTTGAACGGAGATTAGGCCTCTTTGGAGATTCACGCTCGTGTTTCTGATGTACCATAAGTCCGACCCTAAAGTTCGCGTAGGAAGCAAACGGTTTGTCCAACAGAGCTCTGAGAGGTCTCATTCGATTTTAGAAATTCAATTCTGTTCTAAATTGATGAAACAACGATACCTTTATTTCGAGAGTTTTCGAGCTAGGGCACTCTTAAACATAGCAATCCTTAATTTTCACACCATCATTGAAAATAATAAACCATAAGTATTCTAATTGGGTGTGGCACATAGCTTCTTCTTATCCATAACCCCGTGTGTACAAAAAACGCTGCAAATTATTACACAAAGGTTCATTATTTTTCTATAAAGATCACTCGTCTGCAAAGAACACGACTTTGCCATTGTTACCACCAACCAACTTGAAGAAAAACATCGATCGTATTTCGTTCAGCTAACATTTGAACGGGGATTAGGCCTCTTTTGCGATTCACACTCGTGTTTCCGATTTATCGTAAGTCCAACCCTTAAATTCTCGTAGGGAGCGAACGGTTTGTCGTACAGGGCCCCGCGTGGTCTCTAAAAATTTTATACTATCTTAAATTGATGGAAAAACAATAACTTTACATCACAATTTTTTGAGTTAGGGCGTATTCAAAATTTCAAAATTCATTTTTCAACCCTTAGAAGTTACATCAACCATAATCTCTGGGGCACAACTAGACCCCAAATGGAGCCTACATACCAAATTTCATCAAAATCGGTCAATGCTAAGTGGAGAAAGTGCCGCGTACGGCGTACGGACGGCCAAATTTTTATTCGATTTTTGGATTCTACGTACCTTGAAACGTAAACCAACAAATTTTGAGGGGGGGTTACATAAAAAATTTTTCTTGGTCGATTCCAAAGGTTTATTATTGAAAATAACAAACCAACTCATCGAGTACCTACAACTACCCTCCAAATTTTATAATCACATGACGATGACATTAATAAGGAACCATCCAGAGTTAAAACACAACTCTTGAAAACCTAAAATAGAGTTAGAAATATTCTGATGGAATAACCAGCTGGTATTTCTACCCAATGTCTCAAATATACTCTAAAGTTATTAACCAGGAGGGAAGAAGTATTATTGATAATTTGAGGATTCTGAAATGGCGGAAATAAACATGGTACGTGGGCAAAAATGTCAAGTTTAGTTTTGAGGCAAAACATCAAGTGAGGTTCCCTTCTGAAACTGGTAAAAAAAACCTTTTAAGTTGGACATTCCGGTGCATCCGGTTAACATAGCATTATGGACCTTGCGGCGATGATTTACGGATTTTATATCGTGGCAAAGTTATAGGTAGAAAGAGAGTGGTAATAACGCTGATAGCAAACGGCATCGAATACGGTTTTCATCGTGTTCGGTGCACTGCATTATTCTAGTAGCATTTCAGTTTATTTTTCCGCTTTTTCGCTGCCTATTGAGTCGGAAACATCGAACAGGCCATTCAGCCCGGCATTTACTGCTGTCGTAAAATACAATCTGCCGCCCGTAGTAAACGTTTTGAATAGGCTTCCCACGACTCTCTCCCATCTAAACCAGCGCACTACTTGCCACAACCAACACACGAACTCTTCCCCCCACGGTATCGATGTCATCCCTGCAGAATTGACAACTCGGGGAACGACAATAATTCTGTTGAACTACGATAACTCCAGTTTGGGGATTACTATGTTATTGAATGTTCAATCATGTGGTCGACTGACTTCTAATATTCTCTTGTGAGAAAATTGTATGAATACATTAATTTTGTAAGGCTATGCTTTGTTATTCTGGGCTCTCCGAGTATTCCAAACGGGTTGTGGCAGCAACAGTGACATGTAACGTATAGGCATGGAAGATTCAAAAGCGACCCGTTCTCATGAAAAACGCTGCAAATTATTACACAAAGGATTATTATTTTTCTATATAGACCACTCGTCTGCAAAGAGCTCGGCTTTGGCATTGTTACCACCGACCTTCCTCGTACCTACAGCGATCGCATTTTGGTTAGCCAAAATTTGAACGAAGATTATCCCTCTTTTGCGATTCACATTCGTGTTTCTGATTTATCGTAAGTCCAACCCCTCGTAGGGAGCAAACGGTTTGTCCTACAGAGCTCCCCGTGGTCTCTAAAAATTCAATACTATCTTAAATTGATGGAAAAACAATACCTTTAATCGAAATTTTTTGAGCAACGGCGTTTCCAAAATTTCAACGCTTTGAAGTGACCGGCATCAACCAAAAGCTTCGGGGCACAACTAGACCCCAAATGGAGCCCATATACCGAATTTCATCAAAATCGTTCCATGGGAACTAAGGAAAGTGCCGCGTACAGCGGACGGACGGCAAAATTTTTATTCGATTTTTGGATTCTACGTACCTACCTTGAAACGTAAACCAACAAATTTTGAAGGGGGGTTAAAATTTTTTATTCTTGGTCGATTCCAAAGGTTTATTATAGAAATTGATAAAAAAAAAAGGTCGGGAGTGCTTCATGTCCGGATGAAACAGGACATCCGTCCACACAAACGAACATTCGTCGATAGGAAAATCATGAAAATATGAAGTGTGTCGAATCAAAAAACTTCCCAAGGATAGTACTATTTTAGAGAGAGATTGATTGATTGCGCTCTTTATTTAACCACCAGGGACCGGATAAGGGCCTTGTGGCTCACTTCACTCCTTCCCTGGCAACAAATAGTTTACAATTCCTCGCTATAATCAACAGATTATTACATTATTATCTATTTTTTCAATATTGGTATGGTGTCTTTCATTGCTTATAATCATCACTAAAATACAAATCTTCACTTTACATAAATTCTACGTACCCTACCTTATACATCCCTAATCAGAATGATCTAATCAAATCAATCTCTCAAGCAATTTTGTCTTAAATTCACCTTAAAAATTTCTGACTGATCTATTGTGGTCAAATAGTCTAAGCTTTCATTGTAAATAGGTATTCCTTGAACTATAAACGATTCATTAAACAATTTAGTCTTGTTTTTATGTATCCGAAGCATTCTACTTGCCTTCAAGGGGCTGAGTACTAAATTTCAGTGCTTTAAGATGGAAACGATAGAGTCAGCTCTTTGGGACCCACAGCTGATGTGACATTCCTGATTTAGCTTCTAACACATCTATTTGTTCCCAAGAGGGCGAGCGTCAGATTTGAGCGCTCTCGAATGATTATGTAAACTATATGGCTCTCACAGCTGATCTGAGATTCCTGAGCTCATGGTTAGCTCTTTGGTTCCTTAGAGGCTGTGTACTAAGGAAGGGTATCGTTATAAAAGTATTGATATTTTGTATCGTATCCGAGTATCGATATCCCAAGTATTGTTGGGCATAAGTATCGATATTTTAAAATATCGAGTATCGATACTCACAAACTATCAATATCATCCAATTTTCTCAAGAAAAATAATTTTTTCAACAACTTTTATTCATTTTTCACTATTAAGAGTCCAAGCAGAGTGATTTTTTCCATGATATAAACGTTATTTGTGCAACCAAAGAGTAATGACCCAAAAGCCTCTCTACTTTCTTCATTTTTTAGCCATTATGTTGAATTTTCCCCGAGAACAGTATCAATATTCGATATTTAGAAATATCGGATACAAAGTATCGATATCCAAAAATATCGGATAGTGCAGTATCGATACTAAAATATCGAGTATCGGTACGAAAGTGTCGATATTTTGAAACATCGAGTATCGATACCCATCCCTACTGTGTACCAAATGACTCAAGGGCGATCTGGACAAAACCGGATTTCTTACACATCTGATCTGACAATCCTGAGATCCTTCATACAACTTTCAGTTGCCTCGATTAAGTCGTGTGCCGAATTTCAGCGCTCTACAATAATCAGGAAAGAAATTATCTTTATCACTCACTATGCTGATAAAGAGGCTGAGTAGTAAATTCCAGTTGCCAAGAAAAGTTATCGCTCCTTCATCGCTCTCTCAGCACATCGAACTCCCAAAAATGCACTTCTGCTCGTCAAGCATATCTACATTTGATGAAGATCGGTCGAGATAAAAATTCGAGAATCTGAAGAGTCCTACAGCACCCATTTTGAGACCTTCGTTTAGAGGGATAATTGGGGCACCAGGAAGGTAAGGGGTATTTTTGGTAACAGAAAATTTGCTCATTCAAGAATATACAAAACGGGACGTCAGACTATTCTTGGACTAACAAGGAGATTTGTGAAGTTCGTCTTTTAAATCTGATTTGTTTGTTTCATTTTTATGAAACCCCTCTTCGCCTTTCAGGGGAGTTTATTATTTTTTTCAACTAGGTGTATCGATCGTTTCGCGCTTGGCATCGCAATTGGATGACATTCTATGAATAAATTAATGTCAAGTTAGTGGAGGTGCAAATTTGAGCTGATTGCGACATTTGCAATGTGTGAATAAAGATGAAAGATTCCTGTAGAAAGACGCTCTCTTGTTGTGATCATGAAATCACAGCACTGCCCCGGGTGTAACAAAACTAACTGTTGATGATAGGATAGCAGTGAAAAGTACCAAGAAGAGAGACCGTGCAATAAGGTGGTAACATCAGTAACGTTTTCAAAAGTTGAAAACAAAAGTTAACGCTTCCCCGCAACTTCGCTATCAACTTCAAACTAAGTACCTTCAAACTTTGTTTCCTTGACTGCCAAGTTCAGTTTTTATAAGGATTAGAACCGAAAAGCTTTCTTCTCTGTTCTTCAGTAGTCGGATCATTCATCATGGAGCGAATCCATATTTCAGACCGCATCGCTTCCCATGAGAAACTTCCACATTACGTACTTTCAATCAACATGAGAAACCTCCCTTTCTGTTGTGTGCAAGTAGGTGTGCTCGTGAGGTTCACATTTTGGAGTTACCACGCTGCTTCCAACCAACCAGAAGGAAATAAAAGTTTTTGTCAATGTCTCAACTAATAAGTAACCTTTGCGTTTTTGGGACTCTCATATTAAGGAATATATTTATTCGTGTTTTAAAACTCCCCACTGACTCTGAAGATATCATCAAAATCGGACCATAATTTATAGTAGTTACATCTGGGATAAAGATTGACAGAGAAGAACATAGAACATTAGCGCCTATAATCAACCCTGTGGGTGACAAGCACGACAACTCAAAATGAGAGTGAACATTTTAATTTTAGAGGACCAAATTTTTCGGCCTGCTGTGTGAATACTGAAAAGCTTTCCTTGTTCCGATTGATCACTATCGAAACCCGTGGAGCTATTCGAGCGTTATTCAGTAACAAACATACAAAGAATCGATGATTATTAGTGAGAGGCAAGTGAAAAGTATGACTGGCTGTACGATGGTCGGTGACTCAACCAAGTTCCAATGGACACCAAAGTTCTTGCCCAAGCTAAAGATTATACATGCGGTTAGGTGCTTTTGAAGCGTAGGGCTTTAAGGAACATGGAAAAGCGTCTAAAACTTACCACCCGTGATAGCGCGGGAACTAGAGGTTTTAATGAATAGTCAACAACAAAGTTATTACGAGATAGAGGAAATACCGTCAATGACAACTAGGTGCCTACGTAATTAATTCTGTATCGCTGAAGGGATAGCCGAAACAACCAACGTGCAGGGAGGGTTTGCGAACAAACTAGTTAGCAAGGCAAAACCGCGCGGTAGAGGCAAAACCAGTTCAAGAGAAAGATGTTGGGGAAAGGAGAGACATAAACTAAGCCCGGGTGTACAAGCGAATGCCCGCATGGCGCTAGTCCAAGCGCCGTTACAAGTTATCTATGCTTCAAGTTTGGGTGAGCACTAAGCCCTGCTTCCCGTTTCGACCCCCAGGCTCCCCACAACTGCTCAACTTACGGTCCTCACAGTTCCAGCCGTGTCTTAGCGAAGTGGCGAGCGAATCCTGAAGTTGTATTTTACGTAAAACACAGAGCCATAAAAATGATAATAAATATCACTAAAAAGTCATCGGTTGAATCAGTTTTCATGGGTATTTGAGCATGTAATCATTCTTGGTGTTGTCACAAGATTGTAACTTGTAAGGTAACTGGTATTTTAGCTCAAAACTGACTCAGCTGACCGGAGAGGTCCATTTTTGATGAAAGTGTTCAAGTTGTCACTAGTGTGTCGGTTCAGGTATTTCCTTGGAACGGATCCAACGGTTACAGTGACAAAGATGTAACCGTTCCAAATTGCCGGTACAGTTCCATTACTGGTACTGCCTACCAAGGGCGGTCAAATCCCACTCTCATGACATGGATGAAGCAGGCAGTCAAATCCCTATCTTCCTTCTTCCATGCTTATGATCTCAACTTGCAATACAATAGCATCATTTTCCTTGAAAATTAGCTAAAAGGAAGGAATTTGAATAAGTATTACAAAAGAGACAATTTATTATAAATGATAATGACCAAACAATTCAAGGAAAGAATAATTAAAAGTAAATATGGCTGGTAGGTTAAAAAAAAGGCAAAGCCGTGTTTTTTGCAGACGAGTGATCTATTGTTTTTCTATATAGAGATTGATAGATTATTCTAAATGGATTTTCTGTATATTTTTCTATATATTTTGTCTAAATAGATTTTCTATATAAATTGTCTATATAGAGTGATAATTTCCTAATAATTCCTTTGTGCAATAATTTGCAGTTTCTACTAAAAAACCTTACAAGAGAAATGCTCGAATCAGCGATATTGTAACTCAAAGTAAGGTACTTGTCGAGTTAAAATACCTGTAACTGTATTTGGTAAACACTGAGTTTTGATAGAACCCGTAGGAAGTTACTCGTACTTTGGTTGAGATGATCTCGGAGCACAATTTAAAGAAGTTTAGTGCAGTATAGCAGAGTAAAGTACAGAATAGCACAATATAGACTTCAATATAGGTCCTTTAGAAGATGTTTTTTAAATAACCAGATCAGGAGGGTCTATAGAAAACACGGTTTCGTTTTCGTAATTCGGATTGTCGTAACCAAGAAATTTTAAATAGAATATTTGAAGATTTCCCATTCCTCTTCTATGAGTACGAGTCTCTGACTGCGACAATACGCAATCCTTGCGAGTGTTTACGCAATCCTTTGACATTTTGAGACGTATGAAATCCACAGATTTTACCGTTATTTCCAGGTTTTCCTCTTGGACACCATATTGAATTATCAGCTTCGGAAATTACACGTAGGTAGTGAACTTTCCGATGTCTACTAGTAACAAGCGGAGGTGATTAATTAGTGAAGGACAAGCATGGTTCGTGATCTCTGCTACAGGTCGACATAGGACGCTCGACATTGAAATGAGCTGCCCATTTGCTTCACAAATCACCGACTGAAACCCCCAGCAACAAAGACCAGAGTGGAGAGAGGGGAGGGGGGACTACCAGCACAGTCACCGCAAGACCAATATCTCTACCGCCAGCGAACATTATTAACATGCTAATGAATCTAATTTCTATGTTAAAATGCTGCGGCTACGTATCGTCGAATATGAAAAGTCCTGGAAACGGAACGAGGTTATTTCGATCGGAGGATTCTGCAGTGGGTCACAAGTTAAAATCTACGACCCATGAGCTTTTACGCTGGCGCAACAACATCATACTGGATGTAATAGTCCCTCGGTCCATAAAACTGATCAGGGTATCCCAATTCTTTCGAAATCAGGTCATCGAATATTCATGATACGAATAAATTGTGTACTTATGTTTTCCAATGTCCGAAAACGAGGTTAATCCTCATAAATGCGGACTAGATTGTCAGCCAACGTGCATAAATTGTAACTATTTGATTTAACCCGAAGACAATTCTTGGAACTCCATAGCAGCCTTTAAGCTGGTACTTAACAGGATTATGTAATATTAAACAATAAATTGGACTTGGGTTGGACTTACGATAAATCAGAAACACGACTGTGAACCGCAAAACAGACCTAATCTCCGTTCAAATTTTAGCTGACCAAAATGCAACTGCTGTAGGTACATGGTAGGTAGGTAGTGATAATGGCATAGTCGAGTTCTTTGCAAACGAGTGATTTATATAGAAAACGCTGCAAATTATTACAAATAGTTTATTATTTTCATCATTTATTTATATTTATATGTCACAATCAACAAACTTTTTTTGTGAAATGGGTTTTTCTTTTAAAACTTAAAAAAATATACGCTGTTGCTATTGACCTTTCAATACGTTGAACTAGATTACCCCTACAAATTAGGTTATTGCTCTTATGAATCCAAACTGTCGGTAAATGAAGCAGTACATACTAAACTACATAAACATCCCCACCTTCTAGAAACTTTGTTTTGACCGCTGGAAGAACTCAACTCACTTCAAGTACTCTAGGAGACCTTTGGCGGCTTCACCAAGATTTTTGTGTAAGGGATATAGTCACTGAATCATCTGAAGTTGGAAACTGCTTCCATTCACCCGATCTTTCGGTATTAAATAGACCAATCACGTCTTATAGTTTATAAATTTCATTCAACTTTAACTTACCAAGGCTCCTCTGCGACAAAAATGAAAACTACACATACATGCTTGAAATTTGTAAGATCAAAACTGAAGTAGATTCTTATAGATCTCTTGCGAAAACAAAATCGTCTTCTTATTCTAGAAATCATTCCATGCTCATTCTCTAATTCCATTCATTCTCTAAATTACCAACCAGTTTGACCAGACAACCCAATTTCATGAAGATCCAATCAGCGAGAGCCATGGCACAAATATTCTTTTAAATCAAGATGGGAAGGAATTCTCAATGCTGTTTATCTAAATCTGAAGATTATTTCATAATATGAATGTATCATATTATGATGGTACATGTTATGCTTTTTAAAAACTATACTACCCATCCAACTTAGCATGCCTTGATTCTTATCGGAATTTTGGAATCCAGTCCGAATACGTTATCATTGCCTCCACCTTGATAAATTATGTTAAAAGTTCTTCAGCATTTCATATACCCCATTTGCTTCACTCCTCAGTTTGTGATCTCCGGAGATGAAATGAGGGGAAGGTAAAGAGGTTTCGCCAAGGCGACACGGAGGTGAACATATTGTTGAGTAAGCTGATATACTCGTATGGTAGGGAAGATGAAAGCGTTTAAGCACAAACAAATATATCTTACTTTGTACTGTCAGTTAGTAGGGCCTTGAGAAGTGCAGGAGCCACTTTTGGATGTGATAAAATAAGAGGGAGGCTGTAAAATATTCATATGAACAGGGAAGAAGCCTGGAAATGCTCGGTAGAAAAAGGGAGATAAGGTTGAAAGCTTTGTGAATCTTTATCTTGGAGCGAGACTGACGGATGTAGAAGGAGAAGCTCTCTTTCTTTTTGAAAAAAATAAATCAGCGAGGATTCCCTTTCACGTGTATCGAACAGAGTTTGAAGGAAAAAAGGCAAGAGTTAAGTCAAGGAAACGACTTGAATTGAGAAATGGACTCCAATCTGATTGGAACAAGCGTTGTAGAGACGTAGGTGTATCAAGAAATCAATAAGATAGGACATTCGTAGTCTTGTGGGACAAATAGAACTATTTTGTTGGGTTCAAGTAGTGCCTTCATGTTCTTATTTTATCTGGAATTGAAGTCGGAGAAGAAAATAACGAAAAATTACTAGAGGACATTTTGACACATTGCAAATTCTGTTTCTACGTGAGATTTCGAAAGAAAACAGTCACTAATCATTCAAACTTTTAAGAGCACAAATATTACGTTAAAAATAAATAAAAAATACGCAGCGTAAGATACGTAAAAATTACGCAGCTCAAAATTATGTTAAAACACATTTTCATTTTAGTCGATGGTAGGTATATGAAATATAAAAAAAATCCAACTGCATTATAGATTTAAAACAAAGTGAATTATAATTATATGAAAACAACAACATATTAAGTAAGTTTTCCTCGATCTCAAGTGTAGTTGGGTTTTCCTTCTCGACCTCCTATTCCCATTTCCGAGGTAACGGCAAAACACGCAAGAGAGCATTTTAATTTAAAACTTCACCGTCGAATGAATACAGAAAACCCTTCTAGAAGGACGGGGCAAAATAATATAATAGTGGCTGCAGTGTAAATTGGAAGGGAAGGAGTTTGAATTTCTTCTGTTATGAAAAACCAACGTGAACGTTGATTTAAAGCCGTCGAGCGCGATAAAGTACAACCATATTCATGAGCGTATTAAAATACGCTTACACCGAGCGAAAATGCGCAGTGGGTAGGTATTTTAAATTGGTGATAAAATAGTTTGCAAATCACGCTTCGGTGTCGAGATAAAGTAAAGGAAATTATTTGATTGAGCAATTTCCCTGATTGAAAGTACGAACTAAACCAATCCATCAGACTTTGCGATATTGCAGAACATAACTGCAAATTTCTCATATTCATTTATGTTCGTGTACAAATCGTCGGTCAAGTTGATTCGGCAATATAGCTTCCTCACAAAGAATAAACCGACTAATATAGAATTAGTAAAAATAGTGATTGTATTATTGAGCATCACCGTTGATAAACTGCCCGATATGAAATCGTTTATAACTGGTTTAGTGATAGGCAAACAGCAACACGATTGAGAAGTCGTTCATGATTATATTTTCATGTTTTCTTGTGTTTTCACTTTTTGACGTTCTTACCAATCGAACCATTGATGAAATTAACCTATTATGCATTTATCTTGGCCCAGCTATGAACTACCTTACAAGTTTGAGCAAAATTGCACCTTTGTTAACTGAGAAAAATCACATTTATCTGATGTTGACGAAATTCACAGAATACATAATCCTTTCGACGAGTTGAATTTGAAAATGTCACCATGATCTATTCCGCGATAGATGAGACCATGATTCCCGACTGACGAGAGCTTGAAGTGGGCTTCATTGGTGGGCGACGACGAGCCACCCAGTAGATTCAGAAAACGATTGTGGCACTGACGATTTGAGTTTCCTTGCCCAACGATTCACCGCCAGCCTAACAGAGCTAATGCGTTGAACTGTATAGCAAGTCGAATCCAATCCTCCTTATCGGTTCCAATAAAATGAAGGTTGTGCGATTAAACGAAAGCAGCCAAAACCCAGTTGTTTTGAATGGTTATCCCGAAGAGCCCTTTGTGTGTCTTGGAAGAACGGTTTCCAAGGATGGAGGGGGGACCAATTGATGTGAAAAGCCGAATAAGAAAGGCAAATGGAGCTTTAGTCCTGCTACATCTTATGTATGGTGGAATGTGAATTAGCCGTGTAAGACAGCTAATGGGGATTTTCAAAACAAATGTGAAATAGATGCTTTTTAACGGTTTAAGGCCACTGAAACGTACACTCGCCAGCTACAAACGTTCGTCAACCGCAATCTTAGCGAATCCCAGCGTTTGGTAGAACCATTTGGTTTCCATTACCGACCTGTGGGTAACCAATGACCAAATCCAAATCAACGAAATTAGAAAAAGAAATTAATTTGGATTAGTAAGCTAAATTAATAGCCAAATTAAGCTAGTAAGCTTAATTTGGAGTAACTCAAGAAGCTAAATGGTCCTGCAGAAAAGAAGGCACAAGAAGAAGAAGAAGGTTATCTGGTTGGATTCATTTGTGAATTAATAACTTCTTCGTTTGCTGCAATTATGGCGACTGAGGAAACAAACAGTGAATCAGTTAACAATCACTAGCATGTCGATTTTACGAATAAAATAGCTAGCTATGTACCAGCCTTTTTCGATAACAAGGTGATGCCGAATGGCAATGAAGCGAAGTATCTCGGAATGACGCTGGATGTCAAACTAACGTGAAAAAACGCTGCAAATTATTACACAAAGGTTTATTATCTTTCTATTTAGATCACTCGTCTGCAAAGAACACGGATTTGCCATTGTTACCACCAACCAACATAAAGGAAAACATCGATCGCATATCAGTCAGCAAAAATTTGAACGGAGACTAGGCCTCTTTTGCGATTCATACTCGTGTTTCTGATTTATTGTAAGTCCAACCCTTGAATTCTCGTAGGAAGCGAACGGTTTGTCCTACAGGGCTCCGCGTGGTCTCTAAAAATTTTATACTATCTTAAATTGTTGCAAAAACAATATCTTTATATAGAAATTATTTTTCAACCCTTAGAAGTGACCTACATCAATCAAAAGCTTCGGGGCACAACTAGACCCCGAATGGAGCCTATAAGCCAAATTTCCAAATTTCATCGTCCATGGTAACTAAGGAAAGTGCCGCGTACGGCGGACGGCCGGAAAATTTTTAATTCGATTTTCGGATTCTACGTACTTTGAAACGGAAACCAACATTTTTTTTTAATTGAAAATAATAAACCAAAAGCAGAGCCTTTGATAAAAATCAGGAAAATGTACCGGTTGATGGGCCGACGGTCAAAATTGTCAGTCCACAATAAGCTCATGAGCTTATGAATGAGTATGAATACTGTACAAGCTAGTCCTAGAAGCCTGTCTGGATTTACGGTGCGCAACTCAGCATTCAGCGCTTCCAGAATAATGTCCTGCGATGCTGCGTTGATGCATACATATACTTTAGAAATGACAGACTTCACTACGAGCTACAGATTGAATCTGTCAATGAGATTCCAAGCCATGAGTCACCTTTTGAGGCTCCAAGATCGTGAAAATGAAGGTGTCGTCCAGCTTCTCATCACAGATGATCTGCTTAGAAAACTTAAAGAGAACCAAGCCACACGATCTAATGCACTTAGTGTGAGCATCATGATGCGCAAATTTCAGGACAAAAAGAACTAAGTGAAAAGTCTAAGTTTTCTTAATGTACACCAACTATGTATCAGAAAAATGTTGCTAATAAATTGTAACTTGGTGCAATAAAACAAGTAAAAAAAAATCGTTTATAAGAAGTCAGTTGTGCTTGTGTCACTTATTAGTTACGGGCCATTTCTTCTATCCTTAGATGTTTGGGTGTCAGTTCTTAGCTCTCCTTTCTGCATTGAGGAAAAATGACTAACGAGTAGGTAAATAAGCTTGCAATTTGATTATACAGGCAGTGTTATTCGATTGGTTTGATTCAGTTTTCATTAGATTGGTAGGTCGATGTGTTGTAGATCAATCGTTCCAAACTTGAGAAGCGAGCATAGAAATTATGGTTGAACAATTCGATCAATCACGAATGACCCCCTACAAAGCCCTCTACAAAGTTGTCTCTTCGAGCCCTTTGAGTGGGTTGGCACCGGAACGGGTCGGTATGATGGAAGTATCCGTAGGCTGAACGTATTAACTGATTTGCAATTACCTGGTAATAGGATAACGTGAAGATCACAGGAGGGACAGGTAATGAAGTTCCTGATTGCCGCTCGATACCCGCTCAAGCGTCTGTTATAAATCTTAGTTCCCCCTCTCATCCTCCAGCACTATCGTAAGTGGTGTTACTGAGACTTCTGATATTAAGAGCTGAGCAAGTACTCGATTTGGCTTCGTTGGGTATCTTCGGCATCCCATCAACTATTTAGACGATGTAGTTGATAATGTGAACCAGCAGGCTTCCTCTATGGATGTGGATAACGAAAATATGCTGAAATTTCCACCTCAGGGTGACTCATAATTTGATAATTTTCTATGCCCTAATATTTCCACGACACGATTAAGAAAAAATTCCCTTACCCAGATACAATAATTCGAAGTAATTGCTTTTACAAAGTACTGACATTTTTTGGTTGAACGAAGGTAATAAGACAGGTGGAACTCCTCATGAAAGAACCAGTAATAAACTAATATCTTTGGGTGACTCCTTAAGTTGACGATTTTGAGATAAAGAGGTCAGAACTCGGAGTTAGAGTGTTGCTAGTTCGGCAAAGAAAAAACCGCAAGAAACACCTTGGCAATCAGGATCTCGCAGTTTGGTCAAGGAGAATAGTGATGGCTGTTTCCCTTGCGAGGTTGTCCAATCTCCATTGCGTCTACCTAATCGGTTCACCACATCCTTTTGTCGAAAGACGCTGACCGAGACCCATCACTGAGGTCAAATAGGAAAGCAACGTTGTTCCAGAGTAACCCAACAGTTCTGTCTAACTTCTTATTGCGTCCTATTTCGGATCCCATATCAACCCTATCACAAATATCCCAAGACTGTCATGTTATCCCTCCTACCATGTATGAACTATATTGCTCTCGAACAATTATACACAGTGTTGAATAAACTTCTAATGTTTTGTGTGGGCAATATAACTATTTCAAAAAGAATAATAGACTTGGAATTAATCGAAATTCTTCAATATGAAACATGTTATTATTTAATGATGACAGATTTTAGAATTTACTAAAGTAAACACCATCACCAGTTTCCTTAGTTATGTTTTTTTGTTGTTTTGTTTCTGTTTTTTGGTTTATTATTTTCAAAAATGAACCTTTGGAATTGACCAAGAAATTTTTAACCCCCCCCCCCCCCCCCGTTCCACTCCATTGTTGTTTTACTCGTTTTCCTCAGCAACCAGTAATAAAATTTCCTAATGAAGGTACCCACAACCCCCTACTTTTTCGAATTGAGTGTGAAGCGTTTATTTGATCGTAATTTGATAGTGAAGCGAAAATATGGTTGGTAGGTAGTTCCAATGCAAACCTATGTTATTTGCAGGCGAGTGATCTACACAGAAAAATAATAAACTTTTGTGTAATAATTTGCAGAGTTTTCAATTTTCTAACCGGTTCTGTGGTACTGACTACAACTCGATGAAATTCATACAAGACCATCTTAGGGTAATCTCAAAGTGCCCTCCTAATATGAGCGAAATTTCAACGACGAATTGCACACTGCTATTGTTCGTATTCGGTGACATTTACGAATATAAAAGACATTCTCGAGGCTATCTGGCACAAACCCTCAGAATTTTATTAAAATTGGACAGTGATTTTGTATATATAGTTTTGCACGGATTCATGTAATACGAATCACAGATATACAGACAGGCCTACACTGAACCAATATTGTTCAACAGCTCTAAAATGAAAAATGTCAGAAATTTTGATGTATACCTAGGAATAAATAACTTTTTTTAATGTTGGTTTGCTGTACGAATACATAGTGACGTACACAACGATTCGATGAAAAAGTAAATAAATAGGTATGTATCTGATAACTGATGTTTACATTAGATTCCACAACATAGAAGATTAGGACACAGTTTGTCGCAAACTCACGTTAGTACTCTTAAATGAAACTGGTGTTAGAGAATTACCGCAATACGCCTGAAAATTGGCGTTCAGGGTCTGGAACTGAAGTATGTATATCACGTAAGCAATAAGGTGGAGTGTCCATCCTGTACCGACAAAGTAGGATATGGGGGGGTTCTGAAACTGCTTTTCGGCTCTCCCCTAATGCCCCTGCCATAAATTTAACCCGGCACACCTAGCTACTGATATATCAGACGAGGATCGTAAGGGTGTGGTTGGCAAACGAATTCAGCAGAGGAGTTCTATCTACCTACCCAAATGAATTTCACAACAACCGTAATTTACTGTCGAAATGTCCGTGACATCTAGTTTGAAAATGTGTGCGGATGTCACTCCTAACAGTGTTGAATACTTGCTCGCTTTGGTTAACTAGTCAAAAAAGTAAGACTAGACAGAGAAGCTGTGAGCAAATAGTTTGTTCAAGTAGTCCGCGAAAATACAATACAATCTGTTCCAAAGCAGCTTAAAAATCGTAACACTGCCTGAATAAGCTGAAAAATCGTGAATTCACGACAACTTATTCCTAACAAGCTTCTGACCTTGCAATGCTGTAATTAATTTTTTTTTTCGTTCTTTCAGCATGAACCAGCCAGGAACTTGATGAGCAAAAACCAAGTTGCAGAAAACCAATCTGTCAAGAAAAAAAGGGGTTTCCGATGATGAACAGTCATGTCTTTGTCAAGTTTTGAGATAAGGACCATCTTGAATGTCAAGGATCACCTCCGTTTAACCTGAGGACGATAAAGCACGGAGTCCAGTCTAAAAGAAAACAGCACTATCCAACCCAAAAATCTGAGATGAATTCCCAAAAAATAACTTTCCCAACAGTCAACAAGTTCTCACAAACCGTTCAAACGCTTGAAAGTTGAGTGTTACGGATAGTCGCAGATGCACGGAGGTGTGTTTGCGATGTCAATCACCACGAAGACCTTTACGCAGAGATTGTTGAATCTAACCTACTCCTTCCACCACTGAAGCATGAAAGCTAATGAAAACGGCTCTCTTATGACACATCTGTCAACTTAATAGCTAGGCAAGCGAGCCTGTTGAAGATTGACTCTCTTCAATAAATGATGAATTGAATTAAAAATAATAATTATTGTATTAAAAAGCCAAATAAAATTTATTCCGATCAAGGAATGACATTGAGTCATCCTCCATCAACCAGCCGTCTACCACCCAGCTCCATCAGCCTCCATATACGTCTGAAGAGCTATGCTACTGTGATATTATTTCAAAACTATCAAGTTAGATACATCTGAATTATTATTTAAACACGAATAAACTCAAAAGCGGAATTTTAGGAAAAGCAGACGCGAGTATTGTGGGTGGAATCTAATTTTACTGGATGTGGAATGAACGATGTTTGTCAAAGAGTAGGGATTTCACCTGGAACATAATGAAATGGATCGATATCTAGAGAGACATGTAGCCCACACATACAGATACGAGATTCAGAACCTGGCATAAATAGGAGGTAGTCTCATCTGTGGGCTTTGCGTAGGTATGAACCGACATGAAGATGGCTTCTTGAGTGGGTGAAAGATGTAAGAGCGAGCAGTGATCATGGCTCCCAAATAGAATAATATCTGCACCGAAAGAGAGGACAATAAAATAGAACTCGTGAAGCTTCTACCACTAGGGCTTTGGAATACTATATATACCATTACTATACCATGGTAATAATGCCTCTAAGATAGATCAGCTTCAACGGGATGATGGGCAGTATAATTTCACCCAACTAACTAGAATTTTACGAAAGAGATCAGAAAGAGAGGATTTAAATAGCCACAACGTTGTAAAGTGGACAGTATGAATACTACCTAAATGTATACAGTGTGCATGGTGTGTTTGGTCATCACAGCCAATGTGGAGTCAAGTTTGACATATGGCTGGGCAGAACAACAACACTCTTATAGCTATAGCCTGGCACAAAAGCGGATGCATAATATGATATTACATGATGATATTATCATCAAATATCTTTAGCCTTTCAAGGAGACAAGGCAGTATACAACTATCCACACGAACTTGGAGTTCACCAAGTGTGGGTACTACAATACCATTCAACTTGTTTCAGTTATCCCTAAGCAATGTGAAGTTATAACTCAAAAATCGCAACTAATGTAGGAAAGATACCATGCTGGTCCATTCCGATGTGAAAATGGAACTTCGAAACGGTAAAACAAACGAAACGTAACAACGGTGAGTTAGGCGGCGGTTGAACTGAATCAGAGTTGATGTTTCGAACTTTACCAGTTCTCTGGAGAGTAAGATCTTCCAGTTGGGTGGGGTTTGGTGTTGTTGATTTATTCAAAGCTGTGACCTCCACCTCCATCTCCAGGCACCTCCCCTCATTCCCCGGTGAATATTCGATGACGGACCTGTGCCATTTATGACCACTCCCAATCACAAACAGGAGACAGCTCATGGAAATTGCGTCCCAATAACGAAAAATGCACTTACCAACATTTGAGACAGCTTATCGTAACAAAAAACTCACCTGCAACAAACAACGAAGAGTTATAGCAAAACAATGTAATACATAAATATTCACGGTAGAGTGCCTTAACTTCTTCAAAGTTTCTGGGTGACCCCTCACCCACGGGAAATAGAGCATTTCCTCGGTTTAGGAGATTTATTTCCGTGTTTAGGAGATTTGTTTCCGTGTAAAGCATGCATTCTCCTTGACGGCATCGTCAGGACACTGTTGGAAACAGATCCATAGTTGGAGTACATAAACCTCAAAACCATAAAACTAAGTAGTAAGTACCTACAAACCTTTTTACCATAACTTCCCCTTTAGATTCAAAAACTAAATCGAACATTCAATCCTTACTTGGAGGAATTGGTAATATTAGTAGTACACAAGCCTACATGAGGATCCTCCTGGTCTTTAGCAGAATTATGAACTCAATGATGGCACTGTTACACAATAATAATAACACCATAAGTAAGTGCCTAATAGCTTGTAACTATGACACTTCCTGTCTAAGTCTAACTAGCTACTTCCTACAACTCCTCTATGCCAATTAATACGAACCCATCTTTATATGTACTCCAACTATGTATCTGTCTCCAACAATGTCCTGACGATGCCGATAACGCGAAAGCATGCTTGATATGGAAAAAAATATCCTAAACCGAGGAAACGCAGCTCTATTTCCTACCCTCACCCAGAAATATATAAATATTCTACATTGAAATGATTACTACATTATATCACGCCATAAATTATTTATGAGTAGGTAGTTGCTAAGTATTTCTTTATCTATTCATGATGACTCACAATGGAGCCACTTCTATTCAATAGGTTATTGATTTTGGTTTATTATTTTTAATAACACCCCCTAAAAAATTTGATGGTTTACGTTTCAAGGTACGTAAAATCCAAAAATCGAATAAAAATTTGGCCGTCCGTCCGCGGCACTTTTGCCATTTAGCATTGACCGATTTTGATGAAATTTGGTATGTAGGCTCCATTTGGGGTCCAGTTGTGCCCCGAAAATTTGGTTGATGTAGGTCAGTTCTAAGGGTTCCAAAATTAATTTCGAAATTTTGAAAACGCCCTAACTCAAAACATTTTGATATAAAGGTATTCTTTTTCCTTCAATTTAAGATTCTATAGAATTTTTAGAGACCACGCGGAGCTCTGTAGGACAAACCGTTCGCTCGCTACGAGAATTTGAGGGTTTTACGTACGATAAATCAGAAACACGAGTGTGAATCGCAAAAGAGGCCTAATCTCCGATCAAATTTTAGCTGACCGAAATACGATCGATGTTTTTCTTCAAGTTGGATGGTTGGTGGCTTTGCAGACGAGTGATCTATATAAAAATAATAAACCATTGTGTAATAATTTGCAGCGTTTTGACAAGGAAGTGTCAGTTTACCGTAGTAGGTAATAGATAATTCTTTGTTCAAAATGTTTCAACAAATCAGGATCAGTTCAACCAAGGGCGATTCAGAGAAAATTGGTCAGTCGGCAAAATCGAGTCCAGAGGAAGAGCAGAAACTTTTTAGTCAGTTAATCAAGGCGATATAAAAATGTAATTACAAATTATTGATTATAAATTTGTTTTCAAATCAATTTATTTTAGTTGGCGTTTTTGGTTCCAACTTGTAAAGCCCGTAAAGTCAGGTTTTTCGGCAATTTGACATTCAAGGATCGATTCCACTGATCAGAGCAGTGCCTTGAGCAACGCAAAGGTTATCGGCCGTCCCTTGAGTTCAACAATCCTGTTTATCTCCGCTTAATTGCTTGTGGGAAGAGGAAATGAATTCTTGAGCCGTCTGCTTGGAAGGTGACATCAAAGGTTGCCTGATGTCATTGGAGGCCCACTTCTGTTCGGAATTACACCGGTTTCTGGCTAGTAAATGTAATTGTTAAGAGTGAAATTGCTGTCCATCCTCAACAGAACTTGAAAAGATGCAGTGTTCATTTTTATTAGGTCGTTTTATTGATGTAAAGAAAAAAACTTGCGGACACAAGCTTGATTGGGGGGGGGGGGAGGGAGGGGAGGAGGTTTCTTGAACTCCAGTAAGCATTGAAAGGAAGCTTGACAATTGTATGGGAAGGTTTCGATACCATGGTCTTGAAACTCCGTTCGAGAGACAGTTTCATATTTTACTCTTCAAAATCAATTCAGGTCGAATAACCTTTTCAGGCGAACCCACGGCTGGGTCTACCTCAGAAATATCCTCAGGTGGGCGGGATCGTCGTAATATTCAAGTTCCGTAGAGCCCTCGGGCTCTCCCGATAATCCGGTTTCAATCAATTTGCTGAGGTAGTTCGGTTCTTGAAAAGCTTCAAATATCTTTGGATAAGCTGTTTTCAAAGTGACTCCGTGATTCCAAGCGATACATATACGACAAATTATAATTCAATGAAACGTAACATGTATCACAATAGATACGGTATGAAGTGTGCCTTATCGCTCAAACAGATTAGATGTTAGTTATGATTATTTTTATTGAAGTCCCTCAGCGATAATAAAAGTGTAAGAGATTCAGTTGGTATTGTAGTTCGTTCTCAATGCGGCTGTAACGATTCGCTCGAAACTTCCCCGAAAATGATCAACAAGTTCAGCATTGAAATTCAGGCTGTTTAAATAATATATTAATAAGTTCTTTTATTAATTGAGAAAATGGTTTACCTGTAGTCAAGCACATCGATTAATGGTTCCGATTATTTCTACAGTTGATTGCGCAGTATTGATTGTAGAACTTGATTTATTTGCTACGAGTAGTAATCCCAAGAGTTGATTTGAACTGATTTGTTGGATTTTGTTCGAAACAAAGTCATCTAGTAAGGAGGAAACATTCAAAACTCAGGTATTTGATTAACACTAATCAAAATACCATGGTGGATACAGAGAGTTAAGTTGCCACAACGGAGTACAAAGATGGTCGCCTTCATATCATGAGAACAGTGTTCCAGTAGAAAGACGAAAGGCCTGCAATTTGTCTTTGGAATAAAAGCGAGCGGAGGAATGTGAAGTTTCGGTCAACACAGATATAGCGAAAAGATTATAAATCATCCCAGGTACGGAATTTACTATGATTGAAAATCCGGTAGAAAGAAACTCGAACAGCGTTCCGCAGAAGTATGAGAAAAAGGTGGGGGAGAGATGGGAAGAACGAAGATGTAGAGAATTACGGGACGGAGGGTCATAAACTTCAGCCAGCTCCAATTCAACTTCTGCCATTTCGGAGCGTTCTCCTCATATTTCCCCGCCTCGTGCGTCAATTTTTTCCTCTTTTTACGTGTTACGAACTCGGAAATATTTTCGCAAGGGAGGGAGGGAGAAGAAATAGACGTGGAAAAACGCAGAAGGATATCCTTGTTTTTTAGCAGGTGTTTGAATGGAAGAACAATATGGAGTGGCCTCGAGCAGCACACAATAGTATAAAATGGAGTCACAATGATTGTAGAAAAAAATTCTGACGGCAAAATTGTTATTTCCATACCAAATAGTGGAAGAATGAAGTTGATAAATAAAGGAATAGTAGTAACAACACTACTGCTATAGTATATTAATAGTATATATTAATATACTATAATTATCGCACTATTATGTAGGTACTATCTTACAATACATTGATAGTATATGGTTTTTTCTTTCAAATGAGAAATCCCATTTTGTTTATTTACGTGGAAACCCCATTGTTGATTCAGCAACAAAAGTTGGGGGTTCTCAAATGGAAACATAGGTCGGATAAGTGAATATCAATACTGAGAAGATATTTATTTGAATCACAACAAATCTAAACTTTATAAGTGTAAATAACAGTTAAGCGACGAAAGGAAACGCGAGAACCGCAGAGACTTCCATCAGCTTAACGAATAAATCAACACCCTGGCACCTCCTCTTCGATTGTTGGAAGGAAAAACCTGTCACACCTCCGACCAAATTGAATATCTGTGTCGACATGGTCGGTATCCCAAATTGTTGAGTAGCTTCTGTTCTGTTTGTCTGACTTTCACGAGTTACATCTACGAGGAAAAAGCATAGCAGTGTCAAGTTGATGAACAAATTTCAACTCCTGAAAGTGGATTTGAATGTTATTCTGGAGGACACTAGAAAACTTTAAATAATTATCACGAACTACGCGTGAAAAGTTCTTCCAATACTACGTCAAAAATTGAAGGTGTGATTACTGTTCCGATCAATGTAAATCTAACAGCAATAAAATGTGTTTGTATTTATTTCCACAAAAAAAAACTATATACCTACACAGGTAAAAGTGCAATAAGAAGACTGTCTTACCCCAAATTACAAGATAATACCATAGCTAATAAATTGTAGCAAATAAGTAAAAGTAAAGTAAGTATAGTCAGGTTGAATTTTCGTCCAACCGCCATTCCTGGAGCCGCGAAAGTGATCAGTTGTCTTCGAAATAGAAGATCAGAACTGCTTCTGATGATTTCCCTTAAATAGAGCGGGGTTCACCAACGGAACAACCCGAAAAAATTATCAGGACCTACGATACCGCCCACGAGCGGTCACCAATCCAGATAATCTCCCTGACCGACTGGCCTCAACCTCGGCTCTCATGGGAACCGGTTTATTAAACCAGCTAACGGCCGTTAGTAAATTTTATGCACGTAAATATTAATCTCCTGCAGTATAAGAATTTTGCAGAAGGAAGAAGATGAGCTGATTCCGATTAGTTTTTGAACATCATAATAAGTGATATTATTTTCACTTGGTGTTTTGTTTGTGAAATTTTACATGGATGAAACGTTAAAATACATTTATTTTGGTACTTTAATGTGTACTTACATTTATAAGGGACCTTCAAAGGTCTAACGCGCACAATCTATGGAAATTAGTCTGAACTAATGCGATATGCGTGCGGAATAGTTTCGCTGAACAACACAAACTCATACACTAGGCGCAGAATTAAATTATTCATCAGTGGGTAAGATAAAGATTTCAACTTCGTACAGCGGAACTGGATGCTAACGAGAAATTAGGAGGGTTTAAGTGACGACACCTAAAAGAAATTCCGGCTACGTACACCCCATTTCCGAAACAGTAATCGAACGACGCTGATAACCGCTGAACTTGCTCACCTGGCGTTATCTAGGCGACAAGAGGTTGACTAATAGAGACATTCCGTGACTAATGTGGCGTCCTGATTTCCCACAGGCGTACGAGATTAGACTGAAAACGAACGACCGTGTCGAGGCCGGGTATCAGGGATGCACCTAACCTGACTCATTTCGCAGTGACGATACGCCAAGTGGAACGGGAAGGTCGTTTTTTATATTGCGGCTGAACATAGGTACGTCCTTCAAAGGATACAACATTAGAAGAAAATTTTCAGAATGAAGATTCATTGATTTAGATGTAATCCACTTCATTGGAGAGTTGTTAAGAATCCCACAAATATTTTTCTTCTACATCGAAGACCACCCACCAAATTCATCATTTATTGGTCTTGTCAATACCAACTAATGGTACACACCACATCCACTCTTGAGTCAGGCATCAGCAATCAAGTACTTCGAAAATATCACTCATGCTCATTAGTGTTTCATCAGTGTCACTAATGTGTACAGATGATTCGAAGAAAAGTGTATAACACCTTAACTAGTGATTGACCATGGAAATTGATGAAACTAGTGACTAGAATCACAAAAGTCGTCGCTCCTCATTGCTACAAGGTGAAATTCACAGTCAATCACAAATCGGTTCTTTGAAAAATGATCATGATTAGAGAACAGTCTCGAGGTTTACTCTCATCTACACCGATACGTAATAAAAACGCTGCAAATTATTACACAATGGTTTATTATTTTTTATTTTTCTACATAGATCACTCGTCTGCAAAGCCACAAACCATCCAACATCAAGAAAAACATCGATCGCATTTCGGTCAGCTTCAATTTGAACGGAGATTAGGTCTCTTTTGCGATTCACACTCGTGTTTCTGATTTATCGTACTTCCAAACTTTAAATTCTCGTAGGGAGCGAACGGTTTGTCCTACAGAGCTCCGGGTGGTCTCAAAAAATTCTAAAAATTGTATAGAATCTTAAATTGAAGGAAAAACAATACCTTTATATCAAAATTTTTTGAGTTAGGGCGTTTTCAAAATTTCAAAATTGATTTTGGAACCCTTAGAAGTGACCTACATCAACCAAAATCTTTGGGGCACAACTAGACCCCAAATGGAGCCTACATACCAAATTTCATCAAAATCGGTCAATGCTAAGTGGCAAAAGTGCCGCGTACGGCGGACGGACGGCCAAATTTTTATTCGATTTTTGGATTCTACGTACCTTGAAACGTAAACCATCAAATTTTGAGGGGGTGTTAAAAATCTTTTTTCTTGGTCGATTCCAAAGGTTTATTATTGAAAATAATAAACCAGAATAGGACCAAAGGATAGATAGCAAGTGAACCAAAATCATTCAAAAATAATTGATTTTGGAGGACCCTTTTTTTCTTGACCCGAGCTTCCCTCCCTTCCCTAATCTGTCCGTCCTCGGCACTTTCATTAGTTCCCAAGTATTGAATTTGAACAAATTTAGGATACCAGCTCTATTAGGGGTCTATTTATTCCGCGAAGCTTTTGGTTAGTATTACGTCACTTCTAAGGGGTGAAAAATAGGGATTGTAATTTTCAAAACGCCCTAGTTCGAAAACTCTCGATATAAAGGTATTGCTCTTCCACCAATTTAAAATAGAATTGAATTTTAAAATCGAATGAGACCACCCAGAGCTCTGTAGGACAAACCATTCGCTCCCTACGAGTATTTAAGGGTTGGACAATATTTCATAAACACAAGTGTGAATCGCAAAAGAGGCCTAATCTCCGTTCAAATTCTAGCTGACCGAAATGCGATCAGTTCTTAGCTTAGTAATCAAATTGCCCTGGCAGTTCAAGGGTTCATAGGAAGTTTAAGTTTATATGCTGAGCTGATAAGGAGTAGTTAGGTATTGAGAGAGTTTTATTGCTGGACCGAAAATAGTGAAAGATAAAATTCATTTCTCTTTCTACGGAAAAAGAGCCGTAAAACGTTCATTAGTTCAGTCCCCAGCCGACTTAATAGCACCTACGTCTGCTGTGATTCACAGATCTAATAAAGCACCTCCCGTTAATTTCAACCTCGAAGTCTAGCGAGAGAAGGGGCCGTTAGGCACAATTTATGGATCCAATATGACGTGAGACATGATAACCAAGTCGTTCTAACTATACGTTAGCGGGTCTCTAGGACTTGAAGGCAAGTTAATTTCCCGTTATTGAGAGACTCAACGTTCCTTTACCGAAATATCACTGCAAGAGCACCAACGATGATAGCTGGGGAAACTTGGTCAGGTAATTTGGACTAGGGTTTAACTTTGAAATCTAAACACCACATCTACATGACCTTCCTGAGCCAAATTTCAGCTGATCGAGCTGATGTTGTTGTCGAGCTGCTGTTGAGCCTTTCGAACTGCAACCGCAGAATCATTATCGCCTGAAGCTCAGTTTTTAACGAGTACCTTGTAGCCTATAGGCACCCTACAAGTATTCCATTTTTTTTAATCGTCAACCCACCCTTGCTTTCAGCTTTTACTGTACCAGGTATTTTTGAAGGATTGGGTATTTGGTATTCCATGGAAACCCCAGCTTAGGGATCCTAGTACGTACCGTCAAGTGCAAACAACCTACCTGGTAACCTGCTCTGTCTTCGTTCCGCAAAGCCCTCTCACTCTGAACTACCTCGTATTTTTAATTCATTAGAATTGCTCTTTAAGGTTCAGGGTAGCAGGTTATTATAAAGTCATCCTGGAGTTTTAGGAGGAAAATCATACAAGTAAACACATGGCGAGTTGGAAAACCCAAACAACAAATAGTAAGAACGGTTTATACGAATCACGTACAACTGAATGAAAGCAATGCCCTGCTACATGCTTTTGTTGTTCATCCTCCAACCTCTCCACTTCTTGTAGAGCCGCCACCGAATAATGCAGAAGCTCAGAAGGACTCGGTAAGCCTGAAGCTGAGCACACACCGATGGAAATGAAAGGCTCCGAAAAGCTTGAGTCAGAAAAGGAGAGATGAATAGGGCAAAACTAGTTTATGAATTGAAAGTGGGAGAAACAATGTTATCAGTCTAATGAAAGCGGGCTCCAATCCTGGGAAGAAGCTGGAAACGGTTACACTGAGGCTCGACAAGGCTTAAATGGAAATGCTGGCAAATACGAGTAGCGTTTGGAGTAAGCAGAATCCGAGCACAGCCCGCTGAAAAGTAAATTCAACCCAGCGGTTCGAAGGTACCGAACTGAACGAGGACAAAAACGAATAATTGATTAATTAAACCATTGGTAATCACAATAATTTTTCAAACCGGCTCTGGTATTACTAAACGAATAACAGTGGAGTAACGAGTTGCTTTGCACATTCCAGTATTCAAGAGACATGAGTTCAGGCTAATGGTAGAGGGTAGGGAGTAAGCTACAGCTCAACACAATACTACTTTTTGAAACATAATATGTTAGTTAGATATGGCAGTAGGAGAATAGCTTCCTCACTAAGAATAATATGAACCTATAAATTAGTTGGTATGAAAATTCTACACAATGAGCATTACTTGCCACTGATAAAGACTCCAATATGAACACCCCCCTCATAATCGGGCTATTAAATCGTGAGAAATTACGTTTGCGCGTATGCACACTCGCTGCTGTTTGCACGGTGTTAATGAAATTCATAGAAGATCATCTAAATATGTCCGTTAGTTAAGCCAGAGACTAGAAGTTGACCTCAGGGAGACTCGGAAGCACCATTGTACAGAGAAGCCCCGAAAAATAGAATGCGAATAAAAATGTTGATTTGGGAAATCAGAATTTTTCTGACTTGCTTCTTTTTTATTATCGATAGGAAGCTCAAGATGAAATAAAATAAAATAACCTACAAGTATCTGATATTTGATGATCAAGGAGATAATTATTCATACTATTCTTCAAATGGTTTCAGAGGTATGAACAGTGCGGAGTGAATCCAAGAATTCTAACTAAAAAACGCTGCAAATTATTACACAATGGTTTATTATTTTTCTATATAGATCACTCGTCTACAAAATCACAAACCATCCAATATGAAGAGAAGAAAAAAAATCAAAATCACCAACCATCGATCGCATTTCGGTCAGCTCTAATTTGAACGGATATTAGGCCTCTTTTGCGATTCACACTCGTGTTTTGATTTATATATATATATATTTCAATATAAACCCTAAAGAATCTTAAATTGAAGGAAAAACAATCCTTTATATCAAAATTTTTTGAGTTAGGGCGTTTTCAAAATTTCAAAATTGATTTTGGAACCCTTAGGAGCGACCTACATCAACCAAAAGCTTCGGGGCACAACTAGAACCCAAATGGAGCCTACATACCAAATTTCATCAAAATCGGTCAATGCTAAGTGGCAAAGGTGCCGCGTACGGCGTACGGCGGACGGACGGCCAAATTTTTATTCGATTTTTGGATTCTACGTACCTTGAAACGTAAACCATAAAATTTTGAGGGGGGGTTACAATTTTTTTTTCTTGGTCGATTCCAAAGGTTCATTATTGAAAATAATAAACCAAAACTCTCTAGCACCATGTTAGAAGAATTTAGCTGAGTGTTAGTAGGATTTGTTACGGACATTAATGGACACTGGACAACATAATATAAGAGCACTAAAGGATCTCCAGCGCGATATAATCTAGGTGTTATTGTTGACTGAATCAGCTCATTGGTTGTATACGTCGTACAATATATTATATCCTTATTGCTCGTACATATCTCTGTAGGTATACAGCACGACGCAGGAGGCCACTAAACTAAACTAAGAAAAAAAAAACCCTCGAGTCCGATGATGGTTAGGCGGTGGAAATTGTTGTAGTCGACTGAGTCATATTTTATACCCAAGAGGCATTCTGACCTCATAGTCAGTCCATCACCACGCAGCTTATCCTCAGATCATCCTCAAGCCCACTTCATTGCCAGACACCTTGAACCCTCCATCTCGCGGGCCAGCCGATCACATCTTGCTCAGCAACTTCCCTGCGGTCTGGAATGGGCCAAGAACGTCGGTTTCAGAATATGACGCAACGCTCGAAGATTTCATCGCGCACGTCTACCCTTTCAGACTGCTGACCCGGACTCCTGTTCAAGGATCAAAAGAACGGGTCGTGTGAGAGGGTCCGCTCCGTTTGTTAGTGCAAGGTGACACCTCACAATCCGCCTGAAAAGATTTCTTCGCACAATAACACCGTGGTCCGCTGATCTGCTACGCTCACTGTCACCTTGGAAATTGACCTACGAGGAGAGGGTCTCAGGTTCAGACAAGTTATTTTCTATATTCATCAACAGAAAAGTAGAAAGCAAACTGTTGCGTTTTGTAGTCAATTGACTAGTACTGAACTGTATGGTAACTGGGCTGTTGTTGACTTACCAAAATAAAGAAAATATTGGCTGATTGTGTCTTGCCATGGAACATTCTCGCACCACTCCCCACCATCCTCTCGCCACAGCATCTCGTGTGAATCGCAAATTTCAGCTGATCGAAAATGGAATCTTTTTATCGTTTTTGGTTTAGTATTTTCAATAATAAACCCTTGGAATCGACCAAGAAAAAACCCTTAGGAGTGACTGACACTAAAGGATAGAAAGAATGTAGTAACGAACTCGCATAGGCAAGTTGACTCTCGAAAGTACACGAAGAAATTTCTCCCTTAGAGGGAAAAACAATAAATCATGGATATGTCCATTGTTGTAGGTGTAACTTGACAATTGAAATGATGCAAAAATACACACAGGATGTATACCTACCTAATACTTTTTCAATGAATAAACAGAATTTTTTTTCTAAGAAAAAAAAAAACTCTCCGATCGCACGTAATAAATATTGCAGTACTCTAGAGAACCTTGCAAATCAGCTACCGATATAATATAATATACATATTATGTAGCTATGATTTTGTTTACTGGTTGCAGCGTTGCATTTTTTGTGGCAAAAAAGTCACGAAAAATTCCTTGACCCTAGCCTAAAGACATATCCATGTCAAAAAATGTTAATCCCCACTTAAAATTTGTTGGTTTACGTTTCAAGGTTCGTAGAATCCAATAATCTAAAACAAATGTTTCCTTCCGTCCGCCGTACACGGCACTTATCTTAGTTACCATGGACCGATTTGTATGAAATCTGGTAATATGGGCTCCATTTGGGGTCTAGTTGGGCCCCGAAGCTTTTGGTTGATGTAGATCACTTCTAAGGGTTGAAAAATAAGGGCTGAAATTTTGAAAACGCCCTAGCTCAAAACATGTTGATATAAAGGTAATCTTTTTTTATGAATTTGGATTAGTATCGAATTTTTAGAACCGAATGGCACCACCCAAAGCTCTCTAGAACCAACCGTTCGGTCCCGAGAGAGACCTTAATGAGAAATTAGGGGTTTCTTACGATAAATCAGAAACACGAGTGTGAATCGCAAAAGAGGCCTAATCTCTGTTCAAATTTTAGCAGACCAAAATGCGATACTGGTTTCTTCGAGTTGTACTTAGTTTTGCGTCCTTAGCAACCAGTATTCTAATTACTTGATGAAGTATGGTTGGTAGTTAGTGACAATGGCAAAGCTTTGTTCTTTGCAGACAAGTGATCTATAGGAAAAATAATAAACCTTTGTGCAATAACTTGCAGCGTTTTCGGCTTGAGTATCATATTACTCAGTTGTGCTTCCTCAGCAACCCAGATCAAAATTTCGTAATGAAGGCACACACAACTCTTGCATAGCGATTTTATTGCTACTTTCTATGCAGTAAAATAAACCATTATGAGACCGACTCCAAGGGATTTCATCAACATCTGACTGTGTTCATACTCAAACACGATTTTACAAAAACACCGATTTCGCACAAATAACCCGATTTTTGTCAAATTTGAAAGGTACCTAGTTGGGGCGAGGAGAAATGCTCATTGATGTCATCACGATTGAATCAATTTATGGGTAATGTTGACAACCAACGAAACCGCAAACTACATCTCCATCGAGTTACAACACGCGAATATGCCAAATTCATTTAGCAATATACATTCGCAATATATATTGCGAATGGTGTCGACGCGGACAAAAATTTATTTTGCGTACTGAAAAAAGGTCGTTTTTCTATTCAAATCGATCTATCACATCATTCTCAATATAATTACTTGCAATTTGTATCATTTTACTTTCAACATATATATTGTATTGCTTTATATAATCCAAAATTACCATAGCCTTGTAATAAGCGCTTTTTCATTTGCGCACTGAATGACATTTTTTGTTCTAATTCTTGACGTAATGTTTATGGATGGTAGTCCCCTCACTTTCACTCGACCCCTCTCTTTTGAATCTCTCATTTACATATAACAGCGAGGCGATTTCCATAAGGCTTTCAGTTTTTGTCCGTGTTTCATCTATTCTGCTTTTTCATTCCATATAGAAATAGTCGCTTTCTTGGTTCCTTTTTATTTCCATCTCCCATCGAAACTTTTCATACATTTTCAAGTACCTAGAACTAATTTATGTAGTTGGAGTGGAAGCCAAATTTAATCGAATAATACTTGGTACCAAACCAAACTTTTACACTCCTTTTGTTATTAATTTAGTCGGGTTTTACAAATATTAGTTTCTGTTTACTCCTTCTATAGGAGAAAGTTTTGCCAAGCAGGAAAAACAGTATGTATTAGCTTACTTCTATTGTTACATGGAAACCGAATTTAATTTGTTTCATAAATTAATATGAGCGTAAAATTTTATAATACTCATTATAATTATAATATAATTAATGAGCTCCAACGTCAAGTGCTGGTAGTTTTATAAATAACTTTAACCGAATGGAGAGCCTTCAATTAATATAGAAAACCCTTTAATAATCATTTTACGTCTTTCATGACTTGTACGTACAATTTTATCGGTTTTAACGGTGAGGGCAGTTCACAATTCTAACTTATTTTAGTATTGGTTTCACATTTCTCTTAATGCCACGAATAAAACATTAGTAGTTCATGGTTATCTTGTTTGGACAACTCGGTTTGGAAAATCGTTAATTTTTCTGTACGAGTAAAAGCGATAATTCTATTTTCCAATCCATTCAGCATGGATTCCTGTTTTGAACCACAACATCGTTGATCTTTTTTTTCATAATTGTTGATTTAATAAATTAGTTATTAAACCGTTATCGCAATACGGGAAAGCAATAAATAGGACACACTCACAACACATTCTTCAACATTCGTGTGGCTAGATAAGCCATATCCTTCTGCATCCATTCTCACCAACGTTGCTATACCCGCATGCTCATCTCATGATCATTCCATAGTGATCTTCCAGTACACGAGTTGCACGCATAATTTCCACTCGCAACTCAGAACCAAAAAAGGCATTTCCCAATGTTTTGACCATTCTTAGTACTTTTTCAATGAATGGTCAATCAACAAGTACTTTTTCAACTTGAAATGAGCCATTGGTAGTGTACACTATGAACGAAGGAATTATCCCCTTTTGTAGCTATTCAAAAATTGTTTGACTACTTCCGTCCGTCGTACAAATCAAGTGTCAATAATTTCACCTTCTCCTCTGCTGCCTAGTTGCGCCTATCTTTTACGAATCTCCTTCATGGAACAAACAGTCAAAACATTTCCAATAATACAATCAAGAAAAATGCGCGATTTGCCAGTCTTATGGGTATAGTTTCCAAGTAATAAAACCGGTAAAAAGTGGGAATGTTTTAGCTCAATTAAATTAACACAGTCGAGTATTAGTGCTCTTCGAACACATTAGGTTCCATGGTGAATTGTCTTCGGCAAATTCTTCGTCTCGAGGAATAATTTGTAAAAAAAAAAAAAAAAAAAAATTGAAATAAAATTAACCAAAACAAGTCTGATGAATGGGATTTTTATAAAATTAATTTTTACAGCTTATATATATAATTCATAACCATATAAGCTCAAAACAAATAAGAATGGATAGGTTCGGTTAAAATAGGATAAGTAAATCGAACGAAGTCCTAATATTGCAAACACTTAGGAAAGCCAAACTACAAAGCGACGTAACTTAGACTGGTTGGTAATTTGGGTTGTGAAAGGATGATGGTAGTTGAGAGGGAAGGTGTGGGGAGATGGAAATCCGAGTCATTTACCTCCAAGGCTGGTACGCATTATGTAAATCCTGGAGAATTGAGATTCCCTTCTAGCCAGCTGAAACACGCGGAAAGTGAGAGATTTAGCTTAGGGTGCCTCTAAATCCGCCTTCAACCGGGTCTATCATTTTAGTGGGGAAAGCTTTTACCGCGTTCAAAACGAACAAACAATCAAATTGTTCAACGAATCCTCCAATATTGAATTCAAAGTAAAGTTAGTGGAAATGATAAAACAATAACAATATTGGAATTAACTCAAAAATGGCTTAATGCCTTCACTATAAACGTGCAACTGATTCGTTTAAATTGGATCGGGCAACTGTAAAATATGTCCAAGTAGCTCCCTTTCTCAAACCCAAATAATTCTTGGCCTGATTAGATATTCTATGGTATCTAATTCTGATCTTCCGATTTGATAGAATAACTTGCCGATTGAGTTGGGAGTCCCAAGAGTCTAAAATACCAATCTTATTTTGAACTAGAACGATTTACCGTTATTAATGATGAATTCGTACAGGAAATTTCAGGCTGATTTCAAATATAGACAACGTATTCAAAAAACGGTTGGCCAACTAACTCATTCTTTCTTTGATCAATATGGACATTTTTGACATTTTGACCTAGGTTTCGCTTTTACTCGAAGCATTCACTTCTGAAAAATTCGAAGTTGACCTAATGCTTCAAAACGATTGCTGCAGTAATCGTTCAGAGTGACTCACACTTATACCTATACGTATGAGAGGCGTTGTTTACCGTATTCAATATACATACAGTGATGAGGATTTAATGGTTATTGACAACCTAAATAATCACAATATCTATGACTACAAGTATAAATGAGTATGATCTATACTTTGACAAATACGTATTTATGGAGAATTGTTAAACTTCAGGAATCGTTATTGAATAATCTAAAACGATTTTCCTCGGAGAAGATGCACCTTACTAGAAACGTAGAAGGCATTGGAATAGTTTTCAATTTTCCCGAAAATTCGGTTAAAGTGCAGCACGAATTAGCTGGATTTCTTGAACTCCAATAAGTTATAAACTTCGTAGAGATAAATCAATAACTACAATCCTTCATTTTGGTCGATTTTAAATTACAATCCTCGCGAGGTACCCCAAAATGCCGGAAAACAAAGTGTTCACTTACGTCAAACGAGTTAATATGTTGCCAATCCAAAATATTAAACATTGCTGTAGATAAATTTGACGTTTAGAGTGCCGTAGAGTGGAGTAATCAAAAAAGAAGTCAACGATGTCGATAGCCCATTAATTCCGTTTCCATTCTTAAATTCGACTTCATAATTTCAATTGATTTTCATAATCAATTTCGTTTTCGGGTTTTAGTGAGTTCTAAATATCGTAAAAATTCGTGAGTTTATGGTAGGTACTAAATGAAAAGAAATAAAACGCAATTTAAAAAGAACATGAAAAGAGAAAATTTGGGAATAATGAGCAAAATATATTTCACACAACGTACCTACCTACTGAGTCAAAACCCAGGAAGCAAGTGGGGATTGTCGTTGTTACTAGGAAAAGGGTTGTTGGTAACAACGAACATTTGAACAGTAATAATTGCTATGGAGGCGAGTGAACTCCAATAACAACCTCAGCAGAGAGCAAAAGGCCACATCAACAGAACTAAACCGGTTATCTAACTCTTTCTTACCGAAGCCGCTGCTTTTCAAGGCATACCGCTAATCAGATGAACTGGACGCGGTAGGGCTTCTACTACCACTCACGAATCTTGGGACTTCTCAGATGATTATTGATTGTAAATAAGTACGTGTAATACGACTAGAACAAGACATGTCTTGTCACCTCGCCATAGCAATGAATAAAAATTATAACGCTACAAATGATGACCCAAAGATTCTCTGTTGTTATTCTTGGAGGTTTGCAACAAAAAACAACAACGATTGAAAGGTTACAAGAAATTTGATCCTCCGCATTAAAATTTTCACTCGAATTTCCGATCTTTCTGAACAATTTTCGTTCGGTATCTGATTGTCTGGAGGTCTTTCGGAGGCAAAACGCTTCTCGAAAGGTCAAAATCATAAACACATGATACGATTGTATTCGAATTTTTCACAAAAAGGTCATGTTAGTTTTCCTTCAACAATGATTGTAGCAAGTCAGCAAGTAAGCAGGGAAAAATTCCCAGAAAAAACTTTTGGAGGTTATGGTCTGTTTCTAGTAAGTTTTGTCATAACTGGGTCAGACACTAGAGAACCTTAGTAGACAGTCGTAATCACGCCAGGCTTGTCAGTGTTAATCTTTTTGAGGAACCTACACTGCTCCAACTGCGGAATTGATAGAAAATACACCATTCCGAAGAAAACAGTACACAAGGCGAAAAATCATACTGGGTTGATCGATGGGTGAGATATCATGAGTCCTAATTAGATTAATTTTTCGATATTCAATAATGCATCACTGGAATCGAGCAAGAAATTAGAATCCGAAAAACTAATTTAAAGAAATCCATCCGACTGCCGTCCCTGGATCGATTTATATGAAATTAGATATATGGGCTCCATTTGGGATCTAGTTGTGTCCCGAAGCTTTTGGTTGATGTAGGTCAAGAGTAAGGGTTGAAATTTCCAAAACGCCTTAGCTCAAAAAATGCGATATTAAGGTATTATTTCTTCTTCAATTTGAAATAAAAGTGAATTTTTAGAATTGAATGAGACCACCCAGAGCTTTGTAGGACCAACCGTTCGCTCCCTATGAGAACTCAAGGGTTGGTGTTACGATAAATCAGAAACACGAGTGTGAATCGCAAAAGAGACATAATCTCCGTTCAAAATGTATCTGACCTAAATGCGAATGTTGTTCGTTTCTTTGAGTTGTACTCATTTTTGCGTCCTTAGCAACCAGTATTCAAATTTCTTAATGAAGGCACCAGTATTCAAATTTCGCATTGTGAAGGTAGGTGAAATATGGTTTTTTTAATGGCAATGGCAAAGGTGTGTTCTTTGCAGTCGAGTGATCTATACAGAAAAATAATAATAAAATAATAAATATAGTAATAATAATAATAAATTGATAGAAAAATATGTAAATAATAATAGCCTTAATGTAATCATTTGCAGCGTTTTTAGAGTTGTATTCAGTTTTGAGTCCTTAGAAATCAGTATTCAAATTTCCCACATCGAACTCCTTATTTCTTCGAATCGAATGTGAAGCTTTTATTTCTTCCAAATAAACTTGATTTTATTAGTAGGATCTGAGGAAATATTCTATAATCACTACAAATTTTTTATCATGAAATGGGAGGGATTAACATTCGAAGAATTTCACTATTATTAGGCCTTCTAATTACACTGACCTTGGCTCTCACATGGTGATACGTCAACGAATTCCATCGTCGGTCAACGGCGGGCTTGACGGCGGTTTTGGCGGCCGGCATCGTGGCATCCAAGAGAACTTCAGCAGACTAGAGAAATGGGGTGAGGGGGCAGAAGCCCCCGAGAACAAGTTATAACTCAATCACGTTCACCAACACTCGGACAACCTCGAGAGGCTGTTTACACTGTCACTTCGTAAACACGGCCACGCCGACACTGACACTGACAAGACAAGCGAGTTGCCTAGCCGAGTGGCCTCCCACTCCCTTTGTGACGTTCTATCATCCAGATCGCGTCACAACGTCTGATACTACGGTTGACACTTGAGCGACTTCATCATAGGTAAACCCTGAGGAATTTCCAACTGCAGCAATGCCAATAAGGAATATATAGGATACAGGGTGTTACATTTTAAAACGTTCACCGGCCAGGTATCGATTCTACAGCTCATTTCCAGCAAAAAATGTTTCTAGGTAATTTTTTAGGGTCCTCGTTTTCTAGTTAATTCACTTTCAAGATTTTTTCGTGTTTTCGGCCTTATCTCAGTAAAACGGCGTTAACTCTCCGAATTTCCATTCAAATTCAAATCTGATTAAACCGTTGGAAAGTGCCTAAAATTTTCTAACGCCTTTATGGAAAAAAACCATATTCCAAATCGGAATAAAAGTGAAAATTGGACTTGAAACGAAAAATTGGTCAAATCTTGGGAATCTTAACTTTTTCAAACGCTCATAGGTTCCGTAATCCGGCAAGTGAATTTTAACCTGTAGGTCTAATAGATGCGCCAAAATTTCAGCTTTCCAACGGTCTAGTCATTTTCATTTTTAAAGTAGGATTTATCACAAAAATTTGTGTTTGAACGCGGAAAAACGTGATTTTTTTTTTTCCAAGAGAATCAACGCTCCTAGTAAGGCGATCTGAGGGATTCGGGGAGGCGCAGGAGACAGTAAGGAAAAACTGCGCCAGAATCTCAGCTTTCCTATGGTGTAATCGAAAAATATTTCTTTTCAAATTCATTCAAATTTCTATTTGAACGCGGAAAAACTCGCATTTTTTTTTCTTTTTTTTTCAACGAAATCAACGGTTTGACGGAGATGCTCAGTGCTTTGGAGAAGCGGCGGAGCAGACCGTTGATTTCGTTGAAAAAAAAATGCACGTTTTTCCCCACTCAAACAGAAATATCTGCTTCAAATTCGATTGTAAAATATTTTTTATTACACCCTTGGAAAGCTGAGATTTTGGTGCAGTTTTCAGGCGTACTGACAATAGTTCATTATCTCGAATTATTTGGACATTACGGACGTTGAAAAATGTAAAGTATTCGAAAAGTTACTACGAGTAAGTTCACTTTTTAGATTGCTTCATTCCCCGTACAATTCAGCTGAAATCATTTTATTTGGTATTATGAAGATAGGAAATTTAATGCTCTTTCCAACGGTGTCCTCAAATTGTAATTATCATAGAAAATTAAAGGATAATTACCAATCTAATGATATGAGGTCAAAATCACGAAAAAACTTTAAAATTGAAATAACTCGGAAAAGAATCCTCTAAAAAAATGCCAAGAGACATTGTTTGTTGGAAATTAGTTGCAGAATCGACCCCTGTATAGCGATTTCAAGTTGAATGGGACATTCTTCGAACCAAACACAATCTTTTTCAAACCACATTGGACCAAAATTAATGGAGTAGTTTCATTTTGTAGGTAGTTCGAATTTTATAACACGATGAAAAGTATGCAAGCGTTATCTACACAATTTACTCCAACATGTGGTATTGCCTTCTGCACATTACTGGCAGAGTTCCTGAGAAGGATGAAAGTGGAGGACCCATGTCCATCATCTTGAATACAACTTTTCATGACGATTCCAAGGAAACTAGATGGATTTCTGTGAGAAGAACCCTTCAAATGCTATAAATCTGGATTAATCAACGAATACTGAATGTTAGAATAATTTGCCCGTTCATGTATGAAATAACATTCAATGCAACTTCATTATTTACTCCATTTTCTTAGTATGGTGTTGAGTAGATAAATTAAATGTCCAAAACGTTAAAAATCCACCACAAAAAAAACCACACTGTTTCGGTGAACACTATCATTACGATACTTGTTGGTCGAATCGACTTCTTATTAAGAAAAAAGAAAAACGTTGGTTTTATATTTATTGTTTAGCAACAGTTTCGCTGGTTAACTTACCAGCATCTTCAGGCTTTAAAAAAAAATTATGTGAATTTACATCATTGTCGTGTAGTAGTTCTACTAGTCCTCATTATCCGCCTCCTTCCCAAACATCAAGGCCTCTACGGATGGGCATGTCAAAAAGGAAAGCACATGAATGACATGCCCATCCGTAGAGAGGCCTTGATGTTTGGGAAGGAGGCGGATAATGAGGACTAGTAGAACTACTACACGACAATGATGTAAATTCACATAATTTTTTTTTAAAGCCTGAAGATGCTGGTAAGTTAGCCAGCGAAAACTGTTGCTAAACAATAAAAATAAAACCAACGTTTTGCCTTTTTCTTACTAAGAAGAAAACCCCGAGTCAATTCGACCAACAAGTATAACAATACCTCATGACTCTACAAAGTTCGTCACTCTTATTACGAATACTAATAAGAGTGACGAACTTTGTTGTAAGGTTCCAAATATGCAGTCCTTTCAGTAGAGGTAATTAACAACGGAAATGCGCTAGACAAAATAATCCTACATGATGTTTTAAAATTTAGGACCTAGTACTTTCTGAATCCATGATAGTGATAAAATATACGACGGTGATTTTCCTAGTTCATTTCCTCATCCAATCCAAACCCTGAGTAATGCTGAATTGTAGATGGTTTGTAACTAGAACCATTGCATTACCACAGAAGAAGAGGGAGAGGGCGGGAAACAGGGAAGTCATTCTTGAGAGTGAGCCTTATCAAGCAAATTTAAACATTTTTGGGGTTCCTAATCTTTAGGAGAAGATGAGATAGGAATTTTCATACAGAAATTATTAGGCAAATAAAATTGAAATATTCTTAAGAACTTGAGATAGCTAAACGTTCTGATTAACATATTTAAAATAATCTCAACAAAGCCAACAAACAAACGGAGTCAGCACTGATAGTCTTACGGGTCAGCACTAAGACTATGGCCATCTTATTTTCCAATCATTTCTCCAGGAAAATTCTTCGCTCGCTTCATCATTCTCATCACCAAAACTCAAAAGATGTCAGATAAATTTGGCCTAGAAATGTATTTGGTTCATTGTACCTACTCTCAAGAACGCCATCAATAAAGTATATCCACGTCGATAAATTATATCCATAATTTTAAATAGAAAGTAAACAATGACTGGACTCCAGTCGAATGAGTATATGAGGTGAAATGCTATGAACGAAGCTTCTATTGTTCAAACAGTTTTCAACAGGAAAACTGTCGTTGAACAAACATTCTATTTAGACGAATGGTTATTATGAATCCATCATCCCAATTAACAATGTAAATTTTAGAGTCGAATAATTTCAGCTCAATGGAAGTTTTAGCTCGACAATCAGTTGGTATCAACTCTTAGCTGTAATCACATCAAACTGGTAACAATTGGAAACGTTACCTAATTATGACGATTTAACGACGACAATATTAGCAGACGATTTCACAGAAACGTTAACACGATTTCATAGCACCGAATTATGGTAAATTATATGCGCTGAATGGAGTTTATAACTCGAGTTAGATCAGTATCAAATAACTAAAACACGAGACTCAAGACCAATACAGAGCCTGGAACGCAGTTTCGAATCAATATGACGAGGATAACAAACGCCAACTACAACACTGATGATCATGTTAATTAGAAAGCGGGAGTATGAGAGTCACATCGCGGGGTATCGGAAGCTCGACAAGCCCGCAGCTTTCACGGTGGAATAAACACTGTCGCTAAGCTAGAGCCAGCTACGAGAGACTAACAAGGCGAGGTGAAGTGAAGCCAGCCATTCTCTCCAACCAACAACAATCCCTACTTCTTCGTGAACCAAGTTTCGAACCTAGAAGGTCACGGTCTCGTCAGGTGGCCACTTGGTCAAACCAGTTTTTTTCATCTCCTTATTTCTCCTTCCTCTAAGTGATGTAGCCACCAACAATAACTACCAAGATCGTGACTTGGATGGGAAGCCCTCTAACAACGAGCGGCACGGGTTTGAAAATAAAAGGCGCACAGTGGGGAGAAAATCGCAGGTTTGGTGGCTATTATCGAAGAAGCTATGTATTCGTGCAGCAGGTCAAAATATATTAGAAAACGCTGCAAATTATTACACAAAGGTTCATTTTGGTTCATTATTTTCAACTAGCTGAAAAGCCTGCTAAAAGCAGGCAAAAAAAAAATCGTAGATGAACACGTAATTTATTGAAAGAAAAAAAATTGTATGTCACGGCCTGGAATCGAATCCCGGTCCCCCACGTTCGTAAGACATACGCACGTACGTAATTTTAACCCCCCCCCCCCCCCTCAAAATTTGATGTTTTACGTTTCAAGGTACGTAGAATCCGAAAATCGAATAAAATCGATATAAAGGTATTGTTTTTCCTTCAATTTAAGATTCTATAGAATTTTTAGAATTTTTTGAGACCACGCGGAGCTCTGTAGGACAAACCGTTCGCTTCCTACGAAAATTTAAGTGTTTATATTGAAATATATATGTATATAAATCAAAACACGAGTGTGAATCGCAAAAGAGGCCTAATCTCCGTTAAAATTAGAGCTGATCGAAATGTAATCGATAGTTGGTGATTTTGATTTTAAAAAAATATATTTTTTTTATTTTTTATTTTTTCTTCATATTTTGTTCATATAGTTGGTGATTTTGTAGACGAGTGATCTATATAGAAAAATAATAATCCATTGTGTAATAATTTGCAGCGTTTTTTTCTTCTCTTCATATTGGATGGTTGGTGATTTTGTAGACGAGTGATCTATATAGAAAAACAAACACAAACGGTGGATACAGCTTTCGTACAAGTACCTACGCAACCTTGAGACATTTTATGTCTTATGTTTAATAAATTGAGAGCTTTCCAATGAGTGGTGAACGATTTTTGTGGGGTGGAAAATGAGGAAGTTAGTTTTCCCTAGAAACGATTGGTTGTACGTAAAAATCATCAGAAATTTCCGCGTAACGCTCCCCTCATAACGCTCCCCGCGTGACGATTTTTCATTTATGTGCCATAGTAAAGACATAAAATGTCAAAAATGTCCGTCCGTCCGCCGTACACGGCACTTTTCTTAGCAACACTGGACCGATTTGGTTCATTTGGTATATGGGCTCCATTTGGGGTCTAGTTGTGCCGCGAAGCTTTTGGTTGATGTCAGTCACTTCTAAGGGGTGAAAAATAAGGGTTGAAATTTTCAAGAGTGCCCGAAAAATTATTTTATTTGCTCGAAAACTCTCGAAATAATAGTATCGTTTTTTCACCAAGTTTAAATACTCGTAGTATAGAATTTTTAAAAATTTGTGAGACCACCCGGAGCTCTGTAGGACAAACCGTTCGGTCCCTACGAGTACTTGAAGGTTTTCCTTCGATAAAACAGAATCATGAGTGTGAATCGCAAAAAAGGTCTAATCTCCGTTCAAATTTTATCTGACAAAAACGCGATCGCTGTTCATTTCTTCGATTTGTATACAGTTTTGCCTTCTGCGTAACCAGTAATCGAATTTCCATATGAAGCTTTCTATTTTTCCAATCGAGTGTGAAGCGTTTAGTTCTTTCTAATAACCTTTATTGTGAAGGTGTGAAGGCAGTATGTTGCGGTAGGTAGTACCTACCAATAGTTGGTAGGTAAAGAAAAGTTGGTAGTGAAAAAAAAATGTTGGTAGGTAAAAAACGCTGCAAATGATTGCCCAAAGGTTTATTATTTTCTGTATAGATCACCCTTCTGTATAGATCACTGGTTCTCCATCAATAGCACCTACCACCATCTGTATTCTCCCTTGACCTTCCCTCTCAAATTTCAGCTTCCTGCGTTCGATAGGATTGAAAATGGCTTCGGAGCTCACTCAGCTGATCAGTGCTCTTCCAGGCGTCTCCAGCATTCGAGAAGCTCTTCCTCACTCTTCAGATCACTGATCAGCTGAGTGAGCTCCGAAGCCATTTTTAATCCTAATGAATGGAAGTGCTCTTCCAGGCGCCTCCAGCATTCGAGGAGATGTTCTTCACTCTTCAGATCACTGATCAGCTAAGTGAGCTCCGAAGCCATTTTCAATCCTATTGAACGCAGAAAGCTGAAATTTGAGAGGGAAGGTTAAGGGAGAATAGAGAAGGTGGTAGGTGCTATTGATGGAGAACCAGTGATCTATACAGAAGGGTGATCTATACAGAAAATAATAAACCTTTGGGCAATGATTTGCAGCGTTTTTTTTTCTGTGTAGATCACTCGCCAACAAAGAAAACCGCATACATACGCATACCAAACATGTCTTCGCGTCTCAATCAAGTTTATCATTTAGAAATGAACGCTCAATTCGAAGAAATAGGGAGTTGGGGTGGTAATATGATTACTGGTTGCTGAGGAAGCAAAACTGAGTACAACTCGAAGAAAAGAACAACGATCCCATTTTGGCTAACATTTGAATGGAGATTAGGCCTCTTTTGCGATTCACACTCGTGTTTCTGATTTATCGTAAGACCAATCCTTAAGTTCTTATAGGGAGCGAACGGCTGGTGAACGGACAGAGCTCTGGATAATCTCATTCGATTCTAAAAATTTGATTTTGAACTAGGGCACTTATTAAAATTATAACCCTCATTTGTCACCCCTCAGAAGTGCGGACATACATACATTGTGCCACAACTAGACCCCAAATGGAGCCCATATACCAAATTTCATCAAAATCGGTCCAAGGAAACTAAGAAAAGTGCCGCATACGGCGGGCGGACGGATTTTGAATATTCGATTTTATGATTCTACATACCTTGAAACGTAAATCATCAAATTTTGAAGGAGGGTTAACATTTTTCTTCTATTATTTTTCAACATTTTATTTTGTTAACAATTTTCTTCTGTTATTTTTTCTATTATTTTTCTTCTTATAATTCATTCTATTATTGAAAATAATAAACCAAAATCATCAAATCACGAAAGACCACGATTTGTGCTGCGGTTTGTTGATATTGATAACTAACAGCTTGTCGTCAAAATCAAGTTTTGTAGTTGGGAATTTGTCAAAGGCACTGCTCAATAACACAAAATTAACCATCAAATTTTTAAGGCGGTTATATATGTTTTTCTTCCACGATTTAAAATATTCATTATTGAAAATAATAAACCAAAATGAAATAAATAATGATTTCCATTGGTGGCACATTCCCGACGAGTTTTATAGCTGACGCTATCATTCCCTCGTGAAGGAGTTGGTTGTCAAAAGCAAACTGGAAACCCCACGTAGACAATCCTATTAAAGATACTTAGTGTTCATGAGTTTTTCGACCCAACCTGTCCAAAAATGGTGAGAATCAATATAATTTTTAGCTATCACACTGTACTGTCAGGTGTCTTGGTCAAACCTGTTCTTTCCCTTTCCTGCTCATTCTTCCTGTTCCTAATAGGAACACGTGTTGCCTCAGACAATAACTGCGATCGTGACTCGGATTCGAAGCTCAATAATGTTTCGACGTTTTGCTGGCTACGATTAACGGTCGGCACGAGAGGAAGATGCCACTTGCAAACAATGAGGTTGCTACTCCAGCACGTGGGGAACACTCGTCAACGGCTGTACTCAAGGATCATCCGGAACTGGAGGGCACGAACGTCGACAACATACATACTACTGCACTTCAGAATCCATTACCGCCACTACATTGATGGTTAATGCGACTCTTGCGTGGCTACAATACCGAGATATTGTCCCGCGAAATTCATGACATTCAAGAGGCATGAATAAATTCGGAGCAGGAGGAGAACATAATCATAGCCACTAATTGAGATTTCCATAAATTATGATTTCTACTAAGAACTGGTAAACTCGAGTAGTTCAGCGACCAATTGAAATTTGTTGGGCAAATCGATACAAAATGGCTAGAATATAAGGTTCTCCATTCTTCAAAACACACCTGGTGAAAAATATCAAAAACAAAAAATCTCCCAAGTTGGGTGGCAGCACAGCTTCCTCACGAAGTATAACACTGACATATAGAATTGTTTGGTTCGCAACACTATTAATACTATTGAGAATTCCTTCATATTCATGTCGATTTATCAGAATACTTGGCTAAACTCTTGGAATTATCATCCTCATTTGATAGAATTACAATTCAATAAATCAATTTCCAAGTACTGATATTTGAATGTCTACAGTGTATAGCGTTCACAAATGATCTATTCCTCCTTTCCTTACTTACTTCCATTACCCTCCAGTTGTACCGTAAAGGCTGCGTTGGTTGTGGGCTGAACATGAGGGAAGATATTTTAATAGCTCACACAGCCCAAACGGAATTGCAACGCACCTAACTTACCTAACGGAGCGAAGCAATGGACTTGGAAAAAACGTGAATAGGCAATTTCCGCAGGACACTCGAGTGTTGAGGGTTTGCATAAATGAGAAGTTTACTTCGAGCCAGTAGGGAGCAGGTAGATAGCCTTTTCGTATAATTGTTGTCTTGTGGAAACATTTATTTTCGACTACTTTTAAATAAATGCATGCATGTCTATTCAATAAGTTCTTAATCGCCATTTACATAGACAAGATTATGAAAACTAAAAATTATTTGATCGAGCTACAACGTCGAAAATACTAGAAAATGTTGGAATGGAAGAGCAGTATACACAGAAAATAACAATTCCTTTGAAATTTAGTCGAAAAGAGACATGTTGTCTTACTCGTCTTCTTAAAGAGGCGAGAGAAATTAGATAAAGTTTGCAGAAAGAAGAAAGCAATTGAATGGTTACTCTCAATCTTCGCTTCGCTACTAAGGAATCGTTTTTAAGTTGTAGTTATAGTGATGGTGAAAGTAGACGATGAACATGATTTAGTGGAAAAACCAGCAATCTAATGCATAAAATCCCAACCGTACGAGTACGAACCCGAATTCGATTTCAGGCCAACAAAATGTTTTTATAATTTAATAAATTACGTGTTCATATGCCCGTAAAACAATCCGCCAATAAATCCATAAAACTGTAAATTATGGAATAAAATGGTCGTTATTCGAATAAAACAAGTAGGACTTGTAAGAAGACTTGTCGAATACCCATCCTGAGAATATCACAATGAATTGAGTTGGTGAATTTCGACCTGTTTCCCGATGAATGCTCCACTCCCCACATCGTCTTGGTAAGTATAGAGATAGCAGGTTGATCCTGTCTGTGGCGTGGACTACTCTATTGATCACTCTCGTTGTTTCAAGTCGGGGGATGATTGATAAGTTGAAAGTCACAAAACCACGATGCCTCGCGAACCCAGCAGTTGGACCACGGATCATAAAACCTTTCACGTGCAGCGACAGGCAATCAAATGAAAGGGATCAAGAGACAGAATATCGCCAACTCCAGGCCAGACAATGGGACGAGCAAGCGAGCTTTTTGCTTCATCAATAGCCATTGACCGAACGTTCATTTCTGGTCACTGGAAAGATACATGGCAGTAAACTAGGGAATTAATCGCCAGTGCCTCTGTGTTTCCTGAGTCGGTAATCTGCTAAGTTCCACTATCCGACAAATCGCATTTTTCAGCGGAAACCCCGTTTTTAATAGTCTCTTTAGATAGTCTGGATGGTAGTTAATAGTCTGTTACTTAGGTATGTTGGCTTTCACATGATATTTCTACAACGAGGAGGCCACATAGGTCCAGAACACGAGTCCAAGTGGTAGGAATAGAACTTCATAAATTATTAATATATTTAGTAATTGAAATTTTTAAAACATATTCGTTACGTTTAAAAACGATACGTTTATTTCGAAAGTTTTCGAGCTAGGGCATTCTTGAAAATTTCAACCCTCAATTTTCACCCCTTAGAAGTGACTGATATCAACCAAAAGCTTCGCGGCACAACTAGACCCCAAATGGAGCCCATATACCGAATTTGAACCAAATCGGTCCAGTGTTGCTAAAGAAAAGTGCCGCGTACGGCGGACGGACGGAAATTTTTTTATTCGATTTTCGGATTCTACATACCTTGAAACGTAAAACATCAAATTTTGAGGGGGGGGGTTAAAATTTTTTTTCTTGCTCGATTCCAAAGGCTTATTATTGAAAATAATAAACCAATACATTAAACGCTTGAATACGAGTCTGCAACAAACTCTTATCGCGAATGTTGTTTACAGTTATTTTAACTCAGGGGTACATCAGTTTCTTCCATAATTATAGCGGTTTTGGCTGTATATATTTATGCATCAATTTAGGGATTTCCAACGAATGGTGAACAATTTTTCTACGAACACGAATGACGGAGATAAAGTTCCGTAGCAACCAATTGGTTGTAAGTGGAAATCATTAAAACCTTCTCAGTCAATGAGATTCAAGTTCCCTTTCACCTAAGCTGTGCTTTCTGTACCTTAGAGCTTTCTGTGTATCTTAGGAGTATACAACGTTCTATCTACTCAGTTTTTTTATTTAAATTAACCAAAATCTATCCAAAATCGGTGGCTACAGCTTTCGTACAAGTACGCAACCACGAGAGACATTTTATGTAAGCGAAAATCATCAGAAATTTCCGCGTAACGCTCGCCGCGTGACGATTTTTCATTTATGTGCCATAGTAAAGACATAAAATGTCAGAAACTCGTAACACAATTTTGTGACGCTTTTGATATTTTATGTACCAATTAACCAATTAAAAAGCTTTGATATTCCGATACGAGTGATCGTTCACCGTAATAATAAACAATTCAATAATAATTTGCTGCGTTGTAATAAAGGGAGGTTTCCACAATCCTCGGGTATAATTTATTTCATACCACCTGTGACTTCAGAAGATGTTGTTGGTAAAGGAATAAGTTTTTCAAGGCATTGAGTCATTATTGATATCATTTTTATTTTTCTGGTTATCTAGAGTTATTTAGACACGTATTGAGGGTATGATGTATTCAGAATAATGCATCATGAATGTGTCCATCATAACAAATTCAAATTTGGTATTTTTAAGTGCGCATTAATCTGAACTTAAAACAAGTCACCCATGTCTATCAGACCAAGTTGTCTTCAGTACTATACCTATAAATCACAATGTTCCACATCCTATGTTCACTCCACTAATTACATGATTTGTACACAGAACCGACCAAAGAGGGTTCCTCGGCAGCACTGAATTCGAAAACGTAAAGGCAGCGGGACGAGGTAGTAGACGGCGGTCCCCGTCATGAGGGTAGTTGAATGTATGCTCACCATTATTAATAGTTGACCTCCAATTTATATACGAGCGGTCTTGTCAGGTCTGAATAGGAGCCAGCGGTTGATGTGGGCATAACTCAAAGGGTAGGTCAAGTTAGTGAAGCCAGACGTTTGGTAGACCAGAGACACCCACTGAACCAGGTCCAGGTCGTATTACAACATGCATACAACGAAAGGAACCGTACAAAGTTGTTTTGCACACACGAAAAATTTGAAAATGTTCAAAATGTTGAGGCAAAGGCAATAGCTATACTTTTTTAAACCAATAATAGGGTCGAGATTTTTGTTAAAAAATGCCATTTTGATCATATTACATTACCTTATGATATATTAGGAATCGGCGTAAAATTTTAGTATGGTAAGAGAACAATTTTTAATGGAATATATGTATTTACATGCGTTCCAGACATTAACTCACCCTGGGATCCAAATGATTCTGTCCACCTCATTTGGAAATTTTCCTATCCGTTGAGTGAGGATACTGTTGAACTGGATGAGCTTTTTACAGCTAAATGATGTATACTTTTGTTTACTTATGTTCGAACACTGATTGTAGAACTCAATACTACCTATCTATGTTACTACCTATTGTACTACCTATTAATGTTTCCTAGAGAATTGAATATTTTCTTGAAACGCAAGATGAGGAACGAGCACTTTTCCTGTATATCGCCTTCGAGAGAAATTGCAATAAACTCAGTTCGGTGGAAGGAAGAAAATCATTTTAAGTTGAGGTAGGAGCATGAGAAGCTGAAACTACAGTTTCCAAAGTAGTAGACGTTTCCCGGGTATAGACGGATCCCACCCACCTCACCACCTGTCAGTCTCAGAACATCTTGTTCATAACAGTTTTCTTCCGAGTTTGTTGAGAAAGTTTCGCACTATCTGAAAATGTAATTTTCATAAGATGCAAAAACTTCTTATTGATAGGTTCCTAACATGTTGGCTGAGTCCCTGTAAAGTTTACATTCTGCACAGTTCTCCAGAAACATGAATTATGGAGAAACCGACTCCGAATCACTATTCTATTGACAGTTTTCGTCCTAGAGCATTTGGAATTTTGCAACTCCTTAACTTCGTAACTCATTATTTTCATAGAAATAGATATTGTTCTGATTCACTCTGTTATCAAGTAAAGGTGGCTCATTTAATTGTATAACTGAAGGGAAACCCAATTACTACGGAAACCCTATTCGAAATAATGACTGATTTCATACACAATATCTCTCACTTTTGTGTACAATTTTAGTTCCATGTGTCTGCCTGGCATGCGCAAATGTAAGAAGCATAATTTATACCCAAAGTAAGATTTGGGCGTCCTTATGCGATAAATCAAGGATGAAAGATGACAAAAACGGAGAACAAAATAACCACATACAAATCCGTAAGCCATTCTGAATCCGAATCAGCAAAACACCATTGGTCTGTATGAGTGTATGTGTGACAAAAGCTTATGTCCTCTGCCATGATCTTAGTCGCGGATATCTATACAGTTTTGCATACGTCGCCGGAATTTCGAATTTTGCCTTTGAAGGGAAGAGGAGAGAGGAGACATTTTTTGAAAATAAGGCGCATTCTAACAATACCTTGAAGCTTGAAAAAACGTTAGTTTTAGAGCATAATCTTGTGTACGCTGCCAGGCCTCATATTCTATCGATTTGAGTGGTTGTTTTGGTTTACAATTTTCAATAATGGTTTATTATTTTCAATAATAGTTTATTATTTTCAATAATGAACCTTTGGAATCGACCAAGAAATTTTTTTTTTAACCCCCATCAAAATTTGTTGGTTTACGTTTCAAGATACGTAGAAGCCAAAAATGAAAAATGAGGGTTGACATTTTCAAAAGTGCCCAAGCTCAAAAAAAATGCGATATTAAGGTATTGTTTTTCCATCAATTTAAGATAGTATAGAACTGTTAGACATTTTTGAGACCACGCGGAGCCCTGTAGGACAAACCGTTCGCTCCCTACGAGAATTTAAGGGTTGGACTTACGATAAATCAGAAACACGAGTGTGAATCGCAAAAGAGGCCTAATCCCCGTTCAAATGTTAGCTCAAGTTGATTGGTGGTGTAATGACCCACATTTCATCAATTATTAGTTCTTAAATAAAGAAGCTACCGGAAGGATCCCTGAGTGAGTCAACACCCACTAGGGAGAGACGAGGTACGGGGGATACGCCGACATGACGTCACCCTTCCACCTCTCTCTCTCCCGAGCTAACGAAATGAGTATATAAGCTCACTCAGGGATGCTTCCTCATGCCAATCTAGTCAAGTCTATCGTCTTCATCATTTCGCTCTCAAACCTTCTCCTCGAATAAGGATCTCCTCGAAGTACTAGGCTCAATAGGTAAATATCCCGTCTTCCCGTCGGTGTGGTTATGAACCGCCGAGGCTGACGGGCTAGCTGCCTCCGCAGTGCTTAGCACCTCGGTGTGGTTATGAACCGCCGATGCGACAGCACTTCATGTTAGGCTAGGGAACACTCTCTTAGTTGAGTAGGAGTTAAAGAAGAAACAAACGCCGCAGCGAGAAGGTCAGCTCCTTCACTCGCCGACACGCAGACATAACAGTGGTGACCCCGCACGTTTTTAACTTCCTATTCGGCACAAGAGATGGACGACAACGGAGTTCCCGCGCCACCGCCGCAGCCTGACTTCGCAGAAGCCGCCAAAGTGTCAATCCCCTTGACACTACCACCGTTCTACAGGGACGATCCACGCCTCTGGTTCCTTCAACTCGATGCAGCTTACACCGGCGCACACATCAACACTCAAAGGGCCAGATTCACCCGGACGCTCCCTCTGCTTCCCTACGATGTAGCAGTACAAACGGCAGACCTCTCAGCGGCTCAACTCGTCACGCCTTATGACGACCTCAAGGCTAGGCTCATTGACATCTTCGAGCCCTCTCGTCATCAACGGATCACGGCCCTCACCCAACAACAACACCTGGGGGACCAAAAACCTTCCCAACTCCTTCGGAAGATGAAGCACCAACTGGGGGACCTTATGCCGCAAGACCTCACTAAAGCCTTCTGGATAAAGGCCCTTCCAGTAGAAGTGCAAACCACCATCGCTCCGTGGATGACGAAAGATGCGGAGTTCCTCGCACCAATCGCCGACGCAGCTCACGAGATACGGAGCACAACATCCGTACATCAGATCGACCCTACACCGCACACCGAAACGGTCGATCGTAAGCCACCCTCTCGTGTCAAGAAGCCGGAAAGACAACGTCCGCGCAGCCGATCACCATCCCCGGCGCGGAAAGGAGGACTCTGCTGGTACCATTTCACCTTTAAAAAGAAGGCGTTGAAATGTTCTAAACCATGCTCTTTCAAAACTGTGTCCTGGCAGGAAAACTAGGAGGCCCGCCTGATAACAAGGCGGGCACCTCTTACACCGACATTTCCAACAGACTTTTCGTCAAATGCCGGAAGAACAACATCCCCTTCCTCATAGACACAGGAGCAAGCATTTCAATCATTCCCAACAACCTTCTCAACTGGAAAAGGAGAACTCACGATCAACTTCTCTTCGCAGCAAATGGTACCGCCATATCAACGTACGGACAATATCGTACGAAAGTAATTCTCGAGAACGAGGCATACGAATGGGTTTTCATAGTCGCCGACGTAAAACGACCGATCATCGGCGCAGACTTTTTGAGTTATTTCGGACTTCACGTCGATCTCAAAAATAGGCAATTATACAACCCACATTCACGACGCCCAATTCAGGGATACGTAAACACGGTCAACACCGGAGTCTCAACAGAAGCTACCCCTCCGGCCTTTTCAAACATGTTGGCGCGATATAAACCAGCACAGCGACCGTCCTCACTTCTCTCATCGGTGAAACATTACATCGAGACTAAAGGCCCTCCCGTCACAGCTAAAAGCCGCCGCCTTCATCCAGAACAACTTCGTCAGACTAAAGAGAGTTTCGATCAACTCCTTAAAGACGGAATCATACAGCCATCGAAATCCCCGTGGGCGAGCCCCCTGCACGCCGTTCCGAAACCTAACGGGACATGGCGCTTCTGTGGGGATTATAGAAGACTGAACGAACGCACTATTGGTGACCGATACGCCGTTCCTCACCTACGGGATTTCTCATCTCACCTTCACGGATGTTCTGTGTTCACAACATTAGATATATCTCGAGCTTTCCACCATATAGACGTCAACCCAGCGGACATACCAAAAACGGCCATTATAACACCGTTTGGCCTATATGAATACCGAAAAATGAACTTCGGGCTCAAGAACGCCGCTCAATCATGGCAGAGGTACATGGACCAAATACTCAGAGGTCTCGACTTCGTGTTCTGCTTTCTCGACGATATTCTAATAGCTTCCACATCAATCAACGAACACAAACGTCACGTTCAAAAGGTACTGGACATCTTCGCAGCGGAAGGCCTTACAGTCAATAAAGAAAAATGCGTCATGGCCAAAAACGAGGTCGTATGTCTCGGCCATCTCGTCAACAAAGACGGCATTAAACCACTTCCCAAAAAAGTGGATAATTTAACCACATTTCCGCTACCTACATCAGTAACGGATTTACGCCGTTTTTTAGGAATGCTGAACTTTTATCGTCGGCACATTCCACACGCCGCCATTCACCAACAACCTTTAGTCGAAGCTATTCCACAACCTTCGAAGAAAAAGGACAAGCGACCTATAGAATGGACGGAGCAACGCCGATTAGCATTCAAACAATGCAAATCGGATCTACAAACAGCGGCACTCTTGGCTCACCCTTCACCTAAAGGCAGGTTATCTCTCACAACAGACGCATCGGAAGTAGGAATAGGGGCGGTGCTTCAACAAGAGGTCAACGGAAAAATCAGTCCTCTAGGATTTTTTTCAAAAACCTTGACCTCAGCTCAGATGAAGTACTCAACCTTCGATAGAGAACTCCTCGCTATCTTCGAAGGCATCAAACATTTCCGCGACTTCATAGAAGGCCGGGAATTTTGTGTCATTACGGACCACAAACCCCTCACGACCTCCTTGCACCAAGACAGAAAAACAGCCTCACCAAGACGCCTACGCCAAATGGAGTTCATCAGCCAATTTACTACAGATATCCGATATACACCGGGAACATCGAATATAGTAGCCGACGCTCTATCTCGACCATCTACTCCCGAACTCAATGAACTCACGGAATTCCCCACGGGACGTACAATCGCACTCGAACAACAACAAGATAAATCATTCGAGTTACAAAAACTAATCGAAAACGAAAGATTAGAAGAAACAACAATTCCCTCATCCTCCACCAAACTATGGTGTGATGTATCGGGAAATCAACCACGCCCGTACATTCCAATAAAACTCCGAAAATCTATATTTCAGCATTACCATTCCCTAAGCCACCCGGGAATAAGGGCCACAAGAGATATAATTCGGACACGTGCGTTTTGGCCGAAAATGAATACCGACTTGCGCAAATGGGTTCAAGCCTGCGACCGCTGCGCCAAATTTAAAGAATTTCGGCATCCCAAAACGACACCAGAACAATTCGAACACAGTTTACAGTTCGATCACATTCATTTAGATCTCGTAGGACCACTTGCACCCTCTGAGGGCTATAAGTACCTACTAACCATGATCGACAGGAATACAAGCTGGCCAGAATGTGTACCAATGCGAACAATAACATCCAAGGCAATAATCGACAACATTATCAACACTTGGATCGCCAGATACGGATGCCCTCTTCTCATTACAACGGACCAGGGGAGACAATTTGAAAGCGCGGAATTTTCAGAATTTCTACGAAAATTCGGGATACAGCGCAACCGAACAACCGCTTACCACCCCGAATCAAATGGTAAAATAGAACGATGGCATCGCGACCTTAAAAATGCATTACGTACAGCAGCCACTTCCTCATCTTGGTCGAAAGATCTACCAACAATCCTTCTGGGTCTCCGAACAACGGTGCGCTATTCGGACGGCTACAGTGCGGCGGAACGCACATTTCGATCTCCGCTTCGACTACCCGCCGATTTATTCAGCCCTCTACCCACCGAGTTGTCATCTGAAAAAGAGACCAAGACAACTACGAGCATCAACCGACCGTTTCCGGAAGCCTTCCACACAACTCGAAAAATGTACCTGCGCGAGGAAACCCTCAAGAAAGGTTTAAAACCCTTGTATTCAGGGCCCTACGACGTCATCAAGACCGACGGGAAAACGGCGACAATCCTCGTAAGTGGGTCAAAAATGACCGTTTCTTTGAGTCGATGCCGACCAGCTTACGGTTTCACCCCCACTCCAGTCGAAACTGAGGTACCCCCAGAACACAACGAAACGGTACCACTCGAAACTATAACTCCAAAGAGGACACATCTACTCGGCGATACACTAAGACGCACAAGCTACGATGAGCACCCCTCAAACACCGACGGACGAAAGAAAACCGCCCAACGACTGTTCTCCGTTCGTCAGGAAACCAACCAGACCTGTACGGCCGCCGACTTCTACAAAAAGGACGGACGGACATATGCAGAAATCGCCAAATCACCCCGGCTACAATCATGCACGCCATACCGCGAAACAAAGCCAACAAACGGCGCAAAACAACAATTTAACAAACGGGAGCCGTCGCGAAGAAAATATGCCGCGACGTGCTACCCACCATCAACTGGAGGAAATAGGGGAGATCTCCGCATATAATCAAATGATCGACGAGGCCATCCTGAGATTCCTTTCCTCTACCCCTATTTCCTCCCACCCAAGTCCCGGGCCGAACTACCGCCGTCGTGCGGGCCCTTCTTCTTTCAAATCCCAAAAAGTTCGGTCCGGGCAATTTTTATCAATATCATTAGCATTCTCCAGAAGGAGAATGCGTTTCGGCCTCTCCACGAGGCGTCACTGCGCCTCACGTTATGTGGGCCAGAGGAGGCCACCGTCCGGTATAGTGGCAGCTATACGAATCGACATCGCTATTATCAACGACAACATACGCGAAATCAACATCACCGCAGGATACAAATTGACATTTTCAATGCAAGAAACCCTGAAAATAACCATTAACATTCACTTCACATGAACTTTCATTTTACATACAATTTCATAAATTCAAAATTGTAAATACTCATGTCACAACGCTAAATGTATTGTCATAAAACGTAACAACCTTCTGTATGTTAAGAACTAGGGGGACCTATGTAATGACCCACATTTCATCAATTATTAGTTCTTAAATAAAGAAGCTACCGGAAGGATCCCTGAGTGAGTCAACACCCACTAGGGAGAGACGAGGTACGGGGGATACGCCGACATGACGTCACCCTTCCACCTCTCTCTCTCCCGAGCTAACGAAATGAGTATATAAGCTCACTCAGGGATGCTTCCTCATGCCAATCTAGTCAAGTCTATCGTCTTCATCATTTCGCTCTCAAACCTTCTCCTCGAATAAGGATCTCCTCGAAGTACTAGGCTCAATAGGTAAATATCCCATCTTCCCGTCGGTGTGGTTATGAACCGCCGAGGCTGACGGGCTAGCTGCCTCCGCAGTGCTTAGCACCTCGGTGTGGTTATGAACCGCCGATGCGACAGCACTTCATGTTAGGCTAGGGAACACTCTCTTAGTTGAGTAGGAGTTAAAGAAGAAACAAACGCCGCAGCGAGAAGGTCAGCTCCTTCACTCGCCGACACGCAGACATAACAGGTGGCAACAATGGCAAAGCCGTGTTATTTGCAGACGAGTGATCTACATAGAAAAATAAGAAATCTTTGTGTAATAATTTGCAGCGTTTTTTTTTTTTTTTTTCGACTCAGAAATCATTTAATTGTGCCCTACGTCGCCGGTATTTCGAAATTTGTGTTTAAGGGAGGAGAAGCGCATTCAAAAAATACCTTGTGCGCGCTAACTAGTGCTCTAATGTTCCCAACCGATCTGCGTGTTTCTTTTTTAGTTCGACTCACATTACTTCCCAGTTGCACATCACGTCACCAGAGTGTCGGCATTTTTATGGGGAAGGGGCGAGTGGAGGGAGAATATTTACAAAATCGCTGATTTTTCAGTAGGTATCTCAGTTCTTACAAAGGCTTAGGGATGGGGAGGGGATGGTCTAATTTTTATATTGGTATCCTAGATTAGGAATTTCAAAATGGTGTTCAAATTCGAGGCTCGCATGTCGCTGGAAATGTTGTGTGGCTATGAATCGGTGGTCCACTTTTCTGATACCAAAATTCCAAGTTTTGGGCTCTCATAATGCTAAAACACATTGTTTAGTAATGAATGCATTCCCATGGGGACGTCCCATTGGATAAGCATTAGATCAGTTTAACCAGTTGGTAAGCGATAAAACTGTTTCACTCGATGTAATTTATTTATTACTTTAGGCAAGAAATAGTGACTCCACCCTCACCCCCCTTCACCATTATCCACCATAAAATTTCTAGCGACGTGGGAGCCTCGAATCTGAAGAGCATTTTAAAATCCACGACCTACGATACCCAACATGCGAATTTGAGTTCACCCCCCCCCCCCCCCAAATGGTGCCAGTCTGGCACCAAAGCGGAAATACGTCGTAACGTTGAGCTTCCATCTATTAGTTTTGGTAGGCAAAAGTTTTGGTATTAGGTGGAGCACAAAAAAACCCACGAAATATGCGGTTTATGGAGTCCTGGCACCATGGTGGTATCACTATTAGTTCCATGGTGGTACAAAGAATAATTCATGAGAATCCGGAGGTATAGTGAGAATTTTTCCTCAATTTCAAAGCTTGGGGACAGTTAGTAAGCAGTAAAGGAACCGAAATATTGAAAATTCGGATATTTTGTGAATATTATCCTCCCACTCGCCCCCCCCCCCCCCCCTTGCGAATTTTGATACTCTGGGGAAATCATGTACAACTCAGGAGTTATTTGAGTCAAACAAAAAAAGAAACACGCAAATCGGTTGGAAATTGAGGCCTGGGCAGAGTTTACAAGATTATGCCCGCAAACGCAAGTTTTTTGAGCATTAACCCCCCCCCCCTTTCCCACCTTAAAAGGCAAAATTCGAAATTCCGGCGATGTAGTGCACAACTAGATGGTTTCCGCGTCGAACAAAAAAAGAACCACGAAAATCGGTTGAGAACTAAAGCCTGGGCAGACGACACAAGATTTTGTCACACACACACACACACACACCTATACACCTATGGTTTTTTTGCGGATTTGGATTCAGAATGGTCTAAAACGGATTACTGTGTAGTTATTTTTTCTGTTGAATGTTGTCCAACTTCACCCCAGATCGATCGCATAAGGACGCCCAAGTCTTACTGTGGGACGTCCTAAAAAGATAAGCATGATTCATCCCTAACATACCAACTACATCACATTGAGTGCAACTATTTTGTGCAGTAGAAAGGTAAATAATAAGAATGTATGTTTTATCGCTTAGGTACTGGTAGGAATTGCCCTACTCTTTATCCAATAGGACTTCCCTAGAATGCATGCATTACTAAACATAGGCATGTTTAGTATTCATCCAATGTACTAGAAACGAACAGGGATTGTAAGGGTGGGACTTAAAATGGTGTACGAATTTGTTGTGATTCGGATCTTAAAATCTTTGTAACAAGCCTTTTATTTCACCAGCTCCACAATTAAACTACAAGCAAAACAAACAATTGAGTAATTTACAACAGGATATGCAGAACTTGGCGCCCTTTGGCAAAATTACACAATCATACATTCGACTCTGAAAACTTGGCTCATCACCTCTTTCCAACTACCACATTATTGACTTCAATAAATTGCTTATAAATTGAGTTCCAATCAAATCAACATTGTTTATGGGAATTTATTATTCAACTAGAGACGAAAAATATTATTGGCTTTTGGGAACTCTACCTAATACTTCTGATGGCTGTAAAGGAAAATGGGAACACTGGGAGAGTTACCCTATTTTTGTGCTCAGCTTGTTTATACGACCTCCCCGGAGAATTGAATGGCCTTAGCCACACAATGCAGCTTTCAAGTAGATTGAAATCGATAAAGCTGCGATCAGTCAAGAGTTAACCTCATTGAAAAGCGGAGGTGTTTTTGAAGCTAGCCCAGGTCTATTCGGTCCCTTACGAATGTGTGGTTTTTAGTTTTCAAGCACTCGGGCAACAAATACAGTTCGTTTATCCCGAAATTAGGAATAAAGGGTTAATAAAGGTTTTTTTAGGGTTTATCCCGAGGGAGGTAGGAACGGAATCGAACTGATATATCTACTTGAAACCATCTTGCTAAACTTAAACTGCACAGCCAATAATAACCGCCTCAAGTAGCTTCAATTAGCAGTTGAGCAGTGAAAAAAACATCATTTATCCACAACCGATTCTTCCAGTATTGTGGACCAAACTACTTTAGCTTCACTCCTACCCGTCTTAAAAAAGTTCCCCAAGTTGATGCGTTTCATTTTCACCGTTGAAAGTGATTGAGAAGAGTCAGATCAACTGTGTGGACAAAGCTAAGTTTTTTCCTATTCGTACCGAAGCGCTAAAATAAAAGAAGCATTTTAGATGCGCTGACTGAAAACCTCTCCTGAAACACTGAAAGCGATTAGGACAGTCTACATTCCACGTCTATCCCATATCAATGGAAATAAAATACACCCATCAAAACAAACGTCATAAAAAAAATTAACTTTTCTGGTTTAAACATTTTTTCTGTCAAAGTTTTCTGAAAATGGCGTATAGCTTTCTTGGAAGCCTATTTTTCACGCAGTGGATCAAGAAAAAAGTCGATACATCTGACAAATAGCAGCATAACGGGACTGACTGATCACCCATATCTATTTCTAAAGTTGGTGTATGTCCGCATATCTATTTTGGGTCCGGTAGAACTGAATTACAAAAAAATTAGTATTAATATAAAAATATTTTTTCAGCAGACAATACAGGGAACAGAACATTTTATAAAATGTACGTAGCTGTTTTCGAAATATCATGTCGGTACATTTTGAATGCAACCATTTTTCCTCATTGCTTGCTTTGGAAAAGGGGTTTAATACAATATCGATCGATCAATATTGATACAGAGTAATTAATTTTAACAACTGAACTCGGCAACTTTTAAAAATGATTACCCCCGCAGTTGAACCCGATCGATTGCGTTTGCCTACTCTTGTCGGTCAACTGACCACATGGAAATTCCGAATTAAAACTAACACCAACACTTCAACGGAGGTAAGTGGTCGACAAACCAACTACATGTGGTCTAGAAGCAATTTTTAAGCAGCCAAAATCGATTCATTGGAAGTTATTACACTTTTACAAGGAGATTACCTACGACCAGGGCCGAGACGTCCATAAGACCACTCAGTGTCAAGCCCCAGCAAAATTTCCCTCTCTGTAAGCTTGATTTTTACCTCAAAGTTCGAAAAGCTTCGAGTTCTCCCCGAAGTAGAAAAAAATCCCTAGTAGGAAGTTTATTTCCTCATTGCTCGTAATCTACGAGTATATTAGCTGTGTTATTTGGGAGAACCTAACTACGTTTTCATAGTTCATCCTAGATTTGCGATGGGACATCAGACAGATAAGTTAACTTTTACCTATATAATACCAACCTTCTCATAATGTATACCTAGGCCTTGCTACCACCGCATATTTATGACTTGCTAAGAGCTGGGAAAGATTGAAATCCACCCATTTCTCATAAGAGAACTTCTTGTTCTATGAAAAAGTTGTTGGTAATGCTCGAATATCACTGTAGGAAATCACTCTGAGGTCACTGTATACATATTTTACTAAAATTGATCCCCAAATATTTTAATAACTGGAACAAAGTTGAGGTGTGATTGTTCCCCAGTGGGTCCTCTGTTTGACGCAAGAGTTGGTATATGTGATCCAAGGGTCAAGTTTGTATATTTCCTGGTTTGGTGCCCCAACACTTTCGGAGGTCACCCAACGCCCCTGCCTACCACCTTGTTAGTATGGGAGATCTCTTGAGCAGGTGAACCAGCCTTCTTGAATCGTGTTTCAGGACCATAGAGTGAATTATTCAGAAATGTACGGGAGCGTATTAATTTTCTGTTCTTCTCACCTTCAACTTTAATATTTATCTTATAAACTACAGTGAATCACGTGAGCCTTGAATGTATGGCTGCGTGGGTTCTGAAGTATACCAAAACGATCGTTACAACATAAAGTAGAGAAATGATCATAGACACCACCTGTAAGCAAGTTATGACTGAAAAAAGGATAGACGAGTGGAATGATGCCCTGATCAATTCATTCATGTTCTCTCAAGAAGTTTGACTTCTGTATACAGCCGAGGTTTGGGAGGTTGGAGGCTGACGAAGCCGTCAAACTTTATAGGAAGGGAGCATAGCCGTTAACTGTAACGGTGGCTTACAAACTTCCAAGAGTTATCCTCTGGAGATTTGCCAGAACCTTGAGGCGCTAAAGTAGGGAATGATCTTCATCTGGAAACTGTTGTAATCCTAGTTGGAGTCGAACTAGAGACAATTTATATCGTTCTGATCTCATGACTTCGTCTACTACCGCCAAGTACGCTTAGTTTCCGATTCTACAAAATATAGCGGAAACATTGTTTTAACTTCAAGGAGATTAAAATTTAATCTCCACGAAAATTGATCAGCAAAGTCCAGATACCTAGTGAAATGATAATTTTTGAGTGAATTTGTATTTAATACAAATTAAACACAAATCATTTCACTATAAAAATGATAATTTTTGAGTGAATTTGTATTTAATACAAATTCACTCAAAAATTATCATTTTACTATCTGGACTTCGCTGATCAATTTTCGTTAAGTCTACTAGTAGTTATGTCAGCAAATTCTCGTCACTGGCTAAACTATGCAAACCCAAAGTCTGATAACATTTTCAGGAATTGTTCACATCGGAGTCCAAACGTCCCAACGAATCTCATTCATCCTAAATTCCTCAGCGAATACGCAAACACCGAATCCCCAAACATATTTTTTTAATTTTTCGATTTTGCTGATCTTACTGATCATCATGAATAGTATGAATTTCATCGTGATCTTGAAACCTGTTACCTATCAATTGAACGGTAATTGGTAAATTAGAGAACAGTTGAATTTAGAGTCTCTTAAGACTATAAACTGAACTAAAAAGCTGAAGTATTGGGTACACATTCACATGAAGCTCGAAGATTCCCTCTTCCACGAGTGTTTGGGCTCCAAATTCACCCCAAGTGGAAGGTGAATGAAGGCGACGAGACGAAAGAAGAGAGTGAAAGAGGACTAAGGAAGAGTAGGATGAAGGACGAGGAAGAAGGAATCAAGAGGAAAGTGCTCCAATCGTCGCACACGGATGTGTCCCCAGAATCAACAATAGGCCGGCAAGCAAACGTTAACGTGATTTTGCCATGTGCCGGAGGGTAAACATCAGCGTGTATAGTTCTAATAAGCTGGTGTAGAGGAATGATGTTGTACTATTGCTTGCTTTCCACATTTAATTCAATTGATGAAGAGAAATTCACTCTATCAGAATCAAAAGATATTGCTTTACACAACTCAGCATGCGATGTTTTCACATTGGCATTTTTGTTTTCACTCCCAAATCGGAAAATCGTTATTTTCTTATACTTACTACGAAGACATGGGAAATATGAATAATTGTATATGACAATTTGGAAAGGTTCGTACGATAATCCATTTCCACCAACATGCAACATGCAGCTAGTTGGGTTGGAGAGCACTAACTTGGGATCTGTGTTTTGCCGATACCCTCACAGCTAGAAGGGAATAGGAACCAGTTTGTAGTCAATTACTATTCCACTTTACCGAGATCAATACCGCACGACGTACTCAACTAGTTTCCACGTTCGGAAACACAAATTGGGGAAGTTGGAACGGACGTCCAAAACGTTTTGAATGAAGTTTCTGCGTAGATGACTGAATGTCGATATATTTATCTGCTTGTAGGGTAATTTACTTTCCTTCTGGAAGCGATTTCACTACCTTATAATATTCAAGGCATGGAACATGATTCGTTTATAGTATGGTTGACGTTCCCGAAAATCGAATTACAAGAAAACTCGTCCGTCCGGAGTCTTCCGTTCGTGCACTTTCCTCGGTTACCATGGACGAATTGGATGCAATTTCGTATGTGGGCTTCATTTATGGTTTAGTTGTGCCGCGAAATAGTTGTTATTTTCAAATCACCCTGGCTCGAAAACTCTCGATATAAAATTGTTGTTTTTTCATCAATTTGAAATTGAATTGAATTTTTAGAATCGAATGGGACCACCCAGAACTCTGTAGGGCTAATCAAGGTCTCCCTGCTCCCTATGGGACTTAATGGTTGAACTCAAATTGAATTAAAAAAACAAGAGTGTGAATGACAAATAAGGTTTAATCTCCGATAAAATTTAGCTGATCAATAATGCTATTGTTGTACTCAGTTTCATGAGGTACCTACTCAGTTGTGCGTTCTTAGCAACCAGTACTCAAATTTCGTAATGAAGGCACCCACAATACTCGGAGATCAAATTTATTGGTAGTAGGTAGTTTTAATGAAAAATGCGTGATTAATGCAGACGGGTAATCTGTACAGAAAATAATAAATCAATATGTAATAATTTGCAGCTTTTTTCATCTAAATCATAAAATTAGTTAAAGGATTTCATGATCCCTAATTTGGCTTGGATTATGAAAAACTAATAAAATACTAATACCTACTTCGTAATGCCTTTGACAAGAATATATTTATAGAATATTTATCGTTAAACCTCCCCCCTCCCCCATCTTTATAGCTCTTGATTTTCTTGCGGTTATAATATGATTAGCCTTTAGGAATAACTAATGAAGGAATATTTACAAATATAACACTGTATCGTAGCCGAAATTTGTGTTTCAATGTCACTGAAGGTTTCTGATTGATTTCCTGACTGATAGGGGGAATAGATACAAGAAGCATTGGATTGCGCACATGCGGAATGTTATGGTAAGGTACAATAAACGTTCTTTATGGTGCGCTTCTAATCATTGAGTATGCAAATTTTTTGAGCATTAGTTTATTTGTAACCACACTAAGTAGGGGCAATTTGAAACAAAACTTGATTATTCAGAACACAAAAAATTATTTTAAAAATCAAGTCTTATCTTTTCCAATTTTGACCACTATTCGGATAACCAATAGGAAAAGAGATCAAAGTCTCATTTTCAGAGGCGGAAAAGCCATCAAAATAAAAGCAACTCACCAAGGTGTCTTTGAGGAAAACTACGCTTGTGTACAATATGGAAGTCAATGGCTTCTTTACAGTGGTTCTGATAACAAAAACAATTCTATCAATACATCCTTCAAACTAGAGCGGAATAACAAGGAACAGCCGTTATTGGAAGTCCGGAATAGATTCTAAAACACGTGGCGCAACAAGGGTTTTGCACTTCTGGAAATTCATGTCGATAGCAACGGCACCAGCCCTTGTTTTCAATTAAGTACCTACCATTGCACGTCACCCCTAAATATCGCACGACTTAACTAGTTTTCAAGCCTGAAGCGCAAATTGGGAAAGTTGAGCGGGACACAGCCACCCCTACCGCTAAGTTGTCGAAAACGTTACAAAGGCAGTATAATTGATTCGCAGCACAACGCTCTAACATCCTCAGTCAATTATAACCGACTTCACTGATGCTGTAGTCGATTTTCTCTCGTTTATTACGAGAATTGAATGATGCAGCAACCAAACCTTTTAATTGTATTTTACAGCTCATTTCACGAATGGTGGAAGAGAGGAATAAACGTGTTCCGTTTCATTCGCAATATCCATCAGGATCAAGGCGATCCGCATGTTTGTCCTACCTAATAAGAGTTGGATTGCAACGGGTATCTCCAATCGGGTAATACCCAACATTTACGTTTAAGAGGTAAACGATCATAGTACCATAATCTAGTTACACAGGATTTGAGATGATTTACAGGAAATATTCATTATTTTACCATTAGTCTAATTAGACTCCCTCTCCAAGTAGCACAAGAATGCGTTTGACATTAGGTTTTCTGGTACGCGAGTTGGAAGCGCTGAGTCATGAAGTAGAAATTAATAGTTTCGAGTTACGTCCTACATCAGTAGGAGAGGTGGGAAACATTTCGCTGAAAAAGGAAATTGAAATGGAAAATCTAGAATGGAAAATTCTTGCAACTAACTTAATAAATATTTGATGAATAAATGCGCAACCCAACGAATTGAATCAGTTTGCTGCTAAATTGATATTGAAGACTCGCTATGAGCAGTTAAACTTAAATTATAAGATTAGGAATAAGAATACTCAAGAGGCAAAATGTCCAACACAAGTCAAAATGAAGACATTTATCAGTTCCTTTGCGGATGCCCGATCGTGTCGGATTTCAAATCAAAGTATTTTGGAAGATTTTTTATTTATTTATTTTTTTTTTTTTTGGTCCCGTAATAATATATAAATTTAACGGATCAACACAAATTATGGCATTTAATAAATTTGCAAGAGATACAAAATCTTATAGAAATTTTTCGGTGGCTAATTTCAATCATTAGAGAGAGCTTTTTGGCAACTTATTATGTGTTTAAGGGGTAAGTAGTACCTAAGTAATGACAACAGTATACTGAAAATCAGCATATATATAACTAATTATTAGGTAACTACTGATATGTTAATGGAAATCGAACGGTTTGTCCTACAGAACTCTGGGTGGTTTCATTCGATTCTAAAAATTTAATACTATTTTAAATAGATGTAAAAACAATACCTTTGTAATAAAAGTTTTTGAGCTAGGGCGTTTTGAAAATTTCAGTCCTTATTTTTCAACTGTTCAACCCTTAGAAGTACTGACCAAAAGCTTAGGGACACAATTAGGCCCCGAATGGAGGAGCCCATACACCAAACATCATCAAAATCGGTCCATGGTAACTGAGGAAAGTGCCGCGGTTTTTTATTCAATTTTCCGATTCTACGTATTTGAGGGGGAGGGGGGGCTTACATATTTCTTGGTCGATTTCAAAGGTTCATTATTGAAAATAATAAACCAAAATGTACGAGTGGTTGAAGTAAATAATTCATGAACGATAATGAATAAAAATGTAGTAATTAAATCAAACTACATTAAAGTAAATCAAAATTATTATTTAAAACAAAATTTTCTATAATTGTTTAGATATAATTTTTATCTAACGGCAGATCCGGATTCGTGGCGTAATCGCCAAATCTTATTGGTTCTATTCGAACATCAAAGTTTTATATATTTATTTTCTTGAATAAAACTTATTTTCTTTGTTCTTCTTCTTTTACCATTAGTCTGTATTAACCAGGGAGGTTTCAAACAAAACTGAACAAATATGAAGCCCTGGACTGTGACTGAATATGAAATTCAACTGTGAATTTCACACAGCTTTGAATAGACCACAACCCATTTCTCCGCAAACGAAAACAAATTTCCAGGTGGATAAGTTATCACGATAAGCGTGATAAAGTGCTAGTGCCCCGAACCAGAGATGACGATTCTTAGATTGTATATGAAGAAAAATTGACATACCTAATAAATGGTTAAACCTAAATTGTAAACGTATATCCACGAAGTCTGTATGGACTTGCGCATTATGTCTTGTGAAATGAATGGGATTGAGTAGACCGATGAGAGTTGGCGTCTAGCCAAAAGAAAATTTGTGTTGCTTTTATTTCAGATTAATTTTTAGGAATGATCCCCGGCAAGTAAGACATATTATCTATGTCAAACGCGGGAGTTTAGCATAAAATCGACCACCATAATTCTCTGGTTTTTGAATTGGTGAAACAGTTAAAAGGTTGTAATTTTTCTCAACAAGACGAAATTCGTAAATCAGTTGAATTTACCGACAATCTGAAACACCACATTAAGCGGAATACAATGCAGCGTCAAATTATGTAAGATACTTCTTCAACTTACGCGGAAGAAGTTGGAAGACATCGGAAGTTCAACATACCTGTGAACAAACAAATTAAACGGATGACAACAATTGATTGAAGGAATTGAAGCTGATGAATGCATGTACGAGATGTTGGTACCCAACGATTGTTTCATTAAAATGTTCCGAAATATAAAGCTGCAATCTACATAGTTGATGTTTGATTGAAGCCAGATTCGAAAACTTGCAAAGGTTGCTATCGATCCAATAGTGAAGGAATCAAGACTCTGAATAATTTCTGTCCATTAGGTACTGAGGAACCAAGAACCGCGCACTCGGTACCAGTGGTCTGACGGCAGTGCAATTCACTCAGGTTTCAGTAGCAAATTGTCCGTTGTACTGCTTCTATAAAGTTTGAGACCAACTAATAATAATTTATCCTACAATAGCCTCTCCTCATCATAAAGTGCCGGAAGCCTTTCTCCCCCAGCCTCGCTCTTTTTACCTCTTCTTCACACGTTTAATGACTTCCCGTCACGCTATAGGAGATTTGAAAGGAATAAAAAGAAAGGAAAAAACTAGACAGAAAAAGTATAGCGCGGGCTTGAATAGAAAAAGTATCTAGGGCTCGCAGTTGTATTGCTAGCAGCAAAAGTTTGCGAGCTTGTTCCGAGATGTATCTAATTCAGACAGTTGGCAACTTAGTCGGATGGGTTTTGTGTTGGCACTACAGTTCAGTAGGTGCAAACTTGACTTTATACCACGTTTACACTACAAGGAAGTTGATGAAGGGTGAAGGAATGTCGTCTAAGTGTGTTTCTCTCGGCTTCTCCGAGCTACAGTGTTTTTATATTTGTCAAGGGAGAATAACTTCTTTCAGGGGTCTACAATAGTTTGAAGGGAGCCGAGAAAATCAGTTGAACACAAAAAACTGTTAATAAACGAAGTCTACAACTTTAATTTGACGAGGAGTTGGGAAAGTCGGCTTCATCTCGATAAGGTACTGGATGACCCAATGAGAAAACCCTCCTTCATTACACAGGTTTGGAAGACACGAAGTCAGCAACCCCTGAACTGGTATTTGACCTCACTATTGAAGATTCACTCCTAATTGGAGTTAAAAAGTAGCATTTACATAGAAGAAGGTGATTTTACTCCTCAAAGAATACGAGGAATATTCCTAAAGAATTTCACCACACGTGCGATAGTAGCAATATACGACGTGTATTAACAACGCTTCCTAACAATAATTTTAGAAGGATCTCGAAAAGAAGGGAAAGATTAAAAAGAGGGGGAAGGTAGATGAAAATAAATAAGGGCATCTTCACTAAGATTATACGTTAGGGATAACTTATGGTTCCGAAGACTTCCGAATGTACTCATCATTCGTACCTTCAGACAGCAGATAGCACTGAAATGTAGAATTTTCCTCTTCGTGATGAACGATTCGATAGAAGTCACTTCATCAGTCTCTACGTGGTAACTAAATGCTGCTGACGAAAGCAAGAAGAAAATCGGAAAATACGTCAATTTACACTCTCGGCACGGAAGAACTAATCGGGTTCCGTGTTCGAACAAGATACGTGATCAGGAACTAGTTTACAACTTTGTGCCGTTCGTCTGGTGAAAACTTCGAAAGCTCAACCCCCGGAAGACTCAAGCAGATTGAGGATGTAATTTTATAGAGCTGCTAATTCGCACTCTTGTTTTTCGATTTTCCTGAATGAAAAAAGGGGGAGAGTCGAACATTCCAAGAGTGAACATTTACGGACACATTTTTGCCCAATCTGCAACCATATCATCTTCTTATGAATTGTTAGAAGATAGACTTAGGCATCCAATATACGAGTACTTATACTTCAAGTACTTCTAGTCTTAACTTATTGAATGAGTTTCAAGTTTTCACCCCGAGACAGTTATTTCTGAAATCCCTTCTACTAGTATACCACAGAAACCCTACCATAGTTCAACAAAGCCAACATCATGATTATCAGACCAGATTTGTATTGATGGGAAATGTTGTTGCACCGAGGCCTGCTCTTATGCTCACAACAAGAAGTCCAAACTATATAATTTATATGGTCCTTAGAGTTGTAGATTCTCCCCTGAAATCCCCACTATTATGTACGCGTGTGGCATATAAAAAGAAAATATATGAATGGTTAGTGAGGCTGGGTAAGGAGGGGGCGGAGAATATAGTTAGGAGCATTTATGTTTAGGATGGTATAATAATGGTAATGTAAGGATGGTATAATAATGGTAATTTGTGTCGACGCAATGTTTATTATTGGCGTATGTTTATTTCAATTGATGTATGTAATGTTAAGTTTCAAATTAGTTGATGTAAGTAAAGTATGATTTATGTATAGATGCAGTTGATCTATGTAAAGTCAAGTTCGAAGTTGTTTGGCGCTACTCTTGTAGGGCGATACAGGCTCTCAGCCTTTTGCCCTGCAATAAAGTTGTAACAATTATCCATGTAAAACAATTGTGTGTGGTTTATGCAACTGTAAATAAATAAATAAATAAAAATAAATAAATTAATTATGTAATATGAAAGAGGCATGAAAAATTCACTTTAGTAACTAGTACACTTTTCTATAGGTGTTTGTTATAGACACAGAGTTGCAGAAATATGAAACCTCAGTGAATTCAATTGGACATCATTTTCATTGGGAATGTTTCTATTTAAAATTTATTTTACAGGAAGATTGTATTTTTTTGTGAACTCGAAGGAGCCATGGATGAAAATACTTTTCCAACTTTCAGCATTCGCTTTATTCAAATTCACTAAAATGTTGCGCACCTCGATCGCACGTACTATTTTATTAGGTGACCGAGAACTCGGAAGGTGGAGATGAAAGCTTCGATCTAAGAATTACTAGGAGTTGGCGCTCAACTTATCCAATGTAAGCTACCAAACAGCGAAGTTATCTAGAAGATGACCTGCTGATTAAAATACGAGTAATAGGAACCTAATCATCTTAAGGGTGACATCAATTGAGAGGAGCAAGTATGAAATAGCAACGAAAACATAAGGAGGAAAACAGGTATTAAGAAAGTAACGGTCGAGTGCTGAGAAACAGCTTCATTAAAATAATATCTGAGAAAAGATTAGAGCTGCATAATTATATTACCTTTACAGTTTTGGAACCGGAATAAGGGATGACGATGAAATGTCTGGAGCCAAGAGAAAGAGATTTCTTGGAGCGTCGTAAACATTGTCTTCCCAACAGTTATTAAGGAGAGGGGTTGGGAGAGGTGAAGAAAACCGAGGTAGACAGGATGAGAAGGGGTAAAGTCTCTGCTGTAGGTGGTATCGATCTAAGCGAGGGCGGCCACTGACTGTCAGGTCTGGGGAGGTTTTAGTTATGCTGTGGAAAACTGAGCTGGTGCTAACTTCCTTCCCCTCGCTTTAGCATTATAAGTAAACAAACGGGACGATAGAGAGAGAGATCAGATATGGATAACAATCACGAGACTGGAAGAATTTCCATAGTTAGGTGGTAGGTTATAGGGAAGAAGGGAGAGAGTTAGAGCGTGGAATTGAGAGCAGATATTAATTTGTTCCAAAATGGAGTTTGAGACGCTTTCCAGCAACAAATTAATATACAATTGAAGTTCCAGCGCAGTTCTGCATTTCGGAGGATTTGTTATTAGGTAAATAGCATTATTCAGAAAGGAACATTGCTACACAACCCTTGAATAGAGAACATTCAGTAGAGTTGAAACTTTACTGTGAATCTAACTTCCTCTAAATAATGTGCTTATAGATTTTTGAATTCTTGATCTGTTTTTAATTCTGGCTTTTACTGATGGTATCATGTGCATTTTTCGGGGAGTTGAATAAGCTGATAGGTTGTGTAATCAGTATTCCTAGAAGGTCTGTCACTTTAGTGACATCCTTGTGAAAGGATGATTAATAAATGCGCTTTCATGTACTTCTTTCGAGAGATGAAAATCAATATGTTATACCTCAAATTTATTTGGTACCTCGTACCGTTGAGAAAGTTCTGAGAGCCAACCAGAAACTATTGGAAGTGAGGTCCCTGACAAATCCTCAACGAAGAGGGGTCAGATAGGGATTGTTTGATTATCGGCTGCGTTCAAGCGGTTGGCCGCCTAACGACAGGCGAAGGCTGAAATAATTTGTAAGCCCCAACTACCTGTTGGACGCTCGAAATTAGTTTGTTTCTTCCATCGTAAAACACTTCTTCAATAAATGTGTCGGACCCAATTATAGTGAGATTCTCAACCAGTTTCGTACCCGCCTGTCTCCCATAATGCAATTGGAATCTTTCGAACTAAGACTTCCTTAAAAATAGATGATCCTCGAAAAAGGGTAGGAACATTTTATTCTCCTCTAGAGAAAGTAACTTCACTACTGATTATCCGCTTATTTTTATAAATTATATATATTCTAATTTTCCTGCCTACTGGCAGGAATCCATCGGTGAAAAAACATACTAAGGAAGTGTTATACCGTAGGAGCAAGTACCGCGAGCTCCTATTGGCTTATGACTACTGAATGCTCGGGTGTATCGGTCATGTCATACATGGGAAAAAAAAGTCTCCCAATGGGATATGGCAAATAGCTAGGTACCTATTATTCGTAGTAACTTCTTGATGCGGTTAGGTGATCCGTTCACGATAAATCAAACTTCAATAGAATTCGTGGGGTCCATCGAGGGATTAACCCTCATAATCTACAACAAAAAACCGACGGAATCGTAAAATATATAGGTGAGTAAAGAAGATTTCACGTTACCCCACAACTGCCTTCAAAGTTTGCGTAAGATGTGATAATAGGTAGTACTGTTATGTCCAACGCTCTAGTTAGAGCGAACGTCGACTATCTATCGCGAGCTAACCATAAATATCAACAAACACTGCTTGAACTACTCAAAACAGGAACCAATGATCCAATATATTTTTCGAACCAAGGGATTATATTTCAAGGAAACTGCGTTTTCATTCCAAAACTTTGAGACGCAAAGAACTGGCTGAACCTCTCTACCCACTTTACTAAAAACGGAGTTGAGTAGAACGTTGTCTATTTCCACGAAAATAATGAGTTACAAGTTAAATCGTAACTCATTATTTTCGTGGAAATAGACAACGTTATACTCAATTCCGTTTTTATCAAAATGGTTTTCCACAATCTCATCGCGTGAGATTTTATTCGTCTCTCTACCCACATCGGAATCGTCCGAATAAACGACTAGCTCGACTGTACTGTTATTAGCCGGGAATTGATGCCGACGTAGAAAGAATGGTTCGAAGCTGTACCCAATGCGCCACTCCATCATAACCAACCATCGAAGATTTCAACACATACTTGGGAGGAACGTTCTGGGAATTTTTACCGCGTCCACATGAACTATGCAGGACCAATCAATGGGTATCATCTGGACATCTTCGTAAATGCAAAATCAAATTGGCCATAAGTCAAAATAACAGAACCAGCACCCACATAAGCTATCACTGTTAAATTTCTTGAAAATATATTTCCATCTCACGAGTTTCCTGTGCAGCTTGCTTTAGGCAATTCCACAATTTAACCAGCACAGAATCCCGAGAATTCCGTCGGTATCGCCTAAAAAAATTAATGCACTAGGCCACCCCGCAACCAGTGGACTGGCGGAGAGTTATACACGTGCAGACGATAAACCGTGCGCTCATATGAATAATCTAACTTACCCGCTAAAATTCAACAAAATATATTTCAGTATCGAGCTACACTATCAAACTGTGGGGAGTCTCCATCTGAGCTATACCTCAATCGCCAAATTCGCACCAAAATAAGCTTCCTCCAGCCTTCCTTTCAAAACCTGGCAGTCACACTACAGGCATCTTCCCGACCACTCGAATCAGGAGAAAGATTGACCGCTCAAGTTGTTTGGGGGGGGGGGGGGCACTATGGAAGCTTTGCACTATAGAGATATATTGCGTCGTTTAAAGAATCTACATTACGAGATTCAATTAGATCCAGCAGGCTGCTGGTAAACTGAAAAACCTCAAGTTCAACAATATTTCCCCACTACTGGAATGTAGTGTATCCAACTACTGGATTCGACCTTAGTGTATCAATCAGTAAAGCAGAATATATATATTTATACATACATTCAGAAACAGTGGACCTCCCTTCTGTCCATCAACGAATCGTGCCAGCAGAATCACCGATTGAGCGCCATATCGAGCTTCCCGAACTACCGCGGTTGCTCCGACGTTCTCAACGTCGTCGACCTAGTTCTTTATAGACGATGGAGAAATATCCAACACTCTAGTCATTATTGTTTCAAGTAGACTAGTACCTAACTATGGTACCACTAAATGTTAACTCTCGTAATCATATCGAGAATTCATTTTTAAAATATAATTGAGATTTTCGTAGCGTTTTCACTGTTGATCTTTCATTATATGAATATTTGGAAACATCAAAGGTACCAAGTGATAACATGAGATTTGGAGGATTTAGACAATGAGCTTAAATGTTCATAGAATACAATCAGAGAGCCGTGAGTTTAATAGGGGACCATCGAAGGTGACATAATCCAAGAGGATCAATAAGTGAGAAAATCTACCTGGAAACAATGAAATCTATTGAGGACCACCCAAGGCCCTCAATTTCAATAAGTCTTTGAAGAAGAGTCAGATAGTAATGATTCGCAGGAATTTACTAATGCAGATTGACAGACACACCTCGTTTTCGAGTATTGTGATCTGCGGTTGGTACGATTGACATTGGACGATTAACATTGTCACACTGCCACATTACATAATTTATTTTTCTTATAGTGTCCAATAAAGTCAAGAGAGAAGTCAAAACTATTTTTTTGTAGTTTTAGCGAGTTTTGAGATCTTTTCCCCCTCAACTCAATGTTCAAGTTCAACCCTCCTACAGAAAGAAGCGATGGAAATCAAATTCGAACTAGACAATCATGTTCTACTATTCTAAAGAAATAAAAATAAGGAGGAACAAATTAATTGCACAATTTATACAAACCCGAAAGCACAAAACAATTGTCTAAGTATGTTTCATTTGGAAAATTCAAGAACCAACGTCCCTAACGAGTATCATAATAGTATCATAAGCTTGTTTCATCAACAGCTGGAGTAGATTTTATAATAATATCAGTGGATAATACCATCGTTATCACCTATGGATATGACATCGTTATTACCTCTCGCAGTAAACCGTCATTAAATTAATGCAGTCCGAGTACAATCTGATCCTAGCACTAATCACATGAATCTAATTGTCCGCAACTAATTGCATCGTAAGCATTCAAGTAATGCTAATACGGATCAGTTGATACATTATTGATTGGAGAACTACCGGACTCAGGATTACTTAGTCAGGAGTGCAATAAATTTTAATATGCCCTTAGATTGGTCCCGGAATGGAGTACGCGTTGAGCAGTTCCCTTGGAGTGATCTCGATGTAGTAGGCTAATTCTGGCATTAATTAGAGTGGGCGTGGGGGGTCCCTAATTTCACCTCAATATTACGCCAAGTCTAGATAGGCATCGTCACCCAACGACTGGATGATTGAAGAATCCTTGAAATCCCAATCCGTAGGTGAGATGACGCGGAAATGAGAAAAGAGTGAAATATTTCGCGAAATTACACAGGTAATTAGGTGATAGACTATTCTGATCTTACTACAATCAACACTGGTCAACAAAAAAGTTACGCCAACAAGCTGAATTCAAATTTCATTTCAAAATTCAAATTTTCAAGGGTTGGTTAGAATATTGAAATTATTCAACAGCGAACCCAAAATGAGCTACTTATCACATAATAGAATGAAGCAACCTAGGGGTCAATTACGGTTATACAGAACAACTTTAAAGTTTCAAGTACCAAATTCGAGGTTTTACTAGAAATTAATCAACAGTCACCAGGAATATAATACATCCCAGATGACGGTTTATTAATTTTTGTAATATTATACAACTGTATGAAATACTATAGAAACATAGTTTGATTAATTATTGGCTTCTCGTTGATTTTCGAGTAAAACCCCGTTATTTTAAAGAAAACCTCTAATTTTTATGAAACCGATTAGGATGAAATTTGGTTAAAGAAATTTTGGGTCTAGTTGGGCCCCGATGGTTTTAGTTTTGGGGGGTTGGTGTTCTAATAGGTTGAAAAATAAACGGTGTTGTGTTTTAATAAAGGTGGTACGCGAAGAATTTCATCGTTATTGAATCGTCTGTAGTACCTAATCTGTTTCCACGTAAACAATATATATTGTTTACGTGGAAACAGATTACTACAGACGATTCAATAACGATGAAATTCTTCGCGTACCACCTTTATTAAAACACAACATCGTATATATATACCACCGTATATATACCTCCAAACATGATTTCTAGCGTACTTGATTGTCTGTTTTTCTCAAATTTGATAAGTCGGATTCAGATGGTTTGATGTTACCCTAGGTATCGGTTCATCTTCACAATCATGATAATGGATCCGGAGAAGCTTTGTTCTAATACATCCACTCGGCGGGTGTTTTAATATCGTAAGAGCCACTATTGTCGTTGCTATGAGCAGTGTTGAGACCGCCTGGAAACGTGATTTTCTTCGTATTTCGTCTTAACATTTTCCACGCGAATTCCCACTACCGTGATTCTTAGTAGTTCGTTACGAACAGAATTAAGTCTACACGGAATGGTGCCTTCGTGCAATGGATGCAATTATAGCGGGTTTCCGTAACATTGAACATGTTGACAAATTGAAGGCGGAACCAGGTCGGGCGTGTTTTCCTGAACGTGGCACGGATTTACTCCAGTGTAATCTGCGTATATTATGTTCGCTCCGCTCCATTCTGCATCCCCTAAGAGATTGCAACACATCATTTGTCTGTCCTTGACAATGACAGAACTCTCTTCATACTGTATTCATGGTATTCTTTCCTTCTCCGGTTGTTTTCTATTCCGTCTTCATCCGTCATTTTCTCTTTTCGGTATTTTTTAGCTCAGCAATATATTTAGATTCTGATGCAACCTTTGTTATAGAGATGATATCTTTTCTACTCTTCAAACAGGAGAATCCATCTGTTGGTTTGTGTATTTAGTCACACTTTTGTTACCTTAAAGCACAATGTTAAGTATAAGTCCATAACAATATCAAATACCGATTTTGAGACAAATACAAAGGAAGTTTCCGAAAGGGGAAAACTCAAAGTAAGAATGGTTAATCTCTCTTAGCCCTTAGAGCTTGATAATCTCCACGATTCCACTACATTTTTTCTGTAAAAATAGGTACCTCAAATTCTATAGAAAAACAGTTTGGAGCACTAATTATTAAATAATCACAGTCTTCTTATAGGATCTTTGAGTCTTCGTCAATACTTCTCCTTTCCCAACAGTCACATCTCTGACACTTGGAGGGGGCCGAAGTTCCCTGTAGGGAAGACTCCAGCATCTCATATTAGGGATAAAGGGTCTTTTTTCGATATTTTTATCGGGGCTGGATTACTTTTTATAAATTTGATTCTCTCCCACACTATCGTTGTTTCGGTAACTACCAACGTTTTGAAGATTTTATTGACGTGATACCTGAGTTTTAAACGGTTTTGTAAGATCCTATCGAAAGGTCTTGAAAAGACGATTCTTTTGGAAACAAAACCTTAAAATCAATATTTTGGTCATACGCACTACGATTGTGCTTCAAGGGGGGTCACATTCGGTCGTTGTTCGTTCCTCGTTCCGGGTCAATATTCTAAGGCTCAAACTTTAAAAGTTGTACCTAAATTTGAAATTTCCAAAATTTTCAAAATTCATTAGTGCAGCAGTCTAGGGAATTGAAAAACTAAAAGATTGCCGCTTGAATCATCAAAATCGAACAATAATTGCCGGAGAAAAATGGGAAAAACCTAACTGAATAAACGGTTTTTCCTATTTTTCTCTGGCAATTATTGTTCGTTTTTGATGATTCCAGCGGCAATCTTTTAATTTTTTCAATTCCCTACACTGCTGCACTAATGAATTTCAAAAATCCTTGAAAATTCCAAATTTAGGTACAACTTTTAAAGTTTGAGCGCCTGCAATTTAGGGAAATACTGAACCGGAACGAGGAACGAACGGCGACCGACTGAGACAGGGATCAATTTGATATGTTTGGATGCCTAACCAATGCCGTCAGGTTTTGCTTTTCGAAGATTTTTGAGCAACTTCGGTCCTTTGACTGCCTGTGTTCAATGCTTGTCCCGGGTATAACTATACGAAATCGTGGTCCAATTTTGATAACATTTTCAGGGTTGATGCCGGTTAGCTTCGAAACGTTCTTATGCGATTGAAATACGTACTCGTGCATCAGAACAGGACAACTTCCAACAGGGAAAAATAACGACGTTCAACTCCATTTAAGACCGTCTGAATTCAAAACCGTAGTTGTGTTTGAGTAGAATCCAAAACAAACGTTTTCTTTATTTTCTAAAAACTGCATTAAATTAAGTTTTTTGAAAATAAAGAAAACGTTTGAAATATAAATTACGAAACAAATAATATTTATTTGTTTCGTAATTTGTATTGTGCTCACGCTAAGTTTGGGTAGCCGAGCGCGACCCTGTGTCTAGGGGCTTTCAAAACTTGCAAAATGCTGTACGAATGAGGTATTTTCAAAATCTTAAATTCGTATGAGTGAGTGACAGAATCTTGAGTACTCTGCCTAGACTTCTATTTCCAAGCGAGATTGATTTTTCTAGTGTAACGACCTAGCCCCGGCCACCATCTGGATTTTATACAGGCTCCATGATTAATGGACAAGATTCTTGATTTCTCAGATAGAGTAGGTTGTACTACTAGAAAAAAACATGCGGTCAGTCACAACTCGACATCGGAAAACAGTTTCAAGGCGCCCTAACGGCACATATTCTACCCTCTCCCCCACGTATTCGAACCACAACAAATACTCGGGTGAGCTGCTGGACAAAACAGCCTCGGAGTATATACGGCCTAGGACTTCCACCCATTCGTATTTGAAAATTAGAGCGTCATTTTACAAATCCACGGGTAAACTGGAGATTGTTCTTCAGTAGGTACTTCACGGAGTATCTATTCCGCGAGTACTTCCTATCTCTTCCCCATTCGAAGTAAATTCATCTTTTTTCAAAATCAATTTCTAATTAAATGCCGTCAGTCATATCGACATAGTAAATTATCCATATAAAATCAACAGTATAAAAACAAAATATAGTTTCCCAACACAATAGAAAAATTACTAATAAAAAATAAGTAATAATTATAATAATAATTTAGTAATTACTAAATTACTAATTCATTTTAATTTTTTCAATGGATAAAAAATTTATGAAGTCCCCCTCCCCCCCCGCGCATTTGTTAAAGGGTCTGATTGAGTTCTCTTTCGTCGTCTATCAATTATTTCAATGTAAATTGACAAAGTTGACCAAAATTATTATGAAAACTATTATGAAAAACCAAAATTATTATGAAAACTTTGTTTCATATCAAATTTTTGGCCACAAATTATGACCGACGTCGTCCCCTACACCGGCTACCCCGCAGTGCAAATCTCCTTCTTACTACATATCCACAATTTAATTTCTTTCATAATCCCCTATCATCATTAAATCCTTGATTTCTTCTTCCCCCATCTTATTTGGTTAAACTCACTTTTCAATCTGTAATCATATTTTCTTGCTTCCCCCTACCTAGGTCCCTATAAGTGTAATAATTTAATTGTATTATCTGTAATTAGTACCTAGTACTCTTGTTAAGATGATGTATTATGTTTGTAGAGACCGTTGAGCGCGCCAGTGAATAAATAAATAAATACGACTTTTGGGAAGTTAACGAGAAAAAAAAACTCATGCCCACTCTGATCACGTTCATTTGGAAACAGAAAGGTGGGAATTATAACATTCATGTACCTAATTTTACAAAACGACTGCTCTCATCAGTATCTATTTTAGTAATTTGGAGCAAAGAGATTGTTAATACATTTTCTAATTCTATAAATGATTAATTATGTTCAACATTTATTATTCAAGATTTCCAAGACGAGAACAAACTGGAAAATATTGGATACTTTGAATGTTAAATTGTCATAATAATAGGGTCAACATAAGTTCGCACAACCAATAGAGCAATCACACACAAATGCACAATAAATTATTTAGTGCTCCGAAAGTGAAGCAAACAGTGTTTTACTACATAAAAATTTTCATATTTTTAATAGAGTCATGAAGTAATTTATTGCTGAATCGATTAAAGTTCTAAATATGGACAGGAGACCAGGGACTCGATGGGAGCGCTTAGCAACAGATCGTTCTGTTACCAAGGGCTCCTACATCATGCGCCCAGAACTTACGATGTTGATAATTGACATTAAAATACTACTTAGCAAAGGAAAAAAGTCATTAGATGGCAATGGAGTATAAATTCAAGCTGTTACATTAGGGAGGGTACATTAACTACGACTAATATTATCGTGACGTAACATTGTGTAGGAAGGTACTGCTAAACAGGATATGAGTGAAAAATCAATGTCTAAATGCATAGGAAACACCCAATACGAATGACGGGGAAGATCATGATGAGCGGAACTATCATCTGACTGTCACGTCAATACAGCGATGGATAGTATGAAATTTTCAATCTCATCGATGTGAAGTCACCTGGTGACACGATTCTACACCTCCTCGACCTACATCTTGGTTTGAGAAAATAGGCGTCAATACCTAAAATACGTCAAAACTTGAAAGATACATTCAGGTTTTCTGTAAGAAAGCTCTTAAAGTATGGAATATCTGCAATTGCGTGATTTAATTTTCACGAGAGTAGGTATTTCGCAATGTGCACTGATGAGGGGCGTGATCGATCGCATTTGGAACCCCACGAGAAAGCTATCTAGAGAAATGAACGTCGAGACTTACGTTATGAGGATTTCCGATGATGAGGGTCAAGCTGGAAGCTTGTGTCATGATAAGTACCAGCTGACTCAAACCAGGAGAAAAATATGATGGGAACAAGTCGAGTCCGACCTACTGATATAGCAAGTGGCAACTGCGAGGGGTGGAATGACGGGTGGCTCGGTCTGGGGAAAGCAATGGGAGCTAACGAAGGTCAACTCACAACCCTCTCGTTCAACCATAACAATCGATGGATTTCTAGGGGAAATTGAAAAACAACTTACATAGATACAATTACATTAAAACGACAATAATTAAAATACGATGACATTAGTAGGAAATCAAAAAAGTACTATTCGTGTTCCATGAGTGAATAAGCAAATTTTCAAAGAAGTAGTAGGTATTGATTGATATTTAAACGTCGAACTCTTAATTTTCTCTTCCGATTCAGTACTTTTTATACACTAAACGTTACGCTGATTCCGAATTTACCATGTTCGATTTTATTCTTGACCGTTTCCTTTTAAAAAAATATACACAGGTACCTAGGGAGTTAAACAAGTACTACCTAACATTCCTCAAAGTTTTTTAAAATTTCATTTCTCAACGTGCTGATTTCGATACTCTGGTGAAACAGAGTTCAACCGGACGATTTCTGAGTCGAACCAAAAAAGAGCCCTGTAAGACAAACCGTTCGCTCCCTACGAGAATTTAAGGGTTGGACGTAGGATAAATCAGAAAAGAATCGCAAAAGAGGCCTAATCTCCGTTCAAATGTTAGCTGACCGAAATGCGTTCGATGTTTTTCTTCAAGTTGGTTAGTGGTGACAATGGCAAAGCCGTGTTCTTTGTAGACGAGTGATCTATATAGAAAAATAATAAACCTCTGTGTATTAATTTGCAGCGTTTTCGAGTTGTACTCAGTTTTGCGTCCTTAGCAACCAGCAATCAAATTTCCTAATGAAGGCATCCACAACTCCCTATTTCTTCGAATTGAGTGTGAAACGTTTATTTCGTCAAAATAAACTTGATTGTGAATTAAAAACATATGGTTGGTAGGTAGTGGCAATGGCAAAGCTGTGTTTCTGCAGTGATCTATACATTTTAAAAAATAAACCTTTGTGTAATAATTCGCAGCGATTTTTTTTTCGATGTTGGCTTTTATTAAAAGACCTTCGTACCATTCATAATTTTTGTACATCTTACTTATCTTTATACACCTGATAATTCGATGTAGATTCTCGTTCAAGTTGATAAGACCAAGAGGTCCTCATACCCTTGAGTAGGGAGTAAAAGCTGGATGAGGGATACCAACATTTGATATGATTTTATCTAGGATGAAGAAGATGAAGAAGTCACTTCTAGGATGAAGAAGGATGAAGAAGTCACTTCTAAGCAACTAGAAGGTCCCTACAGTGATTTATCCTGTTCATTCTTGTAATACCGATAAGGGACGAGTCTTTCCTTAGTTTTATCAGTGTAGCTCGCGGAGCAGCCTAATAAACAACTATATCCCTGTGCGACGAGGGTAAAACGTGTTGAAGGTGTTCAACTTTTTGACGGACACTGATCAAAAACAATAACATGTAAACATTCTTAACAAAACGCTGCAAATTATTACACAATGGTTTATTATTTTTTATTTTTCTATATAGATCGCTCGTCTGCAAAGCCACCAACCATCCAACTTGAAGAAAAACATCGATCGCATTTCGGTCAGCTTTAATTTGAACGGAAATTAGGCCTCTTTTGCGATTCACACTCGTGTTTCTGATTTATCGTACGTCCAAACTTCAAATTCTCGTAGTGAGCGAACGGTTTGTCCTACAGAGCTACGGGTGGTCTCAAAAAATTCTAAAAATTCTATATAATCTTAAATTGAAGGAAAAACAATACCTTTACATCTAATTTTTTTGAGTTAGGGCGTTTTCAAAATTTCAAAATTGATTTTGGAACCCTTAGAAGTGACCTACATCAACCAAAATCTTCGGGGCACAACTAGACCCCAAATGGAGCCTACATACCACATTTCATCAAAATTGGTCGATGCTAAGTGGCAAAAGTGCCACGTACGGCAGACGGACGGCCAAATTTTTATTCGATTTTTGGATTTTATGTACCTTGAAACGTAAACCATCAAATTTTGAGGGGGTGTTAAAATTTTTTTTTCTTGGTCGATTCCAAAGGTTCATTATTGAAAATAATAAACCAAAAACGGACCGACCTCAAAACTGATGATGGCAAATCACTTAAGGAGAAAATAATAGTATTACTAATAATTATATAAGGAACTGAGATATTGGAAAATCAAACATTTTGTGAATATATTCCCGTGCGCTCGCCCCGTCGCCTTAAACATGTTGACATTCAGGTGACGTAATGAGCAACTGGGAAGTTATGTGAGCCGAAACAAAAACGAAACACGTTGATGGGTGTATTATGAAGTGAGAGAATCTTGGAGTCTGTTTTTAAAATTTTTATTCGTTGAAAATACATGTTTCGGCACATAACATCGCCTTTAAAAATAATAATAAATATAAATAACACCAAGCTGTGGTGTGCACCGGAAAATGTACTGGAAAGAAATTAAAATCAAAAACAAAAATTCAAGATTCTCATTTAAAATGAAACACTCAAATTGGATGCTTATTGAGGACTAGGTAGCGCGCGCTGAGTATTGTCAGAATGCGCCACTTAACACAAATTTCGAAATTCGTAATGACAAAACCTGATAGATTTCCGCGTCGAACAAAAGAACTAAGGCTTGGGCAAATCGCACAACATTTTGTCATACACACACACAGACATACACCTATGGTTTTTCGCGAATTTGGATTCAGTATGGTTTAAAACGGATGTGTACGTGGTTTGTTCTCTCCGTTGTTGTCCTCCTTATCCCAAGATTAATCGCATAAGGACGCCTAACTCTTGCAGTGGGACAGAAGGACCCTTCCCTTCCATTGTCTGGTATTCCTCCTACTGTTGTGAGCTGTTGGTCCGTCTTTTCTATCTTTGAACAAGCCATAATTCAATGTAGAATCTTGTTCGAGTTGACGATACCAAGAGGTCACCATACTCCTAAATGGGTAGTAAGAGCTATATGAGGGATACCAACATTGGATATAATTTTATCAAGGATGAAGTGGGAAGGAGGAGGAAATTTTAATTATCAAAGTACCCAACAAGCAATTACTCCAAGTTAATTGGCAAGAAAGTACCTAACTAAAAGGAACGCCGATAATCGTGCTTTATACGATTATCTGGGAGGAGAATCCCGCCGGGTGATTTGTGCTTATCCCAGGGCGTTTACTTAAGCGCCGGGCCACATTCATCTTCTTAGAACATCTAAGCTATTCCTTAACATTAACTTTTATTTTTTTTTTTCGACATCCTACGGGCAAAAGGGGCCCTCTTCAAGAAAACTCATTATAATGTGCAATTTTCCTAAGCCTTGAGGCTGGTGGGGGATTAGGGACACTCGGGTTGATTGATCTCTTCGGCTGCTACTTCGGGACGCTTCGATTGAAAAAACCATTAATTAAACGAGCAATTAGACAGAAAAAAGGAACAAGAATTGAACCGAACTATTGGGTCTCCATCGGTGCAGATTAATGGCAGGTATATTGGAAATAAATAGAACTGCTTTCCAGGCTTTCATCTGATGGCATTGAAACAGGATATAGTTAGACAAGTAATTTTTCTGCAAATTGTGAAGCTATCAAAAATTACATAATTGGGTCAATTACCTTGGAAAAATTACATTGGAAAAAATCAAATAAACACTGCACGTAAGCTTAGTGTTGGAATGAATTTATCCCACATACAATATCTCCCCAACACCGTTATGTAAATAGGTAATTGTGTTAATAATGAAAATTACCCGTAACTTGTGGGAATCCAGGAAGGTTTCTAACGGTTATACCTCATTTTCGAATTTATCATTTGTTTTATTTTGTTCTTAGCAATTCACAATTCAGACTAATTGCATTGCTCACATTGATTTTTTTGACATTTTCATGTCTTTGCTTTGGCACACAAAGTGAAAACGCTGCAAATTATTATACAATGGTTTATTATTTTTCTATAGATCACTCGTCTGCAAAGCCACCAACCATCCAACATGAAGAAAAACATCGATCGTATTTCGGTCAGCAATAATTTGAACGGAGATTAGGCCTCTTTAGCGATTCACACTCGTGTTTCTGATTTATCGTACGTCCAAATCTTAAATTCTCGTAGAGAGCGAACGATTTGTCCTACAGAGCTCCGGGTGGTCTCAAAAAATATTAAAAATTCTATAGAATCCTAAATTGAAGGAAAAACAATACCTTTATATCAAAATTTTTTGAGTTAGGGCGTTTTCAAAATTTCAAAATTCATTTTGGAACCCTTAGACGTAACCTACATTAACCAAAATCTTCGGGGCACGACTAGACCCCAAATGGAGCCTACATACCAAATTTCATCGAAATCGGTCAATTCTAAGTGGCCGATTCAGCTTTTTTGGCCGGTTATTTGCCCATAACTTCTATACGAATTAAGCGATCGGAATAGTTCGACGTTAGGACCAACTAGACCCCAAATGGAGTCTATGTGCAAAAGAACGGGTTTTTTAGACCGATTCTAAGGCCTTTTATGGCCCGGACGGCGGACGGACATTGCAAATTTGGATTCTACGCACCTTGAAACGTAAAGTGACAAAGTTTGAGGGGGGTTATACAAATTTTTGCGATACGATCACATCGGCTTATTATTAGAAATAATAAACCAAAATCGTCACGAAAACTAAGCAAATCTTGCTCACGCGACCAATAAACAAATAAAATAGACTCACTGTGTTGCGTGGAGAACAATCAACTGTTTTCTTATTTTGATGCTTGGGTACATGAACTAAAACCTTACTTCACTACCTTGTTGTGTAGTGGTTGACATGAAAATGTCCCAATGTGTTGCAGACTCGTATGCAAGCATTTTGTGTCTTTTATTATAAAGCTTTTATTGCACCGAGTAAACTCATTAACAATATAAATCTGACTTAAATTACTGCAATATATTTTTCAGGACCTAAGATAAATAACTTTGTCCCGTGTGTCTCGAAACGATCACATTCACTTCCTACACAAGTTTATGCGGTTTTAGACGCTTAAGACGTCGAATTAAAACGAGCTTTACAGCTTCCTCATTCACATGATCTTTGAGTCTGGCAAGATGAGCCGTTACTCTCTTTTTAATCACTTCATCCACACGGTCCACTTGAAATTGGCGGTGGAGAGCATCATTTCGGAAGTACCACGGCGCATTAGTGATACATCGTAGTGCGGAGTTCTGGAAACGTTGGATGATCTGTCCATTGGTTGGAGCTGTGCAGCCCTACAACTGCACTCCATACATCCAAACTGGCTTGAGTACTTGATTGTACAGAAGCAGCTTGTTGCCAATGATCATGGTGGAACGTCGGCCGATCAGCCAGTACATCTTTCTAAATTTCAATGCAAGCTCAGTCCTCTTCTTTTTGACATGTTCCTTCCACCCGAGCTTGGCATCTAACGTCATGCCCAGGTATTTGGCTTCATTGGCGTAGGGAATTGCCACGTTGTTGAGGAAAGTAGGGATGTAGTTGATTTTGGTAAAATCAATGTGCACGGACTTGGCCTCATTCAATCTGATCCTCCATTTCGAAGTCCATTGGCTGATTTTGGAGGTGAATTTATTGCACATTGATAACAAACATTATCTAGATCATTTAGTTTGTAACAATCCTTGTTCGAGGATTAAGTTAGAAGTTCATGAAGTCAGTACCGAGGAATATTTTCAGTCTACGAATTAACGATGAGAATATTTTAATCGTCCACATTGAAAAAGCAAAATGGAAACCGTATCAAGCACGACAGACTTGCGAGAACAACAACTCGTGCTCGCTATCAAAGTAGACATCAACAGAATGAAATGTAATTCATTTTAGGTATATAATAAATGGAGTGCTGGAGGGTATTTATCAGAAGCAAAAAAGTCCATTTATGCAGCACGAATTAATGAGCGAATTTTCAAAGAAATCTTTCAGTTGGAGGTATAGTATAGAAAAAGTGTGTTATATTTTAATTTTTTTTATTTTTCAATTTCCCAGGATTTTTAGGTTTACCTAGTAGCTCCCAGAAAATTCTTTTAAATCTTCAATAATTTGAAGACACTGTAGTGGGCATATTTACTAACGGTAGCGCTCAAAACGAACTATAATTATGAAGGATTTGCACGTGATAGTTCGAGCCACGAGTTCAGTTAGCCTCCAACGGAGATACTGAGGAAGTTGTTCGGGTCAACTTAGTCTGACAGGGTCGCGAGGCCATTTTTAGAATGAACCTGTAGCTCCAGACCCGTAACCGACTTATTTTAAGAACCGGCAGTGCTGCTGTATGTAAGCTGTAATAATAAGTCAAACGAATCAGTTCGAAAATGTAATTTTTATTCATCAAACAGGGGTAACAGTATCAACTCGGTTATATTCTTAATTGGAATGCCCGACACACACTCCAACAGTCTACTTCACATTTGACTGTGATACTAACCCGCATTGCCAACAGTTGTGCTAAAATAAACAAATGATGCTAACTTATAACATCTTCCTTCTTATGTAACTAAATAATTAAATGTATAAAATGATTGGTATGTTCTAGAGTGCCTTCGACAGGGAATCAATTGAGCCTCACAATAAAATAACTGAGCCCCTCACAATGGGACGCCCAATAGAAATATGTTAATAAATGAACATAAATTATGCAAATTCTCGAAATGAAGGGAACATCAAATTATAAAATAAATTAAAGCTACTTCGAATAATATTCAAAAGAAAGGAAAGGACATACAATCATGAAAATAATTGTAGCTACTTCAACTACTAATATTCACCAACTCAACATTCTTCCACCAACCTTCTAGTGGGTTTAATGATTCTACCTGCTCTGGTAACTCTTCTTAAAGGTGGGCTGGTATGCGGATTAAACTGAGGGGTTACAGAGTCAGGGGTGATTTGCACTGGGGTGTTTGTTATTGGTACATCATCGACCCCTCGAACTAACCTTGGACTAACATGCAATTCATTCCTAATGTAGGTACCCCCAGTATGGTCCTGGACCACGTAGGAACGAGGATGATCAGTTTTGCTGACAATTTTACCTGGAACCCAGACACCCTGAGGACGTTTTTTGAAACTGACCATCTGACCACTACAAAAGCTTGGTCTGTCGACAGCTTTTTTATCGTGGTACTGTTTCATTTTGATTTTGTTTTCGATGAGCCTTGGCCTATCTTTTAGACATGTAGTTTTGGGGACCAATGATTTAAACGAGGTAGGGATATTGGTCCTTAAACTTCTTCCCATCAAGTTGGCTGCTGGTGAGTGAATATTGCCTTTAGGAGTGTTTCTGAAGTTTAAGAGAGCGAGATGAGGACATTCACCCGCATCTTTGGCTTTTTTAAACAGAGTTTTGATGCTCTTCACAGCACTTTCAGCCAACCCATTTGACTGAGGGTAGTGTGGACTGGACATGATGTGTTTGAAATTCCAGTTCGTTGCAAAAGTTTTGAATAGTTCACTATTGAAATACAGTGCTCCATCCGTATATAACGTCATAGGGATACCATGACGGGAAAAGATACCTTTCAATTTTTCGATAATAGTGGCACTGCGTAAATCACTCAAACCTACCACTTCCGGAAAATTAGAGAAAGCATCTACCACTACAAGGTACTGCCTTTGCTCCCATTCAAAAACGTCACAACCAACTTCAGCCCAAGGCAAAAGTGGAACGTTCTTCACTAACAGTGTGTGTTTCTCGTTGTTAACTTGATATTTTTGGCATATTTGGCATGAATTTACAAATTTCTTAATATCTTGGTTTATATGTAACCAGTAAACTGATAAAGCTGCCCTATCTATCATCCTGCTCACACCAGGATGGCCTGTATGAAGCTGTTGAAGTGTTGCATTTATCAATTTTTTAGGAATCATAATTCTATTACCACGAAAAACTAATCCCTTAACTACATTGAGCTCATCATGAATTTGAAAATATGGTTTTACTAGACTGTCGACGTCTTTGTAATGCTTTGGCCAGCCAGTCTGGATATAATGTTTCAACTTAAGCATAGTTTCATCAATTTTATAGGCGTTTGAGATTTGTTCCCAGACTTCTTTCGCCACAGGTAAGTTATCTATCAAGAGAGAAACTTGCAATTCTATTTCCTCATCAAAATCCCTAACAAAATCAAAACCTTCCTTAGAAACGTCTCTTGATAGGATATCTGCCAGGTAAAGATATTTTCCTGGCTTGTACACTAGGTCGAATTTATACGGTTGAACTCTAAGTATCATTCTTTGCAAACGAACTGGAATTTTATTCAATGGTTTCTTAAGCAACCCAAGTAAAGGCTTATGGTCAGTCTCTACCACTATTTGATCCCTTGCAAAAAGATACTGTCTAAATCTCTCAAGACCAAAACACAATGCCAGCATCTCCTTTTCACATTGCGAATATCGTGTCTGGACATCGGTAAGAGCTTTTGAAGCATAAGCCAATGGCTTACCTGCCTGTATCAAGGCTGCTCCTAAGCCAGTCGAACTCGAATCGACGCTCAGCAACAAGGGTTTTTCTTGGTCATAATATCCTAGGACAGGCGCGTCTGTAAGAGCAGCTTTCAGTTGCTCAAACGCCTCATCAGTTTCGTTAGTCCAAAGAAACACGTTATCATCACAGAGAAGCTCACGAAGGGGTGCTACTTTAGAGGAATAATTTGGGATGAATTTAGCCACATAGTTAAACATACCGAGTGCTCTCTGTAAGGATTTTTTATCACTCGGAGGTCGTAAAGCCTTAATAGCCCTGACTTTGCTATCATCAATCGACAACCCCTCTGGACCAAATTTGTGACCCAAAAATACCACTTCGTTTGACTCAAAAACACATTTATTTAAATTGAACTTAACGCCATTTTTTCTGGCTTTGTCTAGAACTTTGTTCAAAATCAGGTTTAACTCTTCCTTGGTTCTACCCCAGAGTAAAATATCGTCTTGGAACGTCACTACATTTTTTATGTCACCAAAAATCTGGTCTATGATTCTATAAAATATTTCAGGCCCACAGTTAACGCCAAATGGAAGGCGTTTCCATCTATACCTACCCCAAGGAGTCTGGAATACGCACAATTTCGAGCTTTTTTCATCAAGACGTACCATCCAGAACCCACTTTGAGCATCTAACTTACAATAGTATTTAGCATGTTTCATTTTAGCCGTTAGCTCTTCAATAGTCGAAAATGGAAAATGGGGCCTCTTTATTGCCTTGTTCAATGGACGGGGATCAATACAAATTCGAATGGATTTGTCTTTCTTTTGTACTACCACCATCTGGCTCACCCAGCTGGTCGGCTCGGAAATGGGTTGAATTATATCCATTTTTTGCAAACGTTCAAGTTCTGATTTAACTTTTGAGACCAACGCGTAAGGGATTCGACGAGCTGGTGAAACTACCGGTTCAACTCTTTCATCAACTTCAATTTTAGCTATCTGGGGAACACACCCAACACTTCCATCGAATAAATCAGAATACCCTTTTGGAATGTATTTTTCATTAGAAATTGTATCTACTCTAGTTATCAATCCTAGTGTTTCACTACTAGACAGACCTAGTATATTTGCACACTGAGTGTCAACAATGTAAAAATCCAAATCATACTTTTTATTTTTATACTCACAGCTAGTAGCTAGCTTACCAACTACAGGAACAGTATCTTTGGAAAACGACGTAATCCGGACTCCAGTAGGCTTCAAGTCTTCACGAGATATCCCCAGTTTTCTACATTGAGCTAGACTCAAGACGTTGCACTGCGCACCCGAGTCGATCTTCAGTTGAACAGGAACATTGTTTATGTTTACCGCCACAGTGTACCACCGATCCGAAGCCGTTTTAGGTGTGTTTACTGTATGTATTTCATCGATGGCCAACAAATTCATTGTGAATTCTTCCTCACTCTCCCGATCACCATCACAAACCTCATCCACTTGTCTCGATCTGCATACTTGAGCAAAGTGGTTTTGGCGATTGCAAGTCAGGCAAGTCTTTCCATAGGCTGGACATTTTCCCCGTTCATGTCTCAGTCCGCAATAACTGCAATTATTTCTATATGAAGTACTAGGGCGCTTCATTTGTTGAAATTTGCCGTACCCTGTGCCATGCGCAGCATCCCCGACTCCCTGTTTGACCAGGGCTCCCTGCTTTACTGGTCGTTTCTTCCTGATCATATCGACAATTTCATTAGTCGGCTCTTCTTTGATTTTCAACAATTGTTGGTTGATTGTTGCGTATGTTCTGCATGTATCTAGAGCTTTCTTTGTGTCAATAGCTCCCAAATTCAAGAGTTTTTCTTGTATTTTCTTGTCCGATACACCGCATATAAAAACATCTCTCACCAATCCATCCACTAAAGTTTCCAGCTCGCAATGTGAACTCAAATTCTTCAAAACTGTCATGTAGTGTTCATAAGTTTCGCCGGGCTCCTGTTTTCTAGTCAGGAACAAGTGTCGGCGGTATGTTATTGAGTCTTTTGGACAAAAATACTCCTCAAATTTATCTATCACCGTAGCAAACACTTTTTGTTCTTCTGTCGTGAGTTGGAAGGACTCGTAGATGTCCTGTCCCGCATCTCCAACTGCATGTAAGAGCATCGCAACTTTTCTTACGTCAGCATAAGAACCGTAGTATGCAGTAAGAAAATTCTGAAAACTGCGCTTGAAATTCCTCCAATTTAATGACATATCGCCGTCAAATTTGAGGGGATTCGGTAAAGCTGATGTCACACTGGTTTCAAGAGCCATGATGTCACGCTGGTTGTAGAAAGATTCTCTTACCGATATCCAACCACTGACTGCAAATCTTCTTTTTTAAAAGTCCGTTTCCTTTTACACAGCACTTTTCCGCTGCCACCATGTAATAATAAGTCAAACGAATCAGTTCGAAAATGTAATTTTTATTCATCAAACAGGGGTAACAGTATCAACTCGGTTATATTCTTAATTGGAATGCCCGACACACACTCCAACAGTCTACTTCACATTTGACTGTGATACTAACCCGCATTGCCAACAGTTGTGCTAAAATAAACAAATGATGCTAACTTATAACATAAGCCAATGCGTATCAGGCAAAACTTCTCTGTGAAATATACAAGAGATGTTGGGTACCTCAACATCGTCATTTTAGAAGCGATCGATTGGCCCATATTTACCTCCAACCGTGTCCTCCTCCCCATGTACTGCAATTGCCGTTCCACCCGACTTGTAAACACTCCAGCTGCTCCCAAATGTATACATTGCAACTCCACGAATTAGATTGGGTTCATACACATTATTTGCGTTCGTTACCTGAGGTAACCACTCTAGTTTGAGACACTTATTTATTCATGATATACAGGGTGTCCAAGTAACTACGCTCCCCCCCTCTCGTTTTCTCTAATAGTGTGAGAAAAAAAATCGGATTTACGCTATTCTTCATAATTTTTTGCGTAGAATTCAAAAATGACAAAATTGAGCAGTGCGCAATCGCGCAACCATGCGCAATCATGATCAACTTTGTTTTTTCAAATGAGAACTCGAAATTTTTATTGCAGATTCGGATTCTACGTCAAATGTTATGAACATTTTACTTAGACAAATTTTCTTTTTGGACGCGCGCAGCCCGCTCAGCGAGCGCTCAAAGATGCGCAGCCCAGAGATTGCGCCAAAGTTGAGATGAAAGTAAACCTCAAGTGCGGCACAATACTTGGCACTGTTTTTGTACGCTGAATCGCGTGTTGATATCCCTTTCTTGATTTGATTTCATTTTATCGTATCATTTTACCGTATCTACAGCCGAAAAAAGTCACTTTTTGAGGAGGAAATCATCGATTTTCTTACGAAGGGTAATGAATCATCCTAATAAAATGTAAAAAAATGTATTTCTTCCTTGGAGAAAATCGGTGGCATTGCGAACAGGAGAAAACATACATCAGTCCCAATTCATCAGAACATTCGATAAATGACACGATCAGAAAGGATCTCTGAACTTTTCGTCGTTCTCATTGCAAATTATCATCACGTTGATAATGTGCCGTGAACAAGATCACGCACCAACTGGATACGGCAGTTTCTCTTAATGTAAACTGTATTGTCTACCTGCACAAAGGAGTAATAATTCGAGAAGAAAACAATACTCGGAAAAGATTGTACGGAAAATCGATGATTTCCTCCTCAAAAAGTGACTTTTTCGGCTGTAGATACGGTAAAATGAAATCAAATCAAGAAAGGGATATCACCACGCGATTCAGCGAAGAAAAACAGTGCTAAGTATTGTGTCGCACTTGAGGTTTACTCTCATCTCAACTTTGGCGCAATCTCTGGGTTGCGCATCTTTGAGCAATCGCTGAGCGGGTTGCGCGCATTAAATAAAAAAGTTGTCGAAGTAAAATGTTCATAAAATTTGACGTAGAATCCGAATCTGCAATAAAAAATGGGGGTTCTCATTTGAAAAAACAAAGTTGATCATGATTGCGCATGGTTGAGCGATTACGCACTGCGCAATTTTGTCATTTTTGAATTCTACGCAATAAATTATGAAGAATAGCGTTAATCCGATTTTTTTCTTAAACTATTAGAGGAAATAAGTGGGGGGAGCGTAGTAACTTGGACACCCTGTATTGTGCGGATGTAGGAGGGAGAACCCTCCTCCCTCCGACAACTTGGACTTTTGCAACAACGAAAGCCTAACCAAAGTGAATCAAATAAATTGATTGGCTATAAAACAAAATAAGAAGAAACAATATTTAATATTTCTAGTTACGAAATTCTAGGCCGTTTGGGGGACGATTGGCACGAATAGTCTTATAAAGACTTGTCCAACCATGTTAAAAACTTGAGAATAAAACTAGGAAATGTATTTTATCTAGGAGAATTTTAAATTTTAAGGAAACCTCTGCCTTCACTCATGAGGCAATGGTCAGCATAGCCTTGTGTAAACCACCTCACATCCGCTGATTATGTCAGATGCAGTACTGATACTTGGTTGTGGAGGAGTAGTTACACCCCATGATAAGTTCTATAAATTACCAGAAAAACCCTTCTAGGTACTTGGTTGCGAGAAATAATCGGTGTGTCCACCGCAGAAGATATTCAATCCATTACTGTATGTTGTAGAATAATGTGTTCGGTCAGCGGCGTTTTTCTACCTTCCGCAGGAGCCCAACAAAAAGCTGAAATAGATTTTCTCGAACCGATTAGAACTGAAACGTTGAGTTAACAGCGGCATCAATTAACGGGAATGCCCGCAACTCCGCAAAACAACAGCCGAGAGTGGAGTCCGCAAATGGTAGAGAAGAGAATGGGAATAGGCGAGTGTTTTTGTTGTGACCCTGAGTCCTCGCTCACCTCACAAAACAATCAACTTTCGAGCGATGTAGAGCTTCTCGAAATGGAAGCATCGTGACTTGGTCATCGTTTTTGGGGGCACTTTTGCTTCCGAGTACGCAAATGTTTACTATAATAAATAACTAAAGAAAAGATAGAATGAAGAGGAAACTTTGTTTTCACTTGATTTTAATTCCGCTTCGAAATTGCAAATTTCCTCAAGAATTTGGGTTCTCTCCCTTCTTGAAAAAATACAGACTGGAAAGAGGGATCAGCAATTGAAGCAAAGGAGATTAATTCACTCCCTCCCCCACTTACCGCCTTTCGCTGAACTCAACATTTTCAAGCTACTTATTTGCAAGAATGAGTTGAAAACATTTTACATCCGACAAACACCACTTACTCCATCCTTTTCAATATTGGCTAACGAACCAAGATTACTCATTCAATCTTGACAGATTATTCATCTGATAAGGTATATCCAATCACGTTCTATTCATTATCATAAAGTTGTTTCGAACTCAATGTAAAGTTATGTTGAAACTTTTCCCTGTAGGTGAAATTATTTACAAATTTGTAAATTGTAGTACACAATGATACTATATTCATGACGAAAAATGGCATAACTGCTGTAGCTCCAACTAATCAAAATCCAATTACATTCATATCCCTGAACTGTCTTGGAGCCTGAACCAAACACAAATACGAATTTGGGCGATTTCGTGCTGCCATAGGAAAATGTCCAGGAAAATAATTCAGTAACAGATTTTTAAAGACTCCCAGTAGTTCACCAGCTGCACTAAGCTTCTTTATCCTCAAACAGAGAAAGCCAAAGGGAAACATCCTCGGGCTAGACCTGACAATGAAGTCAGAATCTCCCTCTCTTCAATCTCTAGATTTCAAACCAACCTCGGATGTTTCATCCCAAAGAACCACGGTGGTATTTTGAGAAATCAATATTTTGAATAAATTATGAAAAAGCTTCGACTGACGTGGAAAAAGGAGATGTGTGGGAATGCCAACGTACCTGAGGACAAAGAAATACACAAAATGTTACGATGGAACCAGAGAAAATGAATTATTATATGTCATGAACGTAAAACAACGAATTATGACACGGTAGAACAATTTATATCATTTAATAATGATCAATAGGAGGTTTCCATTATTTTTCCGACCGCCACGGCGAAAACATCGTACCTTCGCGACCGATCGTCACGTCACGCCTCAAGAAAGTGCTACCATGTTCATTTTAACAAACGTCAGATGAACATTTGTCGAGAAATAAACATTTAAAAAATTACTTGGGTGAAAAAAAGGTATACAATTAATCATTATTAAATGATCTGACTGTAGAACCATAGGTCTACCGTTCGTATCTAGGTAGATTTACACCAATCTAATGCCCCACAAGTGCACCCTCTAACAGAATAAATTTCCTTGAGGGAGAATATATTTCAAGGGGGAAGACGTAGGAATCGAGTAATGCATTCACGAACTTGAGAAACGGAAGTGGATACAAGATGGGCGGGAACGGCAAATGAAATTCCGGTCTGAGGAAGTCGGACAGCTGAAGCTGCACTCGCACAAAGTTCATTTAAATTTGAAATTTGTCAGTGTAGCTTCGTGGATATTTAATACTGCGTGGGTCGAATGGAATGCTACGAAAATGTTCTAAATCGGCGTTTAGGCAACTCAAAAAGATTATCAGCGTAAAGCCATTTTCATTTTTCAGCAGGATATTTATCCGGTTTTCTCCGGATATTCCTTTTCTCCTTTTATTCCTTTATCATTTCGCTCTACCGACGAAATAACGAACGAAAAAATATTTTTGCTCATGTGTGTTGTGTAGGTGGGGTAACAAAGTGTAACGACGGGCTATACATCAATACATACATACAATCGAGAAGGTTAGTAACTAATAACTAGAGCTCGGCAATATATGCGAAATAAAAACCTCAAAATATGCACGTAGATGCCCAATATATGCATTTGTACATATGCGCGAAAAAATCCGAAAATATGCCTTCAAAATATGCGCAAGATAGTTGAACAATTGAATAATAAGTGGGAAACAAAGACTTTTCAGTACATAGTTTTGTACATAGTTACTTGTATTTATTCAATTTTTTTGTATGTAAATTTTTATACAAAATCATTTTATACAATTTTTACAATAGTTTTAATCAGTTTTTAGACAAAACATTTAATTGTTAAAATATGTTAGATTGTACTACCATGTGCTTTTACAAATTTTCAGTTGTAAAAGATTTTCTCAAATCGTGCAATAATAGTTTCAAACGGGAGAATGACCGCTCCACATCTGCTGAGACAATTGGTAGATATATGAAAGACGCCACTTCTTGATGAGTGTATGACCAATTGCTGGTGTTGGGTGAGTAGCCTTCCAACACTTTCGCCAACACAACGACAGTTTTTCAGCCAGGATTTCGTTTCCTACACACTCTAATTTTTCTCGAACGGTTTCACCTGTTTTTCCGGGCCATGATAACGCCTCCTCATTAGAGGAAATAGCTGAAAAAACTGGAAAATATGGCTTTTGTCAAGAAATGCCCAATATATGCACTTATACCAAAAACTGCGAATATATGCACGATAAATTTAAATTTGGAGCGACAAAATGGCTTGAATATGGCATATTTGGGCTCCTCACAGCTTGGGCATATCGCAAAAAAAATATGCAAATATGCAAAATGCCGAGCCCTACTAATAACTAATGTAACTAACTAGTAACTAATAAATGCATTATGGGTCACTCGAATCGAAGAGAGATCGCAGCAAGACTAACAGTTGCACTAGGTAAATGATAGTGTTCGCAGAAATTTAATAAACTCGCGTGATCAACTGAATATTACAGACCGAGTGATGGGAATCATGCGAACTTAACAGGCGAGGTTGTTTCAACGAAGATGAACTAACGATCCCTGGAATTACCAGTTTTGAAAAGGTAGACTGGAACGAAATAATACGCGATGCCATGGAATGCGCGTTATTTTCCTACTTCCATACGAAAACCCAACGTAATTCGATAAGATGCATGAGCACTCTAAATTGCTTGTTCGCTTCGCTCACTCATCCAATTGGGTTTTGAGCTCCGTACTCGCTCATTCAAGTCGTTTAATCGTTTGGCCTGTTGAGGTGGCACTTTCACGACACGCAAGATTTTACTTAGTTCTTGGACGTGTTCGTTCAACAAGGGGTCGTGTGAATATTACTCGTTAAACATATTGTTTAGTAATGCATGCATTCCAGGGGACGTCCCATTGGATAAGCATTAGATAAGTTTAACCAGCTGGTAAGCGATAAAACAGTTTCATTCGATGTAATTTATTTATTATTTTAGATAAGAAATAGTGACCCCCCCCCCCACCACCACACCAATGGTGCCGGGCTGGCACCGAAGCGGAAATACGTCATAACATTGAACTTTCAACTAATAGTTTTAGTATGCACTTTCGTCGAAGTTTACATCTGTATTCAAGGTGAAACAAAACCAGTTGGTAAGCGATAAAACTGTTTCACTCGATGTAATTTATTTATTACTTTAGACAAGAAATAGTGACCCCCCCCCCCTCCTCACCCTTATCCACCATAACATTTCTAGCGGCGTGGGAGCCTCGAATCTGAAGAGCATTTTAAAATCCATGATCTACGATACCCAACATGCGAATTCGAGTTCACCTCCCCCCCCCCCCCCTTACACTCACCAATGGTGCCAGTCCGGCACCAAAGCGGAAATACGTCTTAACATTGAAGTTTCATCTATTAGTTTTAATAGGCAGTCCGTCGAGGTTAACGTCCGTATTCAAGGTGAAACACAAAACAAAAACCACGAAATAAGCGGTTTATGGTGTCCTGGCACCATGGTGGCACCACTATTACTTCCATGGTGGCACAGAGAATAATTCATGAAAATCCAGAGGTATAATGAGAATTTTTCCTCAATTTCAAAGGTTGGGTACAATTAATAAGCAGTAAAGGAACCGAAATATTGAAAAATCGGATATTTTGTGGATAATATACCCCACCCATCCCCTCCCCATGCAAATTTTGGTACTCTGATAAAATCATGTACTACTCGGAAGTTATTTGAGTCAAACAAAAAAGAAACACGCAAATCGGTTGGAAATTGAGGCCTGGGCAGATTTTACAAGATTACCCCCGCAAACGCACGTTTTTTATGCATTAACCCCCCCTTTCCTCCTCTTAAAAAGCAAAATTCAAAACTCCGACGCCGTAGTGCACAACTAGATAGTTTTTCGCGTCGAAGAAGAAAAGAACCACGAAAATCGGTTGAGAACTAAGGCCTGGGCAGACGACACAAGATTATGCCCAAAAACGCACGTTTTTTGAGCATTAACCCCCCCTTTCGCCCCCTTAAAAGGCAAAATTCGAAATTCCGGCGACGTAGTGCACAACTAGATAGTATTCCGCGTCGAACAAAAAAAGAAACAGGAAAATCGGTTGAGAACTAAGGGCTGTGCAGACGACACAAGATTTTGTCACACACACACACACACACACACATACACACACACACACACACAGACATACACCTATGGTTTTTTTTCGCGGATTCGGATTCAGAATGGTCTAAAACGGATTACTGTGTGGTTATTTTTTTTTCTGTTGAGTGTTGTCCAACTTCACCCCAGATCGATCGCATAAGGGCGTCCAAGTCTTACTGTGGGACGTCCTAAAAAAACATGAGAATGAGGTATGTCTTCAACAACATTCAATTTATCTCTTTCTAAATCAACATTTTTCCAACTGGATTTTTATTTACACAATATATTTACCGAATACATTTTAAATTACATGAAATTGAGGAAAATCGGGAGAAAGAAACGATGTAAGTAGGTGCCGAATGTTCATAATCTGTAGGTAAGTACATAATCTCAATTCGATTTTCAAAATGTCACCTAACGTTTAGATAGATAATACTACCTAAAAATGGATCTCCTAGATTTGTTGGATGATGGAGACACATTATCGGTGTTTTCTCTGAAAAAAAAAAAAAACATTATTTACCTATAAAAACTAAAACGAATTTGTCATTATATTTACGAAAAATTTCAGTCACATGAAATAAAAAAAAACAACATTTAAACCTTTTTATTATATACGTTTTTCTTCTAGCAGCGGTATTGTTTATTCACAGATAGGTAAATAATGTTTCCTCTCTCACATCTCATCAACCGATTCAGTCATCCATCGATGTTGAGAAGGCTCTCGTCTAGCAGCAAGTTCAAAGTAAAGAAAGGACTCTTATCAGTATGTAGTTTTCTTTATATCTCTTCCCTAGGCGAGGAACGGTTTTAAACGATAGTGTGGGTAATTGTTCATTCACCTTCCAACACAGGTTTGTTATGTGATAGAGATTCGATTCTTTTTTCCTTCGATGTTCTGTATCCACCTCATCATTTGAATTTTTAGATCTTCTTCACGATTTCGTATGATCCAATCCTTAATTATTCGTTCAATTTATATTTTTTCCTATCTACATCGAAAGCAGTTTTATTACATACTATTTGACGTGATTTTATAGTTTGCCAGAGCTTAGTCTCCATCCGCTTTCAGATCTTTTATTGCAGTTGCCGCTGGTTGGATTTAATTAACTAAGAGTTTGACTTAGTCTTTCATCCATTTGAAATTGTGAATCCACGGGTGTGAAAATCAAACTCAAGTTCTTCTTTGTCAGATGTTTATAGTTTTAATTCCTGGATATTGGTATATTATTGCCATATTGATGTTATAGTCCTGTGTCACATATTACATCAATAATAATATGTTATATGATATTATTTCATTAGTTTTATAAAATGACTTGAGCTTTGGTTTTTAGATGAGCGAATATAAGCATATCGCCTGAAATAATTGACCAACAGATGACTACATTTTCAACATAGAAACAACAACATTTTCCACGTATCTGAACACATTGTGTTGAATTCAATTCAATGGAATAATGTTGTGTTAATTTCGAAAAAGCTATTATATTAGAACTGATTCCAATAAGGACGATAGAAAACGGCGCACGAGATATACCCTTCCATCAAAACCCAAGAGTCATGCGGGTTTTTGCCTAATATGTTGAACAGTCCCACTGATCGTTTTGTAGTAAATTCCGAAAATTGATGCCGCGTTACTATTATGCTCGATGTTATTATATATTATATGCAGGATGCTAATATATACATTTTTTGTCAGTTTGGCATTACAGCCAAATCGATATTTATTAATTTCGAAGCATCTGCTATAGTACGTCTTCAGAAGAGAATGAGCTACATGAGAACAATGTGCGCAGTGCGCAGCTGTATTAAATTTTAGATAGCTGTACAGGTGAGAGTTTTAGGGGAATTTGTTTGTTCACTGAACGTTCACGATGTAAGAATCAAATTTTAAATTGGGTTGCCAAGTGGGAGGAAATTTAGAGAGAAAAAACAGCCATCTATGAAGACTGCCAAAGAAGATGTCAGAGGATTAACTTCCATGAGAATGGGCATCACAATCAAGGCGAGGGAGTTGAGGGTGTAAACAAAGCCAACTCCAACTGAGCATTAGACGTACGAGTATACACGCAGATACTACAATCTCACGAGGCCTCAAATCATAAACAAACATTCTGAACCACTTGAATAATCAAGTCCAGTGATGTATACACTGACTTTAATGACCGATTGGACAAGCTAGTAACTAATTAAATACTCAAAATATCAAGTTTTGAAATGTTGTGTACTCAGAGGTCACTAAGAAAATGTTTTTCAGTCACCCAGTTATTGATTAATTTTAGTTACCCAGTTTTTCTGAATAACTAAGTTACTAAGTTATTTCAGTTACACAGTTACTGAGTTATTTTGCATATCGACTCAAGACACATTATTGTTCTACTAGCTGAAAAGCCTGCTAAAAGCAGGCATAAACAAATCTTAGATTTGTGAAAAGAAAACCGTAATACCGTGACATAAAATTTCAACAACAAAATTACATAATAAACACCTAATTTATCAAATTACAAATAGTTGATGTCGCGGCCAGGAATCGGACCCGGGACCCCCACGTCCAGGCGACATACACGTACGGTTGGGGTTTTATCGCACCTCAAAAATAATACTGCGATAATTTCGAAAAATCAATTTTTGAATTTCGTTATATACCTAGGCAGAAATATCTTGACGTGCTACACAAGAATAGAGCATCGTTACAATCCTAGTATCTATAGCTAACACTTGGGAGCAGTAGTTACAGTTACTACGCTGAGCCAGGATGGGCAGGGATTCCAAAGAATTGTTTCATCGGTTATGATCGATAATTATAAGTTTCAATTCATTAATCCAGTCCAGATTTTTGGAAAAACTACTTTCTTAAAATGAAAATACACACCACATTGTGACAACTTGATGTATATCAATTCTGCCATGATATTACCGTAACGACTTAATTTGTTTCCCAAAAATCATGCCAGACTTTGACTCAAAATTTTTGGGTATATTGTTGGTGGAGAGTATGACTAGATAAATTGTGAGGGCGCAAGTATCTTCTGAACAAGATAAAATTGACGATTTCATCAGCATTTTTCGAATCTCAAAACCTCAAATCCGTTTTTCAAGAAGTGATTTTCGTCTTGTTCAAGTCCTATTCTTGAGGTGCGATATATGCTTATTGGGGCTATACTAATCAAAAAGAAACGCAAATGAATAAAAGAAGACTTTAAAAACCAAACAAGATCGAGGAATGGAGGCAAACAAGATGATGATCTCACTACTCTTTGATCGCATTACTATGTATTAAATACATGGTAATGCGATCAAAGTAAGATAGTAAATTTTACTAGAGCATTCATAGTGGCACACAACAAAGAGACACGCGATGCGAGTAGTTCTTGCTGTCAAAGGCTGACCTCTTTCTTCCTTCACTGGGGTTGTTCGTCCCGTCTGGTACGTCTGGGCGTCATGAAAAAAACCCTGTCTTCTAAAAATATATTCATGAAAAGTGAGACGTCGGTAGTCCCATCTCAGCCACCTGCCGTTTTTCTCCTGGTTCAATCGATTTCCTATCAAGTCGGTTGTGATGGCGATTGAGATCGAACCACAGATGTCGTATTTTAGCGAATTCGTGACTGGAAGTAGATAGTTTCCTTGAAAACTTTTGTTGTCAAACCCACCCTTGTTCCGGAGCCGTCAGGGTGAATCCGGTCGACTACCGAATACCTGTACCATGAACGACATAACAATAAAGAGTAACTCAATTTCCCTACTATTTGGCAGATGTTTCCAGCTCATTATTCCGATAAAGAGAAATTGTATAGCATTTCAGAATTGAGTTAGCCTTTTTTCACACTGCCGTAGAAACTCCTTCGAGCCAGGGTAATATTGAACTTTCTATTCCAACCTCTTGGCTGATTGAAAAGACGTCAAAGATTTATTCACCAACTCGTTAATTCAATGAATCTCTTGCTGCTTCACAATGGAAAATTGGAAAGCTTTATAAGTAAAACACGTAGCACCTCAAAAATAAAAATTACCTACACCTTCAAGAATAATTCGAGTTCCGCTGGGCGCCTATGGATCCGTGCAACACGAATAACTCCCAGAATTTTCATCTGACTTCTATGGAAATTTCAAGGATCACGCGAGGAAGACCCTAGGTGGTCTATGCATTTCAATGGTTTTGGATCAATGGGGCCCTTTGCAGGAGTAAGAATGAACCCCCAAGATCAATTTCTCTCAGGAAATCTCTGATTTTGCTAGAGGATAGTTGTGGAATGACCTCGAGGTGATCTCCCATCTTTATGATTCGTCGTGAACGGATCATTGGTAATATGCGCTAACTTGAATCCTTGACTCCAACAAAACAATCATCAAGCAATATCCAAACCTAGATGCAAACTTGGGAATTTCAACAATTGATCAACAGGCATCCAGAGTTGTGGTGGTAATACTTCCAATTTAACAATTACCCCAGTAAACCTTCACGTTTCGTTCCATTCACCACTACCTTCCTTACCTATCAACTCCTTCAAGCAAGTTTGATCTCTTTTTAACGTGTCTCTCCCTACAGTTTTCTCTTCATCCTCCGTTTTACTAAAAAATAAGTTAAACAGTATGTCAAGCAGTCAAGCGGTTATTACACCTGGTTCCACCCTGCTTTACCACAGCCTCCTGTCGTCGTAAAGTCCTGGCTTGTATAAAGTATGACGTCCCGGCTCTCTAAGCTTCCCTTCATATCGCTCCCTCACGTTTTGTGCTCTCGCACTTACGTCTTTTGTGGACCTTCCTCAGAAAAGCCGGATGTACGACGCTTCCTACTTGCATTTGGGATGTTTTCTTCCTTTTTACTTTCTTCGAAACCCCAAAGAAAAACTCAGCATCAATTGCATCTGTGAGTACTCTTAATTTCATGAAAATGTGATACAAAGTGAAACGTGTTTAGCATAGGTACAGATATTGTATCGTTCTCGAGTGGTCCTCACTGAATAGGTTCGGGTAAAAGTATTTTCTGTATAGTAAATCCAAATAGATTATTACAAATTACTCTTTTATAGGTTTGTAAAGAGGTTTTGTATAGGATAATCATGAATATTTTATTGAGAGGGAAAAGGGTTGAATTTCAGTACAATTCATTTTATATTCATAAACAAACAACTTTCATTAGAACAGTAAAGTTAATGCGACCAGATATATAGATATAATAAATATAATAGTACATTGAATTCTTCGTCAATGGCTCCACATTCTCCTATTCTTCCAATTTTGAATGCATTACGTAGCGTTTGTTTAATTAGCGTTAAAAAAATGAAATTCAAAATTTTCTAAAACGTTACCACGCAAATGTAAAAAATATTTATTGAAATCTGCTATGTAGAACATCGGTAGAATACTATTGAATTTGGGGTAAATGGAACTGTCGATGCTGTCTTGTAAAAACGTTTTAACAGCTACACTCGTCCACAAGGTATGAAGAACACATTTGATAGGTAGGTAAGTATCTTAGGTACTCGAGTGAATGCAGAAGATATCTGCAATTCGATTATAAGATATTGAAATTGTAACAATATAGGATGAATTTCAGATTGAAACTCACCTTATTGTTCATAATTAGTCAGAGGAGGGTGTGACGACCCTACCCCTTCAAACCAGTGATTAGATTAATCAGCCAGCCTGAAGAGGATATCGATTCATAACTCTATGAATCGGATATCTCCAGAGGCGTAGCTCCAACAAATTGGGAACAAACCAATTGGTTTGTCCCGTATAAAATGTAGAGTCGTCACACTCCTCTCCCTAAAACATACTTCTGGGTTTCAAACAGAAGTATGTTTGAAAAAAGTCAAAGGGACTGAAAATAGCATGAAGCCCAGGAAAGGACGTCTGGAAGCATCAAGGGAATTCCTCCATCGTAATGGTACTATTCAAAAAGAAGAAGAAGAAGAAGAATGCCACGAATGGGTCATTTATGCCACGAATGGGCCATTTATACATAAAAGAATAAATCAATGGAACTGAGGAGAAAGCAAACTAAATAAAGAATACGAACGGCGAAACATTCAAGTGAAATGATTGAAAAGGCAAACTTAGAAAAGGCTTATATAAAAGAAAAACGTAATTGAAATTAATAAAATGCCAGATTGGCAAAGCCTAACAAGGGAATGAGTTTAATTGCCGGATTGGCGAAATGAATGAATTTAGTTGCCGGATTGGGATAGTTGCTGAGTTTAATAAGGGAATGAATTTAATATAAATTAATAATATAGAGATTCCTTCTGGAATTCTCTTTGGGCAATTCCTTCTGGAATACCCAAGAAAAAGTGGAGGGGAAATGATGAAATAAATTCAGTGCATTTCCACCAAACCACGCTCTGCTACCATGTAACAATATAGGATGAATTTCAGATTGATATTCACCTTATTGTTCATAATTAGTCAGAGGAGGGTGTGACGACCCTACCCCTTCAAACCAGTGATTAGATTAATCAGCCGGCCTGAAGAGGATATCGATTCATATCTCTATGAATCGGATATCTCTAGAGGCGTAGCTCCAACAAATCGGGAAAAAAGCCAATTGGTTTGTCCCGTATAAAATGTAGAGTCGTCACAAAAGTCAAAATAAATTACATAATTTTGTTTGAACTGCACCAAACCCTTCTTCTTCGTCCATGTTTCTTAGTCCAGGTAGACTTTTCAATCATCTTAGCAGAATTTGATTCATTAGGGTTAATAGCACCATAATTATCATGTTACATTATACTAGTATTTAGTTTCTTTACAACAATTTTTATCGGAGTCCAAAAAGAAATCGAAGATTGTTCAGTTTATTAGTATTGTAGAACATTTTTTCGGATGTAAGTTTACACCTATTAATCCTCTATTATGTATCTGTCATACCAGAGTACTATTTTAAGGGAGGAAATTACAATGCCTACCCAACTTGACAGATTTTTTACTGAATTTGGACGCCTCTTGGAATTAATGGTGAAAATCACTTGATACATCATTTCAAGGTCAGCCTCCAACTAATAGGGACATGAAATCAGGAAGTTGATCCATTTGGGCCCCGTTAATTCTATTCAATCTGAGTCGACCCGAAGTTGATTGTTGAGGGTCCTGAACGATCCCGGACAGGGAACATTCCAGTGGGTAACATTCGACCCGGCAGGTAGGTATATTTAATAACCATCCCTGTTGCATTGATGTTAAAATATGTAAAAATAGCTACGATTTGTAGCTACTGGATGCAACACAACTGTTGGGTACCGTTTGGAAACTCCATATGTGTAGCACACACACACAGTGTGAAAGATTCTATCTCGCAAGTTTCTAGTTACAGACGAGTTGATCTCTCATAGCCATCATCCATTTCCCATATCATCCTTCCCTAGGTATAGTGATTGACCGATACGGGCGTATAGGTACCAAGGAAGAACGGATCTAGAACGGGAACTGGAAGAAATCCATTTTTCCCGGTCGGCGAGGTTCGGAAAGACAATTCGACTCAAATCGAATCGAATCTACAGGTGTGTCGGTCAGGAGTGAACGTATTCAAAAGACCTAATCTTCAAAACGACCTTGTCTGAACTGATCGGGTTGTCAAAATGAACACGGTCATTCGTTCATCAACCCAACAATCGAGTTTTCCAGGAAAATTCCGAGAACAACGGCAGAAAGCCAACAAAACAATTAATAGCCCGCAACATGTATGTATAATGTATTTTGTTTGTACATGGATCCTGAATGTGTGAAAATGACATGGAAGTATCAACAGAAAGAAGTAGATTGAAATCAACAGATTGAAGAAGATTGAAGAAGTAGATTGAAGATTAAAGAGGTAGATTGAATATGGAAGAAGTAGATTGAAGATAGAAGAAGTAGATTGAAAAGATTGAAGAAGTAGATTGAAATCAACAGAAAGAAGTAGATGAAGTGGTTTTATAAGCAAATCCTTCCATCGTCCAAGTGAAGAATTACGTTGCAAGAAAACGTAATAATCAAAACATTAGACAAAGAAAAAAAAATTCTCGAATTGATAGACTGTAACAGGGCCTTCGAGGGACCTTCTATCCTCATTTCTCACCTTGTAGGCTATTAAGCAGGTTTCCTCGTCAGAGATGGCTCCACGGTCTACGGCAGCACAGATCTCTCTATGAAGTGAACCTTCTCTACCTTATTCCTTGGTTTACATGAGAAATAACTGAATTCCAACATCTCACCAATGATTTTCCCAAGTTTCCATCTTTTACTCCAACAAAATTGGGTTTATAGACAGATTTTGCTGACACAGATAGCGCTAGTGTGGTCTTTGGAAAGATCATTCTTGAGCTGACAGACTATAATAGGGCCTTTGACGAACCTTCTGCTCAAATATTCCATAGATTTGTTGGAATAGGTACATCTAAATTTAATTTAAAAAATCCGAAAAAAAACAAATTTTTTGAACAAGTGGGGAATTAAGGGTTAAAATAATAACATTCTTTAAGATATGTTTCTTTGATTGCTACTTATCGTTCCCAACCTACGTTAGTTTGTTTATCATGTTATTGTATTCTAAAGTAGTTTCGTTGATTTCTAATTTTTGTTTCCTACCTAAGTTGGTTTTTCTATCATTCTATTCCTGACTCATTTAGTGTAAGCGTGTTTTCACTCGTTTTCGAAGAAAACCAAGCTACTCGGAACGAGTGGGCACTTAAGTTGGCTTTCCCTGTAACGGCATTTAAAAACAGGGTTATTCTGGTATCAGGTACCAAGCGGAATTAACTAAACCTGGTAAAAGGTTATTTTAACTGTTACGTTAAATACTGCTCTACTACCAAGGTACTTCTATAGTTGAAGAAGAAGGGAACGTTGGGTAGAACACTATATTTAAGACATATTGTGGCTGTTATTCACTGGATTAATAAGGCTTCATTAATGAATCATTCGATGCATGATGCATTTGTGAAAACATTCACGATAATCAAGAGAGCAATTTTCTATTGTGAAAGAAGCCTCTAGGTTTTCTCTGGCAATCCGAGGCACAACATACGCCCCTCCCTCACCTTTAACATCTATTGTACCATTTGTCACCAGCTGACGGGAGTTGACGGTGCTTTTAGGTGATCACTTAAGCGGGAGCGGCAGAGGCAATAGTGAACGAAAAATGCATTCATCAACGTCACCCCGCGGTGTTGCTGTGGCATGGCGTATTGAGCCCATTGTGCGCGCGGAATTATTTGAGTCGGCGCCTCTCCTGGAGCAACCCATTTCCTCCAACGCCCCAAACAAAAAAATTTAGAGATGTACATAAAGACACTTAGGAAAACCAGGTGCGAAAAGAAGTACACGGAACGAAAGTGCCGAGATACTCACCGAACAAGACAGAATATACATTCCTGCTCAAAATTACAGCACCACCATCCATTTTTTCGTTTGTCTCTTTCCTTATAAACTTTGTATCCTGGACTGGCAACCAAGGAGCCCAGACATGAATCCGATAGAGCATGATTGGGACATACTGAAAAGAAGATTCGAGCCAGAAATCCACCATCAGACAATCTTCCGTAGCTGGAAACAGCAGCGAAAGAGGATTGAGACGAAATCCCCCAGAAGGATATCCAAAACTTGATTAGAGGCATCGGTCGAAGGCTCCAAGCCCTCATCCTAGCTAGAGGAGGTAATACCAAGTAATGAAAAGCTAAACTGGCATAATTCAAACCTTTTTTTAACATTTACAATTTTTATGATTTTACCCCAAGAAGTACATTTTTCTTAAATTTATTAGAAACATCTTTTATTCTCGAATTTTTGCATTTTTTGGATAACTCTTTCCTTCTGTGTTTGCATAAAAATGTGTGCAAATGGATGAATACTTGATAAGGGGAAAAAGAAGGGGACACACGAAGAAATACATGGTGGTGCACCAATTTTGAGCAGGAGTATATTATACTAGGCATTCTTTTGGTTCATTATTTCAATAATGAACCTCTGGAATCGACCAAGAAAAAAGTCTAGCCTCCCTCCCCCCCACCAACACTTGAGGTACGTTTCAACGTATGTAGAATCCAAAAATCCAATAAAAACGCTACAAATTATTACACAAAGGTTTATTAAATTTCTATACAGAAGCTCCCTTGCTTTGCCTTTTGCCACTACATACCAACCATATTTTCGCTTCACAATCAAGTTAATTTGGAAGAAATAGCCGCTTCAATTCAATTAAATATAGAGTTGAGGTTGCATTTATTGGGAAATTTTATTACTGGTTGCTAAGGACTCCAAGCTGAGTACAACAACAAGTACAACTCGCATTCGTTTGATCAACCTCACATCGCGATTCTTACCTAGCAATCATGGAGAGGCTCCGTCCAAATTTCATTTCATAACCTTGGAGTGAATAGGGAAACGCCTGTTGATTAGAGATGCTCACTCACTCTCACCACACTCAGAACAGGACCTCAATGAGACATACTCAAATTTTAGTATCACGGGTTGAATGGGAAAGAGTCTCGGGACTCACTCAGTGGATCAACCTCATTTCGCGATTCTTAACTAGCAATCACGAAGAGGCTCCGTCCAAATTTCAGTATTTTGGAGTGAATAGGGTAGAAAGGCCTGTTGAGCAGAGATCCTCATTCACTCTCACCACACTCAGAACAGGACCTCAATGAGACATACTCAATTTTCAGTATCACGGGTTGAATGAGAAAGAGTACTCTCAGTGGATCAACCTCATTTCGCGATTCTTAACTAGCAATCACGAAGAGGCTCCGTCCAAATTTCAGCATCGTGGAGTGAATAGGGTAGAAAAGCCTGTTAATCAGAGATCCTCACTCACACTCACCACACTCAGAACAGGACTACATTGAGTCATACTCAAATTTCAGTATCATGGGTTGAATGGGAAAGAGTACTCACTCAGTGGATCAATCTCATTTCGCGATTCTTAACTAGCAATCACGAAGAGGCTCCGTCCAAATTTCAGCATCGTGGAGTGGATAGGGTAGAAAAGCCTGTTCATCAGAGATCCTCACTCACACTCACCACACTCAGAACAGGACTACATTGAGTTATACTCAAATTTCAGTATCATGGGTTGAATGGGAAAGAGTACTCACTCAGTGGATCAACCTCATTTCGCGATTCTTAACTAGCAATCACGAAGAGGCTCCGTCCAAATTTCAGCATCGTGGAGTGGATAGGGTAGAAAAGCCTGTTCATCAGAGATCCTCACTCACACTCACCACACTCAGAACAGGACTACATTGAGTCATACTCAAATTTCAGTATCATGGGTTGAATGGGAAAGAGTACTCACTCAGTGGATCAACCTCATTTCGCGATTCTTAACTAGCAATCACGAAGAGGCTCCGTCCAAATTTCAGCATTGTGGAGTGAATAGGGTAGAAAAGCCTGTTGATCAGAGATCCTCACTCACACTCACCACACTCAGAACAGGACTACATTGAGTCATACTCAAATTTCAGTATCATGGGTTGAATGGGAAAGAGTACTCACTCAGTGGATCAACCTCATTTCGCGATTCTTAACTAGCAATCACGAAGAGGCTCCGTCCAAATTTCAGCATTGTGGAGTGAATAGGGTAGAAAAGCCTGTTGATCAGAGATCCTCACTCACACTCACCACACTCAGAACAGGACTACATTGAGTCATACTCAAATTTCAGTATCATGGGTTGAATGGGAAAGAGTACTCACTCATTGGATCAACCTCATTTCGCGATTCTTAACTAGCAATCACGAAGAGGCTCCGTCCAAATTTCAGCATTGTGGAGTGAATAGGGTAGAAAAGCCTGTTGATCAGAGATCCTCACTCACACTCACCACACTCAGAACAGGACTACATTGAGTCATACTCAAATTTCAGTATCATGGGTTGAATGGGAAAGAGTACTCACTCAGTGGATCAACCTCATTTCGCGATTCTTAACTAGCAATCACGAAGAGGCTCCGTCCAAATTTCAGCATCGTGGAGTGGATAGGGTAGAAAAGCCTGTTGATCAGAGATCCTCACTCACGCTCACCACACTCAGAACAGGACTACATTGAGTCATACTCAAATTTCAGTATCATGGGTTGAATGGGAAAGAGTACTCACTCAGTGGATCAACCTCATTTCGCGATTCTTAACTAGCAATCACGAAGAGGCTCCGTCCAAATTTCAGCATCGTGGAGTGGATAGGGTAGAAAAGCCTGTTCATCAGAGATCCTCACTCACACTCACCACACTCAGAACAGGACTACATTGAGTCATACTCAAATTTCAGTATCATGGGTTGAATGGGAAAGAGTACTCACTCAGTGGATCAACCTCATTTCGCGATTCTTAACTAGCAATCACGAAGAGGCTCCGTCCAAATTTCAGCATCGTGGAGTGGATAGGGTAGAAAAGCCTGTTGATCAGAGATCCTCACTCACACTCACCACACTCAGAACAGGACTACATTGAGTCATACTCAAATTTCAGTATCATGGGTTGAATGGGAAAGAGTACTCACTCAGTGGATCAACCTCATTTCGCGATTCTTAACTAGCAATCACGAAGAGGCTCCGTCCAAATTTCAGCATCGTGGAGTGGATAGGGTAGAAAAGCCTGTTGATCAGAGATCCTCACTCACGCTCACCACACTCAGAACAGGACTACATTGAGTCATACTCAAATTTCAGTATCATGGGTTGAATGGGTAAGAGTACTCACTCAGTGGATCAACCTCATTTCGCGATTCTTAACTAGCAATCACGAAGAGGCTCCGTCCAAATTTCAGCATCGTGGAGTGGATAGGGTAGAAAAGCCTGTTCATCAGAGATCCTCACTCACACTCACCACACTCAGAACAGGACTACATTGAGTCATACTCACATTTCAGTATCATGGGTTGAATGGGAAAGAGTACTCACTCAGTGGATCAACCTCATTTCGCGATTCTTAACTAGCAATCACGAAGAGGCTCCGTCCAAATTTCAGCATCATGGAGTGAATAGGGTAGAAAAGCCTGTTGATCAGAGATCCTCACTCACACTCACCACACTCAGAACAGGACTACATTGAGTCATACTCAAATTTCAGTATCATGGGTTGAATGGGAAAGAGTACTCACTCAGTGGATCAACCTCAATACGCGATTCTTAACTAGCAATCACGAAGAGGCTCCGTCCAAATTTCAGCATTGTGGAGTGAATAGGGTAGAAAAGCCTGTTGATCAGAGATCCTCACTCACGCTCACCACACTCAGAACAGGACTACAATGAGACATACTCAAATTGAATTTGAATGAAAAACAAATTAGTCTCATTGTTTGCATAGCTGAAGAGGGATGGCTGACTCCTTCATTGAGGCTCCGATTCGTTTTTTAGAAGATCAATCTTGAAAACATTTCATAAACAGCTTAATAGCTTATCATCTGGTTGAAATCGGCGATGCACTGATTGTCAAGTCTATGATTGCTACGTCAATTACTTCTTCATGTCAACATTATGTATGGAAGGCAGTTGTACAGTCACTTCACGATGGTATCCTGTTTCTCTGGAGTCTTGTGTGTTATTTAGATCTTAGTTGCTATTGCAGAATTCATTATTTGACTTAGAAAAGCTCATCTGCCGAGATTTATCTGGAAAAACCTCGAATGTGATGTGAAGATTGTATTCAAAGAAGGATATGAATTAAATGGTGGATGTTATGTGACAAAGCATAGAAACCTGTGCGATGGGGTTGGGTGATTCGGTCATGTCGTCCAGGCTGCTGGTTCGCTCCTGCTGCCTGTGCGATCCGCTCGGTTGGGATATGATGGCTGCTCCTTCCGTCCACCGCTTGAAATTGAAAACTCCGCGGAGACCCGCGTTGCCGACACTTGCGACCGACGATGTCGCTGCGACGACGTGAGCGACACGTTACCGTCGCGAAGGGGCGTTAATTGTTGTGGACAGAGCGGGCGCAGCGGAGGCGGCTGGTGCTACGAGTCATTCGCGGGTTCAGACTGAGGCGGGAGGCGGCCCTTCGCGACGGAGCCCAGTCCTGCCAACCTCCGACGCCCTCCTCAGCTCCGGAGGGTTGAAAGGAAGTTTTCCCCCGATTTTCATCTGCCTCATTGTGATTCCGGACAAACCGCCCCCTAATAGAGCGCAATGGCAGGCAGTGAACATCCCATCAAAAATCACACAACCCCCCTCCTGCCAAACTCCACACAACAAACAACGACAGTAGTAAAGTAACGCACAGTTAACTCGCATTCCCGCAATTCCATTTTCATAGGGGACCATCTAAACACTAATCTGTAACACCCCTGAAAATTTCATTGAAATCGGAAGGAAAATGTAGAAGTTATGGCCGTTTCAAGGAAATTAACGTTTGCGCATGCGCAGTGGCTACTATCAGTCCGAAGGTGGTGATTTTCATAGGGGACCATCTAAATACTAATCTGTAACATCCCTGAAAATTTCATTGAAATCGGATGGAAAATGTGGAAGTTATTGCCGTCACAAGGAATTCACGTTTGCGCATGCGCAGTCGCTTCTATCAGTACGAGGATGATGTTTTTCATAGGGGACCGTCTACACACCAACCCGCACAATCCCTGAAAATTTCATAGAAATCGGACAATAACTTCGTATAGTTATGCGCGTTACGAGGAATTCATGACAGACAGACACACAGCCACACGGACACACAGACACGGAACCAAAATTGTTCTGGTAGGAAACGAACGGCGTGTCCTACTGAGCTCCGGGTGGTCTCTAAAAATGCAATACTATTCCAAATTGGTGAAATAAAATACCTTCATTTCGAGAGTTTTCGAGCTGAGGCACTCTTGAGAATTTCAACCCTTAATTTTCACCCCTTAGAAGTGACTGACATCAACCAAAACCTTCGCGGCACAAGTAGACCCCAAATGGAGCCCATATACCAAATTTCAACCAATTCTGCATCTAAATGATATTCTACAAGAAGAAGGTTCCTATGAAATCAAGAACTTTCACAGAACTTTAACGAAAAAAACCAGCACAAACGTCACCAAGAAACTTACGACCAGAAATTCAACTAGCTAATGTAGAGATTATTGTTAGCTTGAACCGTCCAACAAGAACACCCTGTGTGAGTGATGTAAAACACAACCGGATCACTCAGTAGTGTAATAACGGTTATCGAATCATCAATCAAGATTGACAGAAACATCAAGATCGATCGAATGGGAATCACAACACTCAAATCCCTCAACAGATACGAAATGCTGGATGAAATCTCCGCCGGGAAAACTAAATACCTATTTATGAATAGACAGGTGACAACTTTTTATCCTTTTTATATGTATATTATATCAGCTTCCTTACTTCGCAATCGTGTAGCAGGTCGAAAAATATTGACTTTTCCAAACTTGAAAGTTTTACTTGTATTTTGTGTTTCCGATCTTTCCGAACAGTATTGGTTCCGAGTCTGACTGTCTGTCCGAGGCAAAATGTAAAATTGTAATGCAATTTTGCGAAACGAAGCTCGAAGATAATTACCTATAAATTTCATTGCCAATGAAATGAAAGCCAAAGCGTTCGGAAAAATAAGAAAACATCAAATTCCTTGTTCTCGGCTAAACCACATCACAAGTTTCAGCTCCTAGATGATTCCTTATAAATAGCAGTGGAAAAAGGCCGGTATCTAGAGCATGTTTGAGTGAACGACAGCGCGTTTGGGTAAGGATGTTCCATGGTAAATTCTAAAGCTGTACTCTCCATACAACTAGATACTTTACTTGTTGAACACCTATCTGTGAATCTACTTTTAAGACATCCTAACCTTATATATCGTCTTCCAAGCCGACCAAAATGGAAAAAAAGGGGGTGGGGAGGTTAGGATTGCTGAAAATCTGGCAACCCTAAACACAGGTAAATCCAGGTTCCAACCAATTACACGGCTTAAGGCTATGGTGGACGGCCACTGTGTGATTCTCAAAATTGGCGTTGGTGGTGGGGTCAAAATGTTTAGTTTTCCTCCGAAAGTTATGACCTTTTTTTGCCAATCTGAAAACTTGAATGTTCTCAGAATTTACAAATTAAGGTAGCTGTTAATGTAGTTTTTTGAGATTTCGCTTCAATTTCGAGAAAATTTGTGTATCTCTTCATTGTAAAGTTTTATGAGGTAAATTATTTCCAGCCAATAATTCTATGTTATTACCATGGACATTCAAATCATCCCCAATAAAATCAAACCTTTAATGGCGATGGCTGACGAAATATGAAATGTAAAACATAAGTTTCTGTTTCTTTTCACCAAAAAGGGATATTAAAATCTGTCTATGTCTTACCACCCCGTATCGACAGGTGGTGTTTCTGTAGTGGTTTTGGCAATTGAAAAAGTTTCTGGTTCCCCATTGACATAATAAACACAATATTCATGGTGATTATTAGAAAAATAGTAAAACGTATGAAATGAAACCAGTAAATTTGAAGAAAATTAAAGTTGGTCGTAGAAATAGGTATCAAAATTAAAAATGATGACCGGAACACCAAGTTTTTAATAAATTGTGTTGTTTTATACTGATTTTAATGGGGACTTTACTATACAACAACTAGATAATGACCAGATTTCGCCTAAATTTCGCGGGTTAAGATCTATCATGTGCTATCTCATTTTTTGGCCAAAATGAGTTTTATACATCGATCGACGCGGAATCTCGCGGTCATTCATGCTACGGTGTCAGTTCTTCAAAAATCTCAATATATTGCGCGCAATCGCCTAAAAACCTATCATGTGCTATCCAAAAGCTTAATGTTATCAGGAGCTATCTACACAGTGGCGTACAAAAGGTCCTGCTTTCTCCATCCGGTAAGTAAATAATATTGTTTTTTTAAAATCAAATAACGCAATAATACGCTTTGTTTAAGTTTATTATTAATTAATTACCTAAGTTTATACTACAAAATGAAGTTAAGGAACAAAAAATAAGGTAGATGGAATTTGAGCTAGCTGTGTGAATCACTGGAAGGAACTCACATTTGTTTCCTTCTTAGAATGCAAAAAGATCTAACTTCTTTTGAAAAGCCTCAGTAATTTTTGTGTCCAACCTATACTAATTAAGGTTTTGTTGTTGCTGGGCGGTTTTGCTTCCTCACTACCGAAGGTAGGGAAGCTTTGTATTCGTGAAAGAAGTGAAAAAAAAAAATGTCCTCCAAAATCAAAATTTCCACTTGCTTTTTGCGTTTTAGAGCTTCCCGAACAATTTTGGTTCCGTGTCTGTCTGTCGGTCTGTCGGTCTGTCTGTGGTCAATCCTTGTCCCGGGCAAAACTATACTAACCTGTGGTCCGATTTTGATGAAATTTTCAGGGATTGTGCGGGTTAGGTCCTAGACGGTCCCCTATAAATTTCAGCACCTTCGGACCAATAGGAGCGAGTGCGCATGCGCAAACGTAAATTTCCTGGAACCTCGGTTTCTCGTTTTCTAATGAACCGATTTTGCTCAAATTTGGAGGTTAGTTAGGGACTAACTTCTAAGAGACACCCTATAAGTTTCAATCAAATTGGTCAAGCAATAGCCGCTGCGCATTGCTGAAGGTGCCTGAGTGGTCACTGATCAGCTGAGTGAGCTCCAAGGCCATTTCCTCTCCTGTTGAACGCAGGAACCTGAAATTTGAGAGGGCGGGTCAATGGAGAATGCTGAAGGCGCCTGAGTGATCACTGATCAGCTGAGTGAGCTCCAAGGCCATTTTCTCTCCTGTTGAACGCAGGAAGCTGAAATTTGAGAGGGCGGGTCAATGGAGAATGCTGAAGGTGCCTGAGTGGTCACTGATCAGCTGAGTGAGCTTAAATATTACAGTGGAAGAAAGATAAAGAGGGAGAGGGAGCAAAAACCTTTTCAAGGTATGTCACATTTTAGCCATTAGGCTCTAAGCGGAAATCATCCGGGGGTGCAGGGGGCGAAGCCCCCGCCGAGGCGCGCAGCGCCGAGTTTTCGCCAACTGATTCTATACGTCCATGTTACAATGAGTGAGGAAGCTATACTGCCCACCCAACTTGGCAGACGTTTTTAATTCCAGATAGCCTCTAAAAGTGACAACGAATCTTTGGAGCCCAGTGACGATAATTATTGTTCCGATTCATCCCATTCTGTATAGTCCATACCGTGCAAAACTTTTGGATCACACCTTCTTTACTGATTTTGGAGTTGAAGAACAAATTATATGCCATTTTATTCGTCCAGGAAGAGCATCAGGAGATCCTACTGCTTTGGACGTGAGGGTATTTCAGTACAGTCCAAATGGCTGTAGCCACCGACTCCTCGTGATAAATACGACAATTTGCAAAATCTTTGTAGAGTGCTTCCATGCGACGTCAAGGTGTTTTATATCTCTCTTCGTCACGAAGAACAAAGTGTAAAGGAAGCAAAGAAGCAGAGAAGAAAGGGAAACAAATCAACAAAGAATTGACTAATCAATCGGATGATCATGAAGAAAACGGGAAAAGAGGGAGAAAAAGATGTATCATGAAATGAATAACTTTGGTGCAATTTTTGTAGGAATGGCAGTGATCACTCTCAAAACTCTGTCAACTTGAACAAGAATATTGATATTCATCGCAGACAAAGCGACATTTCAAACCTGTAGGAAGTAGGTTCCCTCTAGTTCTTTGGTGAACAAGAGTCTAGGAAGTGATTCTACCTGTTTACCTACCTCCTCTCGAGTCGATCAACGAGTTTTGGTGTTTTCAACTCTAGTGGTTACCCTCAAAACTCTGAAAACTATAAACTTGAACAAAAACATTGATTCATACAAGATCCATTGAAGATAGAGTAACATTTCAAACCTTAGGAAGTAGGTTCCTTCTATTTCTTATTGAACAAGTCGAAGAAGAGATTCTAACCGTTACCTACTTGGGACCCAACCTTCCTCCCATGACCCCTCCTGGATAAATCACCCCTTGCTACTTGCGTAATTCAGTAATATTTCAATTAAAAAATACCAACAGCACCTTCGGCTAATCAGTATTTGCATCTGCTCATGATCGCACACCCTTAGACTATAAGTATACTTACGGGCTGTACATATTGTTGTCAAATATTTGATTAACTCAATTAAAAATGTAAACAATTAATTTTTTTTCCAAAATTGACAATTACAGCTACTTCTATTTGGTCAAGATCAACTCAGATCATTTTGAAATCGGTCAGCCGATAGCTGAGATAAATCGAGAATTTATATTGGCATCTTGTCTCTCACTCGCAAACTTGTCATGCCTTATAGGTTTTGTTGTTTGCAGTTCATTCAAACGATTCAAACTATCTCACTATTTCAGGAGAAATTGTATTTCAGTTGAACGTCACCTAACTTAATGGTTAATGATTCACTACGTATACGAAATCCTACTGCGAAGTGCTACAGTTGAAATACTGTACTGCATTCTTATATTATGAACGTCGTGAACAAATTGTTTCGGTGATAACTTCTCTTCTTTGAGCGGATGATATCCTGGTGTCGCGAGCATGGAATGGCCATTAATCCGAGCAAAAGTAAAGCACTGGTGATAGGCTACAAAGCACAGTTGCTCAAACTTAATCGCAATGAAATCCCTAAAGTAGAAATAGACGGAGTGTTTTTGGAATATGAACATGAGTTTAAGAATCTTGGAGTGGTGATCCAAGACACACTCTCGTGGGATAAACAAACGGAGTCAGTTTGTGGTAAAATGTTTAGGGGAATATACCAACTGCGTCGAATGGCAATAGATTTTCCACAACATGTACGACTGCAGCTGCTTCAATCTTTGTTGCTGCCAAATTTGGATTACAGTATACTCGCATTTTGCGACCTTAATGCAGAACAGGTAAATAGTGTAGGCCTGCTACTTGTGGCGATTGTGTCGATGGACCACAGAGGTAGCGTCCCGGCTTACTCGTGGTGATTGTGACGATTGTGGCGACACACCAGTTGTAAGCGGGATTTATGTTCGACAGGGTTAAGGTTTCGTTCCGCGGCGTAGTTGGTAGCAGCACGAGGTTGTGACGCCACGTGCCGATCCCAAGTTCACCGGATGACACAAAACCTAACGTGGCGAGCTCAGGTGGGAAGGGGAAGACAAACAAATATCGAAACAATAGTTAATTTTACAAGGGTAGCGTGTGGTATTTACCTGTGACGAGGCGGTGAAGCGGCCAGTCGGATTCCTCGGGATGATGCAATCTGAAATGTTAGCCTTAAGGGCGTCCTACTGAGAAAATGGCGTCCGCCAAATGCGACGCTGCCGAAGGGGCCTACGAAGGCGTCTGAGGGACGCTTCGGAAAAGATGGCGGAGTGTGACGCGTCACCAAGCTCCGGTTTTTCACACTGAGGAACCAGGTAAAATGAGAAAAGATATTCAAATGCAGATTTACAACAATAAAAGGTAAGTTTATTAAATATGCAAATGGTTTTCTGACTAGGCACACCGAAGGGTGTGTCGAAAAGAAGCCTGACGGGCGCAACAACACAAGTAAGTATGGCACAAGATTCAATGTTCAATAGGATAGATTTTCAGATAATGTTTCAAATGTACAAATTAATAACTCCAATTTGACTTTATGTTTCAGGTTTCCAGAGTATATCAGTTCAACGTTCCAGGTTTTCAACAAAGGTGAGTATGGTAAGTATAGGTTAACTTTGTGTTGCAAGTACGAATTTAGCATTAAACTACAACTCTCAATATTACGACTTTTGTCCAATTGTTTCAGAATTACTTCTACGCACTGTCCTAACTGCATTGGCCAATGGTTAGAAGGTAAGTTATAGTTTTCACTCACACGTGTCAGGGCCCTGAGGTATCCTTCCAGGTGTGATGTGGCGGTTGTGGTGGTTGTGGCGACGGACGTCCAGGGAATTCAAGTGTTCTTCCTCCAGATCAATTCGGCGCGATACGGCAATTTTCGATGGTCAGGGATCTTACGAAAAAGCATTGTGAAAATATTTACGGGGGCGGTTTGACTCTAGCAGCTTTAAGTTCACGGGCAGCAGGGCTCTCAATGACTTGTACTGAATATCAAGGGGGGTCTGCCTGTGGAGGGGGCTGCTCGTTGGTTTTGTTCCGGATGGTCCCCCTCCGCTCCCTCGACGGACGGGCGCCTGCCAGGTGGAGACTTCTGATTGGCTCCCCCCGCCGAGGGAGGGACGCTCTGGCTGGAGACGGCGTCTTCATGTTGAGGGGGGGGTGACGTCACCTTCCGAGCTGACCACGGATCCGAATCTGACAATCATCGCCGCGGGTGGCTATGACAAATTCGGATCGGAAGGGAGTTAACGAATTAACCCAGTCTCTTCACTGGAAAGGTTCCCCAGTGAGTGGAGACTCACAATAGGATCCAAAAAACTCAAAACGCTGCTATCAGATTCATCTTTAGGCAATCGCTGGACATGCATTTAACACCGTACTACAAGAAGTTAGGTATGTTGAAATTTAATGACAGAAAAAAAGTGGCAATGGCAACAATGATTTTCAAAATTCTAAAATTCAAAACTCCTTCTTATTTATATGCAAAGTTGAAATTCGTTGACCATATAAACGAAAGAAGCACAAGGCATGCAAGCAAAACGCGCCTTTGTCCAATGCATAGAACTACGATTTACGAGAGATCCTTCCTTGTTCAAGCTGTTAGAATGTATAACATGCACATTGACAAATCGACACCACAATGTCCGTAAGTGGTTTCAAGACCAACCTTAAAAAGGAGTTTTTGGAAACTTATGAATAAATAGTATAGTAGTATAAGTAAGCAGTATAGTAGTTATAAGTTTATATAGATGAATTCAAAGTACATAATAATAGTAATAATAGTAATATTCAAAGTACATTTAACCATCATTTAATGAGAAGACACACTTTATTTTAAAATATTTAATAGACTTTTAATTTTAAAATAACAACAATGTAATTATGATTAAGTACCTAGCGAGGAGGTGTAAATAATTTTTGACAGGGACGGAGTAAGAGAGGGCCACTTGGCCCTATCCATCCCTGGTTATGTAAATAAAAAGCTTAATCAATCAATCAATCAATCTCTACATGGTTTTTGATATTACTATAGTTGATTAATAATGTTTGGGTTGTGAATTATGGAGTGAGAGTATTTAAACTTTTAACCGTTCGAAAAATACCTTACAGAGCAAATAATCCCGAACAAAAAGCAACAAATTATTACTAGATGGTATAATATGTTTTGGAGAAAAAATATTTTTATGGGAAACTAGCACAGAGGGGTACATTGAGCGTAAACTCAACTACGCAGTGGTAAACAGGGACTTTGACGAAGAACAGGAGTTCCGGACGGCCAGAGAATCGTGATACTGTAGGACGGCTGGATGCCCTGAGGGCTTACGTCGGTAGAGGTGAAGGGTTACGGGCCAAGAGGACAACTTAATTACCAAACTGTCCCGACGAGGAACGGACAGGTCAACGTTAGTTGTTTGTCTTTCTTTTTCAGGATAAACCTGACCGACCAGCTTTTCAGTTCGGCTCTCTGACATGACTTTTCCCATCGGAGTTCAGTCGAAAAGTTCTCATTCGAACGCACCTCCAACAGTTCACGCAGGTTTTCGCCCTGCTTCATATTTGGGTTCCGAGTGATTTCCTCCACATTTTTACTTGGATTGCCTTAGTCAACTTTGACTATATCCATGACGTTCCATCATGATTCCATTTTGGTTAATAATGTTCAATAATGAACCTTTAGAATCGACCAAGAAAAAAATCTAACCCCCTCAAAATTTGATGTTTTACGTTTCAAGGTATGTAGAATCCAAAAATGCAATACAAGTTTTTCCAACCGTACGGCGTACGCAGCACTTCGCTCAATTCCCGTTCACCGATTTTTATGAAATTTGATACGTAGGTAGCATTTGGGGTCTAGTTGTCCCCCAAAGGTTTGGCTAGTGTTCTGTTCACTTCTAAGGGGTGAAAAGTGGTGGGAAACTATTTCGAAACGCCGCAGCTCGAAACAGTCCGATGTACAGGTTGTAGCTGCCAAAAGCCTAAGCAATAAGTTATAACAAACAATAAGTTGTTTTGATGGACTGAAGTACCTAGTTCTTGAACTGCATCGCCCCTCTAAGTCAGTCTAAACTCGAACGAAAATTGGTGAGTCTTCACTACATCGTTACAGACAGTTTTCCTTCTTCTAAACCCCTCAAAATACAGTCTTACAACAAAATGCATTCTACAATATCTCGAACATGCATTCTTATCTTCAAACATCATAATTCATTCATATTTTCATTGTAATTTATAACAGATCCAGTTTTTGTATCCTTTTACCAGCGCATTTGTTAAGATATAAAGGGTGTCTTGTTCCCCCCCTATGTTCCAATTTCTTGCCCAGATTATACATAGGTTTTTTCATTAATTTAAGATACAATTTGTTGAAACCACCCGGAGCTTTATGGAATCAAACGTTCGCTAATGAGGATAAATAATTACCACCTGATTAATGAATTTTCCATGACTTTTAGTCATCAATTCAAGATAGTGGTATATTTTTTTAGAAACGAATGGAACCACCAAGACGTTCATAAATCGTCATTAAATACGCGTTTATTGTGAAATTAATCAGGAAACATGGGCCCTGCGAATCCTGTCCCATAAGACCCGTACTGAACATTACATACTATCGTCACTAATATGGCAGGCTATGGAATTTTGTTTCACTCGAAAACTAACGAATCGGCGAGTATACAAGTTTTTAGCTGAGCATAATTAAAGTCTGACCCTACATTCAAAATTCATTGCAAGATGTATTTCAATATGTTTTGTTTTAAATGGACACTACCTACGTACAGATAACGATCGATTAGAAATTTCCCGAATTTTACTCATTTTGAGCTTCAAAACATGGAAACAGGGAGTGTTGTTTTCCATAACCAAGCAATGATATTGGATGATTACAGGAACACTCAATTAAGTTTATTCTGGTTTATTCAGAGACAATAATTACTTAAAACAGTTGAAAAAAAAGTTGATACAATAATGAGATTTGCTAGTTTGATATTGTTTTAAATGGCCCATATATTTGCGGATTCGTAAATTATTACCAAGCTGTAGTTGGAAAACTGAGCAGGATAATTGAGGCAGGATTTTGACAGTTGATAGGGCCTTCCCACTACCATTATCACGACCACTAAATTAAAAATTCGTGGAATTCGCCGATTCAAAAGTTCTCTGGAGTGTAAAAAAAATTCTATAGTTTACTGAAGTGGTGATATAAGGTTTTTGTTTTAATACTGTAAGGTTTGTATTGCCGAAGCTATAAACTAGTAAGTCCTGGAAATTGAACCAACTGTTGTAGGATATAGAAAATGCCTAAAATGGTTTAAAATCAGCTTACCGCTTACTTAGCTGCTTCAGGTATGTGTTAATCTTTTTTTTTTTAAAGGTACGGAGCACACAGAATCTTATGGGCTCTGCAGGCCCAAACGAGGGCCCCATAAGGAAAATTCAAAAGATGAGCATGTACTTGAGACGGTTTTCAGCGCTATAGGAGGATATCAAGAGGGTCCCAAGTAAGAGAAAAGCCTTCTCTACAGTCAATGAACTCGCGTGCAATGCCATGAATAACGAAGAATATGTTTTGGAGTATGATTTAACCGTTTCTGAATAATGAAATAATAATCAACATGAAATAATTTCGCAAGTTAGAGTTCCAAATCTAGTGTTGAAGAATCCAGATGAAACATTTCCACAGACCATAGTTCACAGCCCGTGCTAAAGTAATTAGGAACAAGAAATTCCGCGGAAGACTCGTGTGAAATACAGAGGTAAGGGCTTTTGTACCTTTTGAGAATTCATTTCAAAGGTGTAATCACGCCCTCACGCACGCCCACTCTGAATAACCTTCTTAACCCCTCCCCAATACCTCATTCTTCAGCCCTTGAGCGTACAAGCGTATTTCCGTCTGTCGATGAATTGCGTCGAGGGGATGAGGGGAGAAACTCAAAAGCAAACGGCCCGCATCTCGTAAGATAAAAGGAAGAGAGGTCGGTCCTTTTTAAAACCGACGGTGGAAAGGGCGCCTTTTTATAGTCGTCTCTTATCTTCAGGCGCCTTCATGCAAATTACCCGTACATTAGTAACTTCACTTCTCCGGGAAATGTCGGAAAAATGCTTTAGGTTTTTACACGACGTTCATTACTTAACTCCAGACAGAGAGCTCAAAGAATAGAAATTCCTGTATAGGTACGGTTCGGATGAATTTCAAAAATCTATTGAGATGCTCATTATTCAGCGTTTGCATCAATTTTGAAAAATTTCAACCACAAATTGACCCAGAGGACTTTAATTCTCAATGCCTCACCTACTTGCTCATGGAAACAGAGCCTGAGAATTGGAATTTTACATCTTCAGAACCGAAGATAGGCTTGCACCTGCATTATCAGTAGGTCGAAAAATTGTATCTTACAAAAATTTCACTCGCATTTTGATTTCAGACCTTCCTGAACACTTGATTGACATTGAACAACATTGATTCCATGCCTGTTGGTTTATGTATGGATGTCTATGACAAAACCAAAACTAAAACCAACTTTTCGAGCAGAACCATACGAAAACCAAGTGGGAAATGAACGGGTTAGTCCTCAGACACAACCATGAGTTTCACGTATGAACCATATAAACCCGTTTGCTAATAACACGGTAAATTCAGAGTTTTGTCGATTAGGCACCAAGATGATTTCCTATAAATTGCTCCAAAACACAAAATGCAAGTGAAAACCATGATTATGGAGGAATAAGATCTTTTTGACCTGCATGAATTCAACGCTTCCTCTCAGGGGGTTGTGAGTAATCAATCCTGCTGACAACCAACATCTTTCTTCTTCGAGCTTACTTCACCCTGCAGAATCCTCTTATTTTGCTCAACCTCCAGCTTCACGTTCAAGCGTAGGGCTTCTGCTAACGTACCCATCAGTGTGCGCTTGCTACTTCCAGAGTCCCCGGTCTTCATTTGTCTCTCGTCTGTCTGGAAATTATCCTTCGTGTAGTCACTTATCAACATTTCACCAACTTTCAAATGCTGATCAACGACATACGTAACCATTTTTCCGATAAGTCTCAAAGCATCTTCGACTACTCTCATTTGAATTCCGTCACCGCTCATTTCTGCGCTGAGCATCCCACTTCTGACACCAATGTAATGATCTTCGGTGGGTCCCTAGAACTGTACCCTAGGTTCCAATATCGGAAACTAACCCAAAAGGTCCCGTTTTCGATAACCAAAATCTATACGATTACTGTATGCCAATTTCGGATTAGGCTCTGGATAATCCTGTTATGATTTTGAGTGTTAAAGGTGCCGACGATTTGTTATGCGATTAAACACAGGGAAAACCACAATTCGCAATTGGTTGCAAGTATATTTACAGCATTCTGCATTACTTTTTGTACAGCATTCGATGAACGTAAATAAAAATTCCTACAGTCTAGAAGTGTAAGTTGTGATAGACGGCATTTTAAGCTTAAGTAAGAGAGTACTTTCTATCGACAAACAACGCAAGTTTAGTCACACATCTGAAATGGAACCACTGATTCATCCAAGTTGGAGAGTCCGAGGCGGCTATTCATATCTGTCCAGCGCACTCTGTCGTCAGCCAGCTGATTGATCGCCATCTCGAATTTCCTGAGGTCCGTTTCCCACCACCCCTTCAGAAGGTGATATATCAGCCAGGCTCTAGGGCCTTTTCCCTAACAAACGGGGGATGGGGGAGAAAACTGGTTCGAGAGAAAAGCCAAGGTAAGAGGTGTGGGGGAAGTTGGAGAAAATCAAGGATGATCCTTCCACAGAGACGAGGGGTTTTCGCCTGCTTGCCAAGGGCATACCCGTTACCCGTGCCCACCAGCGCCTATAAGAGGCTTCGCAGGTTCTGATGACAGATTACCCTCAGCATCGTGATCGAAATTAATGAGCCGCAGGCGTTCTTTGTGAGCTTATACCCGAGAAGACCTCATGGTAGAGGGCGTCATGCTACTTTTCCTTCGTCTGCATAATAATACTCGTATACAACTTTATCGTTTGTTGAGCTCCTGAATGGAAGTTTACAAATTAACCACTTTATTGGGGTGAAAGTGGAAAACAACAAATTCAAACCTGCTCTGAACACTTTTATTCAGCAATAACTAGTTAGTAAAATACGTCATCGGTCGTAAAACAGAAACTTTTTGGAAAACAGTATCCAGTGAGTATCTCTTACCTATATCACATCTGCTAATCGTCAAAAAGTGTGAATTAAAAATTGTAGGTTGATTCTTAAAAACGTGGAGTTACAAAATTCTAAAAACATGGAATTTCAATGATAGTGTACAATTTGATAGATACTTTATTCTAAATATAAGTCAAATTGTGCACTATCAATGAAATCAATCATTAATCACCATCAATTAAATTGCCCATATTTTCCATAAAACATATCAATGTTCGTGGTTTTGTAGATTTTTCTCAATTTCTTCTCTAAACATGTTTTTTTTTCCATATTTTGGTTTTTATTCATTTCGGAGAAAACTATGATGGCTGCAGGTATGAGTGAAGTTTCAAATTGAAACTGATTACATTTCCTTCCAGTTCCTCTTCCTCCTCCCTTTTTTCTAAAATGAGTAGTTTTTTGAGGAAAATGGCTCAAAACGCGGCCTTTTACTTTTTGGAAAAAATTCCCAATTTTTGAATTGCCGTATCTTTGTAATTATTTAACCTAAAGAGCTGAAGTTGGTTTCAAACTCCAAATTTAATCTACATTAAAAAATTGCTAGTCATAAATTATTGAAATTATCTTATTTTAGAACTAGGTAACAGTTGTAAAACTGAAAAAGTGCACTAATGTCATGGTTTTTAGTGCATTACGTCATTAGCACTCGGTTTTCGGGTTACAAATTTAGGGATAACCTACCCTTAGAGGTCCCAACAACTTCTAAACAAATCATATCGTCGGCGTACAAGGAAAACCCACTAAGTCCAATTTTGCTCAAAATGAGATTTTGCTTCATTTAGACCTTTTTTGGTGTTCTCTAGGTGTTAGGCTGGTCCCCAACCCCATAAACCCAGTAGTATTCGTGCAGTAGAACAGTAGATTTCCACTAAGTCCGAAAAACCAATACTTCTCACTACGAAAATCCACTAAGTGCACTTAGTGGATTTTCCTTCTGCACTGAACGTTAACTTGATCAAGGAGAATCCATCAAGTGCACTTAGTGGATTTTCTTAACAAAGACCGTCAATAGTCTCATAGATTATAAGTGCGAAAACTCACTAAGTCCAATTTTACATGAAACCTAATTGGCAGAACTTGGGGAAGTAGAGGTACCTAACTAGGAATGGAGTCAATTTCAAACTGAGGGATAAACTCTAGTGCTAGTCTTTACGATTGTGTATTATTCATCCCCGGCTGTTGGAGCAGCTGCTGACAATTTCTGGGTGCGTTATACATACGTTTGTGCTAACTGCCGAGCCAATTTCCACTTAGTTATGTGTAATTATTGTGCTTCGTTCGTAACAGTTACGTTCGTTACGTTCAGTTAAGTTCGTAAGCAGTTACTGCTTTTCTGTTCTTAAAATCGTGACCTATCTACTTATCATGAGTAGCCGAACAAGGAGAATTCTCGCGTTGTGTACCTCCCATCACTTATTGGACAACCCAGAAGGTAAGTTCATTTTTTACAAAAACTTATCCGCTTCCTACTTATTGTAAAGAAATTTGTTTTTAACTTTTAGATTATGTAAGTTCAACACTATCGGTTTTATAGTTACATTATGTTCCTTATAATATTAATTTTTACAGAGAATGAGAAGAGTGTGGCATCTACATCTGCGCATCGTAGCTACTTCAGCCAGTCGATCCTGATGTCAGGTAAATGTAGTATTAAGAACGACACAAGCTCGAGGAGAAATTTTCACCTCACTTCCGATTCTGAGCAGAGTGATGATGGCCAAAACTCTAAACCACATGGCGCTTTTCCTAATCAAGATTTTGAAGAATGCAATCAAGATCCGAATTACTCGCCAGTGCCAAATTCGATTGACTGCTCTTCCGCAGAAAATTCTGATGAATCTGCAGTCAGTGATGTATCAGAAAACGATGGCCAAAAGCGCAAAAAAGCCAAAAAGCAAAGCAAGGTCGTCAAGAAGAGAAAACTGGGGGCCATTGAGGATTTTCCAAACTCTGTTCCACTAGTTCTTTAAGAAACTGGGGAAACGAATATACATCAGGTACTTCGTCAAACAGAAACTGAAGAAACACCCGAAACAGAAAACGCTGACATTCAACAAATCAGAGATCGTAGTAGGTGGAGAAAGCGGAACCCCCAGCACTGGAAGGTTAATGTAGAACGCCGAAAGAGAAGTGATTGCTTACCGTACACAATAAAGAAAAAAGATCAGCCTGGCAAAGCGCCGAAACCAATTGTTTGCGATCGCTGTCGCTTCAAGTGCACCTCCAAGATCACTGAAACCCAGCGTGGAGAACTTTGTGCATGTTACTGGAGTCTCTTCGATTTCAAGAGACAAAAAGATTTCATCTTAACCCGAGTAAAATCATGCGTTCCAGAAAGAAGGCGCTCTCGCACTGGTGAGGGATGCGAGCGCAGCGACAGCAAGCAGTACTTTTTCATGGTAGATGGAGAAGACGTGAGAGTGTGCCAAGCATTCTTCCTCAAAACTTTGTGCATCTCGAATGTAGCAGTATTTAATGCGTTCAAGAGCAAAGACGGTTTTGGATGCTACGTAGGAGAGGACCTTAGAGGGAAACACGAGCCCTCTAACAAAACAAAACCACAAGAAATCGCTTTCGTCAAGCAGCACATCGACAGTTTCCGGAAGGTTCCCTCGGATTACTGCAGATCTACAACGCAAAGGCAATACTTGGATCCCACCCTCAGTATTTCAAAAATGTATGCTCTTTACAGGGAAGAATGGGAGAAAAAACAAGTAATGGGGCAAGAGCAAGGGAATGATGGGGATACAACGGGAGAAAAGAAAAAAGGTCCCGTTTCATTCATCACATACAAGCGGGTGTTCGGTGAAGACTTCAACCTCTCTTTTTTTCAATCCGAAGAAGGATAGATGTCAAACGTGTGTAAACTTTGACAACACAAGCCTTGAGGAAAAGGAAAAACTCAAAGCAGAATTCGACAACCACCAAAGAAGGAAAGAAGATTGCAACGCAGCCAAATCTCAAGATAAAGCCCGAGCTGCTGAAAAGCTGAACTTTATCTCGGTGACTTTCGATTTGCAGTCGGTACTGCAAATCCCTTCCTCGGACGTCAGCAGTATGTACTATAGTAGAAAGCTATGTACGTACAACCTCACAATTTATGAAGCGGCGCCATCAAATAATGCTTTTTGTTATTGCTGGACGGAAATAAATGCCAAAAGAGGAAGCTCTGAAATCGGAAGCTGTTTATTTCAGTACCTTACCTCCTTGCCATCGGAGATAACAGAAGTTTCGCTATTTTCGGATACCTGTGGTGGCCAGAATAGGAATAAACAAGTTGCTGCTCTGCTGATGTACTTGGTACAGACGACCCACCTTGAAGTGATAGAGCAGAAGTTTCTTGAAAGTGGGCACAGTTACATGGAGGTCGACTCTATGCATAGTGCCATTGAAGCTGCCAAGAAACAAGTGCCTGTTTACAGCATTCAAGACTGGATAACCATTTTCAAACTTGCTAGATCGAATCGACAAAGGAGCATTAATGGTCCTTACCATGTCAAAGAAATGACGTTCCCTGAATTTTTCGACTTGAAAGTTTTGGCTGATCTCCTCATCAAAAACCGAACCAAAGATGAGAATAAGGAGAAAGTTAATTGGCTGAAGGTGAAAAGTTTTAGGTTCAGGAAAGATAATCCAGGTAGGATGGAATACAAGTACCATCATTCAGATAGCTACAAAACTATTTCTGTTTACAGTCATGGGCGACCTCAAAATCTGCCGATTACGCTGCCTGCACTGTACAAACGGACCTTGCCTATCAGCATGCAGAAAAAGAAGGATTTATTGAAATTGTGCCGGCAAGGAGTTAGCCCTGCAACGTTCCGTCCTTGGTACGAAAAGCTACCAACTTCCAATACAGCTCAAGACTTCCTTCCACCGGAAGAAGAAGAAGAAGATGAATCAGGCGAAGAATTTCTGCAAAATTAATTCTTTACCTTCCTGCTGAATTTTAGTTTAATCCCTCCATTCCTAATGTTGTGCTATTATTGGTTCATTGAAGTTTTCATTTCAATTATAATAAAAATATTTTAACTGCAATTTTGTGCAAATTAGTTTTTTTGTTCAACTTGGAGAACTTAAATCCGTCTAATTTATCTCAAACTTCACTTTTGATATTAGTGGCTTTTCTTTGAATGCCGCTTGAGTTCCTGTTTTTAGCGAATTTTTGAAGAAAAAGTAGCTATTTGTCTTGTTCGAAAATTTCGAAGGTGCTAAAAGTGGGCCGGAAACCCATCCAAACCCCGTTTTATGCACCAGAGATTGAAATTCTAGACATTACAATTTTTCGTGTGACTAGAATATGACTAGACAACACGAGACATAACAATTAATCGTGTGTCTTTCGTTTCTTTCATCTCGTTCCAATTCGTTCATACTTGTTTTAGATGTTCATTCATAATCTCAACATTCCTAAGTAATTCTTGGAAAAAATTCTAGATCGATATTGGAAAAATTTGATTTTTAATTTAACTCCAAACTTTAAAACTCAAATATCTCAAAACTGACTTTTTGGACTTGGTGGATTTTCGTTGTACACCGACGATATATACCCAAGCGTTTGCAATTGTTTATGTATAAATTGACTGGGCTACTAGGGAAGGATCAAAACAATTTATATGCACTTTGTGCACATCTCTTCCAGTCTTGCATTTTGGGTGAAAATTGTACAAGAAATTTTATCTTCCTCACTAACGAAGATAGTGAATCAAATCAAATCCAATTTTTCATTCGCATTATTTCGTTTTGGAACTCTCCAAACTGGAAGAGTTCCGTTTGGAACTCTCTCTATTTCTCTATTTAGTTACTAAATGAAATCACGGTCAGATTTTGACTAAATTATCAATATTTATGAGGATTAGCGCAGAGACTTCTTTACAATCATTAGTTCCTTCGCTCAAACAGTTCAGATGAACAAAATAAAATTTCTACCGAAGATCCAATGAATTAAACAAAAACTTGAGCACTCGTTTGGGTTTTCTCTTAGACAGCCCCTCGATTTCGATTCAAATCAATCCCTTCATTTAATGGATCTGAACAATTTTCAATACTCGCCTCTCGAGTCTGACAAAATATTTTGAGGACAAAAATTAGCGTTTAAACCAGAAAATAAAGTTTTTACAAACATGATCGACAATAATCCCAAAATGGAAAACTGTTTTTAAAAAACAATATATTTTTTTTTAATGGTTGGTATTCTAACAATAGGTACTTCTTTCATTACTTTGGTCAGCTAAGAAATCCCTCTTCTCACATAGGTTTTTCGGTAGACATTAGCAACAATGTCATAACACCCACTATCGATGTACAATAATACCTATTAACAGAGGTTCGATAGTAGAAGAGGTTGTGCGTAGGCAGTGTGCTTGACACATACACAAAGGATTTCCAATCATACCAGGAATCGCATTAGTCACAGGGAGCAGGCTTATAAAATATTACTGGGCTCTCAGTCGCTTGAAAGCTTTCCAGAAGCAGGAAGAGGGTTACGGTTTACTCGCCTACCCGGAAGGGCGGAAACTAAGAATACATCATTGATACGGAATTGAGAGAGAATCACGAAACGTGAAACGACAACTTGATACAATAAAGACGACCAACATGGACAGAGCACAAGAAATATTTGTAATGTGACTAAATTAATCGGCTTGGACCTGAATTATCATGGTTTGTAAATGCATTTTTATGGAAAGTTAGAGAATAAAATCGGATCTCCCAGACAAAAAAGTCCAATGAAAAAAATCATTAGAAATGGTTCTTTAAAATTTCCTTCTGTGACTCATGCTGTACCTATGATTTCAACATTACTTTTGCTAATAAAGGGTTTTCTGAATTTTATAATAAAAATAATTTGATTTAAAAAACGAAAAAATATTAAATAAATAAAAATAAAATAAGTAAATATTAAATAAATAATGAATATTAAATAGAAAATTTTATTATTAAATTTACCATACGGACATGGACAGGAGCATTTGAGCTTCGAGTTTAGTCAACAAATATAATGTGAACGCGAGGTTTTTCCCAATTTGTGCCCTTACAATTGTCAGCAAAAGGGAGATCTCTATGATGAGGAAATATCATGTTACAATTGTTTATGCAAATCAGTATGCTAAAAAATAACATCATCTGCAAGAATTCTTCAACTTTTTTAAATAAGTGAACCATCGACTTTCCACAGCTGATCTGAGAGACGACGAGTTTCATTGTTTCTCAGTAAAAGAGAATTGAATGTCACTATTCACACACTCATAAAATAGTTTGCTGTAGAAAACGTTATCACTAGAAACGATGGATGCAAGGCCGATAAAGAGCTAAGGAGAGTATCAAAGCTATCGACCATGCCAAAAGGGGCCCAAGGGAAGCATCAGCTTCTACCGAGTTAACGACCACAACCTCCCAGCCAAGGAAGAGCTGAGAAAACCAGGCCAAATAGCCATTTCGTGGTATCATGTTGAACGGTAATGTAGGGAATTGGATGAAAAACTTTGGTTAAAGGTGGACGAAAACAATATACCTACCGTATGTGAAGATGTTCGATGTGACTTTTCGACAATTTTACATTGAACCTTTCTTTAAATGCATTTTTTTGTAAAATTATCCTGAAGTTGTTTTTACTCTGGGAGATACAAAAAGGTCTTCCAAACTGAGAATTCCTCGTACATTATGTTTTAAACCTTCTTGAACAATTTTGGTTCAATGTGTGATGTGTGAAAGCAAATTTTATATTTATTGAAAATTTAAAGGTTTGAAGGTTTTTGAATTGACTGGGTGTCCAGGAATGGAAACCGTAATTCTATAAAGTGCGCTATTTATGGATATGACTGTTACCAAATTCTCATAGAATATGGATCGATAAGGGTTTTTACAGAAATCCATCCAATAGATACCGGAGAAAAAACCCGCACTGCGAGATTTCGACTTCACTTCTTCACATTCCTATGAATTATCTTGTCCACCTTTATTCCTTCTACAATGTTCAATAAAGTGTTGTTTTTTTTTCTGTAAAAAAATTATCTTTTGTAAATGGTTCTGTCGAGTTTGTGTTTTACAGTTGCAAGACTATCTCATGACACTTTTATTAATTCGTTAAGATCAAGACATTTCCACAAGTATGAGAAATCGGAAGAAAAACGAAGAAGGGAGCCAACTGGAGGGAGGGCGCTAACGACTCCCCTCATGCCTGAACGATGATTTAATCCCCGTTTTTTGGAGATTGTGAATTATTTTATTATAACTCTGGAAAGCTGAGATCTTGAGCCAGTTTTTACAGTAGAGGTACACTTACAGACAGCCGATTGAAAAAATGAAATTTTTCATACTTAAGAAAATTTCATGTTCAGGCAGTTTTTTTTAAATCAAATAAATCCCATCAAAAAATTTTGGTTTGACATGAGGAAGAAAGCAAATCTAACGCTCTTCCCAACGGTATCCTCGGATTCAAACTTACTGGATTAATTAGTGTTGTTACACTCATTTTAGTGATACAAGGTAGAAATCATGAAAAAATCTTAAATGCGGAAAAATATTGGAAGTCGAGTAAAAAATATTTGTTAAAGTTGTTTCTGTTGCATATTAGTTGTAGAATCACCCCCTGAAGTACTGACCACTTTACCTGCATACATCCTGTTAACGACCAGAGATTTTGAAGGGACCCACGTGATTCCGAATTCGGATGGAATCCAGGTCGTTTTCTGAAGAATTATCTATTCTTGAAGAATACTCAACAGTGATTCCAAATAAAAGCTACGTTGGCAATGGACGCTTAACGTGTTTTGATAGAAAAAATTATGAAAAGAAGCACACCAAAATACGCTATAGCAAATTATATAGATCGACCCAACAAAGTATACTACGTAAATTGATTGGAAATGGGGCCAACTGGAATTAAACTCCTTCTTTGCCGAGCTTTCAGTAAACTTATTACCTTCTTCATGGCTCGAAGGACGTTTCACTCAGCGAACACTCCAAGCGTCAAATTGAAATTTGCTGGTGGGGATGTCACTATAATCATTGAAGAAATTGAAATTGTATAGTATTAAATGAAGAAAAATACGATTTTCGACGATATTTTGATATCATCGCAAAGAGGCTGGGGCAGAACACGCAAGATTTCTTCACTAACATACACGCATACAAAGACATCCACCAAAAGAAACTATTCACCAACCTTGGGAGTGAAAATTCGCATAGCAAGAGTTGGTTGTTTCGTGGGCCTTCGTTGAGCCTTGTCAATCCCTGCAACTTGGCGGAATTTGGTACCCGCGACCACCTGGCGAGAAGAGGAAGGCTCGGACGCCTTGAGTACCGCGTTATTGTTAGCGACATCTGACCGCTCTTTGTCTTCCATCTTCAGCGACTGAATAACGTAGATTGACACTAAAAACTCGCGCTGACTTCGCGACGACTCGCGGAGAACTGAACGTGAAGGAACAAAAGGTGTGAAGCAGGTGAGGAGACGCCTTTCAAGAGAGAGAGAGTTGCACAATTATGGGAACCAATGTGAGGTGATTTCGAATCCATTTTACTTTTTGTATAGGTAGTTCCTATGTGAAACTGAAAGTGAGAGTCAACAACTGATGGATAAACTTTTGCTTCCTCATTATCAAACGAAGGAATGTTCATGCAAGAAGTCAAAAAAAGTTGGGCTGTTAGTTAACTCTTCGCATTTCTTCCGCCCTTAGTGGATCTACTAGACAGGAAGTAGACTATTGATATCTCAATGATCTTCACATTTTATGATGATCATGTAAGAGTATTTCGCTAACTAGTTGAAGTAGTTAGTTCAACTTCGAATAAAAGCAGCAAATAAGTTCCAGCAGATAAAAGTAGTAAAGAAACCAAAAACTTGCATTGTCTACAATCCAACTGCAATTGGAAAAAGAAACCTTTAGTTCTATCACATTTACATCTATATAAATTTAAGCAACTGATGAACGAAGAATAATCAGTAATCACACAGAAGCTCTACCTATCCTCATAATATATAAAGTGCTAACCAACTAAACTGGGCGAAAACTGCATAATAAGCAAGGAAGTCGACTGAGTTGGCCACTGACAACATTTGGGCTTTTGCCAAACGCAGATTGTCTTTATGAGCCCTTAAGGATGAAAACAGTCGTTACTAAACCTCCTTTCGGGAGGTCGTTACAGCCACCTCTTTCTGAAGTTCTTGCTGCTCCCTACCTTCCTTTCAGGCCTTTGATCTGAAAAACACGACTTGATTTTTCTCTGGTTACCCCAACCCTGTGCAATCGTCGCTTTCCGCTTCAGCATCTCTTTACCTGTAAAACTTATAACCGACCTCTTATGATTCCTCGGAGTTTCATTCCTCTGCATCATTCAATTTTAGTTATTGGATAGAAAGGTAGTTTTTCGCTTCCTCAAGTTGTTATAAGACACCAACAATACAGTAGTAGATTAAAATTAATCTCGTTGATTTTTCTCCTGAACTAGCCTTTTCCCTTCCAGTAGGCATATTGCATACCTACAAGTATTAATTTTGGTTATGATCGGTTGAACGGATTGGCACTTGTAGGTTCCCAAATCCAAACAGATAAACAAACCATCCATGGGGTAAATCATTAGAATTCTTTTTCAAAAGGCTTATCAAGCACACAGCAAAAATTCCTATCGAAATCTATCCAGTCGTTTTAAAGTTCCCTTCCGGAGAACTTATTGTTCAAACGTACCGAATTTGGTGAGCATCGGTCGCGCCATTTGGCTATAATCGATTCGAATCGATTATAGAATAGAAGAAAATATTATAGAAAAACAAAAAGCAATCTATATATTAGTTTAAATAGAAAATTTTTTTAAATACATTTTCTATAATTCGAATCGATTATAGAAAAAAAAACAAAATATTATAGAAAAACAAAGAGCAATCTATTTATTAGTTTAAATTTTCCGTTCAATGAAGCTTTTCTTTCCCCAATCGATCGTTTTCTACTATCCTGATGTTACCGGAGAATATACAAAATAAATAAAGGAAGATTCGGATGAATACATACACGTACGAATATAACGCTGAATATAATAAACCCACAACTTTCAAGACAATATTGGAACACCTTATTTATTTAATGTGGAAACAACTTTGTGCTTACCTCTCAATAGTACGGTAAATGCCGCCCCCCTCAGGCAATCAATATTATTAGCTCACCCTCTTCAGGGTTTCATGTGGCGGAAATGGGTTTTGAACGGCAGAGAGGTTTTCTCAATGGGGTTACTTTGAAATTTCACGCATGTTTAGGCTTAAAAGCCACGAGAATTCGCATTTTCCAATATATTGATATAAGCTTGCAGAGAAAAACTTCAATTGAAATCGGTACAAGCACCGCATCGCATGGTTTACCACCATGGATTCAACAGGTATTCAATAAGCACCCAATATAGATTATCACGTACAATTACATAATATGTAATTATGATGATCATAAAATGATCATAACCCCCTCATTTCCCATTCAAATTCGAAACTTATTACACCGTTGGAAACAGACATTTTCCAAATGATGAGCGTTTGACAATTCCAGAAAAACTATGAGTAGTGATAGTCCTTTCTACCTCAAACTTGAAAAAGAGGGGGCCCAACCCCAAAATCTCGTGCCAGAACGTTCATTTCGTTTTTTAAAAAACTCATACCAACTTCGTTGAATGCATTCAAACGCCATTTTCCCCCTCAAATTGCGTAGTAAATATAAAAAATAGAATCAGCATATTTTAAGCTTTTGAGGGCCTCTGGAGAGGACCGTATTGTAGGAGGAAAAGAAACAACAAAATGTTGGATAATAACAGAAATTATAAAATTTCAAGTTTGAGGTAGAAAAAGTATTCTAGTGTACAGTGTTTCTGGAATTGTCAAGAGCTCATCTTTTGGGAAATATAACCCTCTATCCAATAGTGTAATAAGATTTGAATTTGCAAAGGAAATGAAGGAGTTGAGACCATCTTAGTATCTCATGGTCGAAAACACGAAAAATGAGCAACATAAAAATGCTGCAAATTATTACACAATGGTTTATTATTTTTCTATAAAGATCACTCGTCTGCAAAGCCATCAACCATCCAACATGAAGAAAAACATCGATCGTATTTCGGTCAGCTATAATTTGAACGGAGATTAGGCCTCTTTTGCGATTCACACTAGTGTTTCTGATTTATTGTACGTCCAACCCGTAAATTCTCGTAGGGAGCGAACGGTTTGTCCTACGGGGCTCCGCGTGGTCTCAAAAAATTCTATACTATCTTAAATTGAAGGAAGAACAATATCTTTATGTCAAAATTTTTTGAGTTAGGGCGTTTTCAAAATTTCAAAATTTATTTTTGAACCCTTAGAAATGACCTACATTACCAAAATCTTCGGGGCACAACTAGAACCCAAATGGAGCCTACGTACCAAATTCCATCAAAATCGGCCAATGCTAAGTGAGGAAAGTGCCGCGTACGGCGGAGGAACGGCCAAATTTTCATTCGATTTTTGGATTCTACGTACCTTGAAACGTAAACAATCAAATTTTGAGGGGGTGTTAAAAAAAAAATTTTCTTGGTCGATTCCAAATGTTCATTTTGAAAATTTACATTGTTGAAAAGGGGCTTTTGACCGGGATAAAATAATAGCTAGGAGGGAAAAGTTGTTGCACATTAGTTGTAGTATCGATTCTTGAAGTATTGTTCATTGGTCCCACGGGACACCCCGTATATTTTCTTGTTGGTAGCTATTTTTCGCCTGTTAGAAGAGAGTAAACATTAAACAAAAACTTGAGGAAAGTATAACATTGGTTTTTTGTAAAGCTTTGGTAGGTATTTATAATTTAGTTTATAACACTTAATCCCCCGATTGCTGGAGGTCCCTTCCAAATATTTGACTCAGACGAAAATGCCCTGATCTGCCATGCGTGGTCTAAACTGCAGAGTGACGTGCCAATCACGCCTAAGCGGCGTACAACGATGAGGTGAGAAATGGTGGTAAAATTAAACTTCAGTATAGTCTTGATAAAAACTTAAAGCCGGATGAAATTAACGGAAAGCGACCTAGGCGAGAGCAAAGGAACAAAAACTGGAAACGGAAAAAAACTTGGAAATATCTGTGGCTTCATGGAATGTAAGAAAAATGGTCCCGAAAATTCAAAATTCGAAAGGTTTTTATTGACATAATCCACCAAATAGCTTCACAATCGTCAGAAAAATAATAAATAACGTTAAAAATAATAAATAATACATCTAAATGGTAAAGGCAAAGAAATTGGAAAGCAATCCAAGCAGGAATGATGCAAGAGATAGCAGAGGAACTGAGCAGATTGCAGACCTGAGCAGACCTTGCAGCAATACAAGAGATAAGATGGAGTGGTAGTGGGGGTCTCAGTCGGTCGCCGTTCATTCCTCGTAGCGGGTCAGTATTTTCCTAAATTGCAAGGGCTCAAACTTTAAAATGAGTACCTAAATTTGAATTGTTCAAGGATTTTCGAAATTCATTAGTACATAAGTGTATGGAATTGAAAAACTAAAAGATTGGAAACATCAAAATCGAACAATATTTGCCAGAGAAATATGGGAAAAATCGTTTATTCAGTTTGGGTTTTCCCATATTTCCCCGCTTGGGCGAAATTGGAATTCGAAATTGGTACGAGCTTGGGTGACCCGATTGGGAGTACGAAATTGGAGAGAAGTTTGAAAGGATCGGGATCGATGTAGGAAAGTAGTTCGTCAAGCCAAGAGCCACATAGGCCTGTAGAGCTGCAAAGTAAGAGTAACTAAGTATTGTTTTGATCACGCACTAGTTTAACAATGATCAGACACTGCTGATGTAGCATAATTATACTTCTAAAGATTGCTTTCAGGAGAGCTGAATTATAGCTGAAGATCTTTCAGGAGAGCGACTAAGATTAAACAACTGGAATGGCCTTCCAGTGTTTTGGAATTCAGTAAACAATTTCAATTTTGGATTCATCGCACTCAAAGATTGCCAGATATATTCCAATCGTCTATGGTATAATTCGTTTAGGGGTGTGAAAGGAGAAAGAATAGATAGCAGGGAGCTCATTCCTCCGGACCAGTGTGGGATTAATGACGTCGTTGGTTGAGAAAGTAATGCGCCAGTTATCGTCCAAATCATCAAATACCCATCACATAGCACCTTTTCGGAAAGCTCTCGCAGAGATCTTTCAGTTGACCGAATGAAATGTAATCGCCGGAATTCCCCATTCTTCTTTCGGAATACCGCTCGGAAAACTCTCGGCTTCGGAAATTTCAACGACCCGGTCAATTGATGGTGACAACGGGAAGCGACGATCTTCGATATTTATACAGCTTGGGTGGATTCAGAGAAGCGAAGGAATTAGGTCAAGCCCATAGAGGCGCGCTGAAAGTCGGAATGAAAGGGAGGACCGGGGAAGGGGAAATGGGTTGGGGACTCAATGTTGGCAGCACTGCTTCAGATCGACCTGCGTCACAGCGCAACCTCTGTAAATCCCTTTCCCCCACCAACTGGCCAAAATCCCCTCACTCCCCCATGACGTCGTTTACCACCTCTCTTCAACACACTTCTGTTAGACACTAAACAATTATTGACTTTCAATTTTTCTTCGCCTAAGTCTTGAGACAAAGCTGAGTTGGACTAGGTTCGACCTCTCCTTTTCTTGAGGAACAATCCAGGAACGGAAATAGGTTCGAGTATACAAGGTTCCACGAAGGAATTTATCCCTGACAAAAACTGGAAAACGTGACACAAATCTAAACGCAATTTGTTTTCAATAGTAAAAACGCTGCAAATCATTGCTCAAAGGTTTATTATTTTCTGTATGGATCACCCTTCTGTATAGATCACTGGTTCTCCATCAATAGCACCAGTCCATCAAGCCATTTTTAATCCTATTGTATGTACCTTGAAACGCGAAACATAAAATTTTTGGTTTGCTTTGAGCAATGGCTACGGAGCTCACTCAGCTGATCAGTGATCTGAGGAGTGAAGAAGATCTCCTCGAATGCTGGAGACGCCTGGAAGAGCACTTCCATTCAATAGGATTAAAAATGGCTTTGGAGCTCACTCAGCTGCTCAGTGATCTGAGGAGTGAAGAAGATCTCCTCGAATGCTGGAGACGCCTGGAAGAGCACTTCCATTCAATAGGATTAAAAATGGATTTGGAGCTCACTCAGCTGATCAGTGATCTGAGGAGTGAAGAAGATCTCCTCGAATGCTGGAGACGCCTGGAAGAGCACTTCCATTCAATAGGATTGAAAATGGCTTCGGAGCTCACTCAGCTGATCAGTGATCTGAAGAGTGAAGAAGCCTTTGAGCAATGATTTGCAGCGTTTTTTACCCACCAACATTTTTTTTATCTACCAACTTTTTTTTACCTACCAGCTAGGTACTACCTACACCATACTGGCTTCACACCTTCACATTCAAGTTTATTACAAAGAACTAAACGCTTCACACTCGATTGGAAAAATAGAAAGCTTCATATGGAAATTTGATTACTGGTTACGCAAAGGCAAAACTGTATACAAATCGAAGAAATGATCAGCGATCGCATTTTAGTCCGATAAAATTTGAATGGAGATTAGACCTCCTTTGCGATTCACACTCATGATTCTGTTTTATCGAAGGAAAACCTTCAAGTACTCGTAGGGACCGAACAGACAGGACAGATTTGTCCTACAAAGCTCCGGGTGGTCTCAAAAATTTTTTTTAAATTCAATACTATTTAAAATTGGTGAAAAACGATACCTTTATTTCGAGAGTTTTTGAGCTAGGGCACTCTTGAAAATTTCTAACCTCAATTTTCACCCCTTAGAAGTGACCTACATCAACCAAAAGCTTCGCGGCACAACTAGACCCCAAATGGAGCCCATATACCAAATTTGAACCAAATCGGTCCAGTGTTGCTAAGAAAAGTGCCGCGTACGGCGTACGGCGGACGGACGGAAATTTTTTTATTCGATTTTCGTATTCTACGTACCTTGAAACGTAAAACATCAAATTTTGAGGGGGGTTACAATTTTTTTTTTCTTGCTCGATTCCGAAGGCTTATTATTGAAAATAATAAACCAAAACCTTTAGAATCGAGAAAGAAAAATAATAGTTGGCTTTCGAGTCTATGGTGGTAGAAAAAACATTGTTCCCACGTAAAAAAAAAGTCCTCCAGAATCAAAATTCCCAATCGCAATCTTGTCTGTATGTACGAGAAATGATATGAGAGAAGAACATAAACGATTTACATGATATTTTTAGGAGCTGTGTCTCATTTTCTTTCCATGTAATTGTCACTCAAAATTGAGAGGTAGTTTTAGGCGGATGTTGTAACTATCCCCCATGAATTGAAACATGATCTGGAACTCCCTCATGAATTCCACCAATCAAATTTTTAGCGATTGAAATGTCAAGAAACGTAATGGATTGAGCAATAGATGGTCCCCTATCAATTGTATTTTAGCCAGATTAATTACACCCAACTTGTCCAATTCCCTCAAAACTTGGTGGGTAGTTCCGGATTGGTGTTACAATGAAGGAAGCTTTTTTCAACCACTCCTCTCAAATATTTGGATACTAGAGATGGTCCTCGAATAGGGCACCCGATTGGAAGTTTCCCCACGTTCCACTCCACAAAACAGGAGCCCAATGCAAATATCTGTTAATAACTGTTTCTCACACCCCTGGATTTTCACGGATCATATAGGAATAAACTATATTCAATTTCTCTTAATAAAGGTACTTTCCCATTGAGTCTACTTATGCAGAATTTTCACAATATTTAGCTACCCTCTCAGAATTATCCTGCTGATTGTATTACTAACAAATGCATTACCAACTATTTGGAAACTCAAGAACAGAGGATGGGATTATTTCCTCCTCATCAAAAAATTTACCAAAAACTCATACTTTGCTGGAAGTAAAAATGCGCCAAATCGCCCGAACCCGTGCATTGCAAAATACGTATACGAGCCTTCGGAAAACCTAGAATATATACTACCATTAGAGTGGACTGCAACGAGCAATTTGAGGGAGGGACTGGGCCAGAAGAATGTTAATAGCTGAATCTGGGACGTGGGTTGTTTTGCTAAAATCTCTCGGACTAAAATCTCAGCGACTCCCCAGTGATAAACGGTTATTAGATAAAGCGGTTTCCAAGCGATTGCCACTGGCTCGGAAAATTAACACCGTGCCCAGAGCGAGGGAGATACTTCTACTAATTTATGACGATTCAGATGACTTTGAAGATACGAGTTATTCGCTCCAGAAATTAGACATTAACAACGAGGGCCTTAGTGACAACAATCAATTACTTAGCAATACCTTCACTCAAAGAATAAAACTCAAGTTTTATACCCATGTTAGCTGTTTACATGTGGAGTACAGCTCATGTTTTGGTTGATGCAATGTAGATATAATCATAACAAATCCACACCAAAGTTTATCATGTAATGGGCAGGGAAGAAGAATTGACTGATTTTATACAACTACCCTCACAGGAGTGTTTCTAAATGCAGCTCTTGCATGCTCTTGAATGTACAGGAGATGTTAGCTTTGTAGATCTCACCCACTGATTTGATCCCCTTCCGCAGTCCCTCTCTCTTTCTATAGTTCACAAGAAACAGTGATAAATTTAAGAACTACAGAATGTAGGTACAGGGGAGAAGTGGTCGCTCACATTTCTGATCTAATTTCTCCCGATCACTACGATAGCTTAAATCATTGATTTATCAAATTCCCAAGGATGATTTTTTTCGCCATTTCAATTGATCAAATGAAATGTAACAGGGATTTTGCTGGTTGGGATCTGGATAGTTTTCTTGATTGATTCCTTCGCTTCCAAATAGATAGCAGCCACTGCACATGCGCAAATGTAAAATTATGTAGACATATTTTTCTCCCTACCTAATACCTACCCCCATTTCTTTTACACATGGATGGTAGGGCATTTAGATGGAGATTCGTTGGTTGATGAATCAACTCTAACAGTTTCAAATTATTTGATCCATTTTAAACGTCTGCCAAGTGGGCGTGGCACATAGCTTCCTCGTACCCATAACCCGATTATATAGATGATCCGATGCATAGTAGTCAATCTCAAAACACCGATCCCCAAGTACCTTTCACTACCCTCATAGGGGACCATCTACTCGCTAATCTGGACAATCCTAGAAAATTTCATCAAATTCGGATGAAAAATGTAAGTGTTATGGCTGTTACAGGGATTTTACGTATGCGCATGCGCAGATGCTTCTGTAAATGTAAAGGCCTTGATTTTCATTCGGGACCATCTACAACCTAATCCGCATAATCCCTGAAAATTTCAATGAAATCGGGTCGAAAATGTGGAAGTTATGGCCGTTACAAGGAAATTCACGTTTGCGCATGCGCAGTCGCTTCTATCAGTCCGAGGATGATGATTTTCATAGGGGACCGTCTCCACAACAACCCGCACAATCCCTGAAAATTTCATAGAAATCGGACAATAACTTCGTATAGTTATGCGCGTTACAAGGAATTCATGACAGACAGACAGACACGGAACCAAAATTATTCAGGAAGGTCTAAAACGCAAAACGCGAGTGAAAATTTTGATTTTGGAGAACTCTTTTTTCGTCCTTGAAAAGTGAAAACAAAGCTTCCGCTACCTTGGTAGACTCGGAAGCAATACGGAGTGAATACGGAGAGAGAGAGAGAGAGAGAGAGAGAGAGAGAGAGAGAGAGAGAGAGAGAGAGAGAGAGATTATCGGTTTATTTAATCTCGCAAATATTGGTCGACATCGACCATTCTTACTATTAACGAGAGTTACAGTCAGTCATACTACAAAAATTTACAAGAAGAAATAAGACAAAAGCAAAAAATTAAAAACTTAAGATAACCTTCTTTTTGAAGACAAACTAATCTTGGAAACGGAATGTGATAGAGACTGTTTGACTGTTTTATTGAAAATTGTGATACAATTAGGACCTCCAGGTCCTCTCTTACATTATATCACAAAGCATAAGAAACAAAATAAATCATATAGTCAGACACAGTTAGACAATAAAATAATATAAAAGAGTGGTGCTGTGCATTAAATCATTTAGAATAGTAGTTTCAGGAGTGAAATACGATATTAATATTCCTTTTGAAATTAGTACATCTTGTGACAAAAAGTAATAATTATATTAAGTTAGTGCATAGATAGAAAAAAAAGTAAGTAAAACTTGTCATTCATTATGTTGAATAAGATGAAATCAACTTAGCTTTATATTCTTTTTTAAACCAATCAACAGATTTTTGAACATCAAAGAGATCAGGATTATCATTGTATATCCTTATTGCTTGTAGATGGAAAGATCGACCATAAGTCGCCGTATTATGCAATGGCACTTGTAGCAAGTGAATCGCATTCCGAGTAGGAAAAGAATGAATGCTTGACATGGTGATAAAATTAGATCGCAAGTACTCAGGATTTCCAAATTTCAATATCTTAAATAACATTACTCCGATTCTAAATATCCTCTATTCGCCAATCTTCAACCATTCCGCATGTCTATAATAAGGAGTCACATGTTCGTAAATAGGGAAGTTAAAGATAAATCGCATACAAGCGTTGTGAGCACGCAGAGAGAGAGAGAGAGAAAGAGAAGGGGTTGTCGGGGGGTTGAATGGAAGCATTCCTAGCAGTTATATATGGAGGGTAATTTTTAGTAGGCGTACGGTAATGACGGGAATTCTGATTCGAGACGGATTTTTGACGATTTTGGTTACCTCGAGACAGCCAGCCAATCACATTCTTGAGGTATTTTGACGTTACATTTGGAGGGATTGGTAAACTGATAATTTTCCTTGTCGCCTGCGATTCTTGGGGGCTCTGTTTTTGTGTGGGAGCCGAATTTTGTTTCTTTTCAAGGCATTGAAAACAAATTTCAAAAAATACGTGCGCACACCCGATTGCTTACGAACGATTTGAGACCACCCTTAGCAGATTCCGTCGACTACCTACCTCCGAGATACACTCGTGGAAGCTGGGATCCCTCCTCGGTATTCCAGCGATTCTTCCCTCAATCGCGTCGTGATGGGAATAATATTCCACCAGTTTGAGGCTCGGTCGCTTATCCCCACATAATGGCGAATTGAAGGGTTCTCTTTCATGTTATTAACTCGATACCGAGGAGAGGAAGGGCTCAAGAGCAAACTCTAGCCCTCAACCCCCCTCCTTCCCTCTGTTCTCATGAATTATTACCGCCCTTCGAAAGCTGGGGATAATCCTAGAGTTGATTCCCTCGACTTCTGAGCCCAAGGAACAACACCGAGATTTCCTAGAAGGGTATCTTCTCTTCTAATTCCGCTTCTTGATCGGGTAGTTTTCTCGTAACCCTATAAAAAGTCGAAGCATCCCAAAGCTCAATCCTAGACCATTAGGTATTTCAGTAGGTTGCAAAATAATTAAATTTGACTTCTTATTCAGATTCACCTTCCTTGAAAACCCCCAGTTGAGTGCCACTTTTCAGATCAGAAATTAGGTTTTTGTAAGAGTTCAGGATGACATGCTAAACTTGGCTGACTCCATAGAAGCCGTCGCACAGAAATCACAGGTTGGATAATTAGGTACCTATATGGTTATTGGAGGGTTAAGTTTTTTTAAAAATATATCGCAGAAAAGATTCATAGAAATACCTCAAATTCTGCGGATAATCATATTTTTTTTAATCTGTACGTTTTGATTTATTATCAAAATGTTTAATTCAATAATGGGCCTTTGGAATCGAATAGAAAAAAATTATAACTTCCTCTCAAAATTTGATGGTTTACGTTTCAAGATACCTACGTAGAATTCGAAAATCGAATAAAAATTTTAAGTGCCGCGGAGCGGCACTTTTCCCAGCTCCCATGGACCGATTTTGATGAAATTTGGTTTATCGGCTCCACTTGGGGTCTAGTTGTGTCTACGAAGCTTTTGGTCGGTGCCAGCCAGTTCACGAGAAGTGAACGGAATGACGGAGAACATGTTCAAAACGCCATGATTTCTCCATGATTTTTCCATTTCTCCTAAATTTCTGAGAATTTTTCGACATCACTCAGAGCTCTTTAAGACAATCTATCGCTTAATATAAATAAATAATTATCAAATTCCACATACGTTCCAAGACATGTTGGTTTATTATTTCTAATATAAGCCTATGTGATCGTATCGCAAAAAATTTTTATAACCCCCCCTCAAACTTTGTCACTTCACGTTTCAAGGTGCGTAGAATCCAAATTTGCAATGTCCGTCCGCCGTCCCCCGTCCGCGGCACTTTTCTTAGCAACACTGGACCGATTTGGTTCAAATTTGGTATATGGGCTCCATTTGGGGTCTAGTTGTGCCGCGAAGCTTTTGGTTGATGTAGGTCACTTCTAAGGGGTGAAAATTAAGGGTTGAAATGTTCAAGAGTGCCCTAGCTCGAAAACTCTCGAAATAAAGGTATCGTTTTTTCACCAATTTTAAATAGTATTGAATTTTTAAAAAATTTTTAGACCACCCGGAGCTCTGTAGGGCAAACCGTTCGGTCCCTACGAGTACTTGAAGGTTTTCCTTCGATAAAACAGAATCATGAGTGTGAATCGCAAAAGAGGTCTAATCTCCATTCAAATTTTATCGGACTAAAATGCGATCGCTGTTCATTTCTTCGATTTGTATACAGTTTTGCCTTCTGCGTAACCAGTAATCAAATTTCAATATGAAGCTTTCTATGTTTCCAATCGAGTGTGAAGCGTTTAGTTCTTTCTAATAAACTTGATTGTGAAGGTGTGAAGCCAGTATGGTGTGGTAGGTAGTACGTAGCTGGTAGGTAAAAAAAAGTTGGTAGGTAAAAAAAATGTTGGTGGGTAAAAAACGCTGCAAATCATTGCTCAAAAGCTTCTTCATTCTTCAGATCACTGATCAGCTGAGTGAGCTCCGAAGCCATTTTCAATCCTATTGAATGAAAGTGCTCTTCCAGGCGTCTCCAGCATTCTAGGAGATCTTCTTCACTCTTCAGATCACTGATCAGCTGAGTGAGCTCCAAGGCCATTTTCAATCCTATTCAAATCAGAAGGGTGATCTATACAGAAAATAATAAACCTTTGAGCAATGATTTGCAGCGTGTTTTCTTCAATTTAAGGTAGTAGGTATTTAATTTTTTTAAACGAATGATACCACCCTGACGATCAACAATAGTTAACTGCGCGTTTAATGTAAATGTATCTGAACTCATGGGTCTCTCTCTAGTCTTGCTCAAGGACACAAACCACACCCCTCCATCCTACCCTTAGAAGGTAGTTGGAGGCCCGAATTTTACAGAAAAATAATAAACCGTACGTGCAATCATTATTTGGAGCGTTTTTGAGACAAATCCTCCTATATGTATGAAATAAATTACTTCCGATTTGTTGATATAGAGAACCAATATTGCCGGTCAATATCGATATATTGACCGATAATATTGCGACTTGTTTTCAACAAGTAAAATTTGAATATTGAAATGGATGGATGAGAAGGAACGAAATTTTGTAGGTACCTACGTGATGGCATGATTTCAGACTGTTGACCAGCTCAAACATGATTGTGTACATGGATGGTTTATACCTACAGTAGCGCTCAAGGCTCAATTATTTGACTTGAGCCTAAAGTAGTGGAGGCTCGTCTAGATTAAAACTACTTACTATACGATGTGAAGCAGGTATTCACAACAATGATATTCAATTTTGAAGGACCATGCCTACAGAATACCCCTGTCAACTTGAAAATCTAATATTGCAATAGCAAGGATATCTACGATATTTTATCATCTTGTTGGGACCCCTGATGGTAGCATATCCCCAAATTTGCACTCCCAAAAACCCTGTGCTGACATAGTGCTCTGAAACTACGACATTTTCGCACTTTTTCCAGTTTTTAAACTATGAATATCGATAATTCATTTCCAGTAACTTTTTACAGTAGGTTAATACTTGCTTCAACCGGTTTTTCCAAGAAGAACTTCCGACATATCGATAAATGTTTGTATTGTTTTAAAAGTGTTAATAATTCTTGTACCTACTTCAACACGTTTTTCCGTTTTAATAATTCTTATACCTACTCAACACGTTTTTCCTACTTCGTAAATCTTCCGGTATTTCGATATATCGATATATTTTCTCCGATACATCGCAGGCATCGACAGATCATTGACGATATATCATTTGATCATTATATCGATATTTTTCATTTGAATTGTCAACCCTAGTTGAGTTCAAAAACCGAATAAACATGTTCGCATCCGTCCGCCGTACGCGGCACTTTGCCCAGTTCCCATGGACCGATTTCATTAGCTCTACAATCAAAAGAGCTTAGAACAAACGGGCGTCCACCTACCTAGACCAAAAAAGTTTTATTGTTCTATGTTAACCATTGTTATTGGATTCTATTTTGTTCAAATTTTACTTTATACCTGGGGGCATCTTTATCTCTTCATTAGTTTCTGTACTTCCACACATAAACAATTATTTGCCCACTACAGTTAGCTTAATTTATAAACAACAACTTGGGAAACGGGGATGGCAACTACCACAGATCCCGCGAAGCGAACTCCGAACCGACCTTGTGGGTTACGTGGAAGATCCCACCCAGAGCGCCCTGGCGGAAGTTTCGAGAAAGCGAACTTTGAGCGACCCTCCGACAGATGGTAGAGAATTTCACGAAAGAGAGAAAGTGGGTTGTTCTCCCTAACAAAAACTTCTTTCTATTTATAACTTGATCATCTTGGAACCACCAATCCCTCCGTCAGACCCAGTTTCTATTTAGGGCAACGACCCAGTCAGCGACACAGTTCTTCTCGTCAAGGTTGAATACGACCTGAGCAGACTCCGCAAATTCCTAAGTGTCCTTGTAGGTGAGAGTTCCCAGCTCAATCTTCGATTTGGGAGAATGATACCAAATCGAAACAATGAAAGGAACACCACTTGTGAGCTAGGACGATCTAAGAATCAGGAACCTAGTATCTACTCGTTCCATGTTCCGACTCCCTATTCCAAAACCCCGGAAAAAGACAATTGAAGCCAAGCATAAAACAACATATTGTGCCCAGTAACATTTTGAGCAGCTTGTAAAAATTCAAGAGGGACAAGTCCACAGATTGATGGGAATTTTGTTTGACCATAAATTCGGATTATAGCACCCTCATCAACTCCATCAATGACAGCAAATAGTTTTCTGCGGTGGGATGACAGGTATGCCAGAGTATCAGATTAAAGGTTAAGTACAACTTCATTCGAAAAATCATAAAAGCTACAGGTTTACAAGAACTAAATCCTACCTTGAGAGGACGAACCACTGTGATGGTTTCGATGGTCGTTGCCGTAGGTGCCATTTTGTCTTTGGGAGGTCTCTGCGTGCTGGAGGACATAAAAAGGATTAGAGAACATTGAAATAAAAACTATAGGATAAGGAAGAAATTCTAGAAACACATTAACAAGATAAAAAACTATAAACAAGATATAAGTGAAGTTCATTTTAAAGATTCCAATATAAATTATTGGTGGAGATTAATAGGCGATTTGCACGAGCCTGAGAAAAAACAACTAGCCAGTGCTGTTACTTGGAATGGAGGAACACTGAGAATGGAATTGATGTAACTGGAAGTGGCGGTTAATAGAATGGAATTAATGTACTGGAAGTTGCGGTTAATAGAAGAAAATGCCACGACCGAGGAATAAAAACGGAATGGGTGTGGATACACAGACTAAGCTTGTCTACTAGGTAAATGATGAGGTTTTCTGTGACTACCAACTTTAAGGTACCTACAACCTTCCAAGGAGTGAAAAAAAATCAAAAGAACTCGTGACAAGACCAGACATTGGCGGTTGAATGGGAAAATCTTAAAATGGTACTTATTTTAAATTGATTGATTAAATTCGTCAGGTACCTGCAAGTACATTTATGTATCTACGACAAAAACAAAATTAAAATGCTTTCAGTTTGAAAAATAACCGGAAACATAAATAATAATAATAAAATCTAATATGTGTCAGGAAGGACTCACCAAAACTACAGCAAGCACTTGGTATTGAAGAAGGACGTTTCAGTTATTTCAAGAAGAACCCCTCTCAGATTAGCTGTCACACAACACCATAAAGTTAAGATTAGTAAAACTCAGCAAAATTAGTATGAATAAAGTCATTATGGAAATGGTTACAGAAGATGATTAGAGGAAACAAGAAACCAACAGAAATATAAATAAACGCACGTATGGTATGGAAGAGTAGATAAAAAGCGTATTAGTATCACATACCTACCTAATGTATTCAATTTTAAATGATTAAGTTTTAAATAAATAATTAATACCCACCAATATCCATCCTGGCTACCGTAATATTACAATGGATTGGTACATAAAGTTACGTACTGGAATGTTATAGTAAGAGAGGAGGAGTGTTATGGAGTGTTATGGTAAGAATTAGTCTTGAATCAGCCCCTGAAGTTTGGATAATAATCCTGGGACACCCTATAGATACAATGATCGTCAAATCGACGAGTTAGAAGGCGACTGATTACAGGAGGCTTTCTTTGCTAGGAAGTAGTATTTTTTCAGCCTAATAATACCTACCAACCGAAATAGTTGTTATTATTTCCCGGAAGTTTCTAAAATACATTTCAAGAGTAGACAGTAGTTCCCGAGGAGAATGTGGGGTTGATGTCACGGATTATTATGCGATACGTGGTGAGTCCGTGACCCCCAGACCAAGAGGGGAGACTGATGTCAAACATCACGCTCTACTGAGGGCCCACTGCTCCACAATTCATGAACCCCGAGAACGTCCGTCCGTGAATAGCAAACTAGTCCCATTTGTAGCTGACCAGTATTTGTTAAACGGATAGACAACTCCGATCTAGACGAAAAGTATGCCAAGATGGGTGGGTAGAGAGTTTCCTCGAAGAGAACCAAAATCCCTTATAAATGCAACAAACACTACCTACATGAAAAATAAATGTTTTGCTTCCGAGTCTACCAAGGTCACTTTTCAAGGACGAAAAAAAAGTTCTCTAAAATCAAAATTTTCACTCGCGTTTTAGACCTTTCTGAACAATTTTGGTTCCGTGTCTATCTGTGTGTCTGTCTGTCATGAATTCCATGTAACGCGCATAACTATACGAAGTTATAGTCCGATTTCTATGAAATTTTCAGGGATTGTGCGGGTTGGTGTGTAGACGGTCCCCTATGAAAATCATCATCCCCGGACTGATAGAAGCGACTGCGCATGCGCAAACGTGAATTCCTTGTAACGGCCATAACTTCTACATTCTCCATCCGATTTCAATGAAATTTTCAGGGATGCAACAGATTAGAATTTAAATGGTCCCCTATGAAAATCATCATCCCCGGACTGATAGAAGCGACTGCGCATGCGCAAACGTGAATTCCTTGTAACGGCCATAACTTCTACATTCTCCATCCGATTTCAATGAAATTTTCAGGGATGTAACAGATTAGTATTTAGATAGTCTCCTATGAAAATCACCACCTTCGGAATCACAGTAGCCACTGCGCATGCGGAACGAGAATTTCCTTGTAACGGCCATAACTTCCACATTTTCAACCCAATTTCGATGAAATTTTCAGGGATTATGCGGATTAGGTTGCAGATGGTCCCCAATGAAAATAGAGGCCTTAAAATTTACAGAAGCCTCTGCGCATGCGCATACGTAAAATCCTTGTAACAGCCACAACATTTAAATTTTTCATCCGAATTTGATGAAATTTTCTAGGATTGTCCAGATTAGCGAGTAGATAGGGGTAGAGTAAGGTACTTGATCGATGTTTTGAGATTAACTAATATGCATCGGATCATCTATTTAATCGGGTTATGGATACGAGGAAGCTATGTGCCACACCCACTTGGCAGACTTTTTTTTTACAAATTCCCATTTGTTCAAAAGAGATGAAACATGAATTTCACTATCAAGTTGCTGGTTTCCTTCAATAAAAACAACATGATTGAGAACTTGTTTCAACATAATTTTATTTCGTCGATTTTTGACCGACTTCAAACACCAAACAGCAAGAAGGAGGTGGTCTTTCAGTTTGCTGAGTCATGGGGCGATTGTGGTATTTACCTATGTTGGAACACCTTAAATTTTTCGAGGGTCAATATTTGCCAAACGTCTTCTGTAAAATTCGACTGATTCGTTTGACGGACAACTTATGGAGAATTCAAATTGAAGGTCTGGTCTTGAGTTTTAAAACACGTATGTTAGAGAAGGGGAATTTGTAATAGATAATTCTCATAGAATCTAAACAACCTCAATAAACATTACGAACGTTTTAATTCGTCTTCAGTTAGGCTTCGCTAGAACAAAAGAAACTGATCTGAAGTCAAAGAAGGGATGTAAATCCATGGAAGCTGGTATAAACGGATAGTAGGAAAACAGGTCGACAAATTTCTGATTTCAAATTATAGAAGAAACTGACCCAAAAACAGGGACACTGATCCAAAGACAAAGGGAGCTGATTCAAAAAACTTGGAAAACTGCAAAGTAGTAGTAGTAAGTTTTGGGAAAACATTAGCGAAACTTACAGAGGATAATTTTATGTAATAAATTGGTGGTCACGATTACTTTAATTCAATTATAATAAAAAGATGAAAATTTAAAAATTTGAAGAAAAAAGTTCATAACAATTTGATATTACTGGAGCAACTAAGAAATGTAAAAGATTCCCAACATTTAGCTTTGTGGAGGCGAGAAGCATCTCTTGAAAATATTCATGGAACATGAATAACAAGAGCACCCATAATCAGCCTTTTTATCGCAGGTGTATCAGTGTTTTGTTAGCATCAAACCAGAACCTGAAATTCAAGAGTCTCAGGAAAAATACACGACTCACGTTTTGTCTTGTCGCCATTGAGGGCAATCGTTTCCGTGAATCATACTAAGATGCCCAACGACGGCACCGTGACTAATCTAACGATGAGTATCTAAGTTGCGAAAATGGCATTCCAGATTGCTCTCAAACCGAAGCTTGGAACGTTGTACCTACCAGCCACACTTCTTAAAGATATAGAAATCAAAGCCTAACTCAACCATGACGCAAACATCTATCCCCTAGCTAATTTTTATAAAAATTAAGATGGGCCGCACAAGCCAGAAAAAAAGTCAAATTCCCTGCCCCGAGCAATATGAAATAATGGTCTTATGTTGATGATATTTTCAGGCATAACTTGTATCTGAACCAATTAAACCGCACCATATTTAACATACTTGATTTCCCTGAAAAAATCGACTTCCCATCGCCTGATTTTGCTTCATTTTAATGAGTATTTTGGAAGTTGGATCCAGAATTTGTTTAAAAACTCATTCATTTTTCCCAGTTACGATTAATGGAATGTTCATAAGCACGATCATCAACCCAGAACTTATAATGAGATCAACCTAGAATACCAAATTACAGTCATTGTTTAAAGTTGCAATATTAGGATTATGGAGTAGAAAAAAGCCACTGTTCGAATAGTTGGTAGCAGATTCCACCACTGGAGTGATCCATAGGAAATAGATGTTACAACAGTTCGTAGGAGAAAATAACGAACTTCATTCAAGACGTATCCACTACGTAAATAGGCGAAACAAGTCATAGGAGCGATGTTGGAACAAATTGGATGAATAACCACTAAGTTGCTAGTAGCTATCTCTACAAAACTTCATTTAATTTCCAATGGAGTCACATTGTTCAAGATTGAGCATTCAACAGTGAGGCACCATAAGCCATTATTTGTGACAATTCATTCCCGGTCGTGGACACCGAAAATGGCACCAAAAATAGTTATTTATGAGCATGGGACAATGTGGAAACTGAAACTGGTATTCTATTATACATTGATTGCCCGACCATGTTATTTCAAAAAAATTGCCACGAAGTAAGTTTTGCGCATTTTTAAACGGTAGGAAGACTGTAGCTAGTCGAAAAAGAACATCCACCCTTTCCAAGACAACAAACAGTCTCTTCCTTATAATAAACATTTTAAATATGAGTTGGGCTCTCCGCCAATATTCTAATCAGTCGACTCAGTCAGTAGTGATGGAAGAGCGAAAGCTAAAGGCAGATGAAGATTGGGAAGAATAAAAAGGAAACTCCAACGTCCACAAGTTTACGATATTTTCAACTACTTCTACCATAGTCCAGTCAATTTATATACAAAACTGCGCAAATTTGCAGCTATCTACGATGTTTTTGCTTTCTATGTCGAACATAGAGATTTTTTGTATTAGTGCAGCATAACAAACAAATGGGAGCCCTCCGAAATCGGAATTTTCATCCGCATTTTTCGTTTGGGAGCTTTCTGAACAATTTTGGTACCGTGTCCCTGACAGTCCGGCACAGTTATATGGTTTCAGCGATACCAGTCTTGGTTGTATCAGTCCCTAGATGAGAAACTTTCACCCCGGTCGTACCACAAAACTCAGCAAACGAGCAAACATAACAAATTTGATTTTCCTAATAAATCGATTTGGAGGGTATTTAAAAGTTGGTTCGATCCAGAATAGTTGCTGATGAATGTCAAGGCTCAATTAATATCCTGAGAAATCAACATTGGGAAAAATTCTCAATCGTATGTTATTTCCAAATGTAGGAAAACAGCAAATTGATCGTGAAGTTCGTGTTTCTTCGTTTCATGTTTCTTTTCTCTCTGTGCTCTATTTGAATCTTAAACATGCTCTGATCAACGCAGTAATATTTGAACCAGCAGATTTCATGAGTCCACGTTATTCTTTGAGGAGGAGCCCACCTAACGTGAAAGAAGTTTCTTACCCATGTTTTCGAAACCCTCCGAACAGTCGCACTTTTCAGAGCTTTTCCATCATTCATAACTAGAAAAGCTAAGCTCCCACACTAAATATTGAAACAAATTTAAATTGCTACAATCATTGTAGCAATTTTTTGTTTGTAATTATTACAAACCAATTCAAGCTCAGTAGGTCAAATAGTTTTAAATACAGCAATGTTTTTTCCAGAAAGTTAGATTACATTGTTGAAATCAAAATTGCACTTACTGCCAAAACTAACAACTTGTTCTAGAAAGAAGTTGAGGAAAAACCTGGAGGGTTTGTTACTGCCATCAATTTGAGACTAGAACGGCCTTTTCTAGGGTTTGTTAGAACAAAAAAGTCTATCAAGTTTGTGACAGAACAACATTAGCTCTGACACCAGTTCCGTCACTTGATGGAACGTTTACTTTTCTTACAACAAATCGCGACTAAGGGATTGCTCCTCAGTCTTTTCCATGCAACTACTCTCATACAATTTCCGTTACCTTCGTTGTTCAAGTCCGAAGATTATAATAGGTAATATTCATTTATACTCCGCCCTCCAACTGGTATTTATCAATCATCCCTTGTCCTTGGATTAAGTTTCATCAAGGAGTAGGTATTCAATCGAAACGTATACTCGTAATTCTAGTGGTAGAATATATATATATATGTACATACATATATAAATATAGAATACATATATATACGTCCACCTGATTATTCTCTTCAATTAACTCAATTGTCTAAATCCCCCAGAACAATACTGTTTCGTAAGTGAACGATCCACGACAACGATGCATAGTAGTTAATTTCAGAACAACAATCTATAAATACTTTGCACTACCCTCATAAGGGACCATTTACACGCCAACCCACACAATTCCTGACAATTGCATCAAAACTGGGCTATAACTTCGTATAGTTTTGGCCGTTACATGGATTTGCCGACAGCCACACGCAGACATGGAACAAAATTTGTTCCTCTTGACCGTAAAACGCGAGTGGAAATTTTGATTTTGGAAAGTCATTTTTTACAACCTTAAAAAGTGAAAACAATGCTTCAGCTACCTTGGTAGGCTCGGAAGCAAAATCACAAATTAAGATCTTGGGGAAAATATGTAATATTATCTAGGAAAATTAATTTTATTTAAAATTGTTTATAGATTTTATAAAATGACTGATACCTAAGGTATAAGTATACAGCACACGTGGAAATTTATTCCTAACAAAATCCATTAAAGAGTGAAATATCCATTAATATCAAAACTCGGTATAGTTACTACTAGTATAAGCAGATTGAGAAATCTCCCAGTCTTTACAAAATGTTGTAGGGAAAAAGAAGGAATATTGCATTTTTGAAACTGCGATTTTCATGTTGAAAATTCAATTTGAATTGGTGAACTCCCGAAATTCTAGAAGTAAGTAATGCGATAAAAATAGAAAAAGAGTCGTTGTAAATAGGTAATACCTATTCAACCGTTGAAGGAAAAATGGAACAAGTTTTAGTAGGTCATTCTGAACGAGTATTGCGTTACGGTATTACTTGCTTCGTGGGAGGTTCACTCTAGGGAACAAAAAAGCGCTAACACGTGGGAACTACTGATTCATTTATGACCCACTTCAGTTCTATAATTAACCTTCCAGCATCGAACAGCATACACGACTATTCTCAGAGGAGCGAGGAGAAATCTAATTTTAGGAAGGTTTGGGTTTCGATAAATAAACTTGGTATCCGCTCTGAATACTGCAAGTAACCAAGGAAAAATCACGTTCTAATCCTAGACCTGGAAAGTTAGTGACTGGAAAAGCTGCCAACAGAACCCAGATCTGCACAGGCAAGTATTTTCATACAAATTAATCCAAATTCAGTGTATTTTCAAGGAATAAATTAATTGATCGCACACAGGAAGAAAATGGGGAAGTTTCATGCAAATTAATTTTGAAACTTTTGACTGAATTTTTGAACAAAAACTTGTGGCAGCATGCTTGAATTTTGAATTCTAATCCAAGATGAAAATAACTCAGGTTTGAAGCCAGGAAGGAATATGAAATGGAGGAATACCTTCAATATTTTCCCATGTTTGAACACTTTGTCATGATTTTAAAAGGTTTAATCCAGCCAATGGAAGAAACATTCCGACAACGCACTGATGTTTATTAATATTTGTTTTCCTTCTGTTCGTATTGATGCAAACCCCAAGAAGATGGATAAGGGAAAACAATATAGATCAAATTGCACGCATAGATAAAACAAGTTCGCATAGATAGTTTGAACAGTTCCGTGATGTGATACGATACACAGTAAGTTAGGCAGAATACTGGACAATGTCAATTAAGATGTCGCCGGTGGTTGGTTCGGTTTCGGGTAATCACCCATTTTTTTTCGAGGGCACAGATGAAGTCGAGCGATGAAGAGATCAACGACTGGTCCGAGGCCTTTACCCCCATGATGGAGGTCATGGACCGAAAAGAAAGACCTATCCAACGATAGAAGGCAGGAAAAATGAGCTTCCCAGATCACAGAAGGTATGTCTCTTGTCCTCAAAAACTGCAGGAAACGACATAATACGTTCTCAAATGCAATAAAAGACTCCCTTGAGGTCGCGATCGGAACTTCGGAAAGCGGGCACTGGACATACACTGCTGGTTAATATAAATGCTAGACAAAGCCAGAAAAAACAATAGTGAAACCACCATTTCAAGAAGTTACCAGTGCGTTGCACGGGACCATATTTAGTACACAAATGAAGGTGTACTAAACCAATAAACCTCCGCGAAGTGGAGTGGAAATATTTAGCGATTAGCTCCTACAAATCGAATAAGTGATTGTCACTGACAATACTCTAGTGTGAATAGATATTTGGTTATTAATAGTCAAGACGAAACAAAAACGCTACAAATTATTACACAACGGTTTATTGTTGTCATCCGTGTGCAAATAACACAGCTTTTCCATTGGTAGATATACCTACCATATGAAGTTTTCTTTCAAACGGGTGTTTGGACCTTTCAGCTCAAAGTGGGCAGTTGGCCCAAAAAGAAAGTAGTCCCGGGCTTACATCCATTTTTTGCACTTTTTTTTCACGGATTGTTTGTCTTCACGGAAACGGTTTGTATCCCCCTTTAAAAACTTGCTAAAAATCGGCTTATATCCATTATTTTCAATTGTATTTTTTAATTTTTTAATTTTTTTTTTTTTTTTCTTGGTCGATTCCGAAGGTTCATTATTGAAAATAATGGGTAAATGAAAATGAGACTTTTCTTCACACTACCAAAAACTCGCGTTTTTTTATCAAAGTGGCTTATATCCACCGTTTTTCATCAAATGGGTTTATATCCAAATAAGAAATGGCAGTGTCTCCCTCAAAACGCATGCCAAAATTTCGAAATTTGGTCTTACAATCAAAAGTTCTAAGAGCAAACAAGTTTGAAAATTTGGGAACCCTAGACAACTTCCTTAGCCATGAAATTAGTTTTTCTCAATTTCCCACAAAACATACCGAGTGGATATAAGCCCGTTTGAAAGAAAACTCCTCATATTATTATCGCCCAATCAATTGTATTTCGATAGAAAGTACATACCAACAACAACATCGATCTCCACGAGTTGGGGGTGCCTTCATAAAGAAGTAAGGTAGTAAGTAAGTTAATAAGTAAGTTAATAAGTAAGTTCGTAATAAAGTGATATGAAACTTAATCGAAAGAACTAAGTATTAAATTTATTAAAAAGTATAATCCCAGTACCCTTTTCATTTACAGTAGAACTCCGACTATCCGAATCGCCGACTATCCGAATCCGAACTCCGACTATCCGAATCGCCGATTATCCGAATCACTTTCAGAAAAAAATTTGTCCAAAAAAAGTCTAAGTGCGCTATTATTCTTCCCCCCGCGAAGCCAGTGTTTGACCTGGCTGCTCGAAAACGGATGAAGACCGCAAAACAGCTTACATTGACGGAGATGAAAACAATGATTTTTATTTCTAAACTTGTACATAAGTACATTTTATTTATATTTAAAACATGTGAAAATATCATGTTTCTTTCATTTAATTCAATAAAAAAATAGTGCAACATCAAAACGTAGCTTTTTTTCTCTCCAATGGCAATTTTTTTTTTTAACTCCGATTATCCGAATGGGTCCCGGTCCCCATTAATTCGGATAATAGGAGTTCTACTGTATTAGGATTAAACGGCATCAAAGTTATCGTGCGAGGTAAACAATCAAATCTATTTCGGCAGAAAAAAATCCCTACCTGCAATATCATCACAACCCGATGCCGTGCCTTCTGGAAATTTGTAATCTTGGTTGCTAAGGGCCAAAATTACTATCGTGGGTAAACCTCGGAGACTGAATTAAAGTTGAATCCGCAGATCAGGATGATGACCACGGAAATATTTTCATCAGTGGGTTTGTAATTTGTAAACCCCTCAAAATTTGTAGGTTTACGTTTCAAGGTAGATATACGTAAAATCTTAGAATCGAATAAAAGAGTTGTGGAAGCCCTAATTATTAGGAAATTTGATTAATGGTTGCTAAGGACGCAAAACTGAGTACAGCTCGAAGAAACAAACAGAGGTCGTATTTTGGTCAGCTAAAATTTGGACGGAGATTAGGCGTATTTTGCGATTCACACCCGCGATAAGTTCTCGTAGGCGAACGGTAGAGCGAACGGTTTGTCCGACAGAGCTCCGGGTAGTTTCAAAAAATGCTAACAATTCAATACTATTTCAAATTGGTGAAAACCAATACCTTTATTTCGAGAGTTTTCGAGCTAGGGCACTTTCGAAAATTTCAACCCTTAATTATCCTTAATTGTGCCCTTAGAAGTGACATCAACCAAAAGCTTCGCGGCACAACTAGACCCCAAGTGGAGCCCATGTACCGAATTTCATCAAAATCGGTCCATGGGAATCGGCTAACGGACGGAACATTTTTTTATTCGATTTTCGGATTTTACTTATCGTGAAACGTAAACGAACAAATTTTGAGGAGGGGTTAAAAAAAATGATTCTTGGTCAATAATTGACATTATTGAAAATAATAAACCAAAATGGTTATGATGTACACATCCTCAACATACTAACTAAACTACATGGAGTGAAACTATTTCGTGCAGTAGAAAAAAAACCTACAAATGTTCGTTTCATCGCTTACCTACTGATTGAAACTGAACTTCTTCATTCCCTGGAGTGCACGCATATTGTATAGGGTGTCCCATATGTTATTCACCAAACTTCGGGAGTAGTTTCTACAACTAATTTACAACAAAAAGTGTGTCATAGCAATTTTCTTTTAACCCCTTAAAATCCGACTTTTTTTATTTTAAAGATTTTTTTCGTGTTTTCGACCTTACACCATTCAAACGGACGTAACTCCCTTAAATTAGATTCACAAATTAAAAATAAGGATATCGTTGGAAAGAGCGTAAAATTTCTCTATACATGACCCGTTGACCAGTCGAGAAAAACAAAATGCTAGAAAAGTATTCTTACCTCAAACTTGAAAAATAGTAAATTTCTGTTTTTGGCGAAAATGTTGATGATTTTTCCTCATTGAAACAAGGTATTTGCCAGAGAGGCTCAAAAGCTTAAAAACTGCTCCATTTCATCAGCTTTCCAACGGTCACCCAATTTTTAGTTTTACTGTGGAATTTGAGGGAGAAAATGGTGTTTCAATGCGAAAAAATGTGTATTTTTTTCAACGAAATCGAGAGGAGGGGCGGCGGAGCAGACCCCGGATTCCTCCCGTCCAACCGTCAATTTCGTTGAAAAAATGCACGTTTTTTCGCATTGAAACACCATTTTCTCCCTCTAATTCCACAGTGAAACTAAAAATTGGGTGACCGTTGAAAAGCTAATGAAATGGAGAAGTTTTTAAGCTTTTGAGCCTCTCTGGCAAATACCTTGTTTCCATGGGGAAAAATCATCAGAATTTTTGAAAAAAACGCTGCAAATTATTACACAATGGTTTATTATTTTTTATTTTTCTATATAGATCACTCGTCTGCAAAGCCACCAACCATCCAACATGAAGAAAAACATCGATCGAATTTCGCTCAGCTTTAATTTGAACGGAGATTAGGCCTCTTTTGCGATTCACACTCGTGTTTCTGATTTATCGTACGTCCAAACTTTAAATTCTCGTAGTGAGCGAACGGTTTGTCCTACAGAGCTCCGGGTGGTCTCAAAGAATTCTAAAAATTCTATACTATCCTAAATTGAAGGAAAAACAATACCTTTATAACAAAATTTTTTGAGTTAGGGCGTTTTCAAAACTTCAGAATTGATTTTGGAACCCTTAGAAGTGACCTACCTCAACCAAAATCTTCGGGGCACCACTAGACCCCAGAAGGAGCCTACATACCAAATTTCATCAAAATCAGTCAATGCTAAGTGGCAAAAGTGCCGCGTACGGCATACGGCTTACGGCGGACGGACGGCCAAATTTTTATTCGATTTTTGGATTCTACGTACCTTGAAACGTAAACCATCAAATTTTGAGGGGGTGTTAAAATTTTTTTTCTTGGTCGATTCCAAAGGTTCATTATTGAAAATAATAAACCAAAACAGAAATTGATAAATTTTTAAGTTTGAGGTAAAAAAACTACTCTAGCGTTCAGTTTTTTTTTCAATTTGTCAACTGCTCATCCGTTGAGAAATTTCACGCTCTTTCCAACGGTATCCTTATTTTTAATTTTTGAGAGCTATTAAGGGGGTTAAGACCGTTTTAAAAGTGTAAGGTCGAAAACACGAAAAAAATCTTAAAAGTAAAAAAAGTCGGATTTTAAGGAGGTTAAAACAAAATTGCTAAGAGACAATTTTTGTTGCAAATAAGTTGTAGAATCGACCAAAGTTTGGTGGATAACATATGAAGACCCAAGGGGAAGAATGCACTAAGTCCAATTTGAAAATTTTTCCAGAATTAGAAAAACAAAGTTTTTTGCAATGAATTTTCTTTCCTTTTCTTTTTTCCTTCAATTTTCCTTCAACTTTATGATATAATTCGATTTATATTACGTTTATACATTTATGTTTCTAGTTAAAACAAAAGTCCACATCTAACAGATGGCATCTAAATCTCAGTTTCGAAAAAAATTGTACTTAGTGCATTCTTCCCCTTGGGTCTTCATATGGGACACCCTGTATAGTATTGTAGGGGGAAAGGGAACCGGTTGGAAACTAAGGCCTGGGCGGAGTACACACGATTTTGTCACACACAGAATGGTCTAAAACGAACGTGGTTAATTTTCTCTCCGTTGAGTGCTGTCCTCGTTCACCACAGATTAATCGCATAAGGAAGCCCAAATATAAAGCTAGGTTCACATGGGTGCAGAAACTCCGTAATGCGACGTGACTCGCTGGCGCCAGACCGACAACTGTTTCTGCACCCATGTGAACTCGCCTTACTATTGTATTATATGCCTAGAAAATTAAGTTAGAATTATTAAATTAGAATTATTAAGTATGATGAAAACCACAAAAGTGAACCAAATTTTGATTTCCCTTGCTTTTTGAACACACCAATACCAACATTTTACTAAACGCAGTACAATTTATTTTGCGTTTAGTAGGTACCGTCAACTGGGGTGATACTGATATGCTGGGGTGATACTGATCAACACGCCTTTTTTCATTTGCATGCGATTGCAGAACTCCACACAGTCCTAAATTGGAAAGTTAGGTCGTGTTATGTGTTCGTAACAATGTCTTCTCTGGGGAGATATCGTTCCCGCCCGATAGTCTAGGTTACCATGGTAGCTGATAAGGAAATAAACAAATCTCAAAATCGGGCCCAGCTGACATTGTGATTGTAACTTCTGTTGTGCCGGTGTCGGGTGTTGTGTGGTGAAGTTCTAGCGAAAAGATTTTGTTTCTACTAGAGGTAAGCATGAAATATCTGCAATTAGTTTGTTCTTTCCGTGTTACTACAGTTGGTTATCTGTTAAAAACAAAAACAACTCATTTCCAGGGGGTGATAGTGATCACGGCCGAAATGCCCCGAAACTATCAAAACGTGATTGGTCCATCATTATTTTTGGCAACAAGTGCTTTAAAATAAGTTGTTTCTTGTCAGTTACCAAACATGTGCCACAAATTGTCTTATTATAATAAAAAATACTGAAGAGGATATTACGAGTCTTGAATTTCGGCTTGATTCTGATTTTTATAAGTAAAGAGTTGGTTTTCATTAGTTTTTCAACAAAAATTGTTCTGAAATGAGTTGCTAGTGGTTTTTTTTACCTCAGGGTACTAAAAAACAATTTTTAATAGTTTAAGTTCGATTTTAAATTAGTGATCACTATCACCCCCTATGTGGGGGGTGATACTGATCTTTTTTTTTTTTTTTAACGAGCTTAATTCAACGAAATTTTAAAGTTCGATATAGGATACTGTTCGTAAGATGTGGGAGAGTATAAATTATTTTTTTCAGATTTTTTTGAATTATTACACTGGTAGTTTTCAAGGAAAAACTGTAGAAATTGATCACTATCACCCCAGTTGACGGTACAATTTAACCCATTTCAAGCCAAGGGTAGAAATAACTGAATGATGAGGAGAGGAGGATGAACTGTTTAACAGAATGCCAGCCGAAATAAAGCATCATTTTCTGCATTTGCCATTTTCCAGGAATGGCAGTCTGACGAAAATCCAACCTGAAATGGTTGTTTACTTTACTTTTACTTGGGCCTACTCGATATTTTGTGAATTTTACTTTTTAATAAGATTTTGAGAGGCCTCAGTTTTCCAAATTAATATGATTTATCCAGTTCATTGTTTTGGTAGAATGCAAAAGTCTATTTATGGACCGGAATATGTTTCAACTCATGGCCCAGAAAGCTCACTCGTCCAGAATCGAATTTGAGCCACCATACTCATGCCTTCGCCCAAGAGGCCTCTTTTTCAAAAAAATTCCAAAATTGCATTGAGCTCCCGATCATTAAAGAAAACTTTTTCTGAAAAGTTTAGAAACAGCATGATCTAGAAAAAAATTCTCCTGCAAAAATTCACCACTATTTTCAATATTTAAAAAAATCATAAATATGAATGCAAGAACGCATCAGTGGCCGGAAATGGGTTAAGATAAATTACTAGATGTAGGTATTGTATACAGTTGTAATAGTAGACAGATTATTGAAAATTTTCAATTCCTATTTCTATTCACTAAGGAGCAATTGGCAATCAAAAGTTTCGCGGTCCAACTAGACCTCAAGTTCCCAAGTTTCATCAAAATCAGTTCACGATAAATAAGGAAAATCACATATTTTTATAGATCGATTTTTCGCTTCTTTGTCTTTCAAAATATAAAACAGAAAAAAAATGTAATTTTTTTTTTTTGGGGGGGGGGGGGGGGGCATTTTTTTAAATTGCTGCCAAATATTTATTATTGAAAATAATAAATCATAAGCAGGTTGGGTGGTCAGTTGGACAGCTTCCTCTCATGGACACATAAAATACACCTAGTTGGTGAGTAAAAATAATTATTATTCAGCACAACCTACCACGGATAAATTTTCCAATACGGAATTGTGTTACCGTCGTTTTTTACAAACTATGATGAGAAAGTCACACAATTTTGAAATCGATCGCGGTTATTATGATGGTTTTGCTTCCGAGTCTACCAAGGTAGAGGAAGCTTTGTTTTCACTTTTCAAGGATAAAAAAAAAGTTCTCCAAAATCAAAATTTTTACTCGCGTTTTGCGTTTTAGACCTTTCTGAACAATTTTGGTTCCGTGTCTGTGTGTCTGTCTGTCTGTGTGTCTGTCATGAATTCCTTGTAACGCGCATAACTATACGAAGTTATTGTCCGATTTCTATGAAATTTTCAGAGATTGTGCGGGTTGGCGTGTAGACGGTCCCCTATGAAAATCATAATCCCCGGACTGATAGAAGCGACTGTGCATGCGCAAACGTGAATGGGGAATTTGCCTCACATTTTTTTTTTCGAATGAGGGTTTATTTTTATGGAATAAAACCGTAGTGAGCTGCTTGAAAACGCATCCAAAAAATTTAGAGAATTTAAGGAAGATGGAAATTTTAAATGTGGTGGCAATGTGTAAGAGGCAGCCATGTTTGAAACGTAACGGATATTCTACCAATCTGACTTCAAAGGAGGTTCTGTGGCGCTTACCACAGAAGCGGAACATACACGAACATATAGCTTCTGAGTAGTGCACACGAGAGTGCGCCGCGAACAGGCAGGAAGAACCCAGACACAAAAGTGACCAAAAGAAACAGTATTAATCACTTTTTTACAATACGAATCTACCTACTAGTTTATCAAGCATTATTAGTCTTCATCTTCTCTTATTTAGTTTCAAGATTTGAATCACATTATTCGAGTAGCCATTTCACTGGATCGTTTTGTGTGGCGGTGCTAGAACTCTGTCTGTTGTCGTTGTTTTCGCGTCGTTTTTTTTTCGTATGACGTCAACAATATTCCTCGATTTTCGCGGTGTTTTGTAACAGAGGTTCACTTGTTTAGTCATTTTCTCCTACGGTAATTTTTTCCCCTTGGTTATTCCTAGTGTTAAACGTTATTCTAGGGCCCTATTATAGGATTTGACTTGAAATTCCAGAATCTAAAATTGAGGCAAATTCCCCATTCCTTGTAACGGCCATAACTTCGACATTTTCCATCCGATTTAAATGAAATTTTCAGGGATTATGCGAATTAGGTTGTAGATGGTCCCCTATGAGAATCACTACCTTCGGACTGATAGTAGCCACTGCGCATGCGCAAACGTGAATTTCCTTGTAACGGCCATAACTTCTACATTTTCCATCCGATTTCAATGAAATTTTCAGGGATGATGCGGATTAGTGTTTAGATGGTCCCCAATGAAGATCATCACCCCCGGACTGATAGTAGCCGCTGTGCATGCGCAAACGTGAATTCCTTGTAACGGCCATAACTTCCACATTTTCTACCCGATTTCGATGACATTTTCAGGGATTATGCGGATTAGGTTGTAGATGGTTCCCAATGAAAATCAAGGCCTTAAAATTTACAGTAGCCTCTGCGCATGCGCAAACGTAAAATCCCTGTAACAGCCATAAAACTTACATTTTTCATCCGAATTTGATGAAATTTTCTTGGATTGTCCAGATTAGCGTGTAGATGGTCCCCTATGAGGGTAGTGAAAGGTACTTAGAGATTGGTGTTTTGAGATTATCTAGTATGCATCGGATCATCTATATAATCGGGTTATGGATACGAAGAAGCTATGTGCCACACCCACTTGGCAGACGTTTTTACATGTACCGTGGCCCCTACTCCTAATAGATTGACGTGCTGACAGGGAGTTATGACTTATATTCACGGCTCGACATAATTTCAAGTCCTCCTCACAGAAACAACAGATTAGCCTTACAAAAATAAACATGCTCGAATTAGTAGTAATGGATTATGTAAGTAAACACCCTATGGCAATCTCTCAGAAATGACACTTTGACAATCAAGTCGTGGTGACATTTGGATGTAAACAAACTGACCCACTTTAGCGTCATGATAGAGAACCATCACAATCAAATTAACAGTAATATCAAGGACTTTAATCATTATTACCTTTGTTTCTGATATTCTTCTACGATGGAATCGTCATCAAATTCACTGAAATCTGGGAGAGAATCGCCTTTGAAACTTATATTCCCCAAGTAGGAGGAATGAGCGGCCGAGCTCATCATACGCCGAGTGAAATCGAACCACGAAAACTCACTTCAGACACCAAATAGGAAGGATTGCGAACTTGAATTAATCGAGATCAAATTGGGGCGTTCAAAAAGTTGAATCAGATCTTAGAAAACCGCAGATCTGGAAAGCTACGACTAATGAGAATTGAAGGGAGCGCAAGGCGAGATTCAACTATCACAATTCAGCATTCGAGATTCAAGCACGAAACGAAACCAATCAACTTGCAGCTTCTGAGAGAAGAGTGGATGCTATAAAGTTGGATAGTTTGCTGAAGCGTCGGATGTTCTCGTTCCCGCTCTAAACCACCTGTTTCTGTGAGAACGGAAACTTTAGATTATCACCGCCAGAGACGCTAGCAATCAGAGGGAAACGAGAGCTTCTGCGATCCTCAGCAGCTGATCTAGCTCCTTGTATTTTATTCCTTATTATTTATAATTTAATAAATTATTTTTTCTTCCACTCATTACTATCGAACCGAAGTAAAACTGCTTTATGAGCGGAAAAAGTTCAAGTTTGCGACGCTAGCGCTTCAAGCGGTTGAAGATTGGTTTAACAAAATTTGGTAATATCAGAACCACGTTGTGATTGAACATCCATGAACGGGAGTTCCAAGGTTGGTCAGCCTGTTACAGTGGCATGGATATTTTTTACAGGGGGATGACCTCCTACTTCCTCTTCCATGCATGTTATCAATGCAAAATATGTAATAATAATAAACAGCACTCTTTTACGTTTTTACAGAATGTTTACGTGATATTTATCGTAGTTTTCGTAGTGAGTATTTCAAGAACGAAGATTTAAAGACTTGAATTTCTAGTAATTAAATATTGTTCCAGTTTACATGCTTGCTTAGGTACCTTGAATAAGGTAAGTTACCTTGTTACACTATGAAGTTTGAATGCTTTTCAGAACACGAACTATTGGCTGGAAAATTCGGAATTTGCATTTTTGCAAATACCTAACTAACTTACCTACTTACTCTAGGTACCGTGAACTGGGGTGATACTGATATGCTGGGGTGATACTGATCAACACGCCTTTTTTCATATGCATGCGATTGCAGAACTCCACACAGTCCTAAATTGGAAAGTTAGGTCGTGTTATGTGTTCGTAACAATGTCTTCTCTGGGGGGATATCGTTCCCGCCCGATAGTCTAGGTTACCATGGTAGCTGGTAAGGAAATTAACAAATCTCAAAATCGGGCCCAGCTGACATTGTGATTGTAACTTCTGTTGTGCCAGAGTCGGGGGTTGTGTGATGAAGTTCTAGCGAAAAGACTTTGTTTCTAGTAGAGGTAAGCATGAAATATCTGCAATTAGTTTGTTTTTTCCGTGTTACTACAGTTGGTTATTTGTTAAAAACAAAAACAAATCATTTTCAGGGGGTGATAGTGATCACGGCCGAAATGCCCCGAAACTATCAAAACGTGATTGGTCCATCATTATTTTTGGTAAAAAGTGCTTTAAAATTAGTTGTTTCTTGTCAGTTACCAATCATGTGCCACGAATGGTCACATTATAATAATAAATACTGAAGAGGATATTACGAGTCTTGAATCTTGGCTTTATTCTGATTTTTTAAGTTGAGAGTTGGTTTTCATTAGTTTTTCAATAAAAATTGTTCTGAAATGAGTTGTTAGTGGGTTTGTTTTTACCTCAGGGTACTAAAAAACAATTTTTAATTGTTTAAGTTCGATTTTTAATTATTTTTAATATGTTTAAGTTCGATTTTAAATTAGTGATCACTATCACCCCCTATGTGGGGGGTGATACTGATCAAATTAAATATTTTTTTAAATGAGCTTAATTCAACAAAATTTCAAAGTTTGATATAGGGTACTGTTCGTAAGATGTGGGAGAATATAAACTTTTTTTTTCAGATTTTTTTGAATTATTACACTGGTAGTTTTCAAGGAAAAACTGTAGAAATTGATCACTATCACCCCAGTCTACGGTACTTTACTCTGCTCAACCTTTTTTTTTTTTGTATTTATTCCTGTCTATAATGAACCTTTGGAATGTGAAAAATTGTATACCCTCTCAAAATTTGATGTTTCACGTTTCATTATGTGTATTCCCCTAGTAGTCCCCTTTCATGATGTGTATTCCCTAATGCCGATTTAAAATAGGCACCTATTTTTAAAAAACAAAAAACAGCAGTTTACTTAAGCGGGTCTCAATCGGTCGCCGTTCGTTCCTCGTTCCGGGTCAGTATTTCACGAAATTGAAGGCGCAAAAACTTGAAGAGTTTACCTAAATTTGAAATTGTAAAGGATTTTAGAAATTCATTAGTGCACGGCCCTAGGGAATTGAAAAAATGAAATATTGCCGCCGGAATCATCAAGATTGAACAATAATGAGGAATTTCACCGATTTCTGTTTGCATTTTTCCTGAATAGTTAATGGTGTGGGATAGATGAAAATCGGGCTGATTTCGGAAAATAAGTCTCCTGTTATTTTTGGGAGACAATCTAAATTTTTAATTTCAAAATTAACCGGGAAAACGGACGTGCGGCGGGAACGCTCGCTGATTGGGCTGTTCGGATTGCCGTCTCCTCCCAGTGTTGCCCGTTGGGACGACGAAATCGTGTTTTCTAAGAGAAAAGTTATCAAACAAAAACAGAGGAAACCTAATTTTCCCCATCTTGCTTTTTCTATTTTTTCTTCAGTTTTTCGATTTCGAACTTTACTGTTTCATGAAATTTTGCATCTTGGGACTATGGATTTCTCGATCTCAGCGCTTCAAGCGGCCATAAATGAACTATTCCAGCATGACGTCATTTTCCCGGTTTTTTTAAACATTCGTATTTTCTACACTGTTTTGTTTATTCGTAAATTAGGAAGTTCGGGCTGAAAGTTTGCCGAAGGGGGTTTTTAGAGGTGCTGAATCCGATTTTGGGGTCAAAAATAGGAAATTCCGACATGGTGAAATTCCTCATTGCCAGAGAAAAAAAGAAAAAACCCGTTAATTCAGTTACGTTTTACCCATATTTCTCTGGCAATTATTGTTCAATCTTGATGATTCCAGCGGCAATATTTCAGTTTTTCAATTTCCCAGGGCCGTGCACTAATGAATTTCTAAAATCCTTTAAAATTTCAAATTTAAGTACAGTGCTACGATTGAAAGAAAGCGGCCAGCCGATTTCCCGCGGGGTATACCTCCTAACATAGACGACTACCTGTTCCAAAATCTTTGGTAGCCTGGTGAGTCAGGCTGGGAAAGGGTCGAGCCTCCGTACCTCTGACCTTCGTTATCCGGGTATTGGGCAAGTTGAGTCACAATGGGGCTGGGGAAACCCCAAGCCTCCGTAGGTACTTCAAACCTCGAGTCAAGATCTGGAGTCTAGTAGATAGCCCCCCCCCCCACCTACCTACCTACTTCACAATGAAATTTACTTCGAAGAAACGGGGAATTTCAATAATGAACAACGGATTTGAACGGAGATTAGGCCTCTTTTGCGATTCACATTCGTGTTTCTGATTTATCGTAAGTCCAACCCTTAAATTCTAGTAGGGAGCGAACGGTTTGTCCTGCAGGGCTCCGCGTGGTCTCCGCGCGCACTCCCCATTATAAATCTTGACTTTGACTTTTTTTCACTTTCACAAATGGCTTCCAAAAATTTTGGTTTCCACTAAGCGGATGAGAAATTCAACGCTCTTTCCAACCGTTTAATCAAATTTGAATTTGCATGAGAAATAAGGGAGTTATGACTTAGAGCCACAAGATCGAAAACACGAAAAAAGTTCATTTGCAGAAATAAGGAGTTGAGGAGGATTCATTGGGAAATTTGAATGCTGGTTTCTAATGAAAAACGGATAGGAAATTTACCGATTTTTTTTTAACGTTGAAATCAGGTTTGAATTTGCATGAGAAATAAGGGAGTTATGTAAATGGGTAAGAGGCATTTTTGTTGAAAATTAGTTGTAGAGCTGACCCTTGAAGTGTGGTCCATCTCAATAGTAGATATTCTGTATGCAATGAGGAATTTCACCATGTCGGAATTTCCTATTTTTGACCCCAAAATCGGATTCAGCACCTCTAAAAAACCCCTAAGGCAAACTTTCAGCCCGAACTTCCTAATTTACGAATAAACAAAACAGTGTAGAAAATACGAATGTTTAAAAAAAACGGGAAAATGACGTCATGCTGGAATAGTTCATTTATGGCTGCTTGAAGCGCTGAGATCGAGAAATCCATAGTCCCCAGATGCAAAATTTCATGAAACAGTAAAGTTCGAAATCGAAAAACTGAAGAAAAAAATTGAAAAAGCGAGATGGGGAAAATTAGGTTTCCTCTGTTTTTGTTTGATAACTTTTCTCTTAGAAAACACGATTTCGTCGTCCCAATGGGCAACACTGGGAGGAGACGGCGATCCGAACAGCCCAATCAGCGAGCGTTCCCGCTTCACGTCTGTTTTCCCGGTTAGTTTTGAAATCAAAAATTTTGATTGTCTCCCAAAAATAACAGGAGACTTATTTTCCGAAATCAGCCCGATTTTCATCTATCCCACACCATTAACTATTCAGCGAAAATGCAAACAGAAATCGGTGAAATTCCTCATTGGGAACCACTGCCTGGAAGTCAATCCCGAAACTCTGGCCGACCACGAACGGTCTGTAATAAACACACCTTCCACTTCCTCATTGGTCCGTAGTCAACACCCCTCGGTCTCATTTTTCCCTGGCGCGAGTGACAGGTAGAAGAAGGACGACGTTTTTGGGACTGTAATACACAAGGATACCTGACCAAGCCAGCCGCTTTCTTTCAATCGTAACACTGTACAACTTTTAAGTTTTTGCGCCTTCAATTTCGTGAAATACTAGGAACCAATGACGACCGACTGAGACACCCTTAATAATGAAATTTTGTTTGTAGGCTTCAGTGTCCCATTACTTTTGGTTTCCAAAGACTTTTAGTTCTAAAAGTTTCAGTGGAAAATTATGGTTTTTCATCAATTATAATAATATTAAATGTTAGGAAACGAATGAGACCACCCAGAGCTTTGTAGAATCAACCGTTTGTGTAGAAATATCGTCTGCGGTTTCACTCATTCGCCCTCTCTGACTTGCTATGAGTCTATCGTTTACTCATGAAAGGTTCCTCTGCACTAGGATGCAGCAAAAAGCTGGAGTGTATTGGGAAGCTTTTTCTCAACCCTAGTTAAAGATATGGGGCTAATTATCATACTACTAGTATTTCAACAGTATTTGTAGGTACCTACAGAAATTGTGAACTTGCAATGGAGAAAAATAGTGTTCGATTTACACCATTTAATGGTAAAGTAATTTGGGTTGTATATTGTTCTTCAAATCATGGGAGAAGTGAAAAGATGGCTCAACAATATAGGAATGAGAGGTTGGTGATTCATGACTGGACATAAGTTGGGGAAGGTGAAAGTTACTGGTAATGTGCGGCCATTGCTGTACAAAAATAACAGATGGATCAACGCCCTGCCCTGGCTTTGGAGGTCACGAAATTGGTATCAAGGGAGGTGAAGTTGGTGGGTTGTGCCACAAGGACCGACTTGGTCTGGACAATGGGGGGGCGTGAGATTGCTACAAACTAATTGAGTGAGTTTAGGCTGAGTTCCTTTATAAATCGATTAGTAAGATCGATATTCTACCCAAAACCTCTATTTCAATTAAGAGTTTGCCCATAATTTGTTAACATAATCATTAATGTTCATGTAAGTATTGTACAAGCGAGGAAAGTAAAGAATGTAGGACATGGGAAGATCTATGGTGGTACCTTCTAGTTCTGTGGGCCATTTGAGTGAATCTGTCTTCTACCTCTTCCATGTTTTAAACATAGAGTCCCACACTTGATGATTTCCAGAAACAGAGCATTAGTTCCTCAAGCCTCGGGAGTGCTGCCTGTTGTGTTTGTTTCATTGTTGCCTGTATGGAGGGATCCTGAGACATGTAGTTCTTTCGTTAGTGAGTTTCTATCAACCCATTTTCTAATTACGACTTTTGATATTTTCAGCTGATTAAAATGAGTGTGGTGGACCTGACGTTGGATGATTCGGATGAAGCTACTGAAGATGAGATTGCTGTATTGAAGAGTGAAGGCGAAGGTCTCCCTCCATCTTCCAATGTTAGTACTGATTCTGAAATTCTTTTGAACAGTGAGTCTTTATTAGCCTCGAATAACGCCACCCTTTTCAGGTTGTAGAAAATCTCGGTACCAACCGATTATTCTTATACAAGTAAACTTAAAATAGTAATTTATTCATAGAATCAGCTTAGCTCTTGAGTTGAAGCCACAGTTGTATGTTACAGCTCTGGCATATCCATAGCTGGCAATGAGCTGAGGAAAATAATGTGTAATATCGGTCAAATATCCCCTTCTAACTTGGTTCCCTTGTGCAGGAGCAGGAGAAGATTCCCTTCTTCTTTTTATCTCAGTTTCTCTGGATATGGCCCCTCGAGTGGTGTGTCCAATGATGTATAATTGTAGATATTTCCTCGTTATAGATTGCATTAGCTCATCACCTCTCCTGCTTCGTTTGCCAATGAAACTGACAATTTCACCCACACGTCCTCCCTCATAGTACTCGTAAGTCTCGCCATTTCTCCGCCTCTCCTGCCAGGAGTTGGTTTCTATTACTCTTGCCTTCCCTCAAACACTTGTTTCACTGAGTGATATTTATATTCTCCACTACCTGTGGCAACTTCTAGAGAAGTGTGAGATCCCGAAGCCCCTAATGAATTGACTGCCAAAGAAATTCTTAGTTACTCCAAGTTCTTCTAATAATGATTACAATTTAATGTTAATTATTTTGTTATTTCCAGTGCCACTTCAACCAAATCAAAACTGCGCCCGCGAGCCCTGCCAATTCAGAAGATAGTAGGGATGAACTATACAGCTTGGCGGATAGTTGGGAGGATCCAAACATAGCAACCATAGAATTGGATGTAAATCACGAATCTGATTCAGCAGCTGAGTCTGATTCAGAAGTAATATTGATCAAACCAGAATTAGCACCAAAAGATTTTGTTGTAGATGAATCTCACTTGGCAGATGGGTCTCCGAAACCGATGGTGACAATTGAACCAGATAGTGATTTAGATCTAAAAAAAGTTGTAAATGTTGGAGAAGAACCAGTTTATACTATACCTGAGGAAGAGTCAGATGATGCGGATGATTTAGATCTAAAAAAAGTTGTAAATGTTGGAAAAGAACCAGTTTATACTATACCTGAGAAAGAGTCAGATGATGCGGATGATTTAGATCTAAAAAAAGTTGTAAATGTTGGAAAAGAACCAGTTTATACTATACCTGAGGAAGAGTCAGATGATGCGGATGAACCAGAATTCCTCACAGTTGAAGATAATATTATCATTGAATCCGATTCTGATGGTGTGGAGTCGGAGGCTTCTGATTACTCTGTTACTGATTTGCGTACTTACGATTGTACTTTTTGTGATTTCTCCACTGAGGTTGAAGAATGGTTTCATAAGCACATGGATAATCATGCCCCAGGAACTAAACCGTACGTAAGGGTTTATTGCCCTGATTGCATTTATTCAACAGGAAGTCTTAAGTTTCTCTTCTTCCATATGATGAATGTCCATCGCATCTTTGAACCAAAATTTTACAGGATAGGAGAAAAACGGTATCGTTGTCATCACTGCCACATTTCGAAAGAATTACGGATTGATATCGAACGACATGCCGCCAAACATGTTGTGGAGTTGAAGAGACCCCGCGAGCTGCGCCTGAAATATTTGTGTCCCCTCCAGATTTGTCACTTTTCATCTGATGATCTTGAAATTCTTCCTCGTCACATTAAAAAATCCCACAATATAGGCAATCCTACATGCTATAGGGAGCGCAACCAATACCGCTTGTTTTATCACTGTTTCAAGTGCTCCTTCACCAGCCCCTACAAGAAAAAAATTAATGAACATTCCCGGAAACACTACACAGACTACGAACTTATGCAACCCTATAGATTTTTGTGTCCATCAAAATCCTGTAAATTTTCCACCCGTAAGGACTACAGAATATCGAGACATTTAAGGTCGAAGCACTCAGCATCGCGTGCCTACTACAGAGTGGACTCCTCAAAGTTCAAATGTTTTACTTGTGGTGTTATAAAAAACTCATCGAAATCTATGGTCTTCCATTGTCGAAAGCATCTTAAGAAAAAGCGTTAAAACTGCTAAGACATTACTTTTTGGAGCTAATTTAATGTCGGACTGTGAACGTTCTCTATTATTACCTAGTGTATAAGTTTCCTTCCTCTGTTATTTTCGACTGAGTCGTTTAAGGACAATTTGTGTATGTTCAAATTAAAGGTCAGATTGTAAGCTTTAAAATTTGATGCTATATGAGGGGGGTTCCGATAACCAGATGGTGCTTTAGGGATGAGAAAGGGAAACTATAGTGGGTTATTTGTGCAGAACCTGCGTGAGCCTCATCAAAAGGGATTGAACGTGTTCATGCTTGTTCAAGTAAATTTCCTTACCAAAAATGAGACAATCGAACAATTAGGTGAAAGAGAGTAGGTAGTTGCCGAGTTGGTAGTACTCTCCCAAGTGAGAGTTGCACATAGCTTCCTCATCATCCATAACACGGTCGGGTTGGCGATCTTATTTTAAGATGTCAGAACTGTCAAGTTCCCTACCAAATATGAGGAAAATCTAACAGGTGGTGATGAGAAAATAGAATGTCAAGTGAGAAGCACATAGCTTCCTCGTCAATCACATCGCGATTGGGTAGGAGATCTCATATTAGGACGTCAGAACTACCAAATATAAGAAAAATCAAATAGTTGATGAAAAATTAGACTACCAAGTGCGGCTCTCAACTTCCTCGTCAATCATATGGTTGGGCAGGCGATCCTACACTAGGATCAAGGTTTAACCTTATAGGTAGGTATTAAGTTTACCGTATGCGTGAATGTATAATTTGGATACTCAAAGTATTGGTACTCAACATTGAATGTAAAATTGAACATTAGCTCAACTAGGTTGTTTCCTGTATTATATTATTCCTGTGCCTGAAAACACGAATACCTTATTCTCCTATTCAACGTTGATATTATGTTGTATTAGTACATAAGTACTGTGAGCCGCCGCTCACAGAGAACCTTTTCCCAATTTCAAACACCAAATAAGCCAAATGAAGAAGTTGAAGGATCGGTAATCTTGCTTACTACATTCAAGAATCATGCACATCACAGCGAGGAGCGCCGGGCGGGGGCCTCCCACCAGTGGACACCCAACGGACCACCAAGCAGGGAGGGGGGCATATATAAGGTCGAGCTCAGCCGCCCCTCTTCACTTCCTGACTGCTCTCTGCTACTACCCCCAAAGTTTGCCAATCGTAAGACTCCCATAGACATCGATATTGCAACTTTTCCCCTTAAATTCACGTTGCGCAATAGTTGCGGTACAATTCAACACTTCGAAAATAAGTTGATGATTAGAAGTGTCCTAAAGCCCCGCGATCAACCGACCCTTGCTTACCCCTTGACTACCACTGGAACGACGGAACAACGCGACCACAACGAGGAGGACCACGCCCGAACTAGTGAACTGTGAGTGCTAACATTTGTATTATTGGCCAATAATCATTGCTAGGTTTGGGATAGAGACAAATCGTTGTTACCTATTTTATACCATTGCTCAATTTGCCGTTAAGCAACTTGATTTTCGTCTCGTAAAGATAACCCTATTCATTTCTAGTAGTACCATTGTTCCTACAATTTATATGCTATTCATACTTACCATAACGTTGCACAGGGTTATATTGAAAAGTACTCAATCGTTGTCGTTTAACCATTTTATTATTTCTCAAACTTTTACATTTGTACATTTTCGTTGCATTGCTTAAAGCTAACATTACACACACTGAATTGCAATTTTCGTGAGTTTTCATTACAGCAACACCTGAAAATTCCTCAAAGTGGTCAAGTAAATTCAGAGTAAAACAATACATACAAGTAACTTCACCATTAGGAACGTTGTAGGATAATTTTAGTTAAATTGCGCAACGACGCATTGCACTTCTTTTCTCTTCCTTTTGCCGAGCATTGCGGTGAAGCCCCTTCAGGGAATTGCTCATTTTCAGGTTGAACATCGCAGATTGCCTACCTCGACCGCCGCAACTGTTGCACTTCCAGTTAAGTATATTTTCCTACCTAACTTTAAGTTGCACAACTATTGCTCTTTCTTGTCCCTTTTCACATTATTCCAGCACAACGTTATTTCCTAACCCCTTCAGGGCTAGGGGCAGCTTACAGTACAAACCTATTCAAACTGATCACTCGTACATGGAGGTTCTATAAGACTGTTTTGATTAATTATTATGTTTATTAAGTACCTATGTTCCTGTCTAAATTTTGTACGTTTGAACTTTTTTCGAACATTTTATGAAAGTATCTAATGTTGCGTTCAAGGTATAAATATTGTTTTCAAAAATATTGAAGGCATCAAACTGAACAATAAGTTGGTATAATTTTCTAACGGAATACCGTCAATAAACTAATTGTTTAGAATTTACACTGATGATTTTTTTTTTTTTTTTCTCAAAACTTGCCTACGCATTCATCTTGGAGATTCTATCCATCTATGAGTTCTACCCACGATAACGGTAATATTTCTGTTGTAGGTACATTATTCCATTTGATCATTTTCGTATCGTCTGATTCTACAAATTCCACAAAACTGCCGGGGAATGCAGAAAAATAGGTATCTGCTTGAGCCAAAATGCAATTAGTAGATAAAAGTCGCTGCAAGAAGGGCTTCCAAACAAATTTGATACGAGTAAAAACTACAACAAAATCATTGGATACACTTGAGATCCAGAGGAAGGGTGAAGTCACTCATTCTTATGTCCCCTATCTTTCGATTTTCAATTTTCATCGAAATAATTTTGTCTTTTTATAATAACTTCTATAGCCAATTATGGTTTGGATGGTTTTTATGGAGAATTATTTGATAGCACCCATCAATGAAATATTACAAAAATTACATTAAATTTTAAGTGAATCAAAAAAACTGCAATAACAGTCGTGTTTATTCATTAGGTAATTCTGAGCACATTCGCGTTTTCAGATTGAAAAGAGTTTATTTCGGAGAAAATTCCAATAAAACGTTTGACTTCCACCGACGCCATCTACTTTTTGGGAATAACACTTCCACTGTAGCTTCCAACATTCGAATGGGACCTTCCGAGTTTTTTACGCAGCCACTCCCTCGAGCGACATAAGAAGCGGATCACTAAGTATCAAGTTTCAAATCATTTATCGGCTTTATGGTAAGAACATGATCGCGAATCGTATACCGTAAAACGGGGTGAGTTGAGGCCACTTTTGAGGTTTTTTCATCATAACTACCTCAAAACCAATCGCACAGGGCTAATTTTTTTTTAATCACATAGCTACACATCTCACCTTTCCATTTCCGTCGAAAAAAAATTTTCATTCACCCAAGGGGGGTGGGAGCAAAAATTTTTTTTGTGGTACCATCTCACACCGCCATCGTGGTGAGAAAGGGCCACCGACTTTTTTCGCCTATCTACGCGTTATAACAGCTTGTGGATCCTTCTAACACCATCTCCTATGAACTAGAGCACATTAGATTTGCAAAAAAAAATTTTTTTGTTTAGTTAATAGGTGTTAACAAATATAAAACATCAACTTTTCAATAACACTGTATTAAAATTATTATTTTCACTTTAAAATCATCATTTTGACAGAAACATCGACTTTACAATAAAACTTCATTAAACTTCGACTCTTCTCCAACAAAAAATTGAAAATATTGAAGAAAAAACTCATTTTTTCAAGGAGACGGCGAACTTGTTGTCTCCCACTTTGCGAGGCGGAGGAATGGGGGGTGCGCCTTGATTTTTTAAAGATTTTTAATCGAAAATAGACTACATCCTGAGAATTTTGGCACCAACCGCGACCTTCTAGCGTGAGTAGATCTGTTTCTATGATTTTTCAAAGTTTCGACCGTTTATGACGTCACGCGCCCCTCTCGCCTGGGCAGGACCCCCCAGCCCACTGTGACGTCATAAACGGTCGAAACTTTGAAAATTCATAGGAAAAGATTTACATACGCTAGAAGGTCGCGGTTGGTACCAAAATTCTCAGAATGAGGTCTACCTTAGATTAAAAATAACAATAAACAGTTATTCCTACCCAGGCGCATACCCTATTTTCCCCTTGATTTGCAATTGCCAACTTTTTGTTTTATTTCAATTACGTGGGAACGAGTCGTCCCACAAAGACGATCTTTCTCCTGCACTTACTCAGACGATATAAGAACACAAACATCAACTTCCCAAGCATACACGACAACTCGAAATTGGATTTCCTCCGAAGGTTTTGCCACTTTTCCGAGAGGTCAACAAAAGTATGAAAAACGGAAATCACCACAAAACGTAAACAAAACCGTTCAAGAAGGTTTCTTCGGCACCGCGCGCTACTGGCACAATCTTCCCATCTGGGAAAAATAGGCAGAATCCTCTAATTACTACATTGGCCGCTAGGTAGCGTTATGATGTGAAAAAGCTGAGTTGGACTCATCTCACCCCGGTGGCCGCATCTCACCTCATTTTACGGTAACATGTTTACTTTCATCGACGCACCTAAAGATGCAAAGGAACTTAGTTTTTTTGAATTGTTTAAAACACTACCTTAAAATGTGACATCTGACCTACTTTCTTCACGTTTCGGATAAATGTCTGTAGGTCCGTTCGTAAATAGCGTCAAATGCGGCACTTACAACCATTATGAGAAGAAAACGCTGTAAATTATTATACAAAGGTTTATTTTTTCAGTAGATCACTCACCTGCAAAGAATACAGATTTGCCATTGTTTTTTGCTTCACAATCAAGTATATTTTAAAAAATAAACGCTTCACACTCAATTCGAGAAAAAAAACTCAATGATCCATTCACAATCTCAACCATCCAAGGAAATCAGGAAAGGTAGTCCCTAGACAGCCCAATGAACTTGATGGATTGTAGATCAATGAGTTTCATGGGTTTCATAGAGCTACGATTTTTCAGATCCTATTACCTAGTCCGAGATCCGTCAAATTTTGATTTTTTTTGACATTTTTATGCCTTTGCCCTGGCACATAGCACAAAAGATCAAAACGCTTGCATACAAGTCTGCAACGCATTAGAACATTTCATGTCTTTCCCCTCCCTCCTTCTTCCCTTTCATCTTCTAGCAATCTTGTCTTCCTCTGTGAATTACATTTTTTTCAATATAAAGAAAACAAAAATTAAACTCATATTTTTATTTATTATTTACATCCATACATATATCGTCGTGGGTAGTAAAAGAACGGTATGTTATATGTTCTACATGACAGTACATTAACCCCACTAACCATTGATTGCGTAGACAACAATCAACTATTTTCATATTTTGATGCTTGGGTAGCATTGATTACCTAGGTAACACTCAACTGTTTTCAAATTTGGATGCATGAGTGAATACTTCCATATACTTCAAGATATTGTTCACGGTTTTTAGCACCAATTGGAGGCTACCAGCCAAATTTCAGCTTCCTAGGGTTGATAGGAAAGAAGTTAGCTTCAGGAGCCACTCAGCTGATCAAAACCCTGTGCACCTTATTGTTCACGTCCTAAGGAGTCTACCAGCCAAATCATAATAATCATATAGCCAAATTTCAGCTATAATCATATAGGTACCTACCTACCTCACTTCTACGAACCATAATAATCATTGAGCATATTTCGTCACGTAACGTAACGTGACATAACGAAAATTTGGTTGTGTGCCATAGCAAAGACATGAAATGTCAATTAGGGAATGTGCCTTCATTAGGAAATTTTATTACTGGTTGCTAGGGACGCAACCAGAGTACTGGAACTGAGTACAAGTCGAAAAAACGAACAGCGATCGCATTTTGGTCAGCTAAAATTTGAACGGAGATTTGGCCTCTATCTAACCTAGCGATTAACTCGTGTTTCTGATTTATATTAAGTCCAACCCTCAAGTGCCCATGGGGAGCGAACGGTTGGTCCTACAGAGCTCTGGGTGATCTCATTCGATTCTAAAAATTCTATACTATTTTAAATGGATGAAAAAACAATACCAATATATCGGGAGTTTTTGAGCTAGGGCGTTTTGAAAATTTGAGTCCTTATTTTTCAACTCTTAGAAGTGATTGACGTCAACCTAAAGCATCGGGGCACAACTAGACCCCAAATGAAGCCCATATACCAAATTTCATCAGAATCGGTGCATAGTAATTTTTGAATTCTGAGAACCTTGAAAAGTAAACCAACAAATTTTGAGGATGGGGGGTTTAACAATAAAATTTCTTGGTCGAAAATGAAAATACCAGAAGTTAAATAGCTTTGTTTTTTCAAAAAACCCCCTAAGAAAACCCATGAAATTCGCAGGAATATTTTTTCTTTATAACCCAAGAATACCCTATACACTATAACCTAACTGCCAAAGTTAGTATCAATCACTAGAATAATATTATTTTTATATTTTAAAGATGAGTAAAGTTTTCAAAAATCATTAAACTGCGTTTAATGAGTACGTGATGACACCACGTAGATATATTTTATTAATAAAGAGAGGTATTTTTTTCCTGAGAGGCGGGCAAGAAAATGCTTACTGGATCCGCCATTGAATATGATGGCGTAGAATAGGGTGTGCGCCTTGGTAGGAAAAACTGTTTATCGTTATTTTTAATCCAAACTAGACCTCATTCTGAGAATTTTGGTACCATCCGTGACCTTCTAGCGTTAGTAGATCTTTTCCTATGAATTTTTAAAGTTTCGGCCGTTTATGACGTCACAGTGGGCTGGGGGGTCCCGCCCAGGCGAGAGGGGCGCGTGACGTCATAATCGGTCGAAACTTTGAAAAATCATAGAAACAGATTTACTCACGCTAGAAGGTCGCGGTTGGTGCCAAAATTCTCAGGATGTAGTCTACTTTCGATTAAAAATCTAAAAAAAATCAAGGCGCACACCCCATTCCTATACATAGGTAGGTTGCTAGATACCAAACCATTATACATTTTCCGTCGAGCTCCAACTAGATTTATGAAGGTCTGAATTTTCTCCTAGCAAAGAGTTTCTGCAGTTGAAATCCAACTCCTGGAGATCACCGAAACCTTTCACTACGCCTTCCAGGTATAATGTGTTGTTATATAACCGGTTTAGGTCCCAACGAAGGCCTACTCGGTTAGACAGCCTTAGTTCTCGCCGGTACTTCAGCTGACAGTCCACGCGTGTCGTTTTTTGTCATGCTTCAAGCGGGTGTTCCTTTGAAATTATGATATTTAGACAGGAATATCTCGATACGGACACTATGATCGGTGACAGTGGGTTCCGGGACGATTCGGGGTCTTTCAATGGAATCGGCTTCTCTAATGTTTCCAAAGTTGATGATGAATTGAACTTCAGTGGAATGGTGAGCCTCTATAATGAAAGTAGTAGCTAATGTTTTTTCAGCTTGTTCACTAGATAAAACAACAAACAATTTGAAAAATTAGAAGTTGAAAAACAAGAGATTTTAACAACATTAAAAAAAGAAAACTGAGGAATTCTGAAAGCACTGAAATCTATAGTACACGGGTGCTTGATTTGAGTGAACTGTTGTGAATATTACATGTTCCTAATCGTACCTATGTTTTGAAAACGATGTCGCGACCATTTGCAAATCTGACATACTTATATAAGCAAACAGGTAATTTACTCTGCTTGATTGTAATTAGGGATCTTCACAAGTTATTAATAGGTCCTCCTAAACAAAAACTTAGTTTGGGCTTAAATTTCGAGTTTTCAGAGCAACATGCTCCAGTTAGTAATCATAGCAATTTGTTCCAACTACGCGTAAATTAAATATTATTTTTGTTACGTTTCAAGTGAAATACCTATAATACCCGACAGTTCATTTTTGCTTCCTCGCCAACGGTAGGGAAAATAAATAATTGTACTGCTTGTCAAAAAATTGGGAGCTCCAAAATCAAAAATGTAAAAAACAAAGGGCACCAAATTACAGTCGATTTTGATGAAATTTACCGGATGCCAACAGATGGCCCCTATAAATTTTATCGGAATTCGACCAATCGACGCGTCTTTTTGGTTTATTATTTTCAATAATGAACCTTTGGAATCGACCAAGAAAAAAAAATTTTTAACACCCCCTCAAAATTTGATGGTTTACGTTTCAAGGTACGTAGAATCCAAAAATCGAATAAAAATTTGGCCGTCCGTCCGCCGTACGCGGCACTTTTGCCACTTAGCATTGAGCGATTTTGATGAAATTTGGTATGTAGGCTCCATTTGGGTCTAGTTGTGCCCCGAAGATTTTGGTTGAGGTAGGTCACTTCTAAGGGTTCCAAAATGAATTTTGAAATTTTGAAAACGCCCTAACTCAAAAAATTTTGATATAAAGCTATTGTTTTTCCTTCAATTTAAGATTCTATAGAATTTTTAGAATTTTTTGAAACCACCCGGAGCTCTGTAGGACAAACCGTTCGCTCACTACGAGAATATAAAGTTTGAACGTACAATAAATCAGAAACACGAGTGTGAATCGCAAAAGAGGCCTAATCTCCGTTCAAATTAAAGCTGACCGAAATGCGATCGATGTTTTTCTTCATGTTGGATGGGTGGTGGCTTTGAAGACGAGTGATCTATATAAAAAAAATAAAAAATAATAAACCATCGTGTAATAATTTGCAGCGTTTTCCCTTGAATATCAATATATAATGATCTATTGACATAGGTCGGAAGTTACACCAAGATACCTATTGATTTGGGCTTTTGTGATCAATGATGAAAATTTCCAACATAATCAGGAACAATTTTTGATCGTATTAGTGGTTATAGTTCAGAAACATGATCGTGAGGTAGGTATTACCTACCAACCCAGTTTTGTTTCTCTATGTTAACTTGGTTCCCATTACTCAATTAACTCTTCAAATTTAAATTTTAGAAAATTATTATATAAAATAAAAATCAAATTATCAAACATGTAGTTAGAGGTTCGTTGAGTTGTTCCTTAGTCCAGCGCAAACACATTGTGTTTAAGTACAATGCTTTCCCCACAAGAAATTAAGTGCTCCAACCTAATTATTCATTCTTTATTGGTGTCTAAATTATATTAACTTACTCTTGCTCCACGACAAGAGCCTGAACAGTAGGGCTACATATTTTGTGGTGACCGGCATATTTATCGGCGGAAGTATAGGCTCCATGGGGGCTGCGGTTTTCAGCTTCGGTACACGAAACCCTAAACAGGTGAAATCGAGATAACAGGGAAGAAGGATAAAGAGAACTTACTTTTTCCTCATTTGGAAGGTCTGGGAAGCCATTATCTATCTACTACTCTTAACCTTATTTGGAAGGCGATGATTTTTCCATCATAATTATAAATGAATCTATAATGTATGTAATATAAAATTTGTATCCATTTTATCCGTACGATTATATCTATATTATGTACCATCATTAACATTGTATTTATTTATTCAAAACGTCTGACTAATTGTTTGTTTTCCCAAACATTCAAACGCATGCACCGATTCCCCTCGGAGTGAGCGAAAATCGACGAGCAACTTTTGGAAATTAACTTAAGCTGTAAAGGTCCAACAATCTCTTTCTTCACCTTGAACGAGGCTGTCGAAAACAACTTTGATTTACTGACGTTTGTAACTAGGTAGGTACCTACTGTAACTAGGGAGATACAATTCAAACGATGTATAACGGATTTCCGAGAGTCAATATTTAAAAGAAAGTGTTGATGATTTTAAAGTCACAAAACGTATTAAAATCGACAGAACCATTAATAAAAGCGTCTGTCGAGTGGGTGTGGCACATAGCTTCCGATTGTATTGATGATCCGATGCGTAGTAGTTGATCTCAAAACATCAATCTCTGAACACCTTGCACTACCCTCATACACATCAGCAGGAACAATCTCTGAATAGTGTTGGAAAATGTAAAAGTTATGGCTGGAACAAGGAAATATACGTTTGCACATGCGCAGTGGCTACTATCAGTCCGGGGGTGATGATTTTCATAGGGGACTATGACTAGGGGGAATCGGATGAGAATTGTTGAAGTTATGGCTGTGGCAAGTATTTCATGACAGACAGACAAGGAACCAAACTTGTTCAGGAAGGTCTAAAACGTAAAACGCGAGTGAAAATTTTGATTTTGGAGGACATTTTTTTCAACCTTGAAAAGTGAAAACAAAGCTTTCGCTACCTTGGTAGACTCGGAAGCAAAACTCAAAATTATAATGAGAACATTTCGCTAAGCCGCGTCATCAGTAGGTAATAGTCTATTTGAGAAAATATTTAGTTAAGTACATAAAAATTACTATGAAAATTCGTTTAAATCAACTCAAGCTGCATAACTCGAACTTTTTGTGTGAAGTAGACTGTAAATCTTTTGGTAAAGATTAATGTAGGCTCGCAATCTGATTCTCTGAACTCCTTCTTAAAATAAAATTTCTAAAGGTAATTAGGCCTAAGTAATTGTCCCCCATCTGGTTCTAACAAACCTGATGTTTGTAAAAAAAATCAGTAAAAAATTTCAGAGGTCACTTCAGAGGTGCGTGCAGATACCAAAAATGCGTAGGTAGACAGAACCTGTTTCTCTTGCCAATGACCTCACGCCTAAAAGCTTCAGAACTGCGTGAGGAGCCATTTCCATAAAACTCAGGGCAGATACCTACCTAGTTACCTACGTAATTTTCTTGCAGTTCTCATCTAGATATATTCAATCTGAGTTTGCATGATGAAATCAAGTCTACAAAAATTTATATACATGCACCGCATGGTTCTATTGATATTATACATGTTGATATTATACGTGTTGTTATTACACGTGTTTTACCAATTTCAACCTTTCCTCTACTGTTGACTATTTGCGTAAAACCGCGAATTTTGAAAAACTGACAAATGTTTGTTTAGGTTCGATTACATTTAAAATAACAGTATTCCGACCGTGGTTGTGTTTTTCATTATTAAATCAAATTTTCAAAAAAAAAAAAATGTCATTTCTTCAAGAATTTTTCTTTCTCTTTTTAATTTAAACTGTTTAAGTTCATTTACACTGTTTAATTTTTGTAAAATGTATACATTTTTTGTGTGAAAATACTCCTATAGTATAATCATATCCACATAATCTATATATAATAGCGTAGAATTATACAGTTATTGTTTTTTGCGGTCTATGAAGTTTGCTGTTTATCTGCACATTACGTAATTGTATCCATTCCTTACCTCCTCCGTTACTTCAAAATATTGATTTCCTCCTATCGGTAGTCACAGATATCAGATGCGCGTGAGACAACCGTCACGGATATATCATGTTACCACTTGTTCACCAAGATTCTCATGCTTTCGTACGTGAATAATTCGTAACGATTTTATTGTATTTGGACAAAACATTATAAATTTGAGTTTGTTTTCGATGGGGGCTATAAGGTGTTCAAAAAGTTATTTTTAAACATCACAGCAGTTGTAACGAAACAAAATCTTTATAGTCCTACAGCGTCATACAGATTGGGAATGGGGTCCACTGAATTATCAAATCCTTCTTTGCCGAGCTTTCGGTTAATCAGGGCCTACAACAACAAAAGCAACATTCATTCTTAATGGCCTCAAGTCTAATTGTCCTACGAGCTCAAAACAACAAAATTATTTGTAAAACAACAACAAAAACCTAATAATATTATAAAGATTTACTCACTCGAAGGATGGTTTACTCAGTTTAATCAGCAGTCGATTTAAAAGGTGTTGATGACACTACAAAAAAACAAGTAAATCGTTTAGATTTAAAATCGTTTTAGATGTAAATTAAGGTAGATTAATTATGAAATACGGCCTGTTAAAACACGTAATTTATTAATAAGTAAGTTTAGACTAGATTGCAGAATGAAAAAAAAAAAAAAAAATACATGAGTAGTTAGTTGTGTAGAAATAGCTTAACCATAAATTCAACCTCTAACCTGTTTTTTTTTTTTTTTTTTTTTTTTTTTTTTTTTTTTGGAACGAAAGCTCATCAAAGAAGGATTTGATAATTCAGTGGATACCACTCCCATTCAGTATGACGTTGTAATAAATTCACTGTAGTGTTTAAGGAGATTCAGTAGATAAAGAGTGATTATGGGTAAAGTCTGACCTACTATACGGTTACCTACTTGATTAGATCGTTTACCTGTACTGCTGTATGCAGACCAAGTAGGTATCTTTCAACCTGGTTAGTTGGTACCTATTTAAGATGGATTAGGGCGTACAAATTACTATTCGCGAAAAGAATAGACCTCTTTTCCAATAAAGTTACTTGGAATAATAACTTATTTCAAGTAGTATTCGTACTTGGAAGTCGGGCAGGACTATGAACACGGGAATGTTGTGAAATTATATAAAATATTGGTAATCAGTAACGATAATGAATTTGATGAAATTGATATTAGGACATTTCTCCAATTTTTCCAGGAAGGTGTGTCTCTTACTTTCGACCATCCGTCAAATGGGTTTGCGTTGACTTGGAGGGACTTATCCGTTTCGTACATGTGCCACAAAGACAAGTTCTTCGGATTCGTGAAAAGATCCTTCATAAAAAGAATAGTTGAAAATGGTAAATATTTAGAGAATTTATGTAGTATCTAAAGTATTTATGTCTAGACGAGCTGTTCGTAACTCTAACTGCTGTCCGTATATTTTACTCTACAAGAAGTATCAAGTTAAGAGACATTGTCATTGTAATTGTTAAATTAAAATTGTAATAATTTTCCTATTAAAAATTAAGTTCTAATTGAAGAGTACCTATAATGAATTATCCTGTTAAACTTGGGTGTGAAAAAGTTTCAGGAGCAGTCCCTCCAGGAAGTCTGGTTGCACTCATGGGACCCAGGTTCGTGTAATCACGTATTTATTTATTCGTATCAATAGTATTATCTGATAGCTTCCTTGCTTCCTAGCTGATCCGTATCATCAAAATCATTATTTTTTCCAGTGGTGCTGGAAAAAGTTCGATATTGAGTGCGCTTGCCCGGAGGTCCCCCGGTAAGTTTAGGTTTAGCCGTATATTGAAAAAAAATCAATTTTAAATTTCAATGGCTGACCATGACTTACTCGTACTTACACTTCATATAATCAATCCATGTCTTTTTTGATTTCTCTTTGTAGGCGGAGTAGTGGTCACAGGTGACGTAAGACTGAATGGGCGTGCCGTAGACGACTCTATAAGGAAAGTCACTGGGTACATGTACCAAGAAGACTATTTTATCGCCGTTTTGACGGTTAGAGAGCATTTGAAATACATGGTATGTACATTTGTTTTTGTTAAAGTAAAAAAAAGGTTATTAGTGCCTACATGTGATTAAATAACAAAATTGTTAAGTAATAACTACTGAGTATATTTATACTACAGACACCATCCGGCACTTAGTATCTAATTTGTATATATACAGTGGTGTTGATTATGAATGTTGATCAAAATTCCAGGCTAGACTGAAGATGGATCGAAGAACGTGTCAGTCAGAAAGAGAGCTCAGAATAAACACTCTTCTACAAGTATTGAGTTTAACGTCAGTTGCCGACAGCCGCATTGGTGGATTAGCGTCGGATGGTGAAAAGGTAAAACCAATAATTGTTATTGGCCCTTTTATTTATACCATAAATTCTTATTTAATTACTAATTCCGCCGGCAGGGTGATGTTGGTGTTGACATTTTCCAGTAATATCACTTAAATCATCTGAAATCCTTCTAATCACAAGGTCCCACAAAGAAATACAATGAAAACTCATTCCAACGAATGAAAATGTCTAATGCATCGAAAAATTCAATGGATCAAAATTTCCAATCCATCAAAAAGTCCAACGGATGGAACTATCCAATGTATCAAAGTTTCCAACACGTAGGTACAACAAAATGTCCAACTCATTGAACAATCAAACGAACTCTCATAATATTGATAATAAATCTGCAAAACCGTGTATATCCAAAATGACGAAATCTCTCTAAAATGTAGTTGAAGCCCCACTTTTTCGAAAATTAAATCAATGATGATCCCATCTAATACGCCGATTCCTCCCTTAACCCTAATAAATCCTAATAGAAATCCCAGGAAAATGGACATTAAAGATGTTAGGTAAATTTTTTGAATATGAAACACACGTGGTTTTGTAAATTTATTGTCGAATCTAACATTTCAAAATGTTTACCGTTTCCAAATTTCCAATGTATCGAATGTCTAACGCTTTAAACAATCCAATGTATCAAATTGCCCAACGTACCAAAATATCCGATGTGCCAAAATTAACAATGTATAAACAATGTCAAAGGTGTCAATATATCCTAAATAATATCCTCTGTAAAGTTTTCTTAGTACTCGGATCATCGGTGATCACTGGGTATGAGCAATATTTAAATCTCTCTCTTGCTGAAGTTACATGCCACCATCTAGTTGTTGTATGAGGTATTTCGCATTCACGTTTGAAAGTAAGGAGTGTGTGACAGAACACTAGGGGGCTGGTAGATTAAATCCCATAGTCATACCCATTTATCCATAACACTCATCGTGTTTTTCAGAAGAAAACAAGATTAAATGCCAACTTAATTATATTCGATATTCAACATCCACAGGGTATACTGTCTGGGGGCGAAAAGAAGAGACTGTCATTCGCGACCGCTTGCTTGACCCTTCCTCAGTTACTATTCGTCGATGAACCCACCACTGGTTTGGACTCGTTTACAGCTGCTAGACTCGTATCTGTTATGAAATCCATCGTCCTTTCCACCGGCGCTTCCATGATCGCAACCATACACCAGCCCAGCCCTGAGATACTGGCAATGTTTTCCAGCATAATATTGGTCGCTGAAGGACGGATGGTGTTTTCAGGCTCCACAGACGAGGCTTTGCATTTCTTTCAAGAGTACGTAGTTTTCGACAAGATAATGTGAAATGTACTGAATCCAGATCCCATGGAGCAATTTGGATGAAATGTATTACATCGGCTCCATTTGGGGTTTAGTTAAGCTCCGTAACTTTTCGATATTGTCAGTCAAGTCTAAGGGGTGAAAATTGGGGGAAAACATTTTCGAAATGCCCTAATTCGAAAACTTTCGATATAGGTACAGGTACAGTTTTTTCATTGATTTAAAATAGTCAAGTTTTTATAAAATTGTTTGAAACCCCCGGAGTTTATTGATACCAACCATTAGCTTGCTACGAGGTTAATTAATTATTTAATTAGTGAATAAATAATTACAGTCGTTTTTCATCAATATCGATTAGTGTTCAATTTTTAGAAACGAATGAGACCATCCAGAGCTCTAAACGAAGAAACATTTAACCAAGGTTAAATGAGAGTTGATCGTGAAATTAATCGGTAATACGCGTGACCTGCCTACACCCTCCCGAACAAGGGTCTCTAGCCCTCCAACCCTCCCCCAATCCAACCGTCCTTAGGTCCTACTTTGTTGCCGTGTTGCCTTGACTCGCCAGTGTCAGAGTACCTATATCTGAGCTGAAAATACCATCTTTTTCATGTCTTCAAAAAAAAAAAATTTAAAGCACTCAGTTGTGGTTCTTTAATAACTAAAAACCAAATTTTTTGATGAAGGCATCCACAACCTTGAAATGATTTGCTGGTAGGTAATTTCTGTCAAAATAAACTTGATTATTAGCCTTGCTCGATTACATGGTTGGTATGTAGGTACGTACTATTGATGGAAAAGCTGTGTTCTCTGCAAACGGGTGATCTTTATAGAAAAATAATAAACCGCTGTGTGATAATTTGTAGTATTCTACGAACGAGTTCAATCACCGGATCAACGTCTTTCAAGAACTCGGTTAAGTTTGCATCGCCTATAAATAGAGAAACATTGAATTTTATGAAATTAGAGCTACCACATAAGATTTTGATTCATGTATAAAGTGTATTGGTACTTATTTTTTTAATTTTTTTTTTTAAATTTCAATCGAGAGAACATACGTATGTATCTCTATCTTCTTTTGCACTGGTTTAAATATTTCACTTTTTTTTCAGCTGTGGATTCAAAATGAGTAAAATGATAACCGAGGGGGAGTTTCTGCTTGAATGTTTGGCTAACGAACGTTACACCAATGAAAAGCCCTCAACTTCAAAACCCAAGAGGACGGTCTCCGTCCGTAAACTTGCAGCAATGTTTGAAGCGTCGAAGTATTGTTCAGCGATCGAAGACACTATACAACTTTATGAAGAGGTATGTACTTATAGTATTCAGTTCAGAGTTAGAGAAAAGTTATTAGATGGCTCTACACGATTCCCTGTGAATTCCACCCTTATCAAATCATTAGTGTAGGATCACTCATACAAAAACGTGAAAAAGCCTAAACATAGTGAGGAGAGGAAACCTCGATCAAATTGATGATGACAATTTATAAAAACCGAAAGTTTGTGTTGAACTTTCTCTAAACTTTTGAGCCAATGGGGTCTACGCATGAAAAATTAAAATTCGGATTATATTTTTAAAATCTATTTAATATTATTCGTTAAGATGCTCTGACTTGTAAACACTACTTAAATCGAAAAAAAAACTCTCGTGGGTGTAATTAACGGATCCCGCTAGTATAGCATATTTTCAGAAAGCTCTCACTGTGATCTTTTAAAGTTAAAAAATTATGTAAAACAGCTAAAATTTCCCATTTCCAATAGTCGTCCATAAAAATCTCCTAAAGACTAAATCAGGAGATAAATTAACAAATTAATACAAAATTACCTTTTCTAGGGATTTCTGAGTGAGTTAATTAATGCTAGTGGCACTGCATTGTCGATAAGAACCATCGAACTAAAACACATTTTAGTTCGATGATAAGAACTCTCTCGGAAGGTGTGGGTAATACTTACACAGTCTTCCATTCTTTATAGTCCTGCTTTCAATGTGCTGCTTATCAAGAGCTTTTGTCTTCTATTTCAGGATCAAACACTTACTTCGTCACATATCAATTAGTGAGTGCCTCATTACAATTGTCCGAATCCACGCAAAATACACTAATTTTCTTCTAGTAAGATTGATGATTTTTTTACTAACTCCTTCGATCGAATAATGCTAATATAATTATTTATTTTCCGTTGCAGTAAAGAACCATTTTGGATCGTCAAACTTTTCTGGCTCACGGTTCGAGGGATTTTAGAATTAATTAGAAATCCAAATGTTCAATGGATTCGAATTGGGCAGAAACTGGTAATGAACTGCATACTCCTTGCTAGTAATTATTGCGTGTATGGGACTGAATTTATAAATAGATACTTGAGTAATTTATTTTCTATGGATTACAAAAAAAAACAATATTCATCTCTTCGACGAAGATTTTATTGTATTCATATTTTGATATTTTGCAGTTGATAGCATTGACAGCTGGTGTATGCTATTTTGGAACAATTGAAATGGACCAAAAAGGCGTGCAAGATGTACAAGGAGTACTATTCCTTCTTGTGACGGAAAATGTGTTCGCACCCATGTACGCTGTGATGGCTGTATTCCCAAAAGAATACCCGCAATTTGTTAGAGAATATCGGAATGGAGCGTACAGTCCTTCAGCCTATTTCTTATCGAAATTATTTGTTATAGTGAGTACCAACCAATCTACAATATACTTGGAAATGTACCGGTAGAACCTATCAACCTACTATTTGGCTCTTATATGTAGGGTGTCAGAGTACCCACTGATTTGAGCAGTAAGGGTAAGTAGTATTCACTACTCTTTAAGGGAACCCAAAACGGTAGCTACGGCTTTTGAATTATGGATCCTATCATACTCCTGCTTCATTGCCAGTATTTATGTTCATTCCTTCTCCCAGACATAACTACGCGAAATCATCATCCGATTTTGATGAAATTTTCAGGATTGATGCGAGTTTGGCTCCAAACGATCCCCTAGTATTTTGGTGAACATCGTCTTAAAAGCAGAGTACGAGCACGCACAAAAGTGATTTTACTTTAACATAAATGCTCAATTTCGGGCTCCATTTGGGGTCTAGTTGTGACCCGAAGGTTTTGGTTATTTTCAGTCATTTCTAAGGTGTAAAAAGTTGGGAAAAACGTTTTCAAAGCGCCATAGCTCGAAAACTGTCGATACACAGGTACTGTTGTTTCATTAATTTAAAATATGAACGATTTTAAAGAATTTGTGACACCTCCCAGAGCTCTATGGGACCAAACATTCGCCTAATGAGGATAATTAATTATCTAATTTATTACTGAATGTTCATGATGTTTTTTCATCAATTTGAGATGTGTTTATTTTCAAGAAACGAATTAAACCACCCAGACGATCATCTATCTTTAATTGAGCAATTTCATGAAATTCATCAGAGTAGGTATTATCATCCACGTGTTGACCCTGTGAGCCAGACCTAGAGGAGCCACAGACCCCTCTCACTCCACAAATAGCAGACAAATAGCAGAAAAATAGTAAACCATTGTGTAATAATTATTCCAATACTTAACTCAATTTTAACAGGGGCCCGGAGCAATTCTTGAAGCGTTCATCTTCACGACGGTGCTTTACGTCCTAGCAGGCCTGCGTTACGAGCTGTTACCTTACCTGATCACTACATCGTTTACTTTGCTGTGCATCACCGTTGCTACATCGTGCGGTAAGAATAGAACTCCGATAATATAGTTTCTCTTTCGTTTCTCATCTTGTATAGGAATGTTTCCGTTTCTTCCACCTTGTTTTTGATATCACTCATAATCTTATACACACCGACTGTTATCAAGAGAAAACCAATTTCATTGAATATTCCAGTTGGTCATCTATTGTCATCTTACAATTAAACTATTTGTAAAAAGTTGATCCTTGCCCCTTAAATTCCAATTAGGAACAGTGTTTTTTGAGCGAGTAGAAATCCAAAATTTGGGGCTTGATTGTGTCTTGAATCCTATTGATTTTGCATACCATTTTTATGCTACTAAACCTATCCTACCCTCTCACCATTATAGAATTCACGTTGACGAGTTAATCGTTGTATTGTTTAATTTACATTAATTATTGCATGCAGGTCAATCGGTACAATTGACTTGAATGTAGGCAACGAAAGTACAGATATTTGCATACATTAATAATAAATTAATATGCAAACCATAAATGTACCTCTAGTTCAATGGTCTTACGAGATACCATTTTAATTACGTTAATTCTGAGAATACTGTACATAAGTACTAAAGTATAATTTCTGAAAAGATGGCTAATTTTTAAAACCCAACAAAATGTGAATGGAGTCCTCAATTGTAATGTTTTTTAAATGTAGGAAACTACCAACATGATTGTGAAGTTCATGGCTCAAATCGAAGAATTCAGTTATCAACTCAATAATTTTCAAGCCAAAAAGTTCTATAACGTTTTTGCTATCCAAATTGACAGACGCGTTTTCGTATGTTTTACAGGTGCCTTATTTTCGAACGCTTTCAGTTCGATACCTGTCGCTATGATGTATCTCCTCCCGGTGGAGTACGTATCAATGGTGACATCGGGCATTTTCATGAAACTCAGGTAAATTTCTCATTAGAAATCTCAGATATTTATTATTTAATAGGCAAATATAACAGGTAGAGACTCCTTATGTTTGTCTGTTCGTACACCGTGAACTCGATATTGTGGATTCCTTCCTAATCTAGGAGTTATATTTTTGCAGTTCTCTTCCATGGGTGACTTCGTGGTTGCAGTACGTTTCTTGGTTCATGTACACGTACGAGTCAATGTCTATAGTGCAATGGAGTGGCGTAGAAAACATCAGTAAGTGATTAATTACCAATGAATTCGCGTTATTTTCTCTTCGAAAATTAGCATCGCTAGACTTCGCGTTTTCTAATCGTTTCAAATAATTTTTTCCAAGAAATTTCAAGGGCAAAACTACTCTGACATTCGATTTTGAGGGAATTTTCGTGAATCGTATCAATTATCTCAAGATGGTCTATTGTGAATTTAATTATTTCTTGTCAATGATCGTCTTTTTTTAATGTTGGGTTGTATTTCGTACCGGTTTATTATTTTCAATAATGAGCAAAAAAAATCGATTTATTTTGCTTCCTCACTACCGAAGGTAGGGAAGCTTTGTATTCGTAAAAGAAGTGAAAAAAAATGTCCTCCAAAATCAAAATTTCCACTTGCTTTTTGCGTTTTAGAGCTTCCCGAACAATTTTGGTTCCGTGTCTGTCTGTCTGTGGTCAATCCTTGTCCCGGGCAAAACTATACTAACCTGTAGTCCGATTTTGATGAAATTTTCAGGGATTGTGCGGGTTAGGTCCTAGACGGTCCCCTATCAATTTCAGCACCTTCAGACCAATAGGAGCGAGTGCGCATGCGCAAACGTGAATTTCCTGGAACCTCGGTTTCTCGGTTTCTAATGAACCGATTTTGCTCAAATTTGGAGGTTAGTTAGGGACTAACTTCTAAGAGACACCCTATAAGTTTCAATCAAATTGGTCAAGCAATAGCCGCTGCGCATGCGCGAACTTTAAATTTATTGTTACAACCAAAACTCCGCAACTATTCAACCGATTTCGATGAAATTTTCAGGGATTGTGTGGGTTAGGTCCTAGACGGTGGACCGCTAATATTTTGGTATTCAATAACTCTTTGAATCATAATTTTTTCGCCAACTGATTCTATACGTCCGTGTTACAATGAGTGAGGAAGCTATACTGCCCACCCAACTTGGCAGACGTTTTTTTTTTTATGTGCCAAATGAAAGACATGAAAATGTCAAAAAATAAGTACCAATACACTTCATACATGAATAAATATCTTATGTGGTAGCTCTAATTTCATAAAATTCAATGTTTCTCTATTTATAGGCGATGCAAACTTAACCGAGTTCTTGAAAGACGTTGATCCGGTGATCGAACTCGTTCGTAGAATACTACAAATTATCACACAGCGGTTTATTATTTTTCTATAAAGATCACCCGTTTGCAGAGAACACAGCTTTTCCATCAATAGTACGTACCTACATACCGTAGGTACGTGACGATTTTGCTTCCTCACTACCGAAGGTAGGGAAGCTTTGTATTCGTGAAAGAAGTGAAAAAAAAAAAAAATGTCCTCCAAAATCAAAATTTCCACTTGCTTTTTGCGTTTTAGAGCTTCCCGAACAATTTTGGTTCCGTGTCTGTCTGTCTGTCTGTCTGTCGGTCTGTCGGTCTGTCTGTGGTCAATCCTTGTCCCGGGCAAAACTATACTAACCTGTGGTCCGATTTTGATGAAATTTTCAGGGATTGTGCGGGTTAGGTCCTAGACGGTCCCCTATAAATTTCAGCACCTTCGGACCAATAGGAGCGAGTGCGCATGCGCAAACGTGAATTTCCTGGGACCTCGGTTTCTCGGTTTCTAATGAACCGATTTTGCTCAAATTTGGAGGTTAGTTAGGGACTAACTTCTAAGAGACACCCTATAAGTTTCAATCAAATTGGTAAAGCAATAGCCGCTGCGCATGCGCGAACTTTAAATTTATTGTTACAACCAAAACTCCGCAACTATTCAACCAATTTCGATGAAATTTTCAGGGATTGTGTGGGTTAGGTCCTAGACGGTCCTAGACACTCTTTCGTTCTTTTATTTCAGTGGTTTATATACCACAACTATTTACAACACTATTATAAACATTAATACCTGCAACCCTATCCCGCATGTTATAGCCAATATTTTGGTATTCAATAACTCTTTGAATCATAATTTTTTCGCCAACTGATTCTATACGTCCATGTTACAATGAGTGAGGAAGCTATACTGCCCACCCAACTTGGCAGACGTTTTTTTTTTTCTAGAATGAATCACTGTCCTTCAAAGAACACGGCTTTTCCATTATCAATACCCACCAACCAAATTTGCGCTCAAGGTTCACTATCACGTTTATTTTGAAACAAAGTACCTAGGTACCAGGAAAACATCGTTATCTGGGAGTTGGAATGCCCTCATATTCACCCTGTGTAGTACGTTCCCTGCTCCCAAAATCACATTTTTCGCTTCCAGCGTATTCTATCGGCCAAATTCACTTTTGGTTTATTATTTTCAATAATGAACCTTTGGAATCGACCAAGGAAAACAAATTTTCAACTCCCCTCAAAATTTGTTGGTTTACGTTTCAAAGAACGTTGAAACCAAAAATCGAATAAAAATTTGCCCATCCGTACGCGGCACTTTCTTTAGTTACCATGGACCGATTTTGATGAAATGTGGTATGTAGGCTCCGTTTGGGGTCTAGTTGTGCCCTGAAGCTTTTGGTTGATGTAGGCCTCTTCTAAGAGTTGTAAAATAAGGACTGAAATTTTCAAAACGTCCTAGCTCAAAAAATGTGCTGTTGTCAGTTTCTTACTCAGTTGTTTTGAGTCCTTAACAACCAGTAATCAAATTTCCTAATGAAGGCATCCACTAGTATTTATTTCTTCGAATTGAGTGTGAAGCGATCATTTCTTCAAATTAAACTTGATTGTGAACCGAGAATATGGTTGGTAGGTAGTGTCAATGGCAAAGCTGTGTTCTTTGGAGGCGAGGGATCTACACAGAAAAATAATAAACCTTTGTGTAATAATTTGTAGCGTTTTTTAACAGGATAGAGTGCTTGGAGGCTTACCACACATCATTATCATTGGTGTGTTATTATAACATAATGATATTATAATATTATTTCCCTTATTTTATAATATAATTTAATCCATACTATCACGAATTTGGTCGCATTTGCGATGGGATCGATGCTAAAAAAAATATGTTTCTATTGTCTCTTTAGCATGTCCAGTTGAAGAGCTTCGTGCGACGTGTCTTTCAAATGGTGATCAAGTTTTGGAGCACTACGATTTTTCGGCAAACCATCTCCTTCGCAACGCAGTGGCTCTAGTGATGTTTTGTGGCGTCTTCCAAATTGCTGGATTTTACTGTTTTGTCAGGAAAGTAAAGAGAGAATTATAAACCGATTCGCAGATTTCATACCCCGTCAAGGTCAATTACATAACACGCAAAAACATAAATGAGCGTACTCGTATGAACGTTTTGGAAGCCCTTTAAAATCAAACATCACCTCATTTAGCGAACCGTTTGGCGTGTCGGCAACGCTCTTGCCTTTGTATTTTCAATCTCTTTCATTCATATATCGGAAAAGTTATATAAGCTAAACAGAGTTGCTCGCTACCGATAATAGCAGTTAACGTGCAATCATCTCAAGCGAAGAACCATCAACATTACACAAATGTTGTTGTGTAGGTATCTACAGCTCCCGCATAAATTTATTCAAGGTTGTTAGACCGTACCCTCGATTCAAAATACACCTGATTGAAAACCTCGCGATTCAACATCACTTTGGATATCGAAGACTAGAACGAGTAAATAGGAAAATACTTGTGTTATAACGATAGTACCTATTGAACAATCGAAAAACATGAATATTTCCAGACGGGTAAATATGTTTGTATTATAAAAAATAATTATAAACCGTTGATAACCGTTCGATAAATTTTTATTTTTAGTGGTTCAATTAGAATAGGTAATTTTTGGTTTATTATTTTCAATAATAAGCCTTTGGAATCGAGCAAGAAAAAAATCATTTTTAACCCCCCTCAAAATTTGATGTTTTACGTTTCAAGGTACGTAGAATACGAAAATCGAATAAAAAAAATTCCGTCCGTCCGCCGTCCGCGGCACTTTTCTTAGCAACACTGGACCGATTTGGTTCAAATTTGGTATATGGGCTCCATTTGGGGTCTAGTTGTGCCGCGAAGCTTTTGGTTGATGTAGGTCACTTCTAAGGGGTGAAAATTAAGGGATGAAATTTTCAAGAGTGCCCTAGCTCGAAAACTCTCGAAATAAAGGTATCGTTTTTTCACCAATTTTAAGTAGTATTGAATTTTTAAAAATTTTTGAGACCACCCGGAGCTCTGTAGGACAAACCGTTCGGCCCCTACGAGTACTTGAAGGTTTTCCGCATTCGAGGAGATCTTCTTCACTCCTCAGATCACTGATCAGCTGAGTGAGCTCCAAAGCCATTTTCAATCCTATTGAATGGAAGTGCTCTTCCAGGCGTCTTCAGCATTCGAGGAGATCTTCTTCACTCTTCAGATCACTGATCAGCTGAGTGAGCTCCGAAGTCATTTTCAATCCTATTGAACGCAGGAAGCTGAAATTTGAGAGGGAAGGTCAAGGGAGAATACAGATGGTGGTAGGTGCTATTGATGGAGAACCAGTGATCTATACAGAAGGGTGATCTATACAGAAAATAATAAACCTAATATATAAACCTGATTTGCAGCGTTTTTAAATATTGTTTCAGATTATCTATGCTCGTACTATGAATATGCTGAGTCATGTTCCCACAAGCCTGCTTTAAATTAGTCGGTAATACGAACTAAGAATTTCAAATATTGCTTGGTACTCATGGAACATTCTTTCTGAAATTCTTGTAGTTGAACACCTTCTCGTTTGAATTTGTTTCACATAAATTAAACATGAGAATTCTATCATATTTTAGGTCTAACGAATAATTTTCCAAATCCTATACAACTTGATAAATCGGTTAGAATTGGAAGATGATAGAAAGGGAAAAAGGAAAAGAGTGTGATGTTATTTGTTATTACTATTTCCCAATACTTCTCGCAATTTGGTGATGGGCGAATCTTGACGAATTGTTCCTGAGCATTGGGGACCCAGAATTCCTTGGAGCTCCATCCAGCCCTGAGGACTTCATATTCCAACAGATCTAAGAGCTCGATGGGAGCACCCCAGAGCTGTTCTGGGATTGAGTTTTTAGAAGACATTGATTAATTATCTTGAATACGTAGTACAAAAATAGTCTCTATACTCCACCTACCTCTCTTAAATCTGGCACTGAATGCATAGATAAAGAGACAGCGCTCATAGAAATTTATGACGACTGCGTGAAAAGGCTTCCCTTGTAAGGTCATGAGGGCTTGACGTGAATTGCTATTTCCCAACATGAGATGTTTGTTATCGTGAATCAACACCGAGCGCTGTCGACCCTCTCATTTTCATATCGGTGGTATTGTTGTTTATTTTGTCGAGGTAGAGTGAAAATAGTAGGTAGCTTACTCGATGGAAAGATGCCCTACCCACTTTGCCGCCCTACGTTTAGTGATGCTCATATCGCTCGTCCATTACAGGGTAAAATACTGATTCCAGTCAGACTTTTGATTAGGCTTGACTCAGTGTTAAAATATTTTAAAATAATTTGAAATAATGTTTCATCGAAACAAATTGAAACAAAGTCAGCCAAGTGGGTGTCGCACACACTTTGCCTGTATCCATAACACGATTGTAGAGATGATTCGATGCATAGGGATCACAAAAACGTCAATCCCCAACTACCCTCCAAATCGAAGTTATGTTTTTACAGAGATTTCACCAATAATCGAATTAGGACATATCCATAGCCCCAACCGCAAAATCCCTGAAACACTTTCTTTCGAAATTAGTCATTTTCAGTCATTCTATCAATCATAAGTTCCTTAATTGTGGATTTTGAGAGCTTTGTTTGGTTATATTCGACCTAGAAAAGCCTTCACGTTACGTTCAAGAGACTTCTCAAAGAATCCTAGGATCCTACATAATTTTGAAATGAAAAACAAATTTGGTGCAGAATACAAAAGTTATATTATCCCTAGCCACATATCTAAAATGCATTAAAAAAATACTTCGCTACCTACCAATAATAATTTATGTTTTCTCAATAATTTATTGTTGGTTGACGTGTAATAAAGCGCATTATCCAGCCGTTATTAATAGGGTAACAGGCGAAAAATTGGCAACGTGAGTTAGAATGAAATTTTGGATAAATAAATAGCTTTTCAATGAGTGGTAAACCATTTCAGTGGGTTGGATAATACAAAATATTATCCCTAGCAACACATCCAAAATGCATTGAAAATGGGGGGGTCGCTATTTTCGTAACACAATTTCATGACCCTTTTGGCCAGTTAGCTATCGGCTAAAACAGGTTCCATGTTAAAATTGCGTTAATTAGTGTTTTGGGTTTGAGGACAGAAGGTCTTAATGGTACAAAATGAAGAGAGATCACGTTAATTTTTTTTTCCAGGTAGCATTATAACCAACAAATTGTGGCAAAAAAAATAACGAAAATTTATTGGTGAACAATGGTGGTTTGTTTGACACACTAGAAAAAATGCATTTCGGATGAAATTTCCGAAGTGCCAAACCAGTTAACTGTTTAGAACGATCGCAGCATTAGTTTATACTTCTGCAAACTGGCTAGCTATCTGGATAAATTTTGCATTCCTGAAAACCCTTTTGAGGCCCCCTTTTCAAATAACTACTTTTCGATAAAACGAAACGACGAATCATGAAGCGTTTCAACGACAAGTTTTTCCGGGTACTTATAAATCTCCCTACTTAAACGGTAAACGATGTTCAATCAAGTTTGGGAAAAGGTAAAATTCAGTCGATCCGTTACGACGCGAGAGGATATACCACCTGCAGAGGCACATCAATCAATTCACACCTGGGCCTCCATTTCTACCCCGTTGAAAGGACTATCATGCATTGCCACAGAAAACCAAGAAAACATTCACGATATTACCAAGGAAGCATTTATTCGATTCGAATATAATTTGAACTTCCGACATTTACAAATATTTATATTTTCTATATTAGTATAAAGGTAGGTACATTTATATTTTCCATTATTAAACAAGAATAATTTGATATATATTTGATTTTGGTTTATTATTATTATCATTTTTTTAAATTGTTTAACACCCCCTCAAAATTTATTGTTTACGTTTCAAGGTACGTAGAATCCAAAAATCGAATAAAAATTTGGGCGTCTGTCCGCCGTACGCGGCACTTTCCCCACTAAGCATTGACAGATTTTCTTGAAATTTGGTATGTAGGCTCCATTTGGGGTCTAGTTTAGCCCCGAAGATTTTGGTTGATGTAAGTCACTTCTAAGGGTTGAAAAATAAGGTTTGAAATTTTGAAAACGCCCTAACTGAAAAACTTTTGATATAAAGGTATCGTTTTTCCATCAGTTTAAGATAGTATAGAATTTATAGAATTTTTTGAGACCACGCGGAGCCCTGTAGGACAAACCGTTCGCTCCCTACGAGAACTTAATGGTTGGACTTACGATAAATCAGAAACACGAGTGTGAATCACAAAAGAGGCCTAATCCCCGTTCAAATATTAGCTGACCGAAATACGATCGATGTTTTTCTCCAAGTTGGCTAGTGGTAACAATGCCAAAGCCGTGTTCTTTGCAGATGAGTGATCTATATAGAAAAATAATAAACCTTTGTGTAATAATTTGTAGCGTTTTGTGTTTTTAAGCTCTCTGAATCACGTTGGTTCGGTCATTCAGAGCCTATCAATTTTGTGCACAGTCTCGACCAATTCTCTGTTCTGAGCAGAATTACAATGATATTTTATTTGGTAATGGTAGGTATTTACCCCTAAGACCTGATGGCAGTCGGACCAATCCCAGGATCATGAAAACATTAACAAAGACTCATCGTGCTAACTTCTGTCTATATAGAAAATATTTGTATTCGTAATATAAACTATTTGTATTCGTGAAGAATGTTTTGTAGATCAATGTATCAATTTTGCTCAATTAATGAGAAGGGATTCAAATTCCAATTTCATATTCATATTTAAAAACCTGGGAACACAAATACATTTACAATTTCTCCATATTTGTTATTCAAATACATATTTGACAAATTTTGGGTTTCGAACATTCAACATTTAAAAAAAAATATTTGCTACTTATGCACTTATTTGCTACTACTACTTACTTGGTTTACCTCATGAGCAACCGACGTCTATGATTACATCAATTTTTTAGATCCCAAAAGGGATCCAATGGGTTATAACTATTTTCTTGTAATTTTTAGGACGTTCAACTTGACTCCGTTTTTATTGGAACCCGAGAATTGAAATGCAGGGAGCATAATCAAAATACCTCCGGGTTTCCATGATGATAGTGGTGCCATCATGGTCCCAGGACTCCAGAAATCGAGTATTTCAAGAGTTTTTGGGTGTTTCACCTTGAATACGGGTGTGAAACGCGGACTACCTACCGAAACTAACGGATAAAAATCCAACGCTACGAAGTAACACCTTTGTGGTGCCAGTCTGGCACCGTTGCTGAGTTGGTGGGGGAGGATTAGAATCCGAATGTTGGGTATAGTAGATCATAGATCTTGCTAGTTAGAATTGACTGAGTGCGTGATAAGTTGTTAGGTATTCATCACTATAAACTAAAATATAACTGCGACTACTGGAAAAAAGTTCTTTTTACATTTTGTTTTTGTTATCGCATTGGTCAGAGGATCGTGAGTCTTATTTACTAGAGAGGATGTCCAAACTTGATCAAGCAATTCAGCAAAGAGCTTCGAGGGCGGTAGGAAAATGAAAAAAATCATGAGTCTTACCAGTTATTACTTTCCATAATCTCCGAGCGGAATTCGTGCAAGGACAATCCAATTTTAGAAACAGGAAATTCTTCCATTTCGACCGTGAGCGTTAAGCTAGGTTAAGCTACATTGAATTAGCTGCTGCTCTCCTAGTTCCTGAGATTTTTACACGAACCGATCTTACTCCGGATTGATTGAATTAAAATGTAAACAGGTGATTTAAAAATATCCGCCAAGTAACAATACAGCTTCCTCAAAATAAATAATGTAGATACATATAATTTGTTAGTGTAATAAAGTTTGTATATAATATTGTCCATTGATAAGTTTTCCAGTATGAAGCTTGAGTTGAGATATCGTTGGCGATTATGTTGATGATGTACCGTGGCACCACCAATACAATGCAACCCCATCTTCGGTAGTGAGAAAGCAAAATATTTCTACATTGTACCTACTTCTTTGAGTGAATACAGTTTGTCTGGAACGTTTTATGAATTGAGAAAAAGATTCGGATTCCGATGACAGTTCAAGGGATAGTGCGTATTAGGCTCGGGATGATCTCTTGTGAGTTTCATCACTCCAGGACTGATTATACAGCCTCTGCACAAACATCGAGCGTACCAAGCTTTATTTTCTTACTATTTACTCGTGATACCAGGTTCGATTTCGCTCGAACTTGCAGACTTGTTGGAAACTGACGTTTTGATAATTTCCTGCGAGTGTACGAGGATTATACCAAAGCGGTGTCGGAGCTAAAAGGAGTGGCACCCAACAACATCAGGGTGATGGCTGCAACCTTGTCATGGCGCGGGGTGTGGTACAGGAAAAGTGTCACGGAGTTGGTTATTCCATCAAAATATTCCCAACTTTATTTCACCTGCCATTTTTAAAGAAAATTAAGTAAGTATAATTTGCATCAATGAAACCAATTTTTTCACAGATTGATTCATCCCCCAGAGTTTGTGTTACAGGGTAAAACCAACAACGTCAAGCTACACTTGAAAAGATCAATATGACATAATGCTTCCCAGAACTTCCCATCTTTGCCGTTCGGCTGGGAAGTTCAGCCTGTTTGGTTCTTTTTACCTTACGAATTTAAATTCGAACCTGAATCTTTCCTCATAATCAGATGGAGATTTTGACGCCTAAAGTTGATCATTTGTTTGTCATTGTCATTAATTACATATTTCATGTGGTTTAAAAATTAAATTTATTTCTCAGACTGATTTTTTATAATAAATTGCACTTGTGGGTTTCTTCCCTGTACTCCTCAACTATAGTTACTCACCTGTACTGTGAATTTCATGTCGGTTCAACCTGTTTTACTTTATTGGGTCCGAGACGTGGGTCTGCTTGGTGCCCTCAAGCGATCCAACAGTCTCCTAAAGGAAATACGAAGGCACCCAGTGTTTGTACTGAACAAGGATAACTCCGTCTGCCGTCATATTTCATCTTCTCGGTATCGTCCCCTTAGCCGGGAAGTAGCCTTCGCTCAACAATGGGCCTCCTTTTGTTTGCAGGTCGGCCTTGCATAAATATAGAATTGCGGTGGCGATGTTCAATACCTCAGATGTTAACTGTTCAGGGTATTCTGAAATAGAAATAGATAGGTATGCAGGTTGCAATAAATTGGGATTGATCGAACGAAAAATCATTTATCCTCTTCCAATTATGAAGGTAGGCACCAAATAGAACATTCTCAAATCATATATGAAAGTCCCAAACAACTCAAATTGGATCCTGAGGTTTTGGTTTATTATTGTCACTAACAAACCTTTGGAATCGAGCAAGAAAAGAAAACTTTCATCTCCCTCCTATGCATTTGATGGTTTACGTTTGAAGTTACCTAACCTAAAACATTGAATTTTAAAAAATCTTACTGGCGCTTTTCTCAGTTACCATGGATCGATTATGATGAAATTCGGTATACGGGCTCTTTTTAGGGTCTACAGGGTGCGGCAGCATTTAACGTCCTTTTTTTCAAAACTGAATAAAACGCATTGTATGAATCAGAAAGTTAGCAATTTAGTTTTCACAACTCTACTAAAGTTCTGTTTTACATAGTTTTGAAGATAAAATCACTTAGGTGACGTCCCCCATTTCAGTTCATTGAATATACCGACTTTTGGCGTTTGTCATGACTCTTTCAAGCATAGAAGGCGTTACGTTGGAAAATCCTTCTTTATGTCGTTCTTTAAATCTTGAAGGATCCTTGGGCTGTTCACATTAACACTGGATTTTAAAAAAAAACCATCGAAAAAATCACAAGTTGACAAATCGGGGGACCACAGCCACTGCAAATCACCCTTGATTGAGATGAGGCGTTCTGGGAAACGTTCCCTCAAAACTACCACTTGTTGTTATTGGAGGAATACAGAATTTTTTGTTTTTTGGACATTTGGTTCCAACAAGACGGTGCAACACCACACATCGTAAGAGCATCGATGGCTGTTATTATATATAATTACGTATAATTTTATTAACTGGACGTCTTTAGCTGTCATTAGACGTCATTAGATCAGAATTTGTTTTGATGATTCCGCCCAATCGAAATGATATTATTACCAAGAACTTCGATACCGCCCTCGAGCAGTCACCAATCCAGATAATCTCCCGCGCCGACATGCCTTAACTTGGGTGATCTCATGGGAACCGGTTCTTTAAACCAGCAAAAGGCCGTTGGTTTATTTCTAACTAAAATATAGGCAGTACACAAAAAAACCTTATGATCTCGCGAATTTTATTTATTTATCTTTTCGGACAGTTACAGACCTCCAGCACACACTACTGTCCTCATAAAACCTTATCCTCAAGAGATTTATGAAGAACAGAATGAGGAACGCACTAGATCCTGTTTAAGCATCACCACCCTTGGCCAAGCACCCTCAATTCAGACAAGTGACTCTTTTGAAGGAAGATAGGAAAAATAAACCTAAATTTAATGTTGATGAACCTGTAACGAAACAAAAAATTCTATCTCTGGAGAACTACTTGGTTATAGTAAGAACACCAAGTATCAATCCCATAGGAATGCAATTACAATCTGTCGATGTTTCAATATTTTCCTAAAAAAAACAAGTGAAATATGCAGAATAATACTGAAAATAAATAGCTATTACTTTGGCTTTCTGATTTCGAATATTGTTTACACTTTCTAATTTCATTAATTTCTAGGTACAATCACGTAGACTTAATTATCGATATCTTCGCACGAAAGTTCTAGGATTGCAAGGAAAAAATATTATAACTAGTAGTTTATCCCTGGTAGTTTAGTACAGGGTTTGAATATCTTGGTTGTCACGTTTGTAAGTAAATAGCTGGAAATTATTACACAACGGTTTATCGTTTATCTGTACAGATCACCTGTCCGTGAAGGTCAGCTTTCCAACCAGCCAAACATCGTTATCCCAAAGTTATGGGTGCCCTCTACACGAAATGATTCTTGGTTGTTATGGAAGCGCAACTGGTTGACATGGAATTTTGTAAATTGGAAGAAACGAGAAAAGATATATCATTTGATCAACTGAAATTTGGCTCACTTCCCACAGAAAGTTCAAGTGCGATTCACACTCGTGTTTCTGACTCACCACGTTCATCCTTCAGAGAAAATGGTACCTACGTACCAAAAAGGGTTCCGAGAGAACCAGCTGTCATCTGCCTTTTTTAAGAACCAAGGGTAGGTTTGGTTGGAGGGGGGTACGGGACTGGATTCGCAGGGCCCATGTCCTGATTAATTTCACAATAAATGCGTATTTAATCATCATTGTTGATTCCCTTGGAGGTGTTATTCGTTTCTAAAAATTGAACACTATCTTAAATTGAGCAAAAAACGTCATGGAACATTCATTAATTAAGTAATTATCCTAATTAATGAACCAATTAATACGACCAAAAGGTCGTCTCGTGACACACAAAACAGAGAGACAGCCATCTTCTCGGTTTTGGATATTTCGAAATTGGACAAAAAGATGCTGATTTCTGGTGGTTGTCAAGAAAAAATAGAACATCAGTCAAAAAACGTCATGCAAAATTATTAATTAAGTAATTAATTATCCTCACGGTTGTACCTACAGAGCTCCGGGAGGTGCCAAAAAATCCTTAAAAATCGTGGCTATTTTAAATAAATGAAAAGCGATACCTGTAATAAAACTTTCGTGCTAGGGTGTTTTAAAAATTTGTTTCCTTTGTTTTTCACCCCTTAGAAATGTCTGACAACAATCAATAGCTTCGAGGTACTTTTTTTTTAATAAACAATTTCCTCGTGGATAGCATGAAATGATATCACTAGGTATAGGTACATCAAAATATAAATGATATCACTACATCAAAATGATGAACCCTCATAAATTCAAAATTATGAAACTACATGTCAAGTCGACACACTTCATAAAATCACTTCAAAGTTCCCGAAGAATTCGCCAGGAAAATTTCTGAAAGAAACATTTATTTACGCTAATGTAGTGGAGTATCTTGAGTGAAATGAGAAGTTTCCTCCTGGGTAATACGAGGTTTTGCTCGGATTGATGTGAATCAAATGACCACGGTTCATTCCCTTAAAAGCCGCCGCAATGTACTTTCAGTTCGCAAAGTAATATTGAAGAAGTATCTGGTTGCCGTAGATAAGATTCCTTTATCTTCATAAAACCTTAAAGCATGTTGATATGATTCACTGTCAGATTTGTTCATATCAATAATTAAATTGATCATTGATTATTTATGATTATTGATTCGTATAATAATATTTTATGACATAATATTAGAAAAAAATCCTGTTTTGGTTTATTATTTTCAATAGTGGTAAATAAAGAATAAATTTTTCCTTCCGTCCGCTGTATGCCGTACGCGGTTTTTTCCTTAGTTCCCATGGATCGATGTTGATGAAATGTGGTATATGGGCTCCATTCAGGGTCTAGTTGTACCCCGAAGCTTTTGGTTGATGTCTGTCACTTCTAAGGGTTGAAAGATAAGAGCTGAAATTTTCAAAACGCCCCGAATCAAAAAATTGCAGTATAAAGGTGTTGTTTTTTTATCAATTTAAAAATAGTATTGAATTTTTAGAATCGAATGAGACCACCCAGAGCTCTTTAGGACCAACCGTTCGCTCCACTTGAGAACTTAAGGGTTGTGCTTACGATGAATCAGAAACACGAGTGTGAATCGCAAAAGAGGCCTAATCTCCGTTCAAATATTAGCTGACCAAAATGCGATCGTTGTTAGTTCCTTCTAGTTCTACTCAATTTTGCATTCTAAACAACCAGTAATCACATTTTCTGATAATTAGGGCTACCTCAACTCCCTATTTCTTCGAATTGAATGTGTAGCGGTTATTTCTTCTAAATAAATTCGAATGGGAAGTAGGTATGAGTAGTAGGCAGGAACCTACGGTTGGCAGGTAGTGGCAATGGCAAAGCTGTGTTCTTCGCAGGTGAGTGATCTATACAGAAAAATAATAAACCTTTTTGTATTAATTTGCAGCGTTTTTCCCAACGTGCTCACGTTTGTGCACCTCAACCTCCTCATATGGGAGGAGGAAAGTATGGCAATCGGTAGATGATCAAATTTTTTATATCCTACCTTGGGATGAAATTTTTAAAAATTAATAAATAAATATAGTTAACAACATCATTCTTATAATTTTTTGTAGCCCTTTCTCCCAAACCGCGCTAAGAATTTTCAAGAAATTCGTAGGTTCTCTTCATTTTACAATTATACAACAATTATCAATCCCTCTAACTTCCAGAAAAAATACATTTGGGGCTTTACATCGTTTAATCGTCATTTTTGGGGTTTTTACTGACGAAAAATCTATTGTGAAGCCTTTACTTCTATTATTATTTAATGGAAGATTACGTATTGATTTAAACTTATTCTTATTAAAGATAAAGTGTTTGTTAGACTGGAAAACGCATTCAATTAAGAAGAGTGATAATCAACAGATGGTTCCGACAATCGACCTCTTGCCGTGTTCCGCAGTTCTCTTGTTGTGAGTTCGGACATCTGGGTGTTATTATCCTCCTTGAAACTTATCCGTTAGTCTGAGACAAGACTTCAGCATGGATTTGTCGCACGGATATTATGACCAACCACAGTTGCGCCTGTTGAGATCAAGTTGGGGAACTGGGTCTATGCACTAACTGTGGCATATAGTAAATTTCCATTTTCCAACCCAACTACTAGAATCTAAGACTTGATTACATTATGTAATTGAAAAACATTGCATTCAACCAGTAACTAGTAGAACCCTCGTTTAGTCCATTTCGAATAATTTCACTCCCCTTTTCGTTTTTTCAACAGACAAGTTGGTCTAGGCACAACTGATTTCCTCAACTTTCCTTCCTATCAAGTTGCAAAACATCGATTGCATTATTTTATTGGATTTCTATGAATCTATCAATTTTGACATGGATACGTTTTAGCTTGGAGTCGGTGAAATTGTATGGGTTTCCGAGTATATGGTCCCCATTGAGGGTAGTGCAAGTACTTGGAGATTGATATTTTGAGATTATGCATCGGATCATCTATATAATCGGGCTATGGAGGAAGCTATGTGAGACGCTCACTTTTTAAAAATAGGGTAATCTAAAATTCCTGGCTAACGAACTCTCTCTAACGAAATCCCTGTAATGGGCAAAACTATACGAACTTATTGTCTGATTTCGATGAAATTTTCAGGAATTGTACGAATTGTCGTGTAGATGGTCCCCTATGAAAATCATCACCCCCGAATTGATTGTAGCTGCTGTGCAAGCGCAAAAGTTTGTTTCCTTGTAACTGCTATGTCTTCTAGATTTCCCATCTGATTTCGATGAAATTTTCAGGAATTGTTTAGATGGCCCCCATGAAAATCACGGAATCCAAATTGCCTGTAGCCTCTGCGCATGCGCAAACATTAATTTCCTTGTAACATATTTCTTCTTTTCCATACGATTTCTAATAAATATTCGGAGATTATGTTGGTTGACGTGTAGAGTCCCCTATAAGGGTTGTTCATGGTATTTGAAGATTGATGTTTTGAGATTAACTACTATGCATCGGATCATCTACTCGTATACAATCGGGTTATGGATTAACGAGGAAGCTGCCACACCCTCTTGGCAGACTTTCAAAGATCAGGAAAGGGTTTTGTAAGCTCTATAATAAAAAAATTTCAGAAAAAGGGAAACCGAGCTATTATAAGGCGGGAAAGCTCTACCAGCCCTCTCACCCCTCCATCCACAGTTGGTGTAGTCACCGATGATCGCAATATTCCCTTAATGATCCGTCATTACCCGAGTTGAAGATGACGGTAACAAGTCGAATATCCAACGCAACAGCTCGAGGTATGCAGTTATAAACTTACTGCCTACTCTGATTCGACGACTCTAAAATTTTTAGTGTTGTACCTTCATGATGCAATTTCCCTTGATTCATCTTGGTAATGAAGAACACAATATCTGCTAAAACGGAGTGACACGAGGCTCCACGTTTTCGAATAAATCACATAGCATAGGTGGGGGCAAGTTCCTGCAGGTTCAAATTTATTCAATTTAAAATAGCCATTCAATCATCAATAAATTGCTGGAAACTTTCCGTTTTTTTCTCTCTTTCTTTCGTAAAAACCTTGGTTACGATCCTTGACAATCCCCCACTGAGGGAAAGTTCCGTGGAAGTATTTGATATTTTTTCATTGCGCCATATTACGAAAGGTGCGGGAACTTTCGCCGAGTGGGAACTTGCCTCCACCTACTCTAAACTTTACAAGCTCTGAAACAGTTTGAAATAAATATTTTTGTCCGTTTTTTCGAGCGAGGCACCATCTAGTTATGCTCAATCTATGAGATAGTAATATGTTGCATTTCAACATTTTTCAACCATAAGTTTTGACTTTATTAAGAACCTAAAGCTTTACTGAAGGCTCTTACGGGTATAATGGCTTTTGGTTTATTATTTTCAATAATGGACCTTTGAAATCGACCGAGAAAAAAATTGTAACCCCACCTCAAAATTTGTTGATTTACGTTTCAAGGTACGTAGAATCCGAAAATCGAATAAAAATGTTGCCGTCCGTCCGCCGTTTTTGTTTTGAATTAGGTTTCGATACGTTTCGAATTATTCTACTCGGGATCACTTTACTAATATGTAACACCTACAACACCTACAACTATTTAATGTCCTTATGACTAAAATACTAATCTACTTACGTTGAATGAGGAAACTGTACTAAAACTCAACTTGGTTTTCATGTTCAATGTGGTACGTAGAATCCAAAAATCTAAACCTTTAAATTCTCGTAGGGAGCGAACGATTTGTCCTACAGGGCTCCGCGTGGTCTCAAAAAATTCTAAAAATTTTACAGAATCCTAAATTGAAGGAAAAACAATACCTTTATATCAAACTTTTTGGTTTAGGGCGTTTTCAAAATTACAAAATTCATTTTTGAACCCTTAGAAGTGACCTACATCAACCAAAATCTTCGGGCACAACTAGACCCCAAAATTTGCATTTAATGCAGCCTACATACCAAATTTCATCAAAATCGGTCAATGCTAAGTGGGGAAAGTGCCGCGTACGGCGCACGGACGGCCAAATTTATATTCGATTTTTGGATTCTACGTACCTTGAAACGTAAAACATCAAATTTTTAGGGGGTGTTAAACTTTTTTTTTTTCTTGGTCGATTCCAAAGGTTCATTATTGGAAATAATAAACCAAAATCCACATCCTATCAGTTGCTTGAGGAGACATGACAATTTGTGGACTATTGATCAATAGAAGTAGTGAACTGTTTCGAACCCAAATCAGTGGTATAGGCCACATTGAACATGAAAACCAAGTTGAGTGTTTAGTACAGTTTCCTCATTCAACGTAAGTAGATTAGTAGTTTAGTCATAAGGACATTGAATAGTTGTAGGTGTGATTTATATAGAAAAATAATAAACCTTTGTGTAATAATTTGCAGCGTTTTTAAACAGTGATGGCAACATCTACATTTTTTTTCACAATTAAGAAAAATTCCATTTATGTAATTAATAAACTACATAGCCCGAGAAAAGTGCCACGTAGTTACACGAGTTGAGCATCTCGGCAGGTGTAAGTACTCGTCCTTAGTTGCAGTGTAAAAAGGTAAAAACAAATTTATAAATAATAAAACAATTTTTGGTTTATTATTTTCAATAATAAGCCTTTGGAATCGAGCAAGAAAAAAAAATTTTAACCCCCCTCAAAATTTGATGTTTTACGTTTCAAGGTACGTAGAATACGAAAATCGAATAAAAAAATTTCCGTCCGTCCGCCGTACGCCGTACGCCGTACGCGGCACTTTTCTTAGCAACACTGGACCGATTTGGTTCAAATTTGGTATATGGGCTCCATTTGGGGTCTAGTTGTGCCGCGAAGCTTTTGGTTGATGTAGGTCACTTCTAAGGGGTGAAAATTAAGGGTTGAAATTTCCAAGAGTGCCCTAAACTCTCGAAATAAAGGTATCGTTTTTTCACCAATTTTAAATAGTATTGAATTTTTAAAAATTTTTGAGACCACCCGGAGCTCTGTAGGACAAACCGTTCGGTCCCTACGAGTACTTGAAGGTTTTCCTTCGATAAAACAGAATCATGAGTGTGAATCGCAAAAGAGGTCTAATCTCCATTCAAATTTTATCGGACTAAAATGCGATCGCTGTTCATTTCTTCGATTTGTATACAGTTTTGCCTTCTGCGTAACCTGTAATCAAATTTCCATATGAAGCTTTCTATTTTTCGAATCGAGTGTGAAGCGTTTAGTTCTTTCTAATAAACTTGATTGTGAAGGTGTGAAGCCAGTATGGTGTGGTAGGTAGTACCTAGCTGGTAGGTAAAAAAAATGTTGGTGGGTAAAAGCGCTGCAAATCATTGGCTTCTTCACTCTCAGATCACTGATCAGCTGAGTGAGCTCCGAAGCCATTTTCAATCCTATTGAATGGAAGTGCTCTTCCAGGCGTCTTCAGCATTCGAGGAGATCTTCTTCACTCTTCAGATCACTGATCAGCTGAGTGAGCTCCGAAGCCATTTTCAATCCTATTGAATAGAAGTGCTCTTCCAGGCGTCTTCAGCATTCGAGGAGATCTTCTTCACTCTTCCGATCACTGATCAGCTGAGTGAGCTCCGAAGCCATTTTCAATCTAATTGAACGCAGGAAGCTGACATTTGAGAGGGAAGGTCAAGGGAGAATACAGATGGTGGTAGGTGCTATTGATGGAGAACCAGTGATCTATACAGAAGGGTGATCTATACAGAAAATAATAAACCTTTGAGCAATGATTTGCAGCGTTTTTTTAAATCGTTTTCTGTATTTTGTGTTATTTTTAGCAATGTGTTTCCCAACTGGCTGGTTTCATGACGTCCTCCCCATTCATTCATTTATTTTTTGTCGTAGGTACCCTACCCCTGCACGTACTTCTGTTAGTGTAACGGGATTAAATAAAGGGCGAATACAATCAAACTCCATTATAAAATACACTCATTTTGGAATTGCTTTATCACGACGAAATAGTTTTTACATGGTAAACAAAGTTTATCACACTCAGTCGTTCGTTCACTATATATTTTAATTTAAGAACTTAGGTACTCAAGTAATTTCAACAATCAATACATCAACAAATTTATAAGTAAATCAGGTTATTCATGTCACTGAAATTGCATGTCAAGTCTATGAATACAGGAACTAACTACTTAACGGCGTACAATAACATAAAATCATAATCGAGTTTTGATTTGACTTGAAAGTATGGTTAGTGAAAATATTTGTGAAACTGCACAAGTTCCAAGTGTAATGGTTATTTATTGGACATTTCAGAGATAGGTGTATAATACCATAATTATTGTAATATGGTAAAATAAGTATAGGACTGATCAGAAGACAGTGTTCTAGTTTACATAGTGTAAACATGCCAGCAAATTTAACCAATTTGGGTTTTGATCGATTTTACTTCGCAATATGTTTAGTTATCTACTTCTAACTTTATATACTTCAGGAACACTTTCAGTTGACGTTAAGTAAGCAAAGGAGACGTGTGACAAGGAAGTTACCTCCATTATCACCCACCCCGCACTGTTTGCTGGTGCTTCGTAATGATATACACTGACACAAATATGAATTTTTCAAGCACACAAGGAGCCAAAAAGAGGGAGGAATGAGTAGAATTTAGAAAGGAGTCTGGATAGTGTCTATTCGGAGTGGGTACAACGTGAGAGACTTGATATGATATGCTAATCCGCACGTAAGTAATTGATAATGTATTATACACGTCAAACATAGTTGAGCGCTTATCATGCAATAATATGTTGTTTCAACATGAATGTTGGATGAAAACAGCCTGAGTAGTTCAGCCACTGCACGGATTGTATCTCTGAGAAGAGAACATCAAGGTAAATGCTATGCATTCGATATTTTCACTTTTTAATTACTTAACAACTTCTCATACTAATTTAAAGAGGAAATAAATTGAATACATATTATTTCATAACGGCGGATGGAAATTGGGGCAATACTCGTAGAGAACCTAGATTGCTCTACCGTCGGGAAATACGGAAGAGCAATCGATCGTTGTTTTTTGGCTTTGGCCACTCATGATATGGTTTTCATTTCGAAAAGTAAACTTCCAATTTCGGAAATTTCGAAACCATTTGTTCCCCAAAGAGTACTTTGGAACATTTGTTAGGTTGGTGTTCATCATCAACCATTAAATTAAGAATGCACCTTCTAGTAAGGGAAAATAAAAATAAAATGTTTAGACTTGACATCTGATGAAGTTTACAAGGGCCTAAAAAACTAGGAAGCTTCGTAATCGGTAGAACTGTTTCAATGTATTTGAGTCAATCGGTTGGAATGCGCTTTTTTTCATTTCTCAGGTTAGATCCTTCGAAGGAAGTTGTGAGATGATTTTCTAATAAAGCCTCGTTTTCTCCCCATGTTGCAGATCTTGAAATGGCATAAAGTCATATCTGAAACAAAAACGTATTTACGGACTGTAGGACAATTTGATTGACTTCATTCAAGGGTGTGGGCGAGAACAACGAACAAACATATTGTTTAGTAATGCATGCATTCCAGGGGACGTCCCATTGGATAAGCATTAGATCAGTTTAACCAGTTGGTAAGCGATAAAACTGTTTCACTCGATGTAATTTATTTATTACTTTAGGCAAGAAATAGTGATCCTTCCCCCCACCATTATCCACCATAACATTTCTAGCGGCGTGGGAGCCTCGAATCTGAAGAGCATTTTATAATCCATGATCTTCGACACCCTACATGCGAATTCGAGTTCACCCCTCCCCCTCCAGTCTGGCACCAAAGCGGAAATACGTCGGAAAATCCGGAGGTATGATGAGAATTTTTCCTCAATTTCAAAGGTTGGGTACAATTAGTAAGCAGTAAAGGAACCGAAATATTGAAAAATCTGATGTTTTATGAATATTATCCCCCCACTCATCCCCTCCCCTTGCGAATTTTGGTACTCTGGTAAAATCATGTACAACTCGGAAGTTATTTGAGTCAAAAAAATAATTAAACCCGCAAATCGGTTGGAAATTGAGGCCAGGGCAGATTTTACTAGATTACCCCCGCAAACGCACGTTTTTTTCGCATTAACCCCCCCTTTTCCCTCCTTAAAAGGCAAAATTCGAAATTCCGGCGACGTAGTGCACAACTAAATAGTTTTCCGCGCCGAACAAAAAAGAACCAGGAAAATCGGTTGAGAACTAAGGCCTGTGCAGACGACACAAGATTTTGTCACACACACACATACACACACACACACACACACACAAAATGTTTGCATGTAGTCATGCAAATGGGAGCATGTTGAATAAAGTCTCTCAGTCCAGGGTGTACTGGCTGCTGAGAAAAAAAAAGAAAAAAAAAACACACACAGACATAGGTACACCTATGGTTTTTTTTTCTCGCGGATTTGGATTCAGAATGGTCTAAAACGGATTACTGTGTGGTTATTTTTTTTTCTGTTGAGTGTTGTCCTCCTTCACCCCAGATCGATCGCATAAGGACGCCCAAGTCTTACTGTGGGACGTTCTAAAAAACGACGCGAATGAATGATGACCCTAATGAGCACCCCTCTGATTGTATTTTTGATTTTATCGTTTCAAATACCTGATCAGGAGTGAATGAAATCCCATAACTAAATAGTTGCAGCAGGTAAAAAACATTGGGACCTCCATTACCAACATTTTCTTTTGCATTTTGCGTTTCAGAGCTTACTGATATAATCTGATTCCGTGTCTGCCTGTCTGTGGTCAATCCTTGACCCGGAAATAACTACTACCTGAAATAATTTTCTGAATCCGATGTAAGTTTCAGGATTGATACGGGACAGTCCCGTACGAAAGTCATCAACATTGATCAAATAGCAGCATGTGAGTACGCCCAAACAAAATTTTCTTTAAACACTAATTTCTTGCAATGTTGCAATTCCAGTTCCTTACGATTCAGGCAAAAGATACTAAAATGCCTATATCTAATCTGTTCAAGAACAAGAGAGGAGTTGACTACCGCGCGCAAAGCTGATCCTACTTCAGACCTATCTCTTCCAGAGGTCCAGAACCGGTCAACTATAATGACCGAGCTGATCTGACTTCATTATAATTTCTTCGTGTCCTAAAATCAACCAAATCTCATCGCTTTAATGTGTACAGAAGAGAAGTTGGCTTTATTGCTCAAACAGCTTAACTGACTTCATCTCAAATGATTTAAGTGGGAAATGCAGAGTTGCAAATTCCTGTTCTCTACGATGAACTGAGGAGGAGTTGACTTCACCGGTCGCATAGCAGATCACGCTTGAGCCCGACCACTTCCAGAGGTCAAGGACAAGAGGTAAACAATTATTACTCCCTGATTTGACATCACTTCAATTACTCCGTGGTTCGGAGTCTACCAACCTACCAAATCTCACCACCCTTGGATGTAGTAAAATTTAAAATATGGCGTTATTGCACGAAAAGCTAATCAGGCTTCCTTACTATCACTTCTAGAGGTCCCTGAGAGGCAGCATTTACAAAAACGTCTTTTGTTCAGTGGAGAAGTGGATTTTATCGATTACGAAGCTCACCTGATTACCTCCCAATCACTCCCAGTGCAAAGCAGACTTCAGCACTCGACGATCTACCTACTAAAGAGATGTTATCAATACTTTACATCTTACGACCAACTAAAACTATGGTGAAGTTGTCAATAGGTACTTATTACCTCCGAAATTTAAACAATTCATACAATCAGTGAAATTCGAATGGCTCAACTCGCCACTCCCCCAGAATTCTTAAAATTTCAAAAACACAAAAAAAAAAACGAAATTTGACGCCCCCTAAATTTTTTTTCTCTGATTTCAACTAACCATTATCTCCAAAAGAGTAGCTATTTTTCAAGTAATTAACTGAAATTTGTTATCAATCGAAGTAAACAGGTAGTAATAAAGTAGACAATTAATAAATACATAAATAATATACTTACAGCTTGCTCTTTTGTTCATTGGTGACGATTCGTCTTGTTCAGTACCAATTTCATTTGTCTTGAGTTCGTCCAGGTAGTTTTCATCATATGCTTGTGGTATGCGATAGCTGCGTTGTCTCAATCCAGCCGAATCGAGATTCATTCCCTTATTCTAGAATTCAAAGTATGTAGGTGAGCGTAAAACAATTATGAATTTATTTTGATAACCATGATAATTCATTTAACAGTTCCACCATTCCATCAATTACGAATCTCATGTAAAACCTGAGTAAGGAAATTCAATTTAATCCTGTCGTTTTGCATTGAAATTACAAGAGCATCGGTAAATATTGAGCAATCTTAATCTAGCACTGGAGGCAGGAGAACGAATTAAGCTAATGGATAGTAAACACTTGAAGGCTCGTGGTACTTTCAAAGTCACTGATATTACAACAATGTACCCTAATTAAATGTACATTGAAAGCACAGCATAATTCATGGTAATGGAGTAACCGTTACCATTTGAATTTACCGAAGTATTTTGCACCGATTTGCACCTCATACCTCATTGTCAGGGAGACGGGAGGGAGTGTGGAATATTCAGCCTGTTCTAACTAGATCGTTAAACAAAAATATCGTATAAACATTATCAGGTAAGTATTCAGACCTAAACAATAATCATTGTTGTGAATTGTGATTAAGTGGTGTGAACTTCTGTTCACCATTGTAGTGATTTGATCACGCATCCTTCTGTGTTGTGAATTGAATACTGAACTAGAATATTGAAATGAAGGGTTTGAATCATAAGCGCTGTGATTTAACTTAGTGAATTTTGAATACAGGATTTAGACATTTACTACGTTTACCTAACGGACTAAAGCTAAACTACAACTGGATTAGTGAAAAAAGTTTCTATTGAAAAGTGAGGAAAGAATTTCGATAGGAATTTTATTGCTGTTCTATTACAATCAAGGTACCGAGGAAATTTTTCGGGTCTGTAAAAACCAGGTTACTGGACAGTAGCAGTAATTTTCTGGTCAATTAATACTAGTTTACCAGAGAGGTAATACGGAAATTACAGCTCAAGAGTTTAAATTTGAAATTTATTGGTATCGTTCTCCCTCGACAGGCCTTGTACTCCTAGTCTGTTACCTAGTCTCCTAGCCGAGTTCTCTGTTGTGGTTCGAGTACTCAGGTGGGTGTCTAGTCTAGGTGCTGGTGAGGCGCCTTTGAATCTTTGGCCGTTGAAGCGACTGCTCTTTGTCGTGCTAGCACTAACCACTCGTTTATACATAAATACGACCCTTTCGTTGGCTGAGTTACGACGAACATTTTAATAAGTTTGAATTTATTGTTACTGACCTGAAGGTAATCGAGAAATGAGACGATGTCTTGTATGCTTAAAGACTGCCCATCGTCCGGAGCAGACGTGGCTGGAGTGGGAGTGAGAAGTCCTAAAAGCACCGCACACACCAAAACAGGCTGAGCAACTCCTGGAACAACAATACCGGTATGTTATATACAATGAAAATGCTGGCAATATCTGCTGCTCCCAGACACATTTATTTACCATTTTTAATGCGAAAAAAAGTTAAATTTCTAATATAATTATGCGTTAACTCCTCTTATGCGACCAAATTTTGTGGTTGTTCTTGCTTCTTTACAACCGAGGGTAGGAAAGTTTTGCTCAAAAAGAAGATTTTGAAAAGTTGCAAGATTTAAAAGAAGATTTGAAATAGCAATTTGTTCTTGCTTTGGAATTTCGGAGCATTCTGAACAAGTTTTAATCATGTCAGTTTGTCTGTCTGTAGAATTTTTAAGAAGAGTATGTGAAGAACCATTATATATTATCTACTACCAATTATTACCTTCTACAACAAGAATTAAATAATAGTTATTGAAGAAGAGCTATCGGAGTACATTGAACAAACAGCACAGCACGAGTGGTAGTAATATTATCATCATGGAGCCCAGACGAGTAACGTTGAGTGGGCTACTCACAGCTGGGTCTGTCAATATACTGTGAACGCTTCAACAAACGAGGCGTGAAATTCGAGCAGACGGAGGATTGCACAGCTGAGGGGCTCAGCTCGATGAACAAGTTTAAGGTTTGATCAACAGGTAATAGAGCGTTTAATTCAAATGGTGATATTACCAATCCAACCCTCTCGCACGATTACATACATCAAATCCACTCCCCCCCATTGACCGAGTTGATTCCTCTTGAAGGTCCCAAAGGAATTCCTTTTTTGTGACCTACAAAGAACACTGAGAAAATCTAGCCTATTTCTGATGTTTCAACCCATTTTTTTATTTTTTTTATTTTTTTTCAATTCAAAATTAGCGAAAGAGTATTTTGGATACCCCATTTTACTTTAAAATATTATTTGTAAGTTTGCTGCTACTTGTGCTAAGTATTCCTATAAATTTCTCGAGATCAATGATGGATACAAACCCAATATGGTTTATCTGGCACTAAATGAAGTTTGGCATGAGGGACTCAACTACAAGCTGCGCAAACATCTACCAATAAAGTATGCTGAGCTGCTTCAGTCTTATCTCACCAATCGCTACTTCAGAATAAGGCAAGAAGACGCCTACTCAGAGCCAAAGCTAATCAATGCAGGAGTCCCAAAAGGGAGTGTTCTTGGACCGCTCTTGTATGTCCTTTATACTAGTGATCTCCCAGAAATTGGAATGAACACCACAGCCACCTTCGCAAATGATACAGCGATTTTGGCAGTCGGAGAATGTAACACTAAATCCACCAACAAGTTAAATCAATCAATATCCAGCATACAAAAGTCGACAGCAAAAGATCGAAGTTGTCAATCCAGAACAAGCTTACATTGTACAACCAAGTCCTTAAACCAGTCTGGACATATGGAGCTCAGCTTTGAGGCTGTACGGCTCAGTCAAATCGAGACACCATCCAAAGCTTCCTGAACAATGTGCTAAGAACGGTGGTCAATGCACCATGGTACTTTCGAAACGAACGTCTCCATCATGAGCTTCGGATCGAAACAATAAACGATGCTATAAAGCGACAAGATGTGAGACGCCTACAGTGGCTAAGATGTCACATCAACGAGGAAGCTGTCGAACTCCTTGATACATGTGATATCATCAGAAGATTGAAGCGTACCAAACCACTTGACCTACCTTACTTGTGAAGCAGTGAAGTGAAACACCCACCATAATCAACAAAACTCAGTGATGTATCTTAGTTTTGAATATTTGTCCATATTTTCAAAATAATGTTGTTAATAAGTTTTACTTGGTACAATAAAGAATATTTTAAAAAAACTAAATGGAGTTGGCCTTGGTTTAGTTGGGCTTTCCTTACATCCATGTAAGGAGCCATGGCTCCTTTTTTGAGGAGGAGGGGTAATAAAAAATATTTTATTAAACCGACTTAATTAAAATTAACATGCCATGGTCATCTTCCGAGAATTGCCTTCAGATTGTTGTCTATAGTTGTCATACCGATAGTTCCCGATTAGGTAAGTTCAAGTGTTGTAAAATATTGTCCTTCCAACTTTCCAGGATCTTTTTCTACATTCAAACAAACGTTGAGCTGTAATTGGTGGCGCAAAATCTCAACTTGAGCCCAGATGATTTAAGGTAGATGACGTTGTATAAACCACGGCTAGCCAGTTGGTGTTTTTGAGAAGTGTTGGGTAAGGGTAACTCTTGGATTTTAAATCAGATAAAAAAAATCAAGGCTCTCCTCATTTCGAAGGTCATTTCGTTCTCGAGCTCACGACATCTAATTGTGGATAAGGCATTTCCGGATCGATGTCCATCCCTTCCGTAATTTCCCATCCAGTAGCGTGGGAGAAGGAGGTGTGGAGGTTGATTGGTCCCAGAGGTAACCACAAACATTTTCAGATAGGACTTGAATCAACAGATCCCCTCCCCCCTGCCTCGTCGGTTGGTCGAATCAACAAGAGCTGGGAAGTAATGAGGCGGAGCAGAACTTTTCATTTTGAACCATCTTGGTTTCGTTTTCCCACCACCTTCGGCAATTTCCTGAGACCCAAACTCCACAGATTCCGCCTGCATCTGACCCTGATTGAGAGGAGGAACCAGAGGTAGAACTGTTGTCGTGTGTGACTGTTGGAAGTATGACAATGCACCATCATAAAGTATGCAATAAAGAATCTAATAAGGTACCTACATGCTAGTATTCCACCGCTAATTGGCCAATAGCTAATTAGCTTCGGTGGAGAGTAGAAGCGCCAGTGCTAGTGAAAGTGTCTATCATTGTTAGTTGGGCAGTATATCCTCCTCACATAAAAAGAATAACATGGTCTTGCAAAATCAGTTGGCAGTATAAATGATTAGATCGAATTTTATAAAGGAGTGCATTCGTACTAAATATGCATTCAGTACACCTACTGATAAATGTATAATCGTTAAACGTTCTGATTAAGTAAGTTTTACGTTTTTTCACACGTACCGCGTCTCTTACTAATTGGGTCATGATGAAATCAATAAGTAGTCATTTCGAGCACATCTCCATACTGTAATCTATATTTTAACAGTTTCAAGACACCCAATCTTAGAAAATTTATTTTTGATAAAAATAACGTTTGAACGTGCTCAGATTGTATTGTTTGGTATTTCAATCAAGATGTAATTTTTAGGTGACCGTGCAGTGTGGTTTCTTGCTCAAGCTCACAAAGGTTCGTCAAAACCATCGTGTTATGTTTTGCTGTAGGTACTGCTAAATTTGGAAACGAATTTGGAAACTTCAACTGATTTAGAAAATTTAGAATTTAACTTGCATTGAATAAAATTTGATTGTGTATTTACTAAAAGGTGAAATTGTGAGGAAAGTTGGAGAGACGGAAAATGTAGCTCTGGTCTACGGAGGAGGCATCTGGTGCCTTAAAAATTAGCCAAAAAATTAAATACTTTGTTTAGAAATTAAATCAATTTTCGGTCACTAAATGCTGTCCAAAATTCAGGGCTGTCTGAACTTCAGGTGCCCCCGAATGCCAAACTTGCTTCTTTTGACGTGGTTACTACTTGGGCATCTTGCTTCGAATTCCATGAGAAAGTTGTAGCGCCTTGGAAAATAGACTGTCTCCTATTCAATCAAATTCTATTTACTCTACATCATTCAAGGCTTTTGATACCTTGAACGGAAAATTTCTTCAACAAAATGTACAGACCGTCAGATACTGAAGATTTCATAAATGTACACAGGTATCTAATATGATGTTGCAACAGCTTCTGTTGCGTGAATATGATTAATCTAGCTGGTCAAAGAGCTTTACAAGTCGTTGAAATTTCATACTACATCATCCATGGACCCTGAGGGTATTCCGAGTTCAGCCGCCCGTTTCGGAAGATGGAGTTTTGCAGAGGATTATAACTTACAACTGTGATAGCCGTCAGTGTAAAGGATAAAGGTAACTATGGGGTCTGACATGACGTAACTGAGCGGATTCCTTTGAATTAAAATTGGTGTCGAGATCAAATCATTTCCTGGCGTCTTGTTGTAAATCTGTTAACATAGGTATAGAGAGATTTTAATATAGATGAGTAATTAAAATCCGTCATCATTACTAAAGGATATCCCCGTATCTATTTTAATATCGTTATTCTCCTCGTTCTTCATCATCTTTCCCTTTTGTCAATACTATTGTTATAATAAACTCTTAGCCTGTGCTTTTCAGTTATCAAGTCCAATAATAGAAATTACCAACTGCTTTATCGCTTGTCATTCGTCACAGATCTCTTTTTGCATGTGAGCTTCACAAATTATTATGTTCTCACTTATTTTCTGCGGGTTGCTGCTCTTACTTCTATCTGTGGGTTGGTGGGTACGTATGCGCAGGGACTTACTAGTCGTACTTGTTATCAAACCACTCACTACTAACCCCTCAGTGGTAGTTCTTGTGTACAGGTCGGAAGATGGATTGCGGTTTAGCCTTTTGTTTCCTGATGGAGTTAATCGAAACCTATTTGACTGGCGGAAACTATTGGAATTTCTATTAAAGGCCGGATCTTCGCTCGCCTCCACAATCGGAAATGTCCTGAATGGCCATTGCGGGGCAGTGCTGAAAGAGTTCCGCATTCAACCATATTCGTTCGAACCTCACACGTTCCATTCCATCAATGCAGGGAACCACGTTATATTATTATTATTATTATTGTGAGACTAGCTACATAACCCTTGCGCTGCTAACGATGGCCCAGCATCTACAACTACATTGTTGTATTCAGGTATCTGCTGTACCCAGCTTTCACACTGAGACATCAAATTCGACATTAGACACCAACTTTGGTTTCATGGTGGGTAGAAGTGAAAGTCCTTCCTGCTTAACGAACATGTTTACTCGATGGACGACACTGAGGAAGGCTGATTTTACTATGAGGAAGGGGGTTTTAGGATCCCTACTAAAGCCTTTAACCTACTCAAGAACATTGGTATCATACCGCAAAACTATACAATCGACAAGTTATAAGAAAAATTTGTGACAGAGCAACAGTTGTTTGGTCGCACCTGATTGGTGATTTGATGGAACAGTTCCTCTGTTCCCCCAAATCACAACTCAGGGATTGCTCCCCAGTCTCATTCCACACATCGATCTGTAAGTACCATACTTTCATACAAGATCACTTTCCTTACCCGTGGTTAAAATCCGAAGATCTAATAGGTAAAATCTAACAAGCCTCATTGATTATAGGATAATTTATCTATTTATCTTTTCTAATTCAATTTGTATCTTTCATTCATCATCCCTAGTCCTAGGTTGATCTCCACCAAGGAATAGGTATTCAAACGAAACGTATAGTTCTCTAGGGGTAGAATACAGCAACGATTAAATAATTCTCATTAATTAATCATATTCTCTAGATCCCCTAGAACAATACTGTTTCAAATGAGAGAAATCAGCAATCCTACGATAGGAGATGGAGATAGCGGAGCCCAGAAGTAACCTCTGGAAATCTTTTTGTTGAATAAAAACCAAAGTTATTAAATAGACATTTTCGAGGATTGGTGCACATAATGCACCTTAGATGGTCCTTGGATAAATCTCATCGACTTCACACCAAAAGTAAACTTGGTTTTCCTTAGATGATCGATTTTGCTCTCGTTGGATGGTGGTTGAAATTTGGTTCCAAAATAATACCCGATTTTTACGCTGCGTATACTAGCAATAGCTTCGTACGAACTAACAAAATTCGAAAAAACGACATTACTTAAAAATTTTTAGTCCAATTCCAGAACTCTAGTAACTTTATCGTAATGGTAGTATTTCATATCAATTGAATAACTCTTTGGACAACAGTTTCTACCATGCCAGGTTTTCTTTGTAAGAAAGTATATTCCATCCAATGTAAAACCCATCTTTCTTTTGTTGATTAAATAATTACTAGCAATACAAAGTAGTTTAAAAAAATAATGTATTCGGTATTCCATTTTGCATGAGAGAGTTGCCTCCTCAATCATCAGTAACCAGGAGAATCCCCTCTATTTTACATCTCACTCCTTTGCTGAAAATAACACTCGTATAGTCGGTGGATATTTTCTCTCCTTTTTCATTCCGGAAATGAATTTCTGTTTATGTTCGCTCTGACTCGTTCAACAATGCAAAACGCATTTCTTTACTTATTAATCCATATTTCTTGTATTCTCTCGCACCCTGCTTTTTCATTTTATTATAATTATAAGAGTTAGTAGGACTGCCTTCTCGTGACATTCATACTAATACCTGTTTGATAAGCCCATTCACTCCAACGAGATTCCGAATGACCAACACAAATTTGTGAGACGTATCATCAAAACAAGGAATTTGCTCTTCGTGCTAGAGCGAAAGAAGCACGTTTTCGATGATGTCATTGTTGAGTAGGTACCACTAGTACTAGTACTCCTATTGTCTACTTACGTATACTTCACGAATATTGCGAGTAAAAACAATGCTCGGTAAACTGAATGTGAAAATTTTGATTTTGTAGGACCCAAATTTTTCCTACTTTTGGAGGTAAAGAGACAAAACTTCGTAGTAGGTAGTTTTTGAGCGTTTCCTCCAAATCATTATAATCCAGAATGTTCATGAAATTCTTTCATTAAATTTTTTTTTCCATAGGTCCATAAAAACAATTTTGGGTTTTAAGGATTTGATGGTTATTTATATTAACTAAAATGGGGAGGTGTTACAAAATTTGTAACACCTTCCCATTTTAGTTACCTAATATAAATAACCATCAAATCCTTAAAACCCAAAATTTAGGTAGATAACATTTAATGTTGTCATGTAATCGTTTATTAAATAACTACCAATGTTGTGTATCCAATCAATTTCCTCGCGACATAAAACTATGTAAAATAGGGATTGTTCCTTTTCTTCGGAGTTTACTGATTCTTATATCCTCTTCAAATTTACCTTTCCCTACTTTTCCCATGCCTTTAGATGCTCCGTGAATACGTAACGACGTGGGAAGTGTAACAAATTGAATCACTTGCTTTCGTCGCTCAGAAATCGTTAGCATCATTCCGCGTTTGTTCAACTCATTTCGATGCCACTATTTCCATCATACAGTAAGAACTCTATAGGTGTTGTATGCCCGATAAAAACACCAAGCGCTAAATGAGCAAACCTTGTGACTAATACACATACACCCATTTGGAGGAGCGAACAAAGCAAGCGGGCATGCTTATTAATCGCATATTGTCACCTTTTCAACGCAATGATCCTGTAATGATTTTTGCAGTGTACTTGAAGCCAAAAGCCATTCGTTTTGGATTGGTCTGATTCAAAGTCTTTCAATGGGGTGTGCGCAAGGGTCGAAAAATCGATTTATTGTTATTTTTAATCTAAACTAGACCTTATTCTGAGAATTTTGGCACCAACCGCGACCTACTAGCGTGAGAAGACCTTTTTCCATGATTTTTCAAAGTTTCGAATGTTTATGACTTCACAGTGGGCTGGGGAGGTTCCGCCCAGGCGGGAGGGGCACGTGACGTCATAAAAATTAAAAAACTTTGAAAATCATAGAAAAAGATCTACTCATCCAAAAAGAGAACGGCTGGTGTCAAAATTCTCAGGATGAGGTCTACTTTCGATTACGATTTTTTTTAAAATCAGGCACCATCCATTAATCATCCATTAATCTCAACTGTCATCTTATAATTATGTTCCTCATAATAAGAAGGTAAAGTAACGCCCAACGAGAACCATAGTTAGTTACTGAACTTGAAACGGAAAATACCACTTCTTGATATACTCAAGTTCCCATATGAATATGGTATTGAACGGTTCCACATCTTTACGAACTTTGTCCGTATTCAATGGAAAGGCTATTCAATCATGAGTATTTATGGAATACTTTGGAACATCGAGTTTTCCGATAATCCAATCCATTTGTAGGAGTCTTTCATTTCGTTCCTTCAAAAGGAATATTTTCTCAATAAACTACGAAGTAGGTGCCAGGGAGGCATATTCGATTTTGATTCAACGTGATTACGATGTTCACAAAACAACACATTGAGTAAGATGAGTAAGAGATAGGCAATTTTTAGGGTATCTGCAGCACCTAGATGGTTTCCCCTGAATTTAAATACCATTACTTCTAAATGTGATTATCCTTAACTATTAATTTTGCTTCCGAGTCAACCAAGGTAGCGGAAGCATTGTTTTTACTTTTCGAGGTTGAAAAAAAAATTTACTCCAAATCAAAATTTTCTCTTTGGTTTCGTGTCAATCATTTGGTTGTGTGCCATAAAATCCTCGTAACGACCAAAACTATATATAGATATACTCTGATTTCGATGAAATTCACAGGAATTATGGGGATTGGCGTGTAAATAGTCCCCTACGAAAATCACTGCCCTCGGACTGATAGTAGCCACTGCACGTTCGCAAACGTGAATTTCCTGGTCACAGCCATAACTTCTACATTTTCTACAAGAGTTCGATGTCATTATCAGAGATTGTGCGGGTTGACGTGTAGATGGTCCCCTATGAAAATCATCCCCCTTGACTGATAGTAGGCTGCACAGGAGGCTGCTCATGCGCATGTGAATTCCTTGTCACAGCCGTAACTTCTACATTTTCTAACCAAATTCGATGACATTCTCAAAGATTGTGAGGGTAGAAGTGTAAATGTGTAGAAGTGTTGTGAGGGTAGTGGAAGGTACTTAGAGATTGATGTTTTGAGATCAACTACTATGCATCGGATCATCTATACCATCGGGTTATGGATACGAGGAATCTATGTGCCACACCCACTTGCAGTCGTTTTGTAATGATTTTTGGGCAAAAGGTATTTTGGGCCTGGCTCCAAATGATTAGTAACAGACCTTTCCTTCCGGGTCGAAATGGTGGGATGGCGATACCATTCAGGATATGTGCATTTTTATTACTCGTTTTAAGCGCACCTGGAACAACGACCTAGTCAGATGAAAGGGACTTTCAACTTATAGCTCTTGCGAATGAAGACTTGTCAAAGGATGAAAGGGGCAACATCAAAGACCACAGTAACCTACAGCGAGGAACAACCAGACGGAGGCAGCTGCAAAAAAACGTCAAACAAGTAATCAATGCAATCCATGTCAAACAAGTAACGATCATTGGAATGAAAATTAATACGTCAAATCAACAATATTATCCTTACTTTTTAAAAACGTCTCCCAAGTTGAGTGAGCAATGTAGCTTCCTCGACTTAATAAAGTTTGTTGTAGGATAATTATTTTCCTCTACCATCACTTTCTGATCAGCCCTTCCGGTCTAACTTTCCCCTAAATACTATTAGCGATCTTCTAAAAGATATAATGTACGATATCTCGTATATTATACGAGATTGCCGTGCTCTTGGATAGTTATGAGAAAAATAAGCATCTCACAACACCTGATTTTCCTCCATCCCAATCACTTCCAGCAGTCACTAAGGGTCGGTTTAGGTAGCAATTTAAATGCTCTAGACCCTATAGATGAACAGTAAAAAACTCAGTTTCTCTTTTTTCTCGAGATATTTCGCAAATAGATTATTGAACAAAATCCGTCACATTCGTCATCATTTAATTAACAATTTCCAGGATTTTTATAATAAGTAATTAATCTCCTAGCATATTTCGTGCTTTTGAGGACAAGGCAATGTCGGAGGTACGTTTGTAAGATAAATTGCCAGGCGGCGTGACGAACACAATGCCGTTTTAACCCCACTCACATCAGCCCTGACACATCTCCATGTTAAGAATAGCCTATTATGTAGTTTGCTGCGAAAATATTAGATCATTGGAGTCTTGATAGCAATAAATTATCCCGGTTCAATGACCGGAAAATCAAAATCACCTGACAGTGATCGTACTTATCAATGAAGTGGGAAACCAAAACTTAGGTATAATAAATGATAAATGATAATAATAATATGGTAATAAATGATACCCTAAAAGTCTTGAACTACCGATTGTTCTAATATCGTAGCTACTAATGATATCGACGAAAAACGCAGCAGATTTTTACAAACGTTTTTTATTATCTGTATAGAAGTCCGTGAAGATCATGCCTTTTCCATTAATCACACCTTACCCACACAATCAAGTTTATTTTTATGAAATTACCCACCGGCAACAACATCAAATATCCGAGAGTTTTGAGTGCCATCATTACGATATTTGACTCCTGTTTGCTAAAGATACACAATTGGGTGACTTGAAACTCTATTTGAAGAACGAACAAACCCGATTTGACCGGCTGCAATTTTAACAGAGATTAGGTCTATTTCCGTCAGTGAACATTCATTTGCGATTCACACTCTCAAACGACTTTCTCCTTTGTTTTCTCCAGGAATCGAACGCCCAGTGACCCGACGTTATTGATGGGTGCGACTCCTATTACAAAGGCAGAGACTGTTCGGTACCTTGAAATGGATCTGGACCGAAAACTTTCTTGGGCTTCTCATGTAAAAAAGATCAAAGTAAAATCATTGAAAGCTCTTAGTCGAAGTTCTAGCTGATAGTAATTGAGGTTGTGATAGGATATATCCTCCACTTTTACTGATTATACATATATTTGATCACGGATAGAATACGGGATTGTACTATCCAGGAGTGCTCACCCCTCCATACAGAACATTCTTAATCCAGTTCATAGCCAAGCAATAAGGACTTCCACTTACGTTAAGTTTAGCCTCAACGTTGATACCGTATGACTTACCTTTAACTCATAGAAGGGCAGTATTAGCTCTGAGATATGCTGCAATAAGCAATCCACGCTCTCTCATACCCTCCATGTCACCTGCTTGGACCCTTGGCCTCTCTCATCGATGCTCAGTTGATATGATCGTATCCAATCTTCAGACATTATCACCTATGCTGCCTGCTTTTCACCATGAAAAATGTTGAAGCCAAGAACCATGGATCCTCCCAAAACCTTTTTTTTGGACTTAACAATACATTCCAAGAACGAATCATGCATTTTTGAACGCATTCAGTGGGTTGAAGAGTGATGTGACGCCTTGTCACGTTGTGTACTATGGTGGATCGAACTCACCTTACTGAAAAGGATCTGTTGTGGTCAACAGATTCTCAAAATTCTCAAGGCTTTGTTTCTCGCAATGCAAGAATAAGCAAGAGGTAGACATGTCAGCCTTACAGGTTAATGTGGAAGAGAAAAAGTAAAATGGGAGGAATTTTAGTATTTTGTAACTTTGTGTAGTTTTAAGGATTTGCCGACAGCCACAAGGAAGCAAATTTGTCCACGAAGGTCTTGAACGTAAAAACGCTGCAAATTATTACACAGTGGTTTATTATTTTTCTATATAGATCATTCGTCTGCAAAGCCACCAACCATCCAACATGAAGAAAAACATCGATTGCATTTCGGTCAGCCATAATTTGAACGGAGATTAGGCCTCTTTTGCGATTCACACTCGTGTTTCTGATTTATCGTACATCCAACCCTTAAATTCTCGTAGGGAGCGAACGGTTTGTCCTACAGGGCTCCGCGTGGTCTCAAAAAATTCTAAAAATTCTATAGAATCTTAAATTGATGGAAAACCTACCTTTATATCAATTTTTTTTTTTTTTGAGTTAGGGTGTTTTCAAAATTTCAAACTTCTTTTCCAACCCTTAGAAGTGACCTACATTCACCAAAATCTTCGGGGCACAACTAGACCCCAAATGAAGCCTACATACCAAATTTCATCAAAATTGGTCAATGCTAAGTGGGGAAAGTGCCGTACGGTGTACGACGGACGGCCAAATTTTTAATCGATTTTTGGATTCTACGCACCTTGAAACGTAAACCAACAAATTTTGAGGGGGTGTTAAAATTTTTTTTCTTGGTCGATTCCAATGGTTCATTATTGAAAATAATAAATCAAAAGCGAGTGGAAATTTTGATTTTGGAGAACATTTTTAACCATGAAAAGTGAAGCCAATGCTTCCTCTACCTTGGTAGACTCAGAAGGAAAACACTCGAACAGAGTAATAAGGTATTATTACTACGAATTTGTGTACTGACAACCATTCCACTATTCAGGAAGTATATCGTTCATAGATCGTCATAAGTTTCTGTCATTTCTGTCTAATGCACGATGTGTAAAAGAGAAGCTGTGATACCTTTGACTCGCATTGAACAGAAATCTATGGAGTAATTGATGTGTATGTGCTCTTCACGAGAAATAGTTCTAGTCAGCAGAGGTGGAACTGTTGCGTTTCGACTCATTACTACTCGTAGTATGTGATCCAAAAGGTATTACATCCATTTTAGTCAAACGTGAGGAAAACCATTGCGTGAAAAACGTGCCATAAACCAATGATGTTATTTTTTATATAATTTTAAATTATAATCAATATTTTTGGTAGAAAGATAAATTAGTTCAAAGTTTAAAATAATTTTGAACGAGATTTGAAATTTCAGATTTATGGATATAGTACTTTTTGAAACAAAACGTGGCGTTCAGTACTTTTTGGAATCAAACGAAGTGGATAAAGTACTTTTGAAACAAAACGGATAAGAGACCGCCATTGTGCTGAATGTAGTACCTTTTGAAATTAAACGGAATATTCACCCTCGTTTTTCATGGGCTTAGATTATCTTTGTCTCCAAAATGATCGCATTTTTGTGAAGAACTACCCCCCCTAAAGCCCTGGGAAAGTATTAACTCAATTTCGATAAAAATGGTCTTTAGTATTTCTGAAATCAAACTTCTCAATTTCTCACAATCTAAAACCTTGATTTTCCTCAATTTTTGAAAAAAATTTTGGACTGAGTCTTGGTCCACGTAAAAAAAACAGCAACATAATCGTGAGTATAAATTCTGATCGAGGAACTCAGTGATGCTGCTTAACACGAAGTATTTGTACACCGACTAATTTTAAATTCCCAACGCATCTCTGCGACGAAGCTATACTACCCACCTGACTTGGCAAACGTTTTTTCACCTGCCAGAAGAAATGTTTTTTATCCTACTCTCAATTTTCCTATCCTAAATACTTCCTTGCTGTTTGCAAGATTCAACGATTTTGCGGTTTGGATCATTTCAGCTTCCCCCTCAAGTTCCCCCGTTCACCTCTTAACCCCTCACGCATGACTCTCAGGTTATCTGAGGGAGCAGTTGTTTTCTATTGCTTAGTATTCACATACAGCAGTGCTTTCTAGTACGTACTTCTCATATTAATTTGGGTTTGGATGCACCTTTGCTACACTACACATCTCAACAATAGTTAATTGTACATAATATGCCTACTACACGTATTTTCAAACACTTACTTTTTTGCTGTAATAACAAAAGACAACAAACTGAGCGCGTGCAGATTTCGTTGCTCAAATCATCACCTATTAGCAACAGGGTGACTGCAAAATCAAGTCCTCAAAATTCGCTGACCTATACCCAACTATATGACCGTGTCCACAAATCCAATTGCAGGCAAAACTTTACGAAGTTACGGTGTGATTTGTTTTGGGATGGTGAGGGTTGGGGCGAGGATGATCACTCATAAATCTAATTCTACTATTTGATTAATGAAGTTTGAAGATTATTTCTATCCATTCAAAATTCTAAAACCTCCTAACCTATAAAGATTATCCTATTTCCCCTCTAACTTGGTTGTTTACTTGGTAGTTTCTGATCATATTGTGGATACGAGGAAATTATGAGCCACACCCGCTTGGCAAAGATTCTTTACTTTAATAATAAAACAATCGCAATTTTTACACAAAGTTAGTGTAAAGACAAAGGAAAAACTACCTTTGTGTTTTCCGCAAACCATTCTCGCATGAACCTCATCCTTTTCCATGCCTCATGGAACTGAGAGACCTCCTCCTTTCTGTTTATGGGTGTTTGAAATCGGTTGAAAATGGAATGATTTTCCAATTAAAAGTTTTTTCTGAGATTAATTGGTTAGGTTTCCAAGGTATTCCAACTCTTAATCCAGATAAGAATGAACGAGGGGATGATGAAAGATCAAAAAAGAGTGAAAAGAAATCGGCAAACGTCAAGAACAGTTGCTAAACTACGTAGCAATTTAGAGAAAAATTATTTCACTATCTCACTTCGTGAGGAAAAACAGACGTGGATGTGAAGAAGGAAAGTATTAGAAGAAGTAATCACCAATCGTCCGGTCAAATCCTCCGTGGTTTAATTAACGAAACTGTTAGAATACTTCCCCACCATGACCTCATCCAAGCAGCAGTTATATTTCATGCCGTCGAAGGGGAGCTCCTAACAGTTTAAAACCTCAATGAAGCTTTTCGAGAGTAAATGGGATCAACCTCAATTTCTTTTTCCTCTAATAGGCAGGAGAATGTTCATCCCTTCCAACTGCCAATTGTGCGTCTAATTTAGGTAAGATATTTCGAACCAAAAACCTTTTAGGAAGATCTTTTCAGTTTTTCACGAAATCGCATCACGTTGGACAAAACCAGTTTTGCGAGCAAGACTATTGGACAATTTTGCACGATTTTTGTGGAATTTTCAAAGTGGGGGGTTTGCACCTTAACATTCTATGCATCGTAGTTAAACTAACAACCTCGGCAAAATTATGGACACAAATAAACTACGGTCTGTAAACCTACAGTTCTACAGTAAGATCATTTAATAATGATTAATTTTACGCCATTTTTTTTCACCAAAAAAATGTATTAAATTGTATAAATTTATTTTGCGACAAATTCTCACATGACTTTGTTAAAATGAACATGTAACGCTTTTTTGAGTCGTGACCATCGGTCGCAAAAAATAATGGACACAATTTGTTAATCATTATTAAATGATAAAACTATCCGAATTTCATGAAATGTCTTTGAAATTTCTCCGTCGCATCGAAACTACCGCCAGCGAAAACGCAAACATGACAAAAAACAGATTTTGGTTTATTATTTTCAATATTGAAACTTTGGAATTGAGGAATTAGAAAATTGAAACCTCCTCAAAATTTGATGGTTTATGGTTTCAAAGTTTGTAGAATCCAAAAATCGAATAAAAAATGTTTTAGTCCGTCCGCTGTACACCGGCACTTTGTCCAGTTCTCATGGACCGATTTTGATGAAATTTTGCTCCATTTGAGATCTATTTGTGCGCTAAGATTTTACTTTTTTTCAGTCACGTCACGGGTAAAATGCTCAAAGCGCCCCAGCTCGAAAACTTTCGATGTGCAGGTAATGTTGTTTCATTAGTTGTTTAAAATGTTCACAATATTTTGGAATCGAATGACACCTCCTAGAGCTCTGGAGGACTAACCGTTTGCTTAATGAAGACAGTTAATTACATAATTAAAGATCATTTCAATTTTAATGATAAAATTATCAACTAATAATGATTTCTTCACCAATTTAAGATACTGTTAAATTTTTGAAAATAAATTAAACTCCCCACACGATCAACTATTGTTAAAAGAGCAATTGTTGTGTAATTTATCAGAACACAAACACGTGAATGTTAGTTTCACCGAGTATCGCTGTGAATCAGAACAAGAACCACCTGAATTCGATGAAATTCCCATGGATTGTTCAGATTAGCCCCGGGAGCCGCCATGGTGGGTGGGTCCGGGCCAGTCGGAACACCCGGCCTTACCTATACCTACACCTTTGTTTCTAAACAATCCGATCACTTCAGTTCCTATTTCACAAATTTATGTTCCAGTTTTACTTGTTTTTATTTATTTTATTTTTATTTTTATTTTTTTATTTCCACAGTGTTAAATGCGTTTCCACAGTGTTAAATCTTTTTTACTTCTTGACATGTATATATATGAATGTTGATATTAATTAGATTATAACCTATCTATTTGACGATTGTAGTGTACTCCATTGTACGACTCGTACGTACTCGTACGTACTCGTACGTACTCGTATGATAACAATAAAAAAAGATATTGAAAAAAAATTGGCGTGTAGATGATCAACTATTAGGATAGTGCATGATACTTAGAGATTGATGTTTTGAGTTACAATGCATCGGATTATCTATTCAATCGGGTTATGGATACGAGGAAGCTATGTGGCACACCCACTTGGCAGAAGTTTTTTCGTTTGTTCGGATAGAGCTTCATATAACTCAGTCGTGATTACTTCCCAACCAAGAACCAAATTTCGTTATGAACATGGAGGTTCCCAAAACCCTCAGATAACGATGATTTGCTGATAGGTTCCCTCTGTCTAAATGAACTTGATAGTGAACCTTGCGCAAATATATGGTTGGTAGGTGCTGATAATGGGAAAGCCGTGTTCTTTTCAGGCGAGATTTCTACAAAGAAAAGACGGTAAATTGTGATAGGAGCAAAAGAATTAACATTTTTAGGAACATTTAAAACGTTTTAACCCGCAGCACCTAAGGGGAGTAGTGGGTGAGGGTGAGGCAAACAGCTTCATTTTCTTCGAGATTTCGCTGAAATGCCTTACAATCCTTGAAAAATCAAATCATGCTACTTCGGCGCCAAAGGGTCAATCCTTACTAGTTCAAGGTCCCAGAATCGGAATATGATTATATTCGAATTTTACACTGATATACACCAACCAGTAAATACTCAGTTCTTTCAATACTGTTGGGTGTACATTAGTTTGAAATTTCTAATTTATATTTTAGCGTGGAACATGCTTTAGCCATCATCTAACTGGGCAAAAACGTCACGAAACCGTGGAATGAAAGAAGCGCGGAATTTTGTGATGATTTTCACTTACAACCGACCCGTTTCTAGGGAAATGTATCGCTGTTAGTTTTCATCCCACGAAAATCGTTCGCCACTCGTTGAAAAGCCCTCAATTTATGCGTAAATTATATACTGCCAAAACAGCTGTAAATATGGACGAAGCTGAGATATAGGCCTGATTTAAAAGAACTGTAAACAACATTCGCGGTAAAAACATCTAAAGGTAAAAACCTTTGGGAAATAAGGGGTGAATGAAATGACGAGGAATTTGAAAAGCAAGTCCATTTAGAGCTAAATTAAAACAAAATACAACAAATTCTTAGTACAAGGAAACATCAAACAAACAAATCACGGCTAAAGCATGTTCCATGTTTCTTGAATTTTAGCCAAATGTCTAGCTCTAAGCAGGCATCCGAGGGTCTAGGGGGCTACTTTCTTAAACCAGTCATGTTTCATGTCCAGAAATAAGGTAAGGTAAGGTGAACAAAAAATGTTCAATAAAATCATACGGTTCTAACGAGTGGTGAACGATTTTTGTACGATGAAAAATGACGAAGATAATGTGCCGTAGCAACGACTGGTTTGACTCCGAAAACCATAAAAACCCTGCTTGTACATCCCGTCCTGGTCACGGTCACGCAAAATTTGAAATCGAGAGCCATCCTTGACATGAAAAATGTCGATAATAAACCAAATGAAACATGTAATGTGCAGCGCTCTTCTAGTAGTACCCGTTATGATAAGAAATTATTATAAGAATTAGATAAGAAAGTTAGTACAGCAGGGTGCTTCACAAAGAGTTGGTAGTGTTACACGTTCTATACATCCCATCTCTTCGTACTCCATTACCTTGTGGACAGAATGAACTTTGATCGAATATAATGGTAACGCCGAACAAAGGAACTTATTACCATAGAGCCTCAATTTCTCTGACCATTTCAGTTTTTCATTATTCTTTCCCTCAATAAAGGGAAGCTAACAATAATCCCATTCCATCAAACCCTCGACGAAATTCAATCACTGGCATAGGTACTTACAAGATGTGAGTCATCCAAGTTGCTGTTGATGCTCGAACCACACTTACCTTAATCACAATATTTCCTCCGGTCAGTAAGGAAATTCAAATGTATATAGTTGTAAGATGAGTAAACTCACTAAATCTGTCGAACCTCCATGGATATTTCGAAAAAAATTTCGAAAATATTCATAAAACCAAGTATTTTTTATATTTCCGAATTCAAGATTTTGTCATTTTATTCAAGTACTGCCTTACCCATTTATAGTTGTTGGGAGTACCTGGCTCAGTGTCTCCTGCTCAGTGCAGTGGCGTCTCCTCCAGGCAAACATATCAAACACTGTTTGCCTTACTACAAATATGCAAAATAAATAAATAAATTTTTGTTGAGATTCTCCTATATTTCCATTTTTTGTAAGTAATATATAGCTGATTTTGGGAAACTTTTATAATATTTAGGGACTATTTCATTATTATCAAGGAATTTAGATTAAATAAGAGAATGGAATAAGAAAGTACGTAGTTTGCCTTGGATACTAGCCCGCAACACACCAGAGACTTGGAGAGGTTGGTAATGTAGATGATTGCGGATGATAGCGAACTAGCGCGGGGGCTGGTCCTCCTTGCATCGCTGGATGCAAGGCAAGCAGTTCAGAAAAATGAATTTTTCGGGACTGTTTAGAGTGAGAGGCGACGATCGGCGGGGTGGCGGGGGGTCAGCGCAGGGTCCAGTATTGCCATATCCCCACTACCACACTATCAGCTGTTGCAAACAGTCGGAAAACTGTTTCGTGACCTTGAATGCAGAGAGATTAGCCCACATATCCATAACATATCCACGTTAACATATCCATCCACCCACATTATCTCAAAGAAGGAAAGCAGTTCGTTTTTTCGCCGCCGCAAATATCAGCTGTATGACTGGTGTCCCGTTCCCGATTTTACTGTATTTCACTGTACCTAATCGTTTTTCTTGTTGATAGACACTAGGTAATAATTGCAAAACATTGTAGAATGAAGGTTTCACATCTTATTAGGTCTAGGTCACAGTCTCCCTTTTTGGTTAATTATTTTCAAGAAAAAAGTTTGACCACCCTCAAATTTGATGGTTTACGTTTGTGGTAGGTAAGTAAGTACGTGTAGATTTTGAAAATCGAATATAAAAAAAATCCGTCCGTCCGCGGATCTTTCCTTAATTATCATGGACCGATTATGATGAAATTTAGTATGTGGGCTCCATTTGGGGTCTAGTTGTGCCGCAAAGCTTTTGGTTGATGTCAGTCACTTCTAAGCGGTGAAACGGAAGGGCTGAAACTTCCAAAGGCACCCTCTCTCGAAAACTCTCGATATGAAGGTATTGTTTTATCAGAAATTTAAGATTGTACCATTGAATTTTCGGAATCGAATGAGACTACCCATAGCTTTGTAGGACAAACTGTTCGCTCCCTACGAGAAGTTAGAAAAACGAGTATGAATCGCAAAAGAGGCGTGATCGCCTTTCAAATTTTAGTTAACCAAAATGCGTTCGCCGAACATTTCTTTCGGATGTACTCGGTTTTGCTTCCTTAGCAACTAGTAATCAAATTTCTAAACGAAGGAATTCTTTATTTCTTCCAGTGGAGTGTGAAGCGTTTAATTCTTCCAAATAAACTTGATTGTGAAGGTAAAACATGGTTGGTAGGTGGTGACAATGACAAAGCTGAGTTCTTTGCTGGCGCATGATATATACAGAAAAATGAACCTTTGTGTAATAATTTGCAGCCTAGCTGTTTGCCTGACGAATATTATCACGCGACGCCCCTGCTCCTGCTCAGTGTTTATTGGGTTGTAATCCATGTAATACAATCGTCGTAGGTTACAACACATCCGTGGTTGAATTTTGTTCAGAATTTCCGCACGTAAAGGTCTTTCATTGTAATTCATTGAAGCTATACTAGCTACCATCCAACGAACAACAGCGTACACTGGATACATCTTTGGAGTGTTATCACACGTGTCCCAGAAGGAAGGTTTATCAACTACCTACAAGAGACTCGGTAGGTCGGTAATAAGATTACGCTGATATTCCTTCCTGCAAACGGAGTATTCCTTCGACATGACACTGAAATTGAAAGTTGAAAACCAAGGTTTCCCGTATACAGGATTTTTGTACGAATATAGTAGAATTCAGATATTTTTGCTATTCATGTCTTGAAAGAATGAGTTTAAGTAAGCCACTAGAATGAACAATGCCACTATTAATAAATAGGTAATTATTGTTCAGCACATTGTAATTAATACGACCTGAGGACTTTTGCAGCACCAGTTTTGGTTGAGTATTTTCAATAATGAATCTTTAGAATCAAGCAAGAAACAAAGTGTATACTTAACCCAAGTGTAACTACCTAATGGAAAAATGTAAGTAATGAAAAAGCTGTGTTATTTACAGGCGAGTGATCCATACAGAAGAATAAAAAACCTTTGTGTAATAATTTACAGCATTTGGTTTATTTTCATCAATATGAACCTTTGGAATCGAGTAGGAAAACAAATTTCAATCCCCCCCCCCCTCAAAATTTGATGGTTTACGTTTCAAGATACATACTTAGAATCCGAGAATCTAATTTTTTTAAATGTATTATTATTATCTTTAGTTGTCATTGACTGTTTTTGATGAAATTTGGTATATGAGCTCCATTTGGGGTCTATTTGTGCCCTGAAGTTAAGATGTGAAAAATGGGGGTTGACATTTTCAAAAACCCCTCGCTCAAAACTTTTAATAAAAAGGTATTGTTTTTTTTAATCAATTTAAAATAGTAGGTATTGAGTTTTTCGAATCGAATGGGACCATCCACAGCTCTATAGGACCAACTGTTCACTCCCTGTGATGTCTTAAAGTTTGGACGAATGATAAAGCGTGAATCGCAAATGAATCTTCACTCGATTGAAGTAGGCCTAATCTTCGTTAAAAATTTAGCTGATCAAATGCGATTTATTTTTGTTCTTTGTGTTGGGTTGGCTATTTGTGTATCCTTAGAAAATGAATTTTAAAAAACATTTTTTCCAAGTTTTTTTCAATATTAATTAAAACTGCCATAACTACCGTTATTTACAAAGATAATTCAAATTTAAGGATATTGTTGGAAAGATTGTTAAGTTCCCAAGCTACCTAAAGCGAAACGGAAATCGTTTAGAAATAAAACATTTTTGAAAACGTTGCCGTTGGGATAATGTCATTCATCGATAGTTGTCCGTCTGGGTGGTTTCTTTTCAATTTCTGAGGACGAATTATTATCAGTATTAAATATAGGCGCCATGTAAGATTTCAACTTTTTGGGGCCACCAGAAGCAAATTTAGCTTGCCCAACTAAATTGTATCACTCCATCGGATAAATATTATTCACATCATGACAGACTCTCAAACCAAAACGCTGCAAATCATTGCCCTAAGGTTTATTATTTTCTGCGACGGCCGGAATTTTTTTATTCGATTTGATTTTCAGATTCTACGTACCTTGAAACGTAAAACATCAAATTTTGAGAGGGGGGGGGGGTTACATTTTTTTTAATTCTTGCTCGATTCCAAAGGCTTATTATTGAAAATAATAAACCAAAAAACCTCCGAGTTAAAAATAAAGTCAAAAGCAAAATTTTAAAAGATTTAATTTAATTTGTTAGATGATGTAGCAAGGTAGTTAATTTATTGTACCTATCCTTCTATAATTTAATAAGGAGGATGATGGTAAGCAGACGACGAGTGAGGTAAGAACACACCTACACAACCAACGTAACTTCCTTGAATTCAAGAACTACACAAATTAACTTTATTTTGTTTCTGAACTTAGCAAACATCACAAACACAACCGTTTCAACTTCCCGCATTATTTCAATGTTTCTGCAAACTTTATATTATAGATGATCAACATTTTCAATTGATCAAGTCTTTTCTTATACGGCGTAGTGTCGATTGATTTTTCTCGCCATTCGATTCAATTCTGTTAAGAAAGTGAGCAATCCAATCAAAGTGAAAAAGAAGCGGAAAAAAACCTCTCAGTAAACTGCTTTCAACAAAAAGTCGAGATTCTTTTCATTCGTGAGGTCTACTCGGTTTCAAAGTCGTTTGTTGGATGTTTTGTAAATTTCTCAGGGTGCGTTGGCGTGAGAAAACGACGGCACATCTCTTTGTACTCACTTCAAATACTACACATCAAATACTATCATTCATGAAAAACATAGAAACTCCCGCTCATACGCCCTTACTAAATCTGCTGCGGAAAAAAACATCGAAATATCTTTAAAATTTGAGTTTTTGATCAACGGAAATATCACAATGGAATGGTCAGCAAAAATAAAGAGGTAGGTACGTCTCGTTTTGTCTTTTCCGTAATGCTCTTTGCTTAGGATTCTGTTCAATATCCCACCTAAAAGAATTCCATGTAGAAACCATCCAAAAACGTTCAAACCCGGAATCGTTTGATTTTCTTCCGAAATTGTTCTCTGAAGACTATCCTACTCTGTTCTCTCCGCCTTTCCATAGTTTTTACATCAAGGAAAAGTTTAATACCTTAAATATCTATGTCGAATAGTACTAATGTCTACTCAAGACCACTGAAATAATAAATTTAGGTGATCGATTTTTAAGTTTAAGAAGGTAAAGGTTGCAGTGTTGAGTGGTACTCATCTCAGCCTCTCAGCCTCACACCTACCTTCACGAATTTACAGCCTTGAAGACGGCGGACTTAGGGCGAGAGAAACCCTGTACAGAGCTTTGCAGTATAATCCTTCGGGATGTGGGGAGATAAGCAATAATTTCACTGCGTGCTGTAATAAGATCGGCGTAGGAGGTTTCGAGGATGATACACGTGCTAACTAGGGAAGGTGGATCAAGTAAAGGATCCTTTAAATAGTGGTTACTGCTTGATAATGTTCAAGTCCTTATAAGGAGGGGTCGGTGAGATAATGACTTCTTCTGCTTAGTATTTTTGTTTTCTGAAACTTACCAGTATCGACTCTTAGGACATGTTCAGTATTTACAAGTACCAGTAATTTGGAGGACAGTTGAAAATGCATTAATCAGCAGGAGACACGGCCCATATTCAAAAGTATACACTTTGTTTCTATAAGTCATTTCTTTGGTAAGGAATAGAACATTCAATTCCAACCAGTAAACGACATAACATACCTTCCCAGTGCTTACAATAGTTTAACGCAATGTTGTTTCGTTGAGCACATTCTTTTAGGGAAATGCTATAATGTTTCCTAGTTTATATTAAAGTATTTTAAAATTCATAACCATCGATCCCTTTCCTGCCTCCTTCATTTAGAGCCACCACAACGAATCTAGTACTATGAGATCCCCAAACCTGCATTACACTTTTAAATCTATTGCCTACGACACCCAACACCTGAATTCGACTACACCCCTTTCAGCCACTCTGGCACGACGGCGGTAACACATAGTGTCGTCCGACCTATTTATTATTCTGTTGGTTTTGGTAAGCAGTCAATATAAGAAAACTTCTGAATCGAAGGCGAAAGAACGACTCCTCTCTTTTATGCCACGATGCCACAAAGAATGCTTAATGAGAATTTGAAGGTATAATGATTATATTCTCAGAATTTCAAGACCAATTAGTAAGCCATAAATAAAAACTAGAATATTGAAAAATTGTTATTTTTATGATATAATACTCCCACCTCCCCATTCACCAAATTTCCATACACATTTCATTTCTCCGGCAAAGTATTAACCAGCTTCACCCCAGATCAATTGCATAAGGATTATAAGTATGAAACATTGACAGGATAGTAAGTCATGTTAAGGGGAAATCCTTTCCCTGCGATCACCCGTTACTTTTTATTTTGCCAGGAGAGCTAATTAGGGCGAAAATGTATCTGCTATTACACTATTTAAGTGGTAGAACAACAGAAGGAACTCCAACTAAGTGATAATCCCAGAAAGTACAAGTTGTAAGGATTCATTAACGCTCCAACCAAGGCGGCTGTTGCCTATTATTCGGAAAGCTTCTTTGATAAACTGTGATAAGGGGCTGGCACTTAATTTCCTGATCTACGTTACTTAACACGATCCTCTCGAGTTAACACCACTTTTATATTTTTACAAATTGAATTCACGCTTTCAATTCTGACTAAAATAATTTACTGACTTAAATTTTGCTCTTGAAAATACCAAAAGCTGTGTACTATATACTATTTCTGCCACCTATATGCTGATGAATCTATACAATGGAGGTGAATACGCGGATTTCATATTGAGTGTTAACGTTGAGCAACAATTTTGGGATTTTTTTCGAAATACCTGTTGTAGCAACGCGACGAAAAGCACAACATTACGGCAACAAATTCTAAGAAAAAAAAACGCTGCAAATCATTGCTCAAAGGTTTATTATTTTCTGTATAGATCACCCTTCTGTATAGATCACTGGTTCTCCATCAATAGCACCTACCACCATCTGTATTCTCCCTTGACCTTCCCTCTCAAATTTCAGCTTCCTGCGTTCAATAGGATTGAAATGACTTCGGAGCTCACTCAGCTGATCAGTGATCTGAAGAGTGAAGAAGATCTCCTCGAATGCTGAAGACGCCTAGAAGAGCACTTCCATTCAATAAGATTGAAAATGGCTTCGGAGCTCACTCAGCTGATCAGTGATCTGAGGAGTGAAGAAGATCTCCTCGAATGCTGGAGACGCCTGGAAGAGCACTTTCATTCAATAGGATTGAAAATGGCTTCGGAGCTCACTCAGCTGATCAGTGATCTGAAGAATGAAGAAGCTTCTGAGCAATGATTTGCAGCGTTTTGTACCCACCAACATTTTTTTTTACCTACCGACTTTTTTTTACCTACCAGCTAGGTACTACCTACCACACCATACTGGCTTCACACCTTCACAATCAAGTTTATTAGAAAGAACTAAACGCTTCACACTCGATTGGAAAAATAGAAAGCTTCATATTGAAATTTGATTACTGGTTACGCAGAAGGCAAAACTGTATACAAATCGAAGAAATGAACAGCGATCGCATTTTAGTCCGATAAAATTTGAATGGAGATTAGACCTCTTTTGCGATTCACACTCATGATTCTGTTTTATCGAAGGAAAACCTTCAAGTACTCGTAGGGACCGAACGGTTTGTCCTACAGAGCTCCGGGTGGTCTCAAAAATTTTTAAAAATTCAATACTATTTAAAATTGGTGAAAAAACGATACCTTTATTTCGAGAGTTTTCGAGCTAGGGCACTCTTGAAAATTTCAACCCTTAATTTTCACCCCTTAGAAGTGACCTACATCAACCAAAAGCTTCGCGGCACAACTAGACCCCAAATGGAGCTCATATACCAAATTTGAACCAAATCGGTCCAGTGTTACTAAGAAAAGTGCCGCGGACGGCGGACGGGGGACGGCGGACGGCGGACGGACATTGCAAATTTGGATTCTACGCACCTTGAAACGTAAAGTGACAAAGTTTGAGAGGGGGTTATAAAAAATTTTTGCGATACGATCACATAGGCTTATTATTAGAAATAATAAACCAATAAGCCCTCAATATATCGATAGCCACAATGCAAAATCCCGTAAGAACAATATTGTTCTTCTTCTCATCTCTACGACGATTGACTTGCAAGTCGGAAACCTTCCCATGGTGGATTAAAATCGGGTAAGTCAGACAATGCATCATTACATTCTGATTTTTGTACATACAGGATTTTGAACTGTGGCTGTCGATATTATAAAATACTCAAATATAGATATTACGTGTTTGAACTGTGAAATTTGTTGTTGAATGTTCCAAAATAGATCTCAAGATATATCTTAATTTGAAACCTTTTATTCCAAAAATGTTGGCACAACAATTCTTCTTTGCTCAAAATTGCTAAAAACCGTCCGACTGCGCTCTGCGCCAAAGGCTTACGGCTTACCAAGGGGTAAAATAGATAGTTTAACATATACCTTAATCCCAGGGGATCCAGCTAGTCCTTGAGGCTTGGCGTTAATGACAGTCATCTTCAAAATATTGTTTTGATCGATCCACCAAGTAATTAACTATGTCAATTGTCGGAAATGGGGTTGGAACTATATGCTTCTCCATTCTCCGGAAAATTATATTTCTAACTCCAGGGCCTACTTACAAATAAAAATACTCTTACAATCATTCATAAATATTCAAAGTAACGAAAGTGGCACTTGTCCGGATAGAGAAATACCATTTTTAAAGGTTATAAGTCAATAGTGGCTAAGATGATTTTTTTTTTTTTTTTTTTTCGCCTAAAGAAAAACAACTTTCTAAAAGCTCATCAGTAGAAACGTGGTCCAGTTCTGATTTCATTCCTCATAATATACGTAATCACCTCTAAAGGATGAATTGCTAACGGTTGACAATTTCAAAAGCCTTGGGTCGATGAAAACGCTCATTAAGAGAGTTCTTGTAGGGTTTTAATATTCCATTGGAACCGTTTCGATCATTCCAATAACGTATAGAAATTCTTGTACATGAGTACATAAACACCTTCTATTCGGCCGACAGCGATAATACCGTACAATGTACCGGAATAAATACCGTACTTGTTGGATCTCCGCAGTCAATCGTACAAACTCCCCTTCTTATCGATGTGCATAATGATGCTTTTGAATAGATTCCGCTTTTCTTCGTAGTAGTAGGTACCTACCTACTTATTGGCTTTCAAAAGACGGGTAGAAAAGTGACTAGATAAGCAGCTTCGACTAGATAATGAATCTCTTTCATTGAAATTTTTATTTAGAATAGATCGTATATGGATTAGTGGTTGCGCCAAACGACGAGATCTAGTTGAAGACAGTATGTGAGTAAGCTTATTTACCTGTAATAAACCTCATTCCACAAAAGTTTTCACAAGGATATGTCTTTAGGCTGGGGGTCAAGGAATTTTTCGCGACACTTTTTTTTGCCACAAAAACGCAACGCGATAATCAGTAAACAAAATCATAGATACAAATCATTAGCTATGAAGAAAGTTTCTCTAGAATAGGTACTACAATATATTACGTGCGATCGGAGTTTTTTTTTTTTTCAGAGAAAAAAATTCGGTTTATTCATTGAAAAATTATTCATAAAATATCTTGTGTGTATTTTATTTTAACATTTTAATTTTCAAATAACACCTACGACAATGGACATATCCATGATCTCCAAATTTCTTCGTGTACTTTCGAGAGTTTATTTTCCAATTTTTGTCAAAAAATTACCAAGACATATAGTCATATCATTAGTATTTACAATATCTTTCTCAGCCAGTTTTGTAAATCGTTAATTTAGGCTGTATTTTCTTCAGCTGTCTTCCAAAGGGAGGATCAGAATTGGTTTTGATGATTTCGCTCATGGCTTTCCGTTTGCCTACTCGATATATTACTAGGGCCTTCGTTCCCGTCAGTGAGCGGTCACCAATCCACATAATCTCCTTAACTTCGGTGATCTCACGGGAACCGATTCATTAAACTGGCAAACAGCCGTTGGTAATATCCATTATTTTAGATACGTCAATATCAGATACGTCCAGATATTAGATACGTCTTATAGATACGTCAATATCAATAACAAAATTTGTAATACTGTCATAATAATGGATATTACCAACGGCTGTTTGCCAGTTTAATGAACCGGTTCATATTATGAACTCTCCAAACGAATAGAGCAAAGCTGACTTCTTGATATACAATAAACAATCTTCGTTGTCCCACGTGTTTCGAAAATGAATAATTCCGTTGGGAATGAAGATTGCTAGTGGCCGCTTGTCCCCAGGAAGGACCTTCTGACGACAGGTGGATTTATCGACGGTTTTCCTGTAGATATTAATATCCTTTCCTGCCGGATGGAAGTGTTAACTTTCCTTTCTCATTTCCAAGGAATGCCAACAATATTTTGTCTGCGTCATAACAACATAAGAATGAGTAGTCATTATTTAAAATTATTATTGGTCGCTTCCTATATACCATTTACCTCCTGGGAATTTTAGTACCACTAGGTAAGTGCTTTGGGAGCTCTTCAGTAGCCATAAGTGTGACGCATGGCTACTACCTATAATATAATGAGTAAACAGAAAAAAGAAAGTTTGAGAAATTCACCATGATGGAGTCAATCCAAAATTTGGATAAAGAGCCTTGCAATTTCATACCGCAATTATTACCTTGCAATTACTACCGAAACAAAATAGATTGGGTACATTCCTCTTGTAATTTACTGTTAACTATTTAAGGCAAAGAAATCATCTGCCAAGGAGATTCGGGCAGCTAAGTCTCCTCACTCAGTATAGCATGAATGTGTAGGATTCGATGGTGAATTGTTGAGCAGTATCGTTGATAAAGTCCCCAACATGAATTGTGATTTTCACGATGTTAATCATTTTCCTGATAGACGAACAACGACAAGACATTTTAATTTTGAAGGATTTAAACTTTGGTAAAAATTACAACAGACATTTTTTTGGAGGACCCACATTTTTCAACCTGCTGCAAGAATTTGTAGCTTCTTTACCAGAGGGAGTAAGAATATTTTTTTTTAAATAATATTTTACCTAACACTAAAAGAATACTACTATTTATCAAAAGTCAAACAGGAATTTAACAATTTTGGTTTATTATTTTCAATAATGAACCTTTGGAATCGACCAAGAAAAAAAAAATTTTAACACCCCCTCAAAATTTGATGGTTTACGTTTCAAGGTACGTAGAATCCAAAAATCGAATAAAAATTTGGCCGTCCGTCCGCCGTACGCGGCACTTTTGCCACTTAGCATTGACCGATTTTGATTAAATTTGGTATGTAGGCTCCATTTGGGGTCTAGTTGTGCCCCGAAGCTTTTGGTTGATGTAGGTCACTCCTAAGGGTTCCAAAATCAATTTTGAAATTTTGAAAACGCCCTAACTCAAAAAATTTCGATATAAAGGTATTGTTTTTCCTTCAATTTAAGATTCTATGGAATTTTTAGAATTTTTTGAGACCATGCGGAGCTCTGTAGGACAAACCGTTCGGTCCCTACGAAAATTTAAGGGTTTATATTGAAATATATATATATATATATAAATCAAAACACGAGTGTGAATCGCAAAAGAGGCCTAATCTCCGTTCAAATTAGAGCTGACCGAAATGCAATCGATAGTTGGTAATTTTGAATTTTTTTTTTTTTTTTTCTCTTTATATTGGATGGTTGGTGGCTTTGCAGACGAGTGATCTATATAAAAATAATAAACCATTGTGTAATAATTTGCAGCGTTTGTTGATATTTTCACGTTTAGAAGGACAAGAGGGTGGAGTACGAAGTTTGCAATGCAGTTAGAACTTTGTCGTACAGGAGTTGCGTTTCACATTCTTATTTTTGTGGTTTGCCTCTCCTACACCAATATCACAATCTTCCATTCAATTGCGATCCAGTAGTTACTTACTCCCGGATAAATTTCGAAGTAAACTAGGTGACCTCTTTGACAGAGGGATATTGCTCTTAGAAGAGGGGAACGACGAGTTTTCTGGAAGCCCAAAAGTCGAGGGATGTCAACAACCGTCATGTTTGCTCATACCTACATTTACCTTTCGGGAGGGGTAACCAAGCACATTCTAGACTCTTCTAGAGATTCTAGATTCTAGAAGTTTAGATTGCAAATGTATCTAAAACACGATTTTGTAGAACCTCTATTAATTTGCTAATGTGTGTCTATTCGACTATGAATCTATCAGTCAATCACGCTTGTAAACAAGTGTCCACTGATCTTGATGGCTTTTAGAAAATTGAGGTGATCCATCTAGTACCTAGGTACATGATTTTCCTAAACTTGCATTGTTCCTCTAATTTATCATAATACCTATAATTTGATTATTTAACCATTTTGCGTCTTCACTACCTGGCTTTGTATTAAACCAGTCAAAACGCTGCAAATTATTACACAAAGGTTTTTTTTTCTCTATATAGATCACTCGTCTGCAAATAACTCGGCTTTGCCACTGTCACCACCTGCCAACCACGTACCTGCAGCGATCCCATTTTGGTCAGCTAAAATTTGAACGGAGATTAGGCCTCTTTTGCAATTCACACTCGTGTTTCTGATTTATCGTAAGCCCAACCCTTAAGTTCTTGTAAGGAGCGAATGGTTTGTCCTACAGGGCTCCGCGTGGTGTCTAAAACTTTTAAAAATTCAATTCTCTCTTAAATTTGTGGAAAAACAATACCTTAATATCGAAATTTTTTGAGCTAGGGCGTTTTGAAAATTGCAACCCTTATTTTTCAACCCCTGTAGCCCTCCGTTTTAAAATATTTGTAGAAGAAACGCCTGGATATCAGGAAAACTATTGAAGAATAAATTGTCTCTAATAAACCCCTGTAGCCCTCCGTTTTAAAATATTTGTAGAAGAAACGCCTGGATATCAGGAAAACTAGTGAAGAATAAATTGTCTCAACTTATGGGGGAGGGGGGTTTGAACGTGCCAGCACCCGGGCCTTGACTCTCGAAAAATTGTTGAAAATAATTTTTTGTTCCTATTTTCCTGTTTTGTTTTTTAGTTGCTTTTAGGTACCCACAACCAATAGTGGTTAATATTTCGGCCCATAACTGGACCCCTGACCTGAATAAAGAGGCGTTTCTACCGCAGTTAACTTTCGGTTGTAAGATTTTTTCGTTTCCTTATTACAATTTACATTTTTTCATATTGTTGCATGATTGTCTTCTGAAGTTTTTTACATGATTATGTCTTATCACTGGGGTTATTCCAAAATGTTGTCCGAATTCCAAACACCCTCAAAGAAGCGTTACCATGTTTGACGAGGTTTCTTTGTTTTTATGGCCGAGCAGTCAGCATAAATAAATTTCGGAATAAATCGAGAGGTTTCCAGCGAGTGAACAACGATTTTCGTAGGTGGAAAACCGACTGAGTAACATTTCCCGAGCAACGAAATGTTGACATGAATTTTTCTTCGAACATTCTCTTTTATTTTTGTGAAGATTTTCATTGAAAAACTTCAAAAAACACAAATGAGAGTGAAAGAAGGGTTAAAACGCTGCACATTATTTCACAAAGGTTTATTTTTTGTAGATCACTCGCTTGCAAAGAACACAGTTTTGCCATTGTCACTGCCTACCAACCATAATTTTCGATTCTCAATCAAATGTAATTAGAAGAAATGAAGACTTGTGGGTGCCTTCATTATATTTATATTGTTAGGCCATTCTTACAACGGTCAGGCTTGCTATAATATCGTTTTTCAAACTGCAAGTAGCCAATTCTTCCAATCAATTTTTAAATCTGATTACGAATAACTTAGAAATAAACTGGTACGTACCCATGTTGTTCGCGAGAGTGCGTGTGTGAAGGGTGCAGAATGGAAGGCTGAGGGAGCCGCAAGGGATATATAGGTCTGAAACTGGTCCTTAGCGCAGCCGCCCCCAAGTTACTCTGCCCCCGAGCCGCCCATAAGCGAGTCCACCCCGTCTGTTACCGATCGAGTGTTCAAAAAAACTAACATTCATCAATTTACATTTCACTGATTATTGACTTCCTATTCAGTAGTCCACTCTAATAAGCAGTGTATCCGAAATACTTACTTATCTAGAGGCTAGTAAAGACAGGTTCAGTTTGTATTCTCGTCCTCTCACAAGCATATTCCTTCAACAATGGTTATAATTTATCTGTAGGTTTTTCCAAAAATCTGTTATGAGTCACTCTGGAAAAGAACTTTGTAGTCCTCCAGATTTTTTAACTAGTATTTTTGATTTATTATTTTCAATAATGAACCTTTGGAATCGACCAAGAAAAAAAATTTTAACCCCCCCCCCCCCCTCAAAATTTGTTGGATTACGTTTCAAGGTACGTGGAATTCGAGATTTTGATGAAATTTGCTGTTGGCTCCATTTGGGGTCTTGTTGTGCCCCGAAGTTTTTGGTTGATGTAGGTCACTTCTAAGGGTTGAAATTTTGAAAACGCCCTAACTCAAAACATTTTGATAAAAAAGGTATTGATTTTGCATCAATTTAAGATAGTATTGAATTTTTAGAGATCACGCGGAGTCCTGTAGAACAAACCGATCGCTCCCTACGCGAACTTAAGGGTTGGACTTAAGATAAATCAGAAACACGAGAGTGAATCGCAAAAGAGTCCTAATCTCCGTTCAAATTTTAGCTCAAATTTAGTTTTAGTTCAAATTGCCGTGTTCTTTGCAGACGAGTGATCTATATAGAAAAATAAACGATTGAGTAATAATTTGCAGCGTTTTTATTTGTCAACTTAGTTGGAAAAAGAGTTTTCAAAAAATCTACTTCTTTCTTTGAGGTTGATTGTCCTATTGGATTGTTTTTCTTTTTTTTTTTGTTTTTAATAACGAACCTTTGGAATCGAGCAAGAAAAAAATTTATACCCTCCCCCTTCACAAAATTTGATGGTTGCAAGGTTATGTAAAATCCAAAAATCGAATAATGAGGATAATTATTAGGTACCATCTAAAATGAATTTTTCATGACTTTTTTGATCTATTTGAAATAGTGTTCTACATTTAGAAACTAACAAAACCACCACTTGGGACACTTGGGCCCTGCAAATCGAGTCCCTAAAGTCCGAACCAGTTGGTTCTCTCCCAAGAATCAAATTTCGTATTGAGGGCACCCAAAACTTTCGAGAATAGATTGAGACCACCCTTGGTTTTGTAGGATAAACCGTTCGCTCCCTAGGAGGACTTGACTTATAAGTCAGTAACTAGGGTTGAAGACTGTCCACTTACGGAAATAATATACTCAATAGTGAGATCCATTTAGAAAAATAATAAACCGTTGTGTAATCATTTCAGCGTTTTTTGTCCTGCTGCACGAATACAAAACTTCCCTATTTTCAATAGTGAGGAAGCAACGTCTTTCTGAAATGAAAAACCCCGGAGAGATTACTACTGTTGATAAGTTAGGTACTTGATTGTTTAATAAATAGATTTTGCAATCAATCAAGTTCGGCTCTTCCTTCGTTTTCATAACTTTTCTGGTAGATTTTTTGCTCCATTTTCCCCAGTTTTGGAGTGCGATTGTGTCTCAAGTACTTCTCTCCGCCCCGTCCATTACTGCCATTAACTTCCCTGGAACAACGTGAACTCCAATCACCGATGAATTGCCAAGATTTCGCCCCGTCAACGACCGGCTTTCCCATTCATGTAGTTTTAAATCGCTAACAAAAAGGAAATTCGGGGCCACTTTATTCGACTGTAAACCCCGAGGCAAAGCGAAAACTTATCAACAAGCCTACCATTCCAGCATAATACATTTTTTGCTTTCTCACTACCGAAGGTAGGGATGCTTTGTATTCGTGCGACAGGTAAATTAAAAGTCCCACTCTTGCAGGATGAGTGAATGAGCGATTTTTTTATTTTACAAGGAAGACGTTCTTACGTACCTACACCCAAAATGCCATCATTCCCAAGCAACTAGTGTTTCCCGGTGGTCAGGTTTAGATCATTAGATGGATTCTGGATGTTGGAACCATGATATGACTAAAAGGAATATAGTTATCAGTGTAGCAAAAATCAAAAAGGTGGCAATTTCCAAGAAACCACTAAGGGACTCTCAGGAGACAACCGTTAGACCAGGTAGTACCTGGGAGCCAAGATCACCATGTTACCTGTGACCAAGAGATAAGCAACAGGATTGCAGTTACATCGCGCCTCTACAATACTATGAGTAGAGGTTTTATCGGTAAGAGAAGGGTCCAAGAGAACCAAAGTTGCCGTCTTAAAGTCAGTTTACGTCCCCACCCTCACTCACAGTGCCGATTTATGGACCACCACCACCAAACACGTCAGAAGGATTCAAGCTGCTGAGATACGATATTTACGAGGCAAAACAGAAAGAGATTGGGAGCGTAAGTAAGCATGAAGTAAGAGAATATTAATTACTGATGTTTTTCCACCAATTTAGGCTCGTGTTCAAGTTGCAGAATGAATTAGAGCATCCAGAGCTCTGAACGATGAATCGTAGTCAAATAAAACGCTACAAATTATTACACAATGGTTTATTATTTTTCTATACAGATCACTCGTCTGCAAAGCCACCAACCATCCAACATGCATCCGCATTTCGGTCAACTAAAATTTGAACGGAGCCTCTTTTGCAATTCACACTCGTGTTTCTGATTTATCGTACGTCCAACCTTTAAATTCTCGTAGGGAGCGAACAATTTGTCCTACAGAGCTCCAAGAGGTCTCGAAAAATTCTAAACATTCTATAGAATCTTAAATTGATGGAAAAACAATACCTTTATATCAAAATTGTTTGAGTTAGGGCGTTTTCAAAAATTCAAAATTCATTTTTGAACCCTTAAAAGTGACCTACATCAACCAAAATCTTCGGAGCACAACTAGACCCTGAATGGAGCCTACATACCAAACTTCATCAAAATCGGTCAATGCTAAGTGGCAAAAGTGCCGCGTACGGCGGACGGACGGCCAAATTTTTATTCGATTTTTGGATTCTACGTACCTTGAAACGTAAACCTTCAAATTTTGAGAGGGTGTTAAAATTATTTCTTCTTGGTCGATTCCAAAGGTTCATTATTGAAAATAATGAACCAAAATTGAGTATGAAATTAATCGGGTGACCTGCCTACAAGCCTCCTGAGGGCCCCTCAGCCCCTTTACCAACCGTCCTCAGGATGCTTTGATCTTTTTCGTTTCTTTGAATGGAATTTCATGTCACTCAACTACCAAAAATGTTATCTCGTAATAATGTCACCCACAACTTTGGGATTAGGATGCTTGCGGGTAGGTACTTTCTATTAAGAGGTAGGTAGGTACTAATAGTAGAAAAAACGAGTTCTTTGCAGACGGGTAATCTTTGCAGAAAAATAATAAAATAATTAACCGTTGTGTAATAATTTGCAGCATTTTTATTAATTGAGTAATTACCTATTCAGCTAGCGCAGAATCCACTTGTATTATTTATCAATCCACTAATATTATTAACTATCCGTCAAAACATTTGGGTGTCATTGAACGTTTTAAAATTGCCTTGAGGAGGTCGATAAATAATTGCCTCAACGCAAGGCGACAGAACCTATTCTGCGTGATTTGCATAATGTAACAAATTTCAAGTTGTGCTTGCAGGATGACGTTCGTGACGAATGAATAGCTCATTTATTTCACTGTTGTTACAGCGCGAAAGAAAATAAGAAAACATCACATGTGGAAAGGAGTTTTCTCTGAAATATGCAAATAAGTACAACATAGTAGATAGTACCACTTTTCAAAATTTGACAATTTTATTTATAAATAAAATTTACTTGCATGGTTCTTTTGTTGAAAGTAGCAGGTACCAGTCAGAGAATGCGCTGGCAATTTTCATTGAAGGAAGATTCAAAATTTATGTCTACTCTGTATCTACCCAAATCCCCCTCTGAGGGTCAATCGATGTCGATGTACCTTCTTTAAAATTGTTTGGGGAGGTAATTACCTAGTAGGCATTAAAGTCTGTTGAAAAATTCTCATGTTGAGCCGAATCACTGATGAATCCCCCATCACGAAATTGCATTTTTACGATCGTGTTACATGCTTTTTTAGGTCAATAGACAGCAACACGATTGTGAAATGCTTTGCGATTATATTCCTAATTTTCCACTTTTACCTCTTCGAATTTTAAACAAAATTGATCAAACAAATCGTAAAAACTTTAAGTCTCTACTCCACCGAAAATGTCATCAAAATCTTTTTTTCTTTTGTACCTGCAGCATAAACAATAAAACTTTCCTATCTTTGATAATGAGGAAGCAATGCCTTCATGATAATGTAGAAACTTCGTTTTAAAAAGTTTAATAATCTTGAGAATGAATTAGTTAATAATTGATTTCATTGGTGAACCCCGTTTTTATTCATCGATGAATCTGGCGGACGTATCATACGCTTGAAACACCAGGTTAAATTCGCTAAGGAATATCTTTGGATCGATCGAGGTGAACATATAATCAAGATGTTCAGTTTCCGACATCATTAGGTAGGTATATCTTGATCTATTTCCGGAAATACGCCTACTAACTATGAAATAACTGGAGCTTAAATTTTACCGGCTGCGGAAGACATATCCCTTATTTTTCTTAATTTCTTCTTTAGAAGAACAAAGGAGTCACGAGGCTTTCCTTACCAGTGGTTCTTATCACGTAATCCCCCTTTCCTCCTTACTTCCTCCCACCTGATATAATTATTTCCACCGACTCAACGAGAACTTTGCTCAAAGATCTACAGAGAAGGGGTACAACTACTTTGTTTTGCTTTCTCTAGTTTGAGTAGAATGTGAGGTGAAAACGAGAGGCGAGGCCTCGAATAATTTGTTTAACTCTCAATTGGAGGGGTTAATTCCTGTAAAAAATTATGGAGGGGTGGCGCACTGAGTTCACGACACCTGTTTTTGGTGGTTCCACTTCGAAAAATCACTTATTTCCCCTAATTTTATATTTGGACACGTTCAGATATTATCTCAGGAGTGAAAACAAGAGGAAGGGTCCGCTAACCAGGTCTGTAACATCAAATTTTCTAATAAATCTGAACTTATCTTCCAAACAAAATTCTACAGTTCCTGCTTCTAATTTTAACTTACTCAAGTCAAAACTCAGTGATATTAGCAATCTAAAAATTTGAATTAAAAACTTACAAAAAACTCGAGAAAAAAGTAATTTATTTTACAAACTAAAATTTAGGTAGGTACATGATGAGTTTACAATGTAACTTAGCACAATATACGAGAAATAATGGCATAGAAATCTGCGCAGTGCTTCAACTTTCTCCTGATGAATCAGCGTCTTCTTCTTGTCCACTGACGCAATTAGTGCAGATTTGCACTATCTTGGCCAAATGATTTTTGCATGTGAACTTTTCACATTGTGTACAAGTTATGGTGGTGTGATTATTCTTGGATCTACCACACTCATGACATCGTCCTCGTCCTGTGGGTTTTTTTGCTGGTGGTTCTCCATCATGGGTTGAATCTATGCCCTCTCTTGGGAGTAGCCTTCGAATGATTGCTTGAGAATGGAGTGGAAGAGTTCGGATTTTCGCACGATTCTGCAGGTGTGGTTTCATCAAGGAAACCGACAGATTGCTCAGAAAATGTCTTCTGAACTTGGGCGATGAATGTGGTGATACGAAATTCAAAAGCACCTGAGCGTTTATGCCTGCCATATTTAGCATGGAATGAAAAGCTGATAGTGGCCACCTGTTTGTTTTTCGCGCAACTGAGTAATTTCCACCCAGCTGATCGGTAACGTCGACTCCTACCTTATATTTATTGTAGTCGAGGATGATATTAACTTAAGTACTTTTAGCCAATGCTTGCATTATTGGAACCACCTTTTTGATGAAGGTGTCTATATAATTCTGAAGTGACTTTGCAAATCCTTGTTAGTGATAGGTATAACGCACATCAGGAATCGAAGGGGTTGAACTTCATTTCTCGTTTTGCTCCAACATAGAGGGTAGTTGTTGACGACTGCAACCCTCGATGATCTCCTATGAACCTGCTGTAAGAAATAAAAAGGTCTCCAACAAGAGCCAGGTAGACCCAATTATTATGCATACATTACGCTGCTGGAGGACCCATCTTAATGAAGCAAGAGCATAAAAGTGTCGAGAACCCTTCTGAAATCCTTTGAAACTCTACTCTACTACGAGTATCTATAAAGTCCTATTATAGACCTCTATTGATCTTGTCACCTGACCCTCTGACCGGTGAATCATCGCTCAAGTGAGTTCTGGGAGAATTAAGTAAATGTAGGGGTAGGTATAATACCACCGCTTTCACCTCTCCTAGAGGTTACAAGGAATGTGTACCTCTTGAATATTTATCTGTGCCTCTAGCAGCGTGGTAGAAATAGTGATAGCGTTGTTAAAACAAGTCAATAAATAGGTGATAAGGCGTACTAAAAAATGTCAAATACTTCCATAGTTTTTCCCAGTAGTGGTAGATTTTCAGTGATCGTTACCAAGTGTCTGAAAAACAAGAAAAAAATAAAACAGTGAGTTTTAAACTATTTACTGATGTCACACTGTCTTATCATTTTAAATGGAATAAATTTGAACCTGCGGGAACTTCCCCCTACCTACCCAATACATTGAAGAAATCACATCAGTGCCAACAAATTCAAAGCTTCCTTACCTTCGATGTTGAGGAGACATGTTGTGTACACTTCGTAGACTAAACATTAATATTGAGATTGTGATGGAAGTTGACGTTACTTTCAACCAAGTTAGTCCAAAAGACCCAAAGTATAGCACCTTCCCTGTTATGTTTCATTCATAAGAGACCTCCGATATCAAGGTCTGCACTTATATGAAATACCGAGGTATATTTCCTAAGATTTCTTTAATTTTTACTTCCCATTCGCGTGTTAGATTGGCGTTTAGTAAATTGAGATGCTTCGAAAAACTAAGTATGATGTCCAACGGAATCAATAAATCGTCGTGAGTGACACCAGAGAGGAGTGACACACTCCTAGAAACTATTTACTTAGCATTCTTCAGCTCCGTACTCCGAACTTGGCAAACGAATGAGAAATTTCACCATGTCGGAATTTCCTATTTTTGACCCCAAAATCGGATTCAGCACCTCGAAAAAACCCCTAAGGCAAACTTTCAGCCCGAACTTCCTAATTTACGAATAAACAAAACAGTGTAGAAAATACGAATGTTTAAAAAAACCGGGAAAATGACGTCATGCTGGAATAGTTCATTTATGGCCGCTTGAAGCGCTGAGATCGAGAAATCCATAGTCCCCAGATGCAAAATTTCATGAAACAGTAAAGTTCGAAATCGAAAAACTGAAGAAAAAAATAGAAAAAGCGAGATGGGGAAAATTAGGTTTCCTCTGTTTTTGTTTGATAACTTTTCTCTTAGAAAACACGATTTCGTCGTCCCAATGGGCAACACTGGGAGGAGAGGGCGATCCGAACAGCCCAATCAGCGAGCGTTCCCGCTCCACGTCTGTTTTCCCGGTTGGTTTTGAAATTAAAAATTTTGATTGTCTCCCAAAAATAACAGGAGACTTATTTTCCGAAATCAGCCCGATTTTCATCTATCCCACACCATTAACTATTCAGGAAAAATGCAAACAGAAATCGGTGAAATTCCTCATTCCCGTTTCTGAAACACTGCTTTCATGACGGTTCGCCAGCTATCAAGTAAATAAGTAGGTATGCTCCGTGATTCGACAAATCGAGGGTGATTGTAAATCAAGAATAATATTGCTCCCAAAGTCCCTTCCATGACCCAAGCGATACGCACTAATTTATACTAGCATCAAGTGGAAGCTACTGCCTAGCAAACTTTTTTCCACCCATATTCCTATTGCAATGTTCCAGTAACGGAATATTTTCTTTTCTAACGAGCATTCCATTAAAAGGCAATCTAGCTGTTTTTTAATTCGTATTTGATTTGAGCTAGGAGCTCATATTTGATTCTATACCCAGGTAGGAGGTATCGATATTCATACAATCTCCGTGCGGAAGTTTTGGTAACATCCGGAAACACCCTTTGTTGAGGCTAATACATACATCTTTCCATCGTTCCTACCTCACGTTTCAGTCCTACCTACCTACTTTCTTCATATAGAGAGAACATAAAAACGCTGCAAATAATTACACAACTGAGGAAAGTTCCGCGTATGAAATATGGCGGAAGGACGGCCTTTTATTTTATTTTTATTTTTTAATTGATTTTTCAGATTCTAAGTCCGTTGAAATGTAAAACAGTACCTAACTACTTGCTGTTGTGTTCCTTAAGAGGGAAACTACATATTTTAGATACCTTCTTTCCACCGACATCACAAAAGAGAGATCGTGCCTTCCAGCAATCAACTATCCTAGGATCTACTGAATAGGTAAGGATTACGAATGATTGTACTAGTTATCATCTTCACTCAAACTAAAGTGCTAACTGTTTCCAAACAGTTTTTGGGACAGCGGTCAAAAACTTGCTGAATTTGCGTGGTAATTTATTAGTAAGTCAAGTAGATTCATTATTAGGGTACAACATTAGAAAGGAAGGAGAACATACATAAGTTTGTCCGTATGCCTATGATCTTTTCTATCCGATGAAACTACATGAAATCACGGTTCGATTTTGATGAAATTAGTTAATGCTAATTAGTTATGCTAATTCAATTTCAAAGTTGGACTAACAGCAGCGTGTATGCTTTCAACAGTGAGTTTTCACAAGGAAGGTTTGGGGCTGGTTTATTTTAAGTATAAGACGCGAATAGCATTACCACCGGTTGGCTCTAGATCATCAATCTCTCTAGGCTGAAGAAAACATGCTCTTTACCACTAACTGGCAAACAACATGAATTAAGTTACAACCAATAGAAATAAAAGCGAGATACCAACGAATCGAATTTTCTTGTTTATACTCACCGACCTACGCTATGCATGATGAGTAGGTACCTTTACCTACCTTCCCATTTTTAGGACGTCCCGCAGTAAGACTTGGGCGTCCTTATGCGATTCATTTGGGGTAAAGTTGGACATCACTCAACAGAAAAAAAAAATAACCACACATTAATCCGTTTTAGACCATACTGAATCCAAATCTGCGAGAGAAAAAAACCATAGGCGTATGGCTGTCTGTGTGTGTGAGTGACAAAATCTTGTGTCGTCTGCCCAGGCCTTAGTTCTCAAATGATTTCCGTGGTTCTTTTTTTGTTCGACGCGGAAAACTATCTAGTTGTGCACTACGTCACCGGAATTTCGAATTTTGCATTTCAAGGGGAGGGAAAGGGGGGTTAATGCTTTTAAAACGTGCGTATGCGGGTAAAACATTTTAAAACTTGGTAAACGAACTCACGGGCGCAACGAATTTTGAGCCTTCACAGCATTTGGGTTGAAATTTTAAATATGCAAATTTAAAGTTATTTTTCAAATTAGGTACTTACCTATTTTTAGATCGTCCCACAGTAAGAATTGGGCGTCCTCGTGCGATAAATTTGGGGTAAAAATGGACAACACTCAACAGAAAAAATAAATAACCACACACTAATCCGTTTTAGACCATTCTGAATCTAAATCCGTGAAAAAAACCATAGGTGTATGTCTGTGTGTGTGTGTGACAAAATCTTGTGTACTCTGCCCAGGCAATAGTTTTCAACCGATTTTCGTGGTTCTGTTTTTGTTCGACGCGGAAATCTATCTGGTTGTGCACTACGTCCCCGGAATTTTGCCTTTGAAAGGGGGAAAGGAGGAAATTAATGCTTTTAAAAAACGTGCGTTTTCGGGCTCAATCTTCTGAACACTCCCCAGGACTCACTTTCCAACCGATTTGCGTGTTTTTTTTTTGTTTTTTTTTTTGTTTTTTTTTTTTTTGTTTTTTTTCTTTTTTTTTGCTTCTAACCCAAAATTCGAACCAAATTTCGTGCATTGAGTGAAACAGTTTTGTGCAGAAGGAACGTAAAAAAGTCGTATTTTATCGCATATCAACTGGTTCAAATTAAATTGACCTAATGCTTATCCAAAGGGACGTCCCCTGGAATGCATCCTTTTCAATATGTTTGAAAGGAGTTTTCGTCTTTGACATGGTAAAAATGACGGTAGCAATTCTTGGATCGTGTTCACTGGGATTTTCCTCTTTGAGTCGATACATGATGCGATTCAGAATCTTGGCAGCGTCGATTCATTATTCAGGCTCAGCCTGGACTCAGCTTTGCGGAAAAAAAGCTTGTTTCGATTCAGTTCAGTCTATCTATTATGTCTGATATTTCAGGTGCAATGTTTTCATTAAATTATATTAAACGACGAAAAGTACAACATAAGGGCTGGTGGATAAGTTTGTTCCATGGAGAAATCAGTGCGGGCATAATCCACTGAACACATTGAAAATGAAAGTTGAGATAGATTCCGAAATTTTACAAGAAATTTTTTTTTACGTAAAACCAAAATACAACGGAAAATCATACCTTGTATCAAAGCAAGCCCAGCACTGAGCTTAAAAAGGGCATTGTTTCGCAACTGAATCTTACCATTCCGGGAGGAATTCGCAGAAGCAATAGAGATACTAAACCCGCAACCATTCAGACTCTTCGAGTTTTCCGTCGGGGCATTTGGGATTCATTCTGGGAATCAAGATAAGCACAAAAAGACACGATGAATACTACACTAGGCTTTATCATACAAGGTGGCCAGTTTCATAGGCAATTCCCTATTCAGATCAGAATCAGATCAATCAAAAAATTAAATCCATTTATATTAGGTAGTTCTGATTTGTTACTGCTCGTATTTATTTTAGCAGGCATAATGCAACGACAGAATTTCTGACCTGTTGACAGATATTTGTCCTACTGTCTCCAAGCAACGACTATCTAATATTACAGAATCCTTGTCTCCGGCAGGTCTTTTGCATACTACGTCCTATGCAATCTCCCTAATCTCATCCTCAAGAGTTGATTCCTCCACTCCGGAATGTCTTGAAACACACTACTATCTTCGTTGGACAAAGAGAAAGCAGAAAGATACCACCACCGATTACCTCCCAGACTGTTGTCAATGTATTTGTGTTTTGAAAATTGAGTTCACGTTAACGTGAGGTTTGTAATATCGAAAGAAAACTATCGATATCAATGTCGATATTTGTATGCGCCATCGATTTCCTGCGCCATCCAGATTATTTTCATTTCTTCTGGCTATTGGCTATTTAATTCCATTTAATCATTAAAATAGTGGTTAAGGAAAGAAAAATCGGACCTGACACCTTAAATTGTTAACAAATAATCGATAATATTGAATTGGTAACGTCGTTAGCTGATGTTGAACATCGAATGTTTGTACCATCGAACCATGATTCTATCAAAAGTAAACATCAAAACTAGGAACTGAAACAAACTTTACTATTAGCAACTTAAATTTACTAACTTCTGTGAAGTGCGCACGTTCGTTATAATTAGTACTAACTGAGTATATTTGAGTACTGGTCTAATAATTTTCACATAAGCTGTGCACCTAGTGCCTAGATTATTCAGGTCTCATTTCAGCTCGTCTACTCATGCTGTGGTATGTTTTTAGCGTAGAATTGATAGCGTTTTATTCAATTTTGGATTATACATAACTTGAAACATGCATGTTGGAACATTTTGTCTCATGGGTACCCAAAACATTATATTTATTTATGCAGCAGATAGATAAGTACTTAGGTGTTTCTTATGAAACACTTTACTTCACTTATTGGGAATTAAAAAATCATGATTGATGCGATGAACATCAATTTTCTCGTAAATTTGAGCAATAACCTAATAATTTCTTTTTAATAGATGGGTGATGAAAGTACACCTACTAACCAGTTTCGATGGTACGTTGATCGTGCCAAAACTGGACGCGCAGGATGCAAAAAATGCAAACAAACTATCGAAACCAAAACGCTCAGAATGGCGAAAGCAGCTCCAAGTCCTTTTGGTTCTGGAGAACAAATGATGAAACAATGGCATCACGTGGACTGCATGTTCCAGGTAAGTTTCTACTTAGTACTCACCCGTTACTTAGTACTGGTAAAATTTTGTAAGCTGGCACTTGGCGGCTGCGGACCAAGGCGAGAGGAGGTGCTTGCACATCCTGTACAAAAGGATCTGGATAACAGATACCAGATACCCTTTGCCGTGCCTGTAATGAAGCGGTAGAACATCTGTACCATGTAGTGCAGCAGTGTCCACGAACTCCTTATGGAGTTTCCAAGCAGATAGACCCCTTGTCACCTAGCGGATGTTGAGAGGGAGAGATTATTCATCACATGCCGAATGACCAGGGCAAGAATATCGACATCGTTGCCATCCAATCCGACAGGTTGGATGGCAGGTGAATGGCAGCTTGGACATCGAGCAGACTTAGCGGGTTAATATTAGCAGATATTATAGAAACTATTTACAGCAGTGGTGTCGGAGATAAAAGAAGTGCCACCCAACATCGTCAGAGTCATGGGTTCAACTTTGTCATGGCGCAGAGTGTGGTGAAGGAAATGTGCCATGGAGTAAATCGAGTTTGGTATCTTGGCAGATGTACTCTGTCTTATTACCACCCGCGTCCTGCTTGTGTCCGCGTGCTGCAATTAAAATTTGATTTGATTTATTTATTTCTTATTTTTTGGGACCCCCTCCGCCTTTGAGAGGGGATTTTTTTTAAATTGGAAACAGGTACGAATAGTATGTGACAGCTATAAAGCTATAAGGGTGGTATTTCAGTGAATTTCTTTAAAATTTTTTTTCATTAGATTATGGCTCAGGAATAACAGTAATCGGGTCTGTTCGCCGAGAAAATGTTTTTAAAAAATCAGAGAAGCTAAGGAAAGTTGAAGATTTGAACGGTATGACGTAGCTAGCCAACTGTCTTTGAAAAAAGTATCCATGCACAGAGAAGCGATGAAACCCTTGGAGGACCTCTTGGATACTACAAAGTACTACTCACACACGCAAGCGGCATAAGTGTGTGTGCGTTAAGGGAGGCCCGCCTTTTTTTCAAACGTGTGATCTCTTTAATTAATTTTTCAACCACATGCTATAGTATCATTGGGCTTAAAGTTGGAGTATTTAGGGTTTCAAGGGCGCTGAATCCAAATTTGAGGTCAAAAACCTGAATTTCCGACCCACCGAAATACCCCATTGAGATGCTCTATTTTGAAATGCAGTTCAACTTCTACCTGTTGATAATCAGTACCAACTCTAACCTACCTAACTCTCAACTTTTTATTTTAGGTGTTTTCTAAACAAAGAGCCACTACAGCCAAAATTGAATCAGTCGATGACATTGGAGGATGGGATTTAATTTCAAAGGAGGACCAAGAGGAGATTTTATCGCGATTTTCTAATCCTGATGGTATGTGCCTAAGTATGTGCTTAACCCTTATTGGACCATGGTGTCATTACTGTCACTGAAAACATCTCAGGAACTCCACAGCTATCCCAAGGTGTCACCAGATTAACTAGATTTAAATTGCAATTTAAAAATTAATAAACACTGAATTTTTTAACCATATTTTCGTAAGTCATTAAAAGTAAAAAAAATACATTATGACAAAAATGTTTAACATTTTTATTCATTTTTTGACATTTTCATGTCTTTCATATGGCACATAAAAAAACTCGGCGCTGCGCGCCTCGGCGGGGGCTTCGCCCCCTGCACCCCCGGATGATTTCCGCTTAGAGCCTAATGGCTAAAATGTGACATAACTTGAAAAGGTTTTTGCTCCCTCTCCCTCTTTATCTTTCTTCCACGGTAATATTTAAGATACCTCCTTATTCATAATGGCCTTGGAGCTTACTCAGCTGATCAGTGACCACTCAGGCGCCTTCAGCATTCTCCATTGACCCGCCCTCTCAAATTTCAGCTTCCTGCGTTCAACAGGAGAGAAAATGGCCTTGGAGCTCACTCAGCTGATCAGTGATCACTCAGGCGCCTTCAACATTCTCCATTGACCCGCCCTCTCAAATTTCAGGTTCCTGCGTTCAACAGGAGAGGAAATGGCCTTGGAGCTCACTCAGCTGATCAGTGACCACTCAGGCACCTTCAGCATTCTCCATTCACCCTGCCTCTCAAATTTCAGCTTCCTGCGTTCAACAGGAGAGAAAATGGCATTGGAGCTCACTCAGCTGATCAGTGACCACTCAGGCGCCTTCAGCATTCTCCATTGACCCGCCCTCTCAAATTTCAGGTTCCTGCGTTCAACAGGAGAGGATGACAAGCATATTTGTCGTCAAGCATATGATAAATCATAGCGCTACTTTCCTGTCGCTTTTTACTGTCGATTTTTACTGTCGATTTTTCCTGTCATTTTTCGGCGGGGGGTCCCATCGCTAAAACCTTTTCAAGGTTAAAAAACCCTGTGTTGTTGCCTGTAAAGTCGGTATACGGGCGAAAGTTTTACGTGACAACGACTTTGAGTGGTAAAATAATTTTAATGTTAATATTCATTCGTATAGTAGGAAGAAGGATAAAATAAAATTCTTTGTCAAGTTGCACAGAGTAGGTATTTCCCGTAGGTAGTAGGTATTTCCCATGGGTGGGGGGGGGAGTGAGTGCCAGGGAAGGGGGGCGGGGCGCTCCCGCTTTTGTGAGCGCCGGGGAAGGGGAGGGGCCGCCCGCCTTTAGGGAGCGCCGAGCTGCACCCCCTCCGTGAGCGGAGCGTAACGCAGTTTCTTGAAGTGTCTCCCGGTAAACCAATTTATAAGACGTTATCACGTCAAAATCGTCTCGAAATTAATTGCTAACGAAAATTGCTAACGAAATTTGCTAACGAAAATTGCTAACGAAATTTGTCCCAAGTCGCCACAATGATGATTATGACCATCAGAAGTGAAGTTGTTAGGTACTTTACTGGTAGGTACTTTACAGTTAGGTAGGTACTTTACAGTTTGATATTACCAGATCAGCTGAGTCGAAAATTGAGCTCCCAGATCAGCTGAGCCAAAAATCGAGCTCCCAGATCAGCTGAGTCGAAAATCGAGCACCCAGATCAGCTGAGTCGAAAATCGAGCTCCCAGATCAGCTGAGTCGAAAATCGAGCTCCCAGATCAGCTGAGTCGAAAATCGAGCTCCCAGATCAGCTGAGGCGAAAATCGAGCTCCCAGCTTTCATACTTTTCTCATCACCGCCCATTACTCAGTGTTACCGCGACAGATGAAGTTGAACCAATGGAAGAATAAAACAATATTATTTTTGTAAAATAAATAAATATATTTTTCTTTTTTGTTTTCTGTGTTTATGGGAGGTATGTAGTTCATGTGTCGGGAGGGGAGGGGGGGCATGAAAATGTTTCAATGTGTTGCAGACTCGTATGCAAGCGTTTTTTCTGTAAATTTCAAAACGGCAGAATTAGCGAAATGAAATGCCTTCAACAGGTACTGAAAGTAAATTCAGAACTAGTTTAAATTCTGGAGACTCACTCAAGGCAGGAATCTTCGGTCATCGGTACAATTTTCGTTTCGTCCAAGAGTCCTCCCTGCGACTGAGAATTTTGGAAACTTTTGTCAAAATCCTATTTTGAGACTTTCTATGGCTCACAAAAAATTCTGTTGTCCATCAAATTTCGGTTACTCCGGTGACACTTTGCGTCAGCTTTGGAGTTGCTGAGATGTTTTCGGTGACTCTAGTGACACCATGGTCCAATTAGGGTTAAGAATTTTGTTGACCCAAGACTTGTAGTTCAAAGTCTTCATCTTGGGTTTGAAAGCGATAGACTTAGAATATACCCTCTGAAAATAGGTGAGTAAGGTATCTTAAGGGCCACTTTTTAGATCATGATTTTTCCTGATGTAATTATGATGCGATTTAATTAGTGTTTATCGTGATCCTTTAATAAACTAGTCATTGAAATAATTCAGTGATAATTTCTCCTTTTGCTGCGTTCATTTTCCAAGTACTTACATGGTTGTACTTTTAGCCACCTATGGATGATAGCCATCCATAGGCCATCTTCTATAAATCTTGAAATCGATTTAAAATGTTCGGTTGTTTCTCGATAGTCCTCTTTATTCTCTCTAGATGGACATTTCTTCTTTCAGAGATTCGCAAGCGGAGGAATCCTGTCCAAGATACGCCTACTCCAAAACCCGATGGAACGCCTGAAAAAACGAAAAAAGGGCCAAAAAAACAGTCTTTGGATGTTTCATCCTCACAACCCAGTAAAGACGTAGCTGTCCTCACTTGCATTCCCAATCATAAGGATAACAGCTTTCGAGAGCTAAGAAGGTTATGTGCAGATATAGCAAACACTTCTGGATACCTTGATAAAACTGCCGTTGTTAAAAAATTCATTACTTATGGTACCGATGGAGGTAAATATATTTTTATTTTTCTACATGAACTCACAACAATAGAGTATTCCAATGGGTTAAAAATAAGCATTTGCCGACATCAAATTCGTATTCAGCACTCAGTTATCAACTCAATTTACGTGTAAAAGCAATCTTCCGGTCATTGAAATAGTTCAAACAGCGTAATTATCGTTTATCAGTTATTCTTCATGTTGGTTTAGTATCCATTTTGCACCCTTTTCTACGTTAACTGGATCTTCCTTTCCCTGACTTCCATGTAGTAGGTGTTGTAAAGTCAACTCACGATTCATCATTTTAGAGATCAGATGTTGTCTGAGTTAAGAGAGGTGGTGGTGTAAGGCTTGTGGAAGGCCTTACAAGTCAAAATTTGCTCATTTGGAAAACTCCAAGCTAGTTTATATCCTTAAACGATAAAATTACGTACAGGTAACCGGAAAGTCGTTTACAAGAATAAATATGGTAGTGGCCAAGGTACTTTTGATCAGCTACCTCTTCGCATTTCTATCCATTCACTTCTTTGGCACAGTGGTAAAGTGCTCGACTCAGGAATGTAAATATAGTAAGAAAGATTGGAGATCGATCCCCGGTCGAGAAAAGTTAATTTTTGTTGATACAACTTGCTAGCGATGAAAAATACTATGATTTTTATTACCTACCTACGTACATTACAGATTATGATTTCAGATACTTTCAAAGGAGATTTACTGCTAACTATAAAGCTGCTGCTTCCTGGCGTTATCAAACGAGTTTACAACCTCCAATCCAAACAAATTGTTAAACTTTTCAGTCGAGTAAGTGTTAATTTCACCCATTTCATGTTCGTAACCTAATTTTCACAATACAAAATGTCTGTAAGATATGTAAGTAGTTGGTACTTGAGTAATTATTATAGAAGATTCCATTATAATCACAATTTACAGTACGCTTGGTTTAAATGCTTTTACGTTGTGTTTTAAACATTTTAATATGAAAATGATCGAGTAGTTTTTTCTCGATAGATTTTTGGTACCGATCAGGACGAAATGTTGGTCAGCTTAGAGCAGGGAGACGTGGCTGAAACCATCAGAGAATTTTTTGAAAAGAGTTCAAAACTACAACCTTCAAAAAAGAGTATTCTCACCATGCAAGAAGTTGACGCTTTTCTGGAATATCTTTCAAAACTGACGAGAGAAGAGGATCAAATCAGTCATTTCACCAAGATTGCCTCTAAGTAAGTCTAATTATTCCTGGAAGGTCAATCTCAGAGCTTAATTCATGAACCCTTGAATTTGTTCAAAATCGTTTGCGATGAGTTGAACAACAAAAGGAAATGCTCCATAGATAGATTACCCACAAACGAGCAGATTTTATTTGATGATACAATTGTTGGATTTACTCGTATATTTATGTGTTGTAAATAGTTAGGATTCAGCCTAAGTACCTCAATGATGTTAAACCATACACTTCCATCTTTATTTGAATTTTTCTGCATTTAATGCCTACAAGTATTACTACAAAATGGGGTTGTTTTCGTTCGTTTTTTAAGACGACGCACAGTAAAGCTGGATTCACATGGGGCGGAAAGAAATAACGCATTCTGATGGCTCATTTTCCCCATTGGAGAATTGTGGCTGCCATCTTGACAGAACAGTGGAAAGTCGGTTGGCAGAAGAAATTGTTATACCATCTTCTGTCTTCCGCTCTTCCACGCGCCTGCACAGTGGTCAGGAATGATAACCACGAGTGGAGGTTGCACTAGGGGTGGCCGACTGTCAACAGTAGCCAACAATCGATTGTTTTGATGTGATCGACACGATTGATGCGTTGAGGAGTTGTGATAATGTATTCCCAGAATTTTTGCAGAATTCCAGCTGTGATAATTTCTGGAAACATTGTTCAGCTGGCATTCGTAAAAATAGATGAGTATGTGGGTAAATTAAAAATTCCAAGAGCAATATTATTCCTTTGTAAAAAAACCATCGAAACTATTGATTGGAAAAAACAATCGATTGTTGCAATTGACTATCAGCCACCCCGAGGTTCCACATTAGTGCTCATTTTTTGTTTGTTTATTTTCTCCCGCTGTCCTTTTTTTATTTTTTATTTATGAATTTCAACGAGTAATGGTCTCTACCCTTGAAAACACTGTCAACAGAGGTTACAGATCAGAGAGAGGTTATAATTTCAGGGGCTTCCAGGAGGAAGGTTATCATTCCGTTCATACCATCCATGTGAACCTTCCGCCCACTCCGCCTACCCCCTCCACTGGTCTTCTCGTCATTCCGACCTTTCCGTCCCATGTGAATCCAGCTTAATACTTTGGCTTCCTTAGACTGTATGGACGTAAGGGCTTAACCCCACTTCCGATGTTGGCCCAACACAAGAAGTGGCTAGCTGACTTAATAGACAAGTAGGCACGAAAGTGGGGTTAAGCCGTTATATCCATACGGTCTTACTGTGCAACGTCTTGAGAAACGAACGAAAACAACCCCATTATGTAGTAATACTTCAAGGTATTAACACTTTCAATGCGGATGCACCAGTTGTCCATATAGCAGGAAAGCAGGGATGACCATCCCGGCAGTCATCCGCACTGATTGTGTTAAAAGCAGGAAAATTCAAATAATGATGGAAGTGTATCGTTTAACATCATTGTGGTACTTAGGCTGAATCCTAACTATTTACACTTGAAATTCCCGGTGGTTGTGTTGATTTTGAAGTAAATATCTATCTGAAGCCCAAGTAGAGCGCCCGTAAACAGATTTGGGTGAACCCTTATTGAAATTTGATTTGAAAGTGGAGTAGAATGATTCGTACGCATTGCTGGTTCTCAAAGTACAATAGGTAGCTCCCCCTCGTACATCGCTCTTTACTTGACCCCAGGGCGTTGGTACAATTATAGAATCCAATAACATCACTTTCACCCCTCATAGGGACACTCGTGACGTCACCACCCACACCACACCCTCACCTACCCTTAGAAGGGTCGGAAGAAGCTGTGTTCTTCGCAGACAGCTGATCTTGTCAAAAAAATAATGAATCGTATAATAATTTGCTGCGTTTTCCCCCTTCCTGCCTAACTTTGTTGGAATCCTCAATAAATTAAATCTGTATGTAAGAAATTACCTTCCTTTTAACAAAAATTAAAAATTATCTTCAGGTGCACCTCCAATGATTTGAAACTTATAATTCGATTGGTCAAGCATGATTTGAGGATTTATGCTGGAGCAAAACACATGTGAGTATCAATACGTTAATTACACAATGATACTTTTTATTGTGATATAACTTTATTATAGTTACATTTTATATTGTTTTACCCGTGGGCCAACACTTCGATATCCCTAATGAGGAATTTCACCGATTTCTGTTTGCATTTTTCCTGAATAGTTAATGGTGTGGGATAGATGAAAATCGGGCTGATTTCGGAAAATAAGTCTCCTGTTATTTTTCGGAGACAATCAAAATTTTTAATTTCAAAACTAACCGGGAAAACAGACGTCCAGCGGGAACGCTCGTTGATTGGGCTGTTCGGATCGCCGTCTCCTCCCAGTGTTGCCCATTGGGACGACGAAATCGTGTTTTCTAAGAGAAAAGTTATCAAACAAAAACAGGGGAAACCTAATTTTCCCCATCTCGCTTTTTATATTTTTTTCTTCAGTTTTTCGATTTCGAACTTTACTGTTTCATGAAATTTTGCATCTGGGGATTATGGATTTCTCGATCTCAGCGCTTCAAGCGGCCATAAATGAACTATTCCAGCATGACGTCATTTTCCCGGTTTTTTTAAACATTCGTATTTTCTACACTGTTTTGTTTATTCGTAAATCAGGAAGTTCGGGCTGAAAGTTTGCCTTAGGGGGTTTTTAGAGGTGCTGAATCCGATTTTGGGGTCAAAAATAGGAAATTCCGACATGGTGAAATTCCTCATTGAAAAATTCGAATTTTATTTATTAGAGTAAGGTTTTGCTGATAGTGTAAGGTGGTTCAACTAATAGTATCACTTGGCGTTACAAAATAACTGTTAATGTTTTAACACTAGGATTTAAAAAATCGCTGATCTCAGCAGAAGATTCATTGACTCCAATATGGGGTAGCCGGCGGAATCCTCTTTATAAAAATAAAGGGGCCTCGAAAGAGGTAGAGTATAAGCTATCATAGCCTGAAACTCTTTGTCCAATGGCAATCCCAGGCAGTGAGTGAGGGAGGATTGCCAATAAGCAATGTAAATTCGCTCTACTAAAATTGTAGAATTGTAGAAGTTATGGCTGTGGCAAGGATTTCATGACACACAGACAGACAGACACGGAACCAAAATTGTTCAGAAAGGTCTGAAACGTAAAACGCGAGAGGAAATTTCGATTTTGGAGAACTTTTTTTTCAACCTTGAAAAGTGAAAAAAACAAAGCTTCCTCTACCTTGGTAGACTCGGAAGCAAAAACTGCAACATGAATTCAAATCAACGAGAAAGCAGTGGTTGTTTATTTGCTTTAGGTACTTATTACGTAGTTATTTGATTTTTTATATTACATTATTAATTTCATGTGTCTGCGCACCAAAACTTCTAGTCATAATGCTAAAAGATCATTAATCATCGGTATTTGAAGTATTGTGATGCTCAGTGAATTCGTCGCATTCGTTCGAGCAGTCTCTTCGTTGCAGCCTCTCTTCCAGTAGGCCAGAGTTTGAATCCCCATTCTTTCTAGTTGGCAGACATACATGCATACTTGGAGCGTGCAAAAACGAATTTCGGTTTTTAGCATTAAGTGTCAGTTCTCGTCGATTATGGGTGTCAAAGTTCTTAGGTCAATATAAAGGGGAGCGCACTGGGTACTACCAGATAAATTAAGAAGGCCACAACAGACAGGCGGGCAGATTTCTATTGGACAGCTTTTTCGATCAGGAACCCAAAAGGATTTAATTGTTCTCAGTTCTTAACTCTGATGAGTGTCTTACTAATTTCTGGGATGTTTTATAGCCTAGATGCAGTTCACGAAGATGCATATGAAGCCTTCCAAGCTTCAAGAGATATAAACTCCATAATCAGAAAAACTGGTTCATCTAATAGTCCAAATAAAACATCAAGTTTGGATGTGGATCTTAAAGTACTCGTACCCGTGTTGCCCATGCTAGTAAGTCCCTGCTTCCAATTCGTACTCAACTACAATAGTAATTTTTGCTTTATTACCTTAATTACTTAAGGCATCACCGACCGACACCATGGAATAATAGGTTAACTCTTCAGTTCTTAAATCCTGATTGGCTGATTGGCGCTTTGTAAGTCCAAACGGCTACCTACCTAGTTTCAGGACTGAGATGTTAATATGCACAAACTTGCCAGGGGCCAAAATGTCAAAAATCAAGTTTTTGGTATCAATTGATTCCTCCCAACGATTAATTTTAATGGTCGATTACAGAGCCCTTTACTAAGTGTTGAAAAAGCTAGTAAAATATAATATATAGTACACTACCGAGTTTTAAAATATAAAAAATAAACCCCGATGTTTTCGAATCTTTCAGGCTTCTGCATGCAAATCATCTCAGGAGGCAATGAAAAAATGTCCAAATGGAATGTATTCTGAGATCAAGTATGATGGAGAGAGAGTGCAGCTTCATAAGCAAGGCAATGTGTTCAAATATTATTCCAGAAGCTTGAAACCTGTTTTGCCGCACAAGGTGATCATTACATCGTTCATCTACTTCCTATAGGTCAGCCACAGAAACTTTGCATCCCTTTGGCGCATTCTTCTGGAGAGCATAGAACTAGTTATCTCTTATCATCAAGCAGATTACCGGGCGTACGATAATTTTTCGGGAATTTCTCCCCTCACAAGTGACATGATTTCCCTCCTACTGCAGCTTGAAATTCGTGCATTTCCGAAATTGAAATTTCGTGGCTGTACACGAACATCAAATTTCTCACAGCTCCAATTTCAGCGTCAAGGTTTCACCATGGACTTCAACTCGATCATTATAGTTCACAGATCCACCACCTAGGGGGCGCCACACGGATGCAAAGTTTCTGTGGTAGACCTATAGCTGTTCATTTTATAGGTGGATTTGTTAATATTGCTATTGCTTTCTCAAGAAAATTTGATCCTTGATGAAATCATGAACGTATGCGCTTTTTTATTATTTGAAAGTTAAGGATGAATTGAAATGATCCCAAACTTGCTTTCTGCAGTATGCTTGGATAACTAGTTAATTTATTACTGAAGTGGATTTCAATGCCTACGTTCTTGTTCAAGTTATCAATTTTTTAAAATTGTTTCGTTATCACAGCCATGCTCAAAACCAATACTGAGACCATTTCCAGACAGCCCTAGTGCTCCCAAGGGGCTGAATCTGAGTGCTCCCGTAGAAAAGAAATGCTAGTGCTCCCGTCTCACTTGAGTGCTCTGCTAGAAAAAAAGATACAAAAAAAAGTTTCTTCAATATAATTAACTAATTACTTAAATGGCCAAATCATTATAAATCAATTAGGATAAATAGTTATTCATTGTTTTCTTCGTCTTTAAGATGCGGCGTGTATATATTTGTCCTCAAATTGCCTGAATTTCCTACAAATTCAGCCTAAACATATTACTAAAAAACTACCAAATTCGCGCATACGATCATGCTGCATGACTGGAACTTTTGACTGCATCTTTGGAACCGACTGCGCCAAAGATATAAGGAACTTATATCTTAAATTTAAAATAAAACACTTTAAATCGGAACATAATCAGAACTCTCTATTTTTCTAAAAATCTCCATCACAACAATTCAGCCCAGCTGTTCTTGCCAAATGATAACAGGGATTTAGACTTGGAATGGTGAAGTCATTACACCTGTTTTTATGAAATTTAAATACATTTTTCTGTAGATTTTTTAACATAAATTTTTAAATGACCTGGTTCATGTCCGATTACCTTTTTTTGGTTATTTTGATTGAAAAAAATTTATAAATGTAACGATAGAAAAGCGTTAAAACCAAGGAATCGGTTTACAATGCCTCAAAAACGGATTTCCACGAAGACAATGAGGAGTGCGTTTTTTAAACTTATAATCGAAAGTAGACCTCATCCTGAGAATTTTGACAGCCGTTCTGTTTTTGGATGAGTAGATCTTTTTCTATAATTTTTCCAAGTTTTGAATGTTTATGACGTCACGCGCCCCGGGACCCCCCAGCCCACTGTAACGTCATAAACATTTGAAACTTTGAAAAATCATAGAAAAAAGTCTTCTCACGCGATTGGTGTCAACATTCTCAGAATGAGGTCTAGTTTGGATAAAAAAATAACAATAAACAGTTTTTCCGACCCATGCGCACCCCATTTAAACCAATTTTTATTTAAATTTTTTTAGAGCCATTGCAACAGCTACAGTTTGCACTGGCGCTTATTGGCTACGGTATCACTCAGGACCATCTTTCTTCCCCATTGCTAAGCCATCACCTTTCGCCCCTCGGACTCGACGGGAGCACTGGAGCCGTCGCCCGAAATTTTTGTCACATGAACATTGAACTATTGCTTAGAAGAAGGAGTAGATTCTTACTTGCAATTATCATTTGATCAAACGTTAATGCCCCTGACTGATTTAATGTCTACCATCAATGTTTCATCAATATAAAGATCGATTTATGGAGAGAAGAAACAGCAAATTTTAGACCAATGGCTGACGTTTCATTTTTCTTCTTCTCTTTTTTTTATTTTTTTATTTTTTTCCTATCGAAATCGGAAACGTTGAGAGAAATTGCTCACAATGTTCTAAAGTACCTATTATCTTCTGGCGTTCATAGGTACTGTATAAACGCACCAAGTTTGTTATCGGTTTAGCGGTTTGACTGTTATCGGATCCGGTCAGACAGACGAAGAGATTTATATTTTAGTATAGATTAGCATCGAGTTCGGTTGGTAATTTTCAATTGGTTTCAGGTCAGACATTTCGAAGAGCACATCCCTCAAGCTTTTCCTCATGGCCATGATCTCATCTTAGATAGTGAGATCTTGATGATCGACACAGTCACTGGAAACCCTCTGCCTTTTGGATCATTAGGGAAACACAAAGTTCGTTATTACAACCATAATCCTTATTGAAATTAATGAGAGTGCTGAAATTAATGTCCGCATTGTCTTATTTTGCAGAAAAACGAGTATGCCAACGCCAATGTTTGTCTGTTTGTGTTTGATTGCATGTACTACAACGGGAAATCCCTATTAAATGTGTAAGTCTTGAATTTCATATCCAAGTATTCTACATCAATAATCTCCTTTGATTTAAAATTAACAAGGTTCTCTCTATTTCCCTAGGCCTCTCAAGGAGAGAAAAAACACTCTGCGTCAAAATATGACGGAAATCCCTAATAGAATTGTGTTTTCGGAAATGGAGGAAATTCATGTAAGTCTCCTTCGAGTAAAAATATTAATATGCCTACTTAAGTTTGAAAATTTTTTACATGAATTCCACGTTAGGGCCAGGCGGCACAATTTTGATCAGATCCCTTTAAAACTGCCTCAAATCTTGAATATTGTAAATAATCAGCGTGAAAACCTACCTCTGAACTCCAGTTTCTTATGATATGGTTGATTGTACAATTATTAGCTAATTACTAAATTTACTGTAAGTATTTTCGGAAGAATGCAAATTTTAGTGTTTGTATGTCCACATTTACAGCAAAAATATTGGAATACGGAACCCAAAAACTGAAAAATAAAAATGACTGTTGTAGGTACCTTTCACTGGTGTTTTTCTACCAACTATTGGTTGAATATTATTATATTTTGATTTTTTTTTTTTTTCTAGAACACACAAAAATTGGAAGACATGATGACAAAGGTATTTCGCCAAGGGTTGGAAGGATTGGTTCTCAAAGATATATTGGTTAGTACCTAAACCTATATTTTTTAAACCAAGTTTTTCTTAGTAGGACGCTCGTAGGACCCAAATATCTACACAAATATCTTTCTCGATTAAATGGAAATTATATCAGTAGTACTAATACAGAAAGTCATCTTATTTGGGTATGTGAGTAACCTATTTTTGTATTATTTTTGCTTGTAATTATTATCGCATTATAGAAATTAATTGTTAAATTGAATTTTTACTTGAATCTTACTCTCATACACACTCTCAAGATGGCTCTTGCTTAGCTCGTATACTAGTTCACACCATTATTTTCCTCTGAACTGTGATAGGTGTGCATTTCATATTTATTGAGTTTGGCTCTTCAACTGGTCGGACTTCGCATTATTACCTACCCTGCCATGAATGAGATTTTGTCTTTCTTTATTTTTTAAGAGTCCGTACGAACCGGGAAAAAGGCATTGGCTCAAAGTGAAAAAAGATTATTTGTTCGGGGGAGCGATGGCTGATTCTGCTGATCTCGTAGTTCTAGGAGCGTGGTATGGAACTGGTCAGAAAGGTAATTCCTCCAGGAGATTTTCACTGTTGTAGCTGGTTGAAGGTTCTTGCTAATAACCAATCCCAATATTTTTCTTGTGTTCTTCACCCTCTTTCTCTAGCTGCAAGTCTGAAAACGACAAACAATACACAAGTTCACAAAATTTTATATTCACTGTTTGAAATTAAGCTGCAAAAAGAGGGCAGTTATTTCAAGACAAATTAAGAAGGTACTAGAACTTATTAGCTATTCACCTATGAAATTATTTGTCATTTAATCAACTGTACTTCTCGTTTTATTTCCAAGGTGGGATGATGTCAGTATTTTTGATGGGTTGTTACGACGAGAACAGGAAAAATTGGTGTACGGTTACCAAAGTTCACACAGGACACGATGACAGCACTTTAGCCAGATTACAGGTTATTTCAACTTATTACTTTTAGAAAATATATAATAATTCATTTAGTAGTGAATGGATTTGGAAAATTCGAGAGAAAAACTGAATTCACAGAGAGGCCATATGAAAAGTGTGGTTTCACAGGGAGATGGTAGATAGCGCTTGTGTTGTGGACGAACAACACAGTCACTCTCACAGGGTGGGAATCTCGGAAGTTTAATTTACCAAGGGGTAGAACTCGACATGTCTTGAGAACTGGTCCAGCACACTAAGAATGTACTTGTTGTCTCTGGGGGTGAGAAATTGTGGACCAACTATGTCAGCACTCAGCTGGTCAAAGCAAGTGGAAGGTTCTGACATCTCTCCCAATGGGGCAACTTTCCCCCCATAATGCTTCCTTTGAGAGCATGCGTGGCATGAGTCGACATAGTTAACCACGTCTCTTCATAGTCCAGGCCACCAGTATGTCTGTTTGACCCTACTCAATGTCTTCTGGGTTCCTCCATGGCCTGATTGTGGGAGGTTGTGGTGTAATTTGAGGATACGCTGCCTCAGGGTAGTGGGTAGAACTATTTTCCAGCTTGAGGGTGTAACCCGGCAGAGAGCCCATTGGAAGACATTTTGTTGAGGTCAGAACTGCCTATTAGGGATTTAGTGGCCTCATCCGCCCCCTGCTTCTCCCGCCCGAATTTCGTCCACTTGGATTGTGGGCCAGTGCTGTGCATCAGCTGTAAAGCAAATGTAACCTCTGGACAGGGCATCTGCATTCATATGGGCTGTTCCAGCTTTGTGCTTTATAGTAAATCGAAACTCACTATGCTTTAGTGCCCATTGAGTAAGCCTGGAATTCCGATCTCTGTGGGTCCAGGTTATTCTATCCCGTTACCTAGGCCTCTACAACTTTAAGGTGGAAACTGCAGGTAAAAATAAACTGCTGGAAACAAAGGAAGAGAAAGACACCTATATTTGGGTCACTGGTTTCACAAGTGGGGCACCACAGGCCTACAGTACCCGTCACAGCCCCCCCCCCCTCTTCTCCTTTTCTTCCACATCAGCAGCTAGGTGACGTCCCTTTCTGAGATTCCCGCCCTGTGAGGGGGACAGTGTTGTTCGTCCACAACACTAGAACATCCACACGAATAAGTGATAAGTTAAAGATAACAGCCTTGGTGGTGTCATTAAATTCCAATATTTACCTATGTAGACTTTGATTATAGTACCATGTTATCACCAATTTTTTTCTCTTTTTATGCTTATACCCTCATTATTTTTTACTTATTCTTCTTACTCTTTATTATAGTATTGATTTTCAAATGTCTCTAAATAATTAAGAAAGCCATGCATTTTCGATTCCGCACAACTTATGCTTGTATATTTTCATAAACCTTTTTAAAATGATACATTAACAATAGTAATAATCCCATTTGCCTACTCATGTCACCTTGGTTTAATGATTTTTTTTAGTTTAGGTCTTTTTTACTACGTATTTCATAGTAATTGAGCAATAAGTTGATATTAATTGACAACTTTTAATTCTTACAGAAAGAGCTGGATATGGAAAAGATCAGCAAAGATCCATCTTTAGTACCAGTTTGGTTAAAATGTACAAAAACCATGATACCAGATTTCGTTGCTAAGGATCCTAAGGTTTGTCAATTAATTAAAATCTACGTTGTAGAATTAATTGAAATTGAATGAACGTGCAAAGCCATTCCCAAAACCCGGGTTTTGTGATAAAATTATGAGTGTGTATGAATTATTTCTGATCCATAATTCAGCTGTAGCGCACTTATTATCTCCCTCAAGAGAATGAAAAAATTCAGTCAAATGAAAATTCAGTTAATGCATAAAACAGATGGTTTGTGGCAGTTGAAGCCGCGTAGAATCTAGGATTTATAGCGTACAATCATGTTGATGATCAACTTCCAAAATGTGGCTTCGTGGAGAAACATCAGTAGTACAGGTAACCAAGAAGTTGAACTGCTACTGTACCCAAGCAACTTTATTATTTCCATCTGTTAGGTAGCACAAAAATGAGTTTTTTGAGAAATCCGGTATCTAAGTAGGTCCTTTATACCGCTCAATTCCTTATTCCTCATTCTTGTTTAAAAACATATTACATGCATGGGTTATTAAATAAACTTTTTCACGAATTCAGAAACAGCCAGTGTGGGAAATAACGGGCGCCGAGCTTACGAAGAATAATGTACACACAGCCGATGGCATTTCCGTCAGATTTCCCAGAGTTACGCGGATAAGAGATGATAAAGACTGGGCCTCCGCCACCTCCTTGTCTGAACTGCAGGTAATAACATTATGTGTTTACATACACTGAACCTTCATCATCTATTGTACGTTACTACTTGAAGGCGAATATTACACTATCATGAGTTGGTAGATTCCACCTAAAACTCTCCTACTCAATGAATGGGGTTAGTTCTGCTAGTTATAAGAATACAATTATTATCTACGTACCGTCTAGGAGAATCCGTCGTAACCAGCAAGTCGAGTACAGGAGGCAAGCGCTTTCGATGTATGGACATCATCTTCGAAAAAAAATTAGTATTTATGTTAGAAACAGATATAGATATAAATTAATAATTTTAGCAATAAGTTAGTTATGTAAGCTAGTTTAGAATTGAAGACCACGTGGTCATCATGTGGTGAATGTACAATTAGCTAATAGGATTAGTTTTATCTCTCCCTTTCACTTGACATGACAGACAAACAACCTTTCACCTCGTGGTGTGGTTCTGATCCTTTCACCCAGACTATATAAATAGAACGACGGACTGACAAACTTTAGTACGCTCTCGACAGCCTGAAGATGATGTCCTTTCATCGAAAGCGCTCGCCTCCTGTACTCGATTTGCTGGTTACGACGGATTCTCCTAGATGGTACGTAGATAATAGAGAGTTCCTAGTAGGGTCGATCCGGCGCGCCGGAACCGGATTGTCCGCCATGTTTTCAATACGGCGCGCCGGATTGCCTCCTAGTGACGTATTCGACCGTAACAATACGGCGCCGTATCGGATACGGCGTGTTCTTATCACAATTCGGCGCCGGATTGAGAGCATGGAAGAAGTATATTCTTCCATGTTGAGAGTGTGTGTGTAATACGTCACTCCGTATCAAAAACCACTAGGAACTCTCTAATAGTTGTCTCCTACTCAAGTTGGTTTGTTAACTGTAATGTGACTGTTCACAGGAAATTTATCGCAAATCAAAAGACACTTCAGACTTCACTTTGAGGGCCATTTCTCCTTCTGCTGAGAACTCTCCTAAAAAGAATTCGCCCACACCTTCTCCAACCAGAAAGGTGACTAGTCCACTGAATTTTTTAGTCTGAATAAAGCCCTTAAGACTGTTCAGGACTTTCCAAATTGTTAAACTAATTTCTAATTTTTGCATGAACAGAGAACGATATCGCCGATCAAAGATGTGAAGCCTGCCAAGCGAGCACGATATTCTCTTAAAAGAGTAAGATAATAAATTTATTATACTAGTTGAAATCGAAGATAGGTAGATCCTACAGAATAAATCGAAAAATTCGCTGCTTGTGTGAATGATAATCATTACCAGAGGAGTTTACTCATTGGCTAGGGTCGAACATGCTATCAGAGTGAAAAAACGCTGCAAATTATTACACAATGGTTTATTATTTTTCTATGTAGATCACTCGTCTGCAAAGCCACCAACCGTCCAACTTGAAGAAAAACATCGATCGTATTTCGGTCAGCTAAAATTTGAACGGAGATTAGGCCTCTTTTGCGATTCACACTCGTGTTTCTGATTTATCGTACGTAAAACACTTAAATTCTCGTAGCGAGCGAACGGTTTGTCCTACAGAGCTCTGCGTGGTCTCAAAAAATTCTAAAATTCTATAGAATCTTAAATCGAAGGAAAAACAATACCTTTATATCAAAATTTTTTGAGTTAGAACGATTTCAAAATTCATTTTGGAACCATTAGAACTGACCTACATCAACCAAAATCTTCGGGGCACAACTAGACCCCAGATGGAGCCTACACACCAAATTTCATCAAAATCGGTCAATGCTAAGTGGCAAAAGTGCCGCGAACGGCGGACGGACGGCCAAATTTTTATTCGATTTTTGGATTCTACGTACTTTGAAACGTAAACCATCAAATTTTGAGGGGGGTTAAAATTTTTTTTTTTTGGTCGATTCCAAAGGTTCATTATTGAAAATAATAAACCAAAAGAACCTCTCTCCTCATTCGAATTGAGAACGGTTTTGCGTTTTTCAAATAAATGCCTTAAAAATTTTTAAAAACATAAAAATTAATTTTTCTTGACTGGGAATCATTTTTCAGACTTCCGACTAAACTACGTAAACCTGATCCGATCTCTCAACCACTGAGCTAAGGACAGAAATGCGAAGAGGCAGCTGATCACAACATCTCTCCCCCATTAGGGAAATCTTAGGTACTCCGTTAACTAGTCAGGGATGTGTGGGATTTTTAACCGGGGTTTTACAACTCAGTGAGAACGCTCTGTTTTGACTGGCTCAAGAGTTTTACTTACTCCTTCTTGAATAGGGCGGGGGATCTGCTGAACTCAACAGTTTGTCCCAATTGGCAGCTGTCTTGAAGCTGTTTTGATGGTTTAACAATAATTGTCCTCAGAGAATGCTGAGAACCCACTGACTGCGCCACTTTGTTCTGTCATTACAAATTACTTCCCTCGTCTGGGTATTGATCTCTAAACTTCCACAAACCTGAGTCAAGCTCTCTACCACTGAGCTAAGTAAGTGAATGGACAGAAATGCAAAGTGGTAGCTGATCACAACAACAGGTTATCGAGCATGAACTCTTGTTGAGCAGCCTCCCCCTCGGAACGATAGGAGATTGATCCCCGGTCGAGGGAAGTTAATTTTTGATGATGATTTTGTACAGTCATGCCGGACCCGAATGGTATCCTCAGCATTTCTCATAGAAACAATAATTCACTAAGATTAGGTCATCAAAACAACTCCCTCCCAAGACACGAGTTGAGCTACCGCCTATTCGGACAAATGTTGAGGTCAGCAGATCCCCCGCCCCGTCAATAAGGAACAATAACAAAAAAACCCTGTGTTGTTGCCTGTAAAGTCGGTATACGGGCGAAAGTTTTACGTGACAACGACTTTGAGTGGTAAAATAATTTTAATGTTAATATTCATTCGTATAGTAGGAAGAAGGATAAAATAAAATTCTTTGTCAAGTTGCACAGAGTAGGTATTTCCCGTAGGTAGTAGGTATTTCCCATGGGTGGGGGGGGAGTGAGTGCCAGGGAAGGGGGGCGGGGCGCTCCCGCTTTTGTGAGCGCCGGGGAAGGGGAGGGGCCGCCCGCCTTTAGGGAGCGCCGAGCTGCACCCCCTCCGTGAGCGGAGCGTAACGCAGTTTCTTGAAGTGTCTCCCGGTAAACCAATTTATAAGACGTTATCACGTCAAAAACTCCGAAGCCAGTCAAAAATGCACTTTCTCACTGGGTTGAAAACGCCGGCCAAAGCAGCCGCCCTGACTAGGTATGATCCGTTACGAATTGCATTGCGATGGAATTAGGAGCCACGGTGCAAGGAAAAATAAGAAACAAACAAGTCAACGGTTCTCATTTGTGCTGGTGTTTGTCAATTTAGAAACATTTTTAGGCAGGAAATAATACCAAAAATAACGATTGGGTTTTCTTCTGGGTACTTACCATGAGAACAGTGATGTTCCAAATAATTTTAATCTCTTCCATTTACAATAAGCTCAACTGCTCACCACTCTATCATTATTATTCAACCGTAATTAATTAATTTACGTTTTGCTGTTTCAGCCTTTCCTCGATTTGTTCGTTGGTATGCGAATTCTGCCTCCAACCTTCTTGAAACCTTTCCTGCTCAAATCTTTTCAAAGATACTTCGTAGCGTATCCTTTCGTAAACGTTGAAAAGAGAAATCTGTTAGGTATTGACACCCGACAGCAACTATACCTATCCTTACCACGTTGAAATGGGGTATTATTTATATTTATTTTGATGTTGCTCGTATTTCGTATGCCAGTTTTTTGGTGTTTAGTTATGATTGTTTTGAGGTACCCTGTACTTGGGACAAGTACCTATCGTTATTTTTAAAAACTCGATTTTTAAATAGTTGGACTCTACAACAGTTAGAAGTGGTTTTTAATATGAGAATCTAGTCGACAATAAGAACTTTTTATTAGAAAACTTATTATTTTGAATTCATAATTTTAACACATTCTTGAAACTTTCCCTACCCAGTTAGAATGCAGTGTACCTATTGTAGTCTGATAGTTCGAAGGCTCTTACACACCGTAAGAAGCCACGCTGGCTGTCCCTGCAATTTGTGTTATTATCTAATCAAAACTTCTGGTTTTTTTCTCTTCTACTCTTTCCGTGAGGGTTGGTTCAACTCTCAGTAATTATTTACTACTCTCAAGAGTCGTTACCTACTTACTCTTAACCCTTCGAGGGTGGGGTGCTCTTGTCCTTATTTGGGCGGGGGAGTGCACTCTGTGCGCCACTCGGTTTTTGTTGGTTTCATTCAGTTTTCACCTTGCATGATCAGATTTTCCAATAAATCCATCTACGAACATAAAATTCAGACATTTTCAAGAGTACGACGCTTTATTCAAAATGACCAGAAAAAGGAACGTATGAATAAAGTAATAACTCAAGGCAAATGCTAGTAAGCATTAAAATTAATTTCAACAACACCTTGACATTTCTCTTTTTGAAACATACCAGTTGTCAATTTTCATCGGAATTGGAAATACTTTCTTTAATTTTACGATTTTGGCACAGTGGCTCACTTTCTGCTAGGTGAGCCTGAAAAATGAGACTGAAAAAAGTAACAAAATTTGTTACTGGAGCAAGGCCCGGTTGAACTGGAATATTCCGATGACCGAAATGTGAAAACAACAAATCATTAGGAGAGTATTGGGTATGTGAGACTCGTAGAACCAAAACTTATCTTCTTTTAGTTGAACTTCGGCTGCTGACGCACTCAGTGAACCAGCCCCACCCACGAAGGGTTAACTCAATGAGTAAGTAACTACTTCCTGAAAGTTTGCTGGTTCCAGCCATCCTCCATCGTTCAAATTCAAAAACTGGTGTTCTTCTTAACCGCTAATCTCAACAGATATGGAGGTCAAGTTTTAAATGTTGACGATAAAAAGAAGGCAACTCACCTAATTATTGAAAATGAGGTAAGCTACGAATTCCTCACACCTTTATCTCGTTCTAATCCTGTCTAACAGTGCTAATGAAGAATGGTAACAGAGGTACCAGATAATAATCTTTGGGTTTTAGGAAGAGGAGGAAATTGGACCGAAGACCGTTGTGATAGACGAACTGTGGAACTGTATGAGGCAACAAAAGAAATTTGAGGTAGGTAGCTATCTATCTTTATTATATTAATTGATTGGTCTTCAAAGTTGGTAAATAATATTGAAAATTTATTTTTAAATTCCAACACAGAGTGACGAGTTCTTACAATAACTGTTTTTCTGTTTCATGTCAAGGGTTCTAGGAGCGGAAAATGAAGTGTTTCATCATCGAATCCCAGATTCGTCCTCATTTGACGTAAGCCTCCTGACCTTTCATCATACTTTTTATACTTTATCATTGAATACCTGCTCTACATTGAAAAATGAATTGAATCTCCACGAAAATAAAGTCTTATGAATTCTGATTGGAATAATTAGTGTGTAACCAATTTTCTGCTTCCATAATAACCCATCTTTCGCTGCAACGTCACTCACACATCATAATATAAGGCGGTGTTACTGCTCATTTTATTCTATCCTTATGATATTCTGAATTCCAAAGGTCCAGTACCTACCAGTTTTCAGACTGAAGTGAAATTTCATTTACCTAGTTTAGCAGTATTTCCATGAGGAAATACCATCCTCACTTGTGTTGGTGGGAGAACTGGACAACAACCCTGACATCACGTGGAAAAAGGAATCTCTCAACAGAGTGTGTTGAGATGACTGTAATAGGGTGTGCGCCTGGGTCGGAAAAACTGTTTATTGTTATTTTTAATCAAAGGTAGACCTCATTCTGAGAATTTTGGTACCAACCGCGACCTTCTAGTGTCTGTAAATCTTTTCCTATGAATTTTTAAAGTTTCGACCGTTTATGACGTCACAGTGGGCTGGGGGGTCCCGCCCAGGCGAGAGGGGGTGTGACGTCTTAAACGGTCGAAACTTTGAAAAATCATAGAAACCGATCTACTCACGCTAGAAGGTCGCGGTTGGTGCCAAAATTCTCAGGATGAAGTCTACTTTCGATTAAAAATCTAAAAAAAATCAAGGCGCACCCCCCATTGAGGACAAATTTAACCCTTTCCCCCCGACGGACGCCTAAAGGCGTCTGGGGAGAAACGTTTTGAGGTCCCTATGGACGGCTTTTGGCGTCTGCCTCCCAATGTTTCCCCCGTCCCTACGGACGCCTTTTGCCGTTTCGTACTTTTTCGTGCTTCTGATGCGATCTGTGGGCATATTTCTGAACTAATCACTTCCATTCCATTATGGTAACATTGTACCTTTCATTTTCACCGTCCTCAACAGATTTCAGGGCAGTAGCGATATTGTGTTGGGCGAGAGAAAGTGAGACAAAGTTGACTTCTCGGTAAGAGCCTTTTACTAACCATTCAAGGAGGATTTATTTTTATCACGTAGGTACATGTTTCTGGAATGTGTTCAGTCCAGTTGGAGTTTTATGATCATTTTTATCTTTAGGGATTACAGCCTATTTATTACAAAAATCTGGTATCAAAATTATTCTGGTATAGTGGAATGCAATATATTTCTATGTAATAAAGTATATAAATCTTACTCAGTCATGAAAAAATCTTCACAATAATACATGAACAATAGGGTAACATGTATCAAACACAAAAATCATTCAGTTGAGAAATAATGTTGAGTGAAAGTGGGCGAAAATAAAAGAGGAAGACAAAGGGAGTCAGCGGGGGTGGCCTGGAAAATTCCTTCGGTACGGGGTTGACAGGCAGTTGGCTCAAGCGCCGGAAAGGTGACCTTGCGGCAGGAGGCCGCCCGTCGGGGGGAAAGGGTTAAGTCAGGAACATTGAAATAAGGATGCAAATAATGTTTATTAAATATATACCCCCCCCCCCCGTGTCCTAGCTGTGTGAAAGTGTTTTCCAGATGAAACCAAAAATCCCGTTTTTTATTTCAATTTTTTGAAAGATTCTGTAATTTTTTAGAAAGCATTTGTGGTAGTTCAACAGAGATTCATCAAGCAGAAGAAATTTTCAAAAATATGCAACTACCCCATAGTTGTGGCTGGTGAACCATTCCAGCAATTTCGTTAATTGGATTTAAAGCGTTTTTTTCTCATTCCAATCGCCTGAAAATTCAAATATAATTTATCTTACCAATCTTGAGCGACAAATTCGCCAGTACTTAATCGTTAAGGGGGTATCAGTCGGTCGCCGTTCTGGCAATTATTGTTTGATTTTGATGATTCCAGATTTGAGATTCAGGTTTTCAATTCCCTAGGTCCGTGCATTAATGAATTTCTAAAATCCTTTAAAATTTACAATTTAAGTACAACTTTTTATGTTTTTGCGCCTTCGATTTGGCTAAATACTAACTCGGAACGAGGAACGAACGGAAACCGACTGAGACCCCCTTAAGTTAGTAAGGCTGTAAGTAAGCAAGAACTATTTAAGAATGGACGCAGCGACACATAAGATGAGATGCTCAGCATGATCTCACCAATGGGGTATTTCGGTGGAAATCCAAGTTTTTGACCTCAAATTTAGATTCAGCACCATTGAAAACTACTCTCACTTTTTGCCCAATGTTACAATAACATGTGGTAGAAAAATTAATTAAAGAGATCACACATTTGAAAAAAAGGCGGGCCTCCCTGAAGGCGAGCAACTTAATACGTCACAACCTGCTGCCATCGTCCAACTTTCATTAGCTTCCCTAATTTCTTCTAAACATTTTCTCGACGAACAGATCTGATTACCGTTATTCCTGAGCCATACTCTTTTGAAAAAAAAAATTGACTGAAATACCCCATTGTAGAAAATTATACTGTACCTAATGAGACAAGCCATCACCTCTCATAGAAGGCTGTCAGCCACACTGAGATTTTTCCAACACGGAGAATGTTCCACATGTACTTATATGTATGGCGCGAGATCATGGGTGTGGGTTGAACCACATCCACACGCTCAAACTTCATTCAAGCCAATTTTCTTTCTGGTACAGACTTCGCTCAGACCTCAAATTTTTTGGCTGGTGCAAACTGAGTCTTCAAGCTACGACATAATGGTCCAAAATGGCTTGTGCAAGTCGATTTGCGCAAATTGTAAGACCGTCTAGACCCACCTTGACCCTTTAAAGTAGGTACCTATCGTACAGCATTGGGATCACAAGAAATTGTAACTAAGTTAGGTAGGCAGGTACCTACTATAAGTATTCTTTTTCAGAAATTATCAATTTTAGGATTTACCGACTTCCATGATTTTTTATTAGGTAGTAAGTTAGAAAATCGACTCGTTGGTGTGGAGAAAAGAACCCAAAAGAACCTATTGACCTTGGAATCATAGAAATAGGAATTACAGCACAGCGCCTTCGACTCACAGATTAGAAAAGCTCCGCCCTTTGGGGATTCCGCTCGGGACACAGATCGGCTGTGAGCACTTCCATTCGATTCTTCCTTGGTCTATATGGTTACATGGAAGTAAAACAGGTTATAGTTATGGTGACTGAAAATTATTTGCGTTAACTGTAAATTCAACCCCAAATGGATTTTTTTAGCCAAGTAATAGTTTTTTTATGAGAATTTTTAATTTTATAGTTACTTACTCTTTGTTATAAAGGTTTACAATGGATTTACATACCTAGTTGTAAAATTAGTTGTAAATTTATCTTGGTGCCTACTCTTTTGCTCAACTATAACTTCATTATTGCTGTTTTGTTTTATTTGGATTCTTCCCTAGTTTGTAACGGCTTATCAAAATCGTCAAGTTAGTGCTGTCAACGACCAGGAGATACATGTGCCTACGGGATTACTTTTTTCTACACAACATACCCGGTGCAGTTGTAAGTTCGGATATTTTATTGAGATAGAAGGACGAAGGAGGACCTTGACTTGATAGAACTCCTCTTGGACGTACGATTAGGTCAACTGGACAGATGTCAACCAGCGTTTTTTCCCTCTGTTATGCGGTTGTTTCCGTTTGCTTCGTCTTCAAAACTAAGGAATTCGAAGCAGCAGGTCTCACGATCGAGAACATATTCGAGTGGATCCTTGGGAAGGAGAATGATGATCTCGTGACATACCATATGAGGAGAACTTCTGTCACTCGTCTGGTACATTCATTGCTCTTACCAGGTGAGAACATTCATCAATAAATGTAGCTATAAATGCCCATTATTATAGTAATCAATGTACCTGAATGTATCTCTTGCAACTTCAAAGATACCGAAGTATTTATATGGCCCTAAGTTGAGGGATTTGTCGTTGCCATCTCGATGACCATGGCAAGTTTTGTGGAACACTTGTCTGTTAGGTATATCATCCATTAATATCCTTCCTGTCATGGAAAACGTAAACATCCTGCTCAAGAAAACGTTTTCTCTTTGTGGGAAGAAGCTTGTCCAGAGTAGCGTCTCTTGATTATGAGACCATTAACTCGAGGAATCAAGTGAGGAAAAAAGGAGACTTGTCGCCATTTTCTCTCTTTACAAAACTATGGCATGCTGCTACTCACTACTTGGACTTGGTAATAGCTAAACTGTTGATCGCCAAAACGTCCTTAGTAAGAGGAGGAACGACGAGTTCGTTGGTCTGCAGTTTTGGACAACCCTAACTCGCCTCAAGGGGTCCAATTTTCACACAGAAAGAAAAACGTATTTTTGATGGAATTGCCATCTTACTATATTATGGTGATAGGTATTTGATAAGGAATCAGCGTAAAATTTCCTATAAGATTATAATGAAGTGAAAACGAATATTGAAATATTAATAAAGTAAAAATCATTTGAAATATTGCTTTTATTCATGTCGTTTTTCCAATATTTTTATGTCTTTTCTAATATTAATATTTATTATAATTCTTTTCTTTAACGAAATATTGCTTTATTTTATGTCATTGCAATATTTTTGATAATTTTCTCATTTACTTGAGGTGCGTTTAGGGTCTGTTCGGAGAGGCAGTCCTGAACGGTTCGGAGGGGTTTGGAGGAGTTCGCCTCTATCCCCTCCCCTTTTCAGCTCCGGTTTGGTTCCGAACTGGTTCCGGACTGCCTCTCCGAACAGACCTAAAATTAACGAACAGACTAAACTTGCCGGCAATTCCACAACTTTTCCCTCTTTCCCTTTCTTTAAAAGTCGAGCAACTCATTTGTTCAATTTTTGTGGAGCAACTCCGAGCAATTAATTGCCTGGAGTTCCTCGACTTTTGCTTCCTCACTACCAAAGGTAGGGAAGCTTTGTATTCGTGAAAGAAGTGAAAAAAAAATGTCCTCCAAAATCAAAATTTCCACTTGCTTTTTGCGTTTTAGAGCTTCCCGAACAATTTTGGTTCCGTGTCTGTCTGTCTGTCGGTCTGTTTGTGGTCAATCCTTGTCCCGGGCAAAACTATACTAACCTGTGGTCCGATTTTGATGAAATTTTCAGGGATTGTGCGGGTTAGGTCCTAGACGGCCCCCTATCAATTTCAGCACCTTCGGACCAATAGGAGCGAGTGCGCATGCGCAAACGTGAATTTCCTGGAACCTCGGTTTCTAATGAACCGATTTTGCTCAAATTTGGAGGTTAGTTAGGGACTAACTTCTAAGAGACACCCTATAAGTTTCAGTCAAATTGGTCAAGCAATAGCCGCTGCGCATGCGCGAACTTTAAATTTATTGTTACAACCAAAACTCCGCAACTATTCAACCAATTTCGATGAAATTTTCAGGGATTGTGTGGGTTACCACAACTATTTACAACACTATTATAAACATTAATACCTGCAACCCTATCCCGCATATTATCGCCAATATTTTGGTATTCAATAACTCTTTGAATCATAATTTTTTCGCCAACTGATTCTATACGTCCATGTTACGAGTGATGAAGCTCGTACAATGAGTGAGGAAGCTATACTGCCCACCCAACTTGGTAGACGTTTTTATCTGTTCTTCAAACACGTGTCCCTTGAGGAACGAAATACGACGTATTATGTATTTCTTCACAATTTTTAGGCCATAGATTGAATAATCTATTCCCAGAATATTTGACATTCATAGTAGTTATATTCTATAATCTCCTGAAAAGAAGGAAATTGTTAATAATTCACAGGAAAATGTATACTTGTGTATTTGAATCTATATTTACAAAAGTATAAATCAATAAATGAATCGTCAATCGAATTTAATTTCAAAACTGCTTTGAATAAACTTGATTGTGACGATTAAAAAATAAAATAAAATAAATCAATGAATTATTGTATTTCCTTGTGAATTTGTTGAATGTCACCTTCTTCCCTGACTCTTCACAAAAAAATTGCCGAAAACGGGCGATTGAAGCCTATTGGCGATGGACTTATTGCCAGGCAATTATTGGCGGAGAGTCGATCTCTCTCCCAGTAGGGAAAAAATTGCCCAAAAATTTGAAGCCGCAATCCTCGTTTGAGCAATAATTGCCGTAAAAAGTTGCTCGTCTAAACGCACCTTTAAGCTGCACGAATGGGACTGTCTACGGTCGAAGTGCTACAATGAGTACCTTAATCGCGTAAAGTATGTACCTACGTACTATTGGGAGTACATAACTAATTGAATGCTTTTTGATTTTTGCAGGATACCTCTTGGGTTTGAAATACTTCAACAACATTGCTGTGTTTGAATTAACGAACATATGGTGGTCCGCCTTCGTAGTGTTCGCATTCACGTTACCTCTTGTGGTTTTTTTATTCTCATTGACGTGGACGTTTCGAAATGGCGCTCATCATCCTCTCTCCGTTACCTTAAAAAAGTTCGCAAGGATGGATCAATCCTGGGAGGATGTGGCAGATGACATTAACACCGAATACAAAAGGTACTAAGTACCTACTACTAAGTGTTACTAAGTCTTAGTAAATTTGTTCACTGTGCTGTGATCATCACAGTGTGATGTCTACGTTTCAGGTTTAGGACGATACTTTACTATAGGTAATTTGATTAACTTTACGAGACCATTATTTTATCACAGTAATTCTGTAATCAAAGCATCAAGATGAATGCTACCATGTTTTGAAGGGGTAGAGTCAAGTGTCCTGTTTCGTTCCACCATGTCAACTAAACTCTACACGCGTATTTCATCTCAAAATCTCTTGGAGTGGTCCGACCGAACAGAAGATGCTATTTATTAATGTATGGAACATATTGGCTACAACATTCGGATAGAAGGAGCACAATCATATTGGGAAATAGTGGTGGCATAGCTAAGTCCAAATCGAAGGCTAAGAGACAAAACGTGATATGAAAATTCTACTGGTTTCAGGAGAACGAAAAAACTCTTCTATTTTGCTTGCTTTGGATCTGTTTACGAGGTAGCAAAACGTGTAGATAACACTTGTTGTCTTAAATGTTGTTTATAACAAGTGTTGCTCAACTTAAAACAAAAAATTTCCAGTGGTTCCAGCTAAAAAGAGGACTACAGGACTAGATTCCCATGTTTTTCATATCACATGTTGTCTCTTAGCCATCGAAATACCATGAATTCGTATTAATGGTGTTCAATTAATGTTGGAATTTCACACATTCGATACCCTTGAAAACGCCATTTTTATACATTACTGTATTTAGACTGAAATCTGTGATAGGAATCGCTAAATTAAAAACTCGATGCTTCGCGTCTCGCCAGGGGTAAGCCCCCCTGGGCCCCCCAGATCCTACCTACCTAAAGCCTACGGTGTAAATTATAAAAACATGGAACATGTTTTAGCCCTAGCAATATATCTAAAATGCATTAAAAACACGGTGCTTCGCGTCTCGCCAGAGGGCAAGCCCCCCTGGACCCCCCAGATCCTACCTACCTAAAGCCTACGGTGTAAATTATAAAAACATGGAACATGTTTTAGCCCTAGCAATATATCTAAAATGCATTAAAAACACGGTGCTTCGCGTCTCGCCAGAGGGCAAGCCCCCCTGGACCCCCCAGATCCTACCTACCTAAAGCCTACGGTGTAAATTATAAAAACATGGAACATGTTTTAGCCCTAGCAATATATCTAAAATGCATTAAAAACTCGATGCTTCGCGTCTCGCCAGGGGGCAAGCCCCCCTGGACCCCCCAGATCCTACCTACCTAAAGCCTGCGGTGTAAATTATAAAAACATGGAACATGTTTTAGCCCTAGCAATATATCTAAAATGCATTAAAAACTCGATGCTTCGCGTCTGGCCAGGGGGCAAGCCCCCTGGACCCCCCAGATCCTACCTACCTAAAGCCTACGGCGTAAATTATAAAAACATGGAACATGTTTTAGCCCTAGCAACATATCTAAAATGCATTAAAAACACAGTGCCTCGCGCCTTGAAAAGCCTGCGTCACCCTCCGGCGTGACACTCCAATATCACCCTCCCAGCGTAACGTTTTTCGGGGAGTTACTGTATGGCTAAAACATGTTCCATGTTAAAAAGTCTGTCAAGTGGGTGTGACACATAGCTTCCTCGTATCCACCGAACTCTGATGGAAAATGTAGAAGTTATGACTGTTATAAGGTTTTAAGCGTGTGCTCAGATGATAAACTCTATATGGGGGCAAGGATTCTCATAGGAAACCATCTACACGCCAACCCGCACAATTCTCGAAAATTTCATCAAATTCGGGTGAAAAACGTAGAAGTTATGGCTGTTACTGGGTTTTTGTTTGCTCATGCGCAGCGGCTACTATAGATCCGGGGGCGATGATTTTCAATGGGGACCATCTACTCGCCAACCCGCACTATCTCTGAATTTTTCATCCTTATCATACAATAACTTCGTACAGTTTGGCCTGTTTTAATGACAGATAGATAAGAAATACTACCTATTAAAGAGGCTTCGAATTTGGCTACTATGTTTATTTGACCACCTTCTAGGCCCCTTTTGCCTCTCGAAAGTTACCACTCAGTTCATCTTAATGGTCATTATACTAATTTTGAATACTTATTAAAATGTGTCTATTTCTGTTTCAGCGTGGACAAAGTTTGCATCAGAACAAGCTCAATTACAAAAGTCGTTGCAACTCCACATTGGGTCATCAAGTTGTCCCCTTACACCATTGAACTGGTACACCAAAGTTACCTCGAAATGGAGGTCAATCAATCCGACACCTATCCGAGATCGGCTGAAGGTGATGTCATGGTTCAGTACATCAACATCTTAGTCAAATGTAGGCTACCTGGAATTAAATCTTTCAAACTAAGGTAAATAATAAGTAATTTGTAAGGCTAGATTACTTTCACTACGATTTGTGAAATTAAGAGGGTCTCAGTTGGTCGCCGATCGTTTCTCGTACCGGGTTAGTATTTCCCTAAATTCCAGGGGCAACTTTAAAAATTATACCTAACTTTTTAAAGGATTTTTGAAATTCATTAGTACAGCGGTCTAGGGAATTTAAAAACTAAAAGATTGGCGCTGGAATTTCCAGAGAAAAAGTAGAATAAACCAAACTGAATATACGGTTTGTCCCATTTATTGTTCGATTTTGATAATTACAGCGGCAATCTTTTAGTTTTTAGGACGTCCCACAGTAAGACTTGGGCGTCCTTATGCGATCGATCTGGGGTGAAGGAGGACAACACTCATCAGAAAAAAAATAACCACACAGTAATCCGTTTTAGATCATTCTGAATCCAAATCCGCGAAAAAAAAACCATAGGTGTATGTCTGTGTGTGTGTGTGTAACAAAATCTTGTGTACTCTGCACAGGCCATAGTTCTCAACCGATTTTCCTGGTTCTTTTTTTGTTCGTCGCGGAAAACTATCTAGTTGTGCACTACGTCGCCGGATTTTCCAATTTTGCCTTTTAAGGGGAGGAAAGGGGGGGTTAATGCTCGAAAAACGTGCGTTTTTGGGCATAATCTTGTGTACTCTGCCCAGGCCATAGTTCTCAACCGATTTTCCTGGTTCTTTTTTCGTTTGACGCGGAATACTATCTAGTTGTGCACTACGGCGCCGGAATTTTGGATTATTTTTTTTTAAGAGGGTGAAAGGGGGGGGGGGTTAATGCTTAAAAAACGTGCGTTTGCGTGCATAATCTTCTAAACTCTGCCCAGGCCTCAATTTCCAACCGATTTGCGTGTTTCTTTTTTTGTTTGACTCAAATAACTTCCGAGTTGTACATGATTTTACCAGAGTACCAAAATTCGCAAGGGGAGGGGTTGAGTGGGGGGATAATATTCACAAAATATCCGATTTTTCAATATTTCGGTTCCTTTACTGCTTACTAATTGTACCCAAGCTTTGAAATTGAGGAAAAATGCTCATTATACCTCCGGATTTTCATGAATTATTCTCTGTCCCACCATGGAACTAATAGTGGTGCCACCATGGTGCCAGGACACCATAAACCGCATATTTCGTGTTTTTTTTTTTTTTTTTTTTTGTGTGTTTCACCTTGGATACGGATGTGAACTTCGACGGACTGCCTACCAAAACTAACAGATGAAAGTTCAATGTTACGACGTATTTCCGCTTTGGTGCCAGACTGGCACCATTGTTGGCGTTGGGGAGGTGGGGGGGGGGGGTGATCTCGAATTCGCATGTTGGGTATCGTATATCATGAATTTTAAAATGCTCTTCAGATTCGAGGCTCCCATGCTGCTAGAAATGTTATGGTGGATAATGGTGGGGGGGGGGTCAGTATTTCTTGCCTAAAGTAATAAATAAATTACATCGAGTGAAATAGTTTTATCACTTAACAACTGGTTAAACTGATCTAATGCTTATCCAATGGGACTTCCCCTGGAATGCATGCATTACTAAACAATATGTTTCAATGAGGAATTTCACCATGTCGGAATTTCCTATTTTTGACCCCAAAATCGGATTCAGCACCTCAAAAAACCCCCTTAGGCAAACTTTCAGCCCGAACTTCCTAATTTACGAATAAACAAAACAGTGTAGAAAATACGAATATTTAAAAAAAAACGGGAAAATGACGTCATGCTGGAATAGTTCATTTATGGCCGCTTGAAGCGCTGAGATCGAGAAATCTATAGTCCCCAGATGCAAAATTTTACGAAACAGTAAAGTTCAAAATCGAAAAACTGAAAAAAAAACCCTGTGTTGTTGCCTGTAAAGTCGGTATACGGGCGAAAGTTTTACGTGACAACGACTTTGAGTGGTAAAATAATTTTAATGTTAATATTCATTCGTATAGTAGGAAGAAGGATAAAATAAAATTCTTTGTCAAGTTGCACAGAGTAGGTATTTCCCGTAGGTAGTAGGTATTTCCCATGGGTGGGGGGGGGGAGTGAGTGCCAGGGAAGGGGGGCGGGGCGCTCCCGCTTTTGTGAGCGCCGGGGAAGGGGAGGGGCCGCCCGCCTTTAGGGAGCGCCGAGCTGCACCCCCTCCATGAGCGGAGCGTAACGCAGTTTCTTGAAGTGTCTCCCGGTAAACCAATTTATAAGACGTTATCACGTCAAAAATTAGAAAAAGCAAGATGGGGAAAATTAGGTTTCCCCTGTTTTTGTTTGATAATTTTTCTCTTAGAAAACACGATTTCGTTGTCCCAATGGGCAACACTGGCAGGAGACGGCGATCCGAACAGCCCAATCAGCGAGCGTTCCCGCTTCACGTCCGTTTTCCCGGTTAGTTTTGAAATCAAAAATTTCGATCATCTCCCAAAAATAACAGGAGACTTATTTTCCGAAATCAGTCCGATTTTCATCTATCCCACACCATTAACTATTCAGGAAAAATGCAAACAGAATTCGGTGAAATTCCTCATTCACTAATGAATTTCAAAAATCCTTGAAAACTTCAAATTACAACAAAATTTAAAGTATTCAAAGCTACAACTTTCAAAGTTTGAGCCCTTGTAATTGAGAGAAATACTAATCCGGAACGAGGAAGGAACGGCGACCGACTGAGAGCCCCTTGATAAATCCAGTGATCAACTCACTTGCTAGATGCAGAGAGCGAAGCGACTGTACTCGAAAGTAATTGCAATTATAATGGAGCGTAACAATTTTCCCCGTTGAATTATCGAGAATTAAGACAAAATGCTACTAAATTGAAGACTTTTATTGTTGTTCTTCCTTTAAGCAGTTGACTCTCATGACTGCTCGTGACGACATCCAAGTGCCTCTCAAGTTACGTTTCAGACCTTTGCAATTTCTCCATGACTTTAATAAACTGTCAGCTGAAAAATGTCAGTTTTAGTTTACTAGGCACTTCATACAAAAGTCCTTCCATATTGTAATTGTAGATAATTACTCAAGTACCTTCTGCCTACTCACTTAAATATTGACTTGTGTTGATGAATTTGATGATAACATCAGTTTTCCTATGGAGATCCGCAACTCTCAATACACCTACTAGACTCAAACATTTTGGTTGTTTCTTCATAAACTAGTATTGTCGCGAGATTATCTTTTTTATTTGTTGAATACAGGACATTTCATTTTTGAGGTGCTGAAACAGGAGTATATATTTCAGAATGAACGCTATGGACTTCGTGGACCTTCAAAACCGGATTCAGAGCAATATTTTGATCCTTGATGGAGTCCATTTTAGAAAGAACACGATGGAACAGTTTCTGGAAGTATTTGGTGAGACTGTTCGCAGAAATCCCTCTTACGAAGTTCACAGAGAGGTAAAGCTAGATTCTGAAAATGTTCGACCCAGCAGTTATCTATTTGGTATGTTGGTAATATTTATGTTTTCTTTCAGATGGAAAATGAAATTGAAAAATGTATTGGGTGTCTTCAGCAAACTGCCAGTGTAAAGCTGAATAAATGTTGCACTGGATCTGAGAGCTGCGTGAATTGCATGTGCAGGCCTCTTTGGTGTTTGGATTGCATGGGACGATGGTAAATATTTCACATCACTATGACCTATTATTAATTGTCATTCAAGTTGGGAATGATGAAGACCTGATTGGTACCTTCCCGCATATATATCGGCAAGGAAACATTGAAATTGCCATCAATGTCAGAAAACGATCAATACCTATCCAATATTTTTAATTGGGGAATTTGCCTCAATTTTAGATTCTGGAATTTCAAGTCAATTCCTATAATAGGATAGGGGGAAAAAATACCGTAGAAGAAAATGCCTAAACAAGTAAAGCCTTGTCAAAAAACATAACAAATATCGAGGTCGAGGGGAAACTGATCACGTCACACCCTGAGGTTCCTTCCTGGATTCACACTGCTGTGCGCTCTGGCGATGCATAAAAGAAGTTTCAAAGAACGTCAACAGGTAGCACCCTTGTGACCCCACGAAATGATCCACTCAAATAATGTGATTCAAATAACAAAACTAACTTGGTAATATAGAAACTAAATAAGAGAAGATAAAGACTAATAATGCTTGATAAACTAAAAGGTAGAATCGAATTGTAAAAAAGAGAGTAAAATTGCTTCTTTTGGTCACTTTCTAATCTGGGTTTTTTTCTCTTCCCCAGTCGCGCACGCGCTCCTGTGTTCAACCATGTAAGCTATAGCTTCCAGAGGTAGCGCTGCCATTGTAAGGGGCACAGAACCTCCTATGAAGTCAGATTACTTAGAAAATCCGTTACGTTGCAACATAGCTGCCTTCATATAGATTGCCGCTACATTTAAGATTTCTATCTTCCCTAAATCCTCTAAATTTTTTGGATGCTTTTTCGAGCAGCACACTGTGGTTTTCTTCCATATCAGTAAACCCTCTTTCAACAAAAAAAAAAATGAAAACATGTGAGGCAAATTCCCCATAGATAGGTATTACTTCCTACATATCTTTGACCCATTAGGCACCTAATAAATTAATTATTGTGTTTGTACTTTTGTTTTTTGTATTTCTATGAAGTTATAAAAAATAATTGTAACCTTATGGTAAAATACAAGGTGACTGGTGATAAGATGTCCAAACGTTAGGAGGTCTTTGTGCACTTGAAATACAACAACCAACTTTTTGGTCTTGACCTCAGTTCAGTTCTCAAGAAAAAATTGCAGAATTTTTTTTAACGTGATTTTTTTGTTTGAAACTAACCATATTTCTTAAACTATTGATCCTATTGCAAATTCGAAGAAAAAAGTCCGCCAAGTGGGTGTGGCACACAGCCTCCTCGTATCCATAACCCGATTGTATTGATGATCCAATGCATAGTAGACAATCTCAAATCATCAATCTCTAAATACCTTCATAGGGGACCATCTATACGCCATACCGCACAATCGCAGAAAATTTCAGAGAAATCAAACAATAATTTCTTATAGTTTTGCCCGTTTCAAGGATTTCATGACAGACACGAAACCAAAATTGTTCAGGAAGATGTATAACGTAAAACGCGGGTTGAAATTTTGATTTTGGAGAACATTTTTCTTTCAACCTTGAAAATTGAAAACTTCTTCCGCCACCTTGGTAGACTCGGAACCAACATTGAAAATCTCATTGAATTTCTTTGGGGAAACATAATTTTCCGAAATTTCCATTCAATTTCATAAGCACGGAAACAGTAATTGTTTTCAATTATTGAAAACTTTCAAGATTCCTGAATTTTTAAAAATTTTTCTAGTAAACAGAATTTTTTCTAGAGTAAACACATTCTTTTTTTCACTCTGCATGTGTAAATTTCACGAAAACTTCCTTTAAATAAGATCTCCGACGGTATAATCAAAAAAGTTTTACAATCGAATTTAGGGGAAATTTTTTTGTTTCTCCGTTTTCAAACACAAGTTTCTCCCTTACACTTGAGAATCGTTATGAGTTTAGAGCAACTTTTTCGCATTTGAGGTGCACAAACACCTCCTAACGTGTAGACATCTTATCACCAGTCACTACACATAGTGAATATTATTATTATTGTTATCAATAATAAAAGTTCCAGCCGTTCAACGTTATCTAATGGGCGAATATTATACATCGTTAGAGTCAAATCGTAAATAACAAATAATTATTAATATTAAAATTTGTAGTCAATCCATAGTCATATTTGGGTGAATCTTTGTATAAATTTCGTACAAGCCTTGGAAACCATTTTTAAATAATTTAAAAATGGAGTACTGGAATTATTCCAGTACTTCTCACTAAAAAAGTAGAAGCAACGATGAATTGCTTCACATTTGGCTTACTATTGGCGATTTTTCATGTTTTTTTAAATAAATGGTTTTAATTTTGACAGGTTTACGAATAGATTATACTCATTTTAATTATAGGTTTTACGATTACAAAGATTATCCAGATTACTGTTAGATTTATCATTCAAAAAGAAAATGCTATAATGAAATAAGTAGGTACATAAGGAGCAATTATCCAGCTAAAATCACAAAATTAAACCCTATCATCACATTTTATGGAAACAGAAAACAAACATCACTATTTCATGCCTACGTATACAGGGTGTAAGCCTAACTGGTCTGCCATACGGTACCAGTCGATTCTACAACTAATTTGCAACAAAAAATGTCCCTTAGCAATTTTTTTTAGAACCTTTGTTTTCGAGTTATTATAACTTTAAACTTTTTTTTCTTGATTTTGACCTTATGTCATTAAATTGATCATAACTCCTTTAATTTGATGTGTAAATTACAATTTGAGGATACCGTTGGAAAGAGCATTAAATTTCCTAACGGATAGATGCTTTAACTTTTTTTTTAAGTCAAGGTTTGAGACATGAAAACGTCCTCTAAAAAGATAATTTTACGTAATTTTAGAAACCTCGCATTTTTTCAATCTCAAATTGAACTACGAGAACCCATACTTTTTCAAGATGCAAGAACAGTGAAAACTGCGCCAGAATCTCAGCTTTCCAACGGTATTATCAAAACATATTCTACAACCAAATTTAGGGGAGAAACTCGTGTTTGAACGCGGGAAAACGTGCATTTTTTCAACGAAATCAGCGCTCCGCCTAGTCGATCTGAGGGGTCGGACGATAGCAGTGGGTGGGTCGGCGCCGCAGTAGACCGCAAGGCCTCCAGAAACAGCGCTGATTTCGTTGAAAAAATGCACGTTTTTCCGCGTTCAAACACGAGTTTCTCCCCTAAATTTGGTTGTAGAATATGTTTTGATTATACCGTTGGAAAGCTGAGATTCTGGCGCAGTTTTCACTGTTCTTGCATCTTGAAAAAGTAAGGGTTCTCGTAGTTCAATTTGAGATTGAAAAAATGCGAGGTTTCCAAAATTACGTAGAATTATCTTTTTAGAGGACGTTTTCATGTCTCAAACCTTGACTCAAAAAAAAAGTTAAGGCATCTATCCGATAGGAAATTTAATGCTCTTTTCAACAGTATCCTCAAATTGTAATTTACACAGCAAATTAAAGGAGTTTCGATCGATTTAATGACATAAGGTCAAAATCACGAAAAAAAAGTTTAAAGTTAAAATAACTTGAAAACAAAGGGTTTAAAAAAAATTGCTAAGGGACATGTTTTGTTGCAAATTAGTTGTAGAATCGACTGGTACCGTATGGCAGACCAGTTAGGCTTACACCCAATGTTTATTCCTCAACAGTTGAAACTATTGAACAGATTAGGAACTGTTGCATTATACTTAATGATACTTGCAATGTAATGATATAGCAACATGTTTTTCAATCGCAGGTGGGCCTCTCGGCAAGATCAGCAGGCCCCTGAAACATGGCTGTCGTCGACTTGCACCTGCCCTATTTGTCGCAGCGTTTTCTGCATTCTAGACGTTTGCCCCCTCAAAGTCTCGGAATCCTAAAATCCATCCAACTCGTTCAAAGACACCAGATACTTGCCTTACACCAGAAAAGTGCCCTATTTCTGCCGTCCATCACAGATGTTTGAGGTGCCTAACCTAATTCTTTGGACTTCGAAACATCTTATATAATACCGTTGGAAATACCCATATGTGATGTGGCTTTTAATGTGATGATAATTTATTATTTAATTAAGAATTTACATACTATTATAGCTAAAGAATGAATATAATAGTGTAACCAACTATAAGGTATTGTTGTTAATCGCAATCAGTGCCTACCAGCCATTACATTTTCATTCCCACGACCATAATAAATCAATAACTTCCCCTACTGGTAGATTTATTTTTAACTATACGGTGCCTGAGTTACATCATTGATGAGTTTTTGTGGTTTTTACAAAATTTTCTTCTTAGGTAGGTACCTACCTACATACGCGTTTTGGGTCGCTCACCTCATATCTGATTCTTCCGGAGTTAAAGTAGATTCGGTTAAGCGAATTTTCGAAGAAAACAAAGCTATCGCAATAGGTAGGTACACTCAAAGTGCTGAGCATGAACATTTCTGAAATTTTTTTTCTCACCATAAACTATTTTAGAACATTCTAAAACAATTCTTGAAAACACAATAATAATAAACGTAACAATTTTTCATCCGGATGAAAACATTCTTGAATTATTAACCCTAATTGTGCCATGGTGTCACTAGTGTCACCGAAAACATCTTGGAATTTAAAAATCAATGGACAGAGTTTAATTTTTTGAACCATTTTTTGTAAATTATTAGGTAGAAGTCGAAAAATGTTTTGACCAAAATTTTGAAAAATGTTTCCTTGAAAATGTTTGTCATTACTCTATTTGAGACTTCCAGTACCCCACAAAAATTCAGATGTCCATTAAATCTAAAATTGCAATTTAATTTTTGTTACTCCTGTGACACTTTGGTGATACCATGGTCCAATTAGGGTTAAGCAAAAATTCCTAGCTAGTGCCATGTACATAGATAACAAATCTAAAGACGAGTTCGTTGGCCAGGAATATTGTACAACTCCAAAGGGTGTCTTTTTAGGGTTATTTCGTGGATATTACCATTGTAATCATAAGGTTCGTTCCAGCGCAAAAAGTTCATGATTGATAATATTATACATGGTAAATTCGGAACCAGCGCTTAATTTTCAATTGAGGAACAATTCTGGGAATATCCCAAAATTGAATATTTTATAGTACCTATAGCATCTTAAATAGTCTAAAAACTATTAACCATGAAGTAACTTTACTTAAAATTTTGGTAAGCACAATGTAAAGAATGGTACCTACGCTTTTGAACAGTAAACTGCCAAACGCATCCCATGGAGGAAGTGTGACGAGCTAATTACCTACCTATTTCCAACAGCATGAATGTGGGCATAAGAAAAAACAGCGCAAGAACAATAAATTTGGAAATTTAAAAAATCAACTATTTACGTATGGGTATGCTTTGAATAGGGGGAAACGAGTGAAGTATTTTTTGTGGTATCTTAACTCATGAAACCTTTGAATGGCAAGAATGTTTTTTTTTCTTCTTCCATGAGACAACAAACTACCAGGTAGGCAGGCTTTTCTGATGAATCGTTTTGTTATCACTGGTGCATGCTGGGAATGGCGGCGGTATAGTTATCAGTGTAGTTTTCTGTCACCCCACATGTAGATATTTCTGGTAAATACCTTGTAAAGACCTGCAATTGAATTAATTCCACCGTTGGTTGTAGACAGTCGTCAAATAAGGGATTTGAAGTCAGACATCAGTTCAACGTAAGCCGGCCCAAGATAGGTTGGCGCCGCGGAGTCAACTCGCGACCCGGGCTTTGCTTTGTTGTTCCCGTCAGAAGAACGTGTTTGAGCGGCATTCGTGTTTTTATTGTTCATTCGTATCTTAGCAGTGTGACGGGGTAACATCTTTCTTAGGTAAGTGGAGGGGAACTTGAAGAGTTCTGAAGCTGAGTCTCTTGCCAACCTTGAGTTCCGAAGCCGTACATGTGCTGCTAGGTTACGTCACCGACCTGTTACAGAGAGCCGCATCTTGGTAGAAGGTACGCTTACCAAAAGTTTTCTGTAAAGTATTTCATTGTGGAAGGAAAAGTTGATAATAGCGAAATGGCTCATAATTTGATCTGCGGAGGTTCTTCTTATGTTCCTGACGACGGGCTCACGGGTTCCCAGCTGTTTGACAATGGTGAGGGACTTACCTACAACGATTTTATTTTACTGCCGGGTTTCATAGACTTCTTGCCTCAAGAAGTGGATTTGGCTTCAGCTTTGACAAGAAATATCACTCTTCAGGCACCGTTGGTGTCTTCACCTATGGACACGGTCACTGAGTCAGAAATGGCTATTGCGATGGCTCTATGTGGCGGTATAGGCATTATACATCGCAACTGCACCCCAGAATTCCAAGCTAGTGAAGTGCATAAAGTCAAAAAATACAAGCACGGATTCATCCGCAACCCCGTAGTTCTCTCCCCTAAAAATACCGTGGAAGATGTCTTCAACGTGAAGAAAGAGCACGGATTTTGTGGCATTCCCATTACAGAGAATGGGAAATTGGGAGGTAAATTATGTGGGATTGTCACTTCAAGGGATATCGATTTCATTGAGGATCCTGCCCAGAGGAAATTGTCGCTGGAGAGTGTCATGACTCCGCTAGAAAACATCATCACTGCTCTCGCAGGGGTCGAACTCGAAGAAGCTAACCACCTTTTGGAAAATTCTAAAAAAGGAAAATTGCCCATCGTCAATGATAACGGGGAATTGGTTGCTCTCATCGCACGAACTGATCTTAAGAAATCTCGAAGCTATCCTAGTGCATCTAAAGATGAGAACAAACAGCTCCTTGTTGGAGCAGCAATTGGAACCACAGAAAGTGATAAAGATAGAATCAGCGCCCTTGCTGCTGCTGGAGTCGATGTGGTGGTAATTGATTCATCTCAGGGTAATTCAGTATATCAAATAGATATGATTAAATACATCAAGGAACATTTCCCGAAGCTACAGGTCATCGGTGGGAATGTTGTGACAGCTGCTCAAGCCAAAAACTTGATCGATGTGGGAGTGGATGGATTGAGAATCGGCATGGGAAGCGGATCTATTTGCATAACGCAGGAAGTTATGGCTGTGGGTAGAGCCCAGGGAACTGCAGTGTATAAAGTTGCTGAGTATGCGCGAAGGTTTGGAGTGCCTGTCATAGCAGATGGTGGAATCCAGTCTGTTGGGCATATCATCAAAGCCCTGGCGTTGGGGGCTTCGACCGTCATGATGGGTTCCCTTCTCGCTGGTACTTCGGAAGCTCCTGGAGAGTACTTTTTCTCTGAAGGCGTTCGTCTCAAGAAGTACAGAGGTATGGGGAGCTTGGAAGCGATGAATCGAAAAGACGCCAAAGGAACTTCTCTGGACAGATATTTCCACAGTGAAGGCGACAAAGTTAAGGTAGCTCAAGGCGTAAGTGGATCCGTAGTCGACCGCGGATCCTGTCTCAGATTCATGCCGTACATCCAAAAAGGCATTCAGCACAGTTGCCAGGACCTCGGCGCAAGAAGCCTCAGTGGTCTGCGTTCCATGATGTATTCAGGAGAGCTGAAATTCGAGAAGAGAACTTCATCAGCCCAATCTGAAGGAAGTGTTCACGGCTTGTATTCCTACGAAAAAAGGCTGTATTAAAGTGTGATTCCAGTATACTTGAGTAGGTATCATCACTAATTAATGTACTTAAACCCTATGATGTTCATTTATGATTGTCCTCTTTGATATAGATACCTAATTATGATTCTTTTTTTAATTTTTTGGACGCCGATTCAAAGCGTAGCAAGTACCAGTTAGTGCATTTATTTAATTTTTATCTACCCAATTGAAATGTTCTATCGAAGTAATAAAAGTTTATGATACCCCAACTTCATTGCTTATTTACAAATCATCTCCAGGTGACCCCTCAGAAAAACATGTTTCTTAGAATGTAACAACTAAAATTTTTTTTTTTTTAGTAAAATAATATGGAATAGTAATCATGCGTAAAGCTCTTAATGGGATCTTTCAAATGGCGAATAGTTTATATAGTAAAAATAACTTATTGTGAAATTAAATTGAATTCTAATGAGTATCCTAGGAGAAGTTCAATAAAAACAACCGAATTAAGGGAATTCTTGAGGTCGCAGAAACAAAGGCTTGAGTTCCGTGAAGGCTACCGAGTTCGGGACATTACGTAACGGGATGTTGATATCAAGTTTCTGTAGCGAAATACCTTTTCTAGTTTGATCACTTTTGCCGAAGTCCCACAATGAATTTATACAGATAGGTGTCTGACTATTCATCTAATTTTTGTATTAAGATTATATAAAACTACCACCATTCAAAGGAAGAGTGAGTTTTAATAGTTACCTATTGAAAATAAAGTAACTTCTCTCTTGCTAGGAGTCAGCCATTTTTATTTTTCTTACATAATCAAGGATATTAATTCAAGGTAACTCATGGTACCTACTTCAAATGTGGCCTGTTTTGTGAAAATTAAAGAGCGAATTTTTTTAAAATACAAAAAATATTAAGCAATGCCTATTGACCATTTTTGAACTGTAAGTAATTTTTTAGCGAATTTTCAAAAAAAATGAAGGTATTGAATTGGCCTCAAAATTACTAGTGAGTAAAAAATGTGCAAAAATACCATGTTAGTAGTGAGTAAAAAGGTCATTTTCTGTTAAAAAGGGTTTCATTTTTCGTCGATAATTTGATCAGAATGCAGCCAAATTAAGAAACTAACATCACCACGTGATTCAGCATGTAAAAAAATACTAAAATATCATGTGTCACACTTGGGTACTTTGTACATGCACATTTTGACTGAGGTTGCGTCAAAATGTACAAAGTGCATCTTTGAGTACGCGCTGAGCGGGTTGCGCGCGATAAAAAAAAAAACGCTGCAAATTATTACACAATAGTTTATTATTTTTCTATATTGATCACTCCTCTGCAAAGCCACCAGCCATCCAACATGACGAAAAACATCGATCGCATTTCGGTCAACTAAAATTTGAAAGGCCTCTTTTGCGATTCACACTCGTGTTTCTGATTTATCGTACGTCCAACCCTTAAATTCTTGTAGGGAGCGAACGAATTGTCCTACAGAGCTCCGCATGGTCTCAAAAAATTCTATAGAATCTTAAATTGAAGGAAAAACATTACCTTTATATTACAAATTTTTGAGTTAGGGCGTTTTCAAAATTTGTTTTTCGACCCTTAGAAGTGACCTACACCAACCAAAATCTTCGAGGCACAACTAGACCCCAAATCGAGCCTACATACCAAATTTCATCAAAATCGGTCAATGCTAAGTGGGAAAAGTGCCGCGGACGGACGGCCAAATTTTTATTCGATTTTGGGATTCTACGGACCTTGAAACGCAAACCATCAAATTTTGAGAGGGTGTTAACATTTTTTTTTCTTGGTCGATTCCAAAGGTTTATTATTGAAAATACTAAACCAAAATGGGGGTCTCATTTGAAAAAACGAAGTTGGTGTGGATTGCGCACCGTGGTCATATTGTGGTGGTCCATCACCACAGAGCTCCACCAAATCCATACCCAAGTTGATCCTGAAGAGAAGCCTTCCATGCACAGAGGATCACATGGAAGTGGAGGGACCGCGGCCACTACCAGGCGGCAGCACCATCCAGGCCAGTGCAAAAGAGTAGCCAGGTGGGGGAAGGTCTCATAGGGGGGGACACGGCTGAGGGCAACGCCATCTTGAAGACCTTAGTCGTGTCTTGATCGAGCGCTCACCCAGAAGTATGTACAAGTGTTAGCAAGCTGTGAGGCAGCAGGAATAGTGAAAGAACAGTTTTTATGACAGTGAAGTCAATTAGAGTCACATTTTGATAACCCGCAACCAGATCCTCGAGCCTGGATACATTGGTGTACGATTGCGCCCTCCCAAGTACTCCACGAAGATTCTGGACGACCGCCGCATTTCCACCTGGACCATCCCCACGAACTCTCTCTCTCATAATAGTCAAAACCGGTAAACTAATTTCATTTTGTATTAATTGTTGCTTTGGAGTTCCTCCTAGGTATAAATTTTCTTGTATTTTGATGTCCAAAAGGGACTTTTAGTTGATGTTATCGATCTCGTGGTGTTTCGTAACACCGTGTTCTTGTTCTCGATCTCGTGGTGTTTGGTAACAACCCACCACGTGGACAGGTATAGGTTAACCCCATCAGGGACCTATCTTTATTACTTACCTTGATAATTCTGAAGTTAAATTCATTGAGATTAAGTCGTTTTTATGCCATTCATTGATTGTTCAAAGTATTTTTCGTTTAAATAGAGATTTTTACCTTTTGTTCCTGAACTGGCGTTCTGACTTTTGAATACTTACCTGAGCAGTTTCCTGGAGCGTAATAGGATCAGAAATTACGTCTATTAATAAAATACTTACCTGAATAACTTACCTTGATTGAAGTAAAAGTAGAGTCACTCGTAGATTGCAGAACGTAAATTCACTTACCTGAGTCTTGAAGAACCTGAAACAAAGGAAAAGAGTTAATGTTGATCAACAAAGCAAATTATACACAATAACGCAATAAAGAGTCAAATTATACTTACCTGGTAAACTCCAGACGAAGAATATTGTTTTTCGGTGTTTCCAAAGGGACTCACCTAGTCAACGAACATCAACGCCTTCCGCTACCAACTGCAAGCCATTGATCCGAAACACGGTAAGTGCACTAGAGAACATACTAGTCCATAAGCGCAAGGTCTTTGTAATATCAGTTTTCATTTCAAGATAATCCATCGGCCATCGCTAGGAAAACTAGGTATTACAAATTGGTGGCCCGCGGTGTGATTTTGATAGGTACCAAACTATCACGAACCTTCAGTTCGCCTTGACTAGTAGAAAAATTGCCCAGGAGACTGATCAGGAGCGTTATAGGAATATCAATTGAATTGTTTATTCAGAATTTATTTTGTTGAACATTGACAAAGAAAATTACGAGCGTAGGACATTGTTTTTCTGTAAAAACAAAGAATACGGGCGTAGACATAAAACCACTCGTGAGCAGAGGAACAGGAGTGTGAGCGAACTAGCGAGATATCAGGTTGTCCTAGCGACGTTCTCCCGTGTAAATCTTGGGCGGACCGTCGCGTTCCGGGTCCTCTCTGGTCGGACGATCCGGGTCGATTTTCTCGTTGGTTCTGAGTTCTGGATACGAACCGTATCGGAACGACTCTTGGGCGGGTCATCGGGTTTCGGGTCGACGATCCGTAACATCAAGTTTCGAGCCAGCTGGTTTCGTAACGTCAACACGTTCCGAGAACCGTTGTTCCCGAGTCAAGGGAACGGTTCGAAGTACCTGTTACCGAAACTCGAACGAGTACAGAAACTCGTTCTTGGATCGGAACAGCCACCCAACGTTCTGTTATCGGTTCCGAACCACTGTTCCGAATCCGTGAACTCTCGCGAAACACCTGTTCTCGCGCCGTTACCTACCTTGAAAAAAAATAACAACCGATAGTGACGAAAGTGAAAACTTTTACCATTTTTTTTTTGTATAAATATTTTCACAACTGAACTCCGAGATGGCTGACGGAGGAGACGACGCGGAAATTGGACGGGAGATGATGGACGCTGTCACCTCCGCGATGGCGCAGATGGGACACTTCTTCGCCACACAGCGAGGAGTTCCGAAACCCGAAGAGCAGGGTACCGGACTCCCGAGGTCGCTGTTCATGGAAGTGGACGTGTGGAACCCCGATGAATCCGGATGCATTTCCGCACAACAATTCTTCTCGGAGGTGGAACAAGCCACTACCGCACTGACACAGGTGCAGAAGGTACAGTTCCTGAGGGCGCGACTGAAAGGAGGGGTAAAGCGGTTCCTGATTGAAGCGACGGGTGAACAACCCTACGACCGCTTAAAGGCGAAAATTCTCCGCTGGTATGGAAAGGAAAACCCCGAACAAGCGAATGTCAAGCTGTGGACGACAAAGAGACAGGTGGGAGAACCTCTTCGAAAATATGCGGAGCGACTGTTGAACCTGGCATCGTGCGCTGTAGAAGCGGAGGAAAACCTTCCTCCAGCACGAAGACGGGCGTGGATCCAGCAGAAAACTCTGCGAGCGTTCATCCGGGGGGTGGACAAGGATATCAGTTTGTTCTTGCGAGGAGGAACCACCGAGACTCTGGAGGAGGCCGTTGAGCGGGCCGAGGAGTGGGAGGAGACTGCCTGCGAGGATCGTGAACCTGAGCTCAGGTGGGACGTGGCCGGAATATTGAATCAGGAGCCCCGAAAATGCTACGGATGCGGGGAGGTGGGACACTTCGCGGCTAGGTGCCCAAACCGCAGTGGTCCTAGCGGAGTTCGAACGCCGCCATTGACACCCGTGCAGGGAGAAGGGTCCCGAAGGAGATTCCCTCCAAGGGAACCGGCTCCCCCAAAACTGCGTCCTTTCTGCCACTATTGCGGTCAGTGGGGCCACTACACTGCATATTGTCCCACGATGGTCGTCGCGGACTACTTGTGCGATTTCTGCGGCTCCAAGGACCACTATGAGGCCGAGTGTGCCAGGAGGGAGCAGATAATGGCCAGATTCCCATTTCCGGTGCCCACTTCAGCGACAACAGCGGCCATTGCCGCACCAACACCAAATGAACCTGAAAAGGAGAAGCGAGACGACGAATTGGTCGCATTCCAGACAACCGCTAAGCTCACCATAAGGCCGGTGATATACGTTCCCGTCCGACTGGGAGACACCAATCGCAAAATGGTGCTGGATACCGGAGCCACGGTTTCGGCGCTTTCCGAGCCTATTCCCGGGGTGGAGATCCAACCGACCACAGAGGAATTGTGGGGAGCTGACGGACAGAGGATGCTACTCCGAGGAGTACAGACGACTCCAGTGACGATCGGACCGGTCACCACTATGCATGACTTCTTCGTGTTCGACCGGCCAGACTCTGGACTCAGTCTTTTGGGGTTGGACCTCTTGGAGAAGTTCCCCATCAGAATCCGAACCGACATAGGGGCGGCGGAAATGGACCACCCTCAGACTGGCGAACGTTTGACTATCGGAACCCTGATCCGAGACCCCAACACCGTGAAAAGCCTGGAGCGGCTATCGGCGGGTCGGCGAGTAGAGAAAAAGAAAGACCAAATGGACGATGTCCAGCAGAAGCCAAATGCACCGAAGGATTGTCCCTTGGAAATCCCCAGGGAGCCTGAAAGCGAGCACCCCCTAACGGACGAGGAGCTCACTCACACAGATAATAGTGGACAACTTCCGGACAAGGAAGAAAGAAGGGCTGCAGATCCCGACGAGCTGCAGCAGCAAGAGTACCATCAAGTCGCTTGTTTGGTTGACTTCACACAGGCACAGCTTGTGGAGCTGCGGGAGGAGGACCAGCAGCTGATGGATGGGTCAGCAAACCACGGGCTCACCTCACTGGTTTCTCAAGAAAACAAGGGCGAGGAAATGCCACCTGCGACCGAACGACCATGCTCCAGATCTCAGGCGGAGCAGGAACCTGTGGCAGAGTCGGTCCACGAGGTCCCAGCAAGCGAAGCCACAAATGACGAGACCATAAGAAACGCGACCAGACGCGGGATGGTTGCTGTCCCATCGACCGCTATCACTCGATTGGTGAGAGTGTTGCGGCGAATCTCAAGACTGGCCAGGAAGCGACTGCAACGGGCTTGGCGCCTGCGTGGGCGAGGAATCAGCCAGCCACGGCGTCACCCTGGATCCCACAATGGACCTGGAGGTGGCGCAAGACCAATGGCGGCCCCGCCTGACAGGGGGAAGGCCTTCTGGAGTTTCTGGAATGGGCCGCGAACGAAAATGAAGACGCGGATGAACGCGGACGGTGGAGTGGAGGACTCGCCGGAGTTGGTGACACACTTTCACCTGTGCCGGTTGGAGGCCACAACCACCGATCCGGTGACTGGCGTAACCAGTACCCCAGTCACACCCGAAGAAATGGTCCCCGAGGAGAGGACGGACGAGAAGGACAATGAAGGGACTTCCGACATGGATGCCGACTCAACTGTACGACGACCAAGAGGAACGACGCCAGGGGAGGCGAGTCAAGCCGAAGCTGAGACCAGCGATCCCCAGGCCTCATCCCAGCCGGTTGAGCCAGAGTACCAGCCGCCCCAGATACCTTACCTGGGCTGTGCGCAGATGTGCCATGGAGCGGAGTAGGTCCGAGTCCTGCATGTACCTGTAAATAAATAAAACAAAAGTTAATTACGAAAAGAGAAAAGATAATACATGTATAAATTAGTAAAGAATAAATATGTAAATTATAAACAATAAATGATTAAAAGTTAAAAGAAACTTACCTGGAGATGTTTATCCGGAATACCTTTGACCCATGTTGAGAGGGAGGGGAACCACGACGTTGGTCGGACCGATTCGGGCCGAGATGGGGAGAACTCCGGGTTCGGGCGGTCGCCATTGTCCGACGGGATCTTGTTGCCCGAGGGAGGTCGTTGGGAGAGTAGGAAGTCTAAGGACAACCTGAGGATGAGAGGAAAGGATGCGAGTTTCAAAAGAGTTTGACAAAAGTGGTGACTACGGCCATATTCTGTTGCAGGAGGAACTGACTAGGCTGCCATGACTGCGACCGGAGTAGATAGGGTGATAGGACAACTGGGGGGAGGAGCCGAAGACCGAGATGGAACTGTGGAGGCGATGATTGTCATCGGAGGGACTGTCGGACTGCTCGAGGGGAAGCCGCGACAGCTGGCAATCGTCATGGATTGCATAACCCAGCTGGCGGACTGTCTGCGAACCACAACCTTGTCAGAGTCTCAGCCTCCACCAGCCGTCATAAGGGAAGTCGCCATACTCAGACACCAAATGCAGACGTTGCGGGAGAGGCTGGGCGCAGAGGAGGATGGAGACGACACCTGGACGGAGGGCGAATCCCACCCGATCGGAAAGCCGCTGCCACTGACCCACCAGACGTCGACACCCGAGCTCTCAGGGAAGGAGTCGGAAATGGACTGCGAGGACGAGGAAAAGGGCTTGGGACCCAAAGAGGATACCGCCCCACCGTTCTCACCAATATCACAGAAGGACCAGACCAGCGCGATGGACTTGACGCCGCGGCTCGTTTTGAGCGATTGCCCCATTTGCGGAAAGCCAGACAGGGTAATAACCGGATTTCGCTGCCAAAGCTGTAAGACGTTCTGGAACCGACTAGTGACGAGGTGCAAGAAGTTTCCGATGGGCCATCCAGATCACCCGATGCCATGCAAACTCCGGGAACACCGAAAGGCCAGACCTGCAGATTGCACAGGATGCCGCCGATGGCGTTATGAGCAGGCGCTGATAGAATCGCGTCCCAACCTGCCGCTGCCTCTGCCCCCAGTGACCCCGGAGGGACGGAAGAAAGCCGATGAGGACATCGGCCTCTTGAGAAGGGAGGAGTGTGGTGGTCCATCACCACAGAGCTCCACCAAATCCATACCCAAGTTGATCCTGAAGAGAAGCCTTCCATGCACAGAGGATCGCATGGAAGTGGAGGGACCGCGGCCACTACCAGGCGGCCGCACCATCCAGGCCAGTGCAAAAGAGTAGCCAGGTGGGGGAAGGTCGCGTAGGGGGGGAAACGGCTGAGGGCAACGCCATCTTGAAGACCTTAGTCGTGTCTTGATCGAGCGCTCACCCAGAAGTATGTACAAGTGTTAGCAAGCTGTGAGGCAGCAGGAATAGTGAAAGAACAGTTTTTATGACAGTGAAGTCAATTAGAGTCACATTTTGATAACCCGCAACCAGATCCTCGAGCCTGGATACATTGGTGTACGATTGCGCCCTCCCAAGTACTCCACAAAGATTCTGGACGACCGCCGCATTTCCACCTGGACCATCCCCACGAACTCTCTCTCTCATAATAGTCAAAACCGGTAAACTAATTTCATTTTGTATTAATTGTTGCTTTGGAGTTCCTCCTAGGTATAAATTTTCTTGTATTTTGATGTCCAAAAGGGACTTTTAGTTGATGTTATCGATCTCGTGGTGTTTCGTAACACCGTGTTCTTGTTCTCGATCTCGTGGTGTTTGGTAACAACCCACCACGTGGACAGGTATAGGTTAACCCCATCAGGGACCTATCTTTATTACTTACCTTGATAATTCTGAAGTTAAATTCATTGAGATTAAGTCGTTTTTATGCCATTCATTGATTGTTCAAAGTATTTTTCGTTTAAATAGAGATTTTTACCTTTTGTTCCTGAACTGGCGTTCTGACTTTTGAATACTTACCTGAGCAGTTTCCTGGAGCGTAATAGGATCAGAAATTACGTCTATTAATAAAATACTTACCTGAATAACTTACCTTGATTGAAGTAAAAGTAGAGTCACTCGTAGATTGCAGAACGTAAATTCACTTACCTGAGTCTTGAAGAACCTGAAACAAAGGAAAAGAGTTAATGTTGATCAACAAAGCAAATTATACACAATAACGCAATAAAGAGTCAAATTATACTTACCTGGTAAACTCCAGACGAAGAATATTGTTTTTCGGTGTTTCCAAAGGGACTCACCTAGTCAACGAACATCAACGCCTTCCGCTACCAACTGCAAGCCATTGATCCGAAACACGGTAAGTGCACTAGAGAACATACTAGTCCATAAGCGCAAGGTCTTTGTAATATCAGTTTTCATTTCAAGATAATCCATCGGCCATCGCTAGGAAAACTAGGTATTACAATATTTGAGATCCTCGAAAAAATCATGAAGATTCCAAAAAAAAGTTAACCACTATCTGGACGATTTTAGCGGGGAGGGGGGGGGGCGGGTTGGGTACACCCTGTATATCGTACATATTGTTCTGTTCTAATATAAATCTGTACGTATTCCAGACAATAATTTGAGCTAGGTACGTAGCATCTTTTATAAAAATCGAAATGTTTACCAAAACGTTTGTAATAACAATAGAAAGGATGAGACCATAATTTTTGGACCACTCTTAGGGGTCCTAAGTCCCAAAATAAGAGTCCAAAAACACGTTTATAGGGTTTTCATTGATATTACCATCGTAATCATAGTAATACGTGATATACCTATTCGGATTCTCCAAAAAATGTCTGATTTCAAGAAGTAGGTACGATTTCGAAAATTGGAAATTAATATATAGAATGAAAATCCGCGTTTATCCGTCGGTCCAAAAGTCCAATAGCCTAGTGGGTACTGCATGAGTTCGTGTGGACGAGCAGGGCATGTGGACTCCTAACATCTTCGAAATATAGCCAGTGCGTACAGTATGTTGGTATGGTAACTGAAAATCGAAAAAAACTACATATATGTGTGAGTAGGAGTACTCTTTCACAATGTTAACCAAAGAGGTTGATTGTGTAATTTTAACGATACAAGCTCATACCCAAAAGGCTGACTACTCTGTCGTATTGCTTATTTCGATTTTCTTAATCATAGCTTTGATGATTCCTTTTTAAAATTTTGGTCTTGAGGCTGATGGTACAAATTTGAACGATTCGGGCTATGTGCCACACCCACAAGGATGACTACTCTCTCATATACGTAAGATTTCGATTTTCTTAACCATAGCTTCGAAGATTTTTCGAAAATTCGCTGCATGAATGGACTTTTCTCTTTCATAAAATGTAGAGAGCAATTGTCGGACATTCCGTTTGATTGGTTTGAATATGGCGGGAAAAGCTCTTCAGAAAACATTACAGTTCCGCCTAGTTCTCATTCTTATCATTTCGGATTCGCAGTTATCACTCATTACGGGGCGGTGTGCGTGCGTTCTAGGTTGTTGTTTCTTGAATATTCCCATATTATAAATTTGATTTGGTTATTTTCATTTCTCTGCGTCGGTGAATCTATCAGGATCAAACCTACAACAGATTTTCCGTTGGACTACTCAAATTTGTCAAGGTAAGGTAGAACCTTAAATGCATAAGCTCGAGGCCATGGTATATGGCCTGAGTAGTAGCTATGACTGCGACTACGTACCTTAGTACCACACATAATACATAAAGCCGGGCTAGTATTTCTTCAGAATCATGTCTAGCTTTCCATCTACTCAGCTTGATGGTGATTCTTTTATGATTCTTGTTGCAGAACATGAATATCCGGTGTGCACGTCCTTCGGATCTAATGAACATGCAGCATTGCAACCTGCTTTGCTTGCCGGAGAATTATCAGATGAAATACTACTTTTACCACGGATTATCATGGCCACAACTGAGCTACGTTGCCGAAGATGAGAATGGTTTGTACTAGTAAAAGATTTATTTAAGCACGCTTGGTGCTTATATTTATCCACTACCACCAGTGTTATAATTTTGTCTTTTTGTGCAGGTCAAATCGTTGGTTACGTTCTTGCAAAAATGGAAGAAGATTCTGAAGACAATCCTCATGGGCACATAACTTCATTAGCAGTAAAGAGGTAAGTCGTTGTTGAAGTTTTGTGGAAGGAGATGCTATTAGAATGGATAAGAACCTCGCCAATTACCTAGGTAGGTACTTTCATCAATCATTATTTGTCGAATTTTCAAACTGGTCAATTATCCTTCTTTCAGATCTCATCGTCGACTTGGATTGGCTCAGAAATTGATGGACCAAGCTGCTAACGCGATGGTCGAAACATTCAAGGCTAAATATGTGTCTCTCCATGTCAGAAAATCCAACCGAGCTGCTCTTCATTTGTACACCAATACTCTGCATTTCACGATATCTGAGGTAATGACCCTCTATTTCCCAGAGCATGAAACAAAAACTCAAATGTGGGTGCACCAATGGTGCCCTTCCGCTGGTCAGTTTTCTTTTTGTTTGAATGGCTCACCTTCCTTATTTTGCTTCCGAAGCTTTGTTTTCACTTTTCAAGGACGAAAAAAAAAGTTCTTCAAAATCAAAATTTTCACTCGCGTTTTGCGTTTTAGACCTTTTTGAACAATTTTGGTTCCGTGTCTTTCTGTCTGTGTGTATGTCCGTCTGTAATGAATTCCTTGTAACGCGCGTAACTATACGAAGTTATTGTCCGATTTCTATGAAATTTTCAGGGATTGTGCGGGTTTGTGTGTAGACGGTCCCCTATGAAAATCATCATCTGATAGAAGCGACTGCGCATGCGCAAACGTGAATTCCTTGTAACAACCATAACTTCTAAATTTTTCATCCGATTTCAATGAAATTTTCAGAGATGTTACAGATTAGTGATTAGATGGTCCCCTATGAAAATCATCATCCCTGGACTGATAGAAGCGACTGCGCATGCGCAAACGTGAATTCCTTGTAACAGCCGTAACTTCCACATTTTCCATCCGATTTCAATGAAATTTTCAGGGATGTTACAGATTAGTGTTTAGAAAGATTAGTTCTATGAAAATCATCAATCCCGGACTGATAGTAGTCGATGCGCATGCGCAAACGTGATTTTCCTTGTAACGGCCATAACTTCCACATTTTCTACCCGATTTCGATGACATTTTCAGGGATTACGCGGATTAGGTTTTAGATGGTCCCCAATGAAAATCAAGGCCTTAAAATTTACAGTAGCCTCTGCGCAAACGTAAAATCCTTGTAACAGCCGTAAATTTGTCGCTCTCGCGTGTGACGTGAGAATCTCAAATCCTATTCAACCAACCCCTTTATAGATCAGTGATCAGTGCTCTGGACTCCCACCCAGGAGTCTCAGGTTCGACTCTTAGTCAAGCTAAGAAATTTGTTGATCCAATCACTACTCACTTACATTTTTCGTCCGAATTTGATGAAATTTTCTAGGATTGTCCAGATTAGCGTGTAGATGGTCCTCTATGAGGGTAGTGAAAGGTACTTAGAGATTGGTGTTTTCAGATTAACTACTATGCATCGGATCATCTATATAATCAGGTTATGAATACGAGGAAGCTATGTGCCACACCCACTTTTTTATAAAAGGTTCCTGTTACTTTAGTTCATGCAAAAATAAGTAAACGTAAACACAAAATAGACAATTTTCTTTAAACACTCTATGTATCTTTAAAGACTCTATTTCTGTAATAATTATTTTACAACATTTTGCAGACCCCTATTATGAAATTCATGTATATCCTTAGTTGAATGACATGGAATACTCTTGATGAACCGGCAGTTTGCAAAATATTATGCACAATAATAATTTTTTTAAACCGCGAAAGTTAAATAATAAAGTAGAACTTTAGTGTTGGGGTATTTTCCTAGCCTATTATACAACACTTCCTCGTGTCAGTTAGATGAGGGGAAATGCTTCATTGCAGGGATGATACAGCTTCAAGAGCAAAATAACACATAACAATGATTTCATCATAGTACCTTCAAAAAGGATTACGGTTAACATAATCAACAATCTCATCTTCAATCATTTGTTGTTTCAGGTCGAGCCAAAGTATTACGCTGATGGGGAAGACGCTTATGCTATGAAGAGAGACCTGGCCAAACCCACATTTGCTCTAAAATTATAGATTCTTTCGTTTAGTAATACAATTTCTACCAAAACTTGAGTGATCCACGATCTTGGTTAATCCTTAATACCTACTTCATTGTGACTGCTCTAACGAAAAATTCAGAATTCCTCAAGTACAGTCTGATTATTCAGCAACACTGCTCGTTTCAATGAACATGAAATATATCCATATTGGTCTTTATTGAATGCATTTGAACTAAATATTGAAGATAAATTCTTTTGAATAAATTGTATAATAAATTGATTTTCTGTATTCCACTAGTTGACAGCCTATGTCAGGCCAAATACCCGTAATATACTAATAAGACGACTCTAATGATGCTCCTCATTCAAATCACAAAATAAGTTGAAAGTAATGGAATACCTACTCACTTGAGAAGAAAACTCGTGCAACCCTTCAACTTCCTTCAACCCTTCAACTTCCTTCAAGTTATGTGGTTCACATAAATCAGCTAGGTGAAAATAACGACCTCTATCGTATTGGTGGAAAACTGTTGGAACGAAATACCAACTTCCAGCACTGTGTTCAGAAAGGTCTAAAAACGCAAGTGGAAATTTTGAAAAACATTTTTTTTTAACCTTGAAAGGTGAAAACAATATATACAAAATATACTAGACTCTGAAGCAATGTAGCTGCCAAAAATACGGAGGGGTGAAGTCAGAAGTAAAGGTAGAAAAGTACCCAATGAGGTTAGGACGAAAGTATAATGAAGCTGAGTTAATAAATCACAGAGATCATATTCAGGATTAGGGGAATTGAAAGAGACAATTGAAAAGGGACGAACGAAAGACATTTAAACATCAAATTCTAAAGATATGCTAACGAAAAGAGACAATGTCTGTTTATAGGTGCTGCTTATGACGGGCTCGGTCCATTTTGGACTAATATATGGCCAAAGAGAAGAAGATGTTTGTTATTATCCATTCAGAGATAGATCCATAGAGCAAACCCCACCTGTTGACATCCAGCTTGTCAAGTTTTCATTTTCCCATCATGTTTACTCGTATTTAGTTATATTTTTGTATTTTGTTCTCAAGTGAATAGTTCTTATGTGTAGGTAAAAGTATTGCTGTGATAAAAGTTTTGTAACTGCGAAACTAGTTAGGCATGATTGAAGTGACTCAATGAAATACGGAAATCCCTGATGATGGACCTGTTGCCTACTTCCGTGGAAAATACTCCTCTGTCAGCTTTGAGGAATAGTACGAGAGAAGTCATATCTAGCCTGTTGAATCCTTGCAAAGTGATTCCTTCTCCTTCTGGCTACCCCAGGTGAAACTTTCGATTTTTGTTTCGTCACTGTTGTGTTCCAATTCGATAAAAGAAAGTTCCTGTTTTTTCTAACGATGATGCATACGACATTCTCCTACGTACTTTTGATTGTGGTGTACAGTACTTAAGTATTTTTATCATGTTGGCCCTGCTCAACTTCTTTACATTACCTAGTACCAACTTGAAACGTGATACGCTCAAAATCAGCAGATTAGATAACAAATTGTGTGAAACCCTCAATAGGAATGAGTCGTTGATGGAAAACCAGACCAATTTTCTCCACCTTGTGACAAAAAATGTTGGTAACTCCACGTACCTACTACAATGAGGTGGTCATGAGGAACCCGCGAACACGGTAGAAAAGTTGTGGAAAGACCATTTGACTGTATGAAAATTGGGATATTTGAATGAATTTTATAACTCAAGCATGATGTATATACACTAGGTAGCTAGTGAGTGAATTAATCCGTAGTTCATATATTATACTCAGTTGTTGAGGTCCAGGAGGGAAGCGTATTAACCCTCCAACGCTACGGTATATCTCGAGGACATGAATGCTATGGTCGGGTTGGATTCAACCCAGCATACGTTTTTAGAGGAACATTTTTTTATTTGTAATATAGACAGCTTTCATTGCTCAAACAATGCGTTAACTATTCCTGAAGGTATTATAAACAATTCACATAATTTGATTATAGTAAAATCCTAGCAAAATTACTTCTTTTCATTATAGAGCATATGTCACTGGCTCGTGAGATTTGGATGTCCCAAAAATAACCTAACAATTTTAATATTTCAATCTTCCCCTCCTCATTCCCTAATGAATTTGGCAGTTGATAATGGGGTATTTCGGTCAATTTTTAAATTTTTTCTTTTCAAAAGCGAATGGCTCAGGAATAACGATAATCGGGTCTGTTTGTCGAGAAAATGTTTTTAAAAGTATCCATGCACAGAGAAGAGATGAAACCCTTGGAGAATCTCTTGGATACTACAAAATACTACTCACACACGCGCGCGGTGTAGTGTGTGTGCATTTATGGCCGCCCGCCTTTTTTTCAAACATGTGATCTCTTTAATTAATTTTTCTACCACATGTTATAGTATCGATGGGCTAAAAGTTGGAGTATTTAGGTTTTCAAGGGTGCTGAATCCAAATTTGGGGTCAAAAACCTGAATTTCCGAACCATCGAAATACCCCATTATTGGACTTGAGGGGCCATTGACCCCATTATTGGGTTAACTGGTAGGAGTGAAGTGGTATAAACAGACATTCCCAGTGACTGATGTGTAGAGAGAGGGGGGATTATGTATCAACAACGTATGGAATCACATTTCGATGTCAATAATATGATAAACAGTTTCATAGTTCCCTATATTTTCGTTGACGAAGAAAGAGAAAAGTATAACTTTTTTGCTACTGTCGGGTTGAGGCCAACCCAGCCTCTGACTTGCTGCGCAATGACTTCCCTCAGAATTACAGGTGACTTACCAGAACGATGAGGCCTCTTACGCACACTCCACAGTACTTACATGGAAGAAATATTTCTTCTTCCATGGTACTTACTGGTAGTGTACCTGGCCCTTACAGCCGCCAAAAAGAGAGTGGGGGGGATAAGGATGCTTCTAACTAGCCCATGGGTTGAATCTAACCCGCACCGTAGCGTTAGAGGGTTAAAAACGATATAACGACTAGTTTCACAAAATCAACTATTGTGTTAGGACTTGTCAAGTATTCACCAAATTTATAATTATATATACTTACTCGGAAAGGTTTAAAAAAATGCGACTACCTTTCTATATTTTACCTGCTCTCAGGTTTTTAACACATTTTCAAGCTCTTCCTCTTTAGCTCTTTAAGGAATTTGGATAGATTTGAAGTAGGTATTTCATCTTTTGTGTGATTGCAAGCCATTTAAAGTAGAACTGCTCGTCTCGAGTATTCCAGGGGTTTTGCTTTTTCTTCAGTGATAGTGAAGATGCGATTCTCCATCGTGTTTCTGATCACTTTTCCCAAAAGTGATAGTATCACGGTCGAGAATTGCTTTCAATTAGAATGAGGTTTTTCGTATAACCCCCTCTCAAAACATACATGTATTTTAAGTACAACGTAAACCTACTTATGAAGATGAGAAGTGATACTTCAGTTTTATATTCAGAATGCTCTTAAGAAGGAAGTTTATAAGAAAAAATTTCATTTTACTCGTAGGTTAACCAATTCCTCATTTAAAAAGATTGAAAACGTCTCCAAGGTCGGAAAAACCACCTTTCAATTATCATTTGCGTGTTCTCTCAATTTTACTGTCAACCTTCAGACAGCCAGCCATTTCTCTTACCAAACCCCTCAAAATAGACTAATAGTGGTTGCTATTTTTGTATTCAAGTTTAAATTGGTATTCCAATCTCAGCTAAGTTGAATTTGGACGTAAATTATGAGTTTGGATTAAAACAGGTACCGTATTGTCTCGTGATGCTCTCGTTGAAATTTAAAAATGCACGATTTAAAATCAAACTCGAAATCAATGTACCTTTAAAATTTCAGGGATTTTAGAGGCTTAGTTTATTTAGCCGACGTACCTACGCCTCCTTGCAAGTCACCGGATCCAACTGACACTGTTCTCAAGAGTTGGCAGAAAGCTTGCAACCCTACAGTTGCAGATTTCATCAGAGCGCTCGAACAAATCGATAGATGGGATATAATTGAAGATATCAACGAGTTTGTAGGTAAGCCTCAACAGTACTTAGGATGAAATTCTTGATATCCAAAAATTTATTCGATTTGCCTGCTCATGGATTTTGAGATTTCATTTTGCCAACTCACAATAAAAAAAAAGATTCTTCAAATTGGAATCAGTAGAGTAGTAGGTTCTAGTAGTACTTATCCTTGATAAATATAGGTTTCGTCAAGAATTAATAATCGATTGTTACGTACAGACCTTTGAGACGTGAAAATCGATAAGGAAGTAATAAGCACTGATATCATTGCAGCACTTCATTGGCTAGCCTGTTATCTCATGCCTTTTCCTGTTGCCCAGAAACAATAGTTTAGTTCTCGTTAAGGTTTCCAGCCACCTTGATAATAAACTGATTAACTTGTGGTTGGCCAGATTATTGGGGAGTTTGCCTCACATTTTTTGCAAACTGCTTGTTTTAAGCTAAAAGCTTGTTTCCGAAGAGTTTAGATAACGACTTTTGTCAATACGACGTTTTGTCAAACGACTGTTTGTCATGCGACTTGTGTCAACTGTCAAAACTCAACTTTGTCCTAAGCTAGTGCTCAGCCAGAAGAGGCTAGGTTTGCACACGCTTAGCTGAAGAGACCTGAAAGATCGAAACAAAGATCCAAACAAAACGATCGCCACTGAAAGTGGGAATTTGGAAGTTGGGAATTGGAAGTCGTTCCAACGCTTCTTCGCGTTGCTGATGAGTCACCGTATGACGAAAACGAGTAACCAAAGTCCCATCTACACTGAAACAAAACTGACTGCCCCTTCTGCATCAAGAATGCGTTTGGTATAGTCAAAACGTTTCAAATTCCCACTTTCAGTGGCGATCGTTTTGTTTGGATCTTTGTTTCGATCTTTCAGATCTCTTCAGCTAAGCGTGTGCAAACCTAGCCTCTTCAGGCTGAGCACTAGCTTAGGACAAAGTTGAGTTTTGACAGTTGACACAAGTCGCATGACAAACAGTCGTTTGACAAAACATCGTATTGACAAAAGTCGTCACATTTTTTGGTTTATTACTTTTAATAATGAACCTTTGGAATCGACCAAGAAAATTTTTTTAACACTCCCTCAAAATTTGTTGGTTTACGTTTCAAGGTACGTAGAATCCAAAAATCGAATAAAACGCTGCAAATCATTGCCCAAAAGTTTATAATTTTCTGTATAGATCACCCTTCTGTATAGATCACTGGTTCTCCATCAATAGCACCTACCACCCCTATTCTCCCTTGACCTTCCCTCTCAAATGTCAGCTTCCTGCGTTCAATAGGATTGAAAATGGCTTTGGAGCTCACTCAGCTGATCAGTGATCTGAAAAGTGAAGAAGATCTTTTCGAATGCTGGAGACTCCTGGAAGAGCACTGATCAGCTGAGTGAGCTCCATCCGAATGAGCATTTTCTTCTACGGTATTTTGGTTTATTATTTTCAATAATAAGCCTTTGGAATCGAGCAAGAAAAAAAAAATTTTAACCCCCCCTCAAAATTTGATGTTTTACGTTTCAAGGTACGTAGAATACGAAAATCGAATAAAAAAATTTCCGTCCGTCCGCCGTACGCCGTACGCCGTACGCGGCACTTTTCTTAGTTACCATGGACCGATTTCGATGAAATTTGGTATATGGGCTCCATTTGGGGTCTAGTTGTGCGCCGAAGCTTTTGGTTGATGTAGGTCACTTCTAAGGGGTGAAAATTAAGGGTTGAAATTTTCAAGAGTGCCCTAGCTCGAAAACTCTCGAAATAAAGGTATCGTTTTTTCACTAATTTTAAATAGTACTGAATTTTTAAAAATTTTTGAGACCACCCGGAGCTCTGTAGGGCAAACCGTTCGGTCCCTACGAGTACTTGAAGCTTTTCCTTCGATAAAACAGAATCATGAGTGTGAATCGCAAAAGAGGTCTAATCTCCGTTGAAATTTTTTCTGACTAAAATGCGATCGCTGTTCATTTCTTCGATTTGTATACAGTTTTGCCTTCTGCGTAACCAACCAGTAATCAAATTTCCATAATCAAAAGTCAATGGAGAATACTGAAGGCGCCTGAGTGGTCACTGATCAGCTGAGTGAGCTCCAAGGCCATTTCCTCTCCTGTTCAACGCAGGAACCTGAAATTTGAGAGGGCGGGTCAATTGAGAATGCTGAAGGAGCCTGAGTGGTCACTGATCAGCTGAGTGAGCTCCAAGGCCATTTCCTCTCCTGTTGAACGCAGGAACCTGAAATTTGAGAGGGCGGGTCAATTGAGAATGCTGAAGGCGCCTGAGTGGTCACTGATCAGCTGAGTTAGCTCCAAGGCCATTTCCTCTCCTGTTGAACGCAGGAACCTGAAATTTGAGAGGGCGGGTCAATGGAGAATGCTGAAGGCGCATGAGTGGTCACTGATCAGCTGAGTGAGCTCCAAAGCCATATCCTCTCCTGTTGAACGCAGGAACCTGAAATTTGAGAGGGCGGGTCAATGGAGAATGCTGAAGGCGCATGAGTGGTCACTGATCAGCTGAGTGAGCTCCAAGGCCATTTTCTCTCCTGTTGAACGCAGGAAGCTGAAATTTTAGAGGGCGGGTCAATGGAGAATGCTGGAGGTGCCTGAGTGGTCACTGATCAGCTGAGTGAGCTCCAAGGCCATTTCCTCTCCTGTTGAACGCAGGAACCTGAAATTTGAGAGGCAGGGTCAAAGGAGAATGCTGAAGGCGCCTGAGTGGTCACTGATCAGCTGAGTGAGCTCCAAGGCCATTTCCTCTCCTGTTGAACGCAGGAAGCTGAAATTTTAGAGGGTGGGTCAATGGAGAATGCTGAAGGTGCCTGAGTAGTCACTAATCAGCTGAGTGAGCTCCAAGGCCATTTCCTCTCCTGTTGAACGCAGGAACCTGAAATTTGAGAGGGAAGGTCAAGGGAGAATGCTGAAGGCGCCTGAGTGGTCACTGATCAGCTGAGTGAGCTCCAAGGTCATTTCCTCTCCTGTTGAACGCAGGAACCTGAAATTTGAGAGGGAAGGTCAAGGGAGAATGCTGAAGGCGCCTGAGTGGTCACTGATCAGCTGAGTGAGCTCCAAGGTCATTTCCTCTCCTGTTGATCGCAGGAACCTGAAATTTGAGAGGGCGGGTCAATGGAGAATGCTGAAGGCGCATGAGTGGTCACTGATCAGCTGAGTGAGCTCCAAGGCCATTTTCTCTCCTGTTGAACGCAGGAAGCTGAAATTTTAGAGGGAAGGTCAAGGGAGAAGGTGGTGGTAGGTGCTATTGATGGAGAACCAGTGATCTATACAGAAGGGTGATCTGTACAGAAAATAATAAACCTTTGAGCAATGATTTGCAGCGTTTATTCATTTGAAATTCGTTTTTTCCCTTGGGTATCCCCGGTGTTAAACTTTATTCTAGGGCCCTCTTATAGGATTTGACTTGAAATTCCAGTTTCTAAAATTGAGGCGAATTCCCCTATTGAACCTACTAATAGTTACAGTTTACGTTTTCACTCCACTTGTACTCTTTACCAGTATCTCTTGCTGGATAACGTAAATTAGGTGTCCATACGCATTTTTTTCATATTTTCTAGGAAAGGACGTCCATGATTTTCAACAAAGAGGTAGTGCCACTGAAAAACCTAATGTTGATCTGTATAGTGAATCTGACAAGCAAATTCTAACAGTTGGTAAGTTATGGGTAATATTGTTGATTTATAATTACTGAACTTTTTAAAAATCAATTCGAGGATAATACCATTTAAAAGATGAATTTCCCGATCAAAATACATTTTCCAGATGATGTACGTCGGATTAATGAAGGCCTTGAACCACAGATTTACGATGCATTCCTACTGTACTCTGACGATGATGCTGATTTTGCTAGTGAAATGGTGACAAAACTTGAAAAGGACTATCAATTGAAGGTGAGATTTCCAGATCAACCGGTCTATTTTATTCAACTCGTGCTGGTCATTTACTACTGATTCTTCATAGTGTACAAGGTGGAGGAGGCGTTTTATATCTGGGTAGTTTTAAATAGCATGAAGGCCAACAGGAATATAGTCATTTGAAGGAAATGCAATGTTGCTATTATGTACCCCCGTGTTTGCAATCTTGGGTGTTGTCTAAATTGACTGATCTAGAATTCAGTTCTTCAGAAAAATGCTCTCGTTTTGGAGCAAAAGACACTCTATTCCCTTGAAAAACGAGTGTGAATATTCTTTTTCATTTCAAAAGGTACTTATCCAGCACAATGGCGGACTATTATCCGTTTTGGTTCATAAAGTACCTACTTTATCCACTTCCTTTGTTTTCGAAAAATACTATATTCCCTTCGTTTGATTTCCAAAGTACAATAACAACTTCGTTTGATTTGAAAAAGTACTATCTATATCCATAAATGAGGAGTCTTCTTTCAAACGGGCGTATATCCACTTCGAATGTTTTGTAGGAAATTGAGAAATACTAATGTCATGGCTAAGGAAGCTGTCTAGGGTCCCAAAATTTTCAAATAGTTTGTTCATAGAACTTTTGATAGTAAGACAAAATTTCGAAATTTTGGGCATGGGAGACACTGCCATTTCTTATTTGGATATAAATCCATTTGTTGAAAAACGATGTATACGAGCAACTTTGAAAAAAAAACGAGTTTTTGGTTGTGCGAAGAAAAGTCTCATTTTCATTTTTTTAAATTTGTTCGCCGATTATTTTAATAATGAACCTTCGGAATCGAGCAAGTAAATATATTCTAACCCCCTCAAAATTTGAAGGTTTACTTTTCAAAATATATGTCATCCGAAACCGAATTTAAAAAAAAGTGTATTGAAAACAACGGAATGGATGATATCCATATAGCTTATATTATAAGCCGCTTTGTCGGCAAACCAGATTTTTAGCAAGTTTTTAAAGCGGGATACAAACCGTTTTGGAAGGAATTCAACTAGTGAGATGACAGGCCTTATCCCTAAGATTCAGAATCCGATAAAAAACACTTCTGCGCATAATTATGACAAAACAAAACAAAATCGCATTTTTTTCGTCAAATTATTTTTTTTGGTTAGGCACGTTTGAAAGAACACTCTTCAAATCTGATATTTCAAATTATTTAAACGTTGAACTAATTTACCTTTTTTTCCAAAAATGTTTTATACTTTAGAAATATATTAAAAACCCTGGATGCGTTTCGCTTAGAGCCTACAGCTAAAATTCAAGAAACATGGAACATGTTTTAGCCGCGCTTCCTTATTCCGTTTAATTTTATTTTTTTTATTTGGAAGAATGCGATCAAACTTTTTCTTCTATTTCGATATCCTTTTAAAAAATCAGTCTTCAGATAGGCAGGTATTTTAATGGAAGTATCGCATAGGTAACCCCGCGTTACAATCGTTAGTTCCGTGTCAACGACTAAGCGAAATTTCGTGACTCGATACCTTTTTCCGAAAAAAGTAACTTTTTGCGAGTTAGGTCAAGGCTAAAGCATGTTCTATGCTAAAAACATCATTGGTTTATAGTACGTTTTCAGGTCGCTATGGTTTTTTTCACGTTTGTCCAAAATGGATATAGTACCTTTTGGAAGGAATCAAGCTCCTCAATTTGAAATAGTACCTATTGAATTTGTAGAATCAATTGAGACTTCCCAGAGCTCTGTAGAACAAACCGTTCGCTCCCTACGAGAACTTAGGGTAACGCTGGGTTGATTTCCGTTGAAATTTTAGATGACCAAAATGCGATTGTTGTTGGTTTCTTCGAATTGTACTCAGTTTTGCGTCTTTAGCAACCACTAAATCAAATTTCCTAATAATGAGGGCAACCTCGAATCCCTTTCCTAATTGAGTGCGAAGCATTTATTTCTTCCAAATAAACGTTATTGTGCTTAAGTTAGTTTAATATGGCAACCTTCAATTCTCTTTATTTTTCTAATTTGTTTGTCAATCCTACGTTAGCGTACCGTTAATAATGCTGATGAAGCTTGGAGTATCCGTGTTGATTTCCGTGACAAACGTATTGCTAAAATCCTTACTAACCTAACTTTGGGCTTTCAGCTCTGTCTAAAGGATCGGGACCTTGTTGGAGGAGTGACTTTCGAGCACGAAGCCATAATGAGGCTGATATCTGAAAGATGTAGACGGCTCATCATTATAGTCTCTCCTGGCTTCATCGAAAGCTCTGCAAATAAGTTCTTCGTTACATACGCTCAGGCACTTGGCATCGGTGAGTTAAACACAAAAATATAAAAATTAAAAATAATTAATAAAAACAGAACAAACTACGGAACTTTAGTTAATGAAATCAGTATTAACCATGTAACTACTATAGGAGAGGCACAAACATTAGTTTCCATTTATTTTGAAAAATGTTTTATTTTTCGCCGTCGTTTCGTTTTTAAACGGTTTCTGCTTCTTTCTGCGAATCAAATAAGTTTTTTAAGTCTCTTCGAGAGGTTTTAAACGTTTTAGAAAATCTATTGTGCAGGACCGGGGTGAAGTTAGCAATAGATTCTAGCAATAGAAAAAATCGATGGGGAACCTAGCAATAGATTCTGGCAATAACTTTTTTTTTCATTTCGAGTGGATTGCTTTCATGAAAAACATTCTTGTTGACAACAATATGAATCATTCCCGACCTAAAATTGAATTGCAAAGACAGAAAATTCGAGAATGATTTTTTCCCGAAAACTTCTAAGTCCCGCCGCCGCCTTCCGAGTTTAGTATGGGCGAACGGCGTTTTTATTTTATCTCCTGAACCCCTTGCTCTCTCACCTTTAAACTTGGTGAGGATGTTAGTTGTGTAGAGAGGAATGGATTCCAAGTGTCAAAATTCCCTGGGCGGCCGTCGGGGGCCGGGGGGAGGGGGGAATGTGTTTCGCGATTATTAGGGTTCCGGGAAAAGTGGCTAAAATGGGTCAAGGAGGGGGTCTCTCACTTTAGAACTATTTTTCCTAGATTCCTGGATAGTTTCTCTAGGGGATAGCACAGCCAGATTTGGCCGGGCGGCTTTCAGGGGGTGGGGGGGATTTTTCAAAAAAAGTTATTGCTAACTTCACTTTTGCCTGAAAAAGGGTCAAGGAGGGGGTCTCTCACCTTGAAACTCGGGCAGTATGTAAGTATGCCGAGTAGGTAGGAAGGGGCGGTGTCAAATTTGCCCGGGCGGCCGTAGGGGAGGGGGTACCGAATTTTAAAATTTGAAAATTTGAAAAATTCAAATTCGCGTTTTTTCCACGTTTTACGTCATTCTGAACACATTTAGTCGATATGTTGAAAGAGGGGGTTTCGAACGAAAATTTTTCTAAGTCCGAGATCTATTGCTGCCTGGCTGCCCGGGAAAACGGCAAATTTGACACCACCCCATCCTACCTACTCGGCATACTTACATACTGCCCGAGTTTCAAGGTGAGAGACCCCCTCCTTGACCCTTTTTCAGGCAAAAGTGAAGTTAGCAATAACTTTTTTGAAAAATCCCCCCCACCCCCTGACGGCCGCCCGGCCAAATCTGGCTGTGCTATCCCCTAGAGAAACTATCTAGGAATCTAGGAAAAATAGTTTTAAAGTGAGAGACCCCCTCCTTGACCCATTTTAGCCACTTTTCCCGGAACCCTAATAATCCCGAAACACATTCCCCCCTTCCCCCGGCCCCTGACGGCCGCCCAGGGAATTTTGACACTTGGAATCCATTCCTCTCTACACAACTAACACCCTCACCAAGTTTAAAGGTGAGAGAGCAAGTGGTTCAGGAGATATAAAATAAAAACGCCGTTCGCCCATACTAAACTAGGAGGACGGTTGGACTAAGCCGTTTTCCGGGCAGCCAGGCAGCAATAGATCTCGGACTTAGAAAAATTTTCGTTCAAAACCCCCTCATTCAACATATTGACTAAATGTGTTCAGAATGACGTAAAACGTGGAAAAAACGCGAATTTGAATTTTTCAAATTTTCAAATTTCAAAATTCGGTACCCCCTCCCCTACGGCCGCCCGGGCAAATTTGACACCGCCCCTTCCTACCTACTCGGCATACTTACATACTGCCCGAGTTTCAAGGTGAGAGACCCCCTCCTTGACCCTTTTTCAGGCAAAAGTGAAGTTAGCAATAACTTTTTTTTAAAAATTCCCCCCCCCCCTGACGGCCGCCCGACCAAATCTGGCTGTGCTATCCCCTAGAGAAACTATCCAGGAATCTAGGAAAAATAGTTCTAAAGTGAGAGACCCCCTCCTTGACCCATTTTAGCCACTTTTCCCGGAACCCTAATAATCGCGAAACACATTCCCCCCTCCCCCCGGCCCCTGACGGCCGCCCGGGGAATTTTGACACTTGGAATCCTTTCCTCTCTACACAACTAACACCCTCACCAAGTTTAAAGGTGAGAGAGCAAGTGGTTCAGGAGATATAAAATAAAAACGCCGTTCGCCCATACTAAATTCGGAGGGCATCGGGACTTGGTCGTTTTCGGGAAAAAATCATTCTCGAATTTTCTGTCTTTGGAATTCAATTTTAGGTCGGGAATGATTCATATTGTTGTCAACAAGAATGTTTTTCATGAAAGCAATTCAACCGAAATGAAAAAAAAAGTTATTGCCAGAATCTATTGCTAGGTTCCCCATCGATTTTTTCTATTGCTAGAATCTATTGCTAACTTCACCCCGGTTTGTGCAGGTACTCATAGATTTCACTACATCTTACACCACGGATCCGGGTCCGGTTCTATCCCGGATGAAGTAGGTCCTCAATTTTCTCTGTGTTTTTGGTATTAATTTATTAATGAGTACCTCCTCTTTCTTCGCGATGAAGTCGGTCAAAAAACTGGGGGTTGTTGGTACTTATTCTCTGCACGGTACTGTAAAACCATTACAATTTAACGGAATAATATCAATTTCTCACCAAATTAAAATTCACCCGGTGAAAATGAAACCAAGGTTGAAGTCCACTGCATGATTATTTACAACAAAGATGAGCGAATTAAGAGAAAAATGGTGAAATGAGCTAAAAGGTTTGATAGTGTGCTGGGATATTTATTTTATGTGCGGACCCAACTCACGTATACTAACCATTCGCGCTTGCCCGCTTTAGTGTATGGTTGCAAGCACCAATTGCGTATTGCTTATAACTTCGCTAATAGGGTGTGTGCGTGGGTCGGAAAAACTGTTTATTGTTATTTTTAATCTAAACTAGACCTCATTCTGAGAATTTTGACACCTAGCGTGAGTAGAACTTTTTCTATGATTCTTCAAAGTTTCGAATTCTTATGACGTCACAGTGTGGTCCCCACCACACTGTGACGTCATAAGAATTCGGACCCCCCGGTCCCGCCCAGGCAGGAGGGGCGCGTGACGTCATAAACATTCGAAACTTTTAAAAATCATAGAAAAAGATAAAGTGTGGCACGATGGACTAAACAACAAACTGCAAGGGATGTTGCCTTATCAATATTGCCAAATTCTGGAATCTTACCTCAGCAATAGATACTTCAGAATTAAAAACGAAGATGAATACTCAAATCTCAACAAAATTAGAGCAGGTGTCCCCCAGGGAAGTGTTCGTGGACCCCTCCTTTACTTGCTATATACACATGATGTTCCTCGCACACTAGGAACAACTATAGCCACATTCGCAGACGATACAGCTGTTTTGGCAGTTGCAGACACAGTTGAAACGTCTACCGTAAAGCTACAGGAAGCTACGAATGCTATTGGAGATTGGACTCGAAAATGGCGCCTCACATTAAACGAAACCAAATCCACTCATGTGAACTTCACCAACAAAAAAATTACAAATATGCCCCTGATATTGAATCAATGCACAGTCCCATATTCCAACTCAGCTAAGTATCTGGGAATGACACTAGATACGAAGCTGAAGTGGAAAGAACACGTCAAAAAGAAAAGGAACAGCTAACAATCAAATTCGGAAACCTGTATTGGCTCCTGGGCCGCCATTCACAACTTAGCTTACACAACAAAGTGCTGTTATACAAAACAGTACTTATGCAAATTTGGACCTGTGGTATACAGCTATGGGGATGCACAGCTAAAAGTAACATGAAAATTATGCAAACGTTCCAAAATAAGATACTGAGAAGTATTGTGAATGCTCCTTGGTACATTCGTAATGATGACCTCCACAGGGACCTCAAAATTGAGACTATTAGCGAGGTAGCAAAAAGATACGCGAGAAACTAAGAAAAGAGGCTTCACGCACACACAAACCCAGAAGCCATCCAGCTTCTGGACAACACTCAAGAAATCCGACGTCTAAAAAGGACCAAGCCACTGGACCTTGGATGCTGAAGTGCAACTTTAATGTAGTGAAAGTCATTGGACTAACACTTGCATGAGAAACGCGTAATATACATGTGAAGTAAATATCTAGATAGTTACCTGATGTATAATACCTCAATTGTAACTAGTTGATATATTGACAAATAAACGCTTAAAAACAAAAAAAAATCTAAAAAGAGAACGGCTGATGTCAAAATTCTCAGGATGAGGTCTAATTTCCATTAAAAATCTAAAAAAAAAAAATCGGTCGCACACCCCATTCTCAACTTGGCTCACTAGTACATTATTATTGATTTTTGAACGATGTCAGTTCCTTAAATCTGTCAGGGTATTCCTCAAGATATGTTTTAGTGCGGTGCTCCATTGGTACTGGAGATTTCTCGTACGGCTGCAGCCTCATCAACTCTGTCACTGTTCATCTCAAGTAAAACGTTCACTACTAGTTTGAAAGCTCTCCTTATCACGAAATGTTTTGTTACTTAACTGCTCTAGTTTGAAACCAACTTTGGTCTAACCTAGAAGAGTATATTTATCAATAAGCAGGGGCGTCGTGTGATAATATTCGTCAGGCAAACAGCTAGGATGCAAATTATTACACAAAGGTTCATTTTTTTTCTGTATTGATCACGTGCCAGCAAAGAACTCTGCTTTGCCATTGTCACCACCTACCAACCATGTTTTACCGTCACAATCAAGTTTATATATTTTACTTGAACATATTAAAAACAATTAAAAATCTAACTTAAACTATTAAAAATTGTTTTTTAGTACCCTGAGGTAAAAAAAACCACTAACAACTCATTTCAGAACAATTTTTATTGAAAAACTAATGAAAACCAACTCTTTACTTATAAAAATCAGAATAAAGCCAAAATTCAAGACTCGTAATATCCTCTTCAGTATTTATTATTATAATGAGACCATTCGTGGCACATGATTGGTAACTGACAAGAAACAACTAATTTTAAAGCACTTGTTACCAAAAGTAATGATGGACCAATCACTTTTTGATAGTTTCGGGGCATTTCGGCCGTGATCACTATCACCCCCTGAAAATGATTCGTTTTTGTTTTTAACAGATAACCAGCTGTAGTAACACGAAAAAAACTAATTGCAGATATTTCATGCTTACCTCTACTAGAAACAAAATCTTTTCGCTAGAACTTCACCACAAAATACCCGACACCGGCACAACAGAAGTTACAATCACAATGTCTGCTGGGCCCGATTTTGAGATTTGTTTATTTCCTTATCAGCTACCATGGTAACCTAGACTATAGGGCGGGAACGATATCCCCCCAGAGAAGACATTAGAGAGTTTTTGGTGCCAAAATCTCACGGGCCCCGTCAGGAGGAGACTAGCGCGAGCAACAGAGGATGCTACCCAGTTGAAGGAGGAAAGACGTTAACTTTGGACAGGGGGGGAATGGAGGCGCTCGTCACGGTGGGCCTCGAGGAACGGGTGACTGTCAGGGGGCACCCTTTCATCGTCGCCCGCTGATGTCGGGAGGCAAATCCATCGTCACCCGCGAACTCCGTGCTTTGTGAAGAGGTTCCACGGGGCCCGACAGTGGTTTCCAAAAACTCTCTATTGTTACAAACACATAACGCGACCTAACTTTCCAATTTAGGACTGTGTGGAGCGCTGCAATCGCATGCAAATGAAAAAAGGCGTGTTGATCAGTATCACCCCAGCATATCAGTATCACCCCAGTTCACGGTACATCCCAAAGAAACGATCGGCGAACGCATTTTGGTTAACTAAAATTTGAAAGGCGATCACGCCTCTTTTGCGATTCATACTCGTTTTTCTGATTTATCGTACGTCCAACCCTTAAGTTCTCGTAGGGAGCGAACAGTTTGTCCTACAAAGCTATAGGTGGTCTCATTCGATTCTAAAAATTCAATGGTACAATCTTAAATTTGTGAAAAAACAATACCTTCATATCGAGAGTTTTCGAGAGAGGGTGCCTTTGGAAGTTTCAGCCCTTCTTTCACTGCTTAGAAGTGACCTGCATCAACCAAAAGCTTTGCGGCACAACTAGACCCCAAATGGAGCCCACATACCAAATTTCATCAAAATCGGTCCATGAAAAGGAATAAGGAAATATAAGGAAAGATCCGCGGATGGACGGATTTTTGTTATATATTCGATTTTCAAAATCTACACATACTTACCTACCACAAACGTAAACCATCAAATTTGAGGGTGGTCAAACTTTTTTCTTGAAAATAATTAACCAAAAAGGGAGTCTCTGAATTTAGACCTAATAAGATGTGAAACCTTCATTCTACAATGTTATGCAATTATCTCCAAGTAGGTACCTATCAACAAGAAAAACGATTAGCTACAGTGAAATACAGTAAAATCGGGAACGGGACACCAGTCAGCGTCATACAGCTGATATTTTGCGGCAGCGAAAAAACGAACTGCTTTCCTTCCTTGAGATAATGTGGATGGATGGATATGTTACGTCTTCATGTGTGGGCTAATTAGTATCCATGGCTCATCTTCCAAGTTTCTCTGCATTCAAGGTCACGAAACAGTTTTCTGACTGTTTGCCATGGCTGGTTGTGTGGTAGTGGGGGTATGGCAATACTTGATACCGGGCTGACCCCCCGCCACCCCGCCGATCGTCGCCTATCACTCTAAACAGTCCCGACAAATTCATTTTTTTGAACTGCTTGCCTTGATCGCCAGGCACCGCGTATCATCCGCAATCATCTACATTACCGACCTCTCCAAGTCTCTGGTGTGTTGCGGGCTAGTATCCTAGGCAAAATACGTACTTTCTTATTCCATTCTCCTATTTAATCTAAATTCCTTGATAATAATGAAATAGTCCCTAAATATTATAAAAGTTTTCCAAAATCAGCTAAACATTACTTACAAAAAATGGAAATATAGGAGAATCTCAACAAAAATTAATTTATTTATTTTGCATATTTGTAGTAAGGCAAACAGTGTTTGCTATGTTTGCCTGGAGGAGACGCCACTGTCAATAAGTTCAGCTAGGTACTGCAATATAGTAGTCATAATATTTGAGAATATCTTGTGTTGTGCTGTTGTATAAATGTAATAAGAATCTTCGTAAAAATTAAGGTGCTTATAAAAGTTTCTTTCATTCCATTTCAGAACAAAGACAGAGAAAAATCGTGCCATGCATCTATCGGAGAGTCACACTACCTCCTGAGCTGAGCTACTATTTCGTCCTCGATCATACCCGCTCAAGCCCATTGTGGGATTTTTGGGAGAAATTATCCCAGTCAGTCAAAGCTCCGATTATGGTTACCAATGGTCCTTCAAGGTGAATATCATCCTAGTTTCTTTCATTATTAGAAGAAGTTGGGGAATAAAAAATCCACGGATGTTCCCTTTTGTCTCACTTTATATTAGATTGGCTCTATCTTCATGATATGAATAATTTATTGAAGTATACTAGTGTGATCAACATTTCGAGGGTCCACATCAACACCACGTGTCGTAATTTTTGACCGAAATGAGTTGCGTAGGTATACCATTGGAAGGATATTCGGCGGATCATTTAAACATATTCGTTGGGACGATTTCTCATTAGAGTATTAAATACTAAGAGTCTAATTTACTTAGAGCATTAAATACTCTAAATAAATGAGAAGTCAATGGCAGTAGCTCGTTTAATGATCCGGTTCCCGGGAGATCACCGAAGTTGAAGCCAGTTAAGGCCGAGGGATTATATGGATTGGTGACCGCTCGAGGGCGGTATCGCAGGTCTTGATAATTTTTCGGGTTGAGCCGTTGGTGAACCCCTCTCCACTTAAACGGGCGATGCAATAAGTAGCCATGAGGAAAATCGTCAGAACCAATCCACAAACTTTGACGTGCTTGAGACCACCCCGGAAAGAAGTGAAGATATTTATCACTGATATCGAATCCCATGAATGTGGATTAACGTTGTTTCCTGACTATCTTATCGGAATTTTAACGTTCAAAATGCTTCAATAGTGCGTTCTATCAACTGGGCCGTCGAATTTAATTCGAAAATTCAAGTGCGTACCCTGTTGGTTTGAATACCATTTATCCTCTCCCCGATTCGGCCTCATTCAGTCATTTCCAATTCTCGCAACGCCTTTTTGGTTTATTATTTTCAATAATTAACCTTTTGAAAAAAAAACTGTACCCCCCCCCCCCCCCTCAAATAAGTTGGAATACGTTTCAAGGTACGTAGAATCCAAAACGCTGCAAATTATTGCCCAAAGGTTTATTATTTTCCGTATAGATCACGATTCTGTATAGATCCCCTGCTTGAACTAAATAATGGGGGATGCGCCTGATTTTTAAAAAATTTTTAATCGAAAGTAGATCTCATTCTGAGAATGGGGATTTCAGTCAATTTTTTTAATTTGTTTTTTCAAAAGAGTATGGCTCAGGATTAACGGTAATCGGGTCTGTTCGCCGATAAAATGTTTTTAAAAAATCAGAGTGATGAGTAGATCTTTTTTTATGATTTTTTCAATGTTTCGAATGTTTATGACGTCACGCGCCCCTCCCACCTGGGCGGGACCCCCTAACCTACTGTGACGTCATAAACATTCGAAACTTTGAAAAATCATAGAAAAAGGTCTTCTCACGCTAGAAGGTCGCGATTGGTGTCAAATTCTCAGAATGAAGTCTAGTTTAGATTAAAAATAACAATAAACAGTTTTTCCGACCCATTCGCACCCCCCCCCCCCCCCCCCTTTGCTTAGAGACTTGATTTGATCGATGTGCCTCTTATATGTATACCCCTACAGTGAACTTTACGTATAATAGTTCAAATCACCCAGCCTCTAAGTTACCTTTCCCTTGAAACATTGGCTTTGTGTTAAACTTGTACATACCTGATATAAGATTCTGTTGTATGTTATACCTACACCGCTTTATTAATAATAATTTAATTGGTATGGCGTTGTTTCAGAATGTTGCCGAAGACTTCAGTTTCTATTGTGGAGTTAGGATCATCTGAACCTCTGAGACTGAAACCCTCAGAGTGGGACTGTCCTTCGAAAGTTCCACCCGTTCCCAACGGACTTCTCGCTATCGAGGCTTCTAGTTCACAACCTCCAGGCGCCCAAGGATCAGATCTACCCAACGTTTCAGTTTCCTCCAAAGTGAAAAAAGAGAAAAAGAAATCAAAGTTGGTCAGTCTCCTCTCCGGTATGTTCCCTTCCCCGCCTTCTGGAAAACCTGTCAAAAAGTGTAAGGGTCAAAAATGTAAGGCGAAAAAACTGATAGTTGAGTCTAAGTGACCATGAACAATTCACTTTGTAGTTCGAAACATTGAAAAGATCCATGAGATGGTTTAATCTCTACATTGGTGCTTAGTAAGTGCATGTGCAATATTCAACCAAGAGTCTTTATATATTTGGTTATGGGGTGAAATATGTGTTCCTACTGCCAACCAAAACCTGGGCAAATAAGAAAACATCGAAGATAGGATATTGTTATCAATAGCTTGTGTTTCAAAACCGACTTTCTGATGAACTCATTTCCGATGTGTAAGAGTATGATATCCAGATCGCAGGGGCTGCTCGTCAGGAGGGGCACAGGGACACTGGCTCTGGTCTGTATCCTGGTGAGAAAAAAAGTTCCCCAATAATTTAAAGTAATTTTCAATTTTCGAGGATGAATCAAGAATCTTTATCTTTGATAAGTTGGATATTGAACACTCCTACTTCCATGGCAGCATTTATTAGGAATATTTTTCTGGTTTCTCATCGGAATGTGGGGCCAACTACAGGCCAGATTAGGATGTTTTGTTCATCAGTGACTGAGGCAAGAGTGGGGAGGCACAGCTGGATTCACATGGGACGGAAGAGGGCGGAAACGGAAAAGATGGAAACAAATATCACAATCTGATTGGCTGATTTTCTCCGATTGAGAATGGTGGCCGCCATCTTGATGGAACCCGTCGGCGGAAGGAATTTTTATACCGTCGTCCGTCTTCCGCCCTTTCCGTGCGCCTGCGCAGTGTTCAGGAATGTTAACCACGAGTGGAGGTTGCACTATGAGTGGCTGACTGTCAATAGTAGCCAACAATCGATTGTTTTGATACGATCGACGTGAATGATGCCTTGAGGAGTTGAGATTATGTATTCCCAGAATTATTGCAGAATCCCAACTGTGAATTTTCTAGAAACATTGTTCAGCTTGCATTCGTAAAAATAAATGAGCATGTGGGCAAATTGAAAATTCCAAGAGCAATATTACTCCTATGTTGAAAAAAAACCATCGAGACTAACGATTGTTGGAAAAAACAATCGATTGTTGCCATCGTCAATCGGGCACCGATTTCGCTCGCGCTTCATTTGTTTGTTGTGCTATCCTTTTCTTGCTCGTTTTTTTTTCTTCTTTTTTTTTAACACAAAATTAATTTCAACGAGGAATTTAACGTCAAATTCAAAACACAGTTAACAGAGGTTACAGATCAGTCCATGCAGATCAGAGAGAGGTTATCATTTCAGAGGCTTCCTGGAGGAAGGTTATCATTCCGTCCTTTCCATCTATCATCCATGTTAAACTTCCGCCGATTCTGGCTACTGAAAAATTTATTGTGCACAAAATTGTTTAAACAAAAATTTTGACAGAAAATAGTGCCTTTATTACTTTTATAATATTACTTGAAATTATTAAAGAAAAGGACCAAGAAAAAATGAACCGTACCTACAATTAGAAAAAAAAATGAAGAAATTGGTGCAAATTTGTCAAGCAATGAGAAGAAGGCGTGAGTAGGAAAGATAGTATGTTATTACGGGTATAAATTCGAATTTCACTCTTACCATGTACGCGAGATCAATGAATGAGGAGAGTGCGTCAAAGCTTGCCGGCTATGGATTGAATTGAGTTACGTATTTTCGAAAGCTTCGAGAACTCGCATGTTGGACTCTTATGGAGCCTCATAAGTGTCAGTATGGTGGCGTTAGATCAGAAATTCAGCATTCTTAGAGCGTATTCGATGTTTACCGTCATGCGTTGTGTATTCAGCATCTGTGAGGGCTGAGATACCAACCTACTGTTCTTTGAGAAGTCTTTATTAGATCCCGCAATACTGTGAATATTATTTTACGCCCCCATAGATACAATTTGGATACATCGAACTTGGTTGAAGCGGATCATGTGATGATTTGTTGCCCCATGATAAAAAAATCAAAGTTGTTAAAAAGTTTTTAATTCTAATATTGTTAAAAAGTTATAAATATTAAAATTTGTTATTTACTATAGAAGTCTTTTTTTTTTTATTCCTACCTCCGAAATTAGAACTTAGATTTCTTGATGTCTGACTTAATTAATGGGTGATATAATAATCAAAACGCTGCAAATTATTACACAATGGTTTATTATTTGTCTATATTGATCACTCGTCTGCAAAGCCACCAACCTTCCAACATGAAGAAAAACATCGATCGCATTTCGGTCAGCTAACATTTGAACGGAGATTAGGCCTCTTTTGCGATTCACACTCGTGTTTCTGATTTATCGTACGTCCAACCCTTACATTCTCGTAGGGAGCGAACGGTTTGTCCTACAGGGCTCCGCGTGGACTATAGAATCTTAAATTGAAGGAAAAACAATACCTTTATATCAAAATTTTTTGAGTTAGAGCGTTTTCAAAATTTCATAATTCACTTTTGAACCCTTAGAAGTGACCTACATCAACCAAAATCTTCTGGGCACAACTAGACCCCAAATGAAGCCTATATACCAAATTTCATCAAAATCGGTCAATGCTAAGTGACAAAAGTGCCGCGGACGGCGGACGGACGGCCAAATTTGTATTCGATTTTTGTATTCTACGTACCTTGAAACGTAAACCATCAAATTTTGAGGGGGTGTTAAAAAAAAATTTTCTTGGTCGATTCCAAAGATTCATTATTGAAAATAATAAACCAAAATGGGACCATTTTTTCGAAATCTGTGAAGAACTGTTACCGTAAAATGGGGCGAGTTAAGGCCACTTTTGAGGTTTTTTCATCATAACTACCTCAAAACCAATCGCACAGGGCTAATTTTTTTTAATAACATAGCTACACATCTCACCTTTCCATTTCCGTCGAAAAAAAATTTTCATTCACCCAAGGGGGGTGGGAGCAAAATTTTTTTTTGTGGTACCATCTCACACCGCCATCGTGGTGAGAAAGGGCCACCGACTTTTTTCGCCTATCTACGCATTATAACAGCTTGTGGATCCTTCTAACACCATCTCCTATGAACTAGAGCACATCAGATTTGCAAAAAAAAAATTTTTTGTTTAGTTAATAGGTGTTAACAAATATAAAACATCAACTTTTCAATAACACTGTATTAAAATGATTATTTTCACTTTAAAATCATCATTTTGACAGAAACATCGACTTTACAATAAAACTTCATTAAACTTCGACTCTTCTCCAACAAAAAATTGAAAATAATGAAGAAAAAACTCATTTTTTCAAGGAGACGGCGAACTTGTTGTCTCCCACTTTGCGAGGCGGAGGAATGGGGGGTGCGCCTTGATTTTTTAAAGATTTTTAAACGAAAATAGACCTCATTCTGAGAATTTTGGCACCAACCGCGACCTTCTAGCGTGAGTAGATCTGTTTCTATGATTTTTCAAAGTTTCGACCGTTTATGACGTCACGCGCTCCTCTCGCCTGGGCGGGACCCCCCAGCCAACTGTGACGTCATAAACGGTCGAAACTTTAAAAACGCTGCAAATCATTGCTCAAAGGTTTATTATTTTCTGTATAGATCACCCTTCTGTATAGATCACTGGTTCTCCATCAATAGCACCTACCACCAACTGTATTCTCCATTGACCCGCCCTCTCAAATTTCAGCTTCCTGCGTTCAACAGAAGAGAAAATGGCCTTGGAGCTCACTCAGCTGATCAGTGACCACTCATGCGCCTTCAGCATTCTCCATTGACCCGCCCTCTCAAATTTCAGCTTCCTGCGTTCAACAGAAGAGAAAATGGCCTTGGAGCTCACTCAGCTGATCAGTGCACACCCATGCGCCTTCAGCATTCTCCATTGACCCGCCCTCTCAAATTTCAGGTTCCTACGTTCAACAGGAGAGGAAATGGCCTTGGAGCTCACTCAGCTGATCAGTTACCACTCAGGCGCCTTCGGCATTCTCCTTTGACCCTGCCTCTAAAATTTCAGCTTCCTGCGTTCAACAGGAAAGGAAATGGCCTTGGAGCTCACTCAACTGATCAGTGACCACTCAGGCGCCTTCAGCAATCTCCATTGACCCTGCCTCTCAAATTTCAGGTTCCTGCGTTCAACAGGAGAGAAAATGGCCTTGGAGCTCACTCAGCTGATCAGTGACCACTCAGGCACCTTCAGCAATCTCCATTGACCCGCCCTCTAAAATTTCAGCTTCCTGCGTTCAACAGGAGAGGAAATGGCCTTGGAGCTCACTCAGCTGATCAGTGACCACTCAGGCGCCTTCAGCATTCTCAATTGACCCGCCCTCTCAAATTTCAGGTTCCTGCGTTCAACAGGAGAGGAAATGGCCTTGGAGCTCACTCAGCTGATCAGTGACCACTCAGGCGCCTTCAGTATTCTCCATTGACTTTTGATTATGGAAATTTGATTACTGGTTACGCAGAAGGCAAAACTGTATACAAATCGAAGGATTGAACAGCGATCACATTTTAGTCAGAAAAAAATTCAACGGAGATTAGACCTCTTTTGCGATTCACACTCATGATTCTGTTTTATCGAAGGAAAACCTTCAAGTACTCGTAGGGACTGAACGGTTTGCCCTACAGAGCTCCGGGTGGTCTCAAAAATTTTTTAAAATTCAGTACTATTTAAAATTAGTGAAAAAACGATACCTTTATTTCGAGAGTTTTCGAGCTAGGGCACTCTTGAAAATTTCAACCCTTAATTTTCACCCCTTAGAAGTGACCTACATCAACCAAAAGCTTCGCGGCACAACTAGACCCCAAATGGAGCCCATATTCCAAATTTCATCGAAATCGGTCCATGGTAACTAAGAAAAGTGCCGCGTACGGCGGACGGACGGAAATTTTTTTATTCGATTTTCGGATTCTACGTACCTTGAAACGTAAAACATCAAATTTTGAGGGGGGGTTAAAATTTTTTTTTTCTTGCTCGATTCCAAAGGCTTATTATTGAAAAGAATAAACCAAAATTCATGGGAAAAGATTTACACGCGCTAGAAGGTCGCGGTTGGTACCAAAATTCTCAGAATGAGGTCTACCTTAGATTAAAAATAACAATAAACAGTTATTCCTACCCAGGCGCACACCCTATTTTCCCCTTGATTTGCAATTGCCAACTTTTTGTTTTATTTCAATTACGTGGGAACGAGTAGTCCCACAAAGACGATCTTTCTCCTGCACTTACTCAGATGATATAAGAACACAAACATCAAGTTACCAAGCATACACGACAACTCGAAATTGGATTTCCTCCGAAGGTTTTGCCACTTTTCCGAGAGGCCAACAAAAGTATGAAAAACGCTGCAAATCATTGCTCAAAGGTTTATTATTTTATGTATAGATCATCCTTCTGTATAGATCACTGGTTCTCCATCAATAGCACCTACCACCATCTGTATTCTCCCTTGACCTTCCCTCTCAAATTTCAGCTCCTGCGTTCAATAGGATTGAAAATGGCTTCGGAGCTCACTCAGCTGATCAGTGATCAGAAGAGTGAAGAAGATCTCCTCGAATGCTGGAGACGCCTGGAAGAGCACTTCCATTCAATAGGATTGAAAATGGCTTTCGAGCTCACTCAGCTGATCAGTGATGTGAGGAGTGAAGAAGATCTCCTCGAATGCTGGAGACGCCTGGAAGAGCACCTCCATTCAATAGGATTGAAAATGGCTTCGGAGCTCACTCAGCTGATCAGTGATGTGAGGAGTGAAGAAGATCTCCTCGAATGCTGGAGACGCCTGGAAGAGCACTGTTCAAACCCCATAGTTTGAACCCAGTTAAAAATCCCACGAGTACATTAACACCTAGGGTTTTCCCCAATTCGTATATTCTTTGTGCGGAACATATCTCTTTTGGTCAGAATTCCATTTTGCAATTCCCAGGCAGCTTATTATTCACAACAATAGGCATTCAGGTCATATACGAAGCCCAGGTCTTCAACCTCTTGGGTTTTTTCACCAGCTGCATACCCCTAACTGTATGCAACATGAATTCCTATTGGCTCCCCAGTTGAGCATTCTCATCCACCTCCACCTTCCCTAAACCGTAAGGGAGGTGGTACGAATGTTACGCGATTTTACTAGGAAAAAATTGTACTACACTTCATCTCCGACTTCTCGTGTGAAACGTACCACTGCCTTTCTTAAGACATTCAATTATTTCTAAATGTGTGTAGTTGCCGAAGTACTAAATGTATCAAGTTTCAGTTTCGTTTTCTAATCGAAGTGTTTATTTGAAACATACCTAATTTCCTGGGCATGAACATTTTGGTGCCGAAACCCGGGAAATTAGCGGAACAGTGAGAAGAAACCCGTGTTCCCGCGCTTCAACTAAATTCAGAACCAGTCTGCGTCGGTATCGGCCATCAACATGACACTACAAGAAGAATTTGAACGAGATCTAGAAGGTAAATCTTCACATGCTGACATTTTCAATCTATTTCGTGCCACTGTCCCAAAATTGAACATCGAAGTATCTAAATCTGTCGACCCGACTGCCTTGATTAATCAAGCCGACATACTTTGCTCCGAGTTCAATACTCTAGCAATCAGACTGTGTGGTGTTACCTCTCCCTCTATGTTCCAATTTAACAAGGCAGAATCAAAAATTGCAGATTTCAACACACAACTACAAGCTCTTCTCCCAAAGTTATTTTCGGGACTGAAACTTTCATGGTTTGTTGATGCTTTGCGAGTCAAACTTTTCGACGTTCGCGCCTTCGCTGAGGAGGCCCTCGAAACTATGCATGACAAACTTATTCCTTCTGCATCATCTTCTCAGCCCTTATCACGCTTGTCAGTATTGGACGATCCAAACACGGCAACCTTAAATGCTTTAAAAACCCTCGCATCCTTGTCTCCCTCTGTGCCGATTTTCAATGGAGATATATTAGATTTCCCCACTTTCAAGGAAATTTTCACTCAAAGCGTACACGAGTTGCAAGTACCAGATGTCAACAAATTGGAAACGTTGAAGACCAAATTAGGGCCCAAGATGAAAGCTTGGATTACACCTCACCTTGCCAACCGGGCAAAATATCAAGATGTTTGGAAAGCTTTGGTAAATGAGTACTCCAATCAATACCATTTCACCATGGCCATTCTGGATAAAAGAAACGAAATTCGACAATTGGCTAACGATAAACCTGAATTTCTCCAACCATTCATTCAGTCAGTTGAAGCATATTACGCAGCACTAACCAGCGTTCCTGCAACCAATTTAGCTGATATACTAGTTTATCATACTGCTGCCAGAGCTCTTCCTTCCTACCTACATCGCACTTTTTATGACGAAAAAATTGCTGGGTCCGCCGAACTGCCCGATCTACGAAGTTTGCTGACTTTCCTACAGTCACGCCTCAATAGAAATCTTGCTGTTGGAGAGAAGACCACTGCTCCCCTACCGTTTCATCGCCCGCGGACCGCTCCAAATTATCATACGCATGTCAACTCTTCCCAAATCGAAAACAACCCACGAGCCTCCAGTTGTTCCTACTGCGATGAAAGGCACCAACTCTACAGGTGCCCTACATTCCTAAGGCTCCCATATCAAAAACGCAAAGATTTTGTGCAGATAACTGGAATCTGTAGCAACTGTTTAGGGGGTATTCACACAAAAGCTCAGTGCCGCTCTCCGCATACATGTTACACTTGCCAGGAACCCCATCATTCGACTCTTCATGATTTTGGATACCCAGATCATATGCTGCCTGAATTCCTAATCGCAAAGATGACCTCTGCTAAGTCTCCACTCAGCTCTAGGGAGAACTCTCTTACTCGGAAACCTGCAAGAACAATTGGACGAAGAACCAGCCACGCGGTACAACGAGACCCATACTCCAGCAAGGAAGGACTTCACCGGTATGTCACTAATAATTCTGAAGACGAGCTAGATAGACATATTGTATCACATAATGTATCACCCTCATTCGACTTAACTGCTGGTTCGCCAGCTGACTTGCAATCTAACCCTCCAAACGAAAATTACCGCTCGTCTTCATTCAATAACCGTAGTAAATTTGCACCGCACTATAATTCAAGATATTCTCCAGTCCCATGCCAATGTAAAAGCGCCTGTAATTGCAATTTGAGTATGACCAAATGACTAGGAGACTCCCCAAGGAATGACATGAGCCATTGTTCCCACAAGCCTAAGACTATTCACAATTCCAGTAAACCTGTCAGTCTTCAAAATTCGAAATTCAACCTTCAGCAACACTCGACCCTTAACTTTAATCATCAGCGTTCTTTCAAGTCAAACTTAACAGTCCCATTCAAGCGAATTAAATCCAATATTCGTTTTCCGACAGGTTTTTCTTTGATTCCAACTACTCTAGTCAATATTTCTGCCCCCAATACTCATAAGTCATTCCTTGGTAGGGCCATTTTAGATTCAGGATCCGATTCAAATATAATGTCACTTGCCTTCGCCAATAAAGTTAAACTGCCCCTAAAACCTACGAATTCCAGTCTGAAGGGTGTAGGAGGAGCCTCCCTTGATCAACACATATTCACAACTCACGCTATTCTTCATTATCCTAATATAGGGAATCAGATTTCTAGTCCCCTTTGTCTAAAATTCCTAGTCTTACCGCAACCTACCGCCCCATTACCCGTTGTCAGCTTTTCTAAGGACAATTGGCCATTCATCAAAAGTTTGATACTGGCAGATACAAATTTTAACACGACTAACGAAGTTCAAATTATACTATCCTCTGACGTACTACAGAAGTCACTCAAACCAGAAATTATAAATCCTATTGCTGGTTCCCCATTTTTTCAAAATTCTCTTTTTGGTTGGTTAGCTTCTGGTCAGATCTCCATTGGTAGAAAGAAAAGCGTCAGGTTTTCGGATGAGTCGCTCGAAAACAAGCACAAGGCATTAATTAATAACTATCACGTCCATAAGGATCAAATCCCAAGTTCTTCAATTCCTTTAGATCAAAATAATTGTGATGAACAGATTAATTCTTTAGTTAGTGATGCAACACCACAAAAATTAACACCTTACGAAAATTATCTAAGTCAAGCACGTCTCACTCTCTCTCTTCCTCCAAAACCACAGCGAGAATCAAACTACCGTTCAAGATCTCTCAACGATTACTCACTGACGCCACAACCCTCCTACCAGACCCAAAACTTTGAAATTAATTCAAGTAGGAAAATAAATTTGACAAATTTTCACACCCTATTTCCTCCCAAAATTGACGAATGTCAGGAGGCTTACTCAGATCAGCGGTGTAGAGAAATCCTTATAAACCATTATGCCCGTTTGCCCCCAGATAGATTGAGACTATACAAAGAACATCCTTTGATCTCTACAGTTAGCTCCAATTTCCCCTCAATATCCACAACTAAACCATCCAATCTTGAAATAGCAAAGTTACTTGAATTAATGTTCACCGTCGAGTCTGTAGAACCCTCGAATCCCCTAACACCTGATGAAATTCTAGCTGAGGAAATTTTTAAAAATACCACTCATGTACTTCCAAATGGACGATTTCAAGTAGACCTTCCTTTCAAACACAGTCCGAACATGCTAGGAGATAGTCGAAAGGTAGCACTTTCACGTTTTTTCGGGCTAGAGAAACGCCTCGCAAAGGATTCGAATCTGTACCAATCATATAGACAATTCATGGCTGATTATCTCAATCAAGGTCACATGGAACCAGTCACATCCCCAAACCCCGGCCAAATTACTTACTATATTCCACATCATGCTGTGAGGAAAAAGGATGACCCACCAGAAAAGATTAGAGTAGTTTTTAATGCTAGCCAAAAATCTAGTTCAGGATTCAGCTTGAATGATATCCTACTTCCCGGGCCCCGATTACAGCAGGACATTTCTGAAATTTTGACCTCATTTCGTTTTACAAAATTTGCCGTCACAGCTGACATTCGACAAATGTTCCGACAAATAATGCACAACCCCTTGCATCGAGACTTCCTCCGCATTTTTTGGAGAGATGATCCTTCACTACCCCTAATTGAATACCGGCTCACCACCGTAACATATGGGACGGCTTGTGCTCCCTTCCTAGCTTGTAAAGTAGTACAAAAAATTGCTCAAGATACCGTTTCAACTCTCCCTCTTGCGTCACAAGCCTTAACTGAGTCAACCTATGTTGATGATATTCATTTTGGAACAAATTCATTACAAGAGACAATAAAAGCTAGGGACCAATTAATACAGGCACTAAAAACTAATGGACTTGAACTCAGGAAGTGGGCCGCGAATGACCCGCAAATTCTAGAGGGAATACCTTCTGACCACATTCTCCCCTGCTCTCAGTACTTCCAGTTGGGAGTAAAATCCGATGCACCTTTAAAAGTCCTAGGAATTGTGTGGGATAATTTACACGATGTATTCTCCTATACAACCTCACCAGTACCCGCTGTTCAAACGAAAAGGGAGCTAGCCTCGCAGATTGGGCAACTTTATGACCCACTTGGCTGGATCATTCCCATTTCCGTATATGCCAGGATAATTCAACGCCACGTAGTTTTGAAAAAATTGGATTGGGACGCACCACTACCATCGGACCTTAAGGCTCAATGGGCTCGATTTGCCAGTTACCTTCCAAACATCACTCATATTTCAATCCCGAGATATGTTCCTATCAAACTACCCCATTTTTCAATTGCAGCCTTTGCTGATTCAAGTGAAAAGGCCTATGCTACTGTAATTTACCTGATTTGCCACGACTCCAATCTAGTTTCTTCCCACCTTCTAACTGCTAAGGCGCGCATGGCCCCCATTAAACAAGAAACTTTACCCAGACTGGAATTACTTGCCGTTGAACTATTAGCCAAAACAGTTAAAAAAGTTAAGCGCCGTCTACCCCATATTGATAACAATCAAATTTTCGCATTTTCCGACTCTACCATAGTCCTATCTTGGCTAACAGCTGACCCGGCACCTATATGGAAAGTTTTTGTTGGAAATAAGGTAGCTAAATCACTCGATGTAATTCCACCAGACAGATGGTTTCATGTAACGTCAAAGGAAAATCCCGCCGACTTAGCCTCCAGAGGAATCTCCCCTGAACACCTTCCGAATCACCCTCTTTGGTGGCAAGGCCCTGCTTGGCTTTCTCAACATCCAACTCAATGGACTCTCACTCGAGTTAGGCCCATTTTAGAAGACCCCACTGTTCAGTCAGAACAACGTCGATGTAGCTACTCTCATGTCTTACAAGTAGAGCCCCAATTTTCCGATTTATTAGAAAACAAATACTCATCGCTTCCTAAGTTGCAATCTCTCGTAGCCCATTGTCTAAGGTTCCGTAACAATTGTGACAAATCTAAGGAAAAGGAATTTGGCCCCCTCAAATCACCTGAACTCAAAGCAGCACTTATGGCACTAACTAAGCGTTCACAGCTCCTCTCCCTTGCCGACGAATACGCCGATGCTGGTCTAGATAAACCTAAGCTGCGCATCTCGAAGGTCCTGGGTCTCTTCATAGATTCAAATGGTGTTTTGAGGGTAGGGGGACGACTCAGATACGCTCAGCTCCCGTTTGAATCACGGCATCCAGCCCTTCTCCACCCTAAACATAAATTCACTCAATTGATAATTAGTCAAGCCCATGAAGATTGTCTACACGTAGGACCCCGAGCTACGTACGCAAAAATTCTGACTAATTTTTGGATAATTAATGGGGAACACACAGTTAGGCAGCAGTTGTCCGGCTGTCGGAGATGTTTTTCCATCAATCCAAAACCCTTTAAGCCAGAGATGGGAGCTCTACCCCCTGATCGAACCGAATTACTACATCCCTTTAACCAAACAGGTATTGACTATGCTGGTCCTTTTCCACTTTCACTGACTGGAAAACGAGGTTCTAAGGTTATCGAAGCATATCTATGCGTATTTGTCTGTATGGCCACGAAGGCTATACACTTAGAATTGGTCCTAGATCTTAGCTCTGACGGTTTTTTACAAGCTTACGATAGATTTGTTAGTCGTAGAGGGTACCCAGCTATAGTTTGGACCGACAATGGGAAGAACTTTGTTGGGGCAAACAATCACCTCAGGCGCCTAAGGTCGGTACTTATAGACAACCATCATTCTGAAGCCGTTGTACGACACACGGCCCGACAAGGAACCATCTGGAAATTCATTCCACCGCGCGCCCCGCACTTTGGAGGGCTTTGGGAGGCCGCGGTAAAATCAACCAAAAGACTATTGAAATTAGTTTTAAAGGACCAAACCCCAAGCCTTACAACACTGCAAACAATATTAGCTAAAATAGAAGCCATTCTCAATTCGCGTCCACTTTTGGCCTTATCTAACTCTCCAGCTGATCTTGATGTTTTAACTCCTGCACATTTCTTGATTCATCGCCCCCTAGTTGCTCCGCCTTCCGAACCTGATGACTCACCTGCCTCTCTCCTCCCTAAGTGGAAATTGGTTAAAAACATAGAGAAAAGTTTTTGGAAGCGCTGGCAAAAAGAGTATTTACTGACTTTGCAAAGTAAGGAAAAATGGAACACTCCATCCCGACCCCCCAAGGAAGGAGAAATAGTAATAATCAAGGAAGACAATACACCGCCTCTCTCCTGGAAATTAGGAAGAATTGTTCACCTCAACTATGGGGCTGACGGAACGTCCCGTGTTGCTGAACTTAGCACCTCCTCCGGCCCTCTAACCAGACCATTGACTAAATTGTGTCCATTACCAGACAACCCTTGATGTTTCAATCGCGGGGGGACGATGTTCAAACCCCATAGTTTGAACCCAGTTAAAAATCCCACGAGTACATTAACACCTAGGGTTTTCCCCAATTCGTATATTCTTTGTGCGGAACATATCTCTTTTGGTCAGAATTCCATTTTGCAATTCCCAGGCAGCTTATTATTCACAACAATAGGCATTCAGGTCATATACGAAGCCCAGGTCTTCAACCTCTTGGGTTTTTTCACCAGCTGCATACCCCTAACTGTATGCAACATGAATTCCTATTGGCTCCCCAGTTGAGCATTCTCATCCACCTCCACCTTCCCTAAACCGTAAGGGAGGTGGTACGAATGTTACGCGATTTTACTAGGAAAAAATTGTACTACACTTCATCTCCGACTTCTCGTGTGAAACGTACCACTGCCTTTCTTAAGACATTCAATTATTTCTAAATGTGTGTAGTTGCCGAAGTACTAAATGTATCAAGTTTCAGTTTCGTTTTCTAATCGAAGTGTTTATTTGAAACATACCTAATTTCCTGGGCATGAACAAGCACTTCCATTCAATAGCATTGAAAATGGCTTCGGAGCTCACTCAGCTGATCAGTGATCTGATCAGTGAGCAATGATTTGCAGCGTTTTTACCTACAAACATTGTTTTACTTACCAATTTTTTTTTACCTACCAACTATTGGTAGGTACTACCTACCACACTATAATGGCTTCACACCTTCACAATCAAGTTTATTAGAAAGAACTAAACGCCTCACACTCGATTCGAAAAATAGAAAGCTTGATATGGAAATTTGATTACTGGTTACGCAGAAGGCAAAACTGTATACAAATCGAAGAAATGAACGGCGATCGCATTTTAGTCCGATGAAATTTGAATGGAGATTAGATCTCTTTTGCGATTCACACTCATGATTCTGTTTTATCGAAGGAAAACCTTCAAATACTCGTAGGGACCGAACGGTTTGTCCTACAGAGCTCCGGCTGGTCTCAAAAATTTTTAAAAATTCTGTACTATTTAAAATTGGTGAAAAAACGATACCTTTATTTCGAGAGTTTTTGAGCTAGGGCACTCTTGAAAATTTCAACCCTTAATTTCCACCCCTTAGAAGTGACCTACATCAACCAAAAGCTTCGCGGCACAACTAGACCCCAAATGGAGCCCATATACCAAATTTGAACCAAATCGGTCCAGTGTTGCTAAGAAAAGTGCCGCGTACGGCGGACGGCGTACGGCGGACGGACTGAAATTTTTTTATTCGATTTTCGGATTCTACGTACCTTGAAACGTAAAACATCAAATTTTGAGGGGGGGTTAAATTTTTTTTTTTCTTGCTCGATTCCAAAGGCTTATTATTGAAAATAATAAACCAAAACGGAAATCACCACAAAACGTAAACAAAACCGTTCAAGAAGGTTTCTTCGGCACCGCGCGCTACTGGCACAATCTTCCCATCTGGGAAAAATAGGCGGAATCCTCTAATTACTACATTGGCCGCTAGGTAGCGTTATGATGTGAAAAAGCTGAGTTGGACTCTTCTCACCCCGGTGGCCGCATCTCACCTCATTTTACGGTACCATATTACCTAGGAATTGAATTGTCCGAGCAACGGTATCCAAAAAATACTGAAATTTCAACATTCCACTTTTACCGTATTTATTAAATAGCTGGAAAGCCTGCTAAAAGTAGGCAAAAACAAATCGTAGATATGTGAAAAGAAATCTGTAATACAACAAAATTATAATTATATAAACACTTAATTTATCAAATAACAAAAAAAGTTGATGTCACGGCCTGGAATCGAACGCGTGTCCCCCGCGTTCGGGCTACGTAAACAGTCTAACATCAGAGAAGTTAAATTGGTGACGTCATGCGGGTTGATGACGTCACACTATAAAAAGAATAAACCAGCCATTGTACAAAGTAACCTCGTTGTTGTTAGTTCTACCATCCTAAAAACCTCATAATTAAGATTATCTTACACTAGGTATATCCGTTTTGGACAAACGTGAGAAAAACGCGAAAACTTTCCAACAACTTTTGAAGCACTGCATGCATTGAAATTAGTTTATTAAAAGTAAATATCACTCACCGAGTAACAGTAGTGTTGAATGTGATTGACAGTCGATTTTTCAGGTTCCAATTATTTCATTCCGTCAAAATAACAGCAAAAGAGGTTATCATCACATCTTCAATTAAAGGCTATCAACACATCTTCAATTAAAACTAGTTTGGAAAACTTGAACAATTATAACAAAAAACTTCTAAACGTATCTTAAAGTGTCGAGAAATCATATACAATAATGTATATAGTATCGTTTGCTCGAAACAAAAAACGCTGCAAATTATTACACAATGGTTTATTATTTTTATATATAGATCACTCGTCTGCAAAGCCACCAACCATCCAACATGAAGAAAAACATCGATCGCATTTCGGTCAGCTTTAATTTGAACGGAGATTAGGCCTCTTCTGTGATTCACACTCGTGTTGCTGATTTATCGTACGTCCAAACTTTAAATTCTCGTAGGGAGCGAACGGTTTGTCCTACAGAGCTCCGCGTGGTCTCAGAATATTCTAAAAATTCTATACTATCTTAAATTGAAGGAAAAACAATACCTTTATATTAAAATGTTTTGAGTTAGGGCGTTTTCAAATTTTCAAATTTCATTTTTCAACCTTTAGAAGTGACCTACATCAACCAAAATCTTCGGCGCACAACTAGACCCCAATTGGAGCCTACCTACCAAATTTCATCAAAATCGGTCAATGCTAAGTGGAGAGTGCCGCGGACGGCGGACGGATGGCCAAATTTTTATTCGATTTTTGGATTCTACGTACCTTGAAACGTAAACCATCAAATTTTGAGGGGGCGTTAAAAAATTATTTTCTTGGTCGATTCCAAAGGTTCATTATTGAAAATAATAAACCAAAAGAAAAACGCTGCAAACTATTACTCAAAGCTTTGCCATTGACACTATCTGCCAAACATATTTTACCTTCACAATCGAGTTTATTTTGAAGAAATAAGCGTTTCACACTCAATGGGAAGAAGTAGTGATTTGCGAGTGCCTTCATTAGGAAATTTGAATACTGGTTGCTAAGGACGTAAAACTGAGTACAAATCAAAGAAACGAACAACATTTTGGTCAGCTAAAATGTCAATGGAGATTAGGCCTCTTTTGCGATTCACACTCGTGTTTCTGATTTATCGTAAGCCCAACCCTTAGGAAGCTAACGGTTGGTCCCACAGAGCTCCGGGTTGTCTCATTCGATTCTAAAAATCCAATACTATTTTAAATTGAAGAAAAAACAATACCTTTATATCGAAATGTTTTGAGCTAGGGCAAAGGGGTTTTTGAAATTGTCTGTCCTTATTTTCCAACCCTTAGAAGTGACCTTCATAAACCAAAAGCTTCGGGGCACAACTAGACCCCAAATGGAGCCCATACACCAAATTTCATCAAAATCGGTCTATGGGAACAATGGAAAGTGCCGCATACGGCGGACGGACGGCCAATTTTTTTTTCGATTTTTGGATTCTACGTACCTTCAATTGTAAACTAACACATTTTGAGGGGGGGGGGGGGGGGAATTCTTGGTCGATTCCAAAGGTTCATAATTGAAAATAATGAACCAAAATAAAGTACTTTTTGAAACAAAATGGATAAGAGCCCGCCATTGTGCTACATATAGTAGGTACCTTTTGAAATGAAACGGAATATTCACCCTCTTTTTTCAAGGGAATAGAGTCTTTTGCTCCAAAGCGATCGCATTTTGGTTTATTATTTTCAATAATGAACCTTTGGAATCGACCAAGAAAAAAAAAAAATTTTAACACCCCCTCAAAATTTGATGGTTTACGTTTCAAGGTACGTAGAATCCAAAAATCGAATACAAATTTAGCCGTCCGTCCGCCGTACGCCGTACGCGGCATTTTTGCCACTTAGCATTGACCGATTTTGATGAAATATGGTATGTAGGCTCCATTTGGGGTCTAGTTGTGCCCCGAAGCTTTTGGCTGATGTAGGTCACTCCTAAGGGTTCCAAAATCAATTTTGAAATTTTGAAAACGCCCTAACTCAAAAAATTTTGATATAAAGGTATTGCTTTTCCTTCAATTTAAGATTCTATAGAATTTTAAGAATTTTTTGAGACCACGCGGAGCTCTGTAGGACAAACCGTTCGCTTCCTACGAAAATTTAAGGGTTAATATATATATATATATAAATCAAAACACGAGTGTGAATCGCAAAAGAGGCCTAATCTCCGTTCAAATTAGAGCTGACCGAAATGCGATCAATGGTTGGTGATTTAGATTTTTTTTTAAAATTTTTTTTTTATATACATATAGGTATATATATATTAAATCTCTTCATATTGGATGGTTGGTGATTTTGTAGACGAGTGATCTATATTGAAAAATAATAAACCATTGTGTAATAATTTGCAGCGTTTTGTGAAGAACTCCCCCTAAAACCCTGGGAAAGTGTTAATTCAATTTCGACGAAAATGGTCTTTAGTACCGTTCGGAATCAAACTCTTCAATTATTAATAAATAAATTTTATTATTAATTTAACCCTTTTGAAATCAATTGCATTATTAATTCAACCCTCTTGAAATTCAGAGAATAGTGTCAATACAGGAACCTTCAGATTTTCATGAATTATTGTGTCACCTTGGCGCAAAGAAGTGGTGTCACCATGGTGCCAGGACACCAGAAATCACGTCTCTGGTCGTTCTCCTGTTTTATGCAGTAGGGAGGTAACTGATAATTATTTTTGTTTTGTCGCTACTTGATGGAGTTGAACGTGGTTTTCATCCAAAAGGATCCAAATGATTTATTAACAATATCGATACCTTAAAGCACAAAGGCGCTACGTCCATCCATCTTCCACATTTTTTATTTTCTTTTAATTTAAGAAAAACTCAAATTCAACAAAACTATTATTGACCTTCTTGACGATTATAGCTTGAACATTTATTGAGGAAATTAAAGATTTTAGTGTAAATAGGCATTATTTTAGGAATTTCGCACTGGTTATATCTTTTGCGTTTTTCTCAAAACTCCGTTTTTGGACACAGCCCCTTTGTGCTTTAAGGTATCGATATGTTCTTGATTACATAGGTTTCGTAATTCTGGGCTCCCAACCCCGATTTCTTAGGTCTTTGTCTCACCTCGTAGAGATTAGAATACCTACCTAGGTGCTACAATTATCTCTATGCAAGGTAGGTATAACGAATAACATACTTCGTTAGTATGTCTCCTTCTCCTTTGTATGTTAGGTACCCAAAACTACTAAGTGGCGATCTTATTACTCCAGTTTCCAGTTGAGACCCAGTTTTGTACTCGTAGTTTTGAAATTTCCATTTTTAGAAAATTATCTAGATTTACTGTCAGTCATCAGTGATGACTCATCACTAAAAATTCAAAAGTAGGGGATGCGATTTCATCGGTATAGCCCGAAACTTTCAATTAAGGTTTGTTAGAATACATAGTTGATGTTTCCCCATTTAGAATCGATTGAGACCATTCTCTTGAGTGATACGTTTTTTATTCAATACACTTTTTAATTATCAATACCTGAACATTCATCCTCTTGGGTTTGTGTATGGAAAGAGAATACAATTGTCGTGAGGGGCGCACGTCCCCTCTCTCTACCCATCGATTAGAGAAGTGCGCAAGCTCGGATCATTGCTAGTCGCAAGCCCGTCACTGAGCCTCCCGTCTTCCTTGCGAAGGTTGGGAATTCCTTCTGCCGAAAATTTACTGAGAAACTACTTGGAGGAATTTCATCGAATTTCATCGAAGTCCGATCAAAAGGTAAGTTCCCGGGCGATTAGAATGGCTTTTACGATTATTTCCATTTTCACCGGCTAAATTTAAATTTGCTTTGCAAGGTAGGTTACTCAGGTCATGATTTTCCATATGTTACCTCAGGCCGCTGTTCATTCAACTTCCTCTGCCCTCATTGACTATGCTTACCTATCGCTTGTGGATCACGGTCACGCAAAGTCTATTTTAAGATTTTCTGACCCTACAGTTCCTGTCGTTGAAGTGATATCAATACAAGTGCCACACCCCAATTTCTATCATCTTTCCCATTCTGCTTCCTACTTGAAAACAGACAATAATCTCACCAAATGTTTCATCGATTTTCTACGGTGTCTATCCGTCTATTCTACTTTTTGGTAACCAAGTGATTATCCAACCAGGATAAAATTCTCAAACTTTCTAGTTTGTTATAAACAAATTTTCAAATTGAAGAAGAATAAAAAATCGGTGCTCCCACCTGCTTCACTCAGGTAATCGTATAAATAGGTATATGTACAAGCACATCATGACAGAAAAAAAAGAAAACAATCGTAAACATAAAAAAAATCTCAATTTTGTAAAAACAAAAAACTCAAAAAATGCATTTGAAAAAAAAAAAAAAAAAAAAAATTGGGTAAATAAAAGAAAATGGATAAAACTTCCAAATAATTAGGTTTTTGTAAAAACTCAAAAATTGTTTCGTTCATTGGAGAGGATTTTTCAGAAAAAAGCTTAATAGATCACCTGCCTACTAAAACTTTTAATTTTCCCCTCTATTTTGCTTAGTTCTTCCAGCATCATTGATCTGAACAACTGCAATTCTTCTTCTTCATAATATGTAATATTAGAAACGAAGCCTCAAAATTGAATGTTTTAAAATCATGTTCGTGGTAAACCTAAACGAGGCTTGTAGTTAAATAGTAGGCAATACATAATTTTATAGGTAGTAGGTACCATCATCGAATGTTGACTGATGATACAAATGAAAATTGATCAGATGTGTTCTGTAATGGTGTAAGAATGTATGGTTTCGGTCTGCCTAGAGACTTCACTTTTCATTGAGGAGGGTGTAAACCAGTTCGTACAAGAACCCGACATTGTTGGCCAAAATTCTGAAATGCATGTTTTTGGAGAGCTGAAACAATTTTTGAGCCTGTTTTTTTTTCATTTTATGCAAAACAACCGTAGTAATTCGTACATAATTTTCCTGAATATTTATTGGAGTCTGCATTATTGTTTGCTGCAGTTACACGAAAAATCATATTACTCTTCGTCCCAAGTTTTAATTCTGATTTAATTAAGTTTTAATTTAATGAAATCATTCTGGTGACGGGGGGCATTGGGGTATACTCTGTATATATAAAAAAAATTAGAAATCCTGCGCGTTTATTATATCTATGTCGAGAGTGATTATAGGAAAAGCCTCCCCTTTGGTCAGAACGTAATTGACGTGTTCAAACTAACGGAAGACGGCGCTGAGGTTTACCCCTCCTTCAAGACTGAGCGATCTTGAGGGTTTATAGCATACCCAGCGCCTGTATTTGTTCAGGTCGGTTCGTTTTCAGTCGGTTTCCATTCGGAAATTACGGTAGGTATTTTAGGCTACAATTGTTAAGAATTCTTATTTTTTGACAATTAAATCTTTTTTTTTGGTTTGACAAACATTTTTATTTTCTCTATAGTAGATAGGAAAGATCTGTATTTGTCCAACTGGTCAGAAAGGAGTCCCATAACTCTGACCAAAACCTATTAGATGGACTTTGGCTTAAGCCATACTTCAATGTAGAACATCGAGGTTATTGTTTTGATGACTTGGTGGAAACACCAAGAGTAGCTTTTGTTATCGTTCTCTCGGTTATCTCTGGCTCTCCACAGAGATTACTTGCAGACAAATCATTGCTGGTATAATTTAAAAATGTGAAATTGTCGTACTGTTAGAGGCAGTAGTATCACTTGCCAACATACAGCAAAGTCAAATGAAGTTGATTGGAGAAACAATTACCTGGCGTTGGATACGGCATGGCTGTCAGGTAAGGATATGGTACGGGCGTGCTTCCCGTTGTTCATCCTAGGTCAGATGACCTCCCGAGTCCTGACAGGAGTCACATTAACGTCTTCATTCAATCTTGAGCAATTTTTGGGTCTTGGAGCTAAACTCAAACCCCGTGGGGAGGAAAAGCGTCGGCTAATGGCATAACCAGAAGGGTCCACCAACTCTGGCACAAGCTAATTAAATCTTGCCCCCCCCCCCCCCCCCACCGCTCGTATTAACTGGGGATGGATCTCGGATCATGATACCAAGCTGCCAGATGGATATGGTTGCCAAGTGCCAAAAGTGCCGGTGTAATTACTTTTGCTTCCGAGTCTACCAAGGTAGCGGGAGCTTTGTTTTCACTTTTCAAGGACGAAAAAAAAGTTCTCCAAAATCAAAATTTTCACTCGCGTTTTGCGTTTTAGATTAGACCTTTCTGAACAATTTTCATTCCGTGTCTGTCTGTCTGTGTGTCTGTCCGTCTGTCATCAATTCCATGTAACGCGCATAACTATACGAATTTATTGTCCGATTTCGATGCAATTTTCAGGGATTGTGCGGTTTGGTGTGTAGACGGTCCCCTATGAAAATCATCATCCTCGGACTGATACAAGCGACTGCGTATGCGCAAACGTGAATTCCTTGTAACGGCCATAACTTCTACATTTTCCATCCGATTTCAATGAAATTTTCAGGGATGTTACAGATTAGTATTTAAATGGTCCCCTATGAAAATCACCACCTTCGGATTGATAGTAGCTACTGCGCATGCGCAAACGGGAATTTCTTTGTAACGGCCATAACTTCTACATTTTCCATCCGATTTCAATGAAATTTTCAGGGATGTTACAGATTAGTATTTAAATGGTCCCCTATGAAAATCACCACCTTCGGATTGATAGTAGCTACTGCGCATGCGCAAACGGGAATTTCTTTGTAACGGCCATAACTTCTACATTTTCCATCCGATTTCAATGAAATTTTCAGGGATGTTACAGATTAGTATTTAGATGGTCCCCTATGAAAATCACCATCTTCGGACTGATAGTAGCTACTGCGCATGCGCAAACGGGAATTTCCTTGTAACGGCCATAACTTCTACATTTTCAATCCGATTTCAATGAAATTTTCAGGGATGTTACAGATTAGTATTTAGATGGTTCCCTATAAAAATCACCACCTTCGGACTGATAGTAGCCACTGCGCATGAGCAAACGTGAATTTCCTTTTTTTTTGGTCGTGGATACGGCCTTGGGTAAGCTGCCCACAGAAGTAGGGTTTGATCTCGCCCCTGGGGTGCGAGTAGGAGCATTGGCCTTTGCCGATGATGTTATCCTACTCGCAGAAACCCGCGAGGGCTTGCAGATTGCCCTCAATGCATTTGCTAAGCAGCTATCCAGGTGTGGACTCGTGGTCAACCCCGATAAATGTGGGTCGGTTTCCTTGGTCCCGTCGGGTCGCCAACATAAAGTGAAGGTTGTGGATGGGGGTTTTGTCATAGGACAAGCCCCCATTCCTTCTCGATCTGTGTTGGAGGTCTGGCGGTACCTTGGAGTCGATTTCATGGGGGTTGCCACCATTACTGCCAGCCGTGTGGACCTTGGTAGGGCGCTAGCCCGCATCACCAAGGCTCCATTGAAGCCACAGCAGAGGCTGCGCCTCCTCCGCACGTACTTACTGCCGAAGCTAACCTACGGGTTAGTCTTCGGTAGGCTTACGGCGGGGAGGCTGCAGGAATTAGATCGAGAAGTCCGCTCTGCTGTGCGCTCTTGGCTGAGGTTCCCACCTGGTGTCCCAAGTGCCTATATCCATGCACCGGTCAAATCCGGTGGGCTTGGCATTGTGGCTCTCTCCGCATGTATCCCTTCTCTGCGCCGCCAGCGCCTGTTAGCCCTTCAGGGGTCGAGCTGGGAGGTCGCCCGTGTTGCTGCTGGTCTTGATTTTGTCAGGCAGCAGTTAGCATGGTGCGACCGAGCAACACCATCTGCTCCAAAACCCAGTTCGTCTGCTGAGTTCGCTGCTGCCCTGCATGAGTCAGTAGATGGTAAAGAACTCCGACAGTGCTCCGAAAGCCTTATCTCATCCCAATGGGTGGATTGGGCTTCGGAGGGCATTGGGGCCCGCGACTACCGGAACTTCCACGCCGTCCGCGTGGCAACACTGCCAACAGCGGTACGGTGTTCAAGGGGTAGTCGTGGGATGACAGATACCCTTTGCCGTGCCTGTCAGAGTGGAAATGAACACCTGTATCATGTAGTGCAGCAGTGTCCACGAACTCATGGGGGCCGCATCCTACGTCATGATGCGGTCGCCAAGCAGATAGCAGGTGCTTTGTCATCTAGCGGCTGGGATGTTGAGAGGGAGAGATTATACCACATGCCAAGTGACCAGGGCAAGAAGCCTGACATTGTTGCCGTCAAGCCCGACAGGTCTTGCATTATCCTGGATGTCCAGGTTGTTAATGGCAGCATGGACATGGAGCAGACCTGGCGGGCTAAGATAAGAAAGTATGATAGAGATGATTTACGGCAAGCAGTGTCAGAGCTAAAAGGAGTGGCACCCAACAACATCAGGGTGATGGCTGCGACCTTGTCGTGGCGCGGAGTGTGGTGCGGGAAAAGTGCCACGGAGTTGCGCGAGTTGGGCATCTCAGTAGGTGTACTCCGTGGTGTCACCCGCCGCGTACTGCTCGGCTCATATTTAAACTGGTGGTCATTTTATAGAGGCACTTCCCTTCATCCCTCTCTCCCACCCCCACCTTCCTCATCATCCCTCATCCCTAGGGCCGGCGTCGGGTGAGTCCTGGGCGTCCTCCCCATTATATTTGATTTATTTATTTATTTCGTTTTATGGCGTGCCCCCTCCGTCACAATAGACATTTTGTCTTTGAGGGGAGATTTAAAAAAAAAATAACGGCCATAACTTCTACATTTTCCATCCGATTTCAATGAAATTTTCAGGGATATTACAGAGTAGTGTTTAGATGGTCCCCTATGAAAATCATAGAGAATTGTTTTTCATAGAGGGATTTATTCATAGAGGGATGGTGTCCTGTGAGAATCTCAAATCTTATTCATGACAACGCTTCAATAGTTCAGAGGAAAGAGTCTTGATTAGAGCTCCAGGGGTCGCGGGTTCGAATCCCAGCCGAGGCTAGGAATTTTTTTGAACCAATCACATACATCTACTCACTTAATTTTTCATCCGAATTTGATGATATTTTCTAGGATTGCCCAGATTAGCGTGTAGATGGTCCCCTATGAGGGTAGTGAAAGGTACTTAGAGATTGGTGTTTTGAGATTAACTACTATGCATCGGATCATCTATACAATCGGGTTATGGATACGAGGAAGCTATGTGCCACACCCACTTGGCAGACGTTTTTGAATGTATTTATTGTGTAATGGTAAAATTTTATTTAAAAAAATTTACGGTAAAATATTTTTTCATTTATAAATGTTAATGCAAGATGTCCGAAACGTCTTCTAAGTAGGGTACCCACCAGCATAATGGAGATCACAAATGTTGGTTTATGTTTAGGGATTTATCAGACATACTATAAGCTAGCGTTTGAACACCTACCTACTAGAATGTCCGCGTTATTGTATGGATTGTCATTTTGATCTTTATAAAGCAACGAAAAGATCTGTAGAAAGTATGGTTAGTTAAGTGTTCTATTAATTTCGAACATCGCTGCCTTTTACGAGAAGTTTATTGACAGTTTCAAGTTTTACTAGTACCTGGTAGCTATTGGAGCGTTGTATTTTATGAATGTGGGCATTGAGAATGGGAGAGCTTCGAGCACGAGGAAGTATCGATCTTCATTGGCTCGTCTGCCATCAAAGTCATCGAACTGTCTTATTTTTGGTTCATTATTTTTAATACTGATACTTTGAAATCGAGCAAGGAACACATTTTTACCCCCCCACCCCTCCCCCCTCCACTCACAATTTGATGATTTACGTTTCAAGGAACGTAAAATCTGAAAATCGAATTTTAAAAAATCAGTAAAATAATAAACCATTGTGTAGCGTTTTGATTTACTTCTATTTGTTTTAAAAAAATTAAGAGATTAAAAGAAGGCAGTCGGGTGATTCTGACGTACGCCCGCATCACTTTGCGTATTACGTCAGACTGAAAAGAATGCAGGCAAATATAAAGTTAAACTGTTTACGTAGGTATCAAATTAAAGTCTCCGCAGCTCTTCCAAAACCTAGTGTTGATTTCCCGTCAAAATTTCAATATTCCAAGGTATCTAGTATATTGAGCTTTTGGCAAATCAATAATTATTATAAATCGAATAATTTTAATGTCAACAGATTTCACGATTAATCGAGTATTACAAAACGTGTCCTCCATAAACTGTTTTAGTGTTCACAGTATCACATTATGTGATGTAGTATGTTTGACCTTAAATCATTAAATTGACAATCTCCCTTAAAATACACTGTAAATTTAAGAATTAGGGCACAAGAATCGGTACACTTGCTTTCACACTTAAAACTTGACATTTTTTCAAGTACCTATCTACCTACCTACATTCAATAAAAATTTCGAACTGAAGCAAAAATTTACTAAATTTTGTGAAAGCATTTTTTTATCATTTTTTTTATTGGTTCTTTGGCTCGAAAATAATGAGCCAGTAATCGCTTAAAAGACGGTAACAACTTTTTATCCCAACTTCAGAAGGATGTGAGACACCATTTCACGTGACACCAAAACCAGTCCATCAAAATCTCAAGGTTAATAATTGATCTTAGTCCAACGTTACTAAATTTTATCTACTCCGTATTTCGGTTGTACATTTATAGTATTCAAAATTTAGTTTTCTTTGGTTGGCTTTTAAAATTTTAAATTACGTAGGTATGTAGTAGCTATGTGAATTGTATAATAGCGTTCTCTGGATGTTGCTTTTAGGACTCAAGAATGCCGGGCTCGAGGCATAAGATCTTGGGACACGTGTTCTCGGGATTTTGCACCAAAATGAACAGGTGCAAACAGATGAACACCGGCGAGGAAGCTATGGAGACACCTCTGAAACGGTGCCTTAACACCTTTGACATCACACTTCTCGGTAGGTACCTACTCAGAATCACATAAATGTATTATAATCTACTCACCATGCAAGATTTTTAAAAAGTCGCGTGATCATCCTGGCATTATGGACACCGATAGGCACCTACTAAAATCCAAGCCACTTGTTAGGTAGATATGTCCTCAAGACGAGAGATTTGATAATTAACACTTCAGGTAGTTCAGAATGTGTACACCAGAAACAGTAAAGCGATGCTTCAGCAGAGTGTAATGTTAAAAATCGCAGTATTTTCTCGCATCAGCTCTTCCGATTCACCAACTTGAGTTTTCCGCATTTTCAACACACTTAAATCCGTCAAAATGGCTCATTCAACTATTTGTATCATTCAACTCGATTTGATAGCAGTATGAATAGATTCATCGAGGCAAGTTATAAAATGGGGTAAGTTACCCTAAATTAATTTGAAGTACTCGTAGGTACTAAATCAGCGGTTTGAAAATTTGTCTATGATCAGAAATGCCAAAATTTCTAGACGGAAACAAACCTGGCAGGAAATCATTTAGTCAATTTTCGAAACAACGAAGCGATGACCTCAAAATTTTCTTCACTGAAATCCGTTTTGGATCAACCTGATTCGAGCCAAAATCCCAAGTTTGTGCTGAATTGTTCATATGCCCAAAAGAAAATACAGGTACACACAAGCAATACACAGTACAAGTTCAGCACATTATTTATGATTGTGGTACAACTACAAAAATGGAAATGTGTCCAAAAATGACGGATTTTTTTGGGACCACCGACAAGAAAGTATACTTTGACCTAAAACTGTAAAAACATCAAAAATAATAGCGTGGGTACTCTTTGTGTCCAAGTAGACAAGTAGAACATAAATAATGACTGCTAACATTTTCAGGAATATATTATATAAAATAAATGATAACATTGGGGTAAAAATCGAAGAAACTCGTGTGATACATTGATAATTACAAAATGACAGGAGGTGCGGAAATAAAGCAGTAAACATTAAGGGAAACTCAAAATTGAAACGAGAATATTTCGCCTACAGCGCCATCAGCTCGAATCACGACGCCGTAGGCGAAATATTCTCGTTTCAATAGTGAGTTTTACTTACAATTTACTTTTCTATTTTCGCAACTCCTGATATTTTGCAATTATTCATGTATAAAATAAATTATATATTGATTACTACATAAATTATATATATTTTTTAAACATTTTTGAAACATGCCCTGTGCATACAATACGATGTTAAGGTTTGCTGAAAATCGAAAAAAAATCTGTGTAATGCTATCTTGATGATCTCAAGATGGTAAAAGTAGTAGTAAAGTAAACAACCATTTTAGGTTAGATTTTCGTCCGACTGCCATTCCTGGCGTCGCGGACGTCATCAGCTGTCTTCCTAAGGGAAGATTAGAATTTGTTCTGATGATTTCGCTCATGGCTTCCCATTGGCCTCACCGCCCTGGGTTGGGACTAGGGGGAACTGCGACCGACTTGCCCGAAAATATGCTCCCAAGGCAAGCCCCGAACTCACGACCCCTGCAACCGGTCCGAGTCTCGTCTCCAGAGACACATGCCGTAGCTCGCGCGGTCACCGCTGGGGAGGTCCGATGCGATCCATGTGTCACGAGATCAGCAACTACCATGCAAATGAATTCAGTAATTGATACAAGTAACTCAGCTATGAATATAGTAATCCTAAGATGGTAGGTAAACTCGGAACCACCGTAAAATTTCCTATAAGAATAAGGTAGACACCTTAAAAATTCAAAAAATTGTTAAATTCAAATATGACTGAAAGTTAGTAAAAAATTTATTCGAAAATCCGCTCACTCACTCACGAATGGGTCTTTTTGACCGACTGCAACGCGCCGAAGGCGCGCGAAAGAGGAGGTACTCAATTCGGGTTGTCGTGGGACGACGATTTTTTTTTTTTTTTTTTTTTTTTGTAGTTCTTGAGGGCGACCTCTTCAAAAAGGTGTAATGCTGCGTTCAAGATTTCTACTCAGACTTTCTAGCCAGAGGCTGACTTGGGACTCAAAGATGGTGCTCTTCCACTTTCTAGGACCAACTTATAATAACATACGGATTCATGTAACAAATAGCTCCAGATGCCGTAAAATTATGGACGAAAATTCGTTTCAATTTAGGTGTCGGGCACATGGTTGGAGCTGGCATCTACGTCCTGACGGGCACAGTGGCTCGCGACATCGCAGGTCCTGGAATAATTTTTTCCTTCATCATTGCCGGGATGACGAGCATGTTGGCGGCCCTGTGTTACGCCGAATTTGGAACGAGGGTGCCCAAGGCAGGATCCGCCTACGTTTACACTTACGTCAGCGTTGGAGAGTTCTGGGCTTTTGTCATAGGATGGAACATTATACTGGAGCACATGATCGGTAAGTAGGAAACACAGGAAACACCTAAATGTTTACGAAGTGTACTTATGAACAAAATAATGTGGCAAAAAATGGCTGGCGGAGGGGAAAAACTAGGTAAGTACAAAAAATGGCATTTTACAGGAGACAATTCTAAAGTTTCAAATTGTATTCCTAATACCGAATAATCACTAACGTCCCAGGCAATAGGAAGCATGGTAGACTTACGCTGATACTCGCAGACGAAAGCTGACATAAAATTTAACCCTACAGTGAAGATATCTCGATTTTCACCAATAAACGACTTACCTGGTCCCTCCCCCAGCAAAATATGAATTGAATATTATTTTATACCAGTAAGTATTCCATGTTAGGTGCTGCTTCCGTGGCTAGAGCTTGGAGCGGTTACGTGGACTCCCTCCTCGGGGGTGCTATAAGCAACATCACCGTTTCTATCACAGGGGAAATGCACGAACAGTTGTTCGGCAAATACCCGGATTTCCTGGCATTCGCCGTTTGCATATCGTATGCTTGCGTCTTAGGTAAGAAGAAATAATAATAATTATTACGAGTATCAGTAGTAAATTCCATCTGTTTTATTGATGTTAGGCATTTATACCTAGTTATGTTACAATGAAGTATCACTTGTTAAGTAGCTAGATGTTGTAGTTGTGTGCCTTAAAGTTGCTAATCATTTTATCGTGTTTGGACAATTATCATATTGAATCCGCACATTAATTATTGCACAATTGCGATACAAATTTTCAAATTATTATTTTTTTTTTGACAGTTAAAGGTGTTCTAGCAGGACTGAGGTAAAAAGAACTAAAGGAGTTGATATCGACAGAGGCCTTCTTCTTCTAAATAGTCTAAACTTAAATCGGTTTCCCTTTTAGTTGTTTGGAACTGGTCCGAAAAATTATTCGAAAAAGGTTCAACGTAATCTTCTTGACCAGTTCTAAGGAACATGGGAGTGAGAAATACATCTAAAAAAAGACCACTCACACTGGAGCTGTTTCCCTGCCGGGGGAAACTGTTCCAACGAGAAAATATCAATACATATTCTTAGAGCTTTCGATCATTGGGCCAGTTTATACAGGGTGTTCACACTCAAGATGGACATAACTTCTGGGATGAATTCTATAACTAATTTGTAACAAAAATTGTATTTTAGCAAATTTTTCTTAACCCACTCAAAATGCCTTCACTTCGAAGTTTTTTTTTCGCATTTTCGACATTACGTCATTAAAACTGACATAACTCTTGCTATTTACAAAGTAATTTCACATTTGAGGATATTGCTGGAAAGAGCGTTAAATTTCCAAGCTACCAAGTGTAAAACCAAAATATTATATATTTAGCGGTAAACCATTTCTAAAAAAGCAAATCAAAAAGCCAACTTGAAAATATTTTCGAAATTCGATTTTTTTTCTTTTCTACGTTTTTACTATAAACGCCTGCCCATTTCGATGAGCGCTCTTCGGAAAAAAACATTTTCAAATTGTCAGCTTTCTAACGGTCTATCAATTTTTCTTTTTAAAATTCAAATTAGAAGAGTAAATCAAGATTGAATGCAAGAAAACGTGAGTTTTACTTGAAAATCGAGTGTTTTACGCGGTGTGGGTCACCCTCGATCTCATAATGACTTGACGAGTTTGGTATCATTCCCTACGTAATTACTTACGCTCAAACCAATAGTGACACTTCCGAATAATTCTGACTGCAAAAAAGTGGATTTTTCGAAGAAAATCTTCATTTTTTGTACATAAAATACGCATTATTCGTAGATGATTTACTCTTCCAATTTAAATTTTAAAAAGGAACACTGATAGACCTTTGAAAAGCTGACAATTTGAGCATGTTTTTTCCGAGGAGCGCCCATCGAAATTGGCAGGCGTTCATCGTAAAACCGTTGAAAAAAAGTCAAATTTCGAAAAAAATTCCAAGTTGGCTTTTTGACTTGCTTTTTTAGAAATGGTTTATCGCTAAAATATTTTGGTTTTACACTAGCTAGCTTGGAAATTTAACGTTCTTTCCAACGATATTCTCAAATTTTAAATTACTTGGTAGATAACAGGAGTTATGATAGTTTTCATGACGTAAGGTCGAAAATATGAAGAAAAAAAACTTTGAAGTGAAAAAAAGGCATTTGAAGTGGGTTGAGAACAAATTGCTAGGAGACATTTTTTGTTGCAAATTAGTTGTAAAATGTCTTCACTTGAGTGTAGACACCCTGTATAATTGTCAAAGCTGACCTCATCTTATCCCAAGTCTAAACTAATGTTAAACAATTTTCAATTTATTTTGAAAATGTTGTTTTTAATTTGGAAATGATTGCTTTCAATTTTTCAAAAGGTTGAAGAATGACGAATTCAATTTAGAAACTCAATTCAGTGTCATTTTAGGCTAGATATATCTGACCCTTCAACGATAAAAAATATCAGGATAATTTATTGTAAAACTGTATACCTACCAGGTTCTTTGTTTAATTTTTCATAGATTTCGTCTAATGTTTAATTTTACTAGAAAATGTATTGATCGATCCAGAAATGGTATTTACATATTGCCCTTGTTAGTTCTAAATCATTCAATGCTTTAGGGACGGGAGTGAAAGGGTCAGCGGTGGTTAACAGCATCCTGACTCTGGTGAATTTGGGGGTGATGATTCTTGTGGTCGTCCTGGGGTTCTACTACGCCAACCTCGACAACTGGACTCACGCAGCCCACGGGAATTTCCTTCCCTATGGCGTCGGAGGCGTCGTGGCGGGTGCAGCGACTTGCTTCTACGCCTTCGTCGGGTTCGACAGCATCGCGACGAGCGGGGAAGAGGCGAGGGATCCAGGCTACTCCATACCAGTGGCCACTATATTGTCCATGACTCTCGTTTGCATCGGTAAGCTTGTTTCAAAAACCGACTAGAGACAGCAGTAAATTTTTATAAGAACCTTCCTGTTCTCTCGTAGCTACGCGTTTTCCAATAAATTGCATTGTAACTTAGTTCCACTTTTTCTTTCTTCAATGTTCTACCTACTAAAGGAACAGCTCCTAATATTATCCATTACCCGTCTATTATGTAATTAATTAGTAAAATTCATATTCTACGATTAAATTTTAAAATTTCAGGATACGTACTGGTGAGTGCTGCTCTGACGCTCATGGTGCCTTACTGGTACATAAGCCCTACAGCAGCACTTCCCGAGGCCTTCTCGACGGTGGGGCTCCCTTGGGCGAAATATGTCGTATCCATCGGTGCTCTCTGTGGGATGACCACGACACTCCTCGGTTCCCTATTTTCTCTTCCCAGGTGTATGTATTCTATGGCAGCCGATGGTCTCATATTTTCGTTCCTGGGCAAAGTCAACAAAACTACACAGGTACGTAAGCACGCTGGAATTCTGTATGGAATTTAGAAATATCTGATGTGGAACAGGGTCGCTTAACCCATTCATCGCCGCTGACTTCATAAGAAGTCATGTTGGATTACCGGACGATCCGGTGACCTCTTATGACCCAGTCAATTATTCACATTATTCAAAACTCTATAAAAAAAAACCGAAATTACCCCTATGACCTTGGAAACAAGGTGGTTTGCGAAAATCACCATTTTGTTTGTTGTTGTTAGCCTACGAAGGCTCGTGTTCGTGTTTGAAGTGCTTTTTGAAGAGATAAGTGATAACCTTGCTTATTTTTCTCCTGTTTTCTCGTACTATGGAATACTTTTGATTTGATTGATTATTATTACGTTCCTTCCCATAAAAATGAACCGAACTGAAGAAGAAATGAACAGAGGAAAATAGACTCGAAAGCAAGAAGCAAATTGGAGAATGGGAACCTGGATAGAGCCAATGCACAGGAATCATCTCCACGATCCGATGAATTCATAAGAATTCATTTTCTCAAAGAATACAAAAACTGCTTTGTTTATTCTAATAGCAAAGAAATATCCTCGGAAGAAAAAAAAACATCCCACCATAAAATTTGATATTGCAAATTTCCTCAGTCCGGTGCTTGAGTGCGTGATTTGAGAGCGGCGTTGAGTATGCAATAGCCCGCACGACCGAGCGGTCTTGATGGTGGGGTAGGTCTCGGACGCCGTCTCCTCCTGCCGTCGTCGGTCTTCCGCCGGCAGTTACCATCATTTAGAATTTTTGTAATTTCAAATGTTTATTCTCAAAAACAGTTTTTAAGGGGTTCGTATTTGGTGTAAAAATATCGGATCATACAAAAATAAGTTCCTTAAATCTATGCAAGAACTCTGGAAGATATACTCTGGTATATCCATAACTGATCTGAGATCATCTCTCTTGAACCAACTAGGTGTGAAATACACGATGTTGATCAAAATTATATGTGATTTGACAGGTCCCTGTTGTTAATTTGATCGTCAGCGGATTGAGCAGCGCTGTCATTGCCATGCTGTTCGATCTTGAAAAGTTGGTTGAATTCATGTCGATCGGCACACTCTTGGCGTACACCATCGTTTCAGCGTCAGTTATCATCCTCAGATACAGGCCAGACATCACGCCTCTCATCAGAGAGGACTCGTCTCTATCTGAACCCAACACTCCCATGTCTCAGACTGGAGTAAGTATAAAAAATTGAAAATTGAGCATTTATAGTAAATGTATAGCATTTTATTTATTATTAATATGTTATTAAATATAATATGTTAATATATTATTTATTTAATTATTTAATAAGTATAGCATCATTTTAGCATTTATAATTTATAGCATTTATTTAGTATAAAAATTGAAAATCCAGCATTTCTCCGTCTTTCGTTCAGAATGTTGTCCTTTATCTGTTCGTAGTTGAGCTCAAGATGAAACTCAGATATGGTTTTTGATTCTCCTGAACTTTTTGATGTTCTTGGGTGCTCAGTACAAGTAGGTTGATACTTATGATGAGCAAGTTTTCAGATAGGTGGGAACAGGATTCATACAAATTATCATGTGTGGTTGTATAATGGTCATGTATATCATGTACAGTGGCGTCGCGTGATAATATTCGTCAGGCAAACAGCTAGGCTGCAAATTATTACACAAAGGTTCATTTTTTCTGTATTGATCACGTGCCAGCAAAGAACTCAGCTTTGTCATTGTCACCACCTACCAACCATGTTTTACCTTCGCAATCAAGTTTATTTGGAAGAATTAAACGCTCCACACTCCACTGGAAGAAATAAAGAATTCCTTCGTTTAGAAATTTGATCACTGGTTGCTAAGGAAGCAAAACCGAGTACATCCCAATGAAACGACCGGCGAAAGCATTTTGGTTAGCTAAAATTTGAAGGGCGATCACGCCTCTTTTGCGATTCATACTCGTTTTTCTAACTTCTCGTAGGGAGCGAACAGTTTGTCCTACAAAGCTATGGGTAGTCTCATTCGATTCCGAAAATTCAACGGTACAATCTTAAATTTCTGATAAAACAATACCTTTATATCGAGAGTTTTCGAGAGAGGGTGCCTTTGGAAGTTACAGCCCTTCTGTTTTACCACTTAGAAGTGAATTACATCAACCAAAAGCTTCGGGGCACAACTAGACCCCAAATGAAGCCCACATACCAAATTTCATCATAATTAAGGAATTTCCATGATAATTAGGGAAAGATCCGCGGACGGACGGATTTTTTTTTATATTCGATTTTCAAAATCTACACGTACTTACCTACCACAAACGTAAACCATCAAATTTGAGGGTGGTCAAACTTTTTTCTTGAAAATAATTAACCAAAAAGGGAGACTCTGAATTTAGACCCAATAAGATGTGAAACCTTCATTCTACAATGTTTTGCAATTATTTCCTAGTGTCTATCAACAAGAAAAACGATTAGGTACAGTGAAATACAGTAAAATCGGGAACGGGACACCAGTCAACGTCATACAGCTGATATTTGCGGCGGCGAAAAAACGAACTGCTTTCCTTCTTTGAGATAATGTGGGTGGATGGATATGTTATGTCTTCATGCGTGAGCTAATTAGTATCCATGGCTCATATTCCAAGTATTCAAGGTCACGAAACAGTTTTCCTACTGTTTGCAACAGCTGAGAGTGGGGTAGTGGGGGTACAGCAATACTGGACCCCGCGCTGACCCCCCGCCACCCCGCCGATCGTCGCCTCTCACTCTAAACAGTCCCGAAAAATTCATTTTTTTGAACTGCTTGCCTTGCATCCAGCGATGCAAGGAGGACCAGCCCCCGCGCTAGTTCGCTTATAATCCGCAATCATCTACCCCAAGTCTCTGGTGTGTTGCGGGCTAGTATCCAAGGCAAAATACGTACTTTCTTATTCCATTCTCTTATTTAATCCAAATTCCTTGATAATAATGAAATAGTCCCTAAATATTATAAAAGTTTTCCAAAATCAGCTAAATATTACTTACAAAAAATGGAAATATAGGAGTCTCTCAACAAAAATTTATTTATTTATTTTGCATATTTGTAGTAAGGCAAACAGTGTTTGCTATGTTTGCCTGGAGGAGACGCCACTGATCATGTATCAAATAAATTAGGGAAGGTGTATTACGAGCCAAATTACAGGTATTTCCTGAATACTCACCTAAGATGAAGTCGGAGCGGAGCTAGAAGTACCTAATGAACCAGGCAATTTGGATCGTAAAAAATTATAATTTACTTTTTAAATTTGAGATCAACAAAACGCCGGAGAAACAGTGCTCCAGACTGGAATAAGTCAGTCGTTGTTCATGTAGGCCCGTATGCTGAGGAAGATCTAATGCGGATTGAGGGTGGGCGCTGTAGGATTCGCAAAGGAGGTCCTCAAGAATCCGACGATAATACATTTGCAGAGTGGACATGTGAATCGCCTTTGCTGATTACGCAAGCAATATATCTTGTGAAGAATTTGAAAATTGTATACGATATATATTTAGTAAGGTATACTTATAGGAAATTCGACTCTGATTTCAAATATACCACATTTTAGGATGTTGAGGATAAAAAATGCCACTAAAAACCTTGAAAAACATGTTTTTACCATACATATTATATTTTGAAAATGTGGATACCCCTCGGTCGGGTATCCTTCCTCACAACCCGCACGCAGACACTCAAGAGTTTTCAGCGGATCCGCATAGTGTCGACCCCCGTTAATAAGGCTCTTACTTAGGAGCTTGGCTCTCAGCAGGTGTTCATAAACGTTTATTTAATTATTAGTGGCGTTAATCCACTGCACGATAGCCAGTAAACAATTTCAGTTTAATAATAATAAACCAACGGTAATTTCAACAGATGACTACTGAATGGCGGTTGGGTCCTGGCGGCCGACTGAAGCCGGGGTGGTCCTGGTTGGAGCCGGTGGTCGGGAGGTGTATGCCAGGATCGGCGGTGTCTGCGGCCACTATGTTATTCTCTTGCTTCACAGCGGCTCTTTGCTTCCATCTTCACTGGTCCGCCGAAGATCTCGGAAAAGCTACTTGGTGGACCCTTTTAGTTACGGCCTTCATCATTGCAACAATGTGTGGATGTGAGTTGTGACGCATGTAAGCTAGATAGAAACATGATAAGCATTTAGTACCGTGCTTCATAAGTACTTTCCTTACTCGATTTGTAAATTTAGCCAAATATGGCGTTACTCAAATAGACCTTGTCTACTCCAAAATATATATAAAACTATATATTTCCTGAGTAACTGAACTTAAAACAGAAAAGCGGACCGAATGCTTCCTTTCAACTTTTCATTTCTGGAGGTCGTGATCCGAATGGCAATACTTCTCCATGCGTAGGGAATTGTCTTTATGTGTCAAGTTATGCATGATTTCAAATGTATGGGTCTTCCACTTGTGTGCACCGCACTTCCTCCCCGTATCTTTTACTTAAGTGACAATGGAGGTGATGGTGTGACGTTACTACAGTTATTGTTAACAAAATTCCAAATTTTTTAATCAGAACATATGCTACAAAAATTCAATTTGGTTGCGCCTCATCAATTCTTGCCACCTTTTGGTTTATTATTCTCAATAATAAGCCTTTGGAATCGAGCAAGAAAAAAATATTTTAACCCCCCCTCAAAATTTGATGTTTTACGTTTCAAGGTACGTAGATTACGAAAATCGAATAAAAAAATTTCCGTCCGTCCGCCGTACGCCGTCCGCCGTCCGCGGCACTTTTCTTAGCAATACTGGACCGATTTGGTTCAAATTTGGTATATGGGCTCCATTTGGGGTCTAGTTGTGCCGCGAAGCTTTTGGTTGATGTAGGTCACTTCTAAGGGGTGAAAATTAAGGGTTGAAATTTTCAAGAGTGCCCTAGCTCGAAAACTCTCGAAATAAAGGTATCATTTTTTCACCAATTTTAAATAGTATTGAATGTTTAAAAATTTTTGAGACCACCCGGTGCTCTGTAGGACAAACCTTTCGGTCCCTACGAGTACTTGAAGGTTTTCCTTCGATAAAACAGAATCATGAGTGTGAATCTCAAAAGAGGTCTAATCTCCATTCAAATGTTATCGGACTAAAATGCGATCGCTGTTCATTTCTTCGATTTGTATACAGTTTTGCCTTCTGCTTAACCAGTAATCAAATTTCAATATGAAGCTTTCTATTTTTCCAATCGAGTGTGAAGCGTTTAGTTCTTTCTAATAAACTTGATTGTGAAGGTGTGAAGCCAGTATGGTGTGGTAGGTAGTACTTACCAATAGCTGGTAGGTAAAAAAAAGTTGGTAGGTAAAAAAAATGTTGGTGGGTAAAAAACGCTGCAAATCATTGCTCATAGGCTTCTTCACTCTTCAGATCACTGATCAGCTGAGTGAGCTCCGAAGCCATTTTCAATCCTATTGAATGGAAGTGCTCTTCCAGGCGTCTCCAGCATTCGAGGAGATCTTCTTCACTCCTCAGATCACTGATCAGCTGAGTGAGCTCCGAAGTCATTGCTCAAAGCAAACCAAAAATTTTATGTTTCGCGTTTCAAGGTACATACAATTCGAAAAATAGTACCTACCGACATGGAAATGAGTATCTCAAATTTGAGAGGGAAGGTCAAGGGAGAATACAGATGGTGGTAGGTGCTATTGACGGAGAACCAGTGATCTCTACAGAAGGGTGATCTATACAGAAAATAATAAACCTTTGAGCAATGATTTGCAGCGTTTTTATGCGTTCTTGAGCTATAATTTCTTCTATAATTTATTTTTCTCAAGATTGCTAAAATGGTTGTTCATTTCCTTAATACCCCTTTATTTTCTTTTGGAGTCAGATTGTCACTTATTTGTTGCGTGAATACTCCTATAAAAGTAGGGTGTGAAACGAAAAACCTTTTTAGCAATTTTAAAGAAACAGAAATTAGAAGAAATCCACTTGAATTAAAAGCTCAAGAACGCACGAAAAAAACGGTGGCAGAAATTAATGTGGCACAACCAAATTGAATTTTTGCAGCATGTGTTCTGAGTAGAAAATTTCGAATTTTGTTAACAATAAGTGACGTTGCAATGGTTTTGGCCGCCTATAAGTGTTGTCAATTTTCCCTTTGAAATGAGGATGGGGACCAATTGTGGCCAGAAACGTCGAGAAAATAAATTAAATAGGCAACTACGGGAGTTTCTCTGACCAAGTAGGTACCAACCGAAAATGAACGTACAACTTCCTTGTAGTGGCGAATTGTATAGAGGAATTGAGTCGATAGTCCAACACAATAATCATTTTATTGTATTATTTCCAGGTTTGGTGGTGATTCAAGGTCACGAACAAAACACAAGTAGCCTGAGATTTAAAGTTCCTTTGGTGCCTTTTGTACCAGCTCTGAGTATTCTCTGTAACATCGAGCTAATGGCACACCTCAACGTTCTCACCTGGCTGCGATTCATGACGTGGATGGTGTTAGGTAATAACTAAAATTATTTGGCATGACATGAATGGAATAAGGCAAATTAGAAGCAAATATTACACAAAATACATAACACTAAGAGATGGGCTGGTAAGTGAAAGTAATAGAAATAATGTGGAAATACCACAAAATATCATATTAAATATGATATTTTGTGGTATTTCCACATTATTTCTATTACTTTCACTTACCAGCCCATCTCTTAGTGTTATGTATTTTGTTGTTATGCAAGAAATGAAATTCTTTTCTTCATAAATTTTATGTAGAAAATAATTTCATTTCTTGCATAAACCGAAGAAATTTTTGATGGCATAGATCGGAAACGAATTTAGGTCGGTTTCAAGCTTTTGTATTTCTGATAAAATCATAAATTTTCCTACAGAATTTCATTTACGCTTGTGTGCTTTGTATATTTTGTGTCAACTATGTTTGTAGTTTGTGGATATTATGCACCTCCTTCTTCATTTAATCACTGGAAATGTAGGAGTGATTCAATATCATATTTCTAACTAAATACCAGATATATTATGTTGTCAATGTTCTTTATATTCATGAAAATTAGGTTCTCGGTGTATGCCCCAATTGAGGATGCCGATGATGAAGATAAAGACCTTTTTTACGATAGTTTATACGGATTTATTGAAAAAGTACCAAAATATGATGCCGTGGTCGTGCTGGGAGATCTGAATGCCAAGGTGGGGAGAGAGAATTTTGTGGAGAGAGTAGCTGGAAAGCATTCTTTGCATGAAGAGACAAATTCGAACGGTTTGAGATTGGTCCAAATGGCAGAAATGTACAAACTACGTATTAAAAGCACATCTTTTCCCCACAGACGGATACACAAAGTCACCTGGAGAATGCCGGGATCAGATATAGGGAATCAAATAGACCACGTTCTTATCTCAGCTAGACACGCATCATCAGTTATTGACGTCAGATCAGCCAGAGGACCAAATTGCGACTCGGACCACTATGTGGTAAAGGCTGTACTGAGACAAAAGTTAGATACGATTAGAACAGTGAAAACGCGAAGAAAAGACAAGTGGAATGTAGAAAAGCTGAAAAATGAGGAGAGCCGTGCTGAATATAAGTCAGTGTTGCAAGAAAAGATACTAGAAAAATCCCGCCCGAATGGTGCACTACATGAAAACCCCGATTGCAGATGGAATGAAATAGTCATGGCGATGAACGCTGCCGCTGAGTCCACTGTCGGAATAAAGAAAAATGAAAGAAACGGAGAATGGTTTGATCAGGATTGTGCAAAACTTATTGAAGAGAAAAATAGAGCTAGAGACAGAATGCAGGCAAGAGAAACCAGACAAACTAGAGAAGAGTATAGAACTAAAAGAAGGGCAGCTGACAAGATGTGTAGACTCAAGAAGAAACAAGCAGATAAGCATAAAGTAGCAATGATAGAGCAAATGAGTGAAGAGAGGAGATTGAAAGACATGTATAGAGAAGTGAAATGGTTTTCCCACGGATTCCAACCTAGAGTGAGTGGATGTAAAAGTAAAGACGGGAGAATACTTGGTGAAGAGAGTGAAATATTGAACAGGTGGACCGAGTATTTTGAAGAATTGCTTAATAAAGATAATGATGCGCAAGAAGACAGTATTTCTGATTTTGTTGACCCTAGTAGTTATAGACCCAGTGAGCAGCTTTGCACCGACCCGCCTTCTCAGCAGGAAGTGATGGACGCCGTAGGAAAGCTTAAGAATGGAAAGTCACCTGGAGAGGATGGTACTGTGGGGGAGCTGCTCAAGAATGGAGGCCCAACATTGACTGATACCCTATGGGAAATCATAAAATGGATATGGGTCAATGAAGACATGCCGGAGGGTTGGAAAACAGGACTAATATGCCCCATATTTAAAAAAGGAGACAAAAGAGACTGCGCCATGTACCGTGGAATCACACTGCTTAGTGTTGGATACAAGGTACTGTCAAACATACTGCTCAACCGAATTCAACCTTTTGCCGAGTCTTGGATTGGGAACTACCAATACGGGTTCAGACCTGGACGGGGAACCAACGACCAGATATTCACCATCCGACAAACAATGGAGAAGTTTTATGAGCATGGTATTGGCCTCCATATGCTTTTCGTCGACTACAAGCAAGCGTTCGATTCAATCGACAAAGCAAAGCTTGTAGATTGTCTGAGAAAAAACGGTGTGCCGGACAAGCTGACCCGTTTGGTAGGGATGACGCTATTTGAAGCAAAGGCAAAGGTGAAAATAGCTGGAAAGATTGGTGAGGAATTCACCATTAGGACAGGGGTTCGACAGGGGGACGCGCTCTCGGCAACTCTTTTCAACGTGGCATTACAGGAAGTGGTCAGAAAAGTTGAGAATAAAGGGACCATAGTCAACAAAATGTGGCAGATTTGCGCATATGCTGACGATATAGCTGTGCTAGCCAGAAATAAGCAAGAATTGAAAGCAGTCGTGGAAATCCTGAACGCTGAGGGTCGCAAAATTGGTTTGAACATAAATCAAGAAAAAACCAAGTATCTTTTCATGAGCGCAGATCCCGGCCACGATCATAATCGACTTGGTTATTTGGACGTAGGGGCACTCAGATTCAGGGAAGTGAATACTTTCACGTACCTTGGATCGAGTATTACCAGTACCAACAATATGACAGCAGAGATTGATCGTAGGATTATTCTGGGAAACCGGGCATTCTACGCCAACGCTAAGCTTTTCAAATCAAAACTGCTGTCCAGGGCACTTAAAAAAAGGTTATACCTGACGCTGATTAGACCGGTGGTTTGCTACGGAGCCGAAGCATGGACCCTTTCGAGCACTGACGCCAACAAGCTAAGAATATTTGAAAGAAAAGTGATGAGAAGAATTTATGGGGCAGTATACGAAAGTGGACACTGGCGAATCCGAAACAATATGGAAATCGAGACGATTCTCGAAAATAAAGATATTGTACGTTTCATTAAAGCCAGTCGGATTCAGTGGCTTGGACATCTGGAAAGAATGCCTAATGAAAGACCCCCTAAGATGATTTGGAAATCAAGGCTTGAAAAAAGAAGGAGGCAGGGGAGACCAAGAACACGATGGATGGATGACGTGGAAAGAGATCTGCTAAAGATGAATGTACGAAACTGGAAGAGCAAAGCCTGCGATCGAAATGAGTGGAAGAAGGTTGTTAGGGAGGCCAAGGGACACATCGTCCTGTAGCGCCTGGGAGTTAGTTAGTTAGATAAAATCATAAATTTTCCTACAGAATTTTGTGTACGCTTGTGTGCTTTGTATATTTTGTGTCAACTATGTTTGTAGTTTGTGGATATTATGCACCTCCTTCTTCATTTAATCACTGGAAATGTAGGAGTGATTCAATATCATATTTCTAACTAAATACCAGATATATTATGTTGTCAATGTTCTTTATATTCATGAAAATTAGGTATTACAAACTGCAATAACCTACCTACTAATTTAACCAATTCATAAAATTACCTATCGATAAAACTAATGAAATTGGTACATTTCAGGGCTGTTGGTGTACTTCTTATATGGAATTCACCACAGTAAAGAGAACGATACTTCCAAATCCTACTCAGTCCTCCTCACATCGTCCGAAGCAGGGAAAATCCACTGGGGAGCCATCATGAGACGGAAACACAGCTCCGACACCCTGCCGATC